>OX465268.1:9300266-10768266 GCA_949987775.1 Aproaerema taeniolella | reverse complement strand
TTTATGTAGGTATAATGTGTCATGAAAATATTTATATTTTCGAATACTTTGACAAATAAATTATGTTTTTGAACGTTATACTGTTTTCATTTACTAGAAATATGGTGTCCATTTGCCCAGCCAGCCCAAAAGCTCTGGAGCGATTTCACCTATGCCATCATTCAGAGCATAAATTGCGCCTTCCATGAGCAAAATATAATTTTATGTGCAATCGTACTAACGCCACTACGACGGTTTGTTTGCGCGTGGCTGGAGAAATTTCGCTAGCAAGCAAATGCTGTATAATAAAAACTACAACACATACAGAGTTTTATTTTATGCAGAACTTTAGAGTCAAAAGTGTGCAATCCACCTGTGAAATCTCAGTTTGATATCCCTAGTCGTTTTAACGTGAGAGCGCAACAACACTGTGCTTGCTGTACAAAATTTGCCCAGCCAGCACAGCTCAAAACCAATGAAGGAACCCATCAAGGTTCAAAGTAAGTATACCTAGGTTTAGGGTCTGTGATAGGCATACAGACACAAAAGATTCAAAGCATTTGGACGAGTGATTACCGAGTTATAGGCTTTTGAAGTTTGGGCTGGCTGGAGAAATTTGCCCAGCCAGCCCATTGGGATCTCAAAAACTACAATACATGGAACTAAAATCTTTTCACGAAAAATTTACTTAGAATTTGCGCAATAGGCACAGAAAAATTTGGAATCCTAACTCTTTTAGTTGAGGAGAAATCTCAATTTTTCTGTTTTCCCGCGAAATATTCAAATTTGTATCATTCTTATGACAGAATGCGACGTTGCCGTTCTGAATTTTACCAAATAACCTATAAACCTTGCCGTCGCGTCGAACGACTTTCTTCGTTATGACATTGTAATAAAGACTGTGGGACTCGCACTTGTATTCCCATGTCTTGTGGAATTGTAGTCCAAGAGCTGAATGTTATTTGAGTGCGTATAGTTATTATTTTTATTTATTCCTTACCTTACATGTAAATTTTACGTTAAATCTTGGTAATTATTCGACGCTAACAAAAGCATAAACGAAGTTAGTTTCTGAAACTTCCAAATAATAAAACCTATGCTTTACAATTTTTAGGAGTATTTGATACTTAGGTATTTTTTTATCTTTTTAGTTAGGTAATTTGATTTAATAATTATATTATTTGAAGTAGCCTACATATTATGAACTTCTCACATGTTATATTCAACCATAGACAAAATGGCGACCGGCTAGACTAAAAATGCTGAGGCTTAGTGACTTGAAGCCAACTTGAAGCTAAAGTCTGTCTCATAATTATCTGCAGGTATATGTCAAAATCGAGGGATACCCACCTAATCACAGGCTACTGAGAAGATAATATGAGCAAAGAGCATAAATTGAACCAGCCAATAGTGGACAACTATGACTTTGACGTGTATCTGCAGCTAATTATGAGACACACTATAATTGGCGTAAAGACGTGCGGATCGGGCTACAATTATTGTAACTGATTAACTAGTTTTTCGCCTGCGTATTTTGTTCACGTAAAAAAGTAGGTTATTCAAAATATTAAACCTCAAGAATTCAAGATATTAGGTCAATCTGTCACACCGGTAAGACGTGAAAGAAGGAAAAATAAACCGCTTTCACATTTATACAAGTTAATATTCAACTAATACGGGCGGAGCCTGGTCTGGGATGCGTCAGCACATTTGTCCCTTCACACCTTCATATCACCTCGCACGCAGAGGGTACGGCGGTGGAAGCTGCGGGTAGGCTAAAACACACCAAATATGCGACAAATCTTTCCTCTTTATAATATTAATATAGATTACAAAATTCAATAAAAAAACTAGCATATTTTAGGCATTTTTTAAGTAGCCAAACCATCGACAGTTATGCAACACTAGTGTTGCCAACTAGACTGATACAAAATGTGCATAAGTGCATTTTTAGTCTTAGCGAGTTGATACCGTAAAATACTGTTGACAGACAGGGGAGTCAACATGACGGCATAGGAACTATAAAATGAAACGCACTCTATGTAGGCTACTTCAAATAATATAATTATTAAATCACATTACCTAACTAAAAAGATAAAAAAATACCTAAGTATCAAATACTCCTAAGAATTGTAAAGCATAGGTTATTATTTGAAAGTTTCATAAACTAACTTCGTTTATGCTTTTGTTAGCAAGATTTAACGTAAAATTTACATGTAAGGTAAGGAATAAATAAAAATAATAACTATACGCACTCAAATAACATTCAGCTCTTGGACTACAATTCCACAAGACATGGGAATACAAGTGCGAGTCCCACAGTCTTTATTACAATGTCATAACGAAGAAAGTCGTTCGACGCGACGGCAAGGTTTATAGGTTATTTGGTAAAATTCAGAACGGCAACGTCGCATTCTGTCATAAGAATGATACAAATTTGAATATTTCGCGGGAAAACAGAAAAATTGAGATTTCTCCTCAACTAAAAGAGTTAGGATTCCAATTTTTTCTGTGCCTATTGCGCAAATTCTAAGTAAATTTTTCGTGAAAAGATTTTAGTTCCATGTATTGTAGTTTTTGAGATCCCAATGGGCTGGCTGGGCAAATTTCTCCAGCCAGCCCAAACTTCAAAAGCCTATATCTCGGTAATCACTCGTCCAAATGCTTTGAATCTTTTGTGTCTGTATGCCTATCACAGACCCTAAACCTAGGTATACTTACTTTGAACCTTGATGGGTTCCTTCATTGGTTTTGAGCTGTGCTGGCTGGGCAAATTTTGTACAGCAAGCACAGTGTTGTTGCGCTCTCACGTTAAAACGACTAGGGATATCAAACTGAGATTTCACAGGTGGATTGCACACTTTTGACTCTAAAGTTCTGCATAAAATAAAACTCTGTATGTGTTGTAGTTTTTATTATACAGCATTTGCTTGCTAGCGAAATTTCTCCAGCCACGCGCAAACAAACCGTCGTAGTGGCGATAGTACGATTGCACATAAAATTATATTTTGCTCATGGAAGGCGCAATTTATGCTCTGAATGATGGCATAGGTGAAATCGCTCCAGAGCTTTTGGGCTGGCTGGGCAAATGGACACAAAAAACTGCTTCTGCACCCCAGTGTGACAACAACACAGTGCGTTGAGTTGAGTGAGCAAATCGTTGACATAAAAAAAAATATGGCTCGGAATACGCTGGTTTTATATGGAATTATTGGCCAAAGCATGTTTAACCTTAATAAGGGCTTGTGAAACATTCATTCAAAAATTTATTTAACTCAATAGATTTAAATCTCAAAACATATTTAGGCTATATGCCTTGACAGTTCGTTAAACACAAGCGCTAAAGAAACGTGCAAGACGCTAACTACTATAGTTGACGCCTTAAATATGTTTAAGGAACTCTTGAAACATTTTAAAAGTTTTGGGCAAGCCGAAAAATAATATACCGAGCTATTAAAAAACATTAGCGTCATGTGAAAATTGACAACTAAATGCGGACAGTCACAGTTTTGTAATAGAATTGGCCTGCAATTCTGATGCATATAAAATTTACGGCGGAAGCAATTCTTATGAAACAAACAAGACATTTAACAAAACGCAGAACTAGACATCGCGCTCTGATGAAGAAGAAAACCCAAAAAAAACCGTTACTATGTAGGTACTTAATGCGAAAGTGACTCTAAGCATTCCAACATAAAACACAATCCCTGGTTACCACAAAAATTATCAAGACAAAATTAAATATTTACTGTTTTTTTTTAAAGAATTAGTGAAAAAAATTATATCTTGGTAGCAACAAAAAAATTGCAAATAATAAAAATACGTATGTGTATACATATATTATAACAGATAGTTGGTTTAACTCTACGAAATTAAAATACACAAAAAAGCCTTTGCCCATGCTAGCCCAAAAAAGTCAAACAAGTACCTATTTTAACTATTCCAGTTTAGCCAATTTTGAGTCAATGGCATCTGAGATCTTTTTCATGGTTTTGTCGACCTTTTTCTCTACAGTTTTCGCTAGCTTCTTAAGCCCATCTAGAATAATGAAATACTCTTATTATAAAAAAGTAATATATGACAAAAAAATTTATCTTGACGTTAATAACGAAGCAGACTGCATCAAAATACAAGAAGACTTGCATAAACTATCACAATACTACTACGAAAATAAAATAACGATTAATGTCAAAAAATGTCAAGTTATATCCTTTACTAGGCGTCACTCTCCCATCTCTTTTAACTACACCATAAATAATGTCATATTGGACAGAGTGGAAACTGTGCGGGACCTTGGGGTGCACCTCGATACTAAACTTTCCTTCAGTAGACATTATGAACACATAGTTAATAAAGCCTACAAAAATCTTGGCTTCATCTTTCGTGTTGGCAAACCTTTAAGGAATATACACTGTCTCAAAACGATTTATTTCGCCTATGTGCGCAGCATTTTGGACTATGCAAGCGTCGTTTGGACACCTATGTACAAAATTCACATAGACCGTATTGAATCTATACAGAAGCGATTTGTCAGACGTCTTCAATATCGTGCTCGTTGTTTCCATGGTACATATGTTGATAGATGCAAGTATTTTAATCTTATGACACTACGGGATCGCCGTATAGTTTCAGACATGTCCTTCCTTTTCGATATTGTTAACAACCACATAGATAGTACTTACCTGGTCTCTCAAATTGGTTTCAGGGTACCATCAAAACGTACCAGAAACACACACCTATTTCATTCACCGCTCCACAGAACAAACTATGCCCAGCAAGTATCCCTTAGTCGACTTTTCAATACATATAATAAAACATTTTCGAATATTGATCCCTTTGCTAACTCAAAGCATTCTTTCATTCGGCATATAGTGGCGAGTCTCAACAATAATAATTAATATAAAGTTTATGGTATTTCTATGGCTGTGCAAGGTATAAGGTATAATGTATAATAGTTTATTTATAGACTAGTATAACAGTCACAACTCGTAGAAAGAACTGCTTACATGACACGCAATCACATACTGTACAATCGAACTACACAATGTTAGTGGAGGCTGTCATATCAACATGTGGCAGCTTCCGATCCCAAGATTAAGATCGTAGGGCTAGCAGCAACAACAACAACACACATACGCACACGCACACACACACACACACACACACACACACACACACACATACACACACACACGTACATATTCACATAAGAGGGTTCATATTGTCATTTTCGCTTAATTTTTTCTTTTGTTTTGTTTCTTTAACTCGTTATATTGAGTCTCGAGCGGTTACATTGGGTGATCCTTCTTTTTTCCTCTTTCAAACCATTACTATATAAAATCTAAATACCGATAGGAAACTCACTCCAGTGACATTGCTCGTACTTTATACAGTAATAATTTATACGGTAATTTAATTTTGTTAGTATTTATACACATTGGTAACTGTACTATGTTTGCAAATGTTTTCCACCTCCTGTTTAAACTAGAAAACCTGTAATTGGCTTTACAATTAGACCTAAGCTAGCTACTAATTTTAAATGTCTTGTAATTAAGCTGTTGGTTTTGTACAATAAATAAATAAATATCAACTTAGGAAATAATAATAACTTCCGCCGTAATTTGTAATGCAACTCTTAGGCCTATGGACTACCTAACTGAAGACACGCCCATAAGGTTCAATAGAATTTACTTTACAGACTAAAATTAAATACTTGCTACGACATCTACATACAGAAATATAACATGGTGTTGCTGTTCTTCCGAAACTAATGAAAAAACGACAACACTAGGTGTGTTTTAGCGAGTTTGCACCATTCAATTTTCATAATAAACAAGTCAAACGTCAAGTGCCATAAACCAAAAATTGTTTTACAATGCAGTGCTTGGAAATTTATTTTTTATGTCACGCCCAAAATTACATGTTATGCAAGCAAGTTTTTTGAAATTACCCAGTACTGTCCCGTTGCAGTAATTTTAAGAAATTAATTTTAATTTAAAGTAATCAACAAACAGACAAACGCAATAAAAAGTGGCTGATTTGACTAGAAAGTCAGAGTTATAGTGTTACATCTAATGTAAATAAATTATTTTTGCCACTTCCTCGGCTACTGCACTATAAAACGTTGAACGATATTTTTGCCTTAAGTAATGTGTAACTGTAGCCCTTTAACTGTGTAACTGTAGTGGGCTCTCGTTACACATTACATTTAACATTTATATGGTTAATAAGTATTGCATGGCAGAGTGAAATCCTCATAGTTTTTGGCGATGTAAACGAGACTGAACAAACCGGCACGGTTTGGGAAGAAATGGTTTAATTTCTTTTAAGTATCCGACAGTTGAGATTAACTACGCAACTCACACTAGTTAAATAATAAATACTATATCTAATTAAAAATCAAGACTATGTTAAGGCGTAAAACATAAAATAACCTTAAAATTGAAAGATGGACGTAGTTCTTGACAGTTCAGTTCTTGTATGTCCGCTTCTATTTTTCAATTTGATAACATGTTACCTCAACCACGTTAAAGGACAGGATAGGAAGGACGGTGTTTTAGCCTTACATAGTGTGAGGGCGGTTGCCGCCTGAGGAACATAAGGATTGTTAGTGTAAGATATGGGTTATGGAACTTTTAGGTTTTAGCACTGGAAATTGCATAAGAAAGATTGAAGAATACATTCAACTGGTTTTTTTGCGTTTTATATTTTACCAAATAAATACTCTAGGAATAAGATGCTGTTTGAAGTCTTACAATTTATGCGATACCCAGTATTGTATGAAATAAAACCTATTTAAGATAAAGAGAGCTCTCAAATTAATGTTTAGCTGTAATATAATTTTATCATCTCTGGAGTTTTCTGTTAGTTTAGTGCTTCATTCCTTATTTTGTAGATATAATCAAGTTTGTGGCGAACTTGACACGTTAGTGCTAAATAAATGGCACTAATTTCAGAAATTTAATTTTGTGATTGATAGTAGAAAAAGGGTTAGAAGTTCAGCAAGAAGATCTACAGTCTGCAATAACCTTTAAAAACTCTAACAAGACCAGTGATTTTAATCATACTCAATTTCAGTTTAACAAGGATTGTGAATATTTAAGTTCTTTAGCAAAAACCGACTATTTAAAAAATTAAAAAAATATTAGATACTAAACACAAAATAAAAAACTAAAACTATGTCACTACAGCAAACTAAGATTAAAATGAACAAACTAAGACATAAATTAAAAAAAAAGCCATATCCGTGTCATTTCATTGGAACTTAAATTCGAGAAAAGTGAAATTATACAAGTTACAAAGACCTAATTTGACAATAGGCTAGGTTTTTTATGACGAGCCGTTTTGCTGATTGCTTTTGTTTTATGAGTTAAAGCAAGAACATATTATATCGTTAATCTGTGCCAAGCCAACATTAAACACAAAAAACACGGCTTTTGCGTGCTAGGTTTTTCTTGGTTTTCTCATGAAATACCTTCTATTAATGCGGCTTTGGCCCTACAACGGCAGGTTTGATTGAATCGTCCAAATAGCTAGATGCTCGTGGCAATAGTCGCGATATGTTAGTAAAATAAAGTTGCGATATGTTCGATCCCATCTGTTTTCGACAAAAAAATTCGATATACAGTTTCTGATGACTAAAAAGAGCCTTTGGCAGAGTGAATCTTCACACCCCTACAGCATTTTACGAAGGAGAGCCATCTTGATGTAGGGTGTGGAAAGTTTAGACGGGAAGGTTGTTTAAAACCGTTGCACTTAGCCTGATGGCGCTTGAGAAAAGGTCGAGCAATATCCTAGTCCAATTGTGTTTCTTTATTTTTTCGTTTTTCCCAAAGCAAAATCTTCTATGTTGTACTGGGAAAGAAAGAAAAACTTAGAATGTACCAGCTGTCAACTCTTACAGTAAAATTCAGTAAGTACGACTCGAGAGTTTTGCTGTATCGTGGGCTATCGGCTGACAACTTCTCACCACTATACGTGATGTTTTATCTAATAACCCTCAGAATTAATGTCAAATGTGGCATCAACTGGTTCTAGAACCACTGATGCCCATCCTACCACGACATGGATTATAGTCGTGAGCGTATGCTATGCAATTATGCATGCATTTTTGCAAAATGTGATTAGACGAAGCTGCAGGCCGAACTATATCAACCATACCACACTCCACTACGAGGAGGATACCAAGGCAGATATATCGAAGCAAGTCATTTAAATGCGATCAGTAACATCGTTTTTCAGAAAAGTTTTGTTAGCTTTCAAACAGTATCAGATTCTTTTGCTCTAAAAATTTTAGGCCTCCACCTTAAAGCTTGGTACCCGATCCACTGGGATGGATCGGGTACTTTTAGTACTTTTTACCTTCGAAGAAAGTTTTTATGGCAATGTTATTATTTGTGTATGGAAAAAGTATATTTTGACTCATCACCGACCTTACTTTAGACAAAACAAACCCCACGTCAACACACACTGATAAGGTTTAGTCGAATATAGAAGGTATTTCATGAAAATATATCATTGAAGGTATTTCACTAAAACCGATTTTTGAATGGCTAATTAAAATTACAATACTTGATACTAATGAATTCACAAAAAGAAGCTAAAAACAGAAATCTAAAAGCACAAATTTAAGGGAATTCTTGATTTTCTCATGAAATACCTTCCATTAATATTTAGTCCATTGCGGTTTTGGCCCTACAAAAGCAGGTTCAATGGATTTTTCTGATTCACGTGGTGATATAATCCCAGTTTTATCTTCATCAGTATTTTCTTGCCCTGTGTTTTCCTGATTAGAGGCTTTTATTCGAATACTCTCTTTCTTTTGCTTAGGGGTCCAAGTTTCTTTCTGCAGGTCCCATTCTTCAGCGCGATTGCCCGCGAGAGGCACCTCTCGCAGCCGGATTTCATTAAACAAGTTTTGCACTTTCTTTTTACCTGCTTTCATGTATTAGGTAAGTTCAAGAAATAGGCCAGAAGTCTGTGTGCAGCTGAATGTGATTCTTATTTATGATGACGACCACGGTCTCCTTTGATTCAAGCTAACATTTTGATATATGCAACTAGATAATTATTTAGTGAAAATAGTTACCTTACTGTTGTACAGAGGGCGGTACATTGCATGCAATCTGTGCTATTACCATAAAAACGGTTTTGCAATGAAAATGGGGTAACCTGATGCGCTGGCCTACTGTACAGAGAATCCCTATGTTAATAGCAGCCATGTCAAATCACTTAAAAGAAACGGTTTATAAAATTATAAGTAGAAACAACATTGAAAACTCTTAAAACAGGGTGATTTGATTATATTATACTATTATTTGCTCTAGCAAGATCAACATTATGTATAAGCCAACAAATGTAACTGATTCGCGAAAATAAATCTATGCTAAGGTTATCCCGATTACCCAGGCATCTTGTTTGGGCCAGCGCTCAAACCGCCTTTTGTAGAAGACCGTGTCACCTAACAACCAAGAACCAAATACCGCTCACAAAAATCTGGCTTATTTTCAACAAATCTACAATAGAATTTCTCAAAATTGTAAAATTGAAAATAATTTTAAAATTCTGAGATCGTGACCTTGCTCCAGAGTTTCTTGGTAAATAGTAGTAATCTTTTCATCCGGATGCGTTTCTTTGGATAGAATAACATGCAAGTCTGATTTTGTTTTAGGTTCGTCAAACTGATTTTCACTTAGTTTCTGTTCTAGTTTCGACTTGGACGTTTTATGTTTCAGCAACCTTGCCAATCGGCTTGGTTTTTTTTCTAGTCTGATTGCACTATTTTTTTCACTTTTACTTGGTGTGACGTTTTCTTCGACATGAATTGTACTTGGTATGACTATTTCATCGACACGATTTGTACTTGGTGTGACTTTTTCATCTACACGATAAGATAAAGAAATGGTAGTACCGTCTTTTTGAACGATAATTTTACTTTTAGCTAAGTGCTCCATTAAAACTTTGCAATGGTCCGGGGGTAAATATTCTTTCACTTGATCTTTTACATCTTTAAGAGAAAATATTAGTTCTATTGTTTTCTTTTTGGGAGTTTTGATATCCAAGTTTGAGCCTCGGTTAACAAGAATTGGTTCCGGCTGTGGATTCGGTGGTGGAACTTTTCTAAAATCATGCAAATTAGTCATTATAGAATAATCTTGTTTAGTAGTTGGACGGAACATCATACCAGAGCCAGCGATGTGGTCGATGCGACCGGAGTACTTCTGGAAGTTAGGACGGAGCACGCGGTTGTAGAGTATCAGAGAACCATTCATGTCCCCAGGAAGCATCAACCAGATTACAAAGATGCACTGTGAATAAAAGAAATATTTAAATCAGTACATTTTGTTTCGTTATTTGATGTTTAAATAAAAAGTTTCTCAGCTTTGTATAGTAAAAGGTTTTGCAGCCTGTTATCGCACAACTGGAGATGGAGAGGCGATTTTGTTTTTGTTTTGTATTAAATCATATCAAATCAAAATATCTTTATTTCATAGAACATTCAGGATTTTGCGTAAAATAAGTCGAAATTACATTAAATACATTTTTTCGACGTAGGTAGGTACTTATGTTCCTTGGGAAAAGTTTCTCATTTTACCTAGGGGGTTTCTTCCTTCCTCATCGTGTAGGTATTATCAAGTATTATACAACGTATTGATAAAAAAGCGCAAAACCTCAGACACCCCAACTTATTTTTATTATAAAAGAATTATGTAAATTATTAAATTTAATTTTCGCGGATTATTTACGAAAAAGCGGTGATAGCCCAGTTGGTAATGAGCCAGACTTGTAATCCGAAGGTCGCGGGTTCAAATCCTGGTGCGGGCCTGTACCACTAAATTCGTGTTTTCGGATTTATGTACGGATTTCTAATTATCACTTGCTCAACGGTGAAGGAAAACATCGTGATGAAACCAGACCGTCCAAGAAAATTCATTTTCGAAAGACGAGCGGTCTACCAACCCGTATTGGGCCAGCGTGGTGGACTATAGCCTAAATCCCCTTCGTGTTTCGAAGGAAGGCCCGTGCCCCTCGGTGGGGACGTATATGGGCTGATAAGAGGATTTACGAAGATATTAGTTTTTTGTTTTCTTGTGTTTGTTGCAAATTAAAAAGTTTATGCTTTCACACGCTGATTGTAAGAATCCAATGCACGTGTATGAGTGATTAGTAGCTAGCGTAGCTTGATAGTTCATTCGCCTCTGAAAGAGTTAAATAATGATTAAATACGGCGTAATTAAAATATTTTTTGGTTGTTTGACCCCTATTTTTTATTTGTGGAATCGATTCTACTCTTGATTCTGAACCAACTAATTTCATGTTTTGTGCTTTTTCATTAACACGTTAAATACCTACTACATGATAAGGAATATAATC
Organism: Aproaerema taeniolella; assembly: GCA_949987775.1. Classification (NCBI taxonomy): domain Eukaryota; kingdom Metazoa; phylum Arthropoda; class Insecta; order Lepidoptera; family Gelechiidae; genus Aproaerema; species Aproaerema taeniolella. Next base: position 10,756,914 of record OX465268.1, on the reverse strand, counting down.
AAGTTTGTGGCGAACTTGACTATCAAACCGCCAAATGGCCTCTGCTGCCTTAGTTTTACGACTGCAATCAATCGACAACAGTCGGAACCGACAGCTTAACGTGCCCTCCAAAGCACGGAAACGCTCGTGATGAATTGCCACTTTGTTCAGCCTCAGGTTCCCTGCCTTTACTCACCCATTACGTTGTTTAACCTCATTGATGGGCTGATCGGCTTTTTCATATTGACAGCACAGGTTAGAGGCAGTCTAGGCACTTACCTACCTACTTTGATGAAGTAATATCGACCTTGGATGACGCGGTCATCCGAGTCAGTTATTATTAATACTTAGGTCGATGAAAATGCCACTCTAAGTGATAGATCCAATATTACTGTTACATAACATACTAGACTAGACCAGAATCAATGAAGTAGGATAATAATACAATGGTCATCCAAATCACTCTCCGAGATCAAGTTTTATGATACTAGAGGATGCTCGGGACTTCATTCCCGTAGAAACGTAAAATCCTTCCTTATTCCTTGCATACGTTATAAATGGAATCTTTGGCCCAAATATCAGATGTCTAGGTCTAAGTGTTTGGGCTAGGCGTTGATGCGTCAGTACCTCATATTGCATTATATACATATAGGCTTAAAACTTTCGTGCATATTTTCAATCTCTCATCACTATAAATCATGTTTTATATAATAACCCTCAGATTTTATGTAAAAAGTGGCATCAGATGATTCTAGAACCACTAATGCTCTGCCTACCCCGTTAGGGATCAAAGGCTCACGTATGTATGTATTATCACAAGTTTTGTAGATAATAGGTATAAAAATATGGGATGACTTTAAATAAATTTGAAAGAAATGGTCAGGGTCAACTTAAGTTTAAGAAATTTTATGTTCATAATTAACAGGCAAAACTCCGGTTATTGATTACATTCAGTCACGCGTGTATTCCCATATGGGGGTAGCTAGACCATAACATGGAAATAATTTTCCACGTTAAAAACGTATGAGTCACCGACTTCAATCCCAACAACAGTTCGCAAAAAGTAGATATCTAGTTTTTTGCGGACTACAATGCCTATTAGCAAATAACTACAAACAGAAATGTCATTCATTTATTTAGATGATGTTCTACTTTGTAGTATATTTTGTTTTTGTTGATTTTTTTTAAAAGCGCTGAATCATTTTCGATAAAATTTATATGGGACCTCTTCAGGAGTATACTCTTTCGAACAAACAAAGAATTTTGAAAATCGGACAACAGTTGCCGGAGTAATCGCGTAACAAATATACAAAAAAAAAATACAGACGAATTGAGTACCTCCTCCTTTTTTGAAGTCGGTTGAAAAAGCGATGACGCAAGCTATAAAAGCCTCGAAAGATTCGACCTTGTTTACTTGGTTGTTAGATTACCTTTAAAATGACGTCATTAGTCAGAATTGAATTTAAAAACCCGTCGCGCACTTGTTTACGCGTCGTACGATACAAATCCTGCACACACGGGTGTACAAAAATCGCGGGAGGGTTTAACAGCATGATGGATGGTTTGATAAGCCAAACAAATAACCTATTTCACGTTAAAAAGAGGAGTATTTTATAAGTTTGACGTGTCTATCTCGTATGGCTGTGTATCTGTCTGTGGCATCGTAGCTCCAGAACAATTTGACTGACGAATTTTTGTTTCACAGCTGACGTAATCGAGATGGTTCTTAGCTAATTTGATCAAAATTAGTTCAGCCGTTTAAAAGTTATAATTATAAGCAATCGAATGTCGGGTGTGTAACAAAATGTTAAATTTTAAGAGTTATTATTAATTTAATGCCATTCAGCAACTCAAGCACAACGTAAATTACGCAAAAAGTTACCGTTCCCCGTTGTAATATGTCATTTTATTACACCATTATTGATTCTAAAATAAAAGCCCAAGTATTTAAGATTGCAACCCGCCGTAAACTGTATAATGTATATTGACAAATAAAAAATCTCAAATGGGTCTTAAAATCGAAAGCGGCCTAAGAAACGGTTTTAACCCGTCACGCTTTTGTTTACGCACCGTGCGATACAAATCCTGCACACTGCATGAATCGCGCGAGGGTTTAAAAATAAATATAGAGTTCGTACAGAGGACCTACTAATTGCGATCTTTAAAACTTGGGTTTTAGTATTTATAATAGGGTAATAAAAATAAACTATGGTGATTTTAAATTATTTAGCGAACATTAAGGATATAAAATAAACCACGAAACTCAACTATTTCCCCCACGGAATATAGGTCAAACTATGAAAAAATATGTTCGCCTTTCCATACAACTTGTGCGATCAACTGATTTTGATCGCACAAGTTGTATGGAAAGGCGAACATATTTTAAGTTAATTTAAAGTACCCCATATACCTATTACAACGGCAAACGGTAATCTTTTTCGTAATTTTATTGTCTACCGCCGACAGTACTACTACCTGTTAACTATTGCGAAAATATTTATTTACTTACTTAGGTTTGTATTACAGAACGCGACTCGGACTCTGATCTATACTTAAGTTATCTTTGTTATTTTGATAGTGGGAGAAAGATACAGTTAATACTTAAGTATAGATTAAGACTCGAGTCTCCTTCTGTAATGTTTTCAGTTTAAAAACTTGGGATTTTCAACTGTTTGTTCGAGGCTTTGTTCCTAGTAGGAAAAATCTCGTATCGATAAAATCACAATTAATTAGTATTTGACAGTGAGCAATTAGTTGGCAGCGTTAGCAATAGATTTATTTTAATTAAAGTTCCACATAAATGCCATTCCAACAATGACTAATACATGTTTTTCGAGTTTTTAAGTAGCTAGCTACTAATACTTACTGTTTTTTTTTATTAACTACCTACATTTTTTTTATTGAACTTTTTTTTTGGTAAACAGCAAAAAACCGTTCATTAAACTATGGGATCGGTTTTTGGCAGGATACTGCAAATAGGATGCTAGCGGGACTGCTACTATAAAATTAAAAGGGATACCTACTACTGTCAAAAAAAAAATAAAAAAAATCACAAGATCTTGAATGGTTGCGACGATTGAATTTTTGTTTTCTACATTAAAAAGTCGTTTGGTGTAAGTGATAGTGTATTGTACAGTAAACTAACTTTAGGCGGTCTAGTGATAAAATAATTCAAGTGATAAAGCTGTGTTCCGCTCCGTTTGGTTTCAAAGATCGTCGAGGCAGTGCTTTTCGCTGGCGTAATTTTTCGTAAACAAAACTGTCGCTTTACGGAGAGCTTGAAAAGCGAACTTCGTGTTTTGTATTTGCTTTTAAGCTGATGGGCTCGTTAGCAATGGTCTAACAATAATGATAATTAAAAAAAATACAAGCAATTGCAGAAACATTCACTAAAAGCTTATTCAAATGTAATGCCGTCCTTGTTGACGTCAACAAGACGAACAGTATGATATTAAACTAGCGTTAAATTAAATGAACGGTTTTGCAACAGGGCGCAAGTAGAATAATGAGATGAGATAACATATTATTTTTATGCTAATGGATTTCCATTTCATTTACTATTATCACCTAGTTGGGTTCAAGATAACAGGTAAGTACTTATATATTATACATAATTTACACTACATACTGATAGCATTCACAGAAGAGATAAAGCCACATTGTGTTTATTTTATCTCAGGTTATTTCAACTTCTAGGCACCTATAACATAATAGTAACTAAAAATGTTGTAAGAAAATTATTTATGTAGATCATACTTCATATCATATCATACTAATATTATAAACGCGAAAGTTTGTATGTATGGATGGATGTTTGTTACTCTTTCACACTCAAACGGCTGGACCAATTTTGATAAAATTTGGTATGGAGGTAGCTGACACTGGATTAACACATAGGCTACATAATTTTCCCAAATTTCCACGGGAACGAAGTCCCGGGCAGAAAGCTAGTATGTATATAAATGGGCCCAGGAAAAAACACCCACTAAATTTAAAAAAAAATCCTCAATTTTATTAAAACTCCTGTTTCATTTTAGACAATGAGTATGGGTATAATGAACAAATCTACCCTGGGATATGCAATGAGACTTCTTCTTCATGAGAGTTTGGACTTCCAACACAAGAAAAATGGACCCTGTAATTTTTTAATATATTTTTTTCTAGTTGTGTTATTAGCATCCACTGACTTAATGTCCGTGCTCTTGTGTAGATTAAGTTTTCTTGTTAATATCTTTTTCTTTTTTAACATTTTTGAATTTACCTATCATTACAATTTGGACATACTTCTAATAAGAAATAAGATCATCTGTCAACGTCAATCGAATGAAAATTTCTTCTGTTTTATTTAAGGTTATAATTTTCTTAGCAATCAATCAGTCTCATTGGGTATACTAGGGCAGCAAGACAGACTGAAGAATTTCTCCATAAAATTTTCAATTAGTTTTCTAATGAGGCTGACATAGTCACCTAGGCTGAGCTTCAACCTAATTCAAGATTTAAAAAAAAAACATGCTGTATCATAATTCATAATCAAACTTTTACTTTAATGCATCCATAGGAAAAAGTGTAGAAACTAGGCAAGACACACCTTGGTTTCTGGTTGAGAACATTATAAGTGAGTTTTTAACAAGGAAACAGTGTGTACCGTACGTGAGTATGACTCATCTATCATCAGTGATATTTAAAAAATGATTGGATAATGAGTATGACCATTAAAAAAGTATTATTATGTGTAACAAAATGGAATTTTGTGATCTAACACACAAAACATATATTTTTGAGTTATTAAGAATTAAAATGGGTTAATTGAAAGGTATGCTACGAAAATGAGTTGCTAAGGAAAAAATTTAATTAATTTCAACAGGAAAAAAACATGATTAATACTGATAATATCAAATATATACCTAGTTTTATCAAGGGACTGTGTGTGTATGCTGAAGAATAACTCATTAGGTTTATCAAATGTACCGACAAAGTTCATTATTTTGACGGTTGATGGATGTACTTGATGAATTTATGCAGTGTGTCAGCTGCTAACAATATTATTTGGAAGAGGCCTCTAGTTTTAGCCAAGCTTATACCACTTTATAAAAAGTTACCCTCAGTACCTACTACCTATTACTTTCTTTGCTATTTATACTAATTGTTGTTTTAATGATAATCTCTTTAAGACAAATGTGCACCAATGGCACCCCTGCAAAGCTTAAGTTTGATCTAATCTCAACCTTATCACCCAACATATGGAGTTTCACAGTCACTGGTTGTACATACCATATGGAACGGTTATACTTGCCTTCATTAACCAGTAGAAGGGAAACCAGCCAACTATGAGGTCAGCAAAGTATTCGAGCAGAGAGAAGACAGCGAACACAACCCAATACGTCAGCCATTTAGTGTCGTCGTTCTTCGATGGGGACTCCAAAGCTTTCATTGACATATATGCCGGGTAAATAAAAGCAATCGAATTGCACACTAGCTCACATCCAATCCCAAACACTAAATATAAACCGATGAACACCACCAAACCTGCCGACAAAAACCAAACGTCAAGCTAACGATATAAATAACACTAGATAGAAAAATCTCTGGACTCGGACTTACCGACGAAAATGTACACTCTGTTTACACCCAATTGTCGTTCCGCCTTGTCGAAATACTGCGTCCATGGTTGCCGTTTGTCCAGTAACTGGCGCTCCAAACTGTCCCTGTACTCTTGCATTTTAGAACCCATTAAATGACCGACGAGGGATGGAAGATTGGCAGGAAGCCGCGGCCACGACTCATTGACAAAGTGACAGCTGACAAAGAGCAATGGCCGGTGTAACTTTTTTTATTTACTGGCATGACACCAAGGATTTTTTACTAACTAGCTCTCTCATGCTGCCATTTTAAAATAATAGTTTTGCGTTTGAGGAAAATAAATAGACACTTAATCATAATTTTACAGATTTCTTGATAGATTTATCGCTTCCCAGCGCAGTCTAATGAATCAATAAAAATCGACATAGCATACATAGTATGTATATTTGTATTACCTACATACCGTGTTTGTAGTAGCAACTTGTCTAATGACAACAGCGCCTCTAGTGCTGAGTAGTGATAACTTTTTTACTAATGGTAACTAAAGGTTGGTTGATGTAGGGAGGTAAAAAAGGACTTCCGGGACGTCGTTCTAAAGTGTAATGTAATTATAATTAAACATTAAACTGTGATTATTTTTGTTAAATAACTCTTTATTGTTTGTTTTACTTCCTTGAAAAAGAGCAATGGATTAACGTGATTTTTTATAGTTGGAGAGTGACATAGGCTACTTTTCCACGCGGAATAAAATAAGTTTTTAATCTTTGATATACTATTAGTAATTACTACCTACCTCATTAATGTTTCGAGTCTTATGGTGTACTTACATTGCTTCTAATTTATAGTTGTGTTTTGGGGAACTAAGTAATTTCCGAATTCAAAGGAATTAAAAATAAATTATTTATTTTTACCGGTTATATCGTGCCCTGCTGTGGGATAAAATGTAGTCTATAGCATTCCTCAAGGTCTAATCTATCTCTATCCAAATTTCATCAAAATCGGTTCAGTAGTTTGGGCGTAAAAGCGTAACAAACTTACATTCACATACAGGGCTTTAGGTAAATCTCTTTCAACCTCTCGGGTTGTTAATCAGTCCATGAAACTGAACAACTTCCCCAAAAAACATAGGTCAAAATACGAAAAAAAATGATGAGTTCCCTTACAAACTTCATCAGCATATATAAGGTCCTAATTTATTAGTCACTTTCCTTTTAACACGTTATTGTGTAGGTCAAAATATATCATTTGAGTCAAAAAACAAAAGCCAAATATTAAATTTAAAAGGTCTTGAAAAATTTTGTTATGATATTTTGTACTATGTTGAATAAACCCATCCATTCAAACGTAAATAATAATGGCAGTAGTAGAGCGGGCGAGCGGGGAGTGGACGGCTATAATCGAAAGAGAACCATTCCTTTATATTTAAATGTTTTTTTTTTTACAAAATTTAATTTTCAGATAATTAATTTTTATGTAGTTTTTTGGAATACTATCAACCTATACAATAACGCCTTAGAAGGTAAGTGACTAATAAATTAGGACCTTATATAGCGCATTTTGAATGGGTGATCAAATTTTTTTTTTCGTATTTTGACCAATGTTCCTAGGGAAGTTGTTCAGTTTCATGGACTGATTAACCACCCGAGAGGTTGAAAGAGATTTACCTAAAGCCCTGGTATACACATCATCACGGTCTAGGGATATTGCACAATTTTTCATACGAAAGAGGTCTGTTTGAGAAGCTACAAAAGCATACTCGACATACATGGAGCGCTATAGTTTTCAGACGAGCAAGTGCTAAACTTGACTTGTCAGTTCTAGTCAATAAATGTTGTTTTACTTGAAATTTGTGGAAACGAGACAGAAACGAAAACGAAAAGCACTTTTTGCCTGCTTTTTGTATGAAAATGGTCGAGTTTACGCAAATTTATTTTTCATTTTCGTCACGTTTTCACAAATTTCAAGAAAAACAAAATTTATTGCCTAGAATTGAAAATTCAGGCTTAGCACTTGATCGTCTGAAAATTATAGCCCTCCATGTATCTCGAGTATGCTATTATAGCTTCTCAAACAGACCTCTTTTGTATGAAAAATCGTGCAATATCCCTAGACCGTGTTGATGTGTGTGTTTATAATAATTATAAAGGATAATAGTATTTTAAATCCAGAACAACGTATACGTAAGTACTTACTTTATTGTTTTCTTTGACTCTAAACTTTGTCAAGACATACCTTGAAGCAAATAAACGGACATGTGTTTCGCGGTTTTTCGAAAATCATCCCCTAAGGAGTGAAGAATGAAATGGATGACAAAAAGACTTCTTTGCGCAAGCGAAACCGCGGGAAAAAACTAGTTTTTTTTATAATTTCGGAAACAAGAAGTTTACCGAGACAACAAAGAATATGAAAACTGTAACAATTACTTTAGAATCAATTTCACCATCTGAACAGATAATAGTACATTATGCTACAAGTGTGCTAAGTTGGATATTACATTAGAGGCGAGTTTGGAGCCCGAGCCGAAGGCGAGGGCTCAACGGAGCCGAGAATGTAATATCCAATGCACACGCGTGTCATACGACGTTTTTCAACACATTTGCGAGGAAAGAAAGAAATAAAAACTTTCCTTTGATATTGACGGCAACAAGCTATCACTTGCATGTTGCGCCTCGGAAAGTATTTCTGGCGGTGTACCCACGTAGGTTTCCTGTTCTGCACTTGAAGAATACATTTTTTGTATTGTATTTCTGACAATAATAACAATCTGATGAATACAAATGCCGTTTGTGAAAACCAAGTGAAAACATCTTAAAAGAGGCGCGATTATTTTTTTCTTTTTTCGCTCGCAAAATGAGATTCACATTGACAAGTATGCCATACAGCCAAATAATAAAAAAATACTTAACTGTATATTTTAACGTTTTAGCATAAATAAATGATAATTTTCTGTTAAATTTTAATGATTTAGTAAATATTAAACTATTTTATTTACAAATAGTTTAATATTTACACTTAATTTTAAATATAAAATAAGGTCGGATCTCTTTGCTGAAATTTAGAAAAAAAAAACCATTACGTACTAGTGCTTTATTTTTATTACTCACGGGCTGGGTAATACATATCATTATGAACCTTAAAACATTGAAATAAGACCCACTTTATGAGCAAATGTGTTGAAAAATGTATTTTTTCAACGTGATTGAGTGGCTATTGTTGCCTAACCCACCACCCCGAGCCGCGGCACACGTTCGTAGAGCTTCGTGATACCTAAATCTATCTGGAGCATTTTACAAGTTATCGCCCGAGAGGAAATTACTGACTAAAAAAATGCCTGACCCGGGGTCTGTAAGTATAGTTGTAAATAAAAATTACGTTTCATCTATTTCTCATCACTTTTATTTTTTATTTAAAATATGAAAAGCTTAACATTCTTTTGTTTGTGCTCATAAAAATAATTTTAATAACATTTGGTAATGTTAAGTAAGTTTTTAAATTAGTGGAAGAAAATTATCTAAAATTATCTTAAAGTACGTACATTTTTACAAGGATATACTTAATGTAAATATTAAATATTCGTCCAAATAAATTACCTAAAAAGGTAGATATACAAATAAAAAAATGTTTTCTTTAACAAAAAAGTACATATTATCAGAAAAGTATATTAAATGTTATTTTTACTTACAGTGTACCTAATCAATAACTTAACAAGAACATAAGCACCTATTCGAAATAATAATGCCTGTTAAGTACCAAATAATGTAATTAATAGTGAGATAAATTGATATAATGTACGAGTAAGTGTAAATAAATTGACTAGAAAGAAAATGCTAGGTAGGTATGTCAATAGTGTTAAATAAAATGTACTTAGTTACTTACGTGAAGTTTTAAAAAGGACTTAAAATTACCAACAACAAAAAACATTTAAGAATAAACAGATAAAAAAGTACCTAGTCTGAACTCCACTGGGTAAGTAAGTAGTTACTTATTTAACATCTAGTTAAACACTGATTTTAAAATTATAGAACTTTTACTGACAGAGTGTTATTTTATAAAGATTTGTAAAGTGCCAGAAGTCGTAAACACACAGAAGCTGTAGTTCGGAAATGTTCGCCATTTAGATCAGTTTAAAACATAAATCGAAACATTTAGCAATTTTTTATATCTTTTACACTTATGAATGAAACAAGCCATCCAGAGATATTGAAAAAATTTTCGTACAAAAGAGGTGTGTTTGAGAAGCTATAAAAGCATACTTGATGCATGCTGGAAGGATAAAATTTTCAGATGAGCAAATGGTAAACTCAATGAATTTTATTTTAATTGAAAATTTGAATACGAAAATACATACACTTTTTTCTGCTTTTTGTATGGTGGCATTTTTGCGTTTTTTAAAATTACCTCACGTTTTCATAAATTTTAAGCAACACAATACTTTGATAAGAATTGAAAATTCAGTAAAACGTCAGTGTCTGTGTAGTCATCATATTCCTAATTAATATGAATTGACTTAAAAAGAGCGACCCTTGGAGTTTCTTGCCTATTCTTCTCCTGAGGAGGACTGCACCTTTGCGAATAGGCGCAAAGTCAAAAATGCTAATTTATGTAGTTCACTATTTTGCTAGTGTAATTATTATGACATTTTCAAGAAAAATTTGTATGCTCTATAAAAATAAAGCAATTTTTGACTTTGACTTTGATATATACGATATGAGTTAAAATAATTTTAATATAGTCCAACATATGTTTTTTGTACTGGGTTAACTGCTGCACATTTCACTGTTCTTTGTTAACTTTGAAGCTGAATAAAGAAATTTATTTATTTTAGTATTATTTATTTTATAACGGTGTAATAAAAATGGCGGACACACGAACCGTTACTTTCAAACAGCGACATCTATGCTCTAAAGATAGAGAATTCTTATTTTAAAGATAAAATTTCGTGCTATAATGGAGCTAGTAGAAAATTGTACGAAATTGAATAATTATTTAGAGTAGATAATATAATAGAAAAAGATTTTTATTTATTTATTTGAAATAAGTTGTCAAGAGGAAATAAAAGCTTACACTTGATAAACTGAATTATTTTTTATAACATGGTTCTATCTATCTTTGATTAAAAGTTAGGTTTTCGTGCATAGTTTATTTAATGTACGTATTTACTTACTTTTTAATATAAAAGTGTGTTTGAGTAGGTGTGCTGTAGAGTGACAGAGTTTTTTGCAATCGGTGTCATGGTCGGTAAGCTGTTTTTTTTAAATATATAAAATTGCAGGTCCTGACTTAATGCCCAGCCCAACCTATTGGACTTAGAAAGCTGAAATTTGGCCCAAAAGTTCCTTTTATAACGTGTGCAATAAATAAGGAAGGATTTTACGAAATCCCTCACAAACACACACACACACGATACTATGCTTATAATGGAGTAATTCCAGGCGCGAGCTGGAATTACTCCATTATTTTTTACCTAGTAGAATAATTTGGTACTTTGAATATTTATTTCAAAGATTGAAAAAAATGGCCTAAAAATCAATATCATAAGAAAAACGCATCAATATTTATTTCTAATAATGAGGTTTGTTTTAACGTAATTTTTTACCAAATTAAAATAAACTATGCACGCTAACCTAACCTGAACTTATGAATTACCTAATGAGGTCTCAGTCTTATACTATATGTAATTGTCTATTATACTTTTCAACATTATAGTGTATCGGCCTTACATTTAAATACTTACACATTGCGTAGTACAATCTTATAACGTCCAAAAACATATGAAAAACACTGTTTGCGCATATTATACGCAGTGTATAATTTAATATTTTTTTCTTAAGTATTTTTCGCTTTTACGCTGAATAACAATAGGGATATCATAAAAACATTTTCACAAACATTAACTTAACAATTTTAACATTCGATACAAAACGATATTAAAAATCCTATCTACCTACATTAAGGGTGCAATTGTTTACACATTAAAATTGGATATTAACAATTTAAAGATGGGACTTTTTGTGAAAGAAATCTTATATATTTTTTTTATTTTTCTTAAAAAGAGATGTTGCTATAATAGTATACATGAGCAGGATAAAAACTGTATACTATTCAGCAATAGTATATAGTTTTATCCTGCTCATTTGCAGTAATGATTAAGTTAAGATAAGAATATATATGTTTATGTAAATATTTGAATCTACCACAATCTATCTAAAATATGAAAATGGAAAACTGGGGAAATGGGAAATAGTTTGTGTGATTTAATAACTAAGTTGGAAAGTTATGTACCTATTTGGCGTTCAAATATTCAATGAAAAAAATAATTTCAAACTTGAATTTATAATAACGACCTATGAAAGTTGCTATTAAATTTCATTTTTGATAATTTAAATGCAAGATTGTTTCCTCTTCAATTTGATTAAATTAAAGTGTAACTATATATACCTATACAAAAAATTTCAAAAAAATGTTGTCAAATAATGTTGGTTCACTGGGATAACATTTACCTTACCTAGTTTCAATTCTTTTTATTTAACAAGGAGAAAAATATATTCTTATTTATATCTACATAGAAATCGCACAGAATTGCTAAATATTTGAATTTCATATCCTTTCCTTGTTATCTTACCGAGATATCTATACAGATCTTTGCAATCACAGTTTCCAATCTTACTTCTCTATTTAAAATACACTAAACAATACTTTATGAAGCATCAACAGCCATATTGAAATTGCTTTTTTAGTTTTTATATGCCGTGACTTTGAATTAGTTAGCAGAATTTTACGGGGTAAGTAATTCTACTCTTGAGTGAGAAATTTCAAAAAAAAAATGTTCTGCCTCTCATACTAAGGCAATCGACTGACCACTCTAGTTTTATGTAGAGACGAAATATTTTTTATATATTTCAATTTGTGTTTCTTAGAGTAAGTTGTACAGTTTTGTGGGCTAATTCACATCCTTATTTTTTTTAATAACTAATTTAAAGTCATTCAATATAGAATAATAATTGAAACAATAAACTTTATTTAACAAACTAAATCAAAAATCGAATTTGTTGATTCGTAAATCTATCAAATAATCATTATCATGTAATGACAATGACTATAATTTAATATTTTCTATTAGGTACGTAGGTACATGGACGACATCTTCACCTAACTTTACATTCTTTATTTTTAATTATACCAATAAAGTATCACCTACCCCTAGTTATTTTACTTTTCAAATTGTTGGCAAAATTACTTATTAATATCCCTACTTCCCTACTAATATTATAAATGCGAAAGTAACTCTGTCTGTCTGTCTGTCTGTCTGTTACCTTTTCACGCCTAAACCGCTGAACCGATTTTGATGAATTTTGGTACAGAGATAGATTAGAGCCTGGGAAAGGACATAGGCTACATTTTATCCCACAGTTGGGCACGATATAACCTGTAGTCCACGCGGGCGGAGCCGCGGGCGGAAAGCTAGTAAATAATATATTTTAATTGGAAACGATAAAAAACTAAATTTTCTAAAATTAAAATAGTTTGTTGTATTGGAATTTAGGTCATTGTATCGCAGGAATTGTATATTACCATTGTGTTACATGTATTATAGAGTTGTGATTTCATGTTCTGTATCTGTAGCCTCAAAAATCATGGCTACCTAATTTTAACAAGTTAAAAATCTGCATGTAGTTTTACGTAGCATGCCTAATAAAATTTTCCTTTGAAATCTTACCAGTTTATTAAAAATATTTGCTCTTAAGTTCGTTTCAGACATTTTGAATGTAATTTTACTTATTTTTATTGATTTATATTCCTCCTTATAAAATGTTTGACGCGTTGTCTGAGAGATATCTTGCTCTGTTAAGATGATTTATGTTTTTTCCTTGCGTCTCTTCGGTGCTCGGATGACGGGTGTGGTTTTAATTCTCTACAGTCCAGCTAGAAAAAAAAAGAATTATTTTGATTACTGTATTTCTAATGTTCTATAGACTATTTGTTTTCAAAAAGTAACAAGAATAACATTAAGATCGCGCTACACTGCAGTACGTACTGGGGCGTGGCGTTAGCAAACGCCAAATTCTAATCTAATACCCCATGGGACATTTTTTAGTTTCGCTACTCACCGCTAGTGGCGCTGTACGATCAGCGATATTTTTTTTCTATGTCTATGAATTTCTCTCTTACGGGAAAGGCAAAGGAATTCGTATCCATACAGACTTTGCCTTTATATTTCTATGCAAGCCGTAGACATAGAAAAAATAAGTTAAATATGCAAGCTAATATAACTTGCGGTTGGCGGGAAAACAAGGGAAAAATGAGTGAATACAGGGTGTAAAGGACAGCTTAGCAAATACTTAAATGGTGGAATCTACCTATCATCAGCTAGGTATAATTAATTATTTTTTTCCCGGAAACGTCATGTTAAGGAGTTTTCATTATTTACCTACTTTGGCGCTACGCAACGCAACGTATCGTGACACCGTGCCCCGCGGGCGATCCCCCCGCGCCGCGCTGCTATACATTGCTGGTTTTCGTGTTTTACGTTGTTATGATTGTTTTTTATTGCAAAATTCGATTAAATAAAAAAATGTAAGCAGAAAATATTAAAAAACATAAAAAAATTTAAAATTTTCCGGAGAAAAATTCCACTGGAAAATCATTCAGAATGATTGTCTGAGTTCAGGGTTCCAGTTTTTGCTAACCTGTCTTTTACACCCTGTATATTTATAACTAACTATAAATAAGTAACATAATGTAAGAAATAGTTTATTTTCTTCACACATATTTCCGAGTTTATGGTGTCTACAAGAAAATAAACGCATTTTATTCAATAATAATACTTACGAGTGTTTCGTCATCAGGCACCCTCGATAGTAAGTCTAGGACTTCGTTGTTGGGTATCGTGTGCGGACGCAGAATTTTTCTTGTAAATTTATTTACACCTGCAATACAAAGAAAACATTTTATAATAGGTCTTTACCTATGAAATTGCCCTTTTTCATACAATATTTTTGGAAAACTGAATTTTCCATACTAACGTTTTTGGATTTTTCTCGGGAATGCGAAATCCAAATTTTGTGGGAAGGTTTGGACAACATTAAGTTAATTTTCATCATACTTAGTTTATTTAAAGTTGTAACTGTAACAAATGTACAGCAAAAATAAGCAATGAAACGGGCAACGGATGAAACGAGCTATATTTGAGCTTCTTTTTCAGCAAATACATCTAAAGTAAATATGTATTAATTTGACTCAACATCTCCGTTATATGGCCAAGGTTTTAAATAAAAAACAATTTTAGTAATAGCTGTTCAATCAAATAAATTATGAATAAAATAAAGCTTGAGAAAAAATCGGCAATTTCATAGGTAAAGACCTGTTATATTCATAAAAAGCAAAGATAAAAATGTGTCCTGTGTGACGGTGGATCAAATAATAGTTTACGAAACTTTGAAACTAATTTAAAGTCACGCAATAAGATACTGAACAACTTTTCCAAAAGAAACCATATGGAATTCTAAAAAAAAGTTCAAGTTTCCATAGTGTTTCCTTTTGTTAAATGGAGAGTAGATTTCTCATTTAGATCTAGGTTACATTGTTAATTTCAGTGGACTAATTACGTAGTTGATTTCGCGGTAATTTTCGCAAATTAATTTAAGTCACTTAGTATAAAAATCACTAGGTAACTATCTTATAAGATAAATTTCTTACCCCACGCCATAAGTAGATATCTCAATGGTATCATATACAGCACTACCATGGCCCCAAACAGCATGATGATGGCTATGTAGCTCAGATATGGTATTGTGAAGTTTGCTAAACTGAAAAAAACAATATTGATCAAGTCAACACTTTCTCAAAAAACGCTTTCAAATCACCAAATGATTTCTGAATAGCTAGCATGGTTCGTGACAAACTCGTGCGTCACGCCACTGCGCTGCTAAGTGGATGACAGCGATCAGCGGAGCGACGGTGGAGGTTTTATGTTTTCAAAGCTCGTTACAAGTAGGGTTTCTGATTTCTCGACCTTTTTTGTTTCTCGAGTTTCGAGAATTCTCGAGATCAAATTCTCGAGTTTTCTCGGGTCTCGAGCTTTTTAGTAAGACCTTTGAAATCTGCTGAAATACAGGGTGTTTGGTACATCATTTGCCAAATTGAATGGGCCGTAAGAGCGGTCTTTCACTACCTCCTCAGCCCCCATAAAAATTCTTGGCCCCACGGGACTTTTTATGCCATTTTTTTTATTGTGGTGTGAAAAATTATAAAAGTCCGCATTTAACATTCACTGAAAAAAAAAGAGTTTGGGACTGCTCTAATTTTTTTAAATCTGTAATTTATATCGGTATGCGGTTCTACCGAAATCAAAATACTCGCCAGCAACATCTAGTTTTTTTTTATTGCCCCGCAAAGTTTTTTGAAGTTAAAAAAATTTAACTGAAACCTCAACTTTAGACTTGAATAAAAATAAAAAAAAGTAATCATGTTCTTCCAATTTTTTCAAAACATCTTTGGACTGTCCGCTTTCTAATGGTATGCAATAAGCTATGCAAAGTTTTAAGTAATATCACTAATTCGCTAATTTTCTGTACTTAGTCGCATTTTATTAATATTCAACAGATGGGATAAAAACAAGTTTTTATGTTAATAACACAGTAGAATTGAATCTTCCAGCTATCTATCTATCATATGGTAAACGGTATCTAGACGACCTTTACCTATGAATCTTTGGTATCGAGAAGACATTCGGCTGAAGAAGAGACATTCATTCATTTGGAAGTACCTTCAGAACCTGGTAGCTGAAAACTAGGTTCTGAAGGTATAATGTTAATAGTACATACTAGCGCTACTCTTTCCCACACTTTTGGTTACTGAGACAATAAGGTCTCGCGGCCCTGGGATCTCAGTTTACTGGTAGAGCCGT
Source organism: Aproaerema taeniolella (assembly GCA_949987775.1). Taxonomy (NCBI): domain Eukaryota; kingdom Metazoa; phylum Arthropoda; class Insecta; order Lepidoptera; family Gelechiidae; genus Aproaerema; species Aproaerema taeniolella. The sequence continues at coordinate 10,740,449 of OX465268.1, read as the reverse complement.
GCCGAACGAAGTGTGGCAGTGAGTGAACGAATGAATGAACGAGCATGGAGCGCGGGCATTGATAAGTGGCGAAAAAAAATCGCTCGGCGGGTCAAGTTCGAAACTCGAGAATTCTCGAGTTCCGCTAATTTTTTTCTCGTCTCGAATGAATCTAAATTTCTCGAGTTTTCTCGAGTTCGAGAAAGCTCGAGCATAAACCCTAGTTACAAGTGCATAAAAAATTCTTTACAGCGCGTAACGAACGATGAAAACGTAAAATAACCGACGACGCCACCGCTGTGTAGTTTTAGGCTGCATCCAGTTTGCAGCCTAAAGGCCGTATAACACTGCACTGAACCTAAGCACCCTTTCCCTAAATCGGGCAAGTGTAATAAGACTTAGGGAGTTAGGCTCCCTAATTAGGGAGATCGGATGGATCTATCCGGATCTAGACGTTAAAGAATGAGTCAGAGTACGATTCAGTGTAGTGTAATAAGTCAGGGCCCTAATTAGGACCCTTACTACCCTAATTAGGTTCAGTGTAGTGTAATACGGCCTTAAAACTTCACTTTTATTAAAAAAAAAAACAATAACTTACAATGTTTATAGTGTAAGGTGTTGGAATCTCCTTTTAAGCAAAATAAATTACTTGTGATAGGAGAATCCGCTCTTCCATATCATTATATGACATAACATAAGTTATTAAAATTAAAAACAAAAACAACAATCAAGAACAAAAGATTAATCGAAAACTATAAACTTAAGAAATAAAATAATAGCTATATTATATAACAATTTGTGCCCATTTATTTGGTATGATAAATTTGTGTGCGTGTGTGTGTGTGTGTGTGTGTGAGTGTGTGTGTGAGTGTGTGTGAGTGTGTTTATTGAACTTCTTTTTTTTTATTCACCGCGCAAATGCTTGCTCGCTCTCTGACGTTGTCATTTCGACACTTTTTGACGTTTCACCGCGGCGCATTTTACCGCGAGCGTGTTGTGCTCGATTTCGATCTGCTAACTTATGTAAAAACAAAGTCGCTGTTTGCATTTGTCTGTATTTTTGCTAACGGATTTTGATACGGTTCTCATCATCACGCATACATTTTTCGTAACGTTTAAAATGCATAGGTACAATCTTTATCCAAACTGGGCAAAGCCGCGGTATTATAAATACGAAAGTTTGTGAAGATGGATGGATGGATGTTTTTTAGTGGAACGATTTTGATGAAACTGTGCAGTAATATAGCTTAGACATCAGAACAACACATAGGCTACACAATTTTCCCAAATCCCCACGGGAACGAAGTCCTAGGCGGAACGCAAGTTTGATCAAACCTAACAACTTCTCACCACAATTACATCATGTTTCATCTAATATTCTTCAGAATTTTTGACAAACGTGGCATCAAGTGGTTCTAGAATCTATGGTGCTCTGCCTATCCCGATAGGGATTATAAATGTGCACGTATATCCCACAGGAACGAAGTCCCGGGTGGAAAGATATTTTGATCAAAGTTAATAAACTGATTGCTAATAAAATTCGTTATTTTTACTTTTTGACAGCTTCTCCGAGAGATGCGACGTAGCCGATGGCATTTTGTACCGTCTGCGTCACTTCCTGGATCGCCTGCAGTCTTTCTTTCAGAGATTTCTTCTCCTCCTGTTCAAAAATAGTTAAACATTACCACACACTCAAAGGCCCGTACACAAGATTTCTCGTGTAAATATTGCAAAAACCCCCTTCAGGGATAAGTTCGCCTTTGTACATAGCTATGTTTCTTTTGTATTAGTCTGTAAGAGTTTGCAATAAAGAGTATGTACATACATATTCATGTCATGCTAATGACATTTTCCTCAATTTTTTTTTATATTTGTGCTGGGCAAGAATTAAGCCCGAAGGAGGCAAGATTACTAACTGCCGTACTCAGAGACGTCAACTAAAGTTAAGAAGTAATTAAATGTCATACTATCCTTGTTAATATTAGGTCTTTACCTATGAAATTGCCGTTTTTTTCTCAAGCTTTATTTTATTCATAATTTATTTGATTGAACAGCTCTTACTAAAATTGTTTTTATTTATAACCTTGGTCATATAACGGAGATTTATCAAATTTTGCTATATAATAAATATTTACTTTAGATTTATTTGCTGAAAAAGAAGCTCAAATATAGTTCGTTTCATCCGTTGCCCGTTTCATTGCTTATTTTTGCTGTACTGTTGTTACAGTTACAAACTTCAATAAACTAAGTATGATGAAAATTAACTTAATGTTGTCCAAACCTTCCCACAAAATTTTGCTAAATTTGGATTTCGCATTCCCGAGAAAAATTCAAAATTAAACGTTAGTATGGAAAATTCAGTTTTCCAAAAATATTGTATGAAAAATGGCAATTTCATAGGTAAAGACCTATTATCAACAAAAGTGAAAGAGACAACATCAGAGTTGAATAGTACTTAACTTTAATTGACGTCTCTGAGTACGGCAGTAACAACTTAGCTATCAATAAGTTACGAGATTTATTTGCAAATCAAATCAAAAATACTTTATTTTCATAGAACATACAAAGTGTTTCTTGAAAACGTCATAAAAATAAATTAGCAAAATCAATGTAAATCATTGAGCAAAATAGTGAATCACATTAGCATTTTTGACTTGGCGCCTATTCGCAAAGGTGCAGTCTTCCTCAGGAGAAGAATAGGCAAGAAACTCCGAAGGTCGCTCTTTTTAAGTCAATCGTAGGAGGGGTTACTTTCAATAGTTTAAATAAATATTAAAGCGACACATTTTTTTTATTATTCCACTGCAATATGTATAAAGTTATGTTCCATAAATACTCACTAAAGAGAAAATATCCATAATTACTAAAAATTGTGATTAATGCGCAGCCTTATTTTAAATACTTATGTCAAGCATGTCACATTATTCAAATTTATTTGAAAATTTGATTTTGAAAGATGCCAAACCGTGCAACTGAGAGCCTTAGGTCCAATTTCACCATACTCTGTAAGTTAGTTAATCCACGATTAAGAAGTTAATCAGACAAAACGTCAAACAAAAAGTATGAAAATGACGTTGTCAAAACTCGGGTTAGCTGCTAATCGTCTGTTAAATAACTAACAGAGTATGGTGAAATTGGGTCTTAGACCAGAACTGGGAAGAAAAATGTTCGGCACGAATGAGACTTGAACCCACGACCCCAGGATCAGATCTCCTGGTGCTCTAACCAACTGAGCTATCGTGTTTTTAAGTCAAGCGGCGAAATTTCTCAATCCCTTACTTTTGCGAATATATCTTACGCGGGTAACCGTTTTAAAAACACTAAATTGGAGTTGGGACCATTTCACTTTTGAATTTAATTTTGGATTTTCTTTTTATTGGTTATTCATGGCAAATCAAAAAGTTTAACATATCAAAATATGATTTAGGGAATGAATATATATCATAATCAAAAAAACATTGTGAGTTACCTTATCAACTTCTTCCTCATCATCTTCTTCTGCCAACAAGTCATCATCGTCCACTGGCACCAACAGAGGGTTACCTCCTGGGAAAGCACGACACCACATCAGAATTCACACCTTATGTCGCCCTTATTTCGATGACAATAGTGGCGTTTTTCGTACAGCAAATTTACGTATAACAGAATCACATGACGATCTGTACAAAACAATTATAGTGCTAATTTTATTTTAAATATCATGCACGCTCATTCTTGAAAAAGTACCCACTGCACCACACACACCAGGCTATACGTGGTGACCTTAACGTCACCCTAGTGCAAATGAGTAACCCGACCTGCTGCTGTCTGTACAATACACTACACGGATTAGATTAGTCAGCGAAAATTAATCTTAACAATGTCACATTTTTTTAGCGATTAAGAAAATCTAAAGTTATAATTGGCAGACACATTAGAAAAGTCCATGTCAATCAGATACAATAGAAAAGTCACTTGATCAACCCATGTCAATCAGATACAATACAAAAGTCACTTGGTCAGTCCATGACAATCAGAAACAATAGAAAAGTCACTTGATCAGCCCATGTCAATCAGACACAATAGAAAAGTCACGTGGTCAGTCTATTAGTCATTTCAAGACTATCGATGTCAAAAACAAAATGCAACTTTGTCAAGGCCAAACCCAATAATCTAATTAAGTTTATTATAAGAACATTTTTTTTGTAAATGCAGTGAATAAAAATTCCATCTATCCTTAACTTTCCCTAGCGAAAAAAGGCAATAAAAAAAGAAAAAAAACGTTTTTGATTTAACTTAACTAATAAGAATTTCCAATTAAGTTTTTTAGGCCTATTTACGTCCTTCAATTTCGCTAAGTAAAAGACACACCGATACCATACCATACATGCATAAACAAACAACTAAACAAACAGCACAACATTTACGATTTAACATCCACATTCATAAACTTACGAAAAATACCCAAGATGTAACTAATTGGGTGTCTTCGGATAAAAACGGCGGTTGGTTTTAAAATAACTAAAAATAATAACGAATAAAAAACTAAAGTAAGGAAATTATATGAAATGTACAAATTAAAACATGATAAAACGGATCCGGGTCATTCTGGTGCAAAGGCTATCTATAGCCATTTAACGAGGTAATACTGCAAGTGTACAATCAATGAGGGATTTTCTTTTTATTTATTTTTAAATTTTTCCTCAGTCGCCGGATAGATGGCGCTAAACTATGTACGTTACATAGTTTAGCGCCATCTATCCAGGCAAAAATCTTCCTAAAGACATATGAAAAAAGAAAGACGAAGCAACTTCTAAAGCTAAATAGAAAGGACATCAGGATTGTAGTGGGTCTGCTCACGGGACACTGTCCTTTGAACAGACACCTAGCAATAATGGGCCTAAAAAGTGATCCCACATGCCCAGAATGCGACAAGGAGGAAACAAGTCTCCATTTCCTGACTGAGTGTCCAATGTACGCGCTGGTAAGATGGGAGACAATAGGCATGGATGAGGTAAAAGAAGAACAAATACAAGAGCTTAACATAAAGGATATAATCGGGTTTGCTAAAGCTTCGGGTAGGTTCAAAGAGGTGGAACTGTCAGTGCAGAGGTAAAACTCATGCGCTGTTGTGGGGAACTGGGTGAAATGGTCCCAAATGAGTGGACTGATCACCCGCCTGTGCCTGACGGGCGTCCCCTCCTTAGATAGATAGATGTACGTTACTGCAAGGAACGGAACGTTTAATTATTTTTGATTAATTCATTTGAACGTAATTTTGAGATCATAAAACGAAAAGTTATAGTCATATCACATCAATATCACGTCTACCATACGTATTTAAATGATTTTACGAAAACAACGAAAAAACAAAACTGAATTATAACAAAGCGCGAGAAAACTACGATGATTGGAAAGCCAAAACAAACTCAGAATATTTGATGCAATGTTTTTCTCCAAGTCTTTTGGCTTTGGCACCTAGTAACAGAGTCAGTTCAGCGCCATCTAGAGACCTCTGGGGAACTACTTTTTTTTTTAATACCCAAAAAGAAAACCTCCCATTCAATTCTTAGAAAAATGGCTTCTACAAAGTGATTTTGTCAATGTCCGAGTATTTTAATCAAAATTAAAATAAAGAATGCGATGTCGCCAATATCAAGCAGTGAAACACTTCAAGGGTAGTAATACTTCAGAGCCTGGTCTGTTGATCAGCAGGGTGCACCGCTAGCAGGTGGGGATGACGATTTTGGAGCACTAAGATGTTAAGATCCCACTGGAAGTGTAATGGGCACCTTTGCACCAAGATTGACAAGGGGGGACTTTTTGTATCGAGTGCTTATAACTATAAATTAAAATGAAAATAAACCGAAATCAACTAAGAAGGAGAAATAAACCCATTACCCATTAATACCTCGAAATCTATTTTAACGAGATTTCACTTACTCTACGCCTCTATTTATATTTATTTTAATAAAAAAGAAAGAAAAAAAACGAAGATGTGATCGAAAAGTGGGATGGTATAATTCATAATCTTATGTAGTTATACTTAGTATTTAAGTATTTTTTGTTTGTTTAGGAATAGTATTTTATGGGCCTAGTTGCCTGAATTAAATTGATTAATAAATAATAAGTTATGTCCTTTCGGAAGGACATAGTCTCAGATCAATATATCATTGAAATAAGTTAAAATATATTAAACTTCACTATTTACCTGTTAACCTGTAAATGAGCCAATTCCTTCCTAAATAAATAAGCATTAAAAAAGGCAGCATCCACATTTCGTAATAATAGCAGAAAGCGAGCCACACGAGCAGACCGAAGAAGGATCTCACTCTCGACTCCCACTCGAAACAGTCCCTGAAATCAAAGCAATTCTGAATCAAGAACACTCACAAAGGCCCATAAGGATATCTTCTCAAGAACAAACATCTGCTTTTAACACAAACGTTTGCCTTGACCGGGAATCGAACCAGGCAGCTGTCAAATTAGAAGCAGTGCTACTAACCATTGAATCGAACCGGTCAGTCTTATTGTTACAACGGAATTACAGGATCATTTGTATAAAAAATCAGCTTTCTAGGTCCGAATGTTACCTGGCGTTGATCAAAGTAATATTTACAATTCTAATAATTCTCTGACACTAGCCAGGGTGCTTTGCAATTTGGTAGTCCCCCATAAAAATTCAGGGATTTAGTTTTTGCTAAGTAAATTCGATATGCATGTATGCTGATCTGGGATCTCGTTCTGAGTCAGTTGCATTTTTTTTTATCAAAAATGGGTTCGCTCTTGACCACAATCTAGCTTAGGGCAAAGATGTGGTCGAGGATGTAGCGAGCTCACCCAGAAGAAGCCTATTCACTCGTACTTTAAAGATATTTGGGTTGAATCAACATGCTAAACATCTAAAACCTAACCTATCGCACATGTCTACTTACTGTAAAAACTTCCCTACTTCAATAAACCACATGATGATGGCTTTCAGCCTCATGACGTTTCTAATAAACAGCTGTCTCTTGAACTTGGCCTCCTGGGCCATGTACTTCGGCTCTTTGGGATTCACCACACGAATTGCTGCCTTTAACTGAAAGTATAAAGAGTTGTGTAGGTTACTCTAAATTATTATACTTATACATACTTCTAAAGGCTAGCGGGTCGGACTCCTTAGCGAGAGCTATCGTGCGATCCTTAGTGCCGCCATGTACCAATGACTGGTTTTCTGAGTTAAGCACTTGTGCAACAATTGTACCTACTGCCAGGCATCTCTTTTTTGAGTCGTTAACAACACTTAATTTTGTAAGACTAGAACTCGACTACGTCTACAGCATTTTTCGTTGCTTCGATTAGGTCTTTAAGTGTGCTGGTGAAAAGACAAGCTAGACAATTTATTAAATACGCCATGCCATGGTTTATGGAAAAGCGCTAAATTCACAGATTTTGTTGTCACCTTCGGTAAAGCCCCACCTGCACAGGTTGGGTGCGGACTTCCGGAGTCTGTTTAGTGACTTTCCAAGTCAGCCAGGATCGATATTGTCCAAGAGGTGGCTTTTCAGATCGAGACACGAATAGTCTTGGCCCAGTTCTTTTCATCCAAAGTTAAGGCATGAGCCAACTCCGTCTGCTGCTAATCTTTTTAAATACTTACAGGGTTCCATATCACAGTCATTTCGAGCAAGATCTGCGGGTAGTTCCCTTTCGCCCGTGCCCTCATCTTCTTATCCTTCAGTGCGTACCATCTTTTCTCCCCATTCCTGATGCTCAACAGTGGGACTGCCAGCTTCCCCAGGAACTCCACTTTGTGGTCGTGGTCTTCATCGTATACTGTTAGTTCTAGGATTGAGCTGATGTCTTTGACTGTGCTGTAGAGCAATTTGTGATATTAGAAATTGGTGTAAGGTAAACAGAATTGAAACACTTATGATTATGAGTGTAAGTTACAAAATTGATTAAAAAAAAAAAGGAATATTTTTTTATAATTTTAAGCCTTCGCGCGATTCTTGTACACCCGTGTGTGCAGGATTATGATAATTTATGATTTCATATTTGACTGTCTTTCAAACCGCGGCTTTGTTCGCGTAGAAAAGACGGTCACTTTCTGGCCATTCAGCTAGGTTTGTGCAAAAAAACTATCTTGTAGCAGTAGTCCGGTTGACCGAACAAGAGCAACATCAAGTGGATCCATTGCTCCATCACTATACATTTTTGCAGAAAAATTGCGAGTAACTTTAATTTTTGGTATTAATAACACTGAGAAAGAAAGCCCGATTCTTTAATTAATGAATTGAGCATAAAAAAACAATCATTTGCTTGATTTGTACCTATCGAGAAGTGATTGGTTAACCAATGAATCAGAACTAACTGCGAGACCTGTTAAAATCGGAATAATTAGTTCCAAAATTAGTTTAAGAGCACAATGTGCTTGTTGGAAAGTGTGATTCATTTTCAAAGTGACGGCTGAATCATGTTAGCATTTCAATTTCACATGGGCCTACGTAACCACTTAATTATCCACCCTTTGGCTTCCAAAATAATTGAAGGTTTATTATTAGAATAAGGCCGCCTTTTTGTACATTTCTGTTTTCTGTCCTTGTCTGTTATTGTAATGTTTTTGTGTCATCTATGGTGTGCAATAAAGTATATGTCTATGTCTAGAATGAAGCGGTGATAGCCCACTTGGTAATGAGTCAGACTTGTAACCAAAAGGTTGCGGGTTCAAATTCTTGTGCGGGTTTGTATCGCTAAATTCATGTACCGATTTATAATTATCACTTGCTCAGCGGTGAAGAAAAACATCGTGATGACACCCGCACGTCTAAGAAAATTCGTTTTCAAAGGACGAGCGGTCCACCAACCCGCATTGGGCCATCGTGGTGGACTGTGGCCTAATCCCTTTCATGTTTCGAAAGGAGGCCCATGCTCTTCGGTAAGGACGTATATGGGCTGATAAAAAAATTACATTACTTCAACAAAACAAACTTACAAAGTAAAAATCTTCATCCAGTTCGGCGTTAAAGTCTTATACTCTGTATGCGTCTGAAGCCTCGAGTTGCCCAGCTCCAGCACACAGAAGGGGTCAGACTTGCCTCCTAAATCTGCGGCAGCCAAACCCTTAGCTCCGTATACCTTCACACACAGCCAGCCAACTCCACTGGAGTTTTCGTTTAGATGGTACCATGTCTGAAAGGCAATAAGATTCTATGAAAGAGCGTCTTTTTTAAATCGTCCAGGATAATATTAGTGAATCCAAATTTATTCCTGACCTGCATCATTAGGGGAAACTTTATGAAAAATTTCATTTTTCTATACAGACAATCTAAAAATCTGATTTAAACACAAATGTTAGGCAAGGAATCGAACTCGTCATTCTCGACTCGAAAGCTGAGATAGACCAGACGAAATGGACCAGCTGCTAGACTAATAATTTTAGACGACCCTAGGATTAGATCACCTGGTGCTCTAACCAACTGAAAATTATTATTGTGAATATCTCGCACGCGGGAAAGCGTTTTAAAATACTAAATTTAATAGACCAGCTGTTTAAAAGTCTTACATATCTCCTCTCAATAATCTCCTTGTCCCTAGGATTCTCCTTATAACTAGTGAGATCAGTGATAGTCTCCGACTGCGTTGTTCCACTGATGGTTAGCAACAGAAATATCTGTCCATTGCCGTCTTCTAGTTCCTGCCATATGTTGTGCGTTTTCTCCCTTTCCAGTTGTGATAGGTCTATAGCACATCTGAAAAAGCAACTTTCATTAATTTCTATATATGTGCTGTGGTTGTCCACAGTGTGTTTAAATTTATTTAGTTAGCACCTCTGAGTTAACCAAATGACAAAATAGCTCTTAGTGTGATTTTTTTAGCAAAGCATTTATGCTCAGTAGAAACTTGGTGTAATCCTATTTTTTGTCTTAGGATAAAGGACATTGAATAACAGAAAGATAAAATGAGAATGAAATGTCAGACGTTCATGTAAAAGGTCACTATTATCATTATGTTAGTTGAAGTAAAATTTGTATTGCGGGTTTTTAAATCATCGAAATCTGTACCTATTAAAATGGTTTTTATTCCTTACTTAGTTATTTCATCGAAATCTCTTTCATTGATCCTTACATCACATAAGAAGGGCCTCTCTTCAAATTCTCTTTGTACTTCAGCCATTCTGTACTATCTTATGCTGCTTTTCGTACTTACCGTCCTATAAAATCATCTTTCGTCTGTTTGTCTTTATCCCATACGGTGACCTCCAGTATTTGTTCCTGATCATCGTAAAGGTGAAGATCGAACTGTTCTAGCCAAGATGGATGCAATGTTTTCCATACTACTTTACTTTTGTATTTTTCGTTGCCTAGCCTGGAATTAGAATGTCATAATCATCAATCTATTAGAGTCACTTATCATCAGTCTCTTCTCAAATAGCTGCTCTACTGATTTCAATCTTGACCAAAGCTCTGCGATGAGTTCGCTCATAGCTAAAAGAAAATTGTGAATTTGTTTTAGCCAAGCAATTGATATTACAGTTAGAAGTGCTCAGACTTGGGGTAACCTGTATCATTCGACTCAACTTCGATATTCCCCAAGACTATATCTGTCACTGTCATTTTGTAAAGTGCAATCTTGTGCAATGCGTTTACTATTCTTTTAAATCTAAAGATTGATGGTGACGAACCTTAGGAAATAAGCCTTAGGTTCGACACCAACTAAGCCGATGTGCGATTGCGGTAAGTTTGAACATGTTTACCAAAGCTAAATCGCTCACGTTTCCTTTGCACTCTGCCCGGAATACAATGGCAACTATAAAACGCCCGAGAGTTTGCTCTTATTGCTTGTCTTCATAATGATGAGTCAGTTAATAACTTACTGAATCATTTAGGACTTTGGAAAGATTTACCTAAATTTACAATAAGGGTCACTTGTCCTTGAGTCCAAGTCCATAGCGGGAAGGTTCTTGGCTTCAACCAGCACGATGGTAACCACTGAGCTCCATATCTGAGCCTTCAGTCGCTTGTTCACGTCACTTAGTCGAGTGTTCTTGAGCAGATACTGGAAGAGAAGAAAATGGTCATTAATAACTTTCGAACATATAAAGCGATCATGATCACCAGATCCTGATCATGATGATAAATAGCCATTGTCCCTGTTGTTGGGTACCATAATACTATAAGTGTCTTGCCGAGTAAGTACCATCGGCCAAGGTCAATTGATCAATGTTTTCAAGAAAATTAAGACATTAGGCATTTTGACAACTTTCATTACGGTATTATAAAGAACGGAGAGATTCGATAAATTATCAACGGACATTGCCAAGAATAGTATCGTCCGCGTCATGCGACCGATATTGCCATTCATAAAGTTTAGGTATAAGAACCACCAGGTTTATCATTTTACCGTAAATATTTTGAATAGTAAAAAGTACAACGACAAAAGATGGTTTGATTCGAAACATATGTAGAATAGAATGTAATTTATTGTACAATGTATATCAACACATTTAGAAGATACAGATAATTTAAATATGTAAATAGGTAGTTAAGGTGGGAACTAGGAACTAATGCACGAACACAATGCGTTATTGAACACCAAATAGTAAAAACATTGACAGCAGCTGAATGTTAGAATAACGAAGCCAGGGTAATAAAAGCAGTCCCATTCAAATAATAAGCAGGATTTTAGTAAAACACGTATGGTACTTTATTTTACAACGAAACATGTTAGAATCAACACCACCAAAGTCCAAAAGCAGTACCCGTTGTATTCTGTCTCCTTTACTCTTTAGCCTGGGGAACTTATTGCCAATTCTTTCCACCAGATCAGTGCAAGTGTTGAAGACGGATGACGATGTTGTCAGCAGGTCTAACTGGCCACCTGGAGGCAGGCTTCCGGCTCTTGGGCGGAACTCTGATTGCCTGAAGGAGAAGGATGAAGTAATATGAAGTGGAGCATAAAGGACAAAATAAGGACAAAAAACAATGTGATGACAAATAATTTTATCAGCTAGTCAGCATTTATGGAACCACCAAAAGTTATTATAAGACAACCTCTGTGATCGTCTATTGTAACCATTAAATCGTAACACAATTTAGATTACTAAACAAAATTTTAAGGAGAAGACATAATAATAAGATCATCAATGACTACCAAACACAAAAAATTTGGTGATATGATCTAGCTTGTACTTTTGAATCGATGACATGTTTTGAAATATAGATAAACAAAACAAAACTTACTATTTCAATGAAATGAGATTCGATCTATAACATTATGCGTAGAAGAGTAAAATGTAGTAAATATTGATTTCATTCTTTTGAAAACAATAACTAATCTGACCTAATTGTAACAAATTAATGTACTTTTCTAAAGATGTGGTAATTAAAAATATTATCTCCAAGTTGTCGGTAGCTCACCTTTCATCACTAGAAGATAAACATGAGAAGCAAGAATCGCTGGAACTCCCAAAATCAGTACTGTCATCATAATTGGATGTCAGATTCGTGGCAGATACACTTCTTCTTTGAAACGACACCGCATTTTGTTCCACCCTTATAAAATCTTTGCATATATCTTTAGGATCCTGTGTTATGTCTATAGGAGGAGTTACAGGTTCATCCACAACTACTGAAGGAATAGTCGGTATTTCCTCATCTTTCTTGATGAATATTTCAGTATCAGATAAAGCCTTTTCATCTTCAGCACCTTCTAGCTCCTTCAGATTTACAGCGAAGCCTTTATCTTCAGATAAATGAGAAACTAGTCGAGATAATTTGGATCTTTCCATTTTAGTTTGCACTTGACCGTGGAAACCTTCCATGCGGTCCTGGATTTTTTCTTGTAGTCTCAAAAACCGCTGCTTCAATCGCTCCATGCGCTTTTCTTTATCTGTCATTTTCGTTGGTTTTTAACTTTTTATATATTTGAACTTTTTATACACTTTGTTTAGATTTTCGTCACTTTTATTGTCAGTTTATTTGGAAATCATTTTTTCAAGTTCACAATAAAAAATTTGATTGCACAAGTTTTCATCTGCGATGAACTCTTCAAATTGAAATGGAAAACTTAGTCAAAGTCAAACATTCATATCTATCTCTACATCTCAATTAAACTATTTCAATATCTAAAGTCAATGGGAAGTTTCTGAGAGAGATTTTACTTCTTTGGAATATAATAGAAATGTCTAAACTTCTAGAATGATAAAATCGTGAGTAGAAATTATATTTTTTTAAACGGAAGTTATGCTTACACATGCGAAAACTTTCTTGAAAAAGTCTAAGAAAACTATAAATGGAAAACTTAAATTCGAAGTATAGCTCTGGGTAAACTATTGGTTCTGAAAACTATAACAAACGCTAACTGGAATTGAGTCTTATCAATATCGGCTTGTTTATTTGTAAAAGCGATCGAGGTAAACGAGGTAAAACTAAAGTATTTTGAGAACTGAAGCCAAAGTACTCATATCACACAGTAATACGGCTAAGGAAAATTCAAACGTTCTCAGTCCTTTTCAGTTCTCAGTCCTTTGCCAATAGCAAAATTAATTTTAATCCCCGATAAATAAAGAGGAGTGTTATAAGTTTGACGTGTGTATCTGTGTATCTGTATGTCTGTCTCTGGCATCGTATCTCCTAAACGAATGGACCGATTCCGATGCGGTTTCTTTATTTGAAAGCTGACTTATATTTGATCAAAATTGGTTCACTCATTGACAAGTAATGAATAATCATCCTGACTAATATTATGAATGCGAAAGTAACTCTGTCTGTCTGTCCGTCTTTCACGCCTTAACTACTGAAAGGATTTTGATGAAATTTGCTACAGACATAGATTAGAGCCTGAGAAAGGACATAGGCTACATTTTATCCCACAGCTGGGCACGATATAACCTGTAGTCCACGCGGGCGGAGCCGCGGGCGGAAAGCTAGTTAGTTATAAGCAATCGAATATCGGGGGCATACACATTTTTTTAATTTTAGAGTTATTATGATGATCAAGAAATCAAATTCTGTTTTTCTCTGCCCCATCCCAGCATAGAAGAAAACAATGGAACGGAAATTTTGTTATTTTGTGCTTTTGCTTAACTAAACTCCATATATGAATCATTGTTAAACTTTGTTGATGTTATCTTAGATTAGACAAAGCCACAGTGATAAGTCACTTGAGTTTTATATTTACTTACACAATGGAGCTTCATATGGGTACAATGTTTATCTGTAGTGACCCATGTTGATAATACATATCAACACGGTCTAGGGATATTGCACGATTTTTCATACAGATAAGAGGCCTGTTTGAGAAGCTATAAAAGCATACTCAAGATACATAGAGGGCTATAATTTTCAGACGAACAAGTGCTAAACTTGAATTTTTAATTCTAGTCAGTAAAATTTGTTTTATTTGAAATTTGTGAAAACGTGACGGAAAAAAAACTAAAATGCACTTTTTGCCTGCTTTTTGTATGAAAATGGTCGAATTTACGCATTTTTTTTTAATTTTCATCACGTTTTCACATATTTTAAGTAAAACCAAATCAACTAGTATTGAAAGTTTAGGTGTAGCACTTGCTCATTTATTGCCCTCCATGTAGTATCTCGAGTATGCTATAAAGCTTCTCAAACAAACCTCTTTTGTATGAAAAATCGTGCAATATCCCAATACCGTGTTGATGTGTGTATATTGCTAGCGTAACTTTATCAATATGAAACGGAAAGTTTAACCTACCTTCTGTAATAGGTTGACTATAAATTAATACACGGCCCCGATTTTGTAACTTAAGTTATGGGTTGATGGAATGGAGGCCATTTTATCTGTTCAGGTGGCGAAATTGAGAACATATTTTAACCACCCCGACCAGCAGCGCCACCGCCAACCGAACGTAAAGTTGCAAACCACCTAGCAACTGAAAATTCAGTTGGCGTTGGCGCAACTAGCCAAAGCAGCCGTCATAGATGTATGGAATTTGGATAGTTCTCAATTTCGCCACCTGAACGGAAAAATGGCGACCATTTCATCGACACACAACTTAAATCGGGGCTCAGATCTGTTACCTCTTCATTCAAGGCACAGGGCAACACAAAACATAACCACAAATAAACTTAGGCTCGTATTACAGGAGACTCAAGTCTTGATTTATACTTAAGTATTGATTGTCTCTTTCTCTCACTTCCATAACTAACAAAGCTGCTTGAGTATAGATCAGAGTCTGAGTCGCGTTACAAGTCTTTTGTAATACGGACCTTAGACTTCCATATCATCTTCTTATTGAGTCGGTCTCATGGCTGAATTTTTAGTAGACCAGGACCTCTAGAGAAGATGCCATTGCTGTGGAGCTATTTTACTTCGCTACACCATGCGCACAGCTACTATCACACCATAATTAATTACTTAATATAAAACAAAATCCCCCGCTGCGCCTGTTTGAATGTTTGAACCCGATCAACTCAAAAACTACTCAACGGATTTTCACACAATTTTTAGTAACAGATGGAGTAATTGAAGAGGAAGGTTTATGTGAATAATTTATTTTTGAAATCCCAAAGTCCAGGGCGGGAAGTTAGACAAATATAAAAAACCAGACAAATTACAATTTAGCTCATGTATAACTGTCGTGTATAACTCCTAACTCAGCTGTTAAGACGCAGCTTCAAGTATTATAAAGGAAAATGTGTACGAAAATAAAGTATAACCTTCAGTTGAAATTTCACGATGATCTTAAAAGTTTATAAGGTAGGGATTAGAAGCAGCATTATTCTGGATTAACTTTATCTGGTTATGAGGCCAGATAACGAAAAGATGTGTATAAAATCCTTAAAACACAGATCAAATGAGTGTTTAGTAAATTAGCTCACCTATTAAAGAACTTTCGCCAAAGAACACAGGTCAAAAACTTAAAAAATCTTCAAAACCATTTTAATTATGGATTGTGCTTTTAGTATGATTTTATATTAAAAAAATATTTCGCATTAGGTATCAAATTTTTGCAGATTCGATACTTGTACAGTCAAGAGCAGGTCACGCTTTCGTTACCAGTTTAAGCTGAGCTCTGATTTATACTGCGCGCCATACAATGCAGGGCCGGTCCAAAGTCCAAAATGTCAAGCTTGACGTGCTCTTGAGTGTACTGAACTAGTTATTTTTTTGTACCACAGCCATCCAACGTGGCATTGCTGCCATTTTACAGGGTCTATCGAAGATCGACTGAGAGTGGTTTAGTAGACAAATATTGCAGTCGTTATTTTTTTAGATCAGCCTATATACGTCCTCACCGAGGGGCACGAGCCTCCCTTCGAGGATTTAGACAACACCATACTGGCGTAATGGGGATTACTGGGCGGCTCGTCTTTCTAAAACGAATTTTCTTATACGTGCGGTTTTCATCACGAAGTTTTCCTTCACCGCTGAGCAAGTGATAAGTACTTCATTACTCATTTAAAAGAGCATTTAAAAGATATTTAAAAGAGCAACCGCGATTTAAAAGAGCAACCTCAGAGTTTCTTGCCTGTTCTTCTCTGAGGAAGACTGCACCTTTGCGAATATTAGGCGTAGAGTCAGTAGGGTCAAAAGAACGAATGCGTATGTATGTATTTAAATCGTTTAATGTATGTTTGTATGTATTTCATTGTAATCTTGACTTGTTTTAAGTGACATCCTGAATGTCCTATAAAATAAAATAAAATCTATTCTATTCATCCGTATTTAAATCCGAAAAGAAGATTTTAGTGGTGGCCTGTACTATTCAAATCTTCTTTTAGGCACCAGGATTTGAACTCGCAACCTTCCGGTTACAAGGCTCATTACAGGGCTCTCTATCACTAAACTGACTGTCTTATTTATACTTATTAGTTTTAGTATGATATTTACTTTAGTGCAAAGTACGTAAAACAAAAGTACAGTTATGAATATTCAAAAGAATATTTAGCAACAACAAAAAGTCCTTCCCCATTCATCGAAAACTAGCTTCCAGTCTGGGACTTCGTTCCCATGGGAATTTCGGATATATATTATACATAAAAACCTTCCTCTTGAATTACTCCGTCTATTGGTGAAAACCTTATGAAAATCCATTCAGTAGTATTTGAGTTTATCGCGGTCAGACAGACAAAAGCGGCGGGGGACTTCGTTTTATCATATATAGTATGAAGGCTATAGCCACGCGTGCACTTACGCGCTATCATATAAAGTACTCAAACGCAACATATACCCCTATTTACAACACCCATGGAGTGCATTGCAAATGGAAATTACAGTAGATAACCCACATATGGCAGTGTTGCCAGTTATTTGCCAACAAAAGACCTTGACGTCATGATTCTGGTGTGTATTCACCGTAAAATGTAAGTGAGGTCGCAGGCCATGCGTTTCACAGTAACGTTGCTTCAATTGAAGTCACATAATAGTTTGTATGTGACTTCTTCTTCTTATCGTGTAGGTGTATTCAAGTGTGAGGCGAACTTAGCTAAACCTGGTGACTATCGTGAAAAACAAGGAGTTCCAGAGGGAAATTTTTAACTCTATTCTAAGTTTTAATTTTAACTTCTACTTAAAAATCTTAAGCTGACATTTATAGAAGAAAACTAAGCCAAGACCCGACTCTGAAATGTCAAATTAAATGTCATTTTCCTACTAAAGAAGGCAATTGACATTTCAGAGTCGGGTCTTGGCTTAGTTTTCGTCTATGAATGTCAGCCTGTTTATCTTTATTATGTGTATGTATTGTTGAAAGTTAACGAGAAAACAGTCGATAAATAGTCTTCTAAAGTCAAAGTAAAAAAAAAGTGTTCTGTAAGTGATACTGGTTCAGGATTTTGAATATAGCTAGGAGGTTTTTTATACGATGATCTTAACAGTTTATAAGGGTTTTTACTGACTTTACACCTATTCGCAAAGGTGTAGTCTTCCCCAGAGAAGAATAGGCAAGAAACTCTGTAGGATGCACTTTTAAAAAATATATCATCACTAATTTCTTTATTTTCAAATTTTAACAAAATATGCCTTACTGTGTACTTTATAGTTGTACCAGGTACTATGCACACGCAAGTCATAATTCTGGTGACTAACCCAACTAATGATAATTACTAAAGTGTCTACAGACACTATACATTACTATACACTATACATTTGTGTTTGTCCTAGAGACATATTGCTTCAATTAGTGACAATTAGTTGAAATGACCACGAAGATTTCCTTTGGTTATTCCAAGAATAAAAATGTGTTTATGTAATTTAAAAACATTTATTAATAAGCCATTTTGATGAGTTGGTTAGAGCCTGCACGTCTAAGAAAATTTCACCAATCCGCATTGGGCCAGAGTGGAGACTATATTCTGAATCCCCATCGTGTTTCGAAGGGATGGAGTGCCTGTCGATGGAGACGTGTATGGGTGGGTAAAATAAAATAAATTGGATATTTTAAATATCCACCTAAAAGGAAAGACTGTAGCGGTTCAACCCCCGAAATTAAGAAATAAACAATAAGTTCTTCCAAAAGAATTAAAAGTATTACTGCCCCGTTTCAGACCAAAGTCGCAAAATCTCGAAATCTACTTGTTTTTTGGGGTGAAAACATCGACTCATTTAAATAAACGTTATACACTCAAAGGCCCACTATGAGGTTTTCCCTTGTGTCGTGGGTCCCTCGGAACACTCAAAGACAAACACAAACACCCATAACCCGAGAACAAACATCTGCTTTTTACACAAATATTTGCCCCGACTGGGAATCGAACCCAGGACCCGTCGATCAAGAGGCAGTGCCACTACCACTCGAACAAACCGGTCGTCATTTGGTTTACAGCTCTCAACTTTAGTGCTAATTTCGTTCTAGCAACCATAATTGTAATTATTAAAAGATAATTTCTCGTGTTTCTCATTAGGACCTAGCTAATAGAAGTACACACAGTCTAACAGTTTAAAGTACAATCAACTTTACCAGGGTTATTTACTATGTGGTGTCAACTAAAAGATGTTGCAATTCATAAATATAAGTACATCGACTGATTTAATATAATAAAATAAAATCCAAATTTAGCAAAATTTTGTGGGAAGGTTCGGACAACATTAAGTTAATTTTCATCATACTTACTTTATTGAAAGTTGTAACTGTAACAACGGTACAGCAAAAGCAATGAAACGGGCTATATTTGAGCTTCTTTTTCAACAAATAAATCTAAAGTAAATATGTATTAATTTGACTCAATATCTCCGTTATATGGCCAAGGTTTTAAATAAAAAACTATTTGAGTGATAGCTGTTCAATCAAATAAATTATGAATAAAATAAAGATTGAGAAAAAATCGGCAATTTCATGGGTAAAGACCTATTATTAGCCCGAAAATAGAGACGCAGCCAGATAATACATATAATTCCTTAGCGGTGCGCAATATTAAAGACTAGCATCCCGCTCGGAACTTCGTTGCCGTGGGAATTCTGAAAAAATTATGCAGCCTATATTTCTCAGGGATAATGTAGCATCCTTATGGTGAAAGAATTTTTGAAATCGGTCCAGCAGTTTCGGAGCCTATTCGTTACATACATACAAAAATACAAATCTTTCATCTTTATAATATCAGTATAGATAGACGAAAAAAAGCGCTCAGTATGGATCCGAGGTATATTGAAAGGAAATGAATTTTGTTTATGCGTGTTCCAGGTAAGCCTTTTTACTGAAGATTTTGGATAATTGATTGACACAACTTCACAGTCCAAAACTGTGTAAAGTGCAATGTGGTTCATGCTGTATACCAATCTTGTTAGGAATAACAGAGTTGTAAATCAAATAACACGATCAAAATGTTATTCTTCCAGGTTTATTCTGGGATTTCTGGAGATTGCAAGGCAAGCGAAACCAGTTTAAATAATGATTTACCGTTTCGTACAAAACCAGATTTGGAAAACCAGATATGGATTTTAATCTGTGTTTTTTAACACCAGACAAAAAAGAGGGGTGTTAAAGTTTGATGTGGGTTTCTATGTATCTGTATATCTGTGTGTCTACCTGTGGCATCCTAGCTCTTAAACGAATTGACGCGGTTTCTTTGGTTTGAAAGCTGATGTGATCGAGATGGTTCCTTATCAATTTTTTTAAGCATTTTTTGTGATGTAAATGGTCCTGGTCATGCTATCGAGTGATCCTTGGGACCATTTATTCATAGACAGAAAGAACCCAAAATCGTAAGAAAAACATCATATTCTAGCTAGAAGAAAGCCAGAAAAGGTTACTTTTTCATGTCGCAATTTCATTTGAAACAAAAGTTTTTTCATATATAAAAAAAACACATTTTCTTTTGTTGTATGAGTTTGAATTAGTAGATGAATACAACCTTTACATTACTCATACTCAGAAAGTAGAGGTCTGAAGTTTCCTACGGGGCGGCTTGAAAGTGATACTTTTCAAGCCTCGGGAGAATCGCTTTCAACTGACAGCTGTCAAATTAAATATTAAAAAATATGTTCCAACTTCCTATACAGCCACAGCGCGATGTAAAATTGAAATAATTCTAACCAAGTGTAGGCTTAGGGAAAAAACATTATTCATTTTAGAATTTATCTTTTCTACCAACCAATAGTTCCCCAGCGAGGAGTACGGACCTCCCTTCGAAACACGAAGGGGATTTAGGCCATAGTTACCACTGCAGGTGGACAACATAACATTTTGAAAAAAAAATATTAACATACCTGGAGGTTCACAATTCAACAAAAAATATCAATTAAAAAGTATTTTTTCTATGGTAGGCTTCAATTTTCAACTTTTTGTTAAATGTGTAAACTCTACCGTGTTTTGGAGAAAAAAAAATTAAAACTAGTAATTTATTTACAAAGTTCTAGTTTATCACAGCTGTTGAGATAAGGGATGATATAAACAGAAATGACCTTAACTGCATACTCTATAATTTTCCACGTTAAAAACGTATGAGTCACCGACTTCAATCCTAACAGTTCGCACAAAGTAGATATTTAGTATTTTTTGTGGACTACAATGCTTATTAGCAGATAACTTCAAGCAGAAATGTCATTCATTTATTTAGATGATGTTCTAGTTTGTAGTATTTTTTGTTTTTGTTGTTTTTTTTTAAAGCGCTGAATCATTTTTGATAAAATTTATATGGGACCTCTTCAGGAGTATACTCTTTCGAACAAATAAAGAATTACTCAAATCGGTTTATAATTGCCGGAGTAATCGCGTAACAAATATACAAAAAAAAACTGTCGAATTGAGAACCTCCTCCTTTTTTGAAGTCGGTTGAAAACGAAACAAAATAAACTGATCTAAATATTATTTTACCTCCACCGCGTGGTTAAGATTTTCTACTTATTTATGACTTCGTTCTATTGGAAATGGACTTGAGAAAATAAACAGTTCAATACTTTGCAATGGCTCTTTAATTATTTTTTTTGAAGATTTATGGCCTGGATACGAATCCTTTAAGCCAAGTCCTATTTTGTATTAGACCACTAGTGATTAAAATACAGAGCGAACGTCCGAACGAATATGTGAGAGAATGAAACAACATGAACGAATCATTCGGTTTATTTATTTTAATAGGTTTGGAGACTGGCATATTTGCCTATTCCAATAGTTCCAGTGGGAATTTGAAAAAATATACATTTGTTATTCTGATACCTAAGCTATTTAACTGCAATCTTCCATAAAAATCCGACTAGAAGTTTTTGCGTGAAATAAGAACAAACATCCATCCAACCATTCTGACAAACTTTCGGAATTATAATATTAGTAGAATTAGTAGGATAGCTTAGATGCAAATACGTCATATTAAAATTCATACCTACGTCATTAAATAGGCGTTAAAGACAAACACGTAAAGTGTTATTAGATACAACCTATAGAGGTAATATGCAAGTGATTTTTTAACTGCAAGTTAGTTTGTTTCTATTTTACTAGCTTTTCGACCGGAACTTCGTTCCCGTGGGAATTTGGGAAAATATGTAGTCTATGTGTCAGCTACCTCCATACTAAATATATCAGATTGGTCCAGCCGGAGCCGTTTGAGCGTGAAAGAGGAGCAAATTCGAAAAATTTAAAATACGAAAAAAAAAATTTGAGTAACTATACAAACTTCATCAGCACATAGCGCATTTTGTATGGGAGATCAAAATTTTTTTCCTATTTTGACCTATGTTCCTTGGGGAAAGTTAGTTTTATGGACTGATTGACCACCCGAGAAGTTGAAAGAGATTTACCTAAAGCCCTGTATACAGCTGATACAGCCATACATACAAACTTTCGTATTCATAATATTATCTGATTGATCCGTACTTACGCTTATACTGTGTGTGAGGTATTGTTTAGTAATTGTATTTAAATTAGTGTTTCTGATGTATTGTCTAATAAGTAATAAGTAAGCATTTTATGCAAATTAAATGCAAACCACGCCTAGCTATTTAAATGGCTTGTCAAATCTCACTCCCATTTTGCCTGGCAATATTCTCGCAAGTTATATGAAAAACTGGCCATGACGTCATTCATTTTGAACAATACTAATTTGATTTACTTTATATATTTCACTAGCTAATTTTAACTAGCTTAGTAGCTCAAAAATATACTGATGGGTGATGAGAACATTTTGTTTTTAATTTATTCTTTTTTGTTTACCTTTAAAGGGTATTTTTTTTAAATGTGAATTGATCCTAGAAACTGTTAATAAAGGTGTTATAAATTAATTAAATGAAAAAAGAACATGACTTTATATAAAAAAATGAAGACACTATCCATTCCCTATTACATCTTGTACATTTAATTTATTCCGTTTTATGCTATCAGGGATAATATAGCATTCTAATGGTGAAAGAATTTTTCGAATCGGTCCAGTAGTTTCGGAGCCTATTCAATGCAAACAAACAAACAATCAAATCTTTCCTCTTTATAATATGTATAGACTAGCATTCCGCTCGGGACTTCGTTCCCGTGGGAATTCGGGAAAATTATGTAGCTTATGTCCATCGGGGATAATGTAGCTTTCTAATAGTGAAAGAATTTTTCAAATCGGTCCAGTAGTTTCGGAGCCTATTCAATGCAAACAATCAAATCTTTCCTCTTTATAATATGTATAGATATAGAAGTATAGAAATAGAGGATGCCCAGGACTTCGTTACCATGGGAGTGAAATCCTTCCTTGATACTTGCCTACGTTATAAAAGGAACATTTGTGCCAAAAAAGTTTCGAGGTCCAAGAATTTGGGCTGGGCATTGATGAATCAGTGAATCAGGGCCTTCAATTCTAGCTAGTTTTTTTTATATACGGTATCTCTCTTTTTATATACGGCTTTCGGTATCTCTCTTTCAACCTCTCGGGTGGTTAATCAGTCCATGAAACTGAACGACTTCCCCAAGGAACATAGGTCAAAATACAAAAAAAAGTTTGATCTCCCATACAAAATGCGCTATATGCTGAGGAAGTTTGTATGGGAACTCAAAATTTTTTTTTTCGTATTTTGACCTATGTTCCCTGGGAAAATTGTTAAGTTTCATGGTCTGATTTACCACCCGAGAGGTTAAAAGAGAGATACCTAAAGCACTGTATGTACACCTATGTAGTTTAACAAAGTAAAGATTGGTGATATTTTGAAGTACCTATTTAACTTTGATGACGTAAACGTTACCTACTCCATTTGTTGCTGAATACGAGTTTCATTAGTTCTACGCCCTGCGAGGCGTGAATTTCTCAAGGATAATATTTTCCTGGTTGCAACACCTCGGTTTATTATTATACATAGCTTATTATTATTTTGATTTTATACTGTGTTAATAGAGGAAAAATATTTATATATGTCACCGTAATTTGATTTAGTAAGATAAAGTATAAAATATATATATATATATATATATATATATATATATATATATATTTCATTAACTTAGCATTACATTATTATATCATGTTACAAGAGCACTCCCTTTAAGTAATGTTAAATACTTGTGTTGGGAGGCTCTGCTCTCCCATAAATAAGTAGGAAATTCTTACAATAAAATAGTTAAGACAAAGAAAAACAGATTTCAAAATATTAGTGAAGTAGTGATGTGACTAAGAGTATAGGTAGGTATAAATTAGTATAAACTCGCGGTACTTTGTGAACTGCTTCATTTTTTTTCACGTTGCCGGATTTTTTAACCGACTTCAAAAAAGGAGGAGGTTTCTCAATTCGACCGTATATATTTTTTTTATGTATGTCCGCGGATAACTTCGTCGTTTATGAACCGATTTTGATTATTCTTTTTTTGTTGGAAAGGGAGTATCCCAAGGGTGGTCCCATGGTAAGGAAACCAGGATCTGATGGTGGAATCCTGAAGAAATTGAGGGAAACTCTCGAAAAAAATGTCTTTTTGGGATTGAAGTCGGTGGCTCTTACGTTTTTGACGTGGAAAATTATTATAATATTAGTGCAACCTAATCGAATCCTAAAAAAGTCTAACCTAACCTAACATTACCTAACTTATCCTAATTTTATGCAGGCGGCCGGCCCTTAAAGTTTCGTAAAATAATTTTACTAGGCAAATCGTAATATCGCGGGAGATTATAATTTCACTAGTGAAATTGAATATTATGGTTTTTTACTATTTTCGGATGACATATTATGGCTAACTACTTATCATTGTTATCCCAATATTTTTTCCTGATTTCAATGAAAATCAGAAAATAAATAAAGGGAAAAGATTAAACTGCCACCAGTAGAACAGCAGTAGTAAGTAAGTTACACATTAATGTATGTTGGTTTATAAATAATTAAATTATAACTCTAAAATTTTAAAAAATGTATCACCCCCGACGTTCACTTGCTTATAACCTTTAAACGACTAAACCAATTTTGATAAAGTATAGCCAAAAACTCCCCGATTACGTCAGCTTTCAAACCAAAAATCAGATCGAAATCGGTCCATTCGTTTAGGAGATACCTACGATGCCACAGACGACACACAGACACATACGTCAAACGTATAAAATCCCTCTTTTTTGTCAGGGGTTAAAAAATTTACAAATAAATTATTATGTCTATACTTAGAAGATACCTATATATATGTAGTATAATTATGTTGTGTGATAAATATAATACGTAGGTAAGTATGTGCTAATCATAATTTACGTTAATTATAAATGGTATCACAGCGTATAACTCTAAGAAACTTCCTTAACAACTCTACATTGATCAAAATACTGCAACAAAAAACACAAGAACCCTTTTCAATCACACACTTGCAAGAGCACTGGCCGAAAACAAGTTTGAGATAATTTAAAAAGTAAACTGTTCGAAATTTTAAAAAACACGAACACTCTCCCGCGAAAAATGTCTGGAATCTCGACGAGAAACAACAATTTGTTCTCTATCTTTCGCGCGTTTATTTATTTACTTTGAAGTTGTTGTTTTTTTTAATTCGGCGGCGGCGCGAGCTCGCGTGCGTTTCGCGCCACCGGCGTTCGGATACTAAATAATGAAAGAGGTTAGTTGGGGATTGTGCTATCTTACGTATTATGGTTTGGTTATACTTGTTCCTTATACGATTGTAAGGAACAGCTTAGCCAAATCAGACCATCATTAATGGTTTTTTTGTGGAATGATCAAAATTTTGGGTAGATTCTACCATCAAAGTATTTGGCTAAGCTGTTACGCCCTGTATTAGGAAACAATATTAACCGATAAGGGACCATCCGTAAATTACGTCACACGTTAAGGGGAGGGGAGGGGGTCGACAAAGTGTGACATTGTGTGACAAGGGGGTGGGAGGGGTCATAAGTTTCGTGACGTCACATTTTAAATTGTGTTGTGAGTATCAAAACGCGTAAACTTGTAACGACAAACTTAACCTCCGCAGTCCCAAGCACTCTTTTTACGTTTTTACTTTGGTTGAGACAATGAGTTTCTGAGTTCCCAAAAAAATAACAACTCTATTTAGTACTGCTTTAATTAGAAAATAACAAAAAATGGAAAATATGCAAAATATGTGACGTCACGCTAGGGAGGGGGGAGTCTTACAAATGTGACCAGCTGTGACATGGAGGGGGAAGGGGTAAAAAAATCATGAAATTCGTGTGACGTAATTTATGGATGGTCCCTAATGTTCCAGTCTGAACAGTAAGCAAGAATTTAGTGGGTGGTTCTCTATGAAAATATTGTTTTTTATTTTTACAAAAAAAATGTTACTTAACTTCCCAAACAAAGGCATTTTGAAATTGTGGTTATTTTAAATTAGTAAGTAAGCAAAACTTTAAAAGCTGATACAGCCCACGAAACTGAAACTTTCTCTGGTCTCTGAAAAAATTGTTCCATATAAAGTGAATTAGCTGATCGGACAAGTTGAATGGAGAGGCGAATTTTTTTTTCATGTTCTATGTTCCTTTCATTGGCTGATTCACATCCTCAATTTTTGCTAAGTAGGTAGTTAAAGTCTGCCAATACACAGTTCTTCTTCTTATCGAGTCGGTCATTATATGGCGGAATTTCAAATTCATATACAGAGTTGTGGTTACGTTATTTTAAACAGGCGCTTACAAAACCAAAGGGTACCAGGCCGCTGCAGTCGATTCAAGACATCGAATGATTTTACTACACACCTAACTATACAGATAACGTGTTTTCTTTGGTACAGAGGAAGACTAAAAATATCACCCGTAAAGACCGGTAAACTTTAGACTAATTATATCATGACCAGAGGTATATCACTATCACAAGGTAGACTCTGCTATAAACTCTTGTTCCCTACCGAAGTCCGACGCCAAACAGCTTGCTGTGTTCCGTCGGTGCGTGGAGTACCAGTGCCTTTATAGGCATTTTCTGGGTTAATTCGCTGCATCGTCGACCTCATCTTTGACCTTATGGTCAAGATTGAGGTCAAGAGTTAACCCATCATATAATTAAAAAAAAACGTGGTTCGTATCAAACTAAATAAATATTACTTTAAAAAATATTGTGATTGTTTTGACACTGTGATGTAAAATATTGTGATTGATTGAATAAGATCTGCTTTTGCCCATGATTTAGCGCTGCAGCAAAGATGGGGTCGAGTTTGTAGCAAGCTAACCCAGAAGAAGTTGCATTGACGTCACACCTTCCCAATAGATGCTGACGGCCGGCAGGAATATAACATAATACCTATGTCTTCTTCTTCCTAGCGCTACTTTACGTTTCTAATTCAGGATACACTTGACCATGACGTAGGATTTGGCAGGTCAAGTCATTACAGTGGAGCGACTGCCATCTGACCTCCGTGACCATGATAACAGGGGAACCTGACTGTTTGAGGGCTGCTGATGATGGTGTAGTGGGCTGTAGTGGTTAAGAAAACTGCAATTTTATTTTTTATTACCGAATGTAGAACTTACTATGATTTTTTTGACAGCTTAGCAAAAACTGAAACCCTGAACTCAGCTCATCATTTTGAATAATTTTCCAGTGAAATTTTTCCCAAGAAAATGTTCAGGTTTTTTAACTGGCAAGTGCTAAACCTGAATTTTCAATTCTATCAATAAATTTTGTTTTACTTGAAACTTGTGAAAACGTGACGAAAATGAAAAAAAAAAATTGCGTAAATTCGACCAATTTCATACAAAAAGCAGGCAAAAAATCATTTTCGTTTTCGTTTCCGTCACGTTTTCACAAATTTCAAGTAAAACAAAATTTATTGACTAGAACTTAAAATTCAGGTTTAGCACTTGCTCGTCTGAAAATTATAGCCCTCCATGTATCTCGAGTATGCTTTTATAGCTTCTCAAACAGGCCTCTTTTGTATGAAAAATTGTGCAATATCCCTAGACCGTGTTGATGCTCTCTTACACCTTGTATACTCGTAAGTGATGTAATTTGACATCTCTATTACTAGACGTATGAAACACTGTTAGGATTGAATAATTTCCTCAATTGATTGAAATGTTTTCCCTCACCGTAAACATAAAATCTAACACCCACAAATAAAGGTCACCTAAGGTAAAGGCGGCTGATTTAGCACACATTTGATCAGTAATGGCCCATTCATTTGATGCTAATACCACCATTAGAGCCTAGTTTACATCTGTATGACTTTGACTACGGCCTTGAGTGACACGCTGGTTCTGGTAAATATTAGGTCCCTAACTATTAAATAACCCACTTAATATTTATTGTTTATGGTCATTTTGCTTTTCATACAATTTTTTAGTCTAAATTAAATTAATTAAATTAAAAGAACCACCCCAAGTCGTACACGGTGGGAAAGTGCCCATGACGCTGGCGGCGTTTCCGCGTTGTATCACCAACGAAATTTAACCTATAAAATTGCTGTTTCCCATACAACATTTTTGGAAAACTGTTTTTTTTCATACAAACATTTTTGAATATTTTTCGCTGATGTGAAATCTAAATGTAACAAAATTTTGTGAGAAGGTTGGCACAACATTCAGCTAAAAATTTCTAGATTTAGTTTACTGAAAGTGTCAATTGTCATTTTCTTCACGAACTCCGATGCCGCAAACAGACACACAGATACACACGTTAAACTTATAACACTCCTTTTTTGTAAGGGGTTAAAAACAATAGGTATATTCCTTGGCTTACTTCTTTAAACTTTTTTTTGAGAGGCTCAGAGGTCTTCTTTGATCTTCACCACTTAGGGAAAATTTCGGGAAATTCAAGAACTTAGCTCTACATAGTATTTGAAAAATGGCATACGAAAGTTAACCTTGAGTAGCCCCAAATCTAGGTTAGTCCTGAGTTAGGTAAACCTTGAACAAAGTTGACCTTACAATGTGGTTTTGTTATGTTGATAAACATTGCCTGATTATGCGGGTTTTATATAGCTTATAAGTTATATTGTGATTTGCGACGTAAGTGTTTCCATTTTTAAAGAGGTCAAATAATGGGGTGACTTATATTAGTTAACGAAACTTGCTTCTCCCAAGGAACCCCTATGTTTTGACCTATGTTCCTGTCTAGTGGACCGATTTATATCCTCAATTTTCACGAACAGTCACCATTACTACAGTTTTATCTTATTTTAATTTTTTTATTCTTCTTTATCCTGACTTAAGAAACCCCACTAGGGGTCTAAACCTTCGCGCGACTCTTGCACACCCGCAGGATTTTTATTGCACGCGCCGTAAACAAGCGCGATAAATAAAACAAATACTGGGAAATTAAGTTTATACGCAAGCAAGTCGATAGCTCAAATCTCAATCGCAAAAATCGCAAAATACATTACTTTTTTGCTTAAATTATTTGGTTGTATGTCATCATTCTAATCATTCATTCTAAAATTCTAAAATAAAATATGAACGTGGCAAATTAACACCTACTTTTTTTGTAGCTAATAACAAGAATACAATAAGCCCACACAGAACAGACAACAATGACACAACCACTACTCCTTGTAAGAAGTGGCGAAAAAGATAAAACCAAGGAAAGAAAAGATCCCATCTTTAAAAAAATATGGAAATGATATTCCAGTTCGAAAATTTTAAATTGACATTTCGTTTTAAGCGAGGAAATTGTGAGTGGTTTTGAAAAGGAACATTAAAAATTGCTTTTAGATATGTGGTTCTACATTTGCCAGTCACCTTAAAAGATATAGAAAACTATCTTTCCGCCCGGAACTTCATTCCCATTAGAATTTGGGGAAATTATGTAGCCAATGTTTTAATCCAGAGTGTCATGTCAGCTACCTCCATACGAAATTTTATCAAAATTGGTCTTGCCGTTTGAGCGAGAAAGGGTTACAAACATCCATACATCCATAAAAACTTCCGCGTTTATAAGAAATTAAGAAGTAAGGATTTATACAAATCTTGCGTTATTCATTTTATAAGAAAGTTCCGAGGCAAAACTTAGATGGTACTTATGTGTAATTGTGTAAGTTTCAGGTCAGTAGCTTCTTGCGATAATATTTTTAAAATAGTTTTCCTTAATATAAAGGTATCTATTCATCTAAATATATGTATGATACTTACTAGTTGCTTAATTTTTCGGGATAAAAGAAGCTACGTTAATTATTGTTTTTTTTTAAGGATTTAAGTGGTTAAGTTCCATAGAATTACCTTTATACAACTTTTCTTATTAGGTGGACGTGATCTTGATTGATTAAACAGTAAAGGTCACGACGTGTGATTATAACTGGTAAACCTATTTTATAATGTCTAGAGGACGAAAATCCAACTTTACCTCTGTCTAGATCAGTCTTTCCCAACGTGGGCGATAACGCCCCCTTGTGGGCGCTGCAGGCCTAAAGGGGGGCGGTAAGAGACCCAGAAAAAAAAGGGGGCGTTGTGTAGGGCTTTGGGGTCGATTTATAATTTCATCTACCTAGCTAGAAAGACTCTTAGACACCGACTGAGCTCTCGACTCTCGACTACATCTTGTGAACATCAACTAATATTAATTAAGATATAGCTCAAACTCGGTTCGATATAATAGACCGCGGGCAATCATGTTTTAACAAGTTTTTGTTAAATAATCCGATTTGTACATTCCTGTATCAATCGGCTGGTTCTATAATACTTGTTCTTGCTTGTCGAGTACGATTGGGCGTCGAATGAGATAAACGAGTTTATGCACGTTTGTCTTATTCCTGTTGGTGCGTGCTGCTTATGCAATCCTATATAAACGACGTAAATTTATTTTATTTTCATTTGCGGTTTCGCGCATAATAGATAAGCAGTACTTCATTATAACACTTACGTATTTCTCAAAACAAAACAATGTCGGAAGTAAAAAAGAAGAGACGGCAATACTCTGCGGAATATATTAAATTCGGATTTATTGAAAATCCCACAAACCCGTCGTCGCCTTTGTGTCTTCTATGTCTAAAAACATTTTCGAACGAAGCAATGAAGCCTTCAAGACTGCAAGATCATTTGAATAAAATGCATCCAGATAAGAAAGACAAGAATGTAGCATATTTTCAAGACCTAGAGAAGAAGCATAATACTCAGCCAAGTGTATCAAAACTATTTTCGGCGGCTGCTAAGCAAGATGACGACGGACTTCGAGCTTCGTACAATATCTCTTTGTTAATTGCTCAAAAAGGCAAACCACACAACATCGGAGAAGAGTTAATTTTGCCAGCAATAAAGGAAGTAATAACTACTGTGCTTCATAAACCGGCCGCAGATATTATCCGAAAAATTCCTTTGAGTAATAATTCTGTGCAAAGACGAATTGATGAAATGGCTGAAAACATTGAAGAATCATTGTGCAATCATCTGAGGACTAGTCAATTCTCAATTCAGCTCGATGAGTCCACTTTACCAACTAATGAAGCGTTGTTGCTATCTTACGTGAGGTTTATTAAAGATGAGAAAATACGTGAAGAACTATTGTTTGCCAGAAATTTGGAGACAGATACAAAAGGCGAAACCATATTCAATACATTGGAAAAGTTTTGTGAAGAGAAAGAGATTCCTTTGAAAAATATTATATCAGTTGCTACGGATGGCGCTCCGGCTATGACAGGGCGCCATAAAGGCTTCATAGCGTACTTAAAAAATAAAATTCCAGATGTCCTTGCTATACATTGCGTTATTCATAGACAACATTTGGTTGCTAGAAACTTAAGTGAACGACTATTTCAATCACTGCAATATGTCATCAAAGCAGTCAATAAAATCCGTAGCAGCTCTTTGAATGATAGATTATTTCATCAGCTTTGTGTTACTAATGACGAAGATTTCAACCGTTTATTGCTTCATACTGAAGTTCGTTGGCTGTCAAGAGGCAATTGTCTGATTCGATTTTACAACCTGTTTGACTCTGTGATAGAGTTCTTGGAAACTAAAGATACAGAACTGCGCAACAAGCTCATAACATCAAAGAATGATATAGCTTACATGACAGACCTGTATAAATTGTTCAACGACATGAACCTCCAACTGCAAGGCGATGAACTAAATTTAATTAAAACAAAAAATGTCGTTGCTGCTTTCGCAGCCAAACTGCTTCTGCACAAAAAGAATATGGGCAGACGTGAGTTTCACAATTTTCCGAATTTATCAGTATCCTGCAGTAACGACGACTTGTTTGCCTACTGCCAACATTTGGAAAACCTCCACATTGACTTCACCGAACGATACCAGGACATTTTAAACTTGGAAATACCAGACTGGGTGTTAGATCCGTTTTCAAATGTCAACATAGCAATGTCACCTCAGCTGGAAGAAGAACTTATAGAATTGACAACAAACGAAGAAATAAAAATCAAGTTCAAAAATGGATATCAAGAATTTTGGCTTCAAAAACCGATCCTGCAATTGTACCCTGGATTGTGGTCAATTGTTCAACGATTCTTGATAGCATTCCCATCGTCATATTTGTGTGAACGTGGTTTTAGTGCTGTGGCAACGCTGCTTACTAAAAAGAGAAATCGTTTGCGTGTTACCGAACGTGGCGACTTGCGGCTGTTTTTGAGTAAATTGGAACCTGATATCAACAAACTTATTGAACAGCATCAGATTCAACCTTCACATTAGTTTTTATATAAGAATTGATTATGTTTGTTTTATTTTCAATAAAAGATACTCTGTCCGAATACTATAAAGTTGCGTTTCAATAATCAGTTATAAGTACTTAGCGGTTTTTAAGTATGTTTAAAAAGGGGGGCGTTAAAAAATAATTTATTCTTAAAGTGGGCAGTAGACAAAAAAAGGTTGGGAACCCCTGGTCTAGATGAAGATAGTATCTAAACATTGCAAATAAATTAACAAAAATAAGTATTTTAGATTTCTTGACTTTAAATTAGCGAATATTTAGAATGTGAATGTGTGCCCACTAAACCAAAATTTTTTTTTGTAATTCCATCTACGTCCTATTTTTATTTCAATTGTGAAAAAAATGTCGCCTCCTCCATTGAGCAATCACTTGATTGCTTTAGTATGAGGAGCCGAAATTTTTTTGAGAACTTAATATGGGTTTTAAAAGTTTTTCAGTTTCATAGGAAGTCATCTCCTTCGCTAACTAATTCAAAGTCAACTCATATAGACCTAAAAATAGTCATTCATAGTCATAATGTTGCTCAGAGAAGAAGGAAGGAAGAAGTGCTGCTGCAGTTTTTAGTGGAATCGTCCTGCTGTCCCAGAGTATACCAATAGGGATGTTGACTAATTTTTTAAATTGTTTATCTTAAAAAGGAAATGAATCCAATACCCAAAAAAGAAATAATTTTTGAAAACTATTGAGAAATAAAAAAGTTACATGTGACGTCACCGCATGTGAGGCATGTGACGTCACCGCCATTTGTTTGCGTAGGTAAAAACGAGATAGCTAGCTCTTCCCACATAACGAGATAGCCAGTCCTTACGATAATATAAATGCTAATAACTTGTTCATTTATAAACCAATTTATGCTGTTTTCGGATATTAATATATTTCTAGCATTATTTTTTGTTTCACATACAATAATTCATAAAATCAAACACTGCCAACATCCCTATTCAGCTGTAATTTATTACGCTGAAAGCTCAGTGGCGCTAAGCAACGCACATAGAAGCAGGGAACCTGATGGGAGGGCACGTTAGCCATCGATCCCGGCTTTTGTTGATTAACTACAGTTGTTAAATCAAGTGAGAGGCCATAATAATAATAATAATAATAATAATAAATTTTTATTTGTTCTCTCACCCAGAATATGGTTTACGAAAATTTACTTAATCTAAGAGGTACAGTACAAATAATCTATGTGAGAGACTGGTATCTGTACTAGGGAGACCTGTGTTACAGATTACCAGCCTCTACTGCTCCGGACCAGGTGGACACGGTAGATACGTTTTAGATAAGTATTAACAAAAACAAAAAAAAAACAAAAACAAAAAGGTAGTCTGATTAAAATTGAGTAGGAAAAATATGGTTAAGTGCTCGTATATGTGTGCGTGTGCGTGTGTGTGTATTGATAAGTATTGATATAGTATAGTCAGAGGCTATTTGGCGGTTTTGAAACTCAGATACCAGGGTTAGTCCATTGAAATATAAGTATTAGAGTGACACCACGAATCCCTAATTTATAGCACACGTCCATGGACCGGCTGAAGTCCTGTAGTCTGCGTGGCGATGGCGGCGCGCGGCAGCGGGCGCTAATCTATGAGTAATGAGACACTCCCAGCGCGCGGCGCGCTTTCATATCTTGTTCGCAATGTCTATTTTATACGCTAGTAGTATTACCTCAATGGATAAGTCAAGTTTGCCACGTAGTTGACTATACCTGCACGATATGAGGAATACTTTAACGGACTCACCTGCTCCTTATCTTCCTGTGACTTCGGCCATAAAGTAACGTTGAGCACTATCTCCCCCATGTCCTGGTTAGGTTTGTTGGGGTCCTTCAAACAAAGCACCAAGTCCTGGATCCTGCCCAACTCTAAGGCAGTCAGGTCTAGAAGGCAGGAGCCCATGAAGTCATCTTGGAGACCCCAGTCATAGTCGAATACCTGGAAATTGAACTTGGTAAAATAATAAAATCAAATCAAAATCGTTTACTTCTTTCAAGCTAATCGTATACCTACAAATATGCATTGTTGCATTTAAAAAAATATATATTGAACAGTTAATTGTGCATCGACAGCCTTGATGTCACCGGCTTCAATCCTTTGATATCAAAAGTACAAAAAGTCAACTATAGAACCATTAGCTTTACATAAGCCATTTATATCACCAATCATGACAGATAACAACTTTTGTCATCAATCAAACTTCACACCATAGAAACATTAGCATCTAATCGTTTTCCAATACTTATTGTTGAAAGTTATATTTTGTACTAGGAATTATTTATAGTGTCCGAAAAATGTTTGCTTGGATAGCCTCACAAAAAGAAAACATAGCAACTTATAACTTTATTCACTTAACGCATCGCCTTGAGGTTTTCCTTGCGTCGTCAGACCCTTGGGTCGTATAAAAATAAGACTGTATCTTGGGATTTGCGGGCTAGAATGTGAATAAGAGAGAATCCATTGTTTATGAAAACGAATAAGACAAAAATAAAAATATTTTTGGGCGAAAACAAATCTGACACTTTTAGTTGCTGAAAGAACAGTGACGTACACGGAAATTTGATAAACGATAAGCAAATAATTAGGTACACTGCATACTCTTCATAGTTTAATAAATATGTCTTTCAAATCATAGTTATTTTGGGTAAAAAATCCTAAATTTGCGGACCTGACCCACTGTTAACTGTTTTCTGATTAAAAAGTAACAAAACACACACACACACACACACACACAAATACATACGCTCATGCCTATCATCTCTAACAGGGTAGTCAGAACATAAGTGGTTCTAGAACCACTAGATGCCACGTTTGACACAAATTGTGAGGGTTATCACATGGAACTAGTTGTATAATGGTAAGAGGTGACCAGCCTTTCGCCCATTATACAGCAAAACCCTCGCATGACTCGCATCCCACTTTCAGCAGCTCGAGCACGTGTGCTCGCGCGCGGAATGCGCTGCGGTCCTATGGCAAAATGCTAAAATTGACAATGCCAGAAGGCGAGCAAGCCCTGCGCAAAGGCCATCGCACAAACAAAGTGAAGTTTCACCGTCAGCCGAGTGGCAGTTAGTCGCGCATCATGCCCGAACTGCTCACTTAACAAAACAAAAAGTAACAAAACTCTCTAAC
This sequence comes from Aproaerema taeniolella, assembly GCA_949987775.1. NCBI lineage: Eukaryota > Metazoa > Arthropoda > Insecta > Lepidoptera > Gelechiidae > Aproaerema > Aproaerema taeniolella. Next base: position 10,704,921 of record OX465268.1, on the reverse strand, counting down.
CTTAATCTGCACCGGCTGGAACGGATCCTCGATGGGTACGGTGAAGCACTCATCCCAAACTGGATTGAGATCGCGATAAACTATCCTGGACTTATGCAGCAACCGACCTCCAGCTTTGAACTTGACATACGGATCACTGGTTCCTGACAACAGACCTGTTATGACCCCAAAAACCCGATTAGAGAAGAAGCGAAATTAAAAAAGAAAAGCTTAAAGGTTAAACAGCTATAAGACAAGTTAGTCCCATAAGGGTATTTAGAAAGACAGTTTTAGGTTGAAAAGTTGTATAAGGGTCAGTTTTAAAATTAAAAAGTCTGAAATAGATTAGAATGAGGAAATTTAAGTTCAGATAAGTGTTGAATTGCTATCTAACAGAATTAAATCAAACAGTTAAAACTACATCGTTTAAGATGAAATGTTTTAGTTTTTATAACACATTGGAGAATTAAAATTATTCTTGTAATGACATATATTAATTGTTCTACTCTTATGTAAGAAGTTAATATTACATCTAATAGAAATTAAAGCAAAGCCTTTTCAAATGCAAGAAAATAATGAAATAACATGCAAAAAAAATTAAAGATAGGTACATTTTCTTGTGTGACTGTGTAAGAAATAGCAAAATTATCGTTCTATTTCGATTCCTAGAAAAAAAACTGTGTAAAAGCCTACGTATGCTATATTTTGATTTATGCCATCACCTTTTAGTTGACTGGTGGAAATCGCCCATAGGCATAAGGCCGCCATTGCGTTGTGCGGAATGTGAAATGATATGAAATAAATCAGTAAATATATAAGTACACGGGGTAGATAAATGTTAGATAAAGTTTATTAAAAATATTAATTGAAATCTTAGGAAAATTGGTTTTGCGTGATATTAATGATTGTTTGGTGTTAAATATATTTGTGATATTGAATAACAAATATAATAATAGTTGTTATAAAGCAGTTAATATAAGTATAGAATTCATATTTTTGCTAAAATAGATTGTAAATATTAAAATGTTTTATAAAGGTGATATTTCCGTTGAAAGTTCTTTGTGACAAGCTTTTTTGTTTGATAGATATGTGGAGGACTGTGTAAAAGTGTGTATGTATAATAATGGTAAATCTCACCGTTTTTGTCCATCGCTACTAAGTTTTGACCTCTTTTCAGGTGTATCCTTAATTGGAAGAACGCATAATGTCTTAACTGTTGTTCCCTTAGTTTTTGGCCTTCATCAGGTTCCTGTGACAAATAAATAAGCATATTTCAGATCAGGGTGATATAGTACTGTGGTATGCAGACCTTCATGGAGGATCTGGCATAACGCAACTCCTTTCCCAATCGATCATTTAGAAGAAGATTATTCGAATATCATTTAAAAGATTTGAAATGTTGTTCGATGCCAATATTCGAAATGATTGAAGATCTGGTCTTCCGACATTCTTAGGAGAGAGCTCGCGGAGTAATTTCATGTATGCGATCATAGGCGTGCAAATGGCACTTTTTCAGGCGTTATAAATGAAGTGATTCGTATGTGATTAAATATATAGGTAAGTGTAATAAAACGAAATTGTATGGAAGTGCCAGTATATCATTCATAAATATACACATCACAGAAGAGATACGTCTTTCTTTAAGTTAAATTGCCCCCTGAGGAGGTGTTACAGTACTTTGCTAGTAGGAGTATAACATATTTTCTAACAAAATTTAAAGCAAACTAAGTATAAATTATTAGGTAATTAAGTTAACTGACCCTTTAGAATTCCCTTACTAGAATAGACTATACTGTATATTAGTTCGTATCATGGAAATGTGGTCAATTGGTCATAATAATAATAGTAATAAATTTTTATTTGTTCTCTCACACATAATATGGTTTACAAAAATTTACTGAATCTAAGAGGTACAGTACAAATAATGCTTCGTTAATTTTAGATTCATTAACTGATACTGTTTTAAGTAATTAATGGTCAATGTTAAATGTCGTTAATTTAATGTTAAATGAAGAAATTCTATACAAATTCGCCCAACGAAAGTTTTAAAGTGCCTGTCAAATAAATAGGAGCAAAGTTGCTTTCAAAATCAGACAGGCGTTAAAATTTTTGGCATTAAGTTATTTCCAAGCTCGTATCTAGATTTAAATCTATAGTTTGATTACAGCGTAACATAATTTACTGTTACAGTAGGCTATAACCATAAGTAAGTATAATAACATTAATTATTCAGACAAGAGCAGTTAACAGGGTGTTAAATATATATATATATATATATATATATATATATAATATAAAAATGAATAATATAAAAAAAAACTCGAGAACGGCTGGACCGATTTGGATGATTCTTTTGTTGTTGTCTTATTGTCACGACCAGGTTTATATTTAAAAAAAATGAAAATCCACCGGGACAATTCTCACGGGAACGAAGTCGCGGGCGGACAGCTAGTTTGTGATATAAATGAATTAGACGTTTTTGTGAAAAATCCTGTGTTCCTTAAAATGCAATATTTCTTCTGTATTGCTTTAAGAACTAATGAGCTTGCTTGGAGCTCGATTTGAGCCGTTATTACTGAGACTAGTTCTATTTAACTACCTGTTTTTATACTTTTAAATAAATAATAAATGTTTTTTTTTTCTCCAAAAAGTTGTAAGTAAGTACATAAAAATCGAGCACATAGAGAAGTGGGAGACTGGAGCCTGCACTAGGTAAAACTTGTATCGCAGGTCTCCAGGAGCCCACCGCGCAGCTAACAATATTAGTAAAATGTACATACACATAGGTACCAAATATCTAAGGACGGAAATTACTTAGGATATTAAGTAGATCAAAATTAGGAAATTATTTTAACTTAAAGCTAAAAGCGGTGTGTGTGTAAGGGAGAGAGAGAGTGTATGTAAAGAGGGCGTATAATTCAAAAGATACTCCTATTAGGACATCAACGAAGACTTGTATCATTAACTCGGTAATTTTGCCGAGCAATCACCTTACATCAAATTACGGGGAAGATGGTCTAAAGAGGCTATTTTACGGAAGAGAAATGAGTCCTTAGACGAAAGTCACGAACGACCCCTACAGTGTAATATTTCAATTACTGGATTACTGGACAAACTTCCTGTAGGTATTTTTATTTATTCTTTCTTAATTTATGGGGTTTTTTAACAGATAATACGCGACCATCATAATGAACGTCCAATTATAAATCGTCACTAAATTGTAACCAAAATTCAAACTATTTCCAAATTAACGCGAATCTCTTCAAAATTTTAACTTCTGGGTGAGCTTGCTATATCTTCAACCAGATCGTTGGCCCTGAGCTAGATTGTGGTTAAATAACTATAACATAAAAATGTTGTATAACATTCTTGCTTATAACTATTAAACCGCTGAACTAATATCGCTAAGAAATCTCAATCAAGTCAAAAAACCCACATAAAAATCGGTTTATAAAAGTAAGTTCAAACAAAATCATTTACCTATGTAATGCTTTGTACGGGACCCCACGATACAGGCTTGCCTAGTGTGGGGACCGGGGTAATACTTTTTTGTTACAAATGTTACTGGTAATAAATATTTTTTCATTTTTTTTTCATTTGTTTTGTAGGATTAACGATGCTACAGACAGACACACATCAGATACATAGACACACGGATACATACGTCAAACTTATAACATCCGTCTTTTTTTGTCGGCATGTTATACATGTTAACGCTGACGTCGCCCTTATCTCGCTCATAATAGCGCCTGCCGGCTTTCGTAGTGCAAATGGGTAACTGCCATGCTGCTGTGTGTACAAAAAAGACGCTCGGGAGACCTTGTCTCAAAAATAGGACATTTTAGGCTTCTTTTTTCGTGTCAGCAGCTACAATGGAAGTGAAAAACTCCATACTCACAAGTTGCATTAACTCAGGTGGTGGGGGGCGCGGGTGGTGCGCCGGAGTGCCAGATGTGGACGGAGCAGGGTCCGTGGACACTTGTCGGGATACTGACACGTCTGTCGAAAATAGAATAACCACTTTTATTTATTTGTTTACTAGCTTTTACCACCTCTCACCATTATACAATTTGTTTCATCTGATAACCCTCACAATTTGTGTCAAACGTGGCATCCAGTGCTTCTAGAACCACTGATGCTCTGCCTACCCTGTTAGGGATTATAGGCGTGAACGTATGTATGTTTTACCTGCGACTTCGTTTGCGTGGAATAGTTATAGGTACTTTGGGTAGAATTTTTACTTTTTATGAAAATTGTTTATTTATTTATTTACTTAATTATTTTATTTAATACAGCATCCATACAAACATAAAGATAGAAATGTAACAGAAAAAGGTTTAATAATTTTACATTTTTTTATGTTTCATCGTAATCGGTTCAGTGGTTTAGGCATTAAATTGTAACTGAAAAACAGGAGTTACTTTCGCATTTATAATATTACTAGCTTTCCGCCCGCCGCTCCACCCACGTGAACTACATGTATCGTGCCCAGCTGTAGGATAAAATGTATTGTATGTCCTCTCCCAAGGTCTAATCTATCTCTGTACTAAATTTCTATCAAAATCGGTTCAGTAGTTTAGGCGTAAAAGACGGACAGACAAACAGCAGGCAGACAGAGTTACTTTCGCATTTATAATATTAGCATACTAAAATTATAAATATAATATTAGTATATTTTATATTTTTTCCCCTTGTATCTATGGATTGAGGTCCATTCAAGCATAATATAAAGTGTCCCGCTCACATTTCACAGCTCATGCGAAAAATATCTTTTGTAAATTCGTTTATTAGCACGCGATAAACGCATTGGCTTAATCGGCTGTTTGAATATCAATTTAGGCTTGATTATTGTAATTTTAACGGTTACAACCGGTCGTAGTATTAAATCAATGAGTGTAAACAAACCGATAGTAATAATTAATAATAGGTCTTTACCTATGAAATTGCCGTTTTTCATACAATATTTTTGGAAAACTGAATTTTCCATACTAACGTTTTTGGATTTTTCTCGGGGATGCGAAATCCAAATTAAGCAAAATTTTGTGGGAAGGTTTGGACAACATTAAGTTAATTTTCATCATACTTAGTTTATTGAAAGTTGTAACTGTAACAACGGTACAGCAAAAATAAGCAATGAAACGGGCAACGGATGAAACGAGCTATATTTGAGCTTCTTTTTCAGCAAATAGATCTAAAGTAAATATGTATTAATTTGACTCAATATCTCCGTTATATGGCCAAGGTTTTAAATAAAAAAACAATTTTAGTAATAGCTGTTCAATCAAATAAATTATGAATAAAATAAAGCTTGAGAAAAAATCGGCAATTTCATAGGTAAAGACCTGTTATTTAAACATAGATCAGGTTATCTGTTCAAAAAGTTTTGTGAAAAAAATGATTTACTTGCCACAATTTGGTAACTTAAAAATTAACAACCGTTAAAAAAAAATGAAAAGCAGAAAATCGGTCCAGGACTTAGCGTGTTGCTGTAGCAGAACCATCATCAGCTGATATTCTGTCTTGCCCGGATCCAGAAAAAAAAACTTGTACAAGATGACAACCATGCAATGATCTTGGATAACTCTCGGCTACAGGAGGTGCAATCTAGGGCGGTCACTTTCTCAGAACACTTCAGTGATTTTGCACTGATATTTGCAAGGCGACACGCGGTCACGTCGCTAGTTCCATCTCTCTCTCCCTCTCGCAAGCAAAATAGGACACCCCCCTCCCCCCCCTTACCTCAGCTATTGGTGATAATTTATTACTAACCAATTTACGTTCTATACATCTCTATTGGTTAAGCGCTCTATGCTCTCGGCTAATCACGAAAAATTTTTTATAGACACAAGTGAATCTATATTTCCAAATATCTTGATTTTACGGTGTGGTAGGCTGTGTGAAGGGCCGTCTGGTTAGCGACCACCCTTCTACCGAAGTCCGACGCCAAACAGCTTGCTGTGTTCCGTCGGTGCGTGGGAGTACCAGTGCCTTAGTTTGCATTTTCTGGGTTAACTCGCTTCATCGTCGACCTCGTCTATGACCTTGGTCAAGATTGAGGTCAAGAGTTAACTCATCTTATATATAAAAAAAAGATATAATCATTAAGTATTTTCTACACATGTGCGTTATGAAACTCACCATCTCTTTTCCGAAAGATTCGCATTCTCCGCCACCTCCTAACGGCGGTTTTAAGTTTCTTCATGAGTACACAATCGAATAGTGCCGTGTAGATTCTCTCGCGCCATATTGAGCACATTTATTTGCCACTTCTATTCGTTGCATGCTCTGTGGTTCACATCGTCACGTTTATCGTTAAGGTGGTAAACTCGACGTTCTATCACTATTTTTTTCTACGCCTAGGCACTACATATTTAAAGCTTGTATTGCTGACCATTTACTATACATAAGAATAAAACAAGAACCTAAATAACTTACTGCATATCAGTATTTTTTTTTTAAATCTTGTTTAACAAAAGAAAACGAGGCTTTAGACCACATACGTGTCTATGCCAGCCTCATTGGAAGCCTCTTAAAAAGAATAAAAATAACTTAAAAATCCTCAACCCCATCAGTCCGTGATGCGCTCATTAAATGAGCACATCACAAAGCGATACAGCTGAAGAGCTTCAGGAGCTAGTGGAATAGCTAGCCTTACATATATATATATATATATATATATATATATATATATATATATATATATATATATATATATATATCTTGATTTTACGCTACAGGGCAAACCTTTATATATATATATATATCAGTATTTACTACTCCAATAAAGCGGGAAAGCTACTAGTACTTATTTTTTATTTTTCAAAGTTATTTATTGTCAGATATACATTTTAAAATGTATACTATTTCGCGTAATAATACGAAATTGTCCAGTTTACTCAATTTAATCATTTCAGTTTAGTGACGTAAAATCCAAAATATCTGTCTAATGTGTGTTTTTGCTACCTAATAACTAGAACATTACGATCTGTCAGTTTACAAAAATCCGACTTTTTTCAACCGACTTCAAAAAAGGAGGAGGTTCTCAATTCGACGGTTTTTTTTTTTTTTTTTGTATATTTGTTACGCGATTACTCCGGCAACTGTTGTCCGATTTTCAAAATTCTTTATTTGTTCGAAAGAGTATACTCCTGAAGAGGTCCCATATAAATTTTATCGAAAATGATTCAGCGCTTTTAAAAAAAATCAACAAAAACAAAATATACTACAAACTAGAACATCATCTAAATAAATGAATGACATTTCTGTTTGTAGTTATTTGCTAATAGGCATTGTAGTCCGCAAAAAACTAGATATCTACTTTGTGCGAACTGTTGTTGGGATTGAAGTCGGTGACTCATACGTTTTTAACGTGGAAAATTATTTTGTATCACACGTGCAGTATTACCGCGCTGGATAGCGATGGAGTACTTAATTGTAACTATTAACCAAAGTAAGTTTTCTTTTTTTTTGTTGAGTTATATGATAACTAAGACTCTATATTGTCAAACTTTAAATTAGTTCGCGAAAATAATGGATGTGAATAAGACTATGAAACTGACCAACTTTCCCCAAAAGTGTTTGAAATATTTTTTTTTTAACGCCTCTCCATACCACTTGTGCGATCAGCTGATTTGCCTTTGTATGGGACAAACAAGTTATGTGGGAAGGCGATAAAAAAACATTCACAGATTTCGTGCCTCTACGACTATCGAATCTACGGAATTCGAAAAAATGTCGTTCTGACTTTTTGACTGTTTTCAAAAAGGTTAGGCTACAGGGCAAACCTTTAACGAGATCATCTTTGTTTTAGGCTCAAATTGTAGCTGACTAAATTGTCCAGAGGTATTTTCTCAAATTTTTTATATTATTCTTCACTTCAAAAACATTGAGCGCCAAAATCAAAAATTCAGAAAAAAAATAATTTTTTTGTCATTATTTCGGCTATATTTTTTTCATTTTTGACTTTCTCGAATAATTGTTTTTGCACCTCACAGCACTCGTGAATACAAGTCTTTTGAGCTGTTTTTGAATATCATATCTTCACAACTCTCCGAGATATAACGGGATCGCACTTTTTCGTGAAATCGGAGCCTATACTGGAGCGAACGAAAAGACATTACCAATGTCAAAAATCCTACTTCAACCCATAATCCAGTAACTTTATACATCAGCGCTTGCGTCGAATTCGGTAGTTCTGATTTTACGCAGACTTATTCACGATGTTGGCACAATGAATAATCCAAGTTTGTGACCTCGTGCGCCGAACGCAACTTTGTCAAAAACCGAAAAAACCGCGAAAATTTCGGATCTTTTTCATATTTTAGCGGTTTGAACCCTAAAGGACTAGTTTTTAATGATACTTTCTCGGGTCGTTTTAAAAGTACTTAGACTAAATTCGCTACTATATGAGACTAGTAATGTCTCTGTAGACCCAATAGTTTTCGAGATTTAAAAATAGTTATTTTTAATGCAAAGTTCAAAAAATATTATAAGCCTTTCAAAGTTTATAGTTTTTTTTTTAACTTTGCAATTTTTTGTAATATTTTAAAATCCACCTTGTATTTAATATTTCAACCTGTAACCTTAAATGAGTAGCAGGTTTGTAGTAGTGGATGGAGGGAATCTATTTCTCGATGTTGTGTGCCCTCAAAGCTCATCATTTGGTGCTATAGTTGATAGATACATACAGCACAATACTGCTCACTATGGCTCAAACATGGTAGTAGTTTTCGATGGTTACCTTCTCAATTCCACTCCTTGCTACTCCCATACTTTCAGGCGACAAGGTTACTGGATTACCACGCTCTTAGGGGAAAGTTGTTCAGTTTCATGAAGTGTATCACCCGCTTAAGTTTCGCTACCTAATTGAAAGTCAACCCATATAAACTCACCTCTAAATAGGTGCCTACCTAAAAATGTCACATAACATTTTTTAGACAATTAAAGACTAACTTATCTGTGTTTAAGGGCGACTTGCACTAAAGTGCTAAACGTATTTAGCAGGACTAATTTTGTTTAATTTGACAGATTTTGTTGCTTTGACAACTGAGTTAAATGTGTTTAGGCTGTTAAATACGTTTAGCACTTTTGGTGAAAGTGGCCCTTAAGGTTTTAGTTGCCCTAAATATCTTCTTTCACAAGTTTATTAGCCTTACACCCAGTTGAAAAAAAATCCATTAAAATTCATCATCAAAATTAATGCTAATTTAAATATCGTACTGGCACTTTCTGCCTAGTTTACGTAAACATTAATGATTAATGAACGATTCTGCAAATGAGAGTTATACATACCTAAATAAATATATAAGCTAACAACATAAAATTACTATTAAAAACTTCGTAGATCAAATTATGAATAAATATTTAGTGCTCATAACCATGCTGGACTGGGAGTGAAAAAAAAAGTCCAGCTGCCTACTCTTCCCAGGTTTAGAGTAGAAGTATGTAAGAGGGATGTGAGGGTTTTGCTGTATATTGGACTAAAGGCTGACCACCTGTCACTATTATGCAACTTGTTCCATCTGATAATCCACACAATTTGTATCAAATATGGAATGTAGTGGTTCTAGAGCCACTGATGCTCTGTCTACCTCTTTAGGGATTATGAGCGTGAGCGTATGTATTTATGCATGTAATTTTAACCTAGGACCTAGGTTCTTCTAACTTTTACAATTCTACGTAAGTATTTGATTTGTATGTATGCGTACATATTCTTTATATCTTTTGGGACTTGTTCCAAGGACTATGAGAATTGCGGGCACGCAGACACGAGTAGATTTATAAACATTTCAATTTTGCTGTACGATCGATCTACTTTTCCAGATTCAGGCAGATTGCATTCGTTTTAATATTTTATTTTATTAGAATACACAACAGGTTACAACAATTAGGTGTTGTTACAATCGAGTACACAAGTATCTAAGCTAGGCTATAACCCTAAGAGTGTATACACAGCATGATTAATAGTTTTCAAGCAAATTGAGCTAACACGCAAAGGAAGGAACAGAAAGAACAGCTCCCAAAAATAAAAACAAGTAGCTATCTTTAAATAAAGAAAGAAACAAAGAAATAGAAATATAAGAGGTAAAGGAGACTAGGTACAAGAATGAAATTAAGTATGTAGGTAGGTATTTAGTTAGATGTGATAGATTCAAGAGCAAGTTTAACCCTTTTAGAAAGTTATCATTTTGAAATGAAATGAAATTACCCACCACATTATTTAGTTACAACTAATGCAGTTTTATATGAGTTTTATCGACCTAATCCTAGTTACAATGTTGTGAGTGCGAAAAAATAACCTGTGTTTCAGGTTACCAGGTTGTTACCCCACTAATCAACAAAAAAATGTATAAAGCACAGTTCACCAAACTGCATTGTGCCAGCGATGGGAACTATGGCCTTAACCCCTGTTTCAAAGGGAGGCCCGTGTCCCTTGGTGAGGACGTATATTGGATTTTTTTACGGGGCGCAAGAAGGCTGATGACGAATTTTAGCGCTGAAGTATTATGTAACGCGAAAGAAATCGCAGGCGCATAGCTTGTTTGTTTCGAAAAGTGTAATGAGTCGGTTGCCCAATACATTAAAAACTTTTAGGTGTTAGCTTTAATATTCATGAAAGGCTTTACTCCAGTGGATTTGTTATCTAGGCTCGTAAAAGAGTAAAGAGTACTCCAGTGGATTTGTTATCTAGGCTCGTAAAGGTAAAGTATAATTAAGTAAGTACTTTTGTTTTTGTGAAAATGTTATGCTTTGATTGGATTTAATAGAAATAATTTTTATTTTTAACCCCCTACAAAAAAGAAGGAGTTTGACGTGTGTATCTGTGGCATCGTAGCTCCTAAACAAATGGACCGATTTCGATAAAAGAATGAACGCTGATGTGATCGAGATAGTTCTTAGCTATATTTCATCATAATTGGTCTAGTCGTATAAGAGTTATAAGCTATAAATTTTGGGGGTTATAGTTTTAGAGTTATGTAAAAAATATCAGGTTTAAAAAGGAAATTTTTAGGACGTGATTCCTTCATGAAACTCAACAAGTTCTCCAAATGAAACGTAGAAAATCAATCATTCTTTAAATTAACTATCAAAAAATAAGGTTGTGGGAAATATCTACGGCGAAAAATTTGAAAAAACAATCGCCTCTTAATTTCATATTGCGGTTTCCGTATTTCTATACATGATCATTAAAAGTCCTTTTATCTTAGGTTTCTTTGAAAAAACTTGTTAAGTTTATAGGACAGGTTTGTTCTAAAGTGCTGCTTTAGAACTAATTCAAATTCACTCCATATATGTATGTACAAACTACAATGCATTATACTCGTTGAAACGACACACAGTGTATAATCTTTGCCGACACAGTTGTGCAAATTTAATGCAGCTTCCCCAAAGCTTGTTTAGCTGTAGCTTCTAAACTTACAACGAGGAAACTATTAGCTAAGTTCTGAGTAGGTTTGTTAGTCAACGTTTATACAGGGCTTTAGGAATCTCTCTTTCAACCTCTCGGGTTGAAAGAGACTGAACAATTTCCCCAAGGAACATAGGTCAAAATACGAAAAAAAATTTTGATCTCCCATACAAAATGCGCTAAGTATATTCTGATGAAGTTTGTATGGGAACTAAAAATTATTTTTCGTATTTTGACCTATGTTCCTTGGGGAAGCTGTTCAGTTTATTTTATTTTATTTTATTTATTTGGCTGACCAACAGCGAGAACACTGATACATATATTTACTTATGCTAACTTAATTTAGAACTAAGTGCCTTACCACTTACAGGACAGCACCACATGCACAGTTTATATATTAAGCGACTTAAACAAACATGAATACATAAGATCTAAAAACAATGAAGTTAAGTTTTACTAAAGTTATACATAGCGACAGTAGAAAGTACAAATTCGTGAAAGCAATTTATAAAGCAGCATTTTTATCTTTTTAATCTTACCCAAGAGGTTGATTAACCACCCGAGAGGTTGAAAGAGAGATACCTAAAGCCCTGTATATTTGTGAGAATGACAATCATTTGTAGAAATGATCGTCCTTGTTTACTTCAACAAGATAATTGAAATATGACATGGTTTAATCTTTTTTGGACGTCTCTGCAACTGAATAGTCCATCCATTCTTACACTCACGCCTATATCCGTGATGGGGTAGCCAGGGCATCGTATGATTCTTAAAATGCTAGACGCCACCTTTTAAATTTCGATGGTAATAGATGGAATATTGGTGTAGTGGTGATAGGTTGTCAGTATGCCTGAGAAGAGTTGGCAGCTGATATATTCTAAGTTTTTCTTTCACTCCCAGTCCAACACCCCTACATTCATTGCTTATAACTCTTAAACAACCAAAACATTTTGAACAAATATAGCTACTTTTGAATGCTTTCACAACGATATGAGATATTGTAATTGTAAACCTATAGAACGTGTTAAAATTGTTATGTATTTGGGCATGAAAGTAGATGATAATTTTTCTTGGTCTTATCATGTGGATTACATATATAATAAGTGGCGAGTTTTGTTGGGTAAATTTTATCACTTAAGTTACAAAGTTCCTTTAAATACTTTAAAATGTTTATATATGACATTAGTTGATTCTATACTTGGCTATTCCCTTGAATGTTACGGACTTACAACAAAAACAAATTTAAACAGACTTGAGAATATACAGTTAGGATTTTTAAAACTACTTGTAAATAAGAATAGGATAATTTAATAATTATAGGATGCTATTCAAGATCTGTAAAATTCTTCCAATTAGCCTTAAGCATAAGTATGTTCTAGCTGTACACAACCACGGCTCCATCTCATCTTTAACACTTGTTGATAGTGACGACCATTTAACAAGATCTGTGACCTCAGGCAAATTTGTTGTACCTAGAGTCACCAATTACTTTGGAGATAGGACTCTAAAAAAGAGAGTACTTTATTTTCTCAACAGTTTGCCTGAGTTCATAAGATCAGAGACCAAGATAGGCAGATTTAAAAAATAAATAAAAAAGCATTACTCCATTCACTTGAAACTGAATAGATTTTCAACACCTTTTAAATTAAGTTTATACCTACTTACTATGTAATCAGAGACTCTTGCCCTCGCAGACAAACTGCTCAAGCAGTTTTGTGGGGCTTTATTTTTAAGAAGCAGTGTAATTTTTATGTCTAATAATTTAAATAAATAATAATAAATAAATAAATAAGAACCATCTGGTTCCGTCAGATTTCAAAGAAAAAACCCACATCGAAACCGATTCATTTCTTTAAGAGCTATACGATGCCACAAACAGCCACACAGAAACACACGTCAAACTTAAAAAACCCCTCTTCTTTGGCAGGGGTTAAAAAAGGTTCTGAACACATCGTGCCTAAAGTAATACGGACAGGCACGTTCAATTTAGCTTATTTTAACTTTAGCATATAGAACTCCAGGCAAATAGTCGGTAAACGACGTTTTGAAGGTCGTCTACCTTATTTCAAGGGAAATGGGAGGGGATATTTCTTCCGCCCAATATCTCCTTGACCTTGACCTTGACTGGAATAGACTTGTTTCGAAGTGTTAGTGTACGAAAGGTTGTATCAAAATCATGTGAGCTCCTAGGGTAGTCAAAATGATCTGGAGAACACAAGAGCAATTTCATATCCGCAGTTCGAATCATCATATTGTTGTAAGCACCCTAGGTGTTCAAAATATCTTATTATCATTCTTTCATCTATATCTATATCTATCTATCTATATCTATACATATTATAAAGAGGAAAGATTTGTTTGTTTGTTTTGCATTGAATAGGCTCCGAAACTACTGGACCGATTTGAAAAATTCTTTCACAATTAGAAAGCTTCATTATCCCCGATGGACATAGGCTATATAATTTTCCCGAATTCCCACGGGGACGAAGTCCCAGGCGGAATGCTAGTATTTATATAAGCAGTCAGGATGTTCAAAATTATGTTAGCAAATAATGCTCTCGAAGGTATCCATTGAACATACATAATTATGACAACCTAATAGCTTACATGTAATTGGTGAGGGTAGATGCTTAGATATATTGACTTCTCTGTATGCATACAACATTATGCATACTGTTACCGCCAATATAAATAAGATATTTTGTCAATCAGATAAATTTTACTACCTTGGATGCTTACATCTATATGATGCTGACTGTAAGATATTCTCGCTCTTTATTTCAATAATCGGAATTGACGTGTTTGAAGAAAGTAAGAAAATAAGCGGTCTTACAGTTAGGTAGAACTCTAACATTCTTAGAGTAGGATGTTTTATTATAATATTGTTACCACAATACGTAACTTCTTTCATTCTAGTTTACAACTTGTTACCATAAATTATCCTTAAAGTATTTTTGTTTATAACGTGATAATGTGTTGATGCACATGATCTGTTCTACCTCTTTTTTATATAATTACAACGAGGATTACGTAGCTGGTTATACGATTACCAAACACGTTGTTTCTATATAAGTTTAGTACATAAAATAAATAAATAAGCTTCATTGAGATACGACTTTGGGCCGTCGGAAAGGGTTTTTAAAAAGGGGAATGCAAATTACCGAAGACTTACAGTACTAGTGATCACGATCGATCAGGACGTCCTTCAGCTACCACGATCGGAGCTCAAAAGGCGATGATGGGTGGCCGCAACGTCCCACGATGTCGCCAGTATCAAAGTTGCAGACACGGCATTTCATGGTGGTGACGACAGGTGCAACGTGGGTGGTATAGGTCGTTACAGACCGTAACACTTCCCCTCCTTGATGAGCAACTATTTTCCAATGTCTAATGAAAATGTTGCGGCTCTGCGTTCCGCGGTTCTCAATTCAATATCGTTAGCAGTGCTTGTCTGAGTTTTTAAACTTTCAGTGACATTCAGCATCGATCGTTTAATGTAGAGAAGTATAATCCCCAGTGCAAGTGCACCGAATAGAATGATCATGTAGATAGGTATTGTTGTGTGGTATATGCTTGCAGTTGATGAATCAATCTTCGTGGGTGTTTCCATAAGTACTTGATGTTGGATGTTGTGCAATTTATTCAAATCAATGGTGGTAAGATTGTAATGTTGAAATTGTTTCACTGAAACTGCTGACTTGGTGGGGAACATCATTATTTCGACAGCGTGTCCACGGATTTTGCCATCGATGTTAATTATCGTGAATTCAGGTGTCTTTATGTTGCAATCCCTAGGTACGGTTGCTAAGTAGCTTCCTTCTAGCAATGGGTATTTTTCTTGTCCGCAAGATATGTGTATCTTCGTTTTCTTTGGGAATGAAACTATGTAGTGTTCGCTATCTAATTCTAGAAGAGCTTCTTTTGCTAGAGAGACTGGAGTCGGAGTGCATGTCTCATCTACTTCCTGATGATGTATGAGATGCGATACGCAGTCACGTCTTGTTCTTGTTTGGTGGTTCGCTTTTTGCTTGCAGATATACCAAGTGTTTACCTTCGGGCATTCAGCCTCCATGTACACGTATTCCTGGGAATTGGTTGCAATGTATGGGGAGGGAGGCAGGATTACTTCCATCTTTTTATTAGGGACAGGACAGAGTTTAAAAAGGTTGTATGTTGAGGGCGACATGATAGGAAACTTAAGGACGATTACTATTTTATTATCTACTAGCTGATGCCCGCAACTTCGTCTGCGTGTTGAATGTATTTTTATAGACCGAGTTTGTACTTTGACACAACTACAGATACATGAATTGCCGTTTTTTATTGAAGCAACTATTTCGTTCATATTTTCGTTATATGAACGAATAGCAACTATTTCGTTCATATAAGGAAAAGCAATTTCTAAAAATATTTTTTATTTTAAAACTTGGCTAACTATGTCATATAAGGTTGATACTTAATACATTACTTTGTATTAAGTATCAACCTCATCTGAAAACAAAGGTCAAACATAGTTGTTTCCTCTATCGCTTATATTTTCTATACCATTGTTACTGCTTTTGATAGATTAAGGTCCGTATTATAGAACGCGACTCAGACTCTGATCTATACTTAAGTAGCAGTCGTTTTTGATTTTTTGATACTGAGAGAGATAGACAATCAACACTTAACATGAGTCAGTGGTGCCTCTAAAACATCTTGTTGTCTTAACAATCCCACAAAAAGTGGGTAATTAATATTGTATTTCGCGTTTCTGTGAAAAACGTAAGGATTTTGTACTTATAAAAAATCAATTTTGATAAAATAAAAATATGTGGAGTAAAAAATTTACGAAAATTGTATGTTGAAAGACCTATTACTTAGGTAAGTTGTACAATAAATGGCACACGAATTCCTTAGTGCTAATTACGGACTTATTTTTGATTTTCAGTGGAATAGAAGTTTCTGAAACAGGTCACCTATGTCAGTATCTAAGACAACCCCCGTGCATTTGAGATTTCAGCTAGCACGCTGCTTTTATTGTGCTTTGCGATAATTGTGTAAAAATGATTCAATAAAAAATTAAATTTAAGATGGAAATGACTAAGCTTTTCCCTTCAATGGACATTTGTAGAAATAAGCAAAGGTCTCAGTGCTTGATCCAAACTAATAAACTTATTAGAATAGTAATAATATAATATTTATCCATGGCTTATATACGCAATGCTACGCTTGATGTAAACTAAAATCAAAAAATCAATAAATAGCCCTTATTTCATGTCAGAACATCAAAGCCATAGATCAAACCTTATATAGACCATATTCATAGTGGTTTTAATAAAACAAATGTCTATTGTCAGTTTCTATTGAGTTTCCCGCCTTTAAAATAAGAAATGCATTGAAAACACCGGCTGTACGGCCAAGATTCCTTTGCTTAAAAATAAAAATAAGCCGTTTTATTGTTTTCAAAAAGTGATATCCTGAAGATTGAATAATGTCATTTAGTTAGGGCCGAATTAAGATTTGAAGACTAAATACTTAATCAACTTCATTCTTATTAACACTGTATTAAGTATTTAGTTTTGGTTCGTTAAAAAAGTGCAGAATAGCCGAACTATTAATGGGAAAGCTGACAAAAGTTTCGATATTTTAGATATTATATACGCCTATAATCCTCGTTGGGGTAACATAAGTCACATAACTTTACATGTCATTAAAATTTAAAAACTGGCATATTGTTTATGAGTATATAATACGTTGTCTAAATTTTGCAATGCACGGACGGCCCCAACTCAGGTTACCACACGCGTGCACTCTGTGCTGTTGTGATAAGAGCGGTTTTGCAATGAAAATGGAGTAACCTGATGCGCTGGCCTCTGTACCAACAATGCAATGTATTTGGTTGGCAGCTGGCACATTCCAAATTTTTTGTTCAGTGCCAGTTCAGCACAGAAGTTTTTGTTTTATTTTTGGATATTTGTGGGTCAGTTACAATAATTTTAATTTCTTCCGACTCACTTATATTCGACGATAGCTCTTAAAAATAATATATATCTAATTATAGAGCAGCACGCTCAGATTTTCTTTATAAAGTACTTTTTTAAAGGTGAATTTATGAAGTTAGAAAAAGGTTATCATTAGGAAATAAAAGCATACTCGAGACACATGGAGGGATATAATTTTAAGATGAGCAAGTGTTAAACCTGAATTTTAAATTCTCGTCAATGAATTTTGTTTAAATAGTTTTTTTAAACGTGACGTAAACGAAAACAAAAATGCACTTTTTCTGCTTTTTGTATGAAAATGGTGGAATTAGCGCAATTTTTTTTTCATTTTAGTCACGTTTTCACAAATTTCAAGAAAAATTAAATTCATTGATAAAAATTGAAAATTCATGTTTAGCACTTGCTCATCTGAAAATTATATCACTCCGTGTATCTCGAGTATAATGGTATTATAGCTTCTCAAACAGACCTCTTTTGTATGAAAAATCATGCAATATCCCTAGACAGTGTTGATGTGTATATTTTTCTATGTTTGGCGTAAATAATAGAAAGAACTTGAGAAACATTGTAAGTGCCTATTCCATTCAAGGGTTGCCCTTGATTTTGATGGGATTCCATCAGATCCTGACTTGGTGACAATAAGACCACTTCTGGAGTATACTCTTTCAAACAAAAAAAAAGAATTTTGAAAATCGGTCCAAATGGCGGAGAAATCGGTGAACATACATAAAATAAAGATATACAATACAATGGTTTAAGATTTCGTAGTCTTCCTTTCATTTAATTTACCAAGTTTGTTAGAAAGATTTCATCCTTATAATTGACCCTAACGATCGACGCAATAAAAATACAGGGTATTCTTACAGATTTTAGTCGGTTCGATTCCCGGTTGGGGCAAGCGAATTTTCGAAAATTCTTGAATGCAGTTTTCTTTCTTTTCAAAAATAAAGGAATGTTTTCTTTGAGTACAATTTTCTATCTACAGTATTAAGAGTACTTTCCCTTCAGGTGGCATTACAAAATTCCACCCTGTATACAGTCGAACATAAAACCTCCTCCTTTTTGGAAGTCGGTTAAAAAGTAATTCAAGTGATACAGTGTATCTGCTCCGATCCAGCGGCAGTGCTTCTCGCCGCCATAGTTCTTCGTAAACAAAACACTATCGGCTTACGGAGAATGAGAGAAGTAAAGAAATATAAATTGAAGACATAGCTAAGAAATACATATATTGAAGACCTGGCTGTATGGATGCAGATTCCTTTGCCTTTCTCGAAAGAGATAAATTTAAAAAACAACATGTCCTTGCTTTTAGCCCATGTATATGTCAAAAATACGTTGATCTCTATGGTATGAGTAAAATGTTCTGAAAAACACCTAGCTTGGAATTTTTTCAGGGGTTTTTGTTGTTGGTTTTATATTTACTGGCTAAATTTCGAGATTTTATGTAGCCTAAATGTTGACCGGGGATATAAGGTACCCCTATGCAAAATTTCATTTAAATCGGTCCAATAGTTACGGAGATTAGCCCGTGCAAACAGACAAACAGACAAACAGACAAACAGACAAACAGACAAACAGAGAAACAAAAAAATCTAAAAAAATCGGGATTTGTTTTATTTCTCTTCCTACATCCCCCTGACTCGGTTTTTAGCATTTTTTTTCTATGTACAGAAATTCGACCTCTACAGTTTTATTATATGTATAGACGTAATAAGTGCCTAAGCTAATAATATCGTAGTAATACCTAATGTCTAAGTCCAAAACTGAAGTATGACTGTAAAATGTCTTTAATTTGCTTAACATGCTAGTTAAATCGTTAATAGATAGAATAGAATGGTGCATAGAATTAGTGCGACTAAATGCTAAAATGTTTTCTAACCTAATAACTTCAAGCGATAGATCGTTAACATTTTCGCTTATGATGGTGAATAATTGCGAAAGTTGGGAATATTGAAATATTCGTTGTCTGTCTGAAATAGAGGAGTTTTCTAAAAGATACAGAGCTTTCTCTAGTTTTCTTTGATTAACACTCAAATTATTTAAGGCGTGAGTTTGCTGGAGAGTCAAATCTTTATACAAACTTATGTGCTTATTAAAATTAAGAGACAAGTCTTTTTCATTTTTCTGTAAAATTATTAGAGCATTTTCAAATCTCAGGGCATCCTCGTTATCCAAGTTACCGGTTACACTTTTTATAAAAGTACCTAAAGGATTCATTAGGCCACGCCTGCTTCTATGAGATTCAAACGTGTCCAACTGAGATGCTGTTTGGTTCAATTTATAGAATATATGAAAAATTTGATTTTTGAAAAGTGGGAAATGGGAATTCGGCATTTTATTTGCGATTTCTGTAAGTTGCTTACTAGCGAGGTCAATTTGATTTCGGATTTTGTCTAGTTCTATGTCTTGCAGAAATACATGGTCGTGGGAGATAATTTTAGTGGGACCGAGATTAAAGGGTAAAAGTCCAGGTCCGTCAGATAGACTATCAAGTCGTACGGTTTGTGCTTGTCGATGGTCGGTTTGTGCTCGGGTCATTGTCGCCATTACGGTCAGAATCCTGTAACAAGATAGGTTGTTTCTTAATGCGTTTCAGTCTATTTTTAGCAACAGGACCGCGTTTTCTAGAGGTATAAATGTGTATTGGTAAGTTAGCTATAACTTTGTCCTGTATGTAACGAGGTGCTAATTTTTGTCGGGCGGCTGCGGGATTTTTTATAAAGATTTCTTGATTCTGATCGTAATTTACTTCGGGTTCCCTATCTTTATTACGTCTGGTCATTGTAGCTTCGCGATTGGCAAGACACTCTTCGAATATAATTTTGTAGACCGTTTCCATGCTATCCTTGTGCTCCTGTATGTACTGCTGTAATAATCTCTCGGATAAGTTTAGGTCTGTAGGGTTTCTAGGGTCGTAATGTCCTGTAGTTATATCGTAGGGTCTACACTTGGTTAGACTGTGTATGGAACTGTTGTAAGCCAAAAGTGCGTATGGAATTAAGTTGTGTGTGGGTTCGTTTCTTCGCTGTAATTTTAGTAGCCTGAGGTGTTCTAAAAGTGTACTATGGAAACGTTCAATTGTACCGTTTTCATTGGGTGCATGGGCTGCGGTAAGATGATGTTGAACCTGGTGTAATTTTAGAAACTCAGAGACTAACTGATTCGTAAATTCGGTACCTCGGTCCGTGATTAACGTCAAGGGAAAACCATGGTGAATACTAAAATTCAAAAGTGCCTTTACAATATTTGGAGCAGTACAGTCAGGTAAACGGTATACTTGGGCGTACTTTGAAAAGACGTCGATAACAGTGATGTATTTTTCTTGTTCTATGGTTAATACGTCTGCATGTGCGGTTTCAAAGGGTTTTGACGGTGGTGGAACTATCTGAAATTCGGGTCGGATTGGAAGTCGATCATATTTAGCACGATTGCAAATGGAACACTGATTTATGAAGTTAGTTATGCTATCTTTTAGTTTAGGCCAAAAATATCGTTCTGATAAGGAAAGGTAGGTTTCGTTAATGCCCCTATGATTAGTTTTGCCTTCATGATACTTTGAAATAATGTCTTGTTGGTTTAAGTAATCAGAAATATCCTGTACTTCCCGTTTTACTAGAATCAGGTTAAGAGAGGCGTTTCTGAAGGTTCTTTGTAGGATAGGAACAATATCGTACATTTTTTCTATTGGTTGGACTAACATGGCTGTACGTAATTTTGGGTCGATATGTTTTTTTACTATTTCAATTACGTCGTGTTCTAAGTTGCTTTCTGATACATGTACCGTGGTTTTCCTGAAGGTCTCAAAGGGTGAAGTCATTTTTGGTTTAATTTGTGTGTTATCGATTTTTACAATGAGCTGTCTTTTAAATTTATTTAAAGGATCTTCTGAGATAGGTATTTCTAGTGTTGGGTGTTCGGCACTTGTATGAACTGTCGAGTTAGTTGAGTTGTGTGGAACTAAGTCAGGTTCCTGGTCATTAGGTAAGGTCATGTCATTTGTTACAGGACTACTAAGGGGCCTCTGGCTGGGTGCAGTGTTAGTAGAGGAAGTACTTAATGCTCTCTGACTGGGTGCAGTATCAGTTGAAGATAAGCTGATGAAAGGCCTATCGTCAGGTGCTGTTAATGTAGATGATGATCCTCTTCTTGAGCAGATGTTAACTATCATCGATTCTACTTCTTCGTTGTGTATCTCGATTCTTGAAAGGGCATCTGCGTTGGTGTTGTTCTTACCTTTCTTGTATATGACAGTGAAATCATACTCGGCAAGCTTAAGCCGCCATCTAGTAAGTCGCGAATTAGGCTCTTTTAAATTTAAAAGCCACTGTAACGGTTTGTGGTCGGTGACTACTTTAAATTTTCTACCAAAAAGGTAGGGCCTGAAATATTTTGTGGCCCAGACTATCGCCAGTAATTCTTTCTCGATAGTCGAGTAATTGATTTCGCTGTCATTTAGGGTCCGTGACGCATATGCAATGGGTCGGTCAGAACCAATCGGACCTTGAGATAACACCGCGCCCAAAGCTACGTTAGACGCATCTGTGGTCAATAAAAATTCTTTTGAGAAGTCGGGGTACTGGAGAATGGGGTCGTTTGTCAGTAAAGTCTTGCAATGTTCAAAGCAGTGTATGTAGTCGGGTGTAAGATTTACTTTGGCTCCTTTTTTTAGACAAGTGGTTAGGGGTTTTGTCAGGCGGGCAAAATTAGGTATGAATCTCCTATAGTAACCTAGAAGTCCCAGAAATCCCTTAATTTGTTTAGCTGTTTTGGGAATTGGATATTTAAGTATGGCGTCTATTTTTTCGGGGTTAGGTTTAACACCGTCAGGAGTTATTATATGGCCTAAATATGCTGTTTCGTGTTTTAAAAATTCTGACTTATCCATTTGGATTTTGAAGTTGGATTCCCGTAATCTGTCAAAAATTTTAGTCAAGTTAACGATGTGTTCTTGTAAAGATGTTGAGAATACCAATATGTCATCTAAATAGACTACACAGATCACGTTCTGCAGTCCTCGTAGCACGTTATCCATAACGCGTTGAAAAGTCGATGGACTGTTTTTTAGTCCCATAGGCATTCTTAAAAACTCAAAATGGCCGTTGCCATCCGCTACACTAAACCCAGTTTTGTGTATATCCTCGGGGTGCATTTCTACCTGGTAAAAGCCGCTCGCCAAATCGAGTGTTGTAAAGTATTGGCATTTACCTAGCTTGTCTAAAATGTCGGTTATATTTGGGATGGGGTACTTGTCGTCAATAGTCTTTTCGTTTAATTTTCTAAAGTCCACAACCAATCTCCATTTCACTTTACCGGACGCGTCAGATTTTTTTGGTACGATCCAAATAGGGGCGCTCCAAGCTGAGCTTGACGGTCTTATAATTCCTTGTTCTAACATTTTTTTTATTTGAGTTTTAACTTCCTGTCTGTGTATATACGGATACCTGTAGGTTTTGCTGTGAATAGGAATCTCGTCGTTAGTCTTAATTCTATGCTTAATTTTGTTCGTAAAAGTTAGAGGTTCGTCATCTAAATAAAACACGTCAGAATATTCCTTGCACAAGCTAAGCAAGTTCGCCTTTTCCTCTGCGTTAAGGTGGCCAGTGCGAAGCCGTGATAACACTTCTTGGAATCGCGTCGCCCTGCTGACAGCGTCATTTGATATGACGGGTACAGTTCGTTCGCTATACAAGGCTGCGCATATTGGTTTGGTTAAATTAAATGAAATATCTTTTTCTGTGGGGTTATAAATTTCTAA
Organism: Aproaerema taeniolella; assembly: GCA_949987775.1. Classification (NCBI taxonomy): domain Eukaryota; kingdom Metazoa; phylum Arthropoda; class Insecta; order Lepidoptera; family Gelechiidae; genus Aproaerema; species Aproaerema taeniolella. Next base: position 10,681,796 of record OX465268.1, on the reverse strand, counting down.
AAGGGCGTTACCATCTCTTGCGACAGATAAGCAATCCGAAATAAAGCAATCGCAGATAACCTGCTGTTCTACGACTATTTCACCGTTAGAAACATTAGTCGGCACCTTTATTAATCGACTCGACTGTGCAGGGATGACTGTCTCGATTAAGTTTATAGTTTGTGACTCGTACATTTTAATCGGGTTGTAAGCAAATTGTGTCGTTAATACACAAGAACTAAAGTCGATATTAGCCTGCCACTGCTGTAAAAGGTCTAATCCAATTAATCCGTCGAAATATTCGTGAAAGCGATAAATGAAAAATTTTATAGGTTTCTGGTCTCTAAATTCGGGAAAACACGGTATCGTTATAGAAAAATCGTTTTTTGTCACAGCATGAATATTTGTCACGACGAAAGGGTCGTAGTTTATTTCAAAATTTGGGAAAAAATAGTCTACAGCCTCGGGGCTTATGAATGACTTATTAGCTCCCGTGTCGATGAGTAGTTTAAGAGGGGGATTATGTATTTGAATATACGGAAGTTGGCGTTTATCTTGTAAATTTAATTCTATTCTGGGGAGGTCTGAGCAGTGCTCGTACAAAAATTTGACTGCTCATTCTGGTCGCAGTTTGCGGTTTCTTGGACGCAGGCCCCGGTTTCAGTATCTACGTATTGGTCACAATGTTCGTAAATTTGGTCATAGTAATTATCATAGTAAGTCTCTGCGTCGTAGTCATGTGTATTGTTGTAAGGGTCAAAAGTTTCGTTCAAGTTAACTTGTTGCTGTACAGTCTGTGGGGTGGGTGGTAGGGCTCGCGCAACTGGGTGACTAATTCCACTCATAGGTCGGGGAAAATTTTTCAGGGTGTTTTGCGGTGGGTACGGGCGTGGAGGTATTTTAAAGCCGGTACTCATGTTAGATCGCGGTAGAGCTCGCATCATTTGTTGAGTTTTTGAAGGTCCTTGAGGTCTGTATGGGTAATATTGTGACTGAAAATTTTGGTTATTTGGGTTAAAATTAGGTCTGAATGGTTGGGCCTGTGGTTGAGCCTGTGGGTTAGCAAATGTATTTGGTGTTTCAGCTATTTGGGGAACGTTAAACGGAGTAAAATTAAATGGTTTAAAAGGTTTTTGTGGTGTCTGTTTTTAAATGTAGGACTGAGTGTTCCTATTTTGTAAGTAGAGAACATTCATTTCCTCCTGGGCGTACTCTAGTGCTTTTTCTAAAGTCTCGGGTCTCATAGAGCGAATTCGCGATCCAAGGGGTTCGTTAAGACCTCTAGTGTATGTTTGTAGGGCCAGTTTTTTATAGAGCTCCCGTTTGGCTTCAATTGTCGTCGGGATACTTTCATGCAGTTCTATATACGTCATCAATGTACTGAGCAGGTTTTGAACTCGTTCGAAAAATACGTGGGGGGTGTCTGAATTTTGTGTTAATAGAGAGAGATCCGTATAGAGGGCCGATTCATCCCTATGGTCGGAAAAGCTGTTAATTAAAGTGTTCCTTATGCCATGCCAGTCCCGGGGAATACCATTAGATTGTAGGGTTGTGGCCGCTCGGCCTGTTATTTTATTTAATATGACATTTAATAAGGCAGAATTGTTCAATTCATTTCCCGGCCCTGTTTTGACATAACTTAAAATTAATTTGTCACAAATGTCAAGAAATCTAGTGAGCACATTTGAATTTCCATCAAACTCTGGCACAAGTCTAAGAGCTTTCCAAATTTTATCTGTTAAGTCTTCAACGACTATTGGTGGGTTTTGATTTGCCATATTGTTCTCCGCCTCGTTAAATAAACTCTCTAAGTTAATTAATAATTCCCGGTGAAAGCGGGATCGCCTAGCCTCGGCACGAGCCTCCCTATCTCTATGTGAGCGAAAAATTTTGAAAACTTAATGGCACCTAATTAAAAAAGTTCTTTTTTTTTATTATTATTATTTTTTTAACCTACTTAATCTATAGCTGAAAGGAAGATTTTTTTCCTAAAATAGTGGTGCTATTGATTTAGCAACCAGTTGGAAAAGGTTTTCCAATTGTCTATCTATTTAATGCAAGGAAGATTTTCCCTAACGAAAATTGGTGCTAGCGATTTAGCAACCAATAGGTGTATTTTTCTATTATATACTTAACGCGAATGAAAGGAAGATTTTTTTCCTAACAGGGATTGGGCTAAGGATCTAGCAACCAATAGGAATGTGTACTTATATCTATTACTCACAAGGTAATCCGCATTATGCGCATCGATTTCTAGATGGGCACCCAATTCTTCACTCTTCCGTTGGCCGTGGGTTCGTAGGTAAGTTTTAGGGATAGTCGACGCGTCGACGAAACGACTATCAGCGCGGAATAGATTTTTTTTATTGCACACACTGACTCGACTATCCTACCGACTGCGCCAGATACGACTTTGGGCCGTCGGAAAGGGTTTTTAAAAAGGGGAATGCAAATTACCGAAGACTTACAGTACTAGTGATCACGATCGATCAGGACGTCCTTCAGCTACCACGATCGGAGCTCAAAAGGCGATGATGGGTGGCCGCAACGTCCCACGATGTCGCCAGTATCAAAGTTGCAGACACGGCATTTCATGGTGGTGACGACAGGTGCAACGTGGGTGGTATAGGTCGTTACAGACCGTAACAATTGTATAACTGTTTGTAATCCCAAATAAAATAAAATAAAATAAAATAAATAAATAGAAGGGTACCAGAGAAAAAATCATAAATACCTTGATAGCGTACTACGCGAACTATGTAACGCTATAAAGCACGTGGCCTGACACGCTCTTAGCCGGTTTTTTGTGGCAAACTTGCAGCTAATTTCCTTCTTCTTATCGTGTAGGTATAGTCCAGTGTGTGGCGAACTTGGCTAACCCTGTTGTCAGAGTTTTCAAACCGCACAATGGCCTCTTGGTTTTAACGACTTGAGTCAATCGACAACAGCCGTGACCGACAGCTTAACGTGCCCTCCGCAGCACGGAAACGCTCGTGGTAAATTGCCACTTTGGTCACCCATCAGGTTCCCTGCCTCTGTGTACGTTGCTTAATCTCACTGATCGATTGATTGAGGTTAAACAACGTGATGGGTGACCATCAGGTTCAAGCTAATTTACTAACAATAAAAGTTATACATAACTCTAAAATTAAATATTTAGGTTAGGTTAGGTTATGTAGATATGTTTTATTGTTCTATATGTGTAATTTATTCTATGTAAGTAGCATGTATTATATTTGCACCCACATCTAAACGGTTTCTTACTTCTTCTCCACACCCAAAGGTTGCCGATAAGATATTGCTTCTTAGCAATGGGGCCGCCTTTTGTACCCTGACATAACTTTTTTGTATAAAATGTAACTGTACCTTATCTGTGTTGGAGTGCAATAAAGTATATTGTATTCTATTGTATTGTATTTTGTATCACCACCGATATTCGATTGCTTATAACTTATAATTTTAAAGCGGTTGAACAAACTTTGATCAAATATAGCTCAGAACCATTTCGATTAGGAGCTACGATGCTCCAGACAAACACACAGATAAACAGATCAAACATTAGTCCATTGAAATGTTACATTTTTTAGAGGACGCAATTTTATTTTTTTGATGTGTAGGGGGGGTCAGTGTAAAGCTAAAACCAAGTTTGTGGGGTCGCCACCCTTGTCCCACGGCCGCCATCTTGAAAATAGGGGTTGAAATGGTTTTTACGGTATATCTCTTAAACTATTTATTTTATAAAAAAAATTTGTTAACATTTTTTGTTGCAAATTAAATTCTCTACAACTTTGGTCCAGTAACTTTTTGTCGTAGAACTATAAATAAAAAAGTTATAAGCGAAAATCTTCAGAAATTCGAGAAAAAAAGTTTATATTTTTCGATGTAACTTTTTTTTTATCATTTTACGAAAAAATGATATCAGACCATTTTTGTAGATCGTTTTTTGAGGAACAACTTTTATTTGCATCATTTTTTCATTAAATCAATAGCTAAGGTTTTACAGCGCTCCGAAGTGAGTACTATTTTTCAGTACTCTTAACTATACCTATATTATACATGTGTACTAATAATATGTCATCAGTTATTGTTTTTTTTTTAATTTTTTTTAATTTTTTTTACTTTATTATAAGCCAGAGGGCGAGCACGCGTTTGCACCCCTATCAAAGAGAAGTTTCACCATCATCTGAGTGGCATGGTGCGCGAGTTTGTCGCGGCCCGTGCTAGCTAGGGTCTGTCTTGTAACAACATCGCCTGTTGGCGAAAAGAAATGTTGAATGAGACCATAGACGTGCCATCAAATAATGTCGACTTATTGTAAAAATATTAATACTAAATATTTTATTAATTTAAAATTATTATTATATGAAATGTTTTATTTTTATTTTTATTTTATATATTTATGTTTTATATTATATTGTACTAGCTTTCCGCCCGCGGCTTCGCCCGCGTGAACTTCGGGAACCGCGTGAAGTTTTTTCCCGCTTACTCCCGTTCCCGTAAGAATTTTGCAATATCCTGTTGCAACTAAGCTTTAAGTTTACTAAGGTACCTGCATGCCAAATTTCAAGCGTCTAACTTAAGCGGTTTAGATTTTTCATACAAAAGGATTTTCCCGCTAATTTCCGTTCCCGTGGGAATTTCGGGAATTCCTTTCTTAGTGCACCTCTACGGTACCTAAGCTACGTCCCTTCCAAATTTAAAGTGCCTACGTTTAGCCGTTTAGGCTGTGCGTTGATATGTCAGTCAGTCAGTCAGTCAGTCAGTTTCTCCTTTTATATATTTAGATTAGATTGTATTGTATTAAAATTAAACTTAAACAAGGGCGCTTCCCGCCCACCACGCCAACTTATTAATTACGGAACGTAGGATTACATAAGTTCGTTAGTTGAATTGCACAGTGAATTTTGTTAATTTGTCTACTACTCGTAGTTATAGTAAGTAATCTATTATCTATGCTCTGTCAATCGGTGGCGTGCCATATTGGTTCGCCATCCCTGGCCTATGAGGTGCTGTGAGCTTGACCGATCGATAACTACTTATTGACATTGATTGTGTAAATAAAAAACAAGCTACATTTACTTTTATGGCTTTCCGCTGTGAGTGAATAGGATAATAAAGGTCTGAAAGCCTGAATTTCAGGGTTTTGCAACAAACAAAATTATCTTTAATGGTGGGTTTTGGTAAGAATTTAATAATAAATAATAATAAAATCATTTATTTTCAGGCAACTAGGCCCATAGATAAATACCTTACATATAAAATATAATTTAACAAAATTAAAAAGTAATTTAACAAAATTAAAAAGTGTCTGTCGCAGAACCGACGAGCGTTGGAGTAGACAGGTTCTCGAATGGAGACCACGTCTTGGCAAACGTAGTGTAGGACGCCCCCCAGCCAGATGGTCAGATGACCTAAAGAAGATAGCGGGTAGTGGCTGGATGAAAATAGCGGAGGATCGTGCAAAGTGGCCCACGTTGGGGGAGGCCTATGTTCAGCAGTGGACTGCAATAGGCTGATATGATGATGATGAAAAAGTAACTTACACTATTTCCCGGGTGTTTTTTCGAGGGTGTCTATAACCGGGAATCTCCCACAAAAACGAAAAATGATCAAAATGTTCTCTCGCTTTTTGTATATCATGAATGTATCCGTTATCGCCTTTATACATATAGACATATACTCACATATACTCACGCCTATGATCTCTGATGGGGTAGGCAGAGCATCATTGGTTCTAGAACCACTTAGCCACGTTTGACATAAATTCTGAGGGTTATCAGATGGTGCAAGCTGTATAGTAGTGGTGAGAAGTTGTCAGCCTTTTGCTCACGATATAAGCAAAACCCTTGAGCCTCACTTGTATAGTGAGTTGACTTCTACACTTTTATGGATAACGACTTTGTACGAATAGTTTATAAAAAATAAATAAATATAATATAATGTGTCATTGGCATATTGCACTATTTACTGCTCTCAAATAGTAAGTAGATAGATCAGAAACTAAACTTTACCTTGCGAATGAAGCTGATATGAAAAGAGCCTTTATATCCTTACTAAGTTTCTATAATAATTTCGAAAACCGTTATTAAACTTCATGGACGGAGGAAAGTAATCTTAAGCGCGGCTTTATTAAATTCTATTCGGATTTTATTACAGTGATTAGAATTTACTGCAGAATAATATACAAATATTTACATACTAGCTTTTCCCGCGGCTTCGCTCGCGCAAAAAACTCTTTTAGTCACCTATTTGATTCTTGACAATCGAGATTGTTTTAGCTACTTATATTTGATCGAAATTGGAATTCACCTTAGCAGCGGGGCACTGGTTCATAAAGTTAGCGTGATGCAAATTTAAAAACACTTCTCTATGACTCTATTTCTCTTAAAATTTTATTTTATTTTCAACTCTTCTTCTCGCAAAAAAGTCTTATCATTAAAAGTCAAAGGTGAAGTCTACGAGCTACGAAATCACGTAGCAATAGCGTAGTTCGTAGCTATTTCACTTAAAGCTTCTACAAGTTAACAAAACGTATGCACGGTGAGGGAAAACGTCGTGAGGAAACCTTTACATTCAGGAGACTATATTATGTGTAACCATGATCTAATCCAGTCAGATTTAAATGTCGGAGGTGATAAAATGTTTTTATTAATCCAATACATTCGTCATTTGCATTTTAAAACACTTTAATATGTCACAACACCTTAAAAAAAACATTTGTTAAAGTAATAAATACATTTGGTCAAGACCCCCCTCGCTGTTCGTTCGTGGTGTTCGTCCAAATGTACCCATTACGCTTAGAATGTTTTTATTTTTGAGTTATTAAATAAACTTTTTGCTTTTCTAAAAACTAAATCATTCCCAAATACAATTAATAAACATTTTACTTTTGCCTCAAACACAGAGTAATACCACAATAATCCGAATATACAACAGATCGACTATTTCACTTATCAATGTCGTTTCAATGGCGGTTGAATGATAATGGTGACCATATTACTCATTCAGGTGGTGAAATTGAAAACTATGATTGAGTTTAAAAGAGCGACCCTCGGAGTTTCTTGCCTATTCTTCTCCTGAGGGAGACTGCACCTTTGCGAATAGGCGCAAAGTTGAAAATGATAATTTAATTCAATATTTTGACATATTATAAGAAACATCTAATTATCACTTGCCCAACGGTGAAGGAAAACATCGTGATGAAAAATAATTTTCGAAAGACGAGCCCTCCACCAACACGCATTGGGCTGGCGTGGTGGACTATGGCCTAAATCCCCTTCGTGTTTCGAAAGGAAACCGTGCCCCTCGGTGGGGCCGTATATGGGCTGGTAAGATAAGAAACATTTTGTTCTATGAAATAAAGCTTTTTTTGACTTGACTTTGACTTTATCAATACCTCATACATTAATGACAACCACAAAGACTAGCAGCGTCACCGCCAACCGAACGTTATGATGCAAACACCTAGCAACTTGACATTCAGTTGGCGGTGGCGCCGCCAGTCAAAGCAGCCGTCATCAAATGTACTGAGTTTGGATAGTTCTCAATTTCACCACTTGAACGAATAAAATGTCAACCATTGCCATTCTACCGCCATTGAGACGCCATTCATGAGTAGAATAGCCCTTCAGTAACATAACGGAAAAATACTTTATTATACCCGCAAACAATACAATGACTTGAACAATATTTGAATAGCTTTCGCAGAAATACAAACGAAGCGAGTTTCATTCCGCAGAATTGTTCAGATTCAAGATATTATAATTTCCTCTTTAATGTTTCTTTGCTTTTCTCTCGCATTTTCGCTTTTTTTGTGCGCTTTTCCAGTAAATTGTACGAATGACTCAAACGAATGAAGCAATGGAAATTGGAATAAATTGAAAATGTTGGACCACCCCAAACATTCGATTGCTTATAACTCTCAAGCGGCTTAACCAATTTTGATCAAATATTGTTAAAACATTCTTAGTTACGTCAGCTTTCAAACAAAAAAAACGCATGGATATCGGTGCATTCGTTTAGGAGCTACAATGACACAGAAATACACAAAAATATATATAGATACAGATGTCAAACTCACGACACCTCTCTTTTTTTCGCCTGGGTCTAAAAACTATTCGAACAAGAAAAAATGTGTGTGAATGTGTGTGCGTGTATGGTTTGTATCATCACTGTAGATAGATAGAGTGGGTGAAGTGGACCCAAATAAGTGGACTTCTTCTTATCATGTAGGTACAGTCAAGTGTGTGGTGAACTTGGCTAACTCTGGTATCAGAGTTTTCAAACCGCACAATGGCCTCTAACTTGGTTTTTATCGAATTTAGTCAATCGATAACAGCCGGGACCGATAGATTAACGTGCCCTCCGAAGTACGAAAATGCTTGTGATAAATTGCCACTTTGGTCACCCATCAGGTTCCCTGCCTCTGTGTACCTCACTGATCGGTTGACATCAGCGAGCGCCACTGGGGTACGGCGTTTCTAAGTGAACTGATCACCAGCCTGTGCTTGGCGAACGTCCCCTCTGTAGATGGTTTGTGTGTTTGTATGTTTAGACAATTTCACCGCAATTTTTGAATGTTTTACTCATTTATAGAAATCTACTGCCTATTACGCAGCTGGATTAAATTTTCGGTGGTTCCATGGCGCGTTGCCAAAAGTTTAGACTTCTTATTTTGTAGTTTTATAAATCTCCAATTCCTGCTGCGCTGTGATTTCAGTATATCTTCTGAAATACTTAACGATGGAACTGAAGTTATTTTCTCTCTCTGACTGATCTATACTTAAGGCGACTACAGCACCTAAATTACGATTTTATGATGCGTAAATAAGCATGACGTACTGCATTAAATCGAAGAAAAAAATACTACGGTAATATTCAGGACAAAGCTAGATAAGTAGTTTGCTGAAAACATGATTCAGCACTTTTGGTTCGATAGAAAAAGCTCACAAAGTAACCTCTAAATACCCAATATTGTGTATCTTTTAAGCTGTGAAAATGATAGTAAACAGCACACAGGAACTTGAATTTGCTATCAAAGTGTTCGTGATTGAACACTTTCGATAAGTAGTTAACGCATTTTTCGATTTAAGCTGTTATCTTTCCATAAATCTCATTTTTCTAACTTTCGAACATGTTTTTACGCACGCACGCTTTCATAGTCCGTAAACTTCGTGTATCGACACTGTTCGCACTGCCGGCCCAGGCCTGTTGAGAGACGGAGATGGCACTATTCCTATGTGTGCTGCCTTTATCGGGTGCTGTAGTCGCCTTAACGAATTTACCGATTTCAATGAAAGCTGACGTAATGGAAATGGTTCTCAGCTTTATTTGATCACAATTGGTTAAACCGTTAAAGAGTTATAAGCGATTAAGTAATATCGGGGATTAATTTTTTTTTTTTCAATTTTAGTTTTTAACACAATTTAATACCACAATTTGGTAGATCAGAAATCGAATCCAGATTGACTAGAGGCATAATTCAAAATCATATAAACTTAACCGCAGGATACCAACGTTTTTTCTAAGGGGAAAATAGTGTGTAAAAAGCGCTTATAAAATGACAAAAATCTTTTTTCCGTCATACCTTAAGCTTACAAATAAGAAGTCTCCTTTCTTAGCTTGTCGTTCCTTTCAACTGTCGTATTAGCCGGAGGGTGGCATAATTTTCTTTGCAACACAAATGTCGCATTATACACACTCTCTATCCATCTTGGCTCCTTCACTAAGATTAAAAATAAAAAAACTGGGAACCTTGGTAGGTATGCGCGTTTTTTTTATATATGGTGACTTTTTTGTGAACCAGTCTACGAAACTGAACAATTTTCACTAAGATGCAGTCAACACTGGTCAAAATATGAAAACCGTGACTTCAGCTGAGTGCTACCCTTTTGCACTGCACGTCACAACACAGAAGACTTACTCCAAATTTATTTTACTATATACAGGGCTTTAGGTAAATCTCTTTCAACCTCTCGGGTGGTTAATCAGTCCATGAGACTGAAAAACTTTCCCCCAATAATAGGCCCAATAATAAGTCAAAACACGAAAAAAAAAATTTTAGTTCCTATACAATACAAACTTCATCATCATATAGGGCATTTTGTATGGGAGATAAAAAAATTTTTTTTTTCGTATTTTGACCTATGCTCCTTGGGGAAAGTTGTTTAGTTTCATGGACTGATTAACCACCCGAAAGGTTGAAAGAGATTTACCTAAAGCCCTGTATATAAATATTTATTTTTTAATTCCTTTTTTATCTATAAAGATATAAGTTCTTTTCTTGTTTTTTTTTGTTATGTGTTTTTCTACTGTACTGTCCATAAATGTTTGTGTTGTGATGTCCTGTGCAATAAATAATTATCTATTCCATTCTAGAATCTATCGAATTGATGGTCTGAATTTAGGGTTTCAGTTTCTGCTAAGTTGTCCCGTACACCCTGTATAATAAACTCGTGAAATTACTTCTAATCTCGCCACGCTACGTTACAAGTCACGCTACACTCGGTAGCAAATTCACAACCGGGTGTGGCAAGTTAATATGGTGTGTGTGGCGAGATTGAAATGATAGTATGTGGGCTGTATTACATCATATAATCATACGTTATAAAGGCTTGTGAGTTTGTGAGTATGTGTGACTGTTTGCGTGTTAGTATGTTTGTTACTTCTTCGCGCTCAAACGGCTGGACCAATTTTGGTTAAATTTGGTATGGAGGTTCCACTGTATGGTTCCAAGAACAATCGAAGAATATTTATATTTATTTATTTATATGACGACTTAAAACGTGTTAGTAAAATTCAAAGATGCAAGAGGTTGTTTGGGTCGTACCAGCCAAGCGACAATCTGTGGTCTCTGCCTACCACAAAGGGATATGAACGTGAGTTTAAATGTAACAATTTTCGGGAAAAATGGACAAATCTTTTGGTCCCGTCGTAGGGTTTATAAAAAAATTAAAGTCCCGAAATTTCGCAGTTTATGCGCGAATTGGCTTTATTCACACTATCCTGCGTGTTCCTAGCTTGCTGTGTTCTGTCGGTGCATGGGAGTACCAGTGCCTTAATAGGCATTTTCTGGGTTAATTCACTCCATCGTCGACCTCATCTATGACCTTGGTCAAGATTGAAGTCAAGAGTTAATCCATCTTATAATTTAAAAATAATCCACGTCAAAAACGTAAGAGTCACCGACTTCAATCCCAAAAAGACAATTTTTTCGAGAGTTTCCCTCAATTTCTTCAGGATTCCACCATCAGATCCTGGTTTCCTTATCATGGGACCACCCTTGGGATACTCCCTTTCCAACAAAATTCAAAATCGGTTCATAAACGACGAAGTTATCCGCGGACATACATAAAATATATATATATTTATATATATACGGTCGAATTGAGAAATCTCCTCCTTTTCTGAAGTCGGTTAAAAAATCCTAACCGGTCTATAAAACATACTTAAAACCAGAACTATATCCAGCTTTGCGATTGTAACATTGAATTCCGCTGGATTTTACGCTAGTATAAATAGGTATTATAAATAGGTATTATGTATTAAGAACTGTTCAGTCTTCACGAAAATACATGCGCAATTTTGCTTTGAAATTGTCGGTTGAGGCCGCATATTTTAGCATTAAATGATTTCCGCCGCATTTATCGGAAAATTTCTGCTAAAAAATTCTAACAGGCTCCAGAAACGCTTCTTTTAAGCAATTTACGAGTACCTACCTAACTTTTTTACCTTTTTTCGGCTTAGGTCTATTCGCTTTTAATCCAGACCCTGTTGGTCTATTTTCCTAACTAGCTGATGCACGCAACTTCGTTTATTTTATAGCATTTTAATCGAACAAAACATGTTCGACGTGATTTTTAAAACTGAAATAACTTTTTTATTTACGAACTTTTTTATTTAACCGTGTGGTGATCGGTTGAGAATAACACCACCCCATCTCTTTCCGTGGGTGTCGTAAGAGGCGACTAAGGAAACACAAATGAGACCTGCCTCCTAGTAATCCATCCCAGGCAACGACACTTCATTTTTTTCTGAATCTGAGGTGTCGTCCTATGGTCTCATGCGGTGTGGTAGGCTCTGTAAAGGGCCGTCTGGTTCGCGACCACCCTCCTACCGAAGTCCGACGATACCACAACACATTAGTGAAAACCGCATCACCCAAATCAGTTATGCTGTGTCTAATATCAGTGCGCACAAACAGACTAAAATTCTAACAATCATTGCTTCGGGTTCTATTGCGTAGATAAAAGCCCCCAAAAATGTTTTTTCTCCACGTACAGACAGCGATCAGTTACATTTTAATATACTTATGTGTATAGATTAGTCCAATAAATTATAACTCAAAATTAAAAATGTGTATCACCCCCGACATTCGATTACTTATAACTTTTAAACGGCTTAACCAATTTTGATCAAATATAGTTGAGAACCATCTCAATTACGTCAACTTTCAAACAAAATAAATCGCATCGAAATCAGTTTGTTCGTTAAGAAGCTACGATGCTACAGACTGAAACACAGAGACACAGACGTACAGATACACAGACACACAGATGCACACGTCAAACTTTTAAAAAACCCGTCTTTTCTGTTGGGGGTTAAAAAGTACAATCAATTGAAAATTTAAAGTCGTTATTTATTATATCCTGTTAACGTGAAAGTATACTAAAGTGCTCAAATACATCTCATTTTAGCGCTAAAGTGCAATCTACTATACAATATATCTATAGGTGGAGACGTGGCAAGACTCCACCCGCGTTTGGCCCACTTTTGGTAGTCGAGTTGAGATGCTCAGACAAATTGCAACGAATGGATGTGAAGACATATACGAGTATGTATAGCAAATACTGGAGAGCTCATTCGAGAAACGAAAATTCGATCAAAATCCGAGAACATTTTTTTACAGCTTTAGCGTCAATAATAGAAAGTACGGACGGCCGTATATTAGGTTACCACACTCGTGCACTCTATGATGTTGTGATAAGAGCTATTTTGCAATGAAAATGGAGTAACCTGATGCGCTGGCCTCTATACGTGAGAAACAATGTAGGTGCCTGTTAAATTCGAGGGTTTTCCTCGATTTACCTAGGATTCCATCATCAGATCCTGACTTGGTAACTATAGCACCACCTCTGGAGTATACTCTTTCGAACAAATAAATATTTTTGAAAATCGATCTGTATAATCTGTAAGACCAGGGCCGACGATGTCATCTTCGGTGTACGGTGTGCGGAATGATAAAATATCGAAAGAGAGTCGAGACACGTATCCTTAACAAAGATGCTATATCTTTAATAATAATAATAATAATAAACTTTTATTTGTTCTCTCACACAGAATATGGTTTACAAAAATTTACTTAATCTAAGAGGTACAGTACAAATAATCTATGTGAGAGACTGGTATCTGTACTAGGGAGACCTGTGTTACAGATTACCAGTTTCTCCTGCTCCGGACCAGGTGGACACGGTAGGTACGTCTTTGGATAAGTATTAACAAAAACAAAAAAATAAAAAGGTAGTCTGATTAAAATTAAGTAGGAAAAATTTGGTTAAATGCTCGTATATGTGTGTGTGTATGTATGTGAGTGTCTGTGCGTGTGTAGGGGTGTGTGTGTGTGTGTGTGTGTGTGTGTGTGTGTGTGTGTGTGTGTGTGTGTGTATGCGTGTGTCATGCATTTGGGATGGTTAATATATATTTTTTGTATATCTTTTTCGATATTTTATCATTTTGTACACCGTACATTGAAGGTGACGTCGTCAGCCTAGGTCTCAAGTCACGGCTGGTTTGGTCGAGTAGTAGCGGCGCTGCCTCTTGATCGACGGATCCTGGGTTCGATTCCCAGTCGGGGCAAATATTTGTGTAAAAAGCGTATGTTTGTTCTCGGGTCATGGGTGTTTGTGTTTGTCTTTATGTGTGTTCCGAAGGACCCGCGACACAAGGGACAGCCTTACTGTGGGCCTTTGAGTGTGTAGCGTTTTGACTCGTACGAGATATATAAATAGCGGAGAAATCGGTGAACATGCATAAAAAAGAAACATATAGAAACAATAGTGTTTTTTTTGACATGTTTTGTACTTATATGGAACCTGTTTTCCGAAATAAATGATTTTATTTAATATTTATTTATTATAGTCGCACATAAAAACGCCTCCGTTTTTAAGTCGGTTAAAAATAATAAAATGTTTACCGCTGGGTAATAGAAAAACAGCATCCCTGTTCGATTTGCCTCTTATTAGATTTCTTTATATTGTTCCCAGCTTACAATATTCAAGAGGTGTCGTGTCCAAAGACAACCTAATCTTGGAGGAGGGAGGTATCTTCGAGGAACAGAATAATGATGTGCTCCCCGGCCGATTTCGGCCATGGCGACCGCTTCAACTCCTAACTTGTTGGCGTAAATAGGGATGTTGACTAATTTTTTTTCATTGTTTATCTTAAAAAGGAACTGAATCCAAAACCCAAAACCGAAATAGTTTTTGGAAACTATTGAAAAATAAAAAGTTACAGGCTATTAAATTTAAATAGAGGGGGAAACTGTCAAACAACGAAAAAGAGATGCACTTACTGGCATGTGACTTACAGGCATGTGACGTCACCGCCATTTGTTTGCGTAGGTAAAAACGAGATAGCTAGCTCTCCCCACAAAACGTGATAGCTAGTGCTTACGTTAATATAAATGCTAATAACTTGTTCATTTATAAACCAATTTTAATGCTGTTTTCGGATATTAATATATTTCTAGCATTATTTTTTATTTCACATATAATAATTCATAAAATCAAACACTGTCAACATCCCTATTAGATAACGAAATTTTACAAGGCGATTAGATATCCTCATGAAACTATCGCCAAGAAACCTTTACGAAATTCCCAAAAAAAAAATTCGACTTCCATAAAAGCTTTCAAACAGCTGATCGTACGAGTTGTATGGAAAGGTGAAAATATTTTTTCATATTTCGGTGATGCATATCCTTCATTTTCGCTAAATTATTCACCCAATATGTATACTTAAGCAAAATGTAACTTAAAATGTTTAAAGGACATTTTTAACCCCCGACGAAAAAGAGGGTTGTAATAAGTTTCAGGATTGTATTTGTGTGTCTGTCTGTGGCATCGTACCTCCTAAACGGATAAAACAATTTTGGTGCGCTTTTTTCATTTAAAAAAGCTAACCTAATCTTGATGGTTATTTTATTGAAATTGGTTCAGCCGTTTAAATTATAAGTGATGAGTATCGGGGCTGAAACAATGTTTTTAATTTTAGAGTTATTAGCTAGGGGCCGTCTACATATTACGTCATAAAAAATTCAACCTTTATGGACCCCTCCTCTCTTTGTCATCCATCACGCTTATTTAACTGTACCTTTATATACCTAATTTTATTTTTAAAAAGCTTTTTACGTTACCTTACGCCTTAAAAGCCTTGTTTACAACAATAAGCACATTGTTTACTTTTTTTTTAAATTAAATAAAATTAAATTTTATTACTACCCACAGTAAATTAACCAAACAAGGACTACCCACGCAAACATTATCAAAAAAACATTATCAAAAAAATGTCAATCATTTGAAAAAAGAACATTCATGCTCATGTTAGATAGGGAATTTCCGCTTGAATATCGAATTAACGCGACCGACATTTTTATCGCCAGCCAGTTACAATTACAATAAAATAATGCCGAGGTTACATTACTTTCGAAATAAGTGGCATAAAATTAGTAGTTTTTACAACAATTTCACTTGTAAACGTCAAGTTTTACGATGCATGCATTGTGAATTTTACATTTACACGTGATATTACTGATGGAACTAGTGTCACGAAACTTATTAATTTCGTAATGTTACCCCGGCTTAACAACATATGTACATACATACATGTCGTGTGGTACCCAAGTGCAGGCAGAAAATAAAAATTATTTCTGTTCCTTATTTTAAGGAGGTTGCAATATTTAAGCTAATTAATAAAACTTAATAGTCCTAATGGTATACCAACTTTACCGGCCATTTATTAGCTTATAAATAATAAACTGTCACTAAAACATCTGATAATCACACACTGCATCCTCACGAAAATAAATATAACTTTCTTAAATAACAACTACATTATAAAAACACTGGCAGCTTACAAAACTACAGAGCACCATTGCGAAATTAAAGATAAAAAGCAGAATAAAAGCGCGGCAAAGGCGAGGCGGGGAATTTAATATAAATCCTTTTGAAAATGGAACGCGACCTCTTCCCGCGGTTGCGCGACGGATACTGGCAGTATTGCTACTGTAAGAAAAATAAAAAGGTCGAAATCCAATAAAAGGTCCAATAAAAGGTCCAATAAAATAAAAGGTCGAATCCAATCGTTTTATTAAATATAATAAAACGATTTTAATTCGATATACATTGCAAAGTTACTACTCTTACAACTAACACTACATTATTTAAATTTATAATGACTACACAATGTAAACCGAATTGTATTTTACAGTTGTAAGTTTTATTAAACAGGGCCCTGAATATCAAAAAGGTAGATTAGCTACGCACTATGTTAACTTTTTTAACTTATTTTAACTTTATTGAACCGTTTTTCAAAGTTCTACACACTATTTTAACCTTTTTAGAGTGAGTTTGAAGGCAACATTTATAGCTATATAGTCGATTACAATTTCCAAAGCAAGCTCCATTTTTCATTCGAAGTAGCATGAACTTTTAAAATATGAAGTGCTAGCTTTCCGCCCGAGGCTTCGTTCCCGTGAGGATTCGGTAAAATTATGTTGGTAGCCTATTTTACTCAATATCTTTGAGCAATCCATCTTGCATTCTAATGGTGAAAGAATTTTTGCTATCGGTCCAGTAGTTTTTGAGTTTATTTGTTACAAACATATGAAAATACACATTTTTCCTCTTTATTAGTGTAGATAACAGCCGTTGCCTTCGTAAGTAATAAAATAAATTATTAAGGCAGTTCTAGTAGACACACCCATCGTCATTAGTTTCATTATGTAATTAAAAGTAAAATGAACATACAAGAAATTAGGTACTTTAAGTTAGGAAAAGGTTTTAAAATTCTAAATTGTTCAGTACCTATAATTAAATAGACGTATAAAATTAACTGTTAAAACGATTATTGGGTTGAAATGACACAGGATAAAAAACCGGACATTTATTTTATATATAAGTTTTTTTTTAAAACGAATGGGTTTAAGATGTGGTCAAAGATGCAGCGATCTCACTAAGAAGATGCCTATTTAGTCGAACTTTATAGAGATTCAGGTAGTATGAGTTATCGTGAAGATTTTCGAATGTGTCGCAATTTTTTAGTTCTGGTAACCCTAAATCAATGTGAGACTGTCTTTTATACTAACAGACACTCCTAATAATAGGTCGGCCTTTCTAGCCTTTGGATCTAGGCTAAAGCCTAGGCTGTAGCCTAGGGAACTTTAGGTCTTAGGGGGGCTGCCCTGTTTTGTAGATAGGATATCTTGATTTGAAAATACAATCAAGTTAAATGAAAGAATTTGATTGTTTTTTCTGTGCTTTATTACCAAAAGATTTAGAAGAACTATATAGGCATTTACCAGTACCTTAATAGGCATTTTCTAGGTTAACTTGCTCCATTGTCGACCTCAACTATGACTTTGGTTAACCCTTCACAAAATAAAATAATTTTCCACGTTAAAAACGTATGAGTCACCGACTTCAATCCCAACAACAGTTCGCACAAAGTAGATATCTAGTTTTTTGCGGACTACAATGCCTATTAGCAAATAACTACAAACAGAAATGTCATTCATTTATTTAGATGATGTTCTAGTTTGTAGTATATTTTGTTTTTGTTGATTTTTTTTAAAAGCGCTGAATCATTTTCGATAAAATTTATATGGGACCTCTTCAGGAGTATACTCTTTCGAACAAATAAAGAATTTTGAAAATCGGACAACAGTTGCCGGAGTAATCGCGTAACAAATATACAAAAAAAAAAAAAAAAAAAAAAAAAAAAACATACCGTCGAATTGAGAACCTCCTCCTTTTTTGAAGTCGGTTGAAAAATAATAAGAACATAGTCAGTTCGATAATTGAAATAAAAGACAAACACATTACTTTGAGATACTGTCATTTTCCATCTTGTTGACGTGAACAAGGACGACATCACATTAAAATTGAAAGAAGCTTTAACTTTAAATGAACGTTTTTGCAACCAAGCGTTAGTTTAATTAAAGAATTATTTTTATTATGCTTTAGTTTCTTATTGCTGCAAAAAAAAATTTTTGGTATCCATGTACAGGGACAACGGCACATCATGCTATCCAAAACTGTCAAATTTCTTTAATCATTTTTCAATTTTATCTCCAAGCATTAGAGTTTACTATCCATTGGGGAAATTTGACAGTTTGTGGTAACCTGATGTGCTGTTGACTGTACATCATTTTGCATACTTACGAAATAAATAAATACTTAACTCGTTACTTTTGTATTACTTTGACATTTCCGTAAAAATCTATGTTATAAAGCATGGGCGTAGCCAGGAGGGGGGTTTTGGGGGTTCAAACCCCCTCCAAAATTTTCAAAATCATGATCATCTTAATACCCTTATCCCTCTACGAAACACCGTAAAGTAGTATCGTTATGTTACCTCCAAATTTATTTCCTTAAACCCCCCCCCGAAATAGAATTGTGACTACGCCCGTGTTATAAAGTGTCAAAATACAGGGTGCAAGGGACAGCTTAGCAAATACTCAAATGATGGAATCTATCCATAACTTTGATCGGTTCTAAGTAATTATTTTTCCCCGGAAACGTCAAGGAGTTTTCGTTATTTACTTACTTTGGCGCTACGCAATGTACCGCGAAGTTGCGCGACGCGGGCAGTTTTCCCGCGCCGCCGCCCTGCTGTCAGAATGCGATTTGCCCTTTAAACTATCATAGGAAGACAACTTTGTTTTACAAGTTTTGTTAAAACTAGATAAATCATAATACCGAAAAAATTTGGTTCCATTGTTACTCGCATAAAATTGAAAGCACGAATTTTTTTCACATAACGATATTTTGACTTAATCAATTCATCGTTATGCGAAAAAAATGTATGCGGAAAAAGTTATGAGAAATAAAATTAGACCCTTCAATTTTATGCAAGTAAATATCATCATCATCAGCCTGTATCAGTCCACTGCTGGACATAGGCCTCTCCTATGGAGAGCTGAAGACGGAGCTCAGTGGCGTGCCATAGGAGAGGCCTATGTCTAAGTAAATATGGAACCACTAAATTATCAGGCCCGCATATTTTAATGAATAGTAAAGACAGTCAAACAGTCACTCCTATTCCGATCCCCCGGGACTCAATTATCCGGGATAAAGGACGGGACTAATTAAGCCGGAATTGATAATAGAACGATCTTTGGTTCCAGTGTGATATTATATTCTATCTTTTGGACAATAAAGTCCATTTTTGTTCGCGAGTGAAGATAATTTGTCTTCTTTTCATAACCATAATTTGCTTAAGGATGGGGAGAAAGTAAAAAAAAACTATGTAATGATAATTTGAATATGTTTTATTTTCAACTGTTCTGAACTTCTTTGTACTAATAATGAATGGGTAAGGTCGTATATATATGTAAGGGTGCAAGGAAAAGGTTAGAAAAAACTGATACCCTGAACTCAGAACCCAGAACATCATTATGAATGATTTTCTATAAAAAAAATCCAATATTTTTTATTCTTCTTTAAAATTAAACTATTCGAATGCACTCCAATCCCCAATATAAAAAAAACGTAAAACACTAAAACCAGCAATGAACATCATATTCCTATAGCGACGCCGGCAGCGAGGTTTCCTAGTACTACATTGCGCAGCGCCAAAAAGTAGGTAATTAATGAAAATTAAAGTTTCCGTGACAAGAAAAACAACGGGTTGCACTCCGGGAGTGCCGGCAGAAGTGAAAACTTGAACATGTATTACTTCCTTGCGGTCTATCCTCCCTCCATCTTACGAATTTTCGATCAGGTCACGTGTCCTGACGCGAGTTTAACATTTTTTACCCATACTTCAAAGTGCACAACGCCTCTAAAGAAGTTTTCACTTCAAAAAATAATATAAGAGGCGATAATACCTAGTTATGGGTAGATTACACGATGTAAGTATTTGCTTAACTGTCCCTTAAAACCAGTTTTAAAACCGTCACGAGAATTCCCACGAGCATACAAAAACTCCACTTTATTTGTTTGAGCTCTATTTATTTCCATTTACCCTCGCACTGCACACTCCCTAAGGACGTCACCGCGATAGTCTCAAAGGCGTTTTAAAAAGCTCACTGCTTTTATATTTGACAGGCTACCTGAGAAAATGTATGTATGTATGTATTTATTCTTTATTGTACTTATCCAACAAAGAGATTTCTTTGTCTGGCGGACTTATCCAACAAAGAGATTTCTTCCAGTCAACCCATTGAGTGTTTGAGAGGAAGGAGTAGTCGGAAGGAGTAGAAAATATTAGTTTTGAGGGGTTAGCCGCAACTTTGTGTGTGGTAGTAATCGAAATGAAAAGCTACTAAAATCCCGAGCGAAAAGCTACTAAAATTATATATCACACAATATCCCCGCGACATAACGACTACATTAAATTTGCACAGCGGTGGTAAAAGAAAGAAATAATTTGTTCCAGCTTTAACGATCCAATCAACTTCGGAAATTGGTCAATCTTTGGCCTAAACAAGCAAAAGTCTTGGTCTATTTGCTATGTCTGTCAGTGAAAAAACGATGTTACCATTTCTAGCTCATAGACGCAAAGTGGCTTGTCTATGTGTTTTTACAAGATGTACTTCGGGGAGTGTGCTCAGGAGCTGCATGAGCTCATTCCGCCTGCCCCTTTCTTCCATCGGACGTCCAGACGCACCGCTATGGTACCCAGCGGTACCATAGCGGTGCGTCTGGACGTCTTTTTGAGTCTCGCGGATTCGCACTGAGCGCTTTTCATCATCTATCTTCTAAATATATAAAAGGAGAAACTGACTGACTGACTGACTGACATATCAACGCACAGCCTAAACGGCTAAACGTAGGCACTTGAAATTTGGAAGGGACGTAGCTTAGGTACCGTAAAGGTGCACTAAGAAAGGAATTCTCGAAATTCCCACGGGAACGGGAATTAGCGGGAAAATTCTTTTGTATGAAAAATCTAAACCGCTTAAGTTAGACGCTTGAAATTTGGCATGCAGGTACCTTAGTAAACTTAAAGCTTAGTTGCAACAGGATATTGCAAAATTCCCACGGGAACGGGAGTTAGCGGGAAAAAACTTTTGTATGTAAAAATCTAAATCACGTAAGAATGATGTTTTCAATCTGTGTACTCTGTACAAAAAAAAAATAACACGCAAACGAAGTTGCGGGCATCAGCTAGTCTTTCATATTGCGCGCTGCTACTGCCTACGTCTGTATTTCCGAGTTCATATAACCCGAATCTCTTTAAAGTTCGTGTGAAAAGGCTTCTTCTGGGTGAGCTTGCTACATCTTCGACCGCATCTTTGCCCTTGAGCTAGATTGTGATCAAGAGCAAACCCATTATTAATAAATAAATAAAAAATAACCAACGATATTAATTCATTTTATTTTCAACTTCCGACAAAAAAGGGAGGGTGTTCTAAGTTTGACATGTTTGACGTGGGGGTGTAACGTATAAGCTTGACGTCTGTATATCTGTATTTCTGGGTGTCTGGCTGTGGCATCATAGCTCCTAAAAGGATGAACCGATTTCGATGCGATTTTTTTCGAAAGTTGACGTAATCTAGATGGTTCTTAAGTATAATTTTAATCAAAATTTATTCAGCCGTTAAAAAGTTATAAGCAACCGAATATCAGTAGTGATATACTATGATAGTCTAGAAATAATATTTAATATTTATTTGTATTATTAATGCAAATATGTTTCTTACTCAATACTACTGGACGGATTTTGATAAAACTTTGCAGTTATGCAACTTAGACATCAGAATAACAGGAAGGCTTCAATGATTTTCCGTAATTCCATCGGAAAAGAAGTCCCGCGCGAAAAGCTAGTTTTTGAGTAAGTTAGATTATTGGGTCGCTCCAATGCCGAATTCGATTATGGTCAATCGTGCTTCTAATAATAAAAAGGGTATAAGCGAAAAAGGCATTAGTTTCGTACTCTGCGTCAAAGTAGGTAAATGACGATGTCTCCTTAACTTGATGTAGTTGATCATTGTTATTGGTAGATTCCACTATTTAAGTACCTATTTGCTTTTTTATTATTATTATGAGATGGATTAACTCTTGACCCCAATCTTGACCAAGGTCATAGATGAGGTTGACGATGGAGCGAGTTAATCCAGAAAATGCCAAATAAGGCATTGGTACACGCACCGACGGAACACAGCAAGCTGTTTGGCGTCGGACTTCGGTACGAGGGTGGTCGCCAACCAGACAGCTCTTTACAGAGCCTACCACACCGCATGAGACCATAGGACGACACCTCAGATTGAAAACAAATTGAGGTGTTGTTACCTAAGATGGATTACTAGGAGATCTCATTGTTGTTTAATTAGTCGCCTCTTACGACACCCACGGAAAGAGATGGTGTGGTGTTATTCTTAACTGATCACCACCCTGTATATGCTTATATCTTCTTACCAGCTCATTTACGTCCCCACAGAAGGGCACGGGCCTCCCTTCGATACACAAAGGGGACGAATTAGGCCATAGTCCACCACGCTGGTCCAATGCGGGTTGGTGGACCACTCGTCTTTCGAAAACAAATTTTCTTAGACGTGCGGGTTTCATGACGATATTTAGAAATCGGTACGTAAATCCGAAAAGACGAATTTAGTGGTACAGGCCCGCTTTTTATCACTGAATTCAACTTATTTTTTCTATGTCTATGCTTATTATTAATATTCTTTATTGCACAACAAAGTAAGACAATTTGACAGAAAAAATGTTTACAAAGGCGAGCTTATCTCTAGAAGAGATCTCTTCCAGCCAACCTAACCGGTGAGAAATAGTGTATTAGACGGGAAGAGAGAATTGCGCACAACAGAAAGAAAAGAAAATACAAACTAAGAGATGGTTACATAATTAATACATATATAAATGATAAAATTAATAATACATATTAATACATAATTATAATACATATAATAAATAATTTAATTGCTCATTAAAGTGATAAACTCATAAACAAAATGTCAGTACGAAGTAGATTTTTGTGAAATTGTCAGCACTCAACACCGCCATCTATTGACACTAATATGAACTAGTCCTGAGTTGTCAGAAAATCCCTCATTCCCCAACAGCAGCCCTACTGAGGTTTTCTACGTTTTTCCGGGTTTCACCGCACTCCGACAGATGGCATGGCACACAGCGACATCTGTGCTGTGATTCCTGAAGCTTTTGGTTTCAGGCGCAGAAAAAGAATGGCGTATATGGTAGTGTAGAGTATATTCAAACACAATGTCAAACACCCGGTTGCCTGCAAGAAATTGCTCTATAGCAATAAGGCCTCTGCATAACACTAAAAGAAAAACGTGTTTTTGTTTTATGATTATGTTTTTTTTGGTGTGCAGTAAAGAGTATTGTATTGTAATGTTAATTAGACATGAACAAAGAAAACTAACTAAAGAAACTAATACTTTTTATCTGAAGTCGCTGTTTTTAGCCCACGACAAAAAAGAAGGGTGTTGTAAGTTTGACGTGTGTATCTGTATGTCTGTGTAGGTATCTATGTATCTTTGGGTCTGTCTTTGGCATCATAGCTCCTTAATCAATGAGCCGCTTTCGATGCGGTTTTTTTTTGTTTGAAAGTTTACGTTATCGAGATAGTTTTTTTTTAAGTTATAATTAGTCGAATGTCGGGATTGATACAAAATAAATAAATAAATAAATAAATACAAAATGATGAAATAATTTTGATGAAATATAGCTTAGAACCATTTCAATTTTGTCAGCTTTCCAACGGGGTTTAAAAATTGGTGTTTTTAATGATCATTAAGTCAACTCAATCGAGATGACGTCTAAAAATTTTTAGGAATTGTGAGAGGTGCACATTTAACATGCATCAGTAGACTCTTATATGTACAAGCAAAGCAACACTTTGATACCGCGTTTTAGAGTATTAGTAGCGATACCTAGCGGATCTTTATGGAACTAGCAAAGCGAATTGATTTCGATTATAGAACTTCTCGCTAAAGGCGTTCAAAGTAGACGGTTATTGTGGTAGAACCTCCATATGGGTAGGCCATTTACATAAAGAAAAAGCATGGGATGACGGAGATGCTGTAAGGGTTCTCAAAGAACTCACAAACGGACAGGCTAAACTGGATAGGATCAAACCAATTATCATATCATCATCATACTCAGCCCATATCAACCCATTGCCTAAAACCTCTTCTCTGTATCGCCAATCGTCACGGTCCTGTGCTAACCTCATCCATAGAGATCCCGTCAATTTGACCAAATCGTCTGACCATTGGGCTGGTGGTCTGCCCTTGTCGCTCCCATATACCACCATTCTCAAGTGGCCAGTGGGCATTCAAACCAGTGTCTCAGGCTAAATCCGGTGCGTGGCTTCACGCTTTACCCTCTCCACACCTTGTAACCATAACCTTTCTGGACGGTGAATCTTTGCGTGTGGCGGTTGGTCTCCGCCTGGGCTGCGATGTGTGCGAAGAACTCTTAAACAACCTGCTACTGATATCCAAAGGGTCTCGTCTTCGAGTGGTGCTTTCAGTGGTTTTATTGGAGAACGCAGAAAAACTTGACAAAACATTTTTGTTCTTATAGGTAAATCAGCGAAACACTTCAATACCGCGTTTTAAAAACATCCAAAGCCATCTGGCGGATTTTTAAGGAACTAATTTAATTACAACGTTGCTTAAGTTAGTGTGGCGATAATACAATACACATGCATCTACGGCATGGAGGCGAACGTTCATCATGTTCTTAGTTACTGCCGAAATGTGGGCCAAATACCCACGGCACCACGTATTAAATGACATTGCCCGAATAGCCTTAGTATCAGCCAATATACCCTAAGTGCTAGAGCCGCCAGGTTTTAGCCGAAGAGATGGGAATAGACCCGAAGTAATGTCGCTGGTGCCATGGGAAAAGGGTAAATGTCTATTATGGGATGCAACGTGTGTAAGTATATTTGCTCCGTCGCATCGAGCACTGCTGGAGCAGCAGGCGAGACCGCGGCGTTAAAGAAGCAAGCCAACTGTTGAAACTGTGGGTTGTTGAGGTATTGACGCGAAGGAATTTTTAATAGCAATGTGACTTCGGTTATGGAAGGTTGGCGATGACCTCCGCGCCAAATCATTCTTGTAACAGAGGCTCTCCATAGCTGTACAGCGCGGTAATGCAGCAAGCGTATTCGGGTTTGTGCCTTTTACTCTAATTAGTTTTATTCGTTGACCGATTTCTGGACGAAAATTTAAGAAAGTAAAACTTCACGCACTTCACCTTTACTATGTAGTTCGGTAAAGATCCGCTAGGTGTCGCCACTATTACTCTAAAACGCGGTATCAAGGTTTTACTTCGCTTTATAAGATCGAGTCTTCTGAGACGCTCTATATACTGTTTATAATAGTTCTGGCGAAGGTAAAATAAAATACTCTCGTCGTCCCTGTTTATTTGTAATGAATAATTTTTGAATGTCAACTCCTTTCAGTTGACTAATTGATCTTTAAAAACACTGCTCCAGAGTGGACTGGGAGTGAAAGAAAAACTTTGAATGTACCAGCTGCAAACTCTTCCCAGGCGTACTGTAAAAGTCAGTAATAGTGGCGCGAGGGTTTTGCTGACAAACTCTCACCAATATACATCATGCTTCATCTAACACACAATTTATCTCAAACGTGGCATCAGTAAAAAAACTATTTTTTATAACACTCGCTGTCGTACTCAGAGACGTCAATTAAAGTTAAGAAGTAATTAAATGTCATGCTATCCTTGTTTATATCAACAAGAGTGAAAGAGACACCATCAGAGTTTAACAGTACTTAACCTTAATTGACGTCTCTGAGTACACTGCGTTCCAATTCGCGTCAAAATCACTGTTGTTATCATCAGCGCTAGAAGTCATTCCGTTCACGATATCGCGGTTACAGCGCTGACGTCAAGATATCGAATCGGAATGACTCTGAGCGCGCCAATATTCCCTGCATTTCAACATGTACACACGGCAGCACATCAGGCTATACATGTTGACTTTGAAGTCGCTCTTATCTCACTCGTAGTAGCGACGACTTTCGTAGTGCAACTGGGTAACCTGACGTGTTAACATACTCAGTGACTCGAGATCCTCACTTGACCTGCTCAAAAATCCCAAGCTGAGCCATCCCCTTGTTAAATCCATTAAGGATAATATAAAAGAGATCAGAGCTGAGGGAAGAAAGGTCAGGCTTTTCTGGTTGAGAGCTCACATCGGAACAGCCGGAAACGAACGGGCTGACGAACTTGCCAAAACAGGCGCTCAGAAATCAGTTACTGCCCCAGACTACGACAAAGTCCCCCTGTCATACATTAAAAAAAAGATCCGAGAGGAATCTGTCCGCAAATGGCAGGATAGATATGACACCTCTAGCACAGGTTCAGTCACGAAAACTTTCCTGCCGTATGTCTTCGAGGCGTACAGTTTGGTAAGGTCTGCGAAACTGACACCCTTACAAGTGCAGGCCATGACAGGTCACGGAGGGATAGCGGAGTACCTACACCTGTTCAAGTTAAAAGACAGTCCCGGATGTGAGTGTGATCCAAACGTCAGTGAGTCTGTGTGGCACATAATACTGGACTGTCCCCGCTTCCCAGCTGCAAGGATGGACGTGGAAATTCTCATGGACACCAAATTAAGCAAATCAGTATTACAAAACGTCATAACTGATTCACAAAAAAGGCACTATTTCCTCGCGTACACGGAGGCTATATTTCGCATCGCCACCAAACGTAACAGTACGTTAACTACAGCAGCACCAACTCAATTCGCTCAAGCATGCTCAGTGCTCGCAAATCTAGAAAGTGACAACACGGTAACATCCCGCAAGATTAGTGTAGACGCAATGGTGGTTGGACTTGCCAAAGGAGCAGTCTCGGACTACAATGGTTGTATAAAAGCCTCAGAAGTACATGAGGTGGTAGTGTATGAAGATAGGGGGGAAAACCTGAACTTCCTCTTACCACACACACCAAACACCGAGACATGCATTGGTCACACTGACAGTCCGGGTCACTCCATTGCGGGAACACTTAGCGGATCTGAGAAGTTACAACGAAAGATAGCACAAGCCAATCAAACGACGCAGCAGAAGCGAAAAGATGAGAACACCAAGGGAAAAACCTTGATAAGCACAATATTTAACGCAATTAATACTGCAACTACCAAAATACCCGGCGCCCTCAGAAGAAAGACTGACATAATGACCTCAGTAGAAAAACAAGCAGCAGCAGTTGAGTTTTTCATGAGAAGCCCTCCAAAAAGACAGCCATCAAACCCACCATCTACTAGAACAAAAGCCGATATGGGGCAAGTCGATCCGCCTACCCTCAGACAAGCAGTGTCTCCCCGCGACCATATGGTGAATGCATTCCTTGAGTTCATAGCAGTCATTAAAGCGACCAGAGAGGTCAATCTTAGGACCTGCGAGAACATCTTGCACTCGTTCCATCTTGAAAATGAAGGACTGCTAAAGGTAAGACTCGAGGAAGCAGATGCAACCGTATACAACAACGACACCTCCCAGGTTCTTAAAGGCTCAGAAATAAGTCGGCATATGGCCGCATATAGCAAAACCAGCGGCTTTGTCACTCTGGACGATGAAAAAACTCGGAAATCAGGATTAATAACGTTCGAAACCCCTTCAGAAGATCCTATAGTCGTCACAGCCCGATGCACGAAGGTCATGCTAGACGATAGGATCCTTAAAATGTCTGACACGATATCTAAAGTTTCTTCCGGTGACATAGCCTTCGAGTCCTTGGAGGTGCCAAGGACATGGATTAATGGAGTTCCTGGATGCGGTAAGGACAGATGCAGGAGACTCATGGTGGACGAAGCACTCATGAACCACTTTGGAGCTGTTATTATGGCTGCCCAAATTGTCAAGGCTAACGAGTTGTTGCTGATCGGTGATAGAAACCAACTACCCTATATTGACCGACACAATCTTTTCCCTTTAAAATACAGCCGGCCTGATCTAATTTGTAACATTACGCAGGAGCTTCTGTGCACCCATAGAAACCCTCTCGACGTAGCATTTGCCCTTAGAGAAGTCTACAGTGGCATTTACTCGTCGAAACTTTGTACGCACTCCTTAAAACTTGAAAGGTATACGGATGCTCAAATCGATCGAACCCAGTCCGAAACCCTGTACCTTGTGCATACACAGGTAGAAAAGAGATCCCTACAAAACGAGGGATACGGATCGGGTACCGGGTCACGCATCCTCACCATACACGAGGCACAGGGATTGACGTACAAAAAGGTGGTGATTGTTCGCACAACAACGACCAGGCAGGAGCTACACGACAGTATCCCTCATGCTGTGGTTGCCATATCGCGCCATACCGCCAGCTGTAAATATTATGCGGATGATGGTAACGATGCGATAGGCAGATTCATTAAAGAAGCAGAGGCGGCTGGCAGGGAAAAAGTGGTCAGTTACAACCTCAGAATGGCGATCAAAAGTCGAGACAGAGCCGTCATGGATGCTTTGAGGTCTGGATGCAACAGCGGGGAACCGTCACTGGTTTAGAAAAATACATTATGTAATATATAAATATATATCTTTATTATAGCTATTTATCTACCTACTGTAAACTACTATGAAAAGTATAGTAAAATATTTTTAAAAGAAAAAGCAAGTATTAACAATAAAACACTTAATCTAGACAAGGGCACGGACATCAAGTCTGTGGATGCTAATATCTTTATTAAAAAAAAAACCTGACGTGCTGCTGTCTGTACAGAGCGCTCATATAGCCTCGCTCGCTGATCTCAACAGAGTGAGGTTAAGCAACTTACACAGAGGCAGGGAACCTGATGGGTGACCAAAGTGGTAATGTATCACGAGCGTTTCCGTGCTTCGGAGGGCACGTTAAGCTGTCGGTCCCGGTTGCTGTCGATTGACTACAGTCGTTAAAACCAAGTCAGAGGCCATATTGTGCGGTTTGAAAAGTCTGACACCAGGGTTAGCCAAGTTCGCCACACATTTGACTATACCTACACGAGAAGAAGAAAATGTACAATGGTCCGAAATGTACGTAGATAACATTCCCACCAAAAATAAAAAAATAAAAATATTTATTCAGTAACTGGTTTACAATAGTAAAGTGGGTTGTAGGAAATGTAAGCTTGTGTTGGGAGAAACTGCTCTTCCTGTTATACTTAGTAGGTAGGTACATGTACATTTATTTTTATATAAAGAAAAATTAAAAATAAACATCAAAGAAAAAAATAGGAAAGAATATAACAAACAAAAATAAGTAGGTTTTGTGTATGTATGTGTGTGTGTTTGTGTGTGTGCGTGCTTGTGTGTGCGTGTGTGTGTGTGTGTGTGTGTGTGTGTGTGTGTGTGTGTGTGTGTGTATGTGCATGTGTATGTGTGTGTATGTGTTGTTAATGATGGATTTTTTTGAGTGTTAGCCCTACGAGGTGCTATTGGGATCGGAAGCTGTCTTGTGCAGGCAGCTTCCACTAACATTTAGAAGGTATGCATGTCAGAAAAAACTGATATGCATACCCATATGCTGCCTTTTTGTTGGGCATATGGTGCATCAAAAAAACGAGCGAACGAATTCCCAAAAAGGGAATCCTAACACTAAATAGTTGCCTACGTTCATTTTTATTTTTGAAGTAAACAATTATTTTTTTGTTTTTGTAGTCAATACCATCCCATGAGCCCATATTTATAAGGTTTATTTATTTATTTCAAAAAGCCAGATTATACAAGTACTTAAGTGTCTTAAGATTTAAGATATAACTTCATTATTCAATACGGCTGTTGGGAAACAAAGACCGAAATACGTAATTTTTTTTTTGAACTTCCTGGGAAGTCAATTTTTTTTCGTATTTCGGCATTTGTTCTTAGGGAAAGTTGTTCAGTTTCATGGGCTGATTCACCACCCGAGAGGATAAGATCGAATTACTTAACACCCTGTATATCCGTCTGTACTGCACAATGTAATCTACGACAATGGACCATTTGTACATTTTCTTCTTCTCGTGTAGGTATAGTCAAATGTGTGGCGAACTTGGCTAACCCTGGTGTCAGACTTTTCAAACCGCACAATATGGTCTCTGACTTTATTTTAAGGACTGTTGTCAATCGACAGCAACCGGGACCGACAGCTTAACGTGCCCTCCGAAGCACGGAAACGCTAGTGATACATTACCACTTTGGTCACCCATCAGGTTCCCTGCCTCTGTGTAAGTTGCTTAACCTCACTCTGTTGAGAACAGCTAGCGCTACTAGGCTATGAGTGCGAGCAGCACGTCAGATTACCTATTTGCATCACGAAAGCCGCCATTATTAGAAGCGAGATAAGAGCGACGTCAAGGTCAACATGTGTAACCTGATGTGCTGCCGTCATATTGGCGCGCTCAGAGTCATTCCGATTCGATATCTCGACGTCACCGCGATATCGTGAACGGAATGACTTCTAACGCCGATAACAACAACAGTGATTTTGACGCGAATTGGAACGCAGGTGTTATAAAAAATAGTTTTTTTACATACATAATACGCTCACGCCTATAATCGCGTATGGGGTAGGCAGAGCAACAGTGGTTCAGAACCACTTGATGCCACGTTTGAGATAAATTGTAAGGGTTATTAGATGAAGCATGATGTATATTGGTGAGAGTTTGTCAGCCTTTCGCTGACAATACAGCAAAACCCCGTGACTGAACCTGTGCTAGAGGTGTCATATCTATCCTGCCATTTGCGGACAGATTCCTCTCGGATCTTTTTTTTAATGTATGACAGGGGGACTTTGTCGTAGTCTGGGGCAGTAACTGATTTCTGAGCGCCTGTTTTGGCAAGTTCGTCAGCCCGTTCGTTTCCGGCTGTTCCGATGTGAGCTCTCAACCAGAAAAGCCTGACCTTTCTTCCCTCAGCTCTGATCTCTTTTATATTATCCTTAATGGATTTAACAAGGGGATGGCTCAGCTTGGGATTTTTGAGCAGGTCAAGTGAGGATCTCGAGTCACTGAGTATGTTAACACGTCAGGTTACCCAGTTGCACTACGAAAGTCGTCGCTACTACGAGTGAGATAAGAGCGACTTCAAAGTCAACATGTATAGCCTGATGTGCTGCCGTGTGTACATGTTGAAATGCAGGGAATATTGGCGCGCTCAGAGTCATTCCGATTCGATATCTTGACGTCAGCGCTGTAACCGCGATATCGTGAACGGAATGACTTCTAGCGCTGATGATAACAACAGTGATTTTGACGCGAATTGGAACGCAGTGTACTCAGAGACGTCAATTAAAGTTAAGTACTGTTAAACTCTGATGGTGTCTCTTTCACTCTTGTTGATATAAACAAGGATAGCATGACATTTAATTACTTCTTAACTTTAATTGACGTCTCTGAGTACGACAGCGAGTGTTATAAAAAATAGTTTTTTTACTGATGCCACGTTTGAGATAAATTGTGTGTTAGATGAAGCATGATGTATATTGGTGAGAGTTTGTCAGAAAAACCCTCGCGCCACTATTACTGACTTTTACAGTATGCCTGGGAAGAGTTGGCAGCTGGTACATTCAAAGTTTTTCTTTCACTTCCAGTCCACTCTGGAGCAGTGTTTTTAAAGATCAATTAGTCAACTGAAAGGAGTTGACATTCAAAAATTATTCATTACAAATGAACAGGGACGACGAGAGTATTTTATTTTACCTTCGCCAGAACTATTATAAACAGTATATAGAGCGTCTCAGAAGACTCGATCTTATAAAGCGAAGTAACACCTTGATACCGCGTTTTAGAGTAATAGTGGCGACACCTAGCGGATCTTTACCGAACTACATAGTTAAGGTGGAGTGCGTGAAGTTTTACTTTCTTAAATTTTCGTCCAGAAATCGGTCAACGAATAAAACTAATTAGAGTCAAAAGGCACAAACCCGAATCGCTCCTGATGCAAGGCTGCCCTTTATGCTTGCTGCATTACCGCGCTGTACAGCTATGGAGAGCCTCTGTTACAAGAACGATTTGGCGCGGAGGTCATCGCCAAAATGATTTATCAGCAGGAAGTTAAAAAAAATTACGTATTTCGGCATTTGGGAAAGTTGTTCAGTTTCATGGGCTGATTCACCACCCGAGAGGATAAGATCGAATTACTTAACACCCTGTATATACGTCCTCACCGAGGAGTACGGGCGTGCCTTCGAAAAAGGTTTCGAAGGGGATTAAGGCCATAGTCCACAATGCTGCCCAAATACGGGTTGGTGGATACCGTATTGGGCCAATTAAGGCTTGTAAATCAACGAAATCGAATCGAAGTCATCAAAAACATTTTGACAATGACGTCTTAATTGAGAAAGTAAAAAAAATATCAAGTCCCAATTTCAATTGGAAAAGCTGACTTTAATTAAAAGTTCTTCAAACTCTAACGAAATGCAAAAAAACTTAAAAAGACAACGTAGCAAAATTCCCTTTCCATCATAACTAAGTAATTGATATTCAAATGAACCGGAGAATTAAAAAATAATGGGTCTAAGAGCAGTAAATTAATATTGATGAAGCCAATGAAAAAGTAGGAAACGTTTTTTAACTAGAAAATTTGGGAGTGACTGGCGATCTTCAATACATATTAATAGCCATGATAATATTTATATTTTTTTAATGAGAAATACAAGTAAAATTCTAAACAAAAACAAAAATTTTGGAAGAAATTTCTTTTTCGAGATAAGCTAACCTTTTGTGTCGTATTTCTGTTTGTAATTTTATGTATATCTGTCATGTGTGCAAAGAACTGTAAATATCCCAAATGGGAGTAGATAGCTAAAAAGTGAAGTTTGATTTGAACTTAGCCAATAATTTTATCTGTTTGCATCTTTAATATCCCCAGGCAAGCTTTCTTATGTAATTAACAAAAATAATAGACGTAATTACATATTTTATGTAAGTGTATAACAAAAGAAATGTACAAAAACATTTATTTATGTAAAATTACAAGTCATCATTTAAGTCTTTTCTTTTTGTTTTTTCATATAAGAGAATGCCCGGGATTTCATTCCCGTGGAAAGAAATGTAAAATTATCTTATTCCTTTTAAATATCTGAATACTTTAGACTAGATTTTGAGGTTCTAAATGTTGACCAAATATTTGTCAAAAACTGTGCCTGTACATAGAATATAATTTATTGCAGCGAATACTTCGTTCTGTTATGTTCACAATTTTTACTAGGTAATTCAGCCCACACCCAATTCACTTGAAAGAGATTTTCCAATAAAAATGTCATCGACATACTTACTCAAGTACTTGGCTACTTTGCTGAATCTCTAAAGTGGAGACTGTCTCCTTATTCTTGACCTTTTTACAACTTTGTGGTTCCATTGTAGTCTTAAATCGCCACATAATATGCAACGCCTGTTATGAGATAACAAAAAAAACTAAGTTTTTATTTTATAGTTCATGAAAACTTTTAGTATTATCGTATTAGGAATTTCTGAGAAAAACCGCGGACAGACGGACACGGCGAAACAATAAGAGCTCGTTGATTACTAAGGAACCGTAAAAAGCAGTGTAAAAACACAAGATTTTTTAAAATTTCAAATCGATTCCTTAGGAAAAGTTGTTCACTCTTATATAAGGTCCTAATTTATTAGTCACTTACCTTCTAAGGCGTTATTGTATAGGTTGATAGTATTCCAAAAAACAACATAAAAATTAATTAGCTGAAAATTAAATTTAGTAAAAAAAAATTTAAAAAAATTCCATTTAAAGATAAAGGAATGGTTCTCTTTCGATTATAGCCGTCCACTCCCCGCTCGCCCGCTCCACTACTGCCATTATTATTTACGTTTTAATGGATGGGTTTATTCAACATAGTAATGAAAAAATATCATAACAAAATTTTTCAAGACCTTTTAAATTTAATATTATGCTTTTGTTTTTTGACTCAAATGATATATTTTGACCTACACAATAACGTGTTAAAAGGAAAGTGACTAATAAATTAGGACCTTATATAAGGAAAATCATCAACTTAAGTTTCGCGCACTAATCTGAAGCACTTTACTTCAACTTATGAAAGTAAAACTTTCCGCTCTGTATAGGAAAACAGAGTCCTATCTCTACCCCTTCACTAGTTCCATAAAGACCCGCTAGGTGTCCGTACTAATTCTCTACAACTTCGCTTGTGTAAGAGCTTTCTGTCTCATGTAAAGTTCGTTCGGGCAATTAGTGTGCAGTACAGGCGCACGGTATATTGGGACCATTCTTTAACTTAAATGTGACTCGTCCACAAATGCAAATTTTTTAATAAAAAATAAAATTAAATAGCCATCTTACAACTTAAACATATATGCTATTTTTGTAGCATAAGTATAAAAAATCAATCTAGCTATTCCGAATCAGAGTCATCTGTATCACTTTGTGTGTTTATTATGAAAGTGTCTCCGTTAACATCAACATGCTGGTCTACATTAAAGTACTTATTCTCTTCTTTGATTGCGTGGGCAATATATTTACCCCACAAGTCAGATGTTACGTTCAACATGACCTGCCTGATCAATTGACATACGGCACTGCTGTTTTTGGGGTCGCAATTGTTGGCTCTAAGGTCATGTTTAATTTTAGACCACACTTGTTCTATCGGATTAAAAATGCAGTGGTATGGTGGAAGACGCACCACCTCACAACCATTCATTTTTGCTATTTCATCAATGACATATCTTTTTTCTATGCCCGCCTTTTTCACAATATCCAGCAGCACTGGAATGGTTGGGGTTGGCTCTGGAATGGAAATTTTGTACTGTCTCATAAAATCAAGGATCTCCCCTTTTCTGGTTGTGGTGTTTGGAATTCTGACGGATAGTCGCGAGTGGTAAGGAGCGTTATCCATTACTATTAGGCTATTTGGTGTTATGTTTGGCAATAATTGCTCCTGAAACCACTTTTCAAAGAGCACTGAGTTCATGTCGCAGTGGTAATCAGCGCTCGCATCGCTAATCTGTTTCGCAGATAGAAGCAGTCCATTTTCGACCCAACCGTCTTTGGATCCAGCATGCAATATGATAATGCGTTTCCCACGAGTGGAAGGCAAATCTGAAATGCAGTGACAACTACAATCAGTCCAACTTTTTTTGACGGTATCATGTGTGTCATACCACGTTTCGTCCAGGTAGATTATATTTCGCCCCTCTTGACGTGCTTCTCTGAGCTTTGTTATATATTTATAACGCCAGACTTGGAATCGCGGCGTCTCAAGCAACACACTGCGTTTATTCACTTTTTTATAGTTGAATCCAAGTTTACGTAAAAGCTCATACAACGTAGTACGTTGATATGGGAAGTCCGTATTTGTCTTTAAATCTTGCAATATCATATCGAGTGTTGGAAGTTTCTTATCTGTATAGAATCTATATACTGTGCGTCGAACTAAATCGCATTCAAAATCATCTATCTTTGAGAATTTTTTCGTCTGACTTCCTCTCTTTAAGGGAGAAACTGGTCCTGATTTTATAATTTTGGCGACAGTGTTTCGATGCACATTAACCATTTTCGAAACTGTCCCAATAATTGGATAATTTTTAAATTCCATCTCTTTATCAATATCAGGCGGCATTGTGTTGACGCAGTATTGATGAACATTCAAAATTATTTCTTTGCAGTTTTTACAAAGCGTCTTCCTTTTTTTAATTGGAGCGTTATCGTCTTGAGACGTACCACCGCTGTTGTCATTATTCGCAGTGTCATTGCCAGTCTCCTCCAACATTCTCAACTATAATTAATAATGCCCTTTCTCAACTCCAATAAATAAAATAGCAAAATTTATTATTGAACTTATGCCTATTCTTTTAAATATGGCCTCCGCATAGTGATTTTGCCAATGTCAGTATTTGAAAGAAATTCAAATAATAAATGTCGAAACTCATATCTATCTATAAATAAATTAATCTATGAATATCACATAATGACCGAAAAGCTTTTATTCTAATGACCGTTACTGCAACTGGGTATTTGTAATGCAAGTAATACCTACAGGACGAATTATCTGAACCCTCCTTTGTAATTTATAAGTTAGCAGAACTAACTTCCTTAAGTACTTCTTTTTGGAAATATACGTTATTATTATTTTGTAAATGTTAACGATAGTGTCAATGAACACATACAATAATTTATTTACAGTTAAGTAATTTTATTTTCAAATAGGTACGAATATTTTTCTTTCAAAAAATAGCTATACTAATCCATGTAAATATTTACAGAGACCACAAAATATTATTATTTTCGTATTATAACTAGTAGAAAGAGATAGAAGATATGAATTACCATTCAAGTTTTCTTGCTCCCTGTACCGCCATACATTTCGACATGACAGCTGACAGCTACCCATGCACACTAATTGAGCGAACAAACTTTAAAACGTGTTGTCTTCGTCACACACGCAGAATTAATATATCAACTACTATATTGAGTTGTTGGTTGGCTGTCTAATCTTTACAAACGCTGCTTTTTATAATAATTAAATTAGTTTATTGAAAGTTGTAACAAATTATGAACAAAATAAATCCTGAAAAAAAAAGAAAATTTCATAGGTACGAGTAAGACATTTTTTAACTACTTAATTCCAATAATTTTTGTAACTTGGTCGACTTTTACTCGTTAATTTGAAGGGCCAACTTTTCTTGATAGTTTTCCTTTTCAACCGACTTCAAAAAAGGAGGAGGTTCTCAATTCGACTGTATTTTTTTTTGTATATTTGTTACGCGATTACTCCGGCAACTGTTGTCCGATTTACAAAATTCTTTATTTGTTCGAAAGAGTATACTCCTGAAGAGGTCCCATATAAATTTTTTCGAAAATGATTCAGCGCTTTTAAAAAAAATCTACAAAAACAAAATATACTACAAACTAGAACATCATCTAAATAAATGAATGACATTTCTGTTTGTAGTTATTTGCTAATAGACATTGTAGTCCGCAAAAAACTAGATATCTACTTTGTGCGAACTGTTGTTGGGATTGAAGTCGGTGACTCATACGTTTTTAACGTGAAAAATTATAAATTCTACACTTGTAAAATTTTCGACATTTAAAAAAAAACAGTAAAGCAATGGCGTCTTATTGGCAGTGGAATGACAATGGTCGCTATTTTTAACCGACTTCAAAAAAGGAGGAGGTTCTCGATTCGACTGTATTTTTTTTTGTATATTTGTTACGCGATTACTCCGGCAATTATAAACCGGTTTGAATAATTCTTTTTTTATTTGGTAGGTCATACGTCAGAGGTGGTCCCATTGTCACTAGGTCAGGATCTGATGATGGGATCCTGGGGAAATCGAGGGAAACCCTCAAATTTTGTAGGCATATACACTGTTTATCAGAAATTATCTTAATCTATGTAGATTTTTGCATCTAATAGTCACCATCTGATGTTGCTGAGCTGATGATGAAGCTGATGATGAATGGTTTAGGAGTATGGGATCTCTGTAACAAAATTATGTACTACCATCGAATTTGAATGTGTTTGAGTCTAATTAATAAGGACTCCGATCCTATGTGATATTCAGGGTCTGATGATGGAGACGGTAAATAGCCATGGGAACTCTGTAATAAAATAAAGCAATTCCGCCGTGTTTGTGCTCATTTGATTCGTCTCGACTAGGAGCTTCATGCTAGTCGATTTTTAACCGACTTCAATAAAAGGAGGAGGTTCTCAATTCGACTGTATTTTCAAAATTATTTTTTTGTTCGAAAGAGGTTGTCCCATATAAATTTTATCGAAAATGATTCGCGCTTTTAAAAAAATCAACAAAAACAAAAAGATACTACAAACGAGAACATCATCCAAATAAATGAGTGACATTTGCGAACTGTTGTTGGGATTGAAGTCGGTGACTCATGCGTTTTTATAACGTGGAAAATTATATCCGTTCAGGTGACAAAATTGAGAACTATTCGAACATACTACATTTAATGAGGTCTGCTTTGACTGACTGCGCCACCGCCAACTGAATGTGAAGTTGTTACGACTCTCCCAAGAAAACTTCAACCTTTATTGAACTTGACATTGCCCTAATCAACAAAGGAGAGCCATAGACAAGAAATTGAATCTGAATCTGATCAAAAATCAAATCAAATCAAAATTATTTATTTGTGATTCACAGGTTAAAATAGGTTGTATAAATATAAGTCTAACAATGTCCACTGTGATCTGCCTCGGCATACAAATTATGTTATGTTATTAAATGATTAATTACAAGTTATCCCATGTCATAAAATCATTCAATGAATACAATGTCAAATCTATTAAAGAAATAAGAGAGTTTATGTTTAAATGACGGCAAGGTAACAGACGAATCTCTGATATTCTTAGATATCTTATTGTAGATTACTGGAGCCATAGCTAGAATACTTTTATAAAATAGAGCAGTTTTGCAACCTCTTATTTGAAGCCGAGCTCTTGAGACCTTAGGGCGAGCTCTTGAGACCTTAGGAAACAGATGTTCATTCAATCTCAGTTCATTCAATTCAGATCATAAATCCGATGAATTTGTTCTGAATCTAAGGTGGCGTCCTATGGTCTCATGTGGTGTGGTAGGCTCTGTAAAGGGCAGTCTGGTTCGCAACTACCCTCCTACCGAAGTCCGACGCAAAACAGCTTGCTGTGTTCCGTCGGTGCGTGGGAGTACCAGTACCTTATAGACATTTTCTGGGTTAACTCGCTTCATCGTCAACCTCATCTATGACCTTGATTAAGATCAAGTTATAATATAAAAAAAAGAATGGAATTGAAGTTGTTACATAATGTCGCTGCTGGTCGGGGTGGCTGTCATCAAATGTATATGGTTTCGATAGATCTCAATTTCACCACATGAATGGGTAAAATGGTAACTATTATAATTCAACTGCCATTGCCATTGAGACGCTACTGACATAGTATAAAAAAAATAGCACACATACAAGCCGCGCGCGGTGCGTTTGTATGAAGATAACTTTTAATTTATGTTTTTGATTTTTTTGTCCAAAATCCAAACCGCGTAATTTTCTGGTAAGTATACGAAATTTAATCCGTAATTGGCAATAAGTTTAATATACAAACAAAGCACTTCTGTTTTACTGTGGATTTTTGTTAATAAAATCACTTTTCAACTATTTACCTACAGTATAAACATAGGGTGAGTTAAAACCAAAAGTCCTTGATGATGATGATGATGTAATCCTGTTATCCCTCATCAGGGACATAGGGTTTGCAGAAGGGATATCCAATCTTGTCGGTTTAGTGCGGTAGCTTCGATTTCCCTCCCTCCGAGACTGGTCTCCGAGATGCAGCCTCTTTATCAACTGACCGTCTCCAGGTGGTACGAGGACGGCCCGGCTTTCTTGTGCCACAAGCTTAACCATATTAGTCTTTGTTTGGACAAATGGTTATCGGGTCTCCTCAAGACGTGCCTAATCCAGCGCCATTTTCTTACAAGAATCTCCTTACAAGAAAACTAAAATTCCTTACCTCCCCTAAACCTCCCTCGATGTCTCGGCGAGTTGGCCGGAGTACTTTCCGAGGAGTCTGCGTACTCGGTGCCACTGCTATCTGGTGCCAGAGAGAAGGTGGTGCCGGCTGGACATCGCTCGCGACTCCTACTACGCTGCCAGCGGCTCTGTAAGCGAAAACATAGGACTTATTAAGTAATTGTACAAAAAAACAATGTTTCACAGCTTCCTTGGATTTCAGGAAGTACATAATACCCCGGCAATTTTCATAATCTTGCCAGAACTACTTGTGAAACTGCATCCAAGAACCAACAGAACGAAAGGATTTTATTGTAATTAACTATATGAAAACGCACCTATGAATTTGCTGTTTTTAACCCTCGACAAAAAAGAGGGGTGTTTTAAGTTTGACGTATGAATCAGACGTCAAACTTAGATGGGTACACAGATACCTCACGCTCAAACAATGTGGGTAACTGACACACTGGATTAACACATAGGCTACATCATTTTCCCGAGTTCTAACGGGAACGAAGTCCCGGGCAGAAAAATAGGCAAAAATAATTTTGGTAATAGCTGCTGAATCAAAGAAAGTATGAGAAGAAAATTGTAACTTAGAAAAAAAAATTGTAACTTAGAAAAAAAACGTTGTAACTTAGAAAAAACCGGCCAAGAGCGTGTCGAGCCACGCGCATTGTAGGGTTCCGTAGCAGCATGGTTCAAATACATTCTTATTAATCCCAACAGTGTTTGGCACTTGGTCGACTTTTACTCGCAAACTTGAAGAACCAACTTATGTGTGATAGTTTTCCTTTAAATTTCGTTGTATATTCTACCAACGTGAATTTTTTCACATTTTTAGAAACAACCGTTTAGCAGGTATAGGGGGGGACACTTGTGTTAGACAAAAATTTTCACTTTAAAAATTTTTATTTCGCAAACGGAGTGCTGAATCGAAAAACGTTAATAGTAAACCCCTTCTATCTTTTTAAATGCTATTCTATGACACCCCACTTAATGATATTGGCGAGAAAAAAAAATTCATCGCCGTTTCACGTCTATGGGAGACACCCGAAAAAATTTTTTTTTCCAAGATATAGTAAAACTATACAGTTCTGACGGCGTGATTCATATGTATAATCATGCTTACAGTAGGGGACACAAGAGCGTACGGGGTAAAAATCGAAAACGGTGTACGAGGGGAAGGGGAGGGTGATACCATTGTATGCAGTGGAGAAACGACTTTAATGCATAGTAGACTCGGGAGAAGTATGACTGTTGGAGGAATTCTAGGTTTTGCTATGTGACAATGAGTCCTCGATTCAAGCTCCTAACTTGAGGTCCCAGCGAATGCAGGCGTAAAAACTCTTTATTGTTCACCTGTAAGTTTACCTTGATTGTAGGTAGCAATGTCCATATCAGCAAATTGCTACAACATTAGAGCAACCGACCGTGACGGCGATAACGCCGTTATCGCTGAAGTTAAACGATATTTGTTTAAGTTTCTTCTCATTCAATTAAATAGATTATCGGGCTCAATTAACCGATATTATCCGGTCGGTGGAATTTATTAAATTATTTATAGTTCGGGAAAATAAAACAATATACCATTGTCCGATAAGGTTTGACGTCATACCTACGGTAAACCACAGCTGCACCTATCAACGTATTGAAGTGTTCATTACCTAACGATGATGTGAATGGATGTTTCAATATAAACTCAAGTCTCTCGAGTTTGCTTCGCAAACTTTTCTGAGGACATGAGTGCACGCTGCAACGCTCTAGTGGAATAGCTTGGCGTAACCAAACCTCCAGAGAACATCACACGGTCAAGTAAGACTGTAGGTCACGTACCAAGACTCCATGCATGCTCAGCAGTCACGGGCAGCTCCTGAATATTACCTACATACTTTTTTCTATATGGAGCATGATTGCGCAACCTAACAGGAAAGTTAACACAGTCTATGATATCACTCGCGAAATAAAATATAAAACTGTATGTATTATCCCCATCATTTTTCCTTTTTCAGTTATAAATAATTAATTGCTTCTTTCCTGAATTTTATGGAATTTCTATTGTTACTACGGTACGTCATGCGGTCAGTGCGTTTTAATTATCCTCATTATAGCGACGTAATTAAACCACAAATAAATTCCCTATCGTTATGGAATTCCAAGCAGTCCTTATTAGGTAGGTTTCTAATTAGTATAAATTGCGGGAAAGCCCTGTCCAACCAATCATTAGCATATATATCCTCGACACAATCGCCAGGAGCTATATAGTCAATCAGCATACTATTGACCCTCGACATATCACCATGTGGGGAAACAATGATGGAGAAGCCGCTCGTCGAGCCGCCGAGGAACGTTGGGAGGAGTAGAAAGCAGAGTGGAAAAGACAAGACGAGGAGCGTGAAGAAAGGAAGCGTCAGCGTGAAGAGCAGCAAAAACTTGAGGAGCACCTCTTGCGGTATGCAGAAGCTTTACGACGGCAGGCATCGTGGCGCGGGACACAACAGGCCGAAGTAATACACGGCCAGACAACCTAACCTACTCGTAGATGTGATAATTTATAATAGTATTTATTCTTAAAAATAAAAAAAACTCGTTCCTCATACATGATTATTTCATTTCAAAGTGCATGTCAGCTCAGCAACGAATGCCAAGCTTGCGTGTACCTCCTCATAAATGTCAAGACTAGTCACTACACTTTGTAAGAGGATTGTAGGTGCACAGTGACATGCTATGCAGCGATAGGTAGGTACGGTGCACGTTACATAGTTTCTCGGTAAGGTATCTGTGATACTATAACTCTAACATTACAGGCAAAATAAAAAGGACACATATTTAGAATAATATCTGATTACACTATTATAGTCTAACAAATCCTGTAAGCTATGAAATGACAAATCTTAAATATAAGTAAGGTGTATGAATGTATTAAACAGTAGTCGTCTACGCTAACTCATCAGGTTTGATTTCGTTTTATCATACACGCCGCCACATGTTACTCGTCCAAGCCCACCTTAGCCAATATTTTACAGTTGCCATCTCGCCGATTGAATAATAAAAGCCTGTTACTGCCCCGTGCACTTCGCTCACGCGGTACTCGTAGTGCTTCTTAGATTCTTTCAACAGAATCGCACGTTCCAGGTAGAAGTTCAGCCACTGATAGACGTGTCCTGCGCAGTAGTGATGCCAGTGATTATCTTGACAACGGTAGTCGGAATGCTCTTAACCTGGTTCGATCTTGTGCCGACACGCGCAAGAAGCGTAGTCACCGTGTGAACAGTCATCCATGTTTATGAGCCGGATGAAATTGGAGAGCTTCGAGATATAGGTGAATTGGGGTATACCGGGAGGTGTGATACCTCCGAACAGTGGTACCAAGCTGTTGAGACCTACTTGCAAACATTTTTCTCCCATAATTTCGGAATGGAAAAGGTACTCGATGCTCAGCTTTTTTCCATTGTAGAATGTCGCTTCGAAAGTCTTCACGTTTAACTCTATCAACAATTGTGTGGAACAGCTTGCTTCTGCCGGTGCGGACATTGTTTTACGTTTATCTTTTCTTAGCTCAATAAATACAGCAAAGAGCCAGGCACGTTCGTAACGTCTCGTGACCGAAAGTGATTTGTGACTGAAAATCCATTATGTTAACGATGAATACTAATCTTGAAGCAAATATAGCGTTGGGTTTTCCTCAAGAAATTGTAGCTAGTGCCAATTGACCCTAGGTTATAGTAAGACGCTGAGCCCGACTAACTGTCTGGAGGCAGCGAATAATAATAGTTTGATAACGATCTCGTACTCGTCACATATTACCTATATTCTGAGTTATGACACATGGTTTGTTCTATATTTAAACTAAAGTGTGCCACGTCTGGCAACGTATTATCGGGAAATCTATGTCTACATGTAGTTACACATAGAACGTTCATTGTCGCGGCTCTTTGCCGTAATACTGTTTGCGGCTTAAGCGTAGATACTACTCATGAACCAACTAAAGAAAAACGTTATTTAGACGTCTCACATTCCTGTATGGTCTGCTCCGCACCTAAACGTCGCAGGTACACGTACTCAGTAAGCGAATGCACGTTCAGGCCTTGCTCAAGACATATGATAAGCATTGTTTGTGATAGCGGAGCTTTGCATCCCATGTGCACGTAACTCTTATCATCACGCCTTGCAACTCAACTGTAAGTGATAGTGGTGTGACGTGCTATGCGGCCGCTAGTAGCACGTTACCTAGCCGTTACCTTTAGTGCCGTCCAAGCTTGACTTGATTGTATCTAACACAGAGTTGTCATGAGGGAAACTAAATTTGAACTTGGAGCAACGTAAGAGGGAACGGTCTCAATATCTTACCTGCACAACTCTCCATCATCCTACACTACTAATAGGAATAAAACAAATAAAAGTAGACATATTGAACACAACTATTTATTTCAATCTACGGTACTGTAGACTAATGCAGACTATTCACACTATTAACACTATTGAGATGCGGCTGCCCCAGAGCCGGAACCACCAATACCGCGAGCCGAGTCAAGCAACAATTGTGTGTCCGTACCGTCACCCGTGGAATAAAATTCCAAGATGGCTGGATCGTCTCGATGCACTTTTGCAATCATCGCATGGAACATCTCTTTAGATTCTTTAAGAAGAATCGCCGGCACCATATAATGGGTCAACCACGCAGAGACGTG
The DNA here is from genome assembly GCA_949987775.1 of Aproaerema taeniolella. Classification (NCBI taxonomy): domain Eukaryota; kingdom Metazoa; phylum Arthropoda; class Insecta; order Lepidoptera; family Gelechiidae; genus Aproaerema; species Aproaerema taeniolella. Next base: position 10,637,450 of record OX465268.1, on the reverse strand, counting down.
CGCGGTGCAGAAATGATGCCAGTGGAGTTCGTTCGTGCACTCGCTTCCAGGAGATACCACTTCATGTGGATTGTTGTCACAGGAGCAGGTTTCGCCGGCAACCGCCTTGCACTTCTGGAAACGAAGCTCTTCCTCGACGAACTTCAGTATCGCAGGCAGCCTTACAAAATCTCTTTCACCTGGCAGCTCCTTCCAAAATAGGGGCCGGAGCCCGTCCGAATTTATCAGCAGGCGATATTCTTCTGGCCTCGTTGCATCGAAGCTGTAGTTGACGGGAAATTTTTTCCCATTAAGAAAAGTCGTGTCCAGGTTTCGCATCGATCGAACGAACTTTGAATATGCAGTGTGAAAACGCCATAAATTCGTCAACGCTCAAAGGCGCCCCACAAGGTATATGCAGTGTGAAACGCCATAAATTCGTCAACGCTCAAAGGCGCCCCACAAGGTATAGCAGGCCCGCGGAACGTAAAGGTGTCCACCGGAAAAGTAAGTGCTCTGTCTTGATCTTCTTGGGACGTCATGTTGAGTTCTCGATGTCACGGGGCTTCTCCGTCCAACAATAAGTAATGTTCCTTCGTAAACGTTCGCCGTTCAACGTGTAGCAATCGACTATGCGCAAATCAACTTTTACGTACTGAGCAAGTAGATTAGCGTACAGGAAAAATGGAACGATAAAGGGATAACAAAGCAATTTGGAAATACCGCAATCGAACCCGCGGGTTATTCGCGGCAACGCTGATGTAATCGCTCGTAATATGAACAACTGAATAATAAAATATTCTCGTACCACTTCAGCCAGACTTGCATTGTTATAGAAATAGATGGGAATAAATGATCCTGCGCTCCCATACCTGAAGGTCGGGAATTTACGCTATCAATTCGGTACATCGTTAACAACGTTTAATTGCTGCTTAAACAACTAGTATGCGACCCTTGACCTAATGTACCGATGACACATAAACTATAAACAAAATTGATTGGGTTTTACCCTACAAAGTAGCCATCTGGTTACTGGGCGACTTTGAGATAAGCAAGCCACGTGGGAAATTGAACTTGTGTAAAGAACAATGCTGCGACCACGTCATCCCATGTCCCGGTTGCTGGCTGCAGTTGTAGGTATCATCACACTTTAGTAGTCCTGTTGAAAAATTAACTTCAATTCTAGCATCAGTGGGTCTTGTGAGTGCCCGCTATGAATGCGGCAATGCAGTCCATCGTCACGCTTACATTGTGCAAAAGTGGCAAGCGGTGCATGGCCTACGAGATGCAGGTGAACGCTGTATGTCAACGATAAGCAGATAATTCTACAAGGAGTATGGTTGTTCTAGGCGTTCTAAGTGTCGTTCTGTGAGAACGTGAGCTGTAGGTTTCTGATGATGCGACCCCAGCTTGAATGCTGATGCTGCAGCCTTAGCAAGTCATGTTACCTGTTACTTCGACCCATATTCATAGCACCTGCAAGGTGGCACATGCATAACAGGTCGAAATTTTTGAAAATGCATTTGATCTCTATGCACTTTAATATCTTCATCACTGAATACGAAAATATCACCCTTGCCTTGCCTAGATGCTTAATTGTGAAGTTATAGACCATACGCTCTCCTGTCACTGACTGTAGTTTCAGCTCTGTAGTACCAAGGGTTTCTTAGGAAACCTGCGGACAGACGGACAGACGGACATGGCGAAACTATAAGGGTTCGTAGATTACTACGGAACCCTAAAAACAGCAATTTCATAGATGATTACTTACTTTGAGGTTTGTAAAGAAGTGATGTGTCCTGTGCACCACTGAGAGTGGCGCATGATGCGCGGACCGTGCGCGCGGCGGCATGTTTTGCGCGGGGGACGCGCACGACAACTCCGACGCGGATTTAGACAGCCGCCCGCTGAGAGCTGCTTCTGAACGTTCTGGAACAATCACTCTAATCAGCTTTCAAAACAAAAACAACCGCATTGAAATCGGTCCATTCGTTTAGGAGCTACGATGCGACAGACAGACACACAGATATATATATATTAGACATACATACGCTCACGCCTATAATCCCTAACGGGTTAGACAGAGCATCACTGGTTCGATAAGTAAACCACGTTTAACACAACTTGTGAGGGTAATCAGATGGAACTAGTTGTATAATGGTGAGAGATGGTCAGCCTTTCACCCATTATACAGCAAAACCCTCGCATCCCACTTACAGACTTTTACTGTATACCTGGGAAGAGTAGGTAGCTGGCACATTCTAAGTTTACTCCCAGTTTCAAGAGTAAGGAAGATACCAATACAAATAATTTTAGTGAAAGAAAAATGTTCAGCGCGAATGGGACTTGAGCGTCGGTGGTCTAACGGCTAGTGAGTCGGACTCGTAAGCAAAAGGTACCGAGTTCAATCCCCAGTGCCGCCATGTACCAATGGCTCATTTTATGAGTTATGTACATTAGTTGTACTAACCGATACTCTTACGGTGAGGGAAAACATCGTGAGGAAACCTACACATTCAGAAGACTGAATGTGTAACCATGATCCAATCCGGTCAGGTTCCCCTGTTAGCAGGGTCACGGAGGTCAGATGGCAGTCGCTCCACAATAGAATGGAACTTGAACCCTCGACCCCAGGACTAGATCTCCTGGTGCCCCAACCAACTGAGCTATCGTGCCTTCAAGTCAAGCGAGGAAATCATTCCTTTACTAACTCTTCCCAAGCATACTGTTAAATTATTATTTTCTTCATATTATTTTCATACGCACATTTTTAGTTACTCATTTATTTTTTGTATTCATTACATTTATACTATGAATAATATTATACGAATATTTAAGTTTTATCCACAAGCTCATAGTGAATTATTACTTTTCTTTTCTTAACAACACTATTTGATTTACTTAAATATATAACGCAAACCTGCTTTATTTACTTTATTAATTTATTATTTGTTTTCTTAATTACCTACTGTTATTTATTTTTATTTTTATCTAATAGGGTCAGGCACGTGCTCAATGGTTCTGACAGAATATCAGTGCTGTAGTTTGCTACAGTGTGTGCTGAGTCAGCGCCAATTTGGTAGACACGATACAGCCAGCGCAGCAATCTGTTTCTGTTTGTATGTATTGTGTTTATCAATAAAGAGTTTATCTATCTATCTATCTATACTGTAGGAGCCAGAAACTGGGATGCAAGAGTTTTGCTGGATCGTGGGTGAAAGGCTGACTACCTATCACCACTGTACTCATATTCCATCTAATAACCCTCAGAATGATTGTCAAACGTGTCGTCAAGTGGTTCTAGAACTACATGACGTTCTGCCTACCCCGAAGAGGACTATAGGCTTGAGTTTATCGATAATTAATCCGATATTAAGCGGTGATAGCCCAGTTGGGAATGAAGCCAGACTTGTAATCCGAAGGTCGTGGGTTCAAATCCAGGTGCGGGCCTGTACCACTAAATTTGTCTTTTCGGATTTATGTACGGATTTCTAATTATCACTTGCTCAAAGGTGAAGGAAAACATCGTGATGAAACCCGCCCGTCCAAGAAAATTCATTTTCGAAATATGAGCGGTCCACCGCATTGGGCCAGCGTGGTGGACTATGGCCTAAATCCCCTTTGTGTTTCGAAGGGAGGCCCGTGCCCCTCGGTGGGGACGTATATGGGCTGGTAAGAATCCGATATTAGTCCTGAAATCGACGAAGATATAAAAATATGCTTTTTGACTGTCAAATAAATTCTAACAAGTAAATAAGCAATGAAACATCTTATCTCCTATTCAGGCTAAATAATTCAAATGTCGAATTCAAAATAATAATGGTTCAAGAAACGAAGCCAATCTATATTTCAGTGTTGCCATCCTAAATCCGATTCAGTAAAGAAGGGTAAAATGAGAATTGTATTGCTCACTGAACTTTGTGTTTGACACGTTTTCGAATAAATTGGTGCTCCAATCGTGGTTCGGTTTGTAAAAGATAAAGGCAAAAAAGATTTTCTATAAATATCTTTTGATATTGGTTACATCTATTAGTGAAACTTTATCTTGTTCCGAAAAGTGGTTTCTGTTTCAGCAAAAGCTTTGTAAAAATAGTAAATAACAATTCTGCCCTATCGTGTAAGTATAATTAAATAGTTTTACGACTGTAGTTGATCGACAACAGCCGGGATCGACAGCTTAACGTGCCCTCCAAAGCACGGAAACGTTCGTGATAAATTTACACTTTGGTCACCCATCATGTTACCTTTTACGTTGCTTAACCACACTGATCGGTTGAGAGCAGTGAGTACCACTGGGCTAAGAGCGCTTCAATTGTAATTTTTAATTACATTTAAAAACTGGTTTTGCGCAAGGTTACAATTTTATAATTTATATTTTCATCTAAAATTAAAAAGAATAAACAATTTTTTTTTTTGGTGAATAGTTTTTCTTTCCGATACCTACCTATCTCTTATTTTTTTCGGTACTGTTAATATTTGGTGGGTACTGTAGAGACGCACCGGAGCTCGACTTGATTTACGCATACACAACAGCAAGTCAGGTTACCCGTTAGCACTAGGAAAGCCGGCGCTATTACGAATAAGATAAGGGCGACGTTAAGGTCAACATGTATAGCCTGATGTGTTGTCGTCTGTACATAATCATATAAGCGTGGCGCGCGTTGGTTGCATAAAAGCTGTATCTAGTAGGGCGGTAATCTATGTCAGCTGCTGACATCCAGCCTTCCTTCACCGGATTATCCTTCTATAAATACATGATATAATCGACCTTTTCTAATAAGGTGCGCTTATTAGATTACGGTCGTAGAATTCTAGGGTGTCTATAGGTTTCATTTTCGAAAGGCGAGCGGTCCACTAACCCGCATTCGTGTTTCAAAGGGAGGCCCGTGCCCCTCGGTGGGGATGTATATAAGCTGGTTCAAAAAAAATATATAGAGCGGTGACAGCCCAGTTGGTTACAAACCAGTCTTGTAACCGGGGGATCACGGGTTCAAATCTAGGGTCAGGCTTGGGGTTCTACTCTGTACTTTCTACGACCAAAATTACAAAGTGTTGAATGTAATTATGTCTCTGTCTAGCCCTATACAGATAATCGTCACTACCTGACAGACAGCTGATAATCGTCACTACCTGACAGTGACAGGTAGTGACGATTATCGGCCGTCCGTCGATCGTAGATAGCACAGAGCAAAGGCCTGACGCTGCTAAATTCGTTTTTTCGGATTGATGCACGAATTTCTCAATAGTTGCCTATCACTTGCTCAACGGTGAAGGAAAACATCGTGATGAAAAGAGAACGTCCGAGGAAGTTAAGTTTTTATTTGGCTCGCAGTCCACTAACTCGCACTGGGCCAAGGTGGTCTATATACTTTAGCCTAAATCCTCTTCAGTGTTTTAAAAGGAGGTCCATGCCCCATGGTGAGGCTGTATGTGGACTGATAATACTGAGTTATTAGCATAGGGTGTGATTTAGCTCTAATAAATATAAATAAATTTAAATAATTTTTTATTGGGAAACCAACAGTTAATAACAGTTTTTGACTTAAATTTAATTACTAGATTCTAATTAACCAATTATAGGTATCCACTGGTGCATTCAAGGAACAAGCGTGTTACAATTACAATACTTTAATTATGATAATTTAAAGACAAGATGAAAGATTAGTTACGGCCTCACTAATAATACCCACACATTGCGTAGTATAAGCTTATAACGACCAAAAACATGAAAAACAGTGTTCGCGCGTGTTAAAAGCGAGTTTTGTCCATGTTTTATCTCACTAAGCGCTGACTTAGCAAAATTTCTCTCAGAGAGTCTGACAAAGCTCGTAAAACTAGACTAAATTAGCTCGCTAGGTGACCTAGATACAAAACTAAGATCTAAGTGTTTCGTACGACCACTGGAGCACCGCAAATTTTCGCGAAAATTTCTGTTTTTCGCACCATTTCAGAAAAAACTAATTTTGGTCAACTGTTTCTTCTTCTATTCACACCCCGTTTTAAGGGGTTCCGTAGTAATCTACGAACCCTTATAGTTTCACCATGTCCGTCTGTCCGTCTGTCCGCGGGTTTCCAAAGAAACCCTTGGTACTACAGAGCTGAAATTTGGCATGATCATACAAATAAATCACGCCGACAGAATTGTAGAGTAAAATCTTAGAAAAAAATTTTTTTTCGGGTTTCTCACATAGACGTGAAAGGGCGATGAATTGTTTTTTTCTCGCCAATATCATCGAATGGGGTGTCATAGGATAGCTTTTTAAAATAAAGAAAAGGTTTACAAAGAACGCTTTTCGATTCAGCACTCCGTTTGTGAAATATAAATATTTAAAGTGAAAAGTTTTGTCAAACACAAGTGTCCCCTCTACAAGCTAAACGGTTGTTTCTAAAAAAAATTCACGTTGGTAGAATATACAACGAAATTGAAAGAAAAACTATCACACATAAGTTGGCCCTTCAAGTTTGCGAGTAATAGTCGACCAAGTGCCAAACACTGTTGGGATTAATAAGAATATATTTAATAAAATTAGATCCTTGGTACTACAGAGCTGAAATTTGGCATGATCATACATATTGATAGCGCCAACAGATTTAAAACATAAAATTTTTCTGGTGTTTCCCATACACGTGAAAGGGCGGTCAATTTTTTTCCTCGACGATATCATCGAGTGGAATGTCATAGGATCGCTTTTTAAAAGATAGAAGGGGTTTACTAAGAACGTTTTTCGATATAACTCTCCTTTTACGAAAAAATAATTTTTAAAGTGAAATTTTTTGTCACATTTTTAGAAACAACCGTTTAACTCTACCAGCTATACGGTTGTTTCTAAAAATGTGAAAAAATTCACAGTGGTAGAATATACAACGAAATTAAAAGAAAAACTATCACATATATAAGTTGGCCCTTCAAGTTTGCGAGTGATAGTCGACCAAGTGCCAAACGTTTTTGGAATTAATAAGAATATGTTTATAAGGTTCAATACTAAAAGTGAGGCGAGGTCGAAAGCCAAGCTGTAACATATTGACATTTTTTTTTTTTTTATTTAACTTAATGCACTAAAAGTACATGGGCGGACTTAATGCCTAATGGCATTATCTACCAGTCTACCTTAGGGTGATTGGGAGATGTACGTGGTAGGTGCATATCACAAATATATGAAAATACTTTAACAACTATGAAACTACACTAAGAACAAAGGAAAATAACTGTAATACCTACTAAATATATAATCAAATGCATACTTGTACTTACATAAAGTTTATAATAAATATACATACATACAATATGAATATACATAACTATAATAGATACATAAATATATAATACTAGCTGATGCCCGCAACTTCGTCTGCGTGTTGTATGCATTTTTATAGACCGAGTTTGTACTTTGACACAACTACAGATACATGAATCGCCGTTTTTTATTGAAGCAACTATTTCGTTCATATAAGGAAAAGCAATTTCTAAAAATATTTTTTTATTTGAAAACTTGGCTAACTATGTCATATAAGGTTGATACTTAATTGGATCTGAAAACAAAGGTCAAACATAGTTGTTTCCTCTATCCCTTATATTTTCTATACCATTGTTGATTAAGGTCCGTATTATAGAACGCGACTCAGTCTCTGATCTATACTTAAGTAGCAGTCGTTTTTGATTTTTTGATACTGAGAGAGATAGACAATCAACACTTAACATGAGTCAGTGGTGCCTCTAAAACATCTTGTTGTCTTAACAATCCCACAAAAAGTGGTTAATTAATATTGTAATCAACTTCGTTCTTATTAACATTGTATTAAGTATTTACTTTTGGTTCGTTAAAAAAGTGCAGAATAGCCGAACTATTAATGGGGAAGCTGACAAAAGTTTCGATATTTTAGATATTATACGCCTATAATCCTCGTTGGGGTAACATAAGTCACATAACTTTACATGTCATGAAAATTTCAAAAATGGCATATTGTTTATGAGTATATAATACGTTGTCTAAATTTTGCAATGCACGGACGGCCCCAACTCAGGTAAGAGCGGTTTTGCAATGAAAATGGAGTAACCTGATGCGCTGGCCTCTGTACCAACAATGCAATGTATTTGGTTGGCAGCTGGCACACTCCAAATTTTTTGTTCAGTGCCAGTTCAGCACAGAAGTTTTTGTTTTATTGTTGGATATTTGTGGATATTTGTGGGTCAGTTACAATAATTTTAATTTCTTCCGACTCTTAAAAATAAAATAATTTTGTTTTATTGTTGGATATTTGTGGATATTTGTGGGTCAGTTACAATAATTTTAATTTCTTCCGACTCTTAAAAATAACATCTATCTAATTATAGAGCAGCACCCTCAGATTTTCTTTATAAAGTACTTTTTTAAAGGTGAATTTATGAAGTTAGAAAAAGGTTATTATTACCTACAAAGAAAACTCAATAAGTAGCATCATGGCAGAATATCACTGATTGGCATGATACAGATAACACGGTGTAAAATAGTTTTATAAAATTATTTGTTTCTGTTTCTTACTCTGTTTACTTCATTGTTTGCTTGCTGATTCATGTTTACTTGTATGTTTGTTATTTGTCTATTACTGTGTTGTGCTGTTTTATGTCAATTGAATAAAGTGTCAATCTATCTATCTATCTATCATAAAATCAATTAATTAGCACTTCACACTGTAACTTCTGCACTAAAGTTTCCCTCGTATGGTTTTTTTGCCCAAACCGGAAATCGAACCCAGAAACCGTCGATTCACAGGCTGTGTAACTCTACTACTCAACCAAACTTCCGACAAAAAATTAAGAAAGGATCTTTTATACAAAATATCTCATAAATCTCAATCCGGTCCTTTTATCAAATGCTACGTACTCATAGACATAATAAAAAAAATAAGTTAAATATCAACACTGTCTAGGGATATTGCTTAATTTTTCAAACAAAAAGGTGTGTTTGAGAAGCTATAAAAGCATACTCGAGACACATGGAGGGATATAATTTTAAGATGAGCAAGTGTTAAACCTGAATTTTCAATTCTCGTCAATGAATTTTGTTTAAATTGTTTTTTTTTAAACGTGACGTAAACGAAAACAAAAATGCTCTTTTTTCTGCTTTTTGTATGAAAATGGTGGAATTAGCGCAATTTTTTATTTCATTTTAGTCACGTTTTCACAAATTTCAAGAAAAATTAAATTCATTGATAAAAATTGAAAATTCATGTTTAGCACTTGCTCATCTGAAAATTATATCACTCCGTGTATCTCGAGTATGGTATTATAGCTTCTCAAATAGACCTCTTTTGTATGAAAAATCATGTAATATCCCTAGACAGTGTTGATGTGTATATTTTTCTATGTTTGGCGTAAATAATAGAAAGAACTTGAGAAACATTGTAAGTGCCTATTCCATTCAAGGGTTGCCCTTGATTTTGATGGGATTCCATCAGATCCTGACTTGGTGACAATAAGACCACTTCTGGAGTATACTCTTTCGAACAAAAAAAAGAATTTTGAAAATCGGTCCAAATGGCGGAGAAATCGGTGAACATACATAAACTAAAGATATACAATGGTTTAAGATTTCGTAGTCATCCTTTCATTTAATTTACCAAGTTTGTTAGAAAGATTTCATCCTAATAATTGACCCTAACGATCGAAGCAATAAAAGTACAGGGTATTCGTACAGATTTTAGTCGGTTCGATTCCCGGTTGGGGCAAGCGAAATTTCGAAAATTCTTGAATGCAGTTTTCTTTCTTTTTAAAAATAAAGGAATGTTTTCTTTGAGTACAATTTTCTATCTACAGTATTAAGAGTACTTTCCCTTCAGGTGGCATTACAAAATTCCACCCTGTATACAGTCGAACATAAAACCTCCTCCTTTTTGGAAGTCGTGTTAAAAAGTAATTCAAGTGATACAGTGTATCCGCTCCGATCCAGCGGCAGTGCTTCTCGCCGCCATAGTTATAAAGAAATATAAATTGAAGACATAGCTAAGAAATACATATATTGAAGACCTGGCTGTATGGATGCAAATTCCTTTGCCTTTCTCGAAAGAGATAAATTTAAAAAACAACATGTCCTTGCTTTTAGCCCATGTATATGTCAAAAATACGTTGATCTCTATGGTATGAGTAAAATGTTCTGAAAAACACCTAGCTTTGAATTTTTTCAGGGGTTTTTGTTGTTGGTTTTATATTTACTGGCTAAATTTCGAGATTTTATGTAGCCTAAATGTTGACCGGGGATATAAGGTACCACTATGCAAAATTTCATTTCAATCGGTCCAACAGTTACGGAGATTAGCCCGTGCAAACAGACAAACAGACAAACAGACAAACAGAGAAACAAAAAAATCTAAAAAAATCGGGATTTGTTTTATTTCTCTTCTTACATCCCCCTGACTCGGTTTTTAGCATTTTTTTTTATGTACAGAAATTGGACCTCTACAGTTTTATTATATGTATAGATAGATAGATAGGAATGAAGAAGTCAGCTTGAATCATATAACAGCTTCAAAAAGTGACACCGGTGTCGATTTTAGGTGTCGTTAAATAGGTTTTTGGGGGTGTTAATTACAAAAATGACATCAAAATTATTTTAGAAGCAGGTCTATATTATTTCTGATAATATCGTCGCAAAAAAAAACAAAAAAAAACACAAAAAAATCTTGAAACCGTCTTAAATTCGTCTTAAAGCTCGTCTTAAATTCTAGGTGCTTAACTTTTACGCAATAGGTTTTCCCCGCTGCTTTCTCTTTGACCCACAAATTTTTCCCACCGAGGTCAAAGTCTAAAATAGATTTATTTCATAGAACATTCAGGACATTACTTAAAACAAGTTGATTGATACGGGTACAATGTCACATCGGGGATTGAATCACTTCAATTTCGTAGGACTTACAAGTTTATGTTAGTATTTCCTTGCTTAGAATTTCTTTGGTTGTAATATATAGAAACTTCTTTAGATAAAAAAATAAAAAAATAATAATAACCTTTATTTCTCAAATAGCTACTCGAATAGATATACCTAGAATGGTACGAAATAGGACCCAATGCTACCACTTCTTCCCTTTTTAGGGTTCCGTAGTAATCTACGAACCCTTATAGTTTCGCCATGTCCGTCTGTCCGTCTGTCCGTCTGTCCGTCTGTCCGTCTGTCCGTCTGCCCGTCTGTCCGCGGGTTTCCTAAGAAACCCTTGGTACTACAGAGCTGAAACTTAGCATGATTATACATATGAATCACGCCGACAGAACTGTAGAGTAAAATCTTAGAAAAAAAATTTTTTTCGAGTGTCTCCCATAGACGTGAAAGGGCGATGAATTTTTTTTTTCTCGCCAATATTTTTGAGTGGGGTGTCATAGGATAGCATATTAAAAGATAGAAGGGGTTTACTAAGAACGTTTTTCGATTCAGCACTCCGTTTGCGAAATATAAATTTTTAAAGTGAAAATGTTTGTCAAACACAAGTGTCCCCCCCCTCTACCTGCTAAACGGTTGTTTCTAAAAATGTGGAAAAATTCACGTTGGTAGATTATATAACGAAATTAAAAGGAAAACTATCACACATAACTTGGTCCTTCAAGTTTGCGAGTAATAGTCGACCAAGTGCCAAACACTGTTGGGATTAATAAGAATATATTTACTAATATAAGATCTTTGGTACTACAGAGCTGAAATTTGGCATGGTCATAGATATTGATTGCGCCGACAGATCTAAAATATAAAATTTTGGAATAAACATTTTTTCGGGTGTTTCCCACACACGTGAAAGGGCGATGGATTTTTTTTTCTCGCCGATACCATCGAATTGAATGTCATAAGATAGATTTTTAAAATATAGAAGGGGTTTACTAAGAACGTTTTTCGATTCTGCACTCCGTTTGCGAAATATAAATTTTTAAAGTGAAAATGTTTGTCAAACACAAGTGTCCCCCCCTCTACCTGCTAAACGGTTGTTTCTAAAAATGTGGAAAAATTCACGTTGGTAGATTATATAACGAAATTAAAAGGAAAACTATCACACATAACTTGGTCCTTCAAGTTTGCGAGTAATAGTCGACCAAGTGCCAAACACTATTTATTTATTTATTTTAACAGTTTATCGTACACAGGAAAAATCACAAATGTTACAGACAAATAGAAAAACGAACACAAAAGGCACAGCTTACTGCAGCTTCACTGTTGTGATTAATAAGAATATATTTACTAATATAAGATCTTTGGTACTACAGAGCTGAAATTTGGCATGGTCATAGATATTGATTGCGCCGACAGATCTAAAATATAAAATTTTGGAAAAACATTTTTTCGGGTGTTTCCCATACACGTGAAAGGGCGATGGATTTTTTTTTCTCGCCGATACCATCGAATTGAATGTCATAAGATAGATTTTTAAAATATAGAAGGGGTTTACTAAGAACGTTTTTCGATTCAGCACTCCGTTTGAGAAAAAAATATTTTTAAAGTAATTTTTTTTAAAAAAACAAGTTTCCGGGGGGGACACTACCAGCTAAACAGTTGTTTCTAAAAATGTAAAAAAATTCACGGTTATAGAATATACAACGAAATTAAAAGAAAAACTATCACACATAAGTTGGCCCTTCAAGTTTGCGAGTAATAGTCGACCAAACGTTTTTGGGATTAATAAGAATATGTTTACAAGGTTCCACGCTAAAAGTGAGGGGAGGTCGAAAGCCAAACTGTAACATATTGACATTTTAGGTGTCGTTAAATAGTTTTTTGGGGGTGTTAATTACGAAAATGACATCAAAATTATTTTAACAGCAGGTTGATATTATTTCTAACAGTAATATTGCCGTAAAAAAAAAACAAAAAAAAAAAAACAAAAAAAAAATTCGCGCTCGCTTCGCTCGCGAATTTTATACTTACATTCGGTTGCATTTAGACCAAAACAAAAATTGTTTCCCAAATTACAAACTCTTTAATAATACATTTGTTTTCAGGGTTCCGTAGTAATCTACGAACCCATATAGTTTCGCCATGTGTCTGTCCGCAGGTTTCCTAAGAAACCCTTGGTAGCACAGAGCTGAAATTTGGCATGGTCATACATACCTATTGATTGTGGTGACAAATCTAAAAAATAAAATGGTAGAAAAAAAATGTTTTCGTGTGTTTCCCATTAACGTGAATGGGCGATGGTTTTTTTTCTAGCCGATATCATCGAGTGCGTTATCATAGGATAGCTTTTTAAAAGATAGAAGGGGTTTACTACAAACGTTTATCGATTCAGCAATACGTTTAGGAAACATTAATTTTTATAATGAAAAAAAATGAGGAATAATTCACGAGGGTAGCATTTACGACGAAGTGTACCCTAATCCAAAATGGTTGACAAACAAGGTTCCACGCTAAAAGTGAGGCGAGCCGAAAGCCAAGCTGTAACATATTGACACTTCAGGTGTGGTTAAATAGGTTTTTGTGGGTGCTAATTACGAAAACGACATTAAAAATATACACCTGCTTAGCTTGATATTATTATATTATTCCTTACAATAAAATTTTCGCAAAAAAAAAAAGTCGCGCTCGCTTCGCTCGCGCATTAAACACTTCCATTCTGTGATATTAAGGCCAAACTATTTAATACATTTGTTTATGATACTAAGTATAGTATTTGGGGATTTTAACATAAACTATGATAATATGCTTGTAGAATTAAGAAGCCAGCTGCATATTTGAACCATGCTGCTACGGAACCCTACAATGCGCGTGGCCCGACACGCTCTTGGCCGGTTTTTTAGCATTGAATTGTAAAATAACTCGAAAAAAAAAACCCCGACATTTAAGGCCTTCTCACAAAAACTTAACACTTACTGCCGTACTCAGAGACGTCAATTAAAGTTAAGAAGTAATTAAATGTCATGCTATCCTTGTTTATATCAACATGACTGAAAGAGACAACATCAGAGTTTAATAGTACTTAACTTTAATTGACGTCTCTGAGTACGGCAGTTAGACAATGTTTACGCTATACGACAAAAATCGAATGAGACTACTTTGCAATTAGTTTAAAGTAATCCATACTAATATTATAAATGCGAAAGTAACTCTATCTGTCTATCTATCCGTCTTTCACGCCTAAACTACTGAACCGATTTTGATGAAATTTGGTACAGAGATAGATTAAAGCCTGGGAAAGGACATAAGCTACATTTTATCCCACAGTTGGGCACGGTATAACCTGTAGTCGACGCGGGCGGAGCCGCGGGCGAAAAGCTAGTACTCAATATAACGTCTACTCAGTCCAAACTTGCCAAAACTAAAATTTGAATGCACTTTTCTGATTGCTTTAATTCCCATTTAGTCATCGAAAGTGTGCAAATTAATAGCGTCATAATAAGATACCATGAACTCGCGCGATAATTACGTGTTTTTGTTTGCCGATTTTTGGAAATCTGTTCGTTGAGTCATTATTTGTCAATATGAAATTTCAAGGACAAGGTACGTACGTACATTACTATTTTAATATAAACAGGCTTTAAAATATGTTTGTATAATGTTAATTTGACTGCTACGTCATGTAACTATTTTACGTTTGCATTTAATTTTTTTATTTAATATACAGGAAGTTTTATTATCACCGTTAACATTTTTTGTACGTTAACTATATGAAAATTTAACAGACTCGTGTTTTTTGTTTCTACGTTTCATGTAAATATTTCGAGCTAGATCGTCTGAAGCATGAAAATAAATTAAAATGTTTGTATGAAAAAAAAAAATAACATCGTCCAATCCGATTGACTTCAAACTTGTACTCTTCAACACAATTTGTGACACCCGTGTTTCTGCGTTTTACAAAATTCATCCTCTAATACGTTAAAAAGGGGTATCAAAATCTGAAAATTTTTGAAAAAAAAATTTTTTTCCTCCTTATTTACGTTCTATCAACGTTACTAATACCGTAAGAAAAATTTTGACGATGATACAAAATCACCTGTATGTTGAGTTTTAGTTTATTCTTGAACCTCGCTAAACGCAAATTTTTATATCATTTAATAGATGAGTTTTTATGCTTTTTGAGTTCAAATGAATTCCATCCCCTTTCTTCCCCGTATAGAAGAAATAAGTGTGCTACGAATAAGTGATCATTTCGTAGTACTTTGCTACGAACTCTCGGTACCTTTAAATTTTGACATGGCGCTTTTTTTTACTCGATATCAGCAGCTCGAGCATGATACGCGACAAACTCGCGCGGCGTGCCACTCGGCTGACGGTGAAACTTCACTTTGATTGCGCGAGGGCCCCGCGCAAAGGCTTGCTCGCCCTCTGGCGTTGTCAATGTGACTTTTTGACATAGAACCGCGGCGCTTTTGAAATCTGTCAGTCACAAAGGCTTGCTCGCCCTCTGGCGCTGTCAATATTGACAAAGGCCCGGTCGGTGTATTTAAAATATGCCTATCGCAATCGAAGGAAATGAATAGCCTTGATTCAAGCGCTCGAAAACCTATTAATTCAGATCGTTCTGCATTTGGACTTCACCACTTCACGCCTGGATTAGGTTTTTCGTTTTTTTTCTACACGTTTCTTACAGGTTTGATATTAAAAAGTGGCAAGTAAGGCGCAAGCCGATAAGAATCGTGTAGCAGAAAGGCAAAAACTTATCTGATCCCAATTCAGGGAAAAAATGGGTTCAAGTAGATAAACCTAAACCAGGTGGAAGTGGCACTTCAAATAATGAAAATTCAGCTAGGAAGTTTTTTGAGCATCCTGAAATCTTAGCTTCACAGAAATCGACAAAAACTTAATTCAACGTTGTGCTACCCTATTGCAAGCCTTGAATTCGGCTTATAAAATAAACCGTGTTAAATTTGGAGAGTTTGCTATGGAAACTGCCAGGCAAATAGTTCACTTATCCGTTTCTGTGCATTAAGGTTCTAGTGCATGGATCGGACATTATCGAACATAATATATTATCGCCTATTGGTGAGCTTTCGAAAGAAGCAGCAGAAGCGAGAAATAAATACACACATCAACACGGTCTAGGGATATTGCACGATTTTTCATACAAACGAGGTCTGTTTGAGAATCTATAAAAGCATACTCGAGATAAATGGAGGACTATAATTTTCAGACGAGCAAGTGCTAAACCTGAATTTTCAATTCTAGTCAATAAATTTTGTTTTACTTTAAATTTTGTGAAAAAGTGACGAAAATGAAAAAAAAATGCGTAAATTTGACCATTTTCATACAAAAAGCACGTTTCACAAATTTCAAGTAAAACAAAATTTTTTGACTAGAATTGAAAATTCAAGTTTAGTTCATGTATCTCGAGTATGCTTTTATAGCTTTTCAAACAGGCCTCTTTTGTATGAAAAATCGTGCAATATCCCTAGACCGCGGTGATGATCAAAACCTTTAGGCTTCGCCATACCCGTAAAATTTCTAGAACCGTGTCATATAAGGACCTCTTCTTCTAAGTTCTGAGTAAAGTAGTTATTGCTTATAACTCTTAAACGGCTGACATGAAACAGTTTTGATAACCTATAGCTAAGAACCATCTCGATTATATCAGCTTTCAAACAAAATAAACTGCATGAAACTCAGTCTATTCGTTTAAGAGCTACGACGCCACAGACAGACACACAGACATACAGATACACACGTCAAACTTATAACATCCCTCTTTTTTTGTCGAGGGTTAATGAAGTGCGAATCTTAAACAATTGTGCTTAATAAATAATAATCTTTAGCACATTGTACCGGCAGTCCGGCATTCTATTGGGTTTAACACAACAGCTGACATTCGATAATCCAATTTCTGTCCGACCCGCCATCACTGCGCCCGGTGCCCGGCTGCTCGCTGTATTTTGGTGTATTCGGCCAGGAATTGACAGTTATCGGTTATTGGAGACAGATGAGATTTGAGTGATTAGGACTTCTATTCTGTTAATCTTATGGTTATTTACACTAATATCTCTTTACAAGATTTTTATTACCTTGTATGTATGATTGCTCGGGTCAAATCTTGCAACTGGATTTAAATGCAGTTACCCTGGGCCCGATTCTGTAACTTCAGTTGTGTGTCGATGGAATGGTCGCCATTTTATCCGTTCAAGTGGCGAAATTGAGAATTATCCATATTACTTACATCTAATGACAGCTGCTTTGACTGGAGGCACCACCGCCAACTGAATTTCCAATTGCTAGGTAGTTTGCAACTTTGCGTTCGGTTGGCGATGGTGCTGCTAGTCGGGGTGGTTGTTATCAAGTATATGAAAATTAAATAATTCTCATTTTCGCCACCTGAACAGATAAAATGGCCTCCATTCTATCGACACACCACTTAAGTTACAGAATCGGGGCCCAGGGATAAGTCCGCCTTTGCTATTCAATATCTTTTAAATTTATTATATTTTAGTGTTATCGAGCAATATAGAATTTACATACATACATTTACATACATACAAGTAACTTTATTTTTTCCAATTTTTTTTTCTTTTCAGAAATAATACGAATCCTGAATACGAAGTAAGTACCTACACTGACATTTATCTCAAGAAAACGATGGCTAAACAGCTAACAAGTTTAACAATTTGTAAAGTTTGTTTAGTTGTAAGGAGTCAGTTTAGTGGAAAACTTCTGTTTAAAGGTCGGAACTAAGTAAATCGGAGGCTGTGGAAGACATATTGTATTCGAAATAAATAAATAAACGATACTGTGGTATGCAGACCTTCATGGAGGATCTGGCATAACGCAACTCCTTTCCCAATCGGTCATTTCGAAGAAGATTATTCGAACATCATTTAAAAGATTTGGAATAGTGTTCGATGCCAATATTCAATAGAGCTCGTGGAGTAATTTTTCATGTATGCGATCATAGGCGTGCAAATGGCACTTTTTCAGGCGTTATTAATAAAGTGATTCGTATGTGATTAATTATGTAAGTGTAATAAAACGAAATTATATGGAAGTGCCAGTACATCATTCATAAATATACACCTTACAGAAGAGATATACGTCTTTAACTTATATTGCCCCCTGAAGATGTGTTATAATACACACTCAAAGGCCTACACAAACGTTTTCCCTTGGTGGTAGGTCCCTTGGAACACACATAAAGACAGACGAATACCAAGTCGAGAACAAACATCTACTTTTAACTCAAATATTTGCCCCGACCACGATTCAAACCCAAGACCCCTCGATCAAGAGGCAACATTACTACCACTCGACCAAACCGGCTTTCACAGAAAAGGTTAGGAAACTAGCCTTGAAATCGACACAACCAACTGCCAACTCTTCCCAGGCATAATATAGCAGCTAGCAAGTGGGATACAAGGGTTTTGCTGTATCGTGGGCAAAATCCAACAAACCTCTAAATGACCATTGTACGGGTTGGTAAAAATTGGGGACAGATCACCACCATTTGTAATATCCATAAGAATATATGTCAAATATGGCATCAAGAGCTTGTAGAGTCGCATGACGCTCTGCCTACCCCGATAGGGACTATATGCCTGAGTGTATTAAATTTGCCAAACGTCAGGCAATTTTACAGTCAGTCAGGATACCAGGGCAACATAATATTGTAAGAGTTCTTCAAACCATAATTGTCCCTTTATTATACATGACCTTCTGCCCTGAGGGTACGGATGCGGAAGCAATAAGTGGGTTGAGGTTGACAAGGGTCAGTATGTTCCAATACTGGTTTGGGTGAGTTTGAACCTTAATGCAAATAATTAAGGTGCTTATTTAACAGCTAACGTAGACCACTACATAAAAGATGAAAACAATAGGGCAACTTTATTGGCTAGTAAATTAGGACATACTTCGGGTAATTTTGCTGAAAGGATAATACCTAACTAGTATATATGTCGTACCGTTGTTAAGCACTAGACCCACATAATCTACAGAAGCAGAATACAAAGCAAATCACGATAATTCTGAACCTTAACGACCAGGCTCAAAGTTGAACCTTTCCATGTTCACAGTCACAAATAGAAGTCACAAATAGAGCGGTGATGGCCCGGTTGGTAATGAGCCAGACTTATAATCGGATGGCCGCGGGTTCAAAGCCTGGTGACTGTACCACTAAATTCGTCTTTTCGGATTTATGTACGGATTTCTTATTATCACTTGCTTAACGGTGAAGGAAAACATCGTGATGAAACCCGCCCGTCCAAGAAAATTCGTTTTCGAAAGCCGAGCGGTCCACCAACCCGCATTGGGCCATCGTGGTGGACTATGGCCTAAATCCCCTTCGTGTTTCGAAAGGAGGCCCGTGCCCCTCAGTGGGGACGTATATAGGCTGGTATAGAAGTTTATTTAATTTTACTGCACTCGCTTCTATCTTTTTCTTCTCGATTTCTCTTCTCCGGTTGCCTTGAAAAAATTGCTGTTTACCAATAAGGCCGTCTATTATACTTTTTTTGGGTTTCTGGAATGTCCAGTTTTTGTCGTGCAATAAAGTTTAAATAATACTAATAATAATAGAATTCGGATTTTTGAAATTTAAATTGAGTTCAAACGTGGAAATTTCTCACCCGTGGTGACCTTTGGGACAAAAATCCCATTTGTCATCGCGGAGACTAGTGAAACGTACGAAATAATCTAGTCGTTGTGACGCTGCCTCTTAATCGACGTGTTCTGAGTACGATTCCCGATTGGGGCGAATAACTATTTGTGTAATAAGCAGATGTTTATTTCTCGGACCATGGGTGTTTGTGACCATCTCTGTGTATGTTCCAAGGGAAATCTTAGTATAGGCTTTCGGGTGTGTAGCGTTTAACTTGCGTCAAAAATATCTTTATTTTGGTCTATTACAGGGTTTCTCAAAGTGGGGTAGGTACGCGAACCTCTAGGGGTTCGCCATTTGTCGGTAAGGGGTTCGCGGCAAGATCTACGTGATGGCGGGCTTGATGACTGGCGGGCATATGCGGCCATGGTGGCTGAATTTGCGACAAGAAACAAGCCCACCCATCACATTGATATTAAAAAGATGTTTCTTTTGACACTGTATTTGTTACCTTTTATTGAAATAAAAACCTTATTTTCTTCAACAACCAACTAATCAACTTTATTATTTTTTATAGGGGGGGGGGGATTTAATTGGTTAGTCAGGGGTTCGCTGTCATCTGGAAACTTTAACAGTGGTTCGTGGAGTCAAAATTTTAAGAAACCCTGGTCTATTACATCGAATGAAATCCTGAATTAAAAGTTTAACCGTAATACCTGTTCGAGCGTTTATATAGGTTTAAAACATCAACAGACGGCAAGTTAAACTTTCGGTTTAACTCGTAAAGCTCGAGATTTACGCGGATGAAGAGCAGTAACATAAATATTTCATCTAACTTTTAAGCTTGACTCTGCGGAATAAAAGACTTATGATGTTTGCAGATTTTTCTAATAAACATTTAATATTCCATAATTCCACCCATACTCTCACTGTAACAATCCTTGTCAGGGTAGGTAGAGCATCAGAAACACTTAAATGAAGCCATATTTGCTGCAAGTTATAAGGGGAAACTATAGTAAAGTGGTTATAAATAATTTAGTTAAGTTTAAATGCATATTACGTCAAAAGAGATTTAGGTGAACGTTGAAATAAGTAAAAATGCATTTAGACAAGCCTAATTATAATCTAGGCTAATAATATTTATTGGCTAAAAGTTATTTAGTCATACCGAGTCATACCGACATTGCCAGCATTTCCGGCGTCCCATTAATGGTTTCCTTCTAATAACACTCAGAATGAATGTCAAGTGGTTCTAGAACATGATGTTCTGCCTACCCCGAAAGGGTTTATAGGCATGAAATGTATGTATGTATATAGTACAGACAGCTGCAGAGATACCTGACCACCGGATAAAGATGAAGTTGTCTAAGACAAAACATAACATTTTAAAATCGTGATTAAGCGTAATTGTTTAGTTGACATAACTACATATATTAATATACAAAATATCATTAAAATACATATAACATTTCGTGAAATAACTTCATCCTTATTTCATAGGGGGGGTCAGGTATCTCTGCAGCTGTCTGTACCAGGATACCTGGAAAGGATCAGCCATAATATATATTTTTTTGGGACACCAACAGCTATGAATACATATACATAATGATAATATTGAATGATTATGATAATGCCAATTATATCATTCAAGTATCAGGTATCTGGGAGGAACGTGAATATTGAGACAACGAAAAATATTTTTCATTACTCATACTCGGAAAGTAAGTCTAAAGTTGCTTGAGGAGCGAGTTGAAAGTAATACTTTTCAAACCTAGGGAGAATCGTTTTCAACTGACAGCTGTCAAATTATAAAAAAAATCATTTTCCAACTTTCTATATAGCTACTTCTTAAAATAACATAGATTTGGGCAAAATATTTACCATTTTTTAGGGTTCCGTAGTAATCTACGAACCCTTATAGTTTCGCCATGTCCGTCTGTCCGTCTGTCCGTCTGTCCGTCTGTCCGTCTGTCCGTCTGTCCGCGGGTTTCCTAAGAAACCCTTGGTACTACAGAGCTGAAACTTAGCATGATTATACATATGAATCACGCCGACAGAACTGTAGAGTAAAATCTTAGAAAAAAAATTTTTTTCGAGTGTCTCCCATAGACGTGAAAGGGCGATGAATTTTTTTTTTCTCGCCAATATTTTTGAGTGGGGTGTCATAGGATAGCATATTAAAAGATAGAAGGGGTTTACTAAGAACGTTTTTCGATTCAGCACTCCGTTTGCGAAATATAAATTTTTAAAGTGAAAATGTTTGTCAAACACAAGTGTCCCCCCCCTCTACCTGCTAAACGGTTGTTTCTAAAAATGTGGAAAAATTCACGTTGGTAGATTATATAACGAAATTAAAAGGAAAACTATCACACATAACTTGGTCCTTCAAGTTTGCGAGTAATAGTCGACCAAGTGCCAAACACTGTTGGGATTAATAAGAATATATTTACTAATATAAGATCTTTGGTACTACAGAGCTGAAATTTGGCATGGTCATAGATATTGATTGCGCCGACAGATCTAAAATATAAAATTTTGGAATAAACATTTTTTCGGGTGTTTCCCACACACGTGAAAGGGCGATGGATTTTTTTTTCTCGCCGATACCATCGAATTGAATGTCATAAGATAGATTTTTAAAATATAGAAGGGGTTTACTAAGAACGTTTTTCGATTCTGCACTCCGTTTGCGAAATATAAATTTTTAAAGTGAAAATGTTTGTCAAACACAAGTGTCCCCCCCTCTACCTGCTAAACGGTTGTTTCTAAAAATGTGGAAAAATTCACGTTGGTAGATTATATAACGAAATTAAAAGGAAAACTATCACACATAACTTGGTCCTTCAAGTTTGCGAGTAATAGTCGACCAAGTGCCAAACACTATTTATTTATTTATTTTAACAGTTTATCGTACACAGGAAAAATCACAAATGTTACAGACAAATAGAAAAACGAACACAAAAGGCACAGCTTACTGCAGCTTCACTGTTGTGATTAATAAGAATATATTTACTAATATAAGATCTTTGGTACTACAGAGCTGAAATTTGGCATGGTCATAGATATTGATTGCGCCGACAGATCTAAAATATAAAATTTTGGAAAAACATTTTTTCGGGTGTTTCCCATACACGTGAAAGGGCGATGGATTTTTTTTTCTCGCCGATACCATCGAATTGAATGTCATAAGATAGATTTTTAAAATATAGAAGGGGTTTACTAAGAACGTTTTTCGATTCAGCACTCCGTTTGAGAAAAAAATATTTTTAAAGTAATTTTTTTTAAAAAAACAAGTTTCCGGGGGGGACACTACCAGCTAAACAGTTGTTTCTAAAAATGTAAAAAAATTCACGGTTATAGAATATACAACGAAATTAAAAGAAAAACTATCACACATAAGTTGGCCCTTCAAGTTTGCGAGTAATAGTCGACCAAACGTTTTTGGGATTAATAAGAATATGTTTACAAGGTTCCACGCTAAAAGTGAGGGGAGGTCGAAAGCCAAACTGTAACATATTGACATTTTAGGTGTCGTTAAATAGTTTTTTGGGGGTGTTAATTACGAAAATGACATCAAAATTATTTTAACAGCAGGTTGATATTATTTCTAACAGTAATATTGCCGTAAAAAAAAAACAAAAAAAAAAAAACAAAAAAAAAATTCGCGCTCGCTTCGCTCGCGAATTTTATACTTACATTCGGTTGCATTTAGACCAAAACAAAAATTGTTTCCCAAATTACAAACTCTTTAATAATACATTTGTTTTCAGGGTTCCGTAGTAATCTACGAACCCATATAGTTTCGCCATGTGTCTGTCCGCAGGTTTCCTAAGAAACCCTTGGTAGCACAGAGCTGAAATTTGGCATGGTCATACATACCTATTGATTGTGGTGACAAATCTAAAAAATAAAATGGTAGAAAAAAAATGTTTTCGTGTGTTTCCCATTAACGTGAATGGGCGATGGTTTTTTTTCTAGCCGATATCATCGAGTGCGTTATCATAGGATAGCTTTTTAAAAGATAGAAGGGGTTTACTACAAACGTTTATCGATTCAGCAATACGTTTAGGAAACATTAATTTTTATAATGAAAAAAAATGAGGAATAATTCACGAGGGTAGCATTTACGACGAAGTGTACCCTAATCCAAAATGGTTGACAAACAAGGTTCCACGCTAAAAGTGAGGCGAGCCGAAAGCCAAGCTGTAACATATTGACACTTCAGGTGTGGTTAAATAGGTTTTTGTGGGTGCTAATTACGAAAACGACATTAAAAATATACACCTGCTTAGCTTGATATTATTATATTATTCCTTACAATAAAATTTTCGCAAAAAAAAAAAGTCGCGCTCGCTTCGCTCGCGCATTAAACACTTCCATTCTGTGATATTAAGGCCAAACTATTTAATACATTTGTTTATGATACTAAGTATAGTATTTGGGGATTTTAACATAAACTATGATAATATGCTTGTAGAATTAAGAAGCCAGCTGCATATTTGAACCATGCTGCTACGGAACCCTACAATGCGCGTGGCCCGACACGCTCTTGGCCGGTTTTTCAATGATGAAAATGAAAAATAATATTTGAATAGCTGGCCGGCCACAGAAAAAAAATAGGCGGAAAAGTGGCAAACCGATCTTCATTTGTTTTTTCGAGTTGTAGGGTTTTGTTTATACTTCCAACTAGCAGCAATGAGTTCAGCTTATTCATGTTTTATTTTTACTTTCCTTGTATTCGTAATTAAAAGCAGCGTTTACTTCGGGTTAAAGACTTATTTTTTATTAAGTTACTTTCACTCCTAAAGTAACAATGTACTATTTCAGAGCTTCAAATTCTTTTTTGTCTACTCAAAATTTTCTTGTTCGAGTGAAACAAAGAAATTACAAAAAATTCTTCGCCCGTGGTCTTAGCCCGTGGTATTAATATTACTAGACGGGTCGATGCTACCCGTGTCATCTAGGCGGCCTATTTGGCAAGAGGTCCCAAGTGTCTAACGCGTTATACATGTATTTCTTTATCATCGATTGCCTCGTTTTCCTGTGGGAATTTGAGGAAAAATATCTTAGCCTACGTAACCTCAGGTACGTTTTTTACATCCTACGTGTCTTGTCAATTTTCTTATCCTTCGTATCCGCTTCCATGCTTGACTAAAAAAAACTTTAAATGTGACAGCTGCCAACTCTTCCCAGGCATACTGTAGAAATCACTAAGTGAGACGTGAGAATTTTGCTATAACGTGTGCGAAAGGCTGACAACCTATTACCACTACACTCGTGTTTTATCTTCGGAATATACAGGGTGTAAAGGACAGCTACTTAAATGGTGGAATCTACCCATAGCTATCATCAGCTATAAGTAAGGAGTTTTCATTATTTACCTGACTTTGGCGCTACGCAACGTATCGTGAAACTGCGCCCCGTGCGCGATACCCTCGCGCCGCGTGCTATGGGAGTGCGGTGTACATTGCTAGTTTTCGTGTTTTACGTTGTTATGATTTTTTTTATTGCAAAATGGATTGTATTTGATTAAATAATAAAAAATGTAAGCAGAAACTATTAAAAAACATGAAAAAAAATGAAAACTCTCCGGAGAAAAAATCCACTGGAAAATCATTCAGAATTGTACAGGGTTTCAGTTTTTGCTAAGGTGTCTTTACACCCTGTATGTCAAATATGGCGTCATGTGGCTCTAAAACCACAGGGTTTAGTGTTATAGGAGTTAGTGTATGTATGTATATATGTTTCCTCTATGTAAAATTGTATATTACCCGCGTAGAAACAGTCACTCGTACTTGTCCGATTATTATCCTTTGTTTATTTTCCTCACAATGTAAAAACGTTAAAAAAAATGCTACAAAGTCCCAACCACGCGATATGTCGTGTTTGTTTAAATGCTAACAGGAAAAGTTATTAAAGTCCTATAAAATACTATGTCTATAGGTATTGTAGCTTGTAACTAATGACCTAAGTTTACTCCACTTTACTTCACTAGTAGACGTTACCGTTACATTGTCAAACATTAAATATTATAATTTCATTTTAATCTCACTGTACTTTGTCTACTGTCTCAATTTTTTTTACAAAGACGAACTTTTTTATAATATTAATGCAATCTAACCTAAACTCTGTTTTTTATTCTGAGACTAAATTGACATATGCAAATGTCTAATTTACAAATTATTTTTACATTATTTGTAAATTTGACATTTGCATATGTCAATTTAGTCTCTGAGAATAGAAAACACAGTATATCCGAACCTAAATCAGCTTAGCGTAACCTCGTCATCGTCGTGTGAACCGCAAGACGTCCACTACTGGACATAGGCCTCCCCCAGGGATCTCCACCTCGATCGGTCCTGCGCCACCCGCATCCAGCGGCTTCCAGCAATCTTCACCAGATCGTCGGTCCACCTTGTGGGAGGCCATCCTACGCTACGCCTTCCGATACGTGGTAGCCACTAGACTTTTCTGTACAGACAGCTGCAGAAATACCTGAACACCCCTATGAAATAAGGATGAAGTTATTTCACAAAATGTTTGTTTTAGGTATTTAAATGATATTTTGTATATAATATAGTTATGTCAACTAAACAATTACGCTTAATCACGATTTTAAAATTTTATGTTTTGTCATAGACAACTTCATCTTTATTCGGTAGGGGTGGTATCTCTGGAGCTGTCTGTACCAACGGCCATCAGCCCAGGGGCGAAGATGTGGTCGAGGATGTAGCAAGTTCGCCCAGAAGGTGCCTATTCGAACTTTAACACATTAACAATCCCCATACCAGCGTTCCGAAACACGCTGTATATTCATATGAGATTTCAAATTTTTTAGCCATTACTAGATGTCCACTTAACGTCTTAATATGACATATTTTTGACTGTTTCTGTTTATTAGATCCTTGGCCACAAGTCCTTAATTAAATCACTAACTAATTTGACAAGTCCGTCATTCTAGAACCCATAGAGTACCACAGGGCTGGTGTGCCTCATAGGATACACGAACTCGACCGAACCGCTCCCCGTGCCCGTGTACCACATACACTGGACTGTTAAGGCGACTACAGCACCTAAATTACGATTTTATGATGCGTAGATAAGCATGACGCACTGCATTAAATCGAAGAAAAAAAATACTACGGTAATATTCAGGACATAAACTAGATAAGTAGTTTGCTGAAAACATGATTCAGCACTTTTGGTTTGATAGAAAAAGCTCACAAAGTCACCTCTAAATACCCAATATTGTGTATCTTTTAAGCTGTGAAAAGGATAGTAAAATGCACATAGGAACTTGAATTTGCTATCAAAATGTTCGTGATTGAACACTCTCGATAAGTAGTTAACGCATTTTTCGATTTAAGCTGTAACCTTTTTTTTTTATATTATAAGATGGGTTAACTCTTGACCTCAATCTTGACCATAAGGTCTAAGATGAGGTCGACGATGGAGCGAGTTAACCCAGAAAATGCCTATAAAGGCACTGGTACTCCCACGCACCGACGGAACACAGCAAGCTGTTTGGCGTCGGACTTCGGTAGGAGGGTGGTCGCGAACCAGACCGCCCTTTACAGAGCCTACCACACCGCATGAGACCATAAGACGACACCTCAGATTCAGAAAAAAAAATGAAGTATCGTTGCCTGGGATGGATTATTAGGAGGCAGGTCTCATTTGCGTTCCTTAGTCGCCTCTTACGACACCCACGGAAAGAGATGGGGTGGTGTTATTCTAAACCGATCACCACACGGATAATTTCCATAAATCTCATAACCTTTCCATAAATCTCATTTTTCTAACTTTCGAACATGTTTTTACGCACGCACGCTTTCATAGTCCGTAAACTTCGTGTATCGACACTGTTCGCACTGCCGGCCCAGGCCTGTTGAGAGACGGAGATGGCACTATTCCTATGTGTGCTGCCTTTATCGGGTGCTGTAGTCGCCTTAATGTGTAGATGTTCGGGTTATGCGAGCCTAGAAATACAGACGCAGTCAGAGAATTCTATTCCTTTGCGGTGCGCAATAATAAAAGACGAAGAGAAGCGCTCAGTACGGATCCCAGGCTCCTTGACAAGGTAAGGGTGGTACCTACACCTCATAACCTCGCTTAACATCACTGATCGTTTCGCCACCCGCGTTTGTGCTTATTATGAACACCTATTACCTCGAACGAAAGCTGCTTCGACGTAAACTGCATCAGCCCGTAAATGCCGTAACAAAGTACGTTAGGTAAAGTAATGGTGGCCATTAGGTTGTTACTCTACCGTAGTTAACGTGGGTAATTTCCCTTTCTAATGTACTATTAGTTTTAACTGCGTCTTTGCTTGATTATATAGAAGTGCATAGAACGGAAATTAGTTAGAACTTTGTTTATACGGGGTTTTATGAAATGCCACCCTCATCATGACACTTATATGTATGTATAAATATAACATATTCTTTAAATAAATTATTACTATGGGGATCCTCCCCACGAAGCTTACCAACTTTTCCCACGAAATCTATATGAAATTCTCAAAAAAGAATTTAGACTTTCCATACAAAGCCGTGTGAGTCCCCAGCAGAGTAGAATAGGACCACCCTCTTTCTTACCGAGGTGTCGTACAAGGCGACTAAGGTAAACATGCAAGCAAGTTCATCTGCACACAGAGAAGGAAAACTCTGCAATTATATCAAAACCCTCGCCAACCCGTCTGCCAAGCGTGGTGAGTATGGCATTTACCCCTCATATTATTGAGGGAGGCCCGTGCCCCAGCAGTGGCTGATGATGGGCTGATGAAGTAATACAAAGGCAAATTAAGTTCATCGCACAAGTTGCATGGAGAAGCGAAAGGTTGTTTCCATATTTCGACCGTGGGTGATAATTTAAATCCTAACTAATTTAAGCACACATACATACATACGTACGCTCACGCCTGTAATCCCTAACGGGGTAGGCAGGGCATCTAATTTAAAGCTACCCAATATATCTTTTTGTAAACCTTTTTACTTTGTTCAAGCAAAAAGTTCTACGAAATCCGGCCAATATGTCCAAATTCTTGATTCATAGCATCCATTGACATGCAAAATAACATCTAAAACCTTTAAGTAATAAAACGAAGTCGTTTCATATTATTCAATACCCTTATTGTCCTAATAACCTCGTTTTAGTGCTCTTCGAGTAAACAGTTGGCACATTTGGTATCTTTTCAAGTATTTGCCTTGTTTGGGATAAGCTGAGAACATAGGCCGACGGGAGGCAACAAACCCTGACTAATAGTTCAAACGTGACTGCGGTAGATAAATAATACCTACACATACAATATAGGAGTACAGAAATAGCCCGGTATGTGAGGCGAACTTGCCCCAAAATTATAATTTACGAGCACTTGTTAGCTGAGTACAGAGGCCAGCGCATCAGGTTACTCAATTTTCATTGCAAAACCGCTCTTATCACAACAGAATAGAGTGCACGCGTGTGGTAACCTGAGTTGCGGCCATCCGTACATTAGATGAATGGCCAGGAAAACTCTTGATAAACTTGCGTAAGAACTATTTTATTTGTCTTGATACATAAAAGTGTGTGTGTGCGCACAGTTAGAGACGAACATGAACTGTATTTAATTGCACTCTAATTACGTAATAAGGATTAGATGCTAAGTAATCAAATATGCGATGTATACTTTCTTTTTTTTTATATATTATAAGATGGGTTAACTCTTGACCTCAATCTTGATCATAAAGTCAAAGATGAGGTCGACGATGGAGCGAGTTAACCCAGAAAATGCCTATAAAGGCACTGGTACTCCCACGCACCGACGGAACACAGCAAGCTGTTTGGCGACGGACTTCGGTAGGAGGGTGGCCGCGAACCAGACGGCCCTTTACAGAGCCTACCACACCGCATGAGACCACAGGACGACACCTCAGATTTAGAAAAAAATGAAGTGTCGTTGCCTGGGATGGATTACTAGGAGGCAGGTATCATTTGTGTTTCCTTGGTCGCCTCTTACAACACCCCGTTAATACTTATTATACACATATGATATTGTACCACACGGTACTCGTACAATGTCATATGTGTATAATATGGATGTACTAGACAGTCGTCTCCACAAGGTCACGAACTCTTTTATGGGTCAATGTATACGTTTCTATAATAAGATTTCCATGTGTATTCAAAATTTACCTTTGGATAAATTTAAGACAGTGATTAAACAAAAACTTTGCAAAAAGGGCTATTACAAAATTTCTGATTATCTATCAGACAGGCAGCCATGGGAATGAACTGCTCAGCTCTAGAGTTATTTCAGATTTAGTTAAAATTAGTAAATAAGAAAATTTGTAATGCGATTTAAAAGAGCAACCTCAGAGTTTCTTGCCTGTTCTTCTCTGGGGAAGAAGACTGCACCTTTGCGAATAGGCGTAGAGTCAGTAGGATTAGAGGTACGAATGCGTATGTATGTATTTAAATCGTTTAATGTATGTTTGTATGTATTTCATTGTAATCTTGACTTGTTTTAAGTGACATCCTGAATGTTCTATAAAATAAAGATTTTTTCTATTCTATTCTAATAAGTATTATCGCGGACAGGTGGGACCCCCTTTTAAAAAGGTGGATGGAGCTCCACACTACCTAATTTTATTTATCGCCCATGTTACTTTGTCAACTAAACTTTATGGACTCCGTCCGAAATGAATGTTTTTTATATAATTTGTTTTGATACACTCAGGCCTATAATTCCATCAGGGTAGGCAGAGCATCAGTGTTTGTAAAACCACTAGATGCCACAAAGTTACAAACTCTTTTATGGGTCAATGTATACGCTTCTATAATAAGATTCCCATTGTGTGTTTAAACTTAACTTTAAATAAATTTAAGACAATAATTAAACAAAAACTTTGTAAAAAGGGCTTTTATAGAATCTCTGATTATCTGTTAGACAAGCAACCATGGGAAAAAATTGCTCAGCTCCAGAGCTATTCAGATATTTAGTCAATTAAAATTAGAAATAAGGAAAATATGATTGAGTTAAAAAGAGCGACCCTCGGAGTTTCTTGGCTATTCTTCTTCTGAGAAAGACTGCACCTTTGCGAATAGGCGCAAAGTCAAAAATGCTAATATCATTCACTATTTTGCCAATGTATTTATTATGACGTTTTCAAGAAACATATCGTATGTTCTATAAAAATAATGCAATTTTTGACTTTTTTTTGACCACGTTTGACATAAATTCTGATGTTTATCAGATTAAATATGATGTATAATTAGATACTATCCTTAACAAAATACAAATTGCCGCAACGGTTGCAGCTCAACATTAACTTCTGAAAGTTACCGCGAAAATCGTAAAACAATGAATTCTATAAAGATTTAACTGACTATGAATTATGTTAATAGGTATTGCTAGACCTTTAAGGTATCATTAAAAATAAAACATCGACTCAAATTACCTAGAATCGTTAAAAATAACCTCAATACAAAATAGCTTCATTTATTTCTTATTCTACACCATTCACTCGTTTAAAAGTGTTACAAAAAGTCACATGAAAAACACGCCGCCCTCAGAATTCACAGAACCGGCAACGTCATTCATAAATTAATTAATTTTACTTGTTGGTGTGCCACCTACATTGTGACCAATGTACTCTGACCTCTGTTAATGTTTAAAGCATTCTATACTTGCAGCTCTAGCACGATACCGACAAACTCGCGCTCGGCTCCCGCTGAAACTTCACTTTGATTGCGCGAGGGTCCCACGCAAAGGCATTTTGACATTTTGACATAGGACCGCGTGTTTGTCGCGGCGCTTTCACTATCGTACTCGGCCTGCTGGTCTTAACATTCGCTGTAGTCGGGGTTGTATTCTAAACTAAAAATTCATATGACTGTTACCTACAAAAACACAAATTGTTTCTTAACCTCTCGTTGTGTTGATTGTATAAAAATTAATGTAAATTATGTATGTATGTATGTTAATCCTTTGTTGTACAATAAATATTTGTACCTTAAATGTATAGAATACATCTATAGTAGGAGAGATAGGGGATCTCTCCCAGTCAACCTAAAGAACATTGAGAAGAAATCTTGATGAGTAGGCATAAAGTACAAAAAGAATTAGAAAAATTAATAGGATATATAGAGAAAGACAAATAAACAACCTAACTAAATACAATATATACTTAAATAACATTATTAAAAATATAAACATATATTTAATATATAGATACATACATATTTACAACTCAAATACCAAGACTTTCAACGAACTAAATATAAAAGTAAAATTCTAATACTGATGAAAATAAATTACATAAATAATTTATTTATTGTACAAACATCTTTATTTTAATTTTTTATTCTTGAAGACTTCTATGAGGCTGTCATGAGCTTAATTAAACGCCCCAAGGCTCGCCAAAATCGAGAAGAAGAAAAAAATTGGGAACAGCCATACCATTTACTTTCGTAGAATCGTATATCGATGTTTCTTAGTAGAATCACAGCTCGGCCTGCATTACTCAAATTGCCTTATAATGTTTGCTACGACCACGAACCTCCGAATAAATTAAATTACTTTCCACGACCGGGATTACCTTGCCACAGCCATTTGATGATTTCCCTTTTCAATGTAATTTGCGAGAAAATTGTAATTGCACAGAATCACACTGGTAGTTAATTTTCGTAAAAGCCAATTGTGTCTTTTTCAATTAATAATAATAAGCTTTAAGCTTTATTTATTTCTCTCAATCACAACATGAACATAAAATTTGCTAATAGTAGGTAGGTACAATATTTTGTGAAGAGAGACTGGTGTCAGTACTAGGTTAATACCTGTATTACTAATTAACCTAGTACTGACACCAGTCTCTCATTATTTGTGCTAATTGTATACTGGGTGACTTTAAATTACTTAGCGAAAATTAAGAATGTGAATCAGCCCACGAAACTGAATGACTTTCACCAAGAAGAAATTTCGCATCTCCATATAACTTGTGGGATATATTTTTTTTTAATTTCGCATAAGTTCCTCGGGGACTTTAAATTAGTCAGCGAAACTTTAGGAAGTGATTCTTCCCATGAAACTGAACAACTTTCCCTAAGGAACTTATATGAAAACCTCACAAAAAAAATTTCACCTTCCGTTACCAAAGGCAAATACTTGTATGTATGTATGTAAACTCTTTATTGCAAACTCTTATAGACTAATACAAAAGATACATAGATGTGCAAAGGCGGACTTATCCCTGAAGGGATCTCTTCCAGTCTACCTTAGAGATGGCAAGAGAGAAACAGATGTGGTGCGGGTTACAACGCAATCATGTTTGCATTACTACCAATTAATTAATTAATAAAAAATAAATAAATAAGAAATTAACATATGAACCTATTTCTACAATATACAAACAATAATATAATTATATGTCATAATATACACATAAAAATATATATAAACATATATATAAATAAACTGCATAATATAATATACATAATAAATAAATCTATGTTCAGACGCATTTACCTACAAGTTACAAAGCATTAGCTATCAGGAGCCGATGGAAAACCCCAGAATTTTTTTACCGACTTCTGAAATGAAGCCAGGGAAGGAGCAGCCCTAACATGTTTAGGGAGCTGATTCCAGAGCCGTACACCTTGCACCGAAAATGATTTGGTGTATGTCGTCGTGGCGTGAGTGGGCATGAGAAGTGTCAGACTGCGACTAGATCGAAGCCGTCCGCCCGCCCAAGTTATATGAAGAGACAATTTTTTTTTAAATGTTTTGACCTGTTCCTTGGGGAAAGTTGTATGTTTTCGTGGGCTGATTCACATATTTAATTTTCGTTAGCTAATTTTAAAGTCCACCAACCCGCATTGGGCCAGCGTGGTGGACTATGGCCTAAATCCCCTTCGTGTTTCGAAGGGAAGACCGTGCCCTCGGTGGGGACGTATACAGGGTTATTGGTAATATGTCAGGATCCCTCTAAGGAGAGAGGGATAGTAGAGATCATTAGCTATTAAATCACCCTAGGGTGGGGAAAAATGTAACAATTTCGAAAAAAATACCTCTTTTTTAAGGGATCGAGACGTATTACCAATAACCCTGTATAAACTGATAAAAAATAATTCAACACCCAATAAAATAGAGTGGTAGGATACTGACTGGGTTGCGGGGAGTGTTTCTTGGTGGACATGACGTCATGGAGCTCCTGTCAGCTGTCACAGCGCACGCACGAGATCATTGAGCACGAAGTGTACGCACGACGCGTTCGGATACACACTTATTCGATCAGCTGGGCGCCAACTGAAAAGAAAAAACAAGAATTGTAATTGAAGGTATCTGTATAACTGTAAGGGAAGACCTGGTGACCTCTAGTACAGCTGCCCTAGCACTTCATTCTTTAACATATGAACCATTTTTTATCAATTAAGACGACTACGGCACCTAAATTACGATGTTATGATGCGTAGATAAGCATGACGCACTGCATTAAATCGAAGAAAAAAAAAATACTACGGTAATATTCAGGACATAAACTAGATAACTAGTTTGCTGAAAACATGATTCAGCACTTTTGGTTCGATAGAAAAAGCTCACAAAGTCACCTCTAAATACCCAATATTGTGTATCTTTTAAGCTGTAAAAACGATAGTAAAATGCACACGGGAACTTGAATTTGCTATCAAAATGTTCGTGATTGAATACTCTCGATAAGTAGTTAACGCATTTTTCGATTTAAGCTGTTACCTTTCCATAAATCTCATTTTTCTAACTTTCGAACATGTTTTTACGCACGCACGCTTTCGTAGTCCGTAAACTTCGTGTATCGACACGTTCGCACTGCCGGCCCAGGCCTGTTGAGAGACGGAGATGGCACTATTCCTATGTGTGCTGCCTTTATCGGGTGCTGTAGTCGCCTTAAAGCTAAGAATCATCTCTATTAGAATCAATTTTGTCAAACGTGGCATCAAGTGGTTTTAAAACCACTGATGCTCTGCCTACCCGGATAGAGGTTTTAGGCGTGAGCGAATTCTCTATTACGTCAGCTTTTAAACCAAAAAAACGCATACACAGACACACAAACACACCCGTCAAACTTACAACACGCCTCTTTTTGGTCGGGGGTTAAAGAATTATAAA
Source organism: Aproaerema taeniolella (assembly GCA_949987775.1). Lineage (NCBI taxonomy): Eukaryota > Metazoa > Arthropoda > Insecta > Lepidoptera > Gelechiidae > Aproaerema > Aproaerema taeniolella. Next base: position 10,602,889 of record OX465268.1, on the reverse strand, counting down.
TAATAATGAAAAATTACTTCTTCTTTTGTGATTTAGTTAAACCAAAGTAATTAGCTCGAGCACAACCATGTGCCACTCAGAAGGTGATAAAACTTCAAAAGTGATGATAATTGAACTAAAATTGCTGTCAAAGTGAAGCTCACCGCCATCTTGAGTGGCACGACTCGCGGGTTGTGCTTGGGATGCTTATCTACTTTCATCATAATAATCAGTGTTTGAGGGATATATGGGCTTTTTATAATCCGAACGGCACGGCACGGCACTTCGAAAGAATTACCATTGTCCCCTATGTTGTCAGCTTCTATATTATTACTATTACATGGGAGGCAATGGTATTCAATTTTGCCGTGTCGTTTTCGAATTATAATAAAAAGGTCCACAAATATTTTTAGGGAAAAATTTGCGGCTTAACTTGAAGGCACGTTAGCTCAGTTAATCAAATTCAAATTTGAATTTGGATTCGCGCCAAATATTTTTCATTCCCTAAAAATATTTACTTTAGCATATTTTAAGAAAGTTTTAGATATTATTACATTTTCTTCGGTTCTTTATTGAACAAATTTTCGTAGGGAGATAACTTAAATTGTAAACGCTCAGTTACAGAAACGCTCTCTAAATGTTGCCGTCCTTGTTTACGTCAACAAAACGGAAAGAGACAGTACGATATTTAAAGTGCTAATTTAATGGACACTGGGGTGTGTCGGGTCATAACTTCTTATTGCTCCAAAATCGTCATCCTACCCTGCTGATCAACAGACGAGGCTCTGACGTATTACAACCTATAAAGGGTTTTTTTAAAACTTGATATTGGCGACCTCGCCATTTTTACCGCCTTCACAAAAGGAGGATAGAATGTTCGACTGTATGTATTTTTTTTATGTATGTTCACCGATTCCTCCGCAAATTGTGGACCGATTTCCAAAATTCTTTTTTTGTTCGAAAGAGTATATCCAGAGGTGGTCCCATATAAATTTAATCGAAATTCATTCAGTGCTTTTAAAAAAATCAACAAAATCAAAAAAATACTACAAACTAGAACATCATCTAAATAAATGAGTGATATTTTCGTTGGTGGTTATCTGCTAATAGGCTTTGTAGTCGGCAAAAAATACTAGTTGTCTACTTTGTGCGAACTGTTGTTGGGATTAAAGTCGGTGACTCATACTTTTTTAACGTGAAAAATAATATATTTTGATTAAACTACTCAGACACTTTTTTTTTATTACACTTAATTTTGCATCCACAGACTTGATGTCCGTGCCCTTGTCTTATTATAATTTATATTTTTAATACTAATTTTACATTTTCAACAGATTTTATACTCCATTTGAGTTTACAATAAATACATATAAAGAAACTAAAATATACTTAAATACATTTTTATTCTGTTTATTTACCTAAGCCAGCGGTGGTTTCTGTCTATTGTCTCCAGTCCTTAAAGCATCGATAACAACCGTATCCCGATTTTTGATTGCCATTTTAAGGTTATAATCAATCACTTTTCCTCGGCCCGCCGCCTCTACTTCTTTGGTAAAACTGCCTATCGCATCATTACCGTCATCCGCGTAATATACACAGCTGACGGTATGGCGCGATACGGCAACCACTGCATGTGGGATGCTGTTGTGTAGCTCCTGCCTGGTTGTTATAGTACGAACAATTACCACGTTTTCGTACGTTAGGCCCTGTGCTTCATGTATGGTGAGAACGCGTGATCCAGTTCCCGACCCGTATCCTTCACATTTCAGGGCTTCCTTTTCTGCCTGTGTGTGGACAAGGTACAACGTCTCGGGTTTGGTTCCATTGATCTGCGCGCCCGTAAACCTTTCATTCCTCAGGGAGTGTGCACTAAGTTTTGACGAGTAGATGCCGCTGTAGACTTCTCTAAGCGCAAATGCTACGTCGAGTGGGTTTCTATGGGTGCACAGGAGCTCTTGCGTGATGTTACTCATTAAGTCAGGACGGGTGTATTTCAAAGGAAAGAGATTGTTGCGGTCAATATTGACCATATATATGGTAGCTGGTTTATATCACCGATGAGAAACAACTCGCTTGCTTTCGTGATAACTGCCGCCATTATGACAGCTCCAAAGTGGCTCATGAGTGCTTCATCTACCATGAGTCTCTTGCATCTCTTCCTGTTCGGCTCTTTGAGGCCATTTACAAGAACTGATGCAAGATCTTTGAGGCCATTTACTACTCAGACATTGGCAAAATCATGATTGTGGACGCCTTTTTTAAAAGAATTGAATTAATGGACTTTTGTGCAACTAAGTGTTATAGAACTATTTAAATTAAGCCATCTTTTCTAACCTAAAGTTAGAATAGATGTTTTCTACTTGAAAACCTAAAATAAATTTCTTCATCCGTGAAAAGTACGCTACTGTAAGTGAGCAAAGTTTTCCGCCCTTAAGTTATAAATGGGGATAATTATCACTCTTGAGACGAGGTTTATCTTACTTTTCGTCCTTTACCTCTAGCGGGATCTATTCTACGTATACAGGGTGTGGGAACAGCTTAGCAGATACTTCAACGATGGAATAGACCATGGAAATTACGATGGGCTTCAAGTATTATATTCTGTCTGGCTTTTCGCCCGATTGGAATACAGACTGTATCGTGCCCAGCTGTGGGATAAAATGTAGTTTATATCCTTTCCCAAGGTCTAATCTATCTCCATACCTAATTTCATCAAAATCATTTCAGTACTTAAGTCGTGAAAGCGTGATAGACAGACAGACAGAGTTTCTTTCGCATTTATAATATTAGTAGGGAAGTTGGAATAACATAAGTAAAATTTGATAAGTGATTAAAAAGCCATCCTGTGTAATGCAACTTTAACCAAGAACACTTTAAAAGTCCTGATAGAAAAAGGACGATGGGGCAAAACCAACCAACAGATTTGAAGTCCCCCCTCCGACCAAACAGATTTGAAATGTATCTCAAATGAAAGATATCAATGTAGTGATGACTTTTTACTATGGCGACATCCCTCAAATGTGTGGGATATTCTGGGAAAATATTACTTTAATGTTAATATTGATAACAAAAGTAACAGTATGTTATTTAATAATTCTTTGATTATTACCATATTCATAATATTTTTATTGTTATATTCATATTTATCATCTCAGGTATACATTTAGAACACATATAAAAATATAAACCGATAGATATTTTAGCAATCTTTAATTATGTGTTATTTCTAAACCCCATGGATTTTGACATTGAACGTAGCTATTAATCTCTTTAAAAATACGTATGAAACTGACGACATACACAAAAGGTCTGCTGGAGGGTGGGGACGGAGTCCATACATTTTTGCCCATGGTCCTTTCACACACTTACTAGGTGACTTTGAATTAGTTAGCGATAATTAAGAACTTTTTCCAAGTAACAAAGGTCGCAATATTATGTCGAAATATTGAATAAACGATTGATTTTATTTCATTTGAAAATTTTATTTGCCTTTGTATGGGATTCCGAAATTTACTTCTCAGAATTTCGTATAGGTGTTCCTTGAGAAAAGTTGTTCAGTTTCACTGGTAGAATCACCCAAGTCACTCCATATGAATATAAATTAAAAATTTAAAAACCCCCCCCGCAAAAAAGTAAAGCGGACATTTAAAAAGTAAAAAATAATACCTTTCGTTGAGCCATCAAATTCATTTCAGAAATACCTATATATATTTTAATTATCGAAATCGATGGATGGCACGATAGGGTTTGCTCATTAAAATGGCGCTATAATGTCGCGTCGGGGTACCGCTTTAGTGAATCAGACCCAATCAAATGAAGGGTCTGATTCACTAAAGCGGTACCCCGACGCGACATTATAGCGCCATTTTAATGAGCAAACCCTATCGTGCCATCCATCGATTTCCATAATTAAAATATATATAGGTATTTCTGAAATGAATTTGATGGCTCAACGAAAGGTATTATTTTTTACTTTTTAAATGTCCGCTTTACTTTTTTGCGGGGGGGGGGGGGTTTTAAATTTTTAATTTAATTTTTATTTCAAAATTTTTAACTTATTTCAAGGATGTGCTAGTGTTCTGGATATCCTGGCCGCAGCATCAGCTCACCGTGTTGCCACCATTGCATTGTATGCAGAATCAAATACTGAACAAAACGAGTCCAAACACGACATATCTGCTATTATTTTTTTAAGAGTGTGCTAGTGTTCTGGATATCCTGGCACACACACAAACACATAGCGGTCAAACTTATAACACCCCTCTTTTTGCGTCGGGGGTTAAAAAATAAGTAAGTCGGGGTAACAAACGTACGTGTATGTATGATGTGGAAGCAATAATTTATTTCTCTTTCTATTCTATTCTAAACGTCCTTATACTCACGCCTATAATCCCATTCAGGGTAGGCAGAACGTTATGTAGTTCTAGAACCACTTGACGGCACATTTGACATTCAAACTAATGGTTATTAAAAGGAACATGATTTTGGTGGCCTTTCGCCCACAATACAGCTAAACCCCCGCGTCCCACTTACTGACTTCTACACACATCAAAAAAAGTTTGCGATCACTTGGAAAAGTGCTAATATTTTTTATTGTAGAAGAATAAAACTTAATCACTTTTTATCTTTTGATTCCTTATTTAAAAATATGAAATTTAAATATAAAATAATTTCGTAATTCAAATGTTTTTTCATTTAAAAAGACAATCAACCCTTGCTTGCTTTCATTCAGAAATCTGACATAGTCGCAACTTATCAATATTTTCAATTTATTCAAAAAAAATTAAGTTGGTAACGATGCCGAGAGGATTAACTGCAGTTTTACGAGCCAGAATTCTAACTTTAAGTGGAGAAGGCTATTCCATATCCCAATCCTGCGTGGTGACCACGTTGGAGAGGTATCAGGGCATGGAAGATTTAGCTGATCGACCTCGCAGTGGTCGCCCAACTGTTCTTACTGCAATTCAGAAGCGATATATCAGATTACTGGCTGCCCGTGACCCAACAATGAACGCTACTAAAATGAAAGCAGAGCTGCGAGCTGCCACCGGCCGCGAAGTTAGCACCCAAACGATTAGAAATTGCTTACACCAAGCTGGATTACGAGCAAGGAGATCCTGGCGAGCACCTCTGAACTCACAGCAACGGAAGCGGCGCAGATTGCAATGGGCTAGGCTCCGTCAAAATGAAGAAATTGAGGAAGAAAGCATCTGGCAGAACTGCTTCTTCGTTGACGAAACGCGGATCAGTACACATCCAGATAACCGACGTGTCCGTGTCTGGAGAAGACCTGGCGACTCTGAAAGGCAGAGAACTGCCACTGGAACCGTTCAGCAGGGCGGGAAATCAGTGTCCTTTTGGGCCGGGATAATGATTGGGGCGAGGACGCCCTTAATCCCGTATCAAGGCACCATGACCGGAGCCATGTACAAAACGATTGCAATCGATGGATACGTCAGACCATTCCGCATCAACCACGGGCGCCAATTCATAATGGTAGATGATAATGCGCCCGCACATCGAAACGGACGTGTTGATGCTGCTCTCCAGCAATACGACATCACCAGGTTAGACTGGCCTGCCGGCTCGCCTGACTTAAACCCGATCGAGCATGCGTGGGATGCTCTTAAGCGAGCTGTTTGGAACCGTCAGCCACCTCCGCGAACAGTGTCAGAAATCAGGGCAGCTGCTATTGAAGAGTGGGACAGGTTACCACAAGAAATGCTAGATAACTTAATTCTTAGCATGCCCAGAAGGGTTTCCGCATGTGTGCGAGCCAGGGGAGGAGTCATTTTATACTAACTATTAATTTTTTCGTAATAAATTTTGTTTGTTTTTTCATTAATTCAAATTTTTCATTACATTACATTTAAGCCAAAATTGCATTTCCTAGCTTTTGTTAATAAAAATTAAATAATTAATAATGATTCTTTTATTTACTTAGTGCATTTTCATTATAAAATCATAAAACGTAAACAGTTTCTTTATATAATTTATATTTTAAAGAATACACCTGATTTTGCTACTGATCGTAAACTTTTTTTGATGTGTGTACAGTTTGCTTAGAAAGGGTGGGCAGCTGGCATATTCTTTTTTCTTCCACTCCCAGTCCAGCGTGGCAACAAACAAACGTCAATAATAATATATTCAAAAATACTGTTGTCCGAATTTCTTTGTTTCCTTCAGTTTGTTGTCGTGACAAAAATTACAACCTTGCCTTTCCCATGGGAGTAGTACATTAAAAATACAGAAAGGAAAATAAACTTCGACCTTGCAATTTTTATATTGTGTAATTCGAGTTTATTACGCGACATTTCAAAACAGGTGAAATGGGTAATATTACTTGTTGTAATATGTTTTCGTCGAGTCTTAAAGCATTTTTTTGAACTCGTGACATAATTTTCATTTTGTAATTTTAGGTTTCATGAAGACAATGATATCAAAGTACATGGATGGCTACAAATTAATTTAAATTATTTTTATACTTACTAGCTAACATAATGGTTGAGTCGATGACTTACACAAAATGTGTTGTAATTGTCTGAATATATTTAAAAAAAATAGTTTCTAATTTTTTCATTTTAGAAAATTAACGTAACTGTTCCAGATAAGGTAGTAGAATATGACCCTTGGTAGGCGTAGGTCTGACAAATGTAATATAATGAATTTCGCAGCTGTATTTCTGCGTTTTCTTTTTGTGCGGTAGTAATTTTTATGGAAACACTTCATTATTGAGATGAAAAATGACAATAATTAAGTAGACAATGTTTTTCTTTACGACTCTCGTTTTGGATCGAATGACAAATTATAATTTTATACCATTCCCCCTCTAACAAGCTTTTTTTTCACTGAAAATTGGAGATAAAGAGCTCTTTTAGTCACAGTTTTGATATATATATACATATTATATATATATATATATATATTTTTTATAAGATGGGTTAACTCTTGACCTCAATCTTGACCATAAAGGTCAAAGATGAGGTCGACGATGGAGCGAGTTAACCCAGAAAATGCCTATAAAGGCACTGGTACTCCCACGCACCGACGGAACACAGCAGGCTGTTTGGCGTCGGACTTCGGTAGGAGGATGGTCGCGAACCAGACGGCCCTTTACAGAGCCTACCACACCGCATGAAACCATAGGACGACACCTCAGATTCAGAAAAAAAATGAAGTGTCGTTGCCTGGGATGGATTACTAGGAGGCAGGTCTCATTTGTGTTTCCTTAGTCGCCTCTTACGACACCCACGGAAAGAGATGGGGTGGTCTTATTCTCAACCGATCACCATACGGCAATGGGGTTCTCAATTTGAATTGAGAACCCTAAAAAGATTCTTTTGCTCCCGCAAAACACGTAAAAAAGAGCACTTTTTTGTCAATTTTGGTGTTTAAATTTCGATCACTCCAATGTATAGACATACGACCTCCAAGTGGAAAACATAAGGAAACATGCGAAAAGCATGTTGGTACACACTAAAAGACGAAAGTCAAACTGTCTTTCATGCTTCTACAGCGCCGTTGTAAAGCTGCTAGCAGCTTATACAGCTACTGTAGCACTTATAGTGCTAAAGGCGGTATAAGGAACCTCTAAGCGGCCATTATACGACTTGATATAGAGCTGGTGTGCTAGTTGAGCAGTGTTAGTCTCTTTATTATACCTACACAATAAGAACTGAGTAATGTCTGTTAGTGTCGCTGTTTGTTATCTCCCGACAGAAACGGAATAGCGTCTGGAGGCGAGCTATTATCTACAATTCTAGAATATTCGCGGGATTAAAATATTTAGTTAGCTTATTCCATGCTGGACTGGAACTGAAAGAAAGTATTCGATTGTGCCAGCTATCTAGGTACTGTAAGTGGGATGCGAGGGTTTTGTGGTATAGTGGGCGAAAGGCTGACCACCTCTTACCATTATACAACTTGTTCCATCTGATAACTCTCACAATTTGTATCAAACGTGTCATCAAGTAGTTTGCTAGAACCACTGAAGCTCTGCATACCCCGTTAGGGATTATGGGCTTGGGCGTATGTATGTATGTATGTATGTATGTAAATCCTTTATTGTACAATAAATATTCTTACAGGAGCAAAATATGGTACTTAAAGTTAGAGTACATTTAAGGTACAAAGGCGGACTTATCCCACTAGGGGATCTCTTCCAGTCAACCTAACGAACATTGAGAAGAAATCTTGATGAGTAGGCGTATGTATGTATGTACTTAGGTTATGTCGGTCAAGGTAGCGTACAGCGGGCTGCACATCAAGTTACCCATGAGTGCATGTGCTGTTACGATAAGAACGATTTTTCAAGAATTAGGATAACTTTATGTGCTGGCATTTGTACTGTACACGTGACGGAATTCATGGTTTTTAAATAAATAGAGAGATCAATAAATATAAAACAATGTCGGGTTTGTTCGAACACTTTTACTCGAGAACGGCAGGTTCGATTTTGATAAAATTTGGTATAGGGGTAGCTGACACCCTGGATTAACACATAGGTTTAATAATTTTCCCAAATTCCCACGGGAACGAAGTCTCGGGCGAAAAGCTAGTACATAATAAATGAGCTCAATTATTGCAATTATATTATTGTTCCCTAACTAAAGGAGGAATTAAATAAGTTCAGGAATACATAGTCGCAAGGGCGTCCCCCCCCCCTTGGCAGCCCCCCCCCCCTAGAGATTAAAAAAATGTAGGCAACTGCAAAGCAACCAAAGTAGGAACCGTTCTTATTACAATCGCTAATTCGCCATAGAGGCAAAAACTAGCACTACAAATGTAAAACTTCATGCTCTTGTCTGTACCTACTATTTATATTTTTTTCATCCTCCATAATATTAACTTGCCCCCACCTAGGCCAAAGGCTGGCGACGCCCTTGCATAGTCGCTGTGTTGGCTGATTGGCATCAAGCTGGCTACAAGCTACTAATTTTCTTTATCATATTCAATAAATAAAAGAACACAAAACAAAACTAACATCAACCGTTTTTATTATCAACATATCATCACACAAAATTATCTTAAACATGAAGTAGTAAGTGTGTAAATTGACCCGAGGCACGGCACGTTGCGTGAAACTATGTTGCAGTTACATTACACATATTAGGGTTTCTAATGGTGACTATTTTTAAGGTAGAGTGACCATTTTGACATTGGAAATGTCTTTTCGTTCTCTCCAGTAAGGCTCCAGTGCCTTACTGGAGAGAACGAAAAGACTCCGATTTCAGGAAAAAGTGCGATCCCCTTATATCTCGGAGAGTTGTAAAGATATAATATTTAAAAAAAGGCTCAAAAGACGTGTATTTACAAGAGCTGTAAGGTACAAAAAGATTTATTCGAGAAAGTTAGAAACGAAAAAAGTTATGGCCGAAATAGTGAAAAAAAAATTAGATTTTGGCGCTCGAGATTTTGAATGATATCAAAAATTTGAGAAAAATCCTCTGGACAATAGTCAGCTAAAATTTGAGCTTAAAACAAAAACGATCGGGTTAAGGGTTTGCCCTGTAGCCTAACCTTTTTTTAAAAAAGTCAGAACGTCATTGAAATGAATCTACGATCGAATTCCGTAGATTCATTTCCATCTGCTCGACAGTCGTGTAAGGCACGAAATCTGGGAATTTAATTTACTTAGGGAAAACCCACGCATACCCTCCATCGCAACCCAACCTAACAACCCCTAACCTATCATAATCTGACTTATCCAAAATCATGCAGGTGGTCTGAATTTAGTAAAATTATTAAATTGTGAAATTGTAATATTACGGTTTTACAATTTGACGTACCTTGCTCAAAGGATTTCGTTGGCCATACAGCGCGGCAAAGTGGCCAGTATCATGGGAACCTTTGAGCGGGGTGAACTTCGGGGGGGGGCTTTTTTGACTAGGGTTTTTATTTTGTATATATTTTTAGGTTTTTTTCGGGGCTGTCGTGACGAAGCATGTTGCTGATTAATTTTGTCTTAGTTTTTAGTTATGACAAAGCCTGTTGCGGATATGTTTTTGTTTATTATTATTTTCCATTTTCACTTAATTTCCCGATGACATATACATGCAAACATTGCAAGCTAATATAAAAAAGCTTATAAATTCAAAGTCTCATACTACTAGCCTCATTTTAACTGTGCCTTGAGTGTTACCACTATGACGCCTAGTGCATTGCTCTGTCATTATCCTTAGTTAGCATAAATGTTATGAGTTTGCTGGTTGACCACTTTTTTTCTTGAAAGCCATTATTTTAGCGTTACTTTGTTTAATTTTGTATGAGCTGGTCTAGCGGGTAGGACTCCCCAGTGCCGCCATGTATCAATGGCTTCTGAGTCAGGTTACCCATTTGCACTACGAAAGTCGGCGCTATTACGATCGAGATAAGGGTGACGCCAAGGTCCACACTCTACATGTATAGCCTGATGTGCTGTCGTGTGTAGATTAGTTGCACACTAACGGATGCTTTTTCGGTTAGAAAAACATCGTTAGGAAACCTGCACATTCTGGAAACTGAATTTGTAACCATGATAAAATCCGATTAGATTCCGTTGTTAACAGTTAGTAACTAAGGTCACAACGTGGGGACGTTGACTTGACCTGCCAAATCCTGGATCATGGTCAAAGGTACCCGTATAAGAAACTAGAAGAATTTGTTTAATTTTGTATAAGTTAATTAAGTTTCTTTGGGAAGGTGCAGTCATGGTAGAAGTCCTAAAACCTTATTTTTCAGTAGCTTAAGATTTTCACCAACTTCAAAAAACAACAATAAAACCATCTCACCTAAAAAGGAGGCGGTTCTCAATTCCAATGTTAGTCTGTTTATTTTTTGTAATTTCTGATAAATCGGGCATTGACCTACAAAATCCTTTATAAAAGCGTATAAGCACCTCAAATGTTTGTAACCGAACCCCATTAACAAAGTAAAAGGAAAAGTTGAGATAAGTCAGAAAACTATCCGCATTTTGTGAAGATACTCAGGCAGCTTAGCCGTTAAGCCAAACTTTTGCTATTTGATCCTGCTTTTGGTCGCCCGCATAAAAGGTATAGATATACGGGTATATTGCGCCTGAATAAAATAATGTCGAAATTATTATTTCGGACATCACAACACATATAACGGGCAAGATCATACAGTAATACAAGATACACTAGTGAGAAATATAAAGACAATAACAAAGAAGCTTTAGATCGCTATGTGTTGTAGGTTAGGGTCTCGGACAAATGGTCCTCAACTCATGAGAAATAATTACGTTATAATAATTTTTGAGTTAGCTGCTATCCTTGCACATCCGTTACCAACTTTTTTCTATGTCTATAGCACAACCATGAGTTAGTTGTGTGGTGTGAGTCAAGCTAAAAAGAATTTTAAAATGCAGATTGCTTCGCATTTGATAAAAAAACAAAGCAAATAAAAATATTACCTACATGGAAACAAATGAAGACTCACTTTTTTTGTAAACAATGTGACGTAAGGGCGAACATGTAGGTAATGTAATCCTCGAAGCGGCATTGTAGTTGTATAGGAAAACAGTTTGCTGCAACGCTCACTCAATAATCTCTAACTTAATATAAGCATATTATAAGCGTTGTAATTTGTCCATAAGTGAATTCGCACAATTTCTTTGGAGAAACAAATACATTCTTTAACCCAAAATCTTACTGCCAATAGACTTTGAAAGTTTTATTTGGAACTTTTGAATCTGTTAGGTAATTTTCTTCCGTCCATGTGAAATCACTCCCAGACAAAAGTAGATAGAGCTCTCAAATTATGAATGAAAATAATACTTCGGCTATCTTTGTGAAAAACCAAGTCAATCTGCTGCTCCACTTTGACGGTAATTAAAAATAAACAAACAAATGCACTTATTTTTATTATAAAAAATTGTAATTGTAAAAACTTGAAAATAAACAAGCCAGATCCCATGGGTAAAATTAGGTGTCATATTATTCTACTAATTTAATTAATTTTAATACGATTAAAATGGGTATCACAAAAACTGTATCCCCTATTCAATTTTTTTAAGACATAAATTAATTTTTTTGAAAATGTATGTTCAAAAAAAATAAATCTCGCTGTTTAAAATCAAGAAAAATAAAATGTTTCCTAAAACTATTTTTAATACTGCTAGTTTTTGATTTTTTGACTCTTAATAGTAAAAAAATATTGGTAAAAAAAATATTGGTCGACAGAAAATTAATAGTGAAAGCTACTTTCATTTTCTTAAGACCCAAACACATAATTGCTCGATTAAATACGACCCGTCTAAAAATACTCTTATCATGAAGTGAGGTCCCTCAGGGTATACCCTATAGTCCTTATTTAGCAAACAGAACGCAGGGCGACGTGTGACCCCCTGATAGCTAAATACGGGTGAAGGGTCTTGTTTATTTTCATCACTAATGAGGTCATGACCTCAACCCTGAATAGGGTTGGAGTGTTGGCTTATATGTCGTTATCACAGTTTTACTACGGGAAACGAATTCTACAGGCGGGATTTTCAGGATTTTTATAAAAAGAAAATTACAGATTTTCATTTAATGAGAACTTAGATCTTAATCGGTATTAGGCCGAGCGAGCTCCCGTTGCACGAAACCTTATCTCATGAGGTGGCAGCTCAGAAATGTAATGTAATGATAGATACTACTTAGGAGCACTGGATATTAGCAGTTTGCCATCGCATATCCTGGAAGAAGTTATTTTTTTTAACTTCTTATATAGATCAGGTGGCAAGATGAAACTGATAAAGATCGATTGCCCTGGACGTGCCGTTCTTGAATATGGGTCCCCTACGTAGTTGCGAATGACGTTGTAGCGACGCACGCTGTAGCGAAAAACTTTCCGCGTGGTACGTTGGAGCGAAAGTTCATTGAAGTCGAACGACACTGAAGCGATCACCGTAGTGGCGAAAAATGTTGAAGCGAAATCTACGAGGTCGAATGCCACCGCAGCGAGAAACATTGAGGCGAAAAACATTCGTAATAAGGAAAATTACTAATTTTTCAAGCGACAAAATAATATCACGTATTGCACCAGACTGGCGACGCGAAAGCCACCTGTGCATAAAAAAAAAATAAGTCAGATCATGTAGTCCATAAACTTACTTGATATTATTAGTAGATTGTAAGAAAGTTAGTTTCGGATGACAGCATCTTAAGTAATTATTCTGGACCTTCCATGTGCGGGCAAATCGATAGGTCTTGACGAGATCTTCGTTTCGAATGACAGCTGTCAAAATTAAAACAGCCATATCTATGTGAATAATTATCATAGACCTTCCGTGTGCGAGCCAAACGATAGGTCACGACGAGATCTTCGGTTTGGATGACAGCTGTCAAAATTAAAACAGCCATATCTCTGTAAATAATAATCCTGGATCTTCCGTGTGCAGGCCAAACGATAGGTCTCGACGAGATCTTCATAAGAAGAAGTTAAGAAGTTAAAAAAAATTACTTCTTCCAGGATATGCGATGGCAAACTACTAAAATCCAGTGCTCCTAAGTAGTACCTATCACTACATTACTTTTTTGAGCTGCCACCTCATGAGGTTAGTAGAGTCATTAAGCAGATTCACATTTTTCTACTGGATTAAAGCAAGCCACTTGGTATGATTGTTCCTTAGGTTAAAATAAGCCGATAAAGATCGGTAGCCCTTGAAAATATCCCCTCTGAACCGGGAGGGGGAGTAAGTAAACGCTTCGATATCATAAAAAGGACCAGATTATAAAATTATTATATGATTCAAATAAAAAAAGGTTACTTCTCTTAAATAATCCGTCCGCCGCGTCGGATCCTAATTTTTTTGTGTCATAATTCTATATGAAAACCCCTACTTAAGTTATATTTTTATAAATTTACATTAAACAGGCTACATTTGGATATTTTTTTAACACTTATATGTCTCATAAATAAAAAAAATATAGGCTGCGAAAGGTTTTTTTTTGTGATTACAATTTTGTATTTTTGCGATTATTTAAAAAACCATTGCACATATTTGAAAATAAATGCCAGAAATGAATTCCTCGTTATTGATTTATACGAAAACCATACCAAACTCAACCTGGTAGCTACAAATGAGTGGTAATATTTTTTGAAGTAACGCCGGGCGGAGCACCTCTTTGACCCTCCCCCTCCCGGTTCAGAGGGGATATTTTCGAGGGCTACCGATCTTTATCGGCTTATTTTAACCTAAGGAACAATCATACCAAGTGGTTTGCTTTAATCCAATTTCCGAAAGTCAACTCATTTTTTCCCGCTTACCGACTCTACTAGGTAGGGTTTCGTGCAACAGGAGCTCGGACTATATACTTAATATTCCATTCCAAGCCAAGTGCTCCCCGATTATTGCCCTGATTATATTACTTTAAGTTGATTAGTAAAAATAAATATGTGAATCAGCCTAGTAGGCTGAATAACTTTGCCCAAGGAACTTGAAAAAATTGGTTGCCTGGAAGAAATAGCAATAAGGCCGCAGCAATATACACTAGATGATGAACATTTGTTTTTGTTTTTGTGCAATCAAGAGTATTGTATTGTATTGTAAAATTGGTAGTCGCTCTACTGTGACTATCTACCCGCATTACTAACACAAACGTGTGATATAATTTTGTCGTATGTATCTCGTGCCGCTCTCTCGTTATACCGCATAGCGTGAGGACAGAACAGGCAGAGAACGACATAGACATGGCAGAACTGTGTATATCTGTGTATCTGCCTGGGCATCATAGATCCTTAATGAACAGATCAACTTTAATACGTTTTTTTCGTTTGAAAGCTGATGTAATCGTGATAGTTCTTAGATTTAATCATAATTGGTTCAGCCGTTTAACGTTATAAGCGTTGAATGTCGGGGGTGACAAAAAATGTTTAATAAAAAGTTACACCCTTACTAATATTCTAATGCGAAAGTAACTCTGTCTGCCTGTCTGTCTTTCACGCTTAAACTACTGAACCGATTTTGATGAAATTTGGTACAGAGATAGATTAGAACTTGGGAAAGGACATAGGCTACATTTTATCCCACTGCTGGGCACGATATAACCTTAGTCCACGCGGGCGAAGCTGCGGGCGGAAAGCTAGTCTATCTATATGTATAAAAACGAATCTCTATCACAGAATACGAGTATATAATAGAATATATAATAATAGTGATGCGATGACCATGGGAAATGTCTCTATTTCCCTTGGTCATCGCATAACGCGTGAACGGACGGAACAATTTTCGCTAATTCTTTTTTTGTTGAGTTTATTATTGTCAGGAAAAGGTTCTTAAGAAAGAAAAAAATAAGAAAGTTGAGTGGAATCTTTCCCTCAAGTTTGTCAATCAAAATTGTCTATTACGTTTGTGCGAACCAAACAAAAGAAATATACTATATCTCTCTTTTCCACTTTTTTCTTTCTTTAGTTCTACCACTGCAATATTAATCCAAGTCTAGCTGAAGTTCTTTCATAAGTTTGTCGTCAGGAAAAAAGTTATCTCCGATAAAAACTTTTTTCCACAGCGTGAAGATATGGTGAGAATGCGACGTATAAAAAGTATGTTGAGATGCGAGATGAGACGCCTGACATTATTTATCCGGCTCGAAGGACCAATGTTCGGGGAATAAATTAATAATAATAATAAATTGTTTATTTATTCTCTCACACAGAATATGGTTTACAAAAATTTACTTAATCTAAGAGGTACAGTACAAATAATCTATGTGAGAGACTGGTGTCTATCTAGGGAGACCTGTGTTACAGATTACCAGTCTCTCCTGCTCCGGACCAGGTGGAAACGGTAGGTACGTCTTTGGATAAGTATTAACAAAATGCAAGTCTGATTAAAATTTAGTAGGAAAAATTTGGTAAATGCTCGTATATGTGTGTGTGCGTGTGTGTGTATGTATGTGAGTGTATGTGCGTGTGTAGGTTAATAAACACCGAAATAACTTGTATAAAATATATTGATGTAAAATATGCTGACTAAATATTAATGCTTATGATTTGATAACGCGCGGCCACGGCGAACCCTCGCGGCTGATGGCTAATGATAACTGTGTTAATTTCAGATGTTACGTTGGTTTTGTGCAGCTATCGCTATTTCCTACATCAAACAAAATAAATTTTATTACTACCCACATATAAACCAAACAAGGACTACCCAAGCAAACATTATCAAAAGACATTTAAATGTCAATCATTTGAAAACAGAACATGTTAGATAGGGAATTTCCGCTTGAATATCGAATTAACGCGACCGACATTTTTATCGCCAGCCATAACCATTACAGTAAAATAATGTGAGCCGTGTGAGTCCCCGGCAGAGTAGAATAAGACCACCCTCTTTCTTACCGAGGTGTCGTACAAGGCGACTAAGGTAAATATGCAAGCAAGTTCACACAGAGAAGGAAAACTGCAATTATATCAAAACCCTCGCCAACCCGTCTGCCAAGCGTGGTGAGTATGGCATTTACCCCTCACGTTATTGAGGGAGGCCCGTGCCCCAGCAGTGGGAACTTATGTGGGCTGATGAAGAAAGAGAACATACCCTGCTTCACCTTCCATCACTCTCTAAATATACACAATTTTAGATGAACAGATTCCTACTAATATTATAAATGCGAAAGTAACTCTGTCTGTCTGTTACGCTTTCACACCTAAACAACTGAACAGATTTTGATGAAATTTAGTACAGAGATAGATCAGATCTTGAGAAAGTACATAGGCTACATTTTATCCCACAGCTGGGCACGATATAACCTGTAGTCCACGCGAGCGGAGCCACCCATATTAAGGTTTTTCCTTGTGTCGCTTAGAACACGGTTATAACATATACAAAGACGGACACGAAAACCCATGACCCGAGAACAAACATTTGCTTTTTTACAAAAACATTTTCCCTGACTATGAATTGAACCCAGGACCCGTCGATTAAGAGGCAGCGTTACTATCAATGGACCAAACCGGCCGTCTGCAAAGAAAACAGCTATCCATTCCAATGCATAAAACATAACAAAAAACTTGCATAACTCTAAAATAAAATATTACCTCCAACGTTCATCGCTTATACAAGGTAATTTTTTTATCACTATCCAAATTGTTTGTACATAAACTTTATGAAAATTTAACAGACCCGTATTTTTTTGTTTCTACGTTTCATATAAATATTTCAAGCTAGATCGTCTGAAGCATGAAAGTAAATCAAAATTTTTGTATGGAAAAAAAAATAACATCGTCCCATTGACTTAAAACTTTGTAATAGTACTCTTCAACACAATTTGTGACACCCGTGTTTCTGCGTTTGACAAAATTCATCCTATAAAACGTTAAAAAGGGGTATCGAAATCTGAAAAAAATTCCTCCTTATTTAAGTTCTATCAACGTTACTGACACCGTAATAAAATTTGGGTAGTGATTAAAAAATTATCTAACTTTTATAAACGGCTGAACCAATTTTGACTAAATAAAACCAAGAACCATCTCGGTCACGTCAGCTCACAACAAAAAAACGCACTAAAGTCGGTCTATCCGTTTAGGAGATAGGATGCAACAGACAGACAAACAGATTTTATTTACTAGATTCCCGCCCAGGACTTCGTTCCCTTGGCAATTCGGGAAAATCATGTACCCTATGTTTATCACGGATAATGTAGGATTCTAATGGTGAAAGAATTTTTCAAATCGATCCAGTAGTTTCGGAGTCTATTCAATGCAAACAAACATTCAAATCTTTCCTCTATATAATATTAGTATAGATACAAAGATACACACGTCAAACTTATTACACCCCTCCTTTTCAGTCGGGGGTAACAAATACCTCTAGGGTCGCCTCTTGGGAGTCTCGCCAGTCGAAAGGGTCTGGCAACCACAACTTTTTGCTATTTCTCGCTTGGTCTACAAAATTCACAGCCCAACTTTAGACTTCTATAAAAGCTTTTATCGATATACTCTTAAAACAATTCTCCTTTAAAGTCGAAAGCTATTTTGCTTCCAATATTAATGTTACAGGCATGTTGTAAAATTGGTCTGTTTCAAAATGCCGATACCGTCGCCATTTTATAATAAATTCTGTCTGTTTAAACTGAAAGCAAATGACATTATATAATTCATTACATGATCTGATAGTTAATAAAATTCAATATCTAGTAAGCGGTGATAGCCCGTTGTTGGTAATGATCCACTAAATTCGTCTTTTCGGATTTATGGACGGATTTCTAATTATCACTTGCTCAACGGTGAAGGAAAACATCGTGATGAAACCCGCCTGTCCAAGAAAATTAGTTTTCAAAAGACGAGCGGTCCACCAACCCGCATTGGGCCAGCGTGGTGGACTATGGCCTGAATCCCCTTCGTGTTTCGAAGGTCGGCCCGTGCCCCTCGGTGGGGACGCATATGGGCTGGTAAAAAAAAAGTGGAACTTAGTTTGGTTGGCTGGAAGATATTTCTTATAGAGATAAGCTCTGGTTGCCCATCCATACATTCACGCCTATAATCCCTTTCGGAGTAGGCAGAGCGTCCTATGGCTCTAGACAACTTGACGCCACTTATCTTTGGTTGGTTTGTGTAATAAAAATTAATCATTACAAAGTATTAAAACACACTAGAGTTCCATTTAACAAATCATACATGCATATGCTCACGTCTATAATCCCTATCGGGGTAAGCAGAGCATCAGTGGTTCTAGAACCACTTGGTGCCACATCCGACATAAATTAAGACGGTTATTAGATGAAACATGACGTATATTAGTGAGAGGTTGTCCGCCTTTCGCCTATAATACAGCAAAACCATCGCGTCCCAGTTGCCGACTTTTACAGTACGCCAGGCCCCCGATTCTGTAATTTAAGTTTTGTATCGATGGAATAGTCGCCATTTTAGCCGTTCAGGTGGCGAAATTGAGAACTATCCAAATTTCATACATGACAGCTGCTTTGACAGGTGGCGCCAAAGAGTTTTCATTTGCTAGAAAGTTTGCAACGTTACGTTTTGTTGGCGGTGGTGCTGCTGGTCGGGGTGGTTGTCACCAAGATATGAAAATTAAATAGTTCTCAATTTCGCCACCTAAACAGATAAAATGGCCTCCATTCCATCGACACACAACTTAAGTTACAGAATCGGGGCCCTGGGAAGAGTTGGTAGCTGGTACGGGACAAAGGCACATCATGCTATCCAAAACTGTCAAAATTCTTCAATCGATTTTCAATTTTAATTCCAGGCATTAGAGTTTAGTATCCATTGGGAAAATTTGACAGTTTGTGGTAACCTGATGTGCTGTTGACTGTACATTCTAAGTTTCTCTTTCACTCCCAGTCCAGCGTGGAGGCATTTTGTTAACGACTTTACTTTTTCTAGCATTTTATAAAATGACTCTGCTTTGCCGGGTATTTACAAACTATACAATACAATTTTCCTGCAAATACAATTTGCCTGCAACATTTGAGTAAATGAGCTGCAGGTTCAATACAAATGAAAATTAACTTTTCGGTCCGTTGGCAAAGTTTGTTTAATTTCATACCTGCGGTTGAAGCTCTGAAGTTTTGAGTGGTAAAATAAACGAAAGCGTTAACCCAATTTTTATTTTTAACCCCGACGCAAAAAAAGGGGTGTTATAATAAGTTTGACGTGTGTATCTGTGTTTATGTCAGTGGCATCGCGATATAACCAAGTCGGGTTTATCCGAACACTTAATAACTCGAGAACGGCGGGACCGATTTTCATTTGTGGTATTTGTCATCGTCCCGAATAGGAGAATAACTATTAAAAACATTGGAAAATTGACGAAAAAATTTCCACGGGAAGGAAGTCCCAGGCGAAAAGCTAGTTTATAATATAATACCGAACTCATCTATGACCTTGGTCAAGGTTGAGGTCAAGTGTTAACCAATCTTATAATAAAGAAAATTGACGTTAACATCTTTAAAATAAAGAAATTTGAAGCTAACTGAGAAGATTTCACCATATGTGTCCCTTTTACCCAGTATATTTTCCCTTTGTTATTCTGTACACATCTCATCAGAGCCACTCTTATCGTCCTCCATTTAAAGGGCGGGCGGTAAAAACCCTTTCCGCACCTGAATAGTGAATATAGCCTTTGAGAATGAAAATATTCATCCCTTTGAAAAAGCCGCCACTACCACGCAGCCTTTCAGGTTGCGTCATATTTTGTACAATCTGTTATTTAAACAAACTTCAAAAAAGGTGGAGGCTCTCAATTCGACGGTATGTTTTTTTTGTAAGTTTGTTATGCTATAGCTCCGCTTTTTTCCTAATTTTTGTTGTTTCAATGAGGTGGTCTCATTTACATCAAATTGAAATCTGAAAGGTATTTAGTTTAGTAGACTGATTCATATCCTAAATTTTTGCTAACTACTATAAAGTTAAAACAATTTTGTAATTAGTATGCTATTTTTGTAATTGTTTTATTAGATTTATTAATAATTGTAAAGTTAATACTAAAAGATGCTTAGTACTTAATAATGATATACAAAAAAATCCCTTAAACGTGAAAATGAATGTTATAATAAAAATGTTTCTTAGGCCACAACGAAAAAAAGGAAAACAGTTGTAATACACGCAAATGGATACGGAAAGGAAACATAAAGAAAAGTGGGGCAGCAAAGAAATACAGAAAAAATGATAATTTTTCCTCAACGAAAAATATTTGCTTGGATATGAGATATATTTTTAGGGTGAAGTAGATAAACGTATAAGGTGTTATTATATGAGAAAATTTACTGAAGTTAATAGTATACCTACATTATTTTACAGACTACTAGCTTTCCGCCCATGGATAGATAGAGTAACTAATTATGAGCTGATAGAGTAACTAATTAATGGAGTAACTAATGGATAGATAGAGTAACTAATTATGAGCTAAATTATACTTTCATATAATTGCTTTGTCTTTATACCCTGACGGGTTCTTTTAAATAGAGAATGGATTCACTCTTGACCACAGGGGCGAAGACGTGGTCGTGGATGTAGCAAGCTCATCCAGAAAATACCAATTCACTCGAACTTTAAAGAGGTTCGAGTTATATGAGCTCGGAAACACAGACGAAGCTGCAGGTAGAGAATTTCATTCCTTAGCGGTGCGCAATATAACCTGCAAGATTACTCTGAGTATGGGATTTTTTAACCCCCGTCAAAAAGAGGGATGTTATAATTTTTACACGTGTACCTGTATGTATGTGTGTCTGTCTGTCTGTGGCATCGTAGCTCCTAAACAAATGAACCGATTATAATGCATTTTTTTTTGTTTGAAAGCTAAAGTGATCGAGATAGTTTTTAGCTTTATTTGATCAAAATCAGTTCAGCCGTTAAAAGTTATACGCAATAAATGTCAGCGGCTATACACATTTTTAATTTGATAGTTATTTAACAATATTACGCATAGGGAGCGTGAGACTCGGGTTCCTAAGTAGTTAAAGTTTATAAAAGGAATAAATACATACATACATACGCTCACACCTGTAATCCCTAACAGGGTAGGCAGAGCATCAGTGGTTCTATAAAACCACTTAATGCCACGTTTGACACAAATGGTGAGGATTATTAGATGGAACATGTTGTGTAATGGTGAGAGGTGGTCAGCCGTTCGCCAATGATACAGCAAGACCCTCACGTCCGATTTACTGATTTTTACGAATTGTACCGCGCATGTCGAGTCCGCGCACAACGAATCCCGCTACGTCGAGTCGAATTGTACCGCGCATGTCGAGTCCGCGCACGACGAATCCCGCTATAAAGCCAACATAAATTAAGCCAATATAAAAATAGTCGAACTTTGCCTTATTAACACGACTTTTAGCCTAGTTTGCATAATTAAATCACAGATCCATTTTAATTTCATAATGAAATTATCAACTAGGCCTCTAAAATTTTATTTACTTAATATCCCCTAAAGTCTAATCTGGACAAGCCCACGGTATCCCAAACGCCTCCGACCTAAATCATTTTAATAAAGCCTTCATTAGTGAATCATCCCTGAAGAATAATTAAAGTTTCACCCCATTTTCAACCTTAGCGTTTCAAATATAGAGATGGTTTTGTAGTTTGTTTTTGAATAACGTTTCGTTCCAGAGTTTTCTCACAATCGCCGAAGAGACAAGACTAGCTCTCAAGTGTAAAGACCCACGACGCAAGGGAAAACCTCAGTGTGGGCATTAGTGTTTTTTTTTTATATGAGATGGGTTAACTCTTGACCCCAATCTTGACCAAGATCATAAATGAGGTCGACGATGGAGCGAGTTAACCCAGAAAATGCCAATTAAGGCACTGGTACTCCCACGCACCGACGGAACACAGCAAGCTGTTTGACGTCGGACTTCGGTAGGAGGGTGGTCGCGAACCGAACCTTTACAGAGCCTACCACACCGCATGAGACCATAGAACGACACCTCAGATTCAGAAAAAATGGAAGTGTCGTTGCCTTGGATGAATTACTAGGAGGCAGGTCTTATTTGTGTTTCCTTAGTCGCCTCTTACGACACCCACGAAAGAGATGGGGTGATGTTATTCTCAACCAATCACCACACGGCAAAAATGTATTGTATGGCGTTTTTTTTTTCATATACGGCCGGTTTGGTCGCTGTCTCTTTATCAACGGGGCCTGGGTTCGATTCACGGTCGGTTCTGGGATGAAAATAAAGGAAACGTGAGCAGTTTAGCTTTGGCAAACACGTTCAAACTTACTGCAAATGGGGTGGCTGAGGGTGACCAAAGTGGTAATTTGTCACGACCGTTTCCGTGATTCGGAGGGCACGTTAAGCCGTCGGTGCTGGTTGTGTTTTTTTTTAACGCTACACTCAATTGACTACAGTTGTTAAACCAAGTCAAAAGCCATTTGGCGGTTTGAAGACTTAGGACCCAGTGGGCCTAGTACGAACAGTGACAACCTCGCGCATCACGTCCCACTAAGATGACGGTGAAACTTCACTTAATAGCGCGAGAGTACCGGGCAAGGCTTCTTGCTCTTGGCATTGTCATTTTGAAGTTTGACTTTGACTTGGTTCAGAGGCCGAAGCGTAAGACTGATGGCCGCTAGGGCAGAAAAGTCCTCGAGTGGCGACCACGTACCGGAAGGCACAACGGAGGAAGGCAGAACACAAGGTGGACCGACGATCTGGAGGTTTACCATAATCGCTAAGCGCGATCCAATTTAGCACCTAAACAAGTCTGCAACGCTTATTCGTACCATGATGGCTTATAAGCGATTCAATTTTGGCGCTGTTGCGATTCAAAGGCAGACCAGCGACAATTTATATAACCAACCGAGCAGTTCAAAAGCAGCGCCATCATGGTACCATTTTAAAAAACATTCCAATTGCGAAGCAGTTCAAAGTTGGATCCTAAACAGAAATGCTTTTAAACGATCGTGGTAGATACCCTGGTAAAGATTGCGGGAAGTCGCTGGATACGGGTGGCGCAGGACCGATCGAGGTGGAGATCCCTGGGGGAGGCCTATGTCCAGCAGTGGACGTCTGGCGGCTGAAATGGTAGTGTTTACACTTACTTGATTATACCTACCCTTTTTTTTTAGCTCCTACATGATAAGGGAAGGATATTATCTTCTCGTAGTCGTTCCTTTGTAAACGTGTATATACAGTAATTATTGTAAGTATGCGCATAATTATATTTCTGCCTACGTAATTTTGTGGCTGAAATATTATTAAAGCAAGTATCATTCTGAGTATTATAATTAGGTATGTTTCCCTTCCAAGACGATACGCCCACAGGGCTCTTAACGCGGCTGAACTTCTCAGAATTAGCTTCAGCTATAATGTTAGCGTGCTAATTTTATCTGCCTAGTTATAATGTGGTTGATTTAGAATTTTGAATCAATATCAAAACATGAATAACTTAGGGGAGTTGTGACTGCTAGTGAGCTTACAACAGTACCAGTTTTTTAAAACGAAACTTGTACTCACAAAAGCGCGATGTTGTGAGCTCGCTAACAGCAGCTCGAGTGGGTGATAGCACGCGTAATGCGCCGCGGCCCTATGTCAAAATGTCAACATTGACAACGCCAGAGGGCGAGCAAGTCATTACGTGGGGGCCCTCGCGCAATCAAAGTAGAGTTTCACCGTCAGCCGAGTGGCACGCCGCGCGAGTTTGTCGCCATCGTACTCGAGCTGCAGTTTTAGGTTTCGAAAAATCGACTGTGTCATAACGCTCCACTGTCACAGCTCCCCGACTTTGAAACCTTTGGGCATGTGGTAATATTCATTTTATGTCATTATTTAATAGATTGTCTATATATACTAATATATAAAGAGGAAAGATTTGATTGTTTTGCATTGAAAAGGCTCCGAAACTACAGGACCAATTTGAAAAATTCTTTCACTATTAGTATTATACACTTTTCCCGATGAACATAGGCTACATAAATTTTACAGAATTCCCGCGGGAACGAAGTCCCGGGCGGAAAGCTAGTCCTGAAATAAAATTTTCAGCAATAACTAATTGTTGAAGCGACGAGCGTCTATAAAGCGTATATGAATGTAGAGGAAGCAAAAGAGGTTCACATGAAACCTGATACGTGGGCGGCAATTCCTCTAATAAATGGTGTTCAGAATGACAATAGTGACAATTTTTAGGGTTCCGTACTCAAAAGGTAAAAAACGGGACCCTATTACTAAGACTCCGCTGTCAGTCCGTCGGTCCGTCTGTCTGTCTATGCGTCTGTCACCAGGCTGTATACCATGAATGGTGATATTTAGACAGTTTAAATTTTCACAAATGATGTATTTCTGTTGCCGCTATAACAACAAATACAAAAATACCAGAATTTAAGGGGGCTCCCATACAAAAAACGTGATTTTTTTGCCGTTTTTATAAATAATGGTACGGAACCATTCATGCGCGAGTCTGACTCGCACTTGACCGGTTTTTCTTTCTGTTCAAGTAGTGAAATCAACATTCCGCGTTTGCCAGTGGAACCGACGCTCAAAATAATGTGTGCGTGTGTAATAATTAAGTTCATTGAAACATCCATCAAACTTTGTTATTTACAGTATTAAAAGTAATTTAGTTTGCCTTAATTATACCTAGTTTAAAGTAACACCAAATTAAGGAGTCTGAAACTATCAACACAACTAGTCGTGTCACAAACTAAGTACTTTACTAGGTACTTTATTTAATTATACCTTAACTAGGTCCTCCCTTATCGTGTAGGAGTCAAGTAGGTATGTAATGTAGCGAGCTTGACTAAACCTGGTGTAAAAATCGTCAGACTGCCAAATAGCCTCTGCAACTCGAGTACGATGGTGATAGCGCGCGTAATGCGCCGCAGTTCTATGTCAAAATGTCAACATTGGCAACTCCAGAGGGCGAGCAAGCAAAGTGAAGTTTCAGAGTTTGTCGCCATCGTACTCGAGCTGCTAACTTGGATTAACGACTGTAGTCAATCGACAACAGCCGGGACAAACGGCTTAACGCACCCTCTGAGGCACGGAAACGCTCGTGACAAATAGCCACTTTGGTCATACACCAGATTCCCTGCATCCGTGTTCGTTGCTTATCTTCCACTGGTCTACGAGCACTTCACTAGGTTTACGACCCCGACTTTTTTCATGTGGATATCTTTCTGAAGCCTTCTTACTTTTTTTAAATACTCCCCCTTAAGTTTCGCTAATTCACAATCTTTCAAGTCAATGGTTTTATTTTTATTATAAGATGGATTAACTCTTGACCTCAATCTTGACCATAAAGGTCAAAGATGAGGTCGACGATGGAGCGAGTTAACCCAGAAAATGCCTATAAAGGCACTGGTACTCCCACGCACCGACGGAACACAGCAAAGCTGTTTGACGTCGGACTTCGGTAGGAGGGTGGTCGCGAACCAGACGGCCAGACACAGAGCCTACCACACCGCATGAGGCCATAGGAAGACACCTCAGATTCAGAAAAAAATGAAGTATCGTTGCCTGGGATGCATTACTAGGAGGCAGGTATCATTTGTGTTTCCTTAGTCGCCTCTTACGACACCCACGGAAAGAGATGGGGTGGTGTTATTCTCAACCGATCACCACACGGCAAAAATAAATTAATATTTCCACAAGGAAAACACCATTTTCCATGACAAAGCCAAGGAAAAACGGGCGGAAACCCATCTGCTTAATGCTGCCGCAATTATTTAAACATCTTAATTTAATACCAGACGATAAGTTAAGTATTTCAGATTATTAAATTAAATATTTGAAAATTAATTGAAGCTTATGAACTTAGGCGTTTTAAAGCGTTCCTTTCGACTCTTTGTTTGCTTTGAAACTGATTTTCTCTTCGATTTTCTATTAACTTTGTCAACTTTCCCGCTTGACTTGGAGCTAAAGGGAAACAAGAATGCGAAAACAGCAACTTTGCTCGAAGGTTTTCCTGTATTTTCTTTGAATGAGCCTTTTTATAATACGAAAACGGCACGGCAAAATTGTATTACCATTGTCTCCTATACACTAGTGATACTAGAAGCTGGGAACATAAAAAGCAATGGTAATACAAATTTTGTTATGCGGTGCCGTTCGAGTTATAAAAAGGCCCGGTCTTAGAAATACGAAAAAAATACATTATATTTTGCCGTAGGGGGCCATAAACAGCTTACCTTTGATAAATCGCGTTAAAAATGAGCAAAAGTAACCAGAAATAATTAAAATCTTAATAACTAGCTTTCCGCCCACGGCTCCGCCCGCGTGGACTACAGGTTATATCGTGCCTAACTGTTGGATAAAATGTAGCCCATGTCCTTTCTCAGGCTCTAATCTATCTCTGTACCAAATTTCATCAAAATCGGTTCAGTAGTTTAGGCATGAAAAACGGACAGACAGACAGAGTTACTTTCGCATTTATTATATTAGTAAGGATTATAATTTGTTCTAGGACGAGTAAAATATATATTTTTTTACCAGCCCATATACGTCCTCACCGAGGGGCACGGGCCTCCCTTCGATACACGAAGGGGATTTAGGCCATAGTCCACCACGCTCGCTGGCCCAATGCGGGTTGGTGGGCCGCTCGTCTTTCGAAAACAAATTTTCTTGGACGGGCGGAATTCATCACGATGTTATCCTTCACCGTTGAGCAAGTGATAATTAGAAATCTGTACATAAACCCGAAAAGACGAATGTAGTGGTACAGGCCCGCGCCAGGATTTGAACCCGCGACCTTCGGATTACAAGTCTGGCTCGTTACCAACTGGGCTATCACCGCTTCTCGTTACCAACTGAGCTATCACCGCTTTATTATTAAGTTTAATTTATTAAGTAAAATATTAAGTTTTATATAAACTTCTGTATCTATATTTACATAACCCTCGACAAAAAAAATCTAAACGTATACATTGAGCCATAAAACAGAATGTGTAACCATCATCCAATCGTCAGGATCCTATCAGTCACGGAGCCCAGATGGCAGTCATCATACATCATATCAGCCTATTGCAGTCCACTGCTGAACATAGGCCTCCCCCAAGGTGCGCCACTTTGCACGATCCTCCGCTGTTTTCATCCAGCCACTACCCGCTGTCTTCTTTAGGTCATCTGACCATCTGGCTGGGGGGCGTCCTACACCACGTTTGCCAAGACGTGGTCTCCATTCGAGAACCTGTCTACTCCAACGCTTGACGGTTCTGCGACAGACATGGCCAGCCCACTGCCACTTCAGCTTGGATGGCTGTCGCTCCACTGTAATGACGTGACCTTCCAAATCCTAGTCAAGCGAACCCTAAACGAGAAAAATCTCTAAGTACCAGAAAAAAGAGTTTGTTGCCAACAATAGTAAATGTAAATTAAATCGACGAAATTCTAAAAACAATTGTATCACCGCATTAATTTTCGCTACAAAACTTATAGCTTCTTTTGTCTCACTCCCTCTCGTTAAACAGATGTATCCTATCTCTTTCAGTTTTTTATTATCTCGTTTCGTAGGCAGGACACAATCTTTGCCAAAAGGTCGTTGGCCTCGAGGTCTCATTCGACAATTGGGGCAAAAGACAACGTGGACTGGATAAAAAGGTTATTTCGTACATTGAATAAAATTAATGCAACCTATGCTTTATGAAAATGCTTTATGGTCTTCCATCACATACCTATATCGAGATAGACAAAAAGAGCGCTTCAAACTGTATGAGAACCTAGCGTGTCGAATTTTTCGTACTTAAGATGACGTCACGAACGATTCAAAGGCGCTTAATTAAGTAAAACAATAATGTAAATCCAATTAAAATCGATTATCATTTACGGCATAGGTCTCAAACGGACTGACTTATTGGAGAAAACGATGACAAAACCTCACACTTTTTACGCGCAAGGTAGTTAAACTTTTACCGTCTATCTCGATATAGGTCTGTGTCTTCCATGCTGGACTAGGAGTAAAAGAAAAACATAGAATATGCCAGCTGCCTTCTCCTCCCAGGCATACTGTAAAAGTCAGTAAGTGGAACACGAGGGTTTTGCTGTATTGTGAGCGAAAGGCTGACAACCTACATTATACCACTATACCATTATACCATTACCACTATACATCATACTCAACAACCTTCTGAGTTTACGTCAAATGTTGCATCAAATTGATTTAAAATCTCTGATGCTCTGCCTACCCCGATAGGGATTAGAGGCGTGAGCTTATGTATACATATATACTTAATGAAATATGCTTTGATGACTTACTTTTTAACCAATGGTTAATTCGCCTTTAATAACTAATCAGCAGCTCTAGCATGATAACGACAAACTTCAGCTCACACTGAAACTTCACTGTGATTGCACGAGAGTCCCGCGCAAAAGCTTGCTTGCCCTATGGTGTTGTCAATGTTGACATTTTGACATAGGACCACGGTGTTGTCGCGGCGCTGTCACTATCGTACTCGGCCTGCAGACAAAAATTTTAAAGAAAGTATGAAAATGACATTGTCAAATTTCAGGTTAGCTGTTGACCGTGGTTAAAATAATGTGCCTCCATATTTTTTTTATTTTATTATAAGATGGGTTAACTCTTGACCTCAATCTTGACCATAAGGTCAAAGATGAGGTCGACGATGGAGCGAGTTAACCCAGAAAATGCCTATAAAGGCACTGGTACTCCCACGCACCGACGGAACACAGCAAGCTGTTTGGCGTCGGACTTCGGTAGGAGGGTGGTCGCGAAACAGACGACCCTTTACAGGTCCTACCACACCGCATGAGACCATAGGACGACACCTCAGATTCAGAAAAAAATGAAGTGTCGTTGCCTGGGATGGATTACTAGGAGGCAGGTCTAATTCGTGTTTCCTTAGTCGCCTCTTACGACACCCACGGAAAGAGATGGGGTGGTGTTATTCTCAACCGATCACCACACGGTTAAAATATTTTTAACCCTCGACAAAAAAGAGGGGTGGTATAAGTTTGATGCGTGTCTCTGTGAATCTGAGTGTCTGGCATCGTAACTTCCCAACGAATGGACCAATTTCGATGCGGTTAGCTATGTTTGATCTTTTTTTTATTATTATAAGATGGGTTAACTCTTGACCCCAATCTTGACCATAAAGGTCAAAGAT
Source organism: Aproaerema taeniolella (assembly GCA_949987775.1). NCBI lineage: Eukaryota > Metazoa > Arthropoda > Insecta > Lepidoptera > Gelechiidae > Aproaerema > Aproaerema taeniolella. The sequence goes on along the minus strand of OX465268.1, from coordinate 10,573,413 downwards.
GAGGTCGACGATGGAGCGAGTTAACCCAGAAAATGCCTATAAAGGCACTGGTACTCCCACGCACCGACGGAACACAGCAAGCTGTTTGGCGTCGGACTTCGGTAGGAGGGTGGTCGCGAACCAGACGGCCCTTTACAGAGCCTACCACACCGCATGAGACCATAGGACGACACCTCAGATTAAGAAAAAAAATTAAGTGTCGTTGCCTGGGATGGATTACTAGGAGGCAGGTCTCATTTGTGTTTCCTTAGTCGCCTCTTACGACACCCACGGAAAGAGATAGATGGGGTGGTGTTATTCTCAACCGATCACCACACGGCGAAAATAATTCGTTTCGCCGTTTAAAAGTTACAAGCGATCGAATGTCGGAGGTGATATAAAGGTTTAATTTTAGAGTTATCGTATTAAAAATACAAAATGACAAATCTCATCTCGCTTCTCCTTCAAGTTTGTGAGTATATTTGTTCCACTTTCACGGTTCGTTGGGACCGAGCGCAATGGACCAAAACACAGAAGCTATACAGAGTTGCTGTGCCCTGTAGGGTCTACAATGTAAGCACTATTTGGAGCGTACAATCTTTATTTACGATGGTAGAATTACAATAAATATATTTGAGTATCATTGAAGTATTATGTACTAGCGTACAGTAATAGCTCGATGTTGAGTATTAAAAAAGTTTTGAATTTAATTTAAAAAGGTTCTTATATGATCATATGACGATCAATATAATCATTCGAATGATCATTGCTTTGATCAGAGATGAACTGGTGAAAACGTTTAGTAAATTATGTTAAAAAATTTTGAAATTATAAAGCATAATTTACTAACCTCTCAAATAACTGTAGAACTCTAACTTTCGTTCCAGCGTTTTTTTTTCTTGTTCCAGTTTTAAAAGCATTTATGGAATCGTCACGGATGCAAATCAGATTGTGGTTGTAAATAAGTTTGAATTTGAATTTTATGACTTGCGACTTAAAATACTTTTTCCTTAAGTCGTGCTCGACACGGTAAATTTTAATGATGAATAATTCCAGCCTTCCCTCGTCTTAATTTTGAACAATTCTCCCCAAGTTACGTTGTAACGTCCCCAAATATACAATTATTACTAAAAATTATTATAATTTATAATAAATTAATAGTATTATTTTTAAATAGTTTTTTATTTTTATGTTTACTAGCATAAGCGGTGATAGCCCAGTTGGTAATGAGCCAGACTTGTAATCCGAAGGTCGCGGGTTCAAACCCTGGTGCGGGCCTGTACCACTAAATTCGTCTTTTCGGATTTATGTACGGATTCCTAATTAACACTTACTCAACGGTGAAGGAAAACATCGTGATGAAACCCGCTCGTCTAAGAAAATTCATTTTCGAAAGACCAGTCCAGACCAGAAAGTGGTCCACCAACCCGCATTGGGCCAGCGTGGTGGACTATGGCCTAAATCCCCTTCGTGTTTCAAAAGGAGGCCCGTGCCCCTCGGTGGGGACGTATATTAGTCGAGCAGAGTTAGGTTTACTACCATATCGCTCGGGACTTCGTTCTCGCGGGAATTCAGAAAATTATGTAGCCTTTGTTACTCAGGGATAATGTAGCATTCTAATGTTGAAAGAATGTTTCAAATCGGTCTAGTAGTTTCAACAAACAAACAATTAAATTTTCCTCCTTATAACATTAGTGTAGATTAATTGAAATGATGAAATTAACCCTCTCTAGGGTTATGATGATAGGATGATTGTATATACCTAAAAGAACTTCCATTAAGTAACATAAAATACAGTTTAATAGCTTGTTTAATGTAAAGAAATTTCGAAAGTTCAAATACCTTGCTGTCGACACATGACAAATGTATCGCCGACATACTTGTAGATTCATAATGACATACATTTTGTCTTTATCGAAGACCGTAATCTACTAGTTAACTAACAATTCACTCGGTAAGGCTAATGTTGTTTTAACTACTCAGTATTTTCGAGCTCATATAATTCCAATCTTGTTAAAGTTCGAGAGAATAGGCTTCTTTTGGATGAGCTTGCTACATAGTGCGGTGGCAAATTGAATGTTTTCGTTAAGACTGTTCTCTGAGTGATAAAAGTATGAAATTTTATCATGCTCAGGGGATACCGTAGTGATTATTTTAAGATGTAGAGACAAGCTGGATTTGACCCCTATCGCATTTTAGAGGTCAAATTGTAATTTTGATGACGTTTTACTCCGTTTTATGTATTTTTGTAAATCCAATTTGGAGGGATATTAAAAATTTACATATGAAAATACATCTACACATCATCTGCTTTCCAATGACACCTTAATCATCAAAATCCTGCATTATCCGGGATAGACATAGGGTACATGATTTTCCCGAATTCTCACGGGAACGAAGTCTCGCGCGGGAAGCTAGTGTAAAAATAAATTTAAAAAAAAACTGTGTTTTTTATTTATAAGGAACTAGCATTCCGCCCGGGACTTCGTTCCCGTGGGAATTCGGGAAAATTATGTAACCTATGTCCATCGGAGATAATGTAGCTTTCTAATGGTGAAAGAATTTTTTAAATCGGTCCAGTAATTTCGGAGCCTACTCAATGCAAACAAACAAACAAACTATCAAATCTTTCCTCTTTTTAATATGTATAGATGTGTTCGCTCTTGACCACAATTAGCTTAGGGGCGAAGATGTGGCCGAGGATGTAGCAAGCTCACCCAGAAGATGCCTATTCACTCGAACTTTAAAGAGACTCGGGTCATATGTGCCCGGAAATACAGACGCAGGCAGAGAATTCCATTCCTTAGGTACTTATTATGCGTTACTTCTTGCAACATCTTCGGAAAGCAAAAGACAACCTTAATGTTTTCGCGTAGTTTCCTCTTTAGCATAACCAACTTTATTATTAGACGAGAAACTAGGTCAGGACGAACAAACAGACAAGTGGGAAGCATATTTTAATAATACGTGCAAGTTACGAAGCCAAGTTATCAAGCCAAGTTACGAGTCAAGTACAGACGTTCAAGTTGTAGGACTTTTCATTGTATGTACAGACAACAGCACGTAAGGTTAGCTATTGCATTACAAAAGCCAGCGATATTACGAGCGAGACAAGGACGATACCAAGGTCAATATTTATACCCTGCCGGGCTATGATGATCGCAACGACATACTATCTCACGCGTTATCTCGTGGTCACGTGACGCTTTCTCGTAATCTCATTGGTCGAAACAGTCACGTGACCACGAGATAACGCGTGAGATAATATGTCGTTGCGATCATCATAGCCCGGCTGATGTGCTGCTGTGTGTACAGACAGCTGCAGAGATACCTGACCACCCCTATGAAATAAGGATGAGGTATTTCACGAAATGTTTTAGGTATTTCAATGATATTTTGTACATTGATATAGTTTTGTCAACTAAACATTTACGCTTAATCACGATTTTAATTTTTTTTTTGTTTTGGCTTAGACAACTTCATTTGAATCCGGTAGGGGTGGTCAGGTATCTCTGCAGCTGTTTGTACATCCCGTTCTCTGACTCCTAAAATATGCCTGGGAAGAGTTAACAACTGGCACATTCTAAATTTTTCTTTCAATCTCAGTCCAGTGAATAAGGTCGTATCGAGGTGGCACGCGTCTCATTCCCAACCTTTTTTTTCAGACTATTTTCAAACCCAGACAAAAAAAGAGGAGCGTAATAAGTTTGACGTGTGTAACTTTGTATCTGTGTGTTTGTCTGTGGCACCGTAGCTTCCAAACGAATGGACAGATTTCAATGGGTTTTTTTTTGTTTAAAAGCTGACATAATCTAAAAGGTTCTTAGCTATATCTCATCAACATAGGGTCAGCCATTTAAAAGTTATGTCGGTGCTCGTCCCAGTATGATCTAGGGCCCACCCCAGAATGATGGACTACGAATTCGAAATTCTATGACTGACGCCAAAATACTATAACTTCACACAAAAATGCGGTGATAGCCCTGTTGGTAATGAGCCAGACTTGTAATCCGAAGGTCGTGGGTTCAAATCCTGGGGCGGGCCTGTACCACTAAATTCGTCTTTTCGGATTTATGTATGGATTTCTAATTATTATCACTTGCTCAACGGTGAAGGAAAACATCGTGATGAAACCCGCCCGTCCAAGAAAATTCATTTTCGAAAGACGAGCGGTCCACCAACCCTCATTGGGCCAGCGTGGTGGACTATGGCCTAAATCCCCTTCGTGTTTCGAAGGTAGGCCCGTGCCCCTCGGTGGGGACGAATATGGGCTGGTAAAAAAAAAAAAAAACATAAAAATAATTTAAACAATTAAATAGTTATCTGCAGCCGAGAAATCTACATACACACATACAAACGCTCATGCCTATAATCCCTAATGGGGTAGACAGAGCATCAGAGTTTCTAGAACCACTAGATGCCACGTTTAACACAAATTGTGATGGTTATCAGAAAAAAATCTACATACTTACATTTTATTACATACTATAATCAATATTAGTTACTTTTGAATACACAGCCTATTAAGGCGACTACAGTACCCGATAAAGGCAGCACACATAGGAATAGTGCCATCTCCGTCTCTCAACAGGCGGCCTGGGCCGGCAGTGCGAACAGTGTCGATACACGAAGTTAACGGACTATGAAAGGGTGCGTGCGTAAAAACATGTTTGAAAGTTAGAAAAATGAGATTTATGGAAAGGTAACAGTTTAAATCGAAAAATGCGTTAACGACTTATCGAGAGTGTTCAATCATGAACATTTTGATAGCAAATTCAAGTTCCTGTGTGCATTTTACTATCGTTTTTACAGCTTAAAAGATACACAATATTGGTATTTAGAGGTTACTTTGTGAGCATTTTCTATCGAACCAAAAGTACTGAATCATGTTTTCAGCAAACTACTTATCTAGTTTATGTCCTGAATATTACCGTAGTATTTTTTTCTTCGATTTAATGCAGTGCGTCATGCTTATCTACGCATCATAAAATCGTAATTTAGGTGCTGTAGTCGCCTTAAGCTAGAGTACATTTAATTTTCGCCAGGCCCGCCCTAAAAATAACCCTGATACGTCAATGCTGGCTGGCGTCGCAAGGTAATAGATATTATAAGTATTTTAATTCTAGGTTATTATATGGGACCAGCTGAAAATCAGCGCCGTGAGACTGAGTTCACCACGGCAGTGTGCTGAGCTGGCACACCGTTTTAGTACATTAGGTACATCGGATGTAACTATGTTTAAGAAAAAGTAATAGAGAGCATGTAATGATACTGAATAAAATAAATGAATCATTTTCGATAAAATTTATACAGGGTTACTTTTTGATCAGTATCCAAATTTTTCTTACGGGGTCAGTAACGTTGATAGAACGTAAATAAGGAGGAAAAAATTTTTTTTTTTTTTTTTTCTGATTTTGATACCCCTTTTTAACGTCTTAGAGGATGAATTTTGTAAAACGCAGAAACACGGGTGTCACAAATTGTGTTGAAGAGTACTATTACAAAGTTTCAAGTCATTTGAAAGATGTAATTTTTTTTTCCATACAATTTTTTTTATTTATTTTTATGCTTCAGACGATCTAGCTTGAAATATTTTTATGAAACGTAGAAACAAAAAAATACGGGTCTGTTAAATTTTCATAAAGTTTACGTACAAAAAATTTGGATACTGATAAAAAAATTACCCTGTATAGGACAACTTCAGGAGTGTATTCTTTCGAACAAATAAAGAATTTTGAAAATCGGCCGACAGTTGGTGGAGTTATACAGTCGTATTGAGAACCTACCTTTTTCTTTTTGAAGTCGGGTGAAGAAATTATTTTTTATTCTATAATGTGTTTACAGTACAAAATAATTTTTTTTATTTTTTATTATAAGATGGGTTAACTCTTGACCTCAATCTTGACCATAAGGTCAAAGATGAGGTCGACGATGGAGCGAGTTAACCCAGAAAATGCCTATAAAGGCACTGGTACTCCTACGCACCGACGGAACACAGCAAGCTGTTTGGCGTCGGACTTAGGTAGGAGATTGGTCGCGAACCAAACGGCCCTTAACAGAGCCTACCACACCGCATGAGACCATAGGACGACACCTCAGATCCAGAAAAAAATGAAGTGTCGTAGCCTGGGATGGATTACTAGGAGGCAGGTCTCATTTGTGTTTCCTTAGTCGCCTCTTACGACACCCACGGAAAGAGATGGGGTGGTGTTATTCTCAACCGATCACCACACGGTTTAAACGGTTTGATATTCTATCAATTTCGTTTTTCCCTTTGAAACGCAAGCAAATAGATTCCGTGGTTGTCAATATGACGTCCCACATTCCCGATTGTGATAAATTTCGGGAGGTTTTGTATGTGAAAGGTGGCGGACCCGGCGTCGGTGTTCAATCAATCAAAACGTATATTGCTTTTCAACCTCTTTATCTACATACTCTTGCTATCGGCGACTTCGTTCCCGAGGGACGTTGATTAAATTTATGTAGTGTATGTTTTAACGATGCGAATTTACGAGAGCTGTAAAGTGCAAAAAGAATTATTCTAGAAATTTAAAAACGAAAAAAGTTATGGCCGAAATAGTGAAAAAAAAATCCAAATTTTTGATTTTGGCGCTCGATATTTTGGAAACGAAGAATGATATCAAAAATTTGCGGGAAATTCCTCTGGACAATTTAGTCATCTACAATTTGAAAAAAATCAATAAGTCAACGAAATTTTTTTTAATTCCGTAGATTCATTTCCAATGTGCTCGATAGTCGTATGAGGCACGAAATCTGTGAATTTTTGCTTTAAGGAGTAACAAACAACCATCAATATATCTTCACAAACTTTAGTTTTTATAATAGTACCAGCTTTTTGCCCAGGACTTCATTTGCATGGAAGTTGGAGAAAATCATATATGTTATTCGGCTGTTTAAGCTATCAAGTTGTTTAATCTGCAAAGTTTCATCAAAACCATGCAGTAGTTTATTGCATGAAGGTGTAACAAACATCTCTTTATTTATCCATACATCTATTTGTCACAAACTTTCTTATCTATACTAATATTATAAAGCTGAAAAACTTGTTTGTTTGTTTGGTTTAAATATCTCCGTTACGACGTAAATGAAGGTCAAACAAACATCCACGTTTATAGACGTTTATACACGTTTGTAGCCAGATAGTCAAATGCTTTATTGTACACTTATAAAGGAAAGAAAAAAAACGTACAATACAAACTTATAACCAGAACTGTGCAAGGCGGCCTTATCTCGATTCTAAAAGCGATTATAAGATTCAGTAGGGATGGTTAAAGGAGAGCTTTGTCCAAAAGTGGGACACTTTTCAGTATAACTGTAAAGTGTAGCAATCATTTTATGTAATGCATAACATAATAAAGTACAGACAAAACTTTAATAAACAAATTTAAAAAAATGCTTACAGACAATGTATACAAAATAATAATAAAAAGTACCTATAAATATCCTCATGACATGCAAAAAAGTAAACGAATACTTACTCAACATGTTTCACAATAGCGACATACTAACACAGTACGGTTTTCACACTAGAAATAAGACCGCTCGAAATTTCTTACAAAAACACCTAATCTCACTGCACGATTAGCGTAAACCACAATTCCACTCACACAGTCACTTTTATATCACAAAATATCACCAAACAACACATTAATTTAATTATTTACGGAATTCTTATTTTACAGCACATGTGTTTTAGTTTTTATTCAAGAATTGGAAGCTTGTAATAACAAAAGAGCGGAATTTTGACATGCGTAGCGTCCGGCTACGGAGACGCGTGGCTACGAACTGCCGTAGCACTGCGCGCGGCTACGACGCGTAGCAATGCCTTATCGGTGAAATTAGGGTCCGAATATACGAGGTTCTTTCAGCGTTTTTCGATTAATTACGCTATTGGAGGGCGTGTGTAACAGGCCTAATGGAGTCATTTTTGTACATGTTTCTATTATGTTAGATGTACTGAATGTATTGGTACCCAAGGAGCACACCTATATCTAAATATGGGTTATATAATATCTAATAGAGTTAAATTCGATTGTCTATCATAAGAGTTAATCTTCCCCCAAGATATCACCTAGAAAGCTAGTAGAAACAGTTCAGTAAAAGTGGGCACAACTTTGTTAATAACTCTTAGGATAGAGTTAAGAAACGGCCTATAGGTAGTGATAAGAGTGAATTCTTCACTTTGTCCTAAAGTTAGTGTCTTAGAATGCTACAAGACTGTTTTGAGAGCAGGAACTAGCCCTCTAGAAAGCTTATAGATATTATTAAGTTTGTGATAACTTCCCTTAATAGTGTTATTTTAAAACCAAATTATCTAAAGCATTATAACGATTAGATGAATTTATTTTAATAGTAGTTTTTTTAAGTTTAATGGCGTATAGTTTATATTATCAACGTTTAATTGCAAATGGCGAAATTAGATAAAGTATTATATCTTTACCATTTCATTAATATGTAATATTTTTAGGCGCGTATGGACCTGCGGTTTTAACTACGTCGTGAAAGTAGATGAAAAACCTTCTAAATAACAGATGCGCTTGCGTTTTTTACAAATATTTCAATAATAAACATTATTACTTAAATAATATACGTGACAGGTTTTTTGTTTTTATTATTTGTAGAAAGGTTAATTTAACAAGAAATCTCATAAAGTAAATCATTACAACCCGTGCTCCCTCTTTTCTGCTGATTTTCAAATCAAATAGTTTTTGAAAACCTAGCATATTATTTGACGTCAATATTACAGCCCCCATCACGGTTTAAAAATGGCGATAAGAGTAAATAGCTTATTTTAGAACAACGATTAGAGCTATAATACTATACCTTAATCTATAGATAAGCTTTAGAGTATGAATAGATTGATTATTCTTAAAAATAGTGTAAGATCTTAAAAAGCTCTAGTGGTTATCTATAAAAAGAGCTGTTTGTAAACGATATTATCTTTTCATAGTCTTACTAAACCTTTTTCAGAGATTATTTTGTGATATTAAAAGTGGAGAGTTTAATGCAAAATAAGCAAATACTTAGGTATAAGATCAAAAAACGTAAGAGAATGTAAAAACTATTTGTTACCTAATCACTAATCCCTCCCGCGTGTACCCCCCTCCCCTGCAAGTCAGCCAATCTCAGCGGTTAACTGATAGCAACATTAGCAACTCAGTCGACGCTTGTTGCTGATGCGTGAGAGACTGATTTATCTATTAATACTGGCATCGATCTTTTCGAACGACAACGAAACGAATAGTTGTGAATACGGGCTCTGTTCTTAAATTCTGGTGCCCGGATATTTGAATAGGAAGCCCTTTAAACAATTACGTAGATGTTTAATATTTACCTTTTACAAATGCTCAAGCTGGAGAATCGCAAACTTATAGCTCTAATATTTACATTCAGGCAAAAATTATTAATTTTTATTGGCTCATGAATAATATCCAACGTTTCAGCAACAAAAGGTGTTAAAAACTCATTTACATCAGACGGTTTGCCGTTTCCACAATATATACCGACTATCAAAACAGGAACTGATGGCATTTTATTAATCTTTATTAAAATTGGCCAAAATTCAACTTTGGAGCTTTTACACGTAAGGAGCCCGTCAATATTTACATCAATATCAAGAGAAGTGTTTTCTGATAAATTTTGGAAATGGTTTTCAAGATTATTCCTCAATCCATGGTGCCAATGGTGGTACCGTGCCAGGTTCGAATTTATTAATTATAAGCAACAAATTATTCATAGCTCTTTGAGTAATTCCATGATTAACAGACCATTCACGCAAGTTCAATCTCATATCATATGCACGTTCTTTACGGTTGACGTTTTCATCTTCCGAGTCCGTCGAGGACGTCGAGGTATATATCGCCACTAACGTCACTTTCAATTAAAGCTTCAGTGCTAAAATGTTGCTGTGCCGTAGCAGCAGGTGAAAAGGATATAGAAGATTGTTGTGTTTGATAATCTTGTGGAGTTCCCGCCAAGCTTTCATTGCGGAGCAGAAGTCAATAGTCCATCTGGATTATTGACTTCTGCTCCGCAATGAAAGCTTGGCGGGAACTCCACAAGATTATTTTTTAAGATTCGCTGCACTTTTCTGCGAAATCCACCAGATCTTTTAATATTTTTTACTTTGTCCATCTTGCATAATAGCACTAAATTACTGTTTTATTATATATACTATTAATGCACTTAATCTATTGCTTTTTTATGAAAAAGCCACTGCAGACGCACTTTTCGTGTTAATAAATAGAACATTACCCTAAAAATTACCTACTGAAGTATTATATCTAGAATTGACTAGAAACACTTATTTTTTAGAGCATTATTAGACTTCAAAGAATATTTTTAGAATATGTTATCTAAAGATATACCACTTATCTACAGAAGGTCTTAAAATAATAGACTTTAAGGGTTACTCTATAGACAATTCACTCTATTTTAAGTGAATTGGTATAAAGGAGGTTTTAATATTTTGGCTTGAGGCAATTTACCCTATTAGAACATTTATATTTTCCTAAGACTATCTATAGAGTGCTGTTATCTTAATAAATACCATGTATAAACCTTTTATAGATAGAAAAGGTTTAAAGGCTCTAAAATGTGCTCCTTGGGTATTTTGTACTGTCCATTTAATATGTTAATTATACTTTGTCACGCTGCTATGTAATTATTATTTTACTATCGTTACGGAATCACAATAATATTGACCTTCCATGCTGGACTGGGAGTGAAAGAAAAAAATAAAATGTGCCAGCTGCCAACTCTTCCCAGGCATACTGTAGAAGCCAGTAAGTGGAATTATTGGTTTTGACGTATTGTGGACGAAAGATTGACAACCTCTCACTACAATACTCATGTTCCATCTAATAATCCTCAGTGTATCTCAAACGTGGCATCAAGTGGTTTGAGAACCACTGATGCTCTGCCTACTCAAGCAGGGAAAATAGGCGGTTCAGGGTTCAATTCTCAGTTGTTTCGATCTTTTATGAATGAATATGTTTAAATACGCCTGTATGAAACTAGAATTAGGTTATGTTATGTTAGAGCAGTGATAGCCCAGTTGGTAATGAGCCAGACTTGTAACCGGAAGTTGCGGGATCAAATCCTGGTGCAGGCGTGTAAGTCGTCTTTTCTGATTTTTAATTAATTATTACTTATTCATCGGTGAAGGAAAACATCGTGATGAAACCCACACGTCTAAGGAAATTTGTTTTGGGTCGGCGCGCGGTCCACCAACCCGCATTGGGCCAGCGTGGTGGACTAGAGTATGACCATCGAAAGCTGTCCACGAGAAACGTCGGCAGATTTAAAAATTCGTCCTCTGAAAATACTGAGTATACACTGAATAAACGGAGTAGAAAATAAAATAGTATCAACTAGAGTTGCCACGAATAGTGATTTGGCCGAATACCGAATATTCGGTAACGCTGTCGGCCGAAGCGCCGAATATTCGGCACAAAATATATTTTTGTCGAGCGCATAGGTAATCAAGAATTAGACAAGCCGTAACCTGCCTCCCTCGTTGCGGTGCATACGGGAGCGCGGGCGGGTACTATTTGTTTCAATTACGAGTGTGATTTACGGCACGCTTTGTCAGATCATTATAAATATAAATAATACATAAAATAAATTACTATTTTGCAGAGAAGTTCGTCCGTTAGTTTTTTTACAATTGTTTGTTCGTCAAAAGATTTATAAAATGACACCAGTTAGTAAAAAATCGCCCATATGAAGAATAGCGTAATCGTTTGCTACCAACAAATGCTGAAAACCTTATTTTTATCTATCACAACTTACCACTGATCAATTTTACTTAAGTGTTGTAATTGGTAATGAATAGATTATAATCTTGAATATTATGACGTGTCTAATATTTAAGATTATAATCTTTTTTTTTCATGATTTGGTATTCGGTATTCGGCCGAATAGTACGTATTATTTGGCCGAATACCGAATAACAAAAAAGTGGCCGAATAGGCCGAATACCGAATAGTTGCCGAATATTCGTGGCATCTCTAGTATTAACTCCGTTTATTCAGTGTATACTCAGTGTTTTCAAAGGACGAATTTTAAATCTGACAACGTTTCTTGTGGACAGCTTTCGTTGGCAAGACTCTATGGCCTAAATCCCCATATTTCGAAGGGAAGCTCGTACCCCTCGGGGGACGTATTTGAGCTTTTAAAAAAATGTTTTACAATTAAATTACACAAACCCAATAATTGTTTAAACTGTTTTATTTTCAAAATATTTCTTAATATATCGACTGACGACAATCATGGGACGTTGTTGCCATTCTGTCATTGTTTCTTTGCTCGATGTTACCTGAAAAGATAAAAAAAGGTGAATGTTACACACAAAAACCTGAATAAATAATACTGTTTACTTTCACAAATAAAAGATCTTTTTTTTTCATACATTTAATTATTTTGCATCCACAGACTTGATGTCCATACTTGTGGCAATATGGTTAAGACCTTCTTAACCATATTGCCACAATAGGGATGTTGACTATTTTTTTTATTGGTTATCTTAAAAAGGAACTGAATCCAAAACCCAAAACTGAAATAATTTTTGAAAACTATTGAGAAATAAAAAAGTTACAAGCTATTAAATTTCAATAGAGGTGGAAACTGTCAAACAACGAAAAAGAGATGCACTTACAGGCATGTGACGTCACCGCCATTTGTTTGCATAGATAAAAACGAGATAGCTAGCTCTCCCCACAAAACGAGATAGTTAGTCCTTACGATAATATAAATGCCAATAACTTGTACATTTATAAACCAATTTTAATGCCGTTTTCGGATATTAATTTATTTCTAGCACTATTTTTTGTTTCAGATATTTTTTAAATACATACAAACATATTTGTTCTCTTATTCCTCTAACTCTACGCCTATTCGCAAAGGTGGAGATAGTATGTCTGTTACAACAAATTGTGATAACTTTAAGTAGTAGTATGTCGGTCGAAGACTTACAGAATAGGTGCCAAGCTCTATACCCCACTTATTGCGACATTATAATTGTCATTCGATATTTTAGCTTAAATTTCCGCTCACAATTCTCACTCAAAATTCTCAAAATTTTGGACAGCTTCCTATTATAAACTAACAAAAATTGGCAAATACCTGGTCTCCCTCCAATCTGTCAATCAAGGTGACACAGACGTCCGCCGCCCTGACCCCTCCTCCCTGGTGTACGCCGCGAAGGCGGTGGCTTCCATCTCCACATTCTTCACTCCCAGGGAGGACAGCTTCTTAACCACTTACTAAACGTTTATTCTGTAAGTCTACGACCGATACTTCAGAGTATTGGATTTAAGTACATCTCTCTCCTTTTTTCCGCTATATACTCAAAGGTCCACACTAAGGTTTTCCCTTTTGTCGGGGTTCCTTGGAACCTACACATAAACAGACACAAACACCCATGACCTGAGAACAAACCTCTACTTTTTACACAAATATTTGCCCGGACCGGGGATCAAACTCAGGAGCCGAACAAACAGCGTCACTTTTGACCAAACCTGTCGTCAAAAACATTCTCACTCAACACTCACTCAACATTCTCACTCAACACTCTCACTCAACACTCTCACTCAAAATTCTCAAAATTTTGGACAGCTTCATATTATAAACTGACAAAAATTTACTAATACCTGGTCTCCCTCCAACCTGTCAATCAAGGTGACACAGACGTCCGCCGCCCTGACCCCCGCCTCCCTGGTGTACGCCGCAAAGGCGGTGGCTTCCATCTCCACATTCCTCACTCCCAGCGAGGACAGCTTCTTCAAGAACGACAACTTTTCAGACTCGGAGAAATCGCAGAAAGGGCCGTCGAGGCGGGCTTGACCTTAAAGCACATTTTAACGGACTTCAAAAAAAAAGAGGAGCTAGGCTCTCAAGTTCCTTTGGGAGCGCAATAAACGTGGGCAAAGCCGTGGGCGGACTGATATATTATCTCTAAAAAATTGGTAAAAGGTTAAGAACCACTGCGTTAGATGCTATTGTTTCCAGCAGCTCGAGCACGATGTGTTCACACGCAAAATGTCAATTGACAACGCCAGACGGCGAGCAAGCCTTCGCGCAGGGCCCTCGCGCAATCAAAGTGAAGTTTCATCGTCAGCCGAGTGGCGTACCACGCGAGTTTGTCGCGCATCATGCTCGAGCTGCAGGACAATAACGTAATACCAATTAAATACCAACCTCTATAAAAGTCATCAGCAGCAAAAGTGCCTCCTATGTGGGTTGAGAAGCCATCGTCACTGGATGATAAGGAGAGCAGCTCATCAGCCAGTCGCTGATCAAAGTAAGACGGCATCTTGCGCATCTTGCCCAGGATTGGCTGAAATGTAAAGATTTGACTGTAGATAATATAGATTTGACTAGCCTAATAGCACCGTGCCTACTGATCTGCAGGCCGAGTACGATAGTGACAACGCCGCGACAACACTGCGGTTCTATGTCAAAATGTCAACATTAACGACGCTATAGGGCAAGCAAGCCTTTGCGCGGTACCCTCGCGCAATCAAAATGAAGTTTCAGCGTGAGCCGAGCGCTAGTTTGTCGTTATCGTGCTAGAGCTGATGGAGGTTGTGAGTTTGTTCCTTGGCCTAATATTTGAACTGGTATTTTCAAGTATTTGTAAGGAGTCTGGTTATTTAAGCATCATTCTGTTATCTATGTACGTATTTACAACAACAACAAAAGGAGTTGGTATATGGTATAGTTGTCTAGGACCCATAGAACAGGACTTGCTTAGGGTTAAATAGCGCTGTGTGAATTGTCCAAGAATATTTTTCTTTTCGTTTGTCATTTTGCGCTTTGGGCATTCTGAGAATAAACGGGTTTTTTTGCAATTTTCCATTAGTAATGTTACGCCGCACGTTAGAAACTATAGACCAGTAAAACTACGGTTTGGCAAAACATTAATTCGCAATAGGCTGTATTTTTGTAAATCAGCCTTTCATCCTATTTAAAATGACTATATTTTCGAATCCAACTAAAAAATTATATAGAAATACCTCAAAAAAGAAAAATGCGAATAAAGGCCTAGAATTTTCAGCAAAAATAGTAATAACTAAGTGAACAGTTTTCATGATAGAGGTACCTGTAACAAATATAAAAGTAACAGAATCCAACCAAAAAACATCACCTTATTTTTGTTTTTCAAAAAATTTAAATTTAATTGATTAGGATTTATGGTTTCATGCGAAAAAAATAATAGTTAGCTGAACTGGTTTATAATCGATTTGGATATAGTTTATGATTGCATACTTATGAAAATCCAATTATATTTATTTAACTTTTGTACATTTTTATAAAATATAGCTATAAACGCATGGCAAAAAAGTAATAGGTATAAAAAATGGTAGACTTCTCTGACAATACTGAAAAAAAGACAATAATACCAAAATCCAACATTTTTCGTGAAAAATTCAAGAAAAAAAAAATAACAAAATCGCCCATTCCAAACTGAGCGTAGTGTAGCGGTGTTACGGTCTAAAATAGTTTGATGGCGCGTGGCGTGGTCCAGCCTGGCAGCTGCGATGACTTGAAATTTTGCAGATGTATGTAATACCGATGACAATACAATTATATAATAATTTGGTTCCATCGAGCTGATCTGATGATGACACGAGAAGATAGATGGTGGAACTCTTCAACGGTAACTATTAAACCCTTTGAATTTGGGCTCGTTTGATTTGATTTTTGTATATTAATATAAGGGTTAGGCCGCCAAAATTGTCAAATGTAACACAACAGATTTTGTGTTATCGTTACACAAATGTAACCCAAAAGTAACACATTTTTTGGGTAAAGCGTGTTTCATATTTATAATCATTATGAAATTGTACCGACTGCAGTGATTGTTAAGGGGAAAATAAGTAATAATGAAACAGCATTTTTTTTTAGGGTTAACGGTGAGTAGAAGTTGCTTAGAATGTTTTTGGGCGTGCTGCTGAGATGTTGACAGCGCATTTTCTTTTTTTTTGCGATCCCTTTCCATTTTCTACTTAGTTATTCTGTTTAGGGTTCCGTACCCAAAGGATAAAAATGGGACCCTATTACTAAGGCTCTGCTGTCCGTCCGTCCGTCACCAGGCTGTATCTCATGAACCGTGGTAGTTAGACAGTTCAAATTTTCGCAGATGATGTATTTCTATGTGCCCTATAACAAGAATACTAAAAACCACATTTTTATTTTATTTTTAAATGGGCTCCCATACAAAAAACGTGATTTTTTTACTCGTTTGTATAGATAAGTCTGTCCGAGGCTGTATCTCATGAACCGTGATAGTTAGACTGTTGAAATTTTCACAGATGATGTATTTCGGTTGCTGCTATAACAACAAATACTAAAAAGTAGAATAAATTAATTATTTAAGATAAATATACAACAAACGTGATTTTTTTGCCATTTTCATAGAGATAATGGTTTTTATAGAGTCCAACTCGCACTTGGCCGGTTTTATAGGTAAAGATACGGAACCCTTCGTGCACGAGTCCAACTTGCACTTGCCCGTTTTATTTTTCTTCGTTATAATTTTCTACTTTACGTCTATACTGTAGTAGTGTTATTTCATTATTATTTTTCTTCCACTCTCTAAACTTTTCAGGATTCATAGTTTAAAATTTTTCCTCGATATTTTCTTTGTCGTTATGCGACAGTTAACGGCATTTTAGTTTTAATAAAATAAAAAAGTGTAGCTTATTTCTTATGGTTTTCATTTTAATGTATTCGACATACATCACACTTGGTGTTTGTTCAGGTTCTGTTTATAAAGTTATCTTGTTTTAGTCATCTCACTAGTAACTCGCGATACTTTTGTAGATGTTTGTTTTTGCGACTGAGCCTTGATGAATTCGTCGGAGGCATCTCCGTTGCAGAAAAAACATGTCTTCGCAAAATCAAAAAATTGCGGTGGCGGTAGCGGCTCGCCGCCGGCACAAAGTCGCTTTGCAGCAGCATCAATACATTTTTGATTAATGTATGCCTTTCTGCATCTTTTATGTAGCCGAAAAGACTGTTGTTCAGCAGATCGTAGAAAGATTCCGTCTTGCCTTGTTTTACTAGCCAAGAACAAGCTTTCAAGTCCCTTTTTACCAACTTGCACGATATCAAAATATAAATTTAAATTACATATTTTGCACCTATCTATTTCAGACATATTGATTTATGGGCAAGGCCGTCGAAATTGTCAATTGTTTAGCGTGGCATTTTGTCGTTTTTTTTATAGTATCTTGCATTAGACATATTTCGTAATTTTTGCTTGTGAGCACCCAGAAAATTAAAAACTACGAATCCTGAACAGTTTAGAGAGCAGAAGAAAAAGAATAATGAAACAACACTACTCATAGACATAGAAAAAATAACTACTACAGTATAGACACAAAGTAGAAAACTATAACGAAGAAAAAAAAAGAATAAGTAAAGAGAAAATTGAAAAAGGATCGCAAATTAAAAGAAAATGCGCCGTCAACATCTTAGCAGCACGCCCAAAAACATTCTAAGCAACTTCTACTCACCGTTGTTAACCCTGAAAAAATGCTGTTTATTAATTTCTAACTTCCCCCTTAACAATCACTGCAGTCGGTACAATTTTATAATGCTTATATTTATGTAATTATTTTAACTATCGATATGAAACTTACCAAAAAATGTGTTACTTTTGGGTTACATTTGTGTAACGATAACACAAAATCTGTTGTGTTATATTTGACAGTTTTGGCGGCCTTACCCTTATATTAATAAACAACTTTCACTTTATATTAAACTAGCTTTCCACCCGCGGCTCCGCCCGCGTGGACTACATGTTATATCGTACCCAACTGTGGGGTAAAATGTAGCCTATGTCCTTTCCCAGGTTCTAATCTATCTCTGTACCAAATTTCATCAAAATCGGTTTAGTAGTTAAGGCGTGAAAGACGGACAGACAGACAGAAAGAGTTACTTTCGCATTTATGATATTAGTAAGGAAGTAAGGATCTAACACACGAAAAACCGACATTTAATTACGTAACGACATTACGTAAACAATACGTGGCGAATAAATCATTACGTTCTAAATTATGGAAGCATCCATAAGATTGACAGGATGGCGCGCCCGCTGCCCGCGCACCCTTCCGCCACCCGCGCAACTCTTACAATTTATATTTTTGGAAATAAAATGGTGAATGTAAAATTTTTTGTTGGATTTCGAAAATATTGTATTGTTTAAAACATAAATTACAAAGTCTACCCAAAATTATCGCTATTTCTATTTTGTCCGCAAAATGACTACAGAAATAGCAAAAGTCATTTTTTTTTTACGTTTCTAGTTGGATTTTCAAAATAATTGAGTTATCAACATCGTTCAAGCTATACTAAAAAAAAATTAGCCTATTATATTTTTTATTGCAACAGTTACTTATTATTTTAATATCAAAACATTGAAGTTAATAAAAATAGCATAATCAATCATAAATATTGTTGGATTTCGATTTACTTTCAAACAACTGGATGATATCAGATTAATAGTGCAGAAAGTTATTTATTAACATTTTTGTACAAATTTACAAAAAATATCAAAACTTAACTCATAAAAATAAATGTATGTTGTATCTTTTTTAGTTGGATTCTTACGTTAAATGATAGCCGGGAATTTAATCTATCAATAAAAAAAAGAATTGCTGCTATTGCAATTTATTTCACTTTCGCCATACTAGCCGACTGTAGTTTTACTGGCGTAACCCGCCTCGGAGAAATGGGGAGGAAAACGCCTGCCAAGAAGAAATAGCAATCTCTACTATTTATTCTTGGCAGGCGTTTTTCAACCTCTATTTTCTCTGTTCTTAATCACTTTTTAGTATTTTACATAGTATCTCTAAAATTTTGCTAATTTTTTTCTTGAAATAAAAATGAAAGTTCAGGGAAGGTTTCAAAGATGAGAAAATAAGGAAAATTTGCGAGGAATTAATTCTAAGGCGTTACGAAGTTGGCCGGGTAAGCTAGTGGGCTGATAAAAATGATTCGAGCCCACTATTTTGTAGTTAATAGCCCTATTCTGCCATCCTATCTGATTCAAAGTATAATATGCTCTGACGACAATTAAAAAAACGTACGATATCATAGCTCCTCTCCAACATCCCATTGAGTCCCCAAGAGGACACGACGACACTCCCTGGTGGTATGCCGAGCCCCCCACTGGTGCCTATCCTGACGAATACAGGGTCTTGGGCCTTGGCATAGTACATCAGCTTGATGACCTCTTGGAGCAGGATTGACATTGATGGTATGCCGATACCGTGCTGGAAAAAATATCATATTGGTTTAATTTGAAAATATGGGATTTAGCAGGTCATATAATTGACCAAGCGAGCGGGAAGCGTCTCCGTTTCAGCTTGCGCTAAATGCTTTCGTATGTTTACAAATAATTTTAGGGAAAGAAAAATATTTGGTGCGAATGGGACTTGAACCCACGACACCAGGATTAGATCTCCTCGTCCTCTAACCACCTGAGCTGTCGTGCCTTCAGGTCAAGTGGCGAAATTTACCATTACGTCGTACGTGTAAGTTTCGTATGTTTGTCCACATGTCCGGCTGTTCTGCTCTGCAGATCGCATTTCTCAACCGATTCTCGTGAAATTTTGTGAGCATATTCGATAGTTATATAAATTTTTTTCGTCTATTTGGTTTTTGGAGTTAATTTATGGAGCTTGCCACCTACAGGGTAATTACTACAGGTTAATTAGACTATGATAGGAAGAGAACTCGTCCAGCTGATAAAACAATACTTCTAAGTGGACTGTATTTGATCGGAAGTGGTTTAACAGGCATGCAGGCTTTAATTTTGTTTTCACATTTCGACCTATGTTCCTTAGGGAAAATTGTATAGTTTAGTGGACTGATTCACACCCATGATTTTCGCTACCTAATTTAAAATCACCCTAGAAGATAGAAGAAGAGATAATTAGTATTTTATTATCTGTGATAGAAGGTGATAGAAATATAATTTATACGGTTTAATGTTTTTTTCCATACCCAAAGGTTGCCGAAAAGATA
This sequence comes from Aproaerema taeniolella, assembly GCA_949987775.1. Lineage (NCBI taxonomy): Eukaryota > Metazoa > Arthropoda > Insecta > Lepidoptera > Gelechiidae > Aproaerema > Aproaerema taeniolella. The sequence goes on along the minus strand of OX465268.1, from coordinate 10,553,376 downwards.
TTGCTTCTTAACAATGGGGCCGCCTTTTGTACCCTAACTTTATTACTGTCCATAATGTAACTTTTACTCTGTACCTTATTTTATAATGTTGGTGTGCAATAAAGTGTATTGTATTGTATAAAGAAGTTACTCACGCTTACAGACAGCACGGGTCCGACTTTATACATGGCGTATCTGTGGGAGTGTTTGGTCAGGTTGACAGGGGAGCCCTCCCTCGGGAGGCCCAGGGCTTCGCTAACGTGCACTGCGAAGTCACGCATGCGATATTTTGTTCCTCCCATACAGACAAACTGAAATTATGAAAACATTTGAATTGTGAATGCTATCACAAAGGCTCTTAACTATCGCTTAACTTTAAATAACGTTTATTAGTAAGGGGGTAAGTAATACGCTTATTTAGGGGGAGAGCTGGGTGGGCCGTGCCCACCCTAGTATGGTCAGGTTGGGTTACTAATTCGAAATACTGATACTTCACACAAAAATCATTAAAGATAGAGTACTTACATTTAATTGTAGCCAGGTCCCCCTGGAAAAATAACCCTATTCGCCAATGGGACATTATTCATAAATGTGATCTTTATAACACATTATAAGTAAGACATGTTTTTACGCCTTCCCGCGAGGCTCTTTACTGTCGCTTAACTTCACGTGTATATCACGTTTATGAAGAAGAGGGTTAATAGTTTAGTACTCAATTTTGTTATAATTTGAATTTTGTTTTAAGACAGAAATCTAGGTGGATATGTGAGGCCAAAGTCTCACTTGAGGCCAACCCAGTAAGTAATTCGTTTTTATTGGAAGAACACATTTTGTAATATTTTAATGTTTCATTATTTTTCTTTATCTTTTTCGTCTTCTTATCGTGTAGGTATATTCAAGTGTGTAGCGAACTTGGCTAACCCTGGTGTAAGAGTTTTCAAACCGCACAATGGCTTCTAAGTTCTGACTTAGTTTTAACGACTGTAGTCGACAACAGCCGGGACCGACAGCTTAACGTGCCCTCCGAAGCACGGCAACGCTCGTCATAAATTGCCACTTTGGTCACTCATCAGGTTCCCTGTCTCTGTGTGCGTTGCTGAACCTCACTGACCGGTTGAGATCAGCGAGAGCCAGTGGACCACGAGCGCTTCGTGATATTTTTTCTATACGTTTTTATTTATAACTAGCTTTCCGCCCGGGACTTCGTTCCCGTGGCACTTTTTTAGTTTTTTCTTTCATAAGAACCTTCTCCTGACAATAAGGAACACAACAAAAAAAGAATCATCCAAATCGGTCCAGCCGTTCACGCGTGATGCCGTGACAACGAAAATCGGGTTCCATTTTTATATATATAGATTATATAGAAATCTAAATTGCTCCTTACCTTAACATCTCCAAACATCTTCGATAAGTCGTAGTTATGGGTGTCAAGGCCTATATGGTAGAGGACGTCTGTTTCTAGTTTCAGTACATTCTCATTGAACAGTCGTAAGGATCCGTCAGGATTTCTGGAAAAAAAACATATATCAACGTTTCCTGTGAGTGCAATAAAGTATACTGTATTGTCAGTACACAATGAAGTATTTATCTGTATATAATAGGTCTTTACCTATGAAATTGCCGTTTTTCATACAATATTTTTGGAAAACTGAATTTTCCATACTAACGTTTTTGGATTTTTCTCGGGAATGCGAAATCCAAATTTAACAAAATTTTGAGGGAAGGTTTGGACGACATTAAGTTAATTTTCATCATACTTACTTTATTGAAAGTTGTAACTGTAACAACGGTACAGCAAAAATAAGCAATGAAACGGGCAACGGATGAAACGAGCTATATTTGAGCTTCTTTTTCAGCGATTAAATCTAAAGTAAATATGTATTAATTTGACTCAATATCTTCGTTATACGGCCAAGGTTTTAAATAAAAAACAATTTCAGTAATAGCTGTTCAATCAAATAAATTATGAATAAAATATAGCTTGAGAAAAAATCAGCAATTTCATAGGTAAAGACCTATTATCTTTATAACGAACAACTTCTTTCTTGGAAGAAGTTCGGATTTCTTGGAATCCGTAAAAAAAACCTATAAAAGTTAATTAACTCATTTTTAATGAGAAAATTGTATAAAGGGTGTGAATAAAATAGCCCAGTAGAAAGACGAACTTTCCCTAATTTAAAAGAATTCACGTTTTGTATTTTCGCTTACAGTTATTTATAGTAATTGGTCAAAGTCGAAATATTTATTTTTATTTTTAATCTACAATTTGGGAACGTCAGGGTCGGTATTTTTTCTATTCGATTGAAACCTGTAAAACTATAATCTTGAATGATTGTTTTAAAACTAAAATATTTATTTCATCGAAACTACTCAAGGTACCTATCTCATTTTTAAATATGTTTTTATATAGTTTAGGTATATTTCTTGGCAATCAAAATTCAATAAAAGTTTTAAAACCCACCATCTTGATATTACAATGGTGATGCAGTCTTTTTGTGATTTCTGTGTAGTGAATGATGTACAAAAAATAACAAGAGGTACTAAATAGTATAATAAAGGCACGTTTACATAATATAGGTTTCGATCCTGACGTTCGTTACAATTTAGTTAGCTTATTTAGCTACTTACCTCGGATACTTATCGGCAGGTCCCTCCCATTTCGTCCTGCAGTTATCATAATGCAGCCCTTGTACGCGAGGAAACGTGCTATCACAGTCACAGCGCTCTTCCTTTGTAGATACTGTGCCGCTAGTTCAATTATAATAATAGAGACAATGATTAACTATTCAAACAAGTTATTTTAAACTATTTTGTGTCACTGCTTGGCAAAAGTCTTTCCCTATTTTTTTCTAAGATAATTTATTATCTGAACATTCCGTCCAATCCCTTCAGAATGAGTCTAAGACGTCACGCCAATCAAAAAAATACCTATTACAAAAATACGCCACTTTCTCAAAGACCTAGTTTTTCCTTAATAGACCAAGATCCCAGGGCCGCCAGACCTTACTTATTTTCTCATAAACCAAATGTGTGAGAAGTAGTAGTGCTAGTACGTACTAGTAATGTATGAATACCAGCTAACCTGAGCCGACGCCCAATTTTCAGCTACCAGGTTCTGAAGGTACTTCCAAAAATTGCTCACTTGTCTTGAAGTCTGGGTGCTATAAAAAGTATTGTTATAGTTCCTTGAACATCATATACAAAAATCACGGCTCAGATGCGAACTGTAAAGCGTCTGGCAGAAATTACAGCCGACGGAGAGTGTCTGGCGGTGTTGAATATTATTTTTTATATTTAATTAATTATATTCTATAAGACATCAGTAGCCAGACTTCAAGACAAGTGAGGAATTTTTGGAAGTACCTTCAGAAGCTGATAACTGAAAATTGGCCGCCGGCCCAGGTTAGCTGGTATTTATACATTACTAGTACGTACTAGCATTATTATTTCCCACACATTTGGTTTATGAGAAAATAAGTAAGGTCTGGCGGCCCTGGGATCTCCGTCTATAATAAGTGTACACGAACACATAGGTCTTGATCTATACTTTAAGTATTGATTGTCTCTTTCTCTCACTATCAAAATGATAAAGACGACTGCTACTCAAGTATAAATCAAAGTCTGAGTCGCGTGCTGTAGTACAGACCTTAGACTCGAAAACCAAACTGCCCCAATCACGAATCGAACCTAGGCACCGTCGATTCAGATTCATACGTAACATTCATATTCATCATATTTATTTATTTCATAATAAATCATACACCGTCAATAAAAGTATTCATTACAATAGAAGTAATATTTTAGACTAACAATTATTGTTAATTAAATAATTATATTTGAGTTATTATCATAGTTACATTACATTTAACAGCGAATTACGAAATTGTGCTATGTATCAAGTCAGACCCGTGCTTTCTGTAAGCGGGAATATCTTCTATCACTGATATGATAATACGTAATTATGAAGTGCCTTAAAATTGGTCAGCGAATTTAAGAGACTGAAACTGAACAACTTTATGCTTGAGGAACCTATTTTTGACAAACGCAAATCAGCCGATCGCACAAGTGGTATAGATTTTATTTAAAACTAGCATTCCGCTCGGGACTTCGTTCCCGTGGGGATTCGGGAAAACCATGTACCCTATGTCCATCCCGGATAATGTAGGATGCTAATTGTGAAAGAATTTTTCAAATCGGTCCAGTAGTTTCGGAGCCTATTCAATACAAACAAACAATCAACTCTTTCAATATGTATAGGTATAGATGTAGATAGATATTTTAACCTACCTATGTGTTCCTTAGGGAAAGTAGTTCAGTTGATTTTACAGACCCCTATGAAACACTTTGGCTGATTAACATATTTATTTTTGGTAACTAATTTCATGTGCCATAATATAGAGTATTCTGATTATTTGGATTATCAATATCACTTTTATCTCTTGGTCATTAAAGGCAGATAACAAAACAATGCAAGGTTATATGTATGCAAAGCAGTTATTATCTTTTCGTCTATTATTCTATGCTAAATATGATTGTATAATTTACTAGACTAAGTTTTTTAACAAAACGATACAATTGGACAAGGTACAGAGTAAAAGTTACATCATATTAAGATAGAAATAAAGTGCGATGTGCAGTAAAAATTTTAATTATTATTGTTAATAAATCAGTTGGTTATTAGTTGATTATTTTTGCATTTGTTATTCATTTAGACCTCGTTATCTTTAGTTTACGGATAAAGTTGCCATAGAGGCAGGGCCACTACCACTCAACCAAACCAGCATTGCCGTCAAATATATATTTTAGAGATAAGTATGAACAGAAACCAATATTTATTTCTAGTAGTGACCTTTGTCGTCAGAGCCTTCCAATATCGTATTTTTGGCACAAAACTAAAAAAAGTGAAAAAAATTGTGGTTTTTCAGCAACTACTCAGCGCGCGAGAATTTCAGACTGCTGCAAATCTGGATTAATACTGTCTAGGTGGACCCAAACAACATACCAAAAGAGCAAGTTTACCGCAATTATGTCTATTTGGAATGTAACATATGGCTGGCCTATATCTAATTCGAAATACAAATTTTTGTTGTAAAATCTATTTAAATGTCAATTTAAATTCTATTTTGAACTTAGTTTTTTGCAAGTTTTTTGTGTGTTTATGTAGGTTAAATAAAATTATTGCTTAACTTACTTCATGTTAGTTGATACCTATGTTTATAAAACTATTTAGATAACACCGCACATGTCTTTCAACTCACTGTTCAATACAGACTAACTTATCGTTGTTCGTGTTAATTGATCGCCATTTAATTGCATTCGAGTATTAAAGAAATAATTAATCAATTAAATAATTTTGCCGTTCTTGAATGCTGTTGAGGCAAATAAGTGTTTAGCGTAGAGTAAGTAATTAATTAAGTATATACTTAATTACTTAGGTATAAATAAATAAATGGCGAGTGATTCGTCTTTTCGGATTTATGTACGGATTTCTAATTATCACTTGCTTAACGCTGAAGGTAAATATCGTGATGAAACCCGTTCAAGAAAACTCATTTTCGAAAGACGAGCGCGGTCCACCAACCCGCATTGTGCCCGCGTGGTGGACTATGGCCTAAATCCCCTTCGTGTTTCGAAGGGAGGCCCGTGCCCTGAGGTGGGGACGTATACAAGGTGTTTCAAAAAAACCCAAAAAAATATTAATTCAAAATTCATTAAAATTAAGCTTATTGCACAGCTCTTTTACAAATTGACAAGTATGTCATATTAATTATATGAAACTTTCATTTTGTAAATGTCAATCCGTGCAACTGATTACTAGAGTTGCGACTATTTCACTTTTAAAATTAAATTTTGGAATTTCTTTTTTTGGGTTTTTTTCAAACACCTTGTATAGGCTGGCAAAAAAAAATTGTTTCCTCTACAATGGGTTCTTAAAAAACTAGTGGCAGGTTCCACCCTTTAAGCTCATCGCCTGTGTCGGGTAACACCACTCTTCTTATAATTAAATTACATACATTGTTGGTGGACCACCTCTGAAGTATACTCTTTCGAACAAAAAAATAATTTTGAAAACCGGTCTTTAAATGTCGGAGAACGTACATAAAAAAAATACGTACAGTCGAACATAGAACCTCTACCTTTTTTGAAGTCGGTTAAAAATCGTAAGAAAAAAAAATTCGCAGTTGTATAGAGAAGCGCACATTTTTCAAATTTTTTCTACATGACAAAACCGTTTCTGAAAGCCAGATACAAGCGGCTCATAGCAATTATTGTATTTATAACTGACAAGTATATTTATTGACTTGGGTACTCCTGTAAAAATAAATGTATGCTTTGAAAATAAATTAAATGAAAAGAAAATTATTGGTTTAGCAGGAGCGACCCTAATAGGCAAAAGCATGTGGCAGGGCTGTTTTCGGAGATGGGAAGTCAATTTTTTTTTATTGAGGACTAACTTTTCGCCCGGTACTTTTGCCGTGTGGTGATCAGTTGAGAATAACACCACCCCATCTCTTTCCGTGGGTGTCGTAAGAGGCGACTAAGGAAACACAAATGAGACCTGCCTCCTAGTAATCCATCCCAGGCAACGACACTTCATTTTTTTTCTGAATCTGAGGCGTCGTCCTATGGTCTCATGCGGTGTGGTAGGCTCTGTAAAGGGCCGTCTGGTTCGCGACCACCCTCCTACCGAAGTCCGACGCCAAACAGCTTGCTGTGTTCCGTCGGTGCGTGGGAGTACCAGTGCCTTTATAGGCATTTTCTGGGTTAACTCGCTCCATCGTCGACCTCATCTTTGACCTTTATGGTCAAGATTGAGGTCAAGAGTTAACCCATCTTATAATATAAAAAAAGACTTCGTTCCCGTGGGAATTTTTTCGTCAATTTGCAATGTTTTTAATAGTAACCTGCTATTCGGGATGGAGAAAAATACAACAAATCAAAAACCATGAAAATCAATCCAGCCGTTCTCGAGTAATAAGTGTTCGAACAAACCCGACTTTGTTTTATTCTCATAATTTCCTTGTTCAATTTCAAGATAATCACCCTAATAAAGTCACCCCATACATATAAAAACTTTTTACAGCGAAACGGTAACTACTTACGATAATTTTCAAAAATCGAATTTCAACCAACTTGATTAGTCAAACAAAATTGAGACATCTGAAAAAGTGATCCAAAAATTCTGTCACTTTTTTACTATATCCACTTTGAAATGTTGTTTTTATAAATTTTCTACAGTATCCTTTTAGATTAGGTTTTAGTTTTATTTTGTATTTTTTATGTCAAATCTTGTGACAAGATCGTGGGGCTAGCTAAAACATGCCTGAGTAAGTATTCGAATTTTATATGTAAACTAGCATTACCGTGGGAATTCGGGAAAATTATGTAGCCTATGTTCTAGGATAATGTAGCATTCTAATGGTGAAAGAATGTTTCAAATCGGTCCAGTAGTTTTGGAGCCTATTCAAAGCAAACAATGGTGAGAGGTTGTCAGTCTTTCGCCCACAATACAACAAATCTCTTGCGTCCCACTTAATGACTTTTACAGTATGCCTGAAAAGAGTTGGCAGCTCGGTACATTCTAAATTTTTCTTTTACTCCCAGCCCAGCGTGGAAGCGAAATGGTTAGCATTCCAGTTCCCTTAAGATGCGACCCTCTGACACAGTTTCGTTAGCAAATAAGGTTGCCAAATATTAAGGCGACTACAGCACCCGATAAAGGCAGCACACATAGGAATAGTCCCATCTCCGTCTCTCAACAGGCCTGGGCCGGCAGTGCGAACAGTGTCGATACACGAAGTTTACGGACTATGAAAGCGTGCGTGCGTAAAAACATGTTCGAAAGTTAGAAAAATGAGATTTATGGAAAGGTAACAGCTAAAATCGAAAAATGCGTTAACTACTTATCGGGAGTGTTCAATCACGAACATTTTGATAGCAACTTCAAGTTCCTGTGTGCATTTTCCTATCGTTTTTACAGCTTAAAAGATACACAATATTGGTATTTAGAGGTTGACTTTGTGAGCTTTTTCTATCGAACCAAAAGTGCTGAATCATGTTTTCAGCAAACTACTTATCTAGTTTATGTCCTGAATATTACCGTAGTATTTTTTTTTCGATTTAATGCAGTGCGTCATGCTTATCTACGCATCATAAAATCGTAATTTAGGTGCTGTAGTCGCCTTAAGGAGCTTCCAGGCTGTACTGGAAGTGAAAGAAATAGAATGTACCAGCTGCCAACTCCTTCCAGGCATACTATAAAAGTCGATTATTATTAGGGACGCGAAGGTTTTGTTGTATTGTGGGCGAAAAGCTACCTCTCACCACTATACATCATGTTTCATCTAATAACCCTCAGAATTTATGTCAAAAGTAGCATCAAGTGGTTTTGAACCACTGATGCTCTGTCTACCCCGTTAGGGAATATAGGTGTGAGCGTATACAGGGTTACTTTTTAATCAGTACACAAATTTTTTAAGTGCGTTTCTCCACCGCGACCAGTTGTCAAATAATGTGTTCTATACTAAATCTTAAGGCATAAATTCAGCTATTCTGATGTTAAGTCTTAGAATAACAACATCAAAACTTTCGATGTTGCGACCTGAAAACAGTGGGAAGCTGGAGAAAATCTCGTCACCGGCGCCATCTGTATCTCAACTTACGGTGTCAGTAACGTTGACAGAACATAAATAAGAAGGAAAACATTTTTTTTCCAAAATTTTCAGATTTTGATACCCCTTTTTAACGTCTTAGAGGATGAATTTTGTAAAACGCAGAAACACGGGTGTCACAAATTGTGTTGAAGAGTACTACTACCAAATTTCAAGTCAATTGGACGAAGTTTTTTTTTCATACAAAAAAAATATTTATTTTCATGCTTCAGACGATCTAGCTTGAAATGTTTATATGAAACGATATAAAAAAAAATACGGGTCTGTTAAATTTTCATAAAGTTTACGTACAAAAAATTTGTGTACTGATTAAAAAATAACCCTGTATTTGTATATTAAGGAACATCTGTATTGTTGGGATCGAAATGAGACGAAATAAGTTTTTAGGACTGATTTATTTCACTTAGATATGTACCTACTACATACTAGCTGGTTACATGAGTGTTAATTAATTACGTCATACATTCCAAGGTACTAGTGTCGTCTTACTATAAATAAATGTCCATAAATGGATTGGAATGTTGGGGCCTCTAGTTACAAAGTTATCTTATTTCAATAAAAATATACCTTATAAGGTTCACAATATTGTCCCATGTAGAGAGTAAATACCTTAGATATCATATGACTTACTACGTACGCGTACCTATGTACACGCTTCTATAATAAGATTCCCACGTGTATTCAAAATTTACCTTTGGACAAATTTAAGACAGTAATTAAACAAGAATTTTGCTAAAAGGGCTATTACAAAATTTCTGATTATCTATCAGACAGGCAGCCATGGGAATGAACTGCTCAGCTCTAGAGTTATTTCAGATTTAGTTAAAACTAGTAAATAAATGCGATTTAAATTTCTTGCCTGTTCTTCTCTGAGGAAGACTGCACCTTTGCGAATAGGCGTAGAGTCAATTAGGGTCAAAAGAACGAATGCGTATGTATGTATTTAAATCGTTTAATGTATGATTGTATGTATTTCCTTGTAATCTTGACTTGTTTTAAGTGGCATCCTGAATGTCCTATAAAATTAAGATTTTTTTCTATTCTATGATTCTATACCTATACCTACCCTAGACATCTTCCTACCCACAGGTGTTGTCCGTGCCCGGCCGCGGAGCCCTGCGTGGCCGCAGCCGGCATCAAGTCGGGCCCTCGCGACGTGAACCCCATTGACGGATACCAGGGGGTGCCCTGCGCCTGCCGGGAGTGTTGCTGTGGGAAACCGCCTATTGTAAAGCCAGTGAGTCAATTCTTCTTATCATGTAGGTTAGTCAAGTGTGTGGCGAACTTGGCTAACCCTGGTGTCAGAGCTTTCAAACCGCACAATGGCCTCTGACTTGGTTTTAACGACTAGTCAATCGACAACAGCCGGGACCGGCTTAACGTGCTCTCTGAAGCACGGAAACGCTCGTGATAAATTGCCACTTTGGTCGCCCATCAGGTTCCCTGCCTGTGTGTACGTTGCTTAACCTCACTGATAGGTTGAGATCAGCGGGTGCCACTGGGCTATGAGCGCTTCAGTGAGTCAATAAGACGCACTTTGTATTGTTACCTTCGATCAACTATACTAGATAGGGCCACGTACAAAATCAAAGCTAAATGCTGACGAGTTTTAAGCAGGCTTTAAGGCGACTACAGCACCTAAATTACGATTTTATGATGCGTAGATAAGCATGACCCACTGCATTAAATCGAAGAAAAAAATACTACGGTAATATTCAGGACATAAACTAGATAAGCTGAAAACATGATTCAGCACTTTTGGTTCGATAGAAAAAGCTCACAAAGTCACCTCTAAATACCCAATATTGTGTATCTTTTAAGCTGTAAAAACTATAGTAAAATGCACACAGGAACTTGAATTTGCTATCAAAATGTTCGTGATTGAACACTCTGGATAAGTAGTTAACGCATTTTTCGATTTAAGCTATTACCTTTCCATAAATCTCATTTTTCTAACTTTCGAACATGTTTTTACGCACGCACGCTTTCATAGTCCGTAAACTTCGTGTATCGACACTGTTCGCACTGCCGGCCCAGGCCTGTTGAGAGACGGAGATGGCACTATTCCTATGTGTGCTGCCTTTATCGGGTGCTGTAGTCGCCTTAACACGATAGTCGTTTTAAATGAGTATATGATATTTCAGCGCCGTTGCAAGCACCATGATCACAGATGAACCCCCGACAAAAAAGAGGGTTGATAAGTGTATCTGTGTCTGGCTGTGGCATCGTAACTCCTAAACTGATGTACCTATTTTGATGCGGTGTTTTTTGTTGCTGAAATAATCGAAATGGTTTTTGGCAACATTTAACTATAAGTAAACTTTTTAAGAAAAAAAATAAACCTACTTCAAACAGATCAGTAGGTACTACTTATCACGTTGGGCCTTTTTATAATTCGAACGGCACGGCACGGCAATTCAAAATTTGAATTACCATTGCCTCCTATGTTCTCAGCTTCTAGTATAACTATTACATAGGCGGTATTGGTAATATAATTTTGCCGTGCCGTTTTCGAATTATAAAAAGGCCCATTAACTGATATTGACTTTGTTTTTCGCTTTTTTGAAGTCGGTTTAAGTTTTTTCTTAAAAAGTTTATTTATTTTTCCCTTTTTAGTCTAAATAGAAAGTACGTGAGAAACATTGTAAGAGCCTATTAAATTCGAGAGTTTTCCTCAATTTTCCTAGAATTATACCTCTGGAGTGTGCTCTTACGAATAAATTTTTTTTTTTGAAAAGCGGTCCAAAAATGCGGAGAAATCAGTGAACATACATACAAAAAAATCAGCTCAATTGGTTAAAGAGATCTGCTTTGAAATTGAGTTGCAAGATTCCACCCGAACAAACATTCATACATTGCAAGTTAAATTAAAGCTTGTACAAAAAAGGTACAATATAGAACGTAGGCCGTGTGGTGATCGGTTGAGAATAACACCACCCCATTTCTTTACGTGGGTGTCGTAAGAGGCGACTAAGGAAACACAAATGAGACCTGCCTCCTACCTAGTAGATAATCCGTCCCAGGCAACGACACTTCATTTTTTTCTGAAACTGAGGTATCGTCCTATGGTCTCATGCGGTGTGGTAGGCTTTGTAAAGGGCCGTCTGGTTCGCGACCACCCTCCTACCGAAGCCCGACGCCAAACAGCTTGCTGTGTTCCGTCGGTGCGTGGGAGTACCAGTGCCTTTACTCCATCGCCGACTTCATCTTTGACCTTATGGTCAAGATTGAGGTCAAGAGTTAACCCATCTTATAATAAAAATAAAAAACAACTTTTTTGAAGACAGTTAAAAATAGCTTCAGACGTTTAAAAGTTATGAGGGGTAAATATTCTCCAATAAAACATTCCTTTTCCTCAGTGCTACAAACAGCCAAAGATCCCCGACTCGTACGCGCCGCGGCGATGCTACATGAGGCCGACCGCTCCGGTGGAGTCGTGCACCACCTACAAGATGTCATACCTGCCCACCGACGGCTGCAAGAACCTGAGGGGAGCTCCGCGGAAACCCCCCCCGAACTTGGTGCCCAGTTGTGAGCCTATGGAGGGGTGTACCGTGCAGAAGGTTACTTTTTTTTCTCTCGATTAACTAATAAATAAACGTTAGGTACACTCGAAGGTCCACACTAAGGTTTTCCCCGGTGTCGTGAGTGCGTAATTCCCTTGTCGCCGGTGTCGCCAGTTGAACACGGAAAGGGAAATACGCGTCGTGAGTTGAAACACACAAAGACAAACACGAATACCTAAGACCCGTGAACAATAATTTGCTTTTATTTTCAGAAAAACACAGACGATGCGAGTCTAGAAGACTAGGTCCGTATTACTGAACGCAACTCAGACCCTGATCTACTTGAGTAGCAGTCGTCTTTGTCATTTTGATAGTGGAAGAAAGAGACAATAATACTTAAATATAGATCAAGACTTGAGTCTCCTTCTGTAATACGAGACTTAAATTTTCTGTGCATATCATAATGAGAGAAGGCCCCTAGATTAGACCTATTGATAGTTGGCCGTTTTGTTACATGGACGATTTGCTAATTAGGCAGATTGCTTACTAGGCGTTTCGCTCTGTTAGACGTTTTGCTACTTAAGACTTTCTGATAGGGAGCGGATAGTTGGTACGTTTATTTACATAAGCTAGTTCGACAAAAACTTACTCTCGAGGTTGATCGGTTCAGCATGCCTTATGTGGAACTAGCTTTTGCCGCGACTTCGTTCGCGTGGAATAGTTACGTTGGGCAGCATTTTAATTTGTTTGTGATATTTTTTCATTCCCTATTCCCACACAGACCGAAATTTCAAAAATGCTTCATGGTTTTATCTTCCACAATGACCGATTTTCATACAACTTTCATCACCTATTATTTCAACCCCTTCAAGCCTCTTTTTAACGATATAAGGTAGCCTGTGTCCTTCCCCAAGCTCTAATGTATCTCTATACCTTTTATCATAATCATTGATTCGTAACACACAGCTAGAGTCGCTTTCGCAGTTATAATTTTGTAGGGAAGTAGGGATTAAAAAATATAACCCAAGCTTTTTTTTCCAGCTATCATTCCTTCCGAACCCAGTATGCGTGACGCAGCCGATCCGGCCGTGCAACCACGACATGTGGGGACAGGGGCCCATGCAGAACCTCACCACGCAGCGACACGACTACGTGCCCAAGCCGTGCGTGCTCCGAGAGAACTTCAAACCCGTGCCAAAGTTTCATTGTGTGGACACGCCGTTTGAAAGTTAGTTGTAGTTACTTGGGCGCTGTTGGTTATCGTTGTTGCCTCTTAGGTGATGGCAAGTCTGATGACGAGAGTTTTTAAAAACTGATCTGACTCCGTTTAACGAATGTACCTAGTCAAAATCGTACTTCACAGACTATAGAGTATAATAGAAAACATCGTCCTCTATCCTACGTTGCTGCGCCCAAACTGGGTCCATGATTGTACCATAACTCTGCATGTAGACCTAAAAGACCATGGAAAGAAATAAACTTTATGATTCTGATCAATTCGGCAAGTAATACATTATAAATAAATAACAAATTATTCATTAAACCAAGAATTACACAGTGAAAAAAACTTAGGGCTATGTGTACAAAATAAAAGGGAAAACTTAACACTATGTGCCTGAACTAGGTTAATTAATATTACCTGTATCTCAGGCGTTACAGACCTCAAACAATTAATAAAATAAACTATCACATGCAAAAGAGTTTCCTACCGATAAGTTAAATAAATTACCTAAATTAGAAGAAGAAAAATTTTGAATTTAAATATACAACGTAATTCTTAAAAAACTAAAGTAGGTACATATTGCCGTAACAGATGCAGCTCAGCATAATGCCACAGCCTAAACCGTGATGCTGGTTTTCAGCTGCAACTATTTGATGTAACCATGTCATAACCAAATTGGTAATTAATCTGACCTGTGAAAGTTGGTGAGATACCTACTATGAGGTGAGCTGATGCTCTTCAGATAAGATGCCTGAATAGGTCATCATAAGTTATAACTATGAACCATTTCGACCATGTGAGCTTTCAAACAAAACCGTATCAAAATCCGTTTGGGAATACGATGTCACAGACATACAAGCAACTTAAAATACCAGAAAAACCTCATTGTGGGATGTTTTTTGGGTGCCATTATTTTTCAGATCGCACAATTACGCTAATTTTTAGATCGCACAATCAACAAGATGTCCTACCTCCCCCCTGAGAAGTACGAGCGATTAAAGTCGTACGCGCCGGAGAGATGCTACGAGCGACCCGCGGCAAAGATGGACGGATGTACCACGCATAAGATGAGCTATATGCCTAACCCGGTACGTATTTTTAAAGCGACGTCCTTATAGGCCCTTCCAGTCCATCCAATGTCAAAGAAACGTCCACATAGGTCCCTTCACCACCCGTGGTCCTACCGACCTTTCGGCCGTACGGATTGGACCGAACTTTAGGAGATTTGCTCGAGACTTTTTCACGCGCGCAAATAATTCAACTCTTTAAAAATTCCGTTAAACCTCTTTAAGTATATATCTTGTTCCCTCTATTGTTCCCTTGCTGGGGCTCGTCCTATCACGTATTGCGGCTGGTCCGTATTGATCCAGAAGCATATGGGATGACTTTCAATTAGCTAGAAAAACTTTAGGCAGTGGTTTTCGTAATGAATTTTCCAAGGCAATCAGCTGATCACATAAGTTGAAAGTACTCGTATGAGGCAATTTTTTTTTGTATTTCGACCTATGCTCCTTGGGGAAAGTTGTTGGGCTGATTCAAGTCGTTTATTTTCGCAAGTTTAAAGTCACTCAATATGGGTATCTAGGTTTCGTGGGGCCTGTTAGGAGAGTGAAACGGAATATAAGAAGCTTCGTTTGGATTGTGAATGCAGCTGATTAAAGGGGCTTGATGGGCACCTATTCATACCTATCCCACGTTTCATTTTCTCATTTGATTCGAAATGGTCAGCTTAGCTTACATAGACGCGTGACAGAATCTTGTCGTATGTATTTCGTTTCGTCCTCTCGTTTTATCGCATAGCGTCTGTACGGAATAGGCAGAACGACATCGACATGACAAATTGTCTAGCGTCGATGGTAACGCGGATGGGCAGAACGCAGAATGTTTTCCTTTCATAGTCAGACCATTACGTGGAGAATTTTTTGACGTCTGGGGCGCAGAAAAATGTATGTATCTACTTTAGGTAGTCCTGTAGTTGGTATGGAAATTGGAAACTGGACACAAATGTAAGGTTCAATTGCACCTGTTTTAGATCAAACCAAAAGAGCCTTTGCCGTGGGCTTGCAAGGGACAGTACCAGAAGCCTTGTCAGCGTTTAGATGCATGTACCACCTACGGCATGAGGTAAGTTTGCAAAAATAATGTAGATAAGTACTTTGAAAATTATTGGGCTTTAAAAATTGAAGAATGAAAATCTGCCCACCAAACCGAACTTTCCTTAAAGAGCATCTGCTTGCAACAACAAAAATTCAGTCGATTATTCTTGCCCTTGGATAATAAAATAAAAAAAATCATATGGGTTCCTTAGGAAGAGTTGTTCAGTTTCAGAGATAATGAATTTATAGAGATAATGAATTCGCCCCATATCCGATAAACCACACTCGTCATTGACATGTACACCACCCCATCTCTTTCCGTGGGTGTCGTAAGAGGTGACTAAGGAAACACAAATGAGGCCTGCCTCCTATTATTCCATCCCAGGCTACGACACTTTGTCGAAACAAAGTGTCGTAGCCTGGGATGGAATAATAGGAGGCAGGCTCTTTACAAGGCCCACCACACCGCATATGCGAAATATGCGGTGTGGTGGGCCTTGTAAAGGGCCGTCTGGATCGCGATCTCCTACCGAAGTCCGACGACAAACAGATTGCTGTGTTCCATCAGTGCGAGGCACTGGCCTTAATGGTACTTTCTGGATTAACTCGCTCCTTCGTCGACCTCATCTACAGGGTGTAAGAAACAGCTTAGCAAGAAGTAATATTTTTTCCCGAAAACTTCAAGTTAAGTTTTCGTAATTTACCTACTTGGGCGCTAGGTAATGTACTGCGAAACCGCTCTTCGCGCGTGATCTCCCCGCGCCGCGCTGCTGTCAGTGCGATTTACATTGCTGGTTTGCGTATTTTATGCTGTTATGATTGTAATATGGAGTATGTTCCAACAAATGATTTTATTTTAAAGCAGAAAATATTAAAAAACATGAAAAAAAAATATACATTTTCCGGAGAAAAATTCAATTGGAAAATCATTCAGAATTTTTTACCCTTACACCCCGTATGACCTTGGTAAAGATTGAGGTCAAGAGTTAACCCATATCATATTAAATAATTTAACTTTTACATATCACACAAGCGGTGATATTGAGCCAGACTTATAATTGGAAGGTTGCGGATTCAAATCCTGGTGCGGGCCTGAACAACTAAATTCCTCTTTTCGGATTTATGTACGGATTTCACTTGCTTGAAGGACAACATTGTGATGAAACCCGCATGTCTAAAAAAATTCGTTTTCGAAAGACGAGCGAAGGGAGGCCCGTGTTCCTCGATAGGGATGTATATGACAATAATAAATACAAACTTACTTATTACATGCTGCACAAGCTCATTCCATCTGCCCCCTTCTTCTACCGGACATCCAGACGCACTGAGGGGTACCACCCTTGACGAGATTCCGTGAATCCGTACGGAGCGCTTCTCTTCATCTTTTATACCGCGCACTGCTGGAATGGAAATCGCTGCCTGCGTCTGTATTTCCGGGCTCATATTACCCGAGTCTCTTTAAAGTTCGAGTGAATAGGCATCTTCTGGGTGAGCTTGCTACATCCTCGACCTCATCTTCACCCCTAAGCTAAATTGTGGTCAAGAACGAACACATTCGTTATAAAAAAAAAACATACAGAAGTTTCTTCCAGCTACCTCCCTGCAGACAGTGACTGCCGCCGCAACGCCATCATCCCCAACTCCTGCTTCAATCCCGTCTCAGCTTCCAGGGTATTCGAGTCTGGTACCGTCTACAAAAACAGGTAAAGATCTACGGAATTTTATTTAACAGCTTACCAGATCATAGCCTACAATAAAGTATGTGGCCGACTTGACTAACGTTGCTGTCCCAGTTTTCAAACTGTCAAATCCTTCTATCACACTAATATAATAAAGGCGAAAGTTTGTGTGTGTGTGTATATATATTTGTGCTACTTCTTCACGCTCAAACGGCTGGACAAATTTTGATAAAATTTGGTATGGGGTTAGCCGACACCCTGGATGTACACATAAGTTAGGATTGAAGTAAATAAACGCTACACACTCAAAGGCCCACACTAAGGTTTTCCCTTGTGTCGTGAGTCCCTCGGAACACACATAAAGACAAACACAAACACCCATGACCCGAGAACAAACATCTGCTTTTCACACAAATGTTTGCCCCGACTGGGGATCGAACCCAGGACCCGCCGATCAAGAAGCAGCGTCACTACCACTCGACCAAACCGGCCGTCGAATATGGTCGAATATGGTCCCCAATATGGTCTAGGGCCACTCCAGCTTGTTGAGCTACTTATTAATACTTAATGGGATTTTGATACAAAATTCTATAATGGACGCAAAAATACTGATAACTTTACACAAAAATAATTTAAAATATCAAACAATTGTCTATCTGCATAAATACTTACTTACTTATTATTACATGCTACAATACAGTACATTCCATTTAGTTACTTTTTAATACACAGGGTGTTGAGCTAGAGTACATACAGCAGCACGTCAGGTTTTCCATTTGCTCTACGAAAGCCGCCGCCATTGCATGCGAAATAAGGGCGACGTCAAGGTCAACATGTATAGCCTGATGTGCTGCCGTGTGTACATCAATTTTCGCCAAGAAAAAGAACCCTAAATACACCAATGGTGGAGATCTGACGATGAGGCCTACATATATCTAGCAGGTGGACGTCTCAACGATGAACGCAAAGTATTGCTTCAAATACTGATTATAAATGGCATAACTTCGTTTCAGCTATCTCCCCGCGTGCGCCCCCATACCCCAGCCTATCAAACCGCCCTCGAACCTAGTACCGTCCACAGCTGCCATGGATGGGGACACTGTGCACAAAGTAAGTAAACCTACGTGTATTGGGTACTTATCGTTATGTATAATCAAGTATGAAGCGAACTTGACTAACCCTGGTGTAGAGTTTTTAAACTGCCAAATGGCCTCTGACTTGGTTTAACTCATATGGCACTTGTTCCATCTGATAACCCTCAGAATTTGTGTCAAACGTGGCTATTGGTTCTAGAACCACTGATCCTCTGCCTACCCCGATAGGGATTATTGTTGTAAGCGAAGTATGTATGTAAAGCTATCCATCTGAGTGGGAACACGATGTCACTACAGACAAAAGCACACGCTAAACTTTTTATTGAGGCACTTTCATCAAGTGTTTTTATTTATTTATGCCCCGTTAAGGATTATGGGCGTGACGTGAGCGTATGTATGTATTTTATTTAGCAAAATGGGTCGTATAAATTGCCGCCTTAGTAAAAATTACAAACAGGAAAATACTGATTTCTATATTTGATGACTTTAATAATCTCTTCTATAAGTATGTGTATAAGTGCCAAAAAAATACGCACCGAGATTTTCCAGCTTCCTTTGAATAGTCTCGCTATCTTCTTCTTCTTATCGTGAGGGTACAATCAAGTGTGTGACCAACTTGGTAAACCCTGACGAACCAAGAGTTTTCAAACCGCACAATGGCCTCAGATTTGGTGCTCGCTATTGATATACTATACTTTCTTCCCCAGCTATCCTTCCTTCCGAACCCAGTATGCGTGACGCAGCCGATCCGGCCGTGCAACCACGACATGTGGGGACAGGGGCCCATGCAGAACCTCACCACGCAGCGACACGACTACGTGCCCAAGCCGTGCGCCATACGGGAGTCTTGCCGGCCACCGCACAAGTTCCATTGCGTGGAAACGCCGTTTGAAAGTCAGTGATATTTATCGTAGCTTAAAGTACCAAACCTAGAGTATGGGATCTCGTTCTAGACGGAGATCCCAGGGCCGCCAGACCTTACTTATTTACTCATTAACCAAATGTGCGGGAAATATTAGTGCTAATATGTACTATTACCATATGAATACCAGCGAACCTGGGCCGACGGCCAACTTTCAGCTACTTATAGAATATTTAATTAAATATAAAAATTAATGATCAACACCGCCAGACTCTCCGTTGGCTGTAATTTCTGCCAGACGCTTTACAGTTCGCAAATAAATTATGCGATTGTACCTAAAATCTGAGCCGTGATTTTTTTATATGATGTTCAGGGAACTATAACAATACTTTTTATAGCACCCAGACTTCAAGACAAGTGAGTAATTTTTGGAAGTACCTTCAGAACCTGGTAGCTGAAAATTGGCCGTCGGTCCAGGCTAGCAGGTATTCATATGTCAACTACTCTTTCCCACACTTTTGGTTAATGAGAAAATAAGTAAGGTCTGGCGGCCCTGGGATCTTGGTCTGTTCATTGTTACCACGTTTTATACCAAGCTACTGTGGTAAGAGTTGGTTTCGTCAATAAGAGATTAAACTGTGTTTCTTGACAGCCGCCGGTGATCTCTATCTATCTATCTATCTATGGAGGGGACGCCCGTCCAGCCGCCGGTGATAGTTCAAAATTTAAAACTCATAGGAAATTTTATTAAAAATCTGACCGTCAAAAGTGGTATAGGAATTTGTCCTTCATGTCCATGATGAAGCGATAGGCTGTTTCAGCATAAGCTAAATAAGAAGTAGGTACTCGATTAACGGGTTCAAAGCAAAGTCGAGTAACACACTGTGAAACACAGCTGTGTGATTTGATTTTGACACTGATTAGCTGCTTCTACCATTCTATTGCCATTGCCAGAGCCTACCTCGTCTGCTGATCTGCAGGGTGCACCACGGGTAGGAGAGTTTTATAAAGGTAACATACACTTGTGAGAACTCATGCACCGAGGCTGGGCACTCACGTTTTATTTGAGAGAGGATCACTTCTAAGGCCAAAAATGTATTGCTATGATAATAAAAAAAACGCTTTGGAAAAGGGAAGTAATTAGATATTAGTTGTAGTGAAATTATGTTATGCGGTTTTATATCATGCATTTCGAGCACTAAGCATCTCTAATGTTTTAAGGCTGCCTTGGTCTTTGAATTCAACTTATCTTTGAAAACGACTTGATTTCCAGATCGCACGATAAACCGTATGTCGTATTTGGACCCGGGACGCAGCAAGATACCAGCGAGCTACGCACCGGTGAAATGCTACGAGAGACCAGCAGGTAACTTATAAATCCTTACTTCCCTACCTACTAGGTACTATGATATTATGTGAAAGTAACCCTACCCTGTTTGTCTGTCTGTTACGCTTTTACGCCTAAACTATTGAACCGATTTTGATGAAATTTGGTACAGAGATACATTAGACAATGGAAAAGGACAAACAACATTTTATCCCACTGCTTGGCACGGTATGACCTGTAATCCACGCGGGCGGAACCACGGGCGGGACGCTTTCACGCCTAACTACTGAACCGATTATGATGAAATTTAGTTCAGAGGTTGATGAGACGTTGAGAAATTTCATAGGCTACATTTCGTCCCACGGCAGGGCACGATATAACCTGTTATCCATGCGGGCGGAAAGCCGATGTTATAATAAATAACTGCCACGTGTGGTCTTCTTCCAACGGGATCCCCAAAGGTTTCCCAGAGTTATACCATTGTGGTGTAAGGCCAGCTAGACTAGATTCCATGTTACGTATACATACCACGGACTACTAGGTTTCAAATGATGAACTTGATAATTAGCTTAAGAACTTATTGCACCATTTGAAGACAAATAAAGAAATATGAATATGAATATGAATACTTAAGGGCCTGGCCACAGCTCAAGAGAGGTGGAGGCGGCAATAGCAAATTTCGGTCTCCATTGCTGGCTCAGTGCTGGCTCTAGCGCTATTTAGAGGACAGTGACGGGTATAGTCTTGTCAAATATCAGATTCGAGTCGAATAATGTAGAATACAGGTGCTGAGATGGGGCCGGGCCGTTAAGATCGCCTTACTAGAGACCTGTTTTGTTTTCAATGTCATATTACTTACTTCAACAGCCAAAATGGACTGCGAGACAGTTCAAAAGATGTCGTACCAACCAGTGTGCGTGCCTGCCCCGCAGAAACCGCCGTGGGCGTGCAAGGGGCAGTACATCAAACCGTGCCAGAAGGTAACTTTCAATGTCACCTGTAACATTCGCCTATAACACGACGGGCTAAGATTGTAGGGAACATTTCATGTTAGGTACAGGTGGTCGCTAACCCGCGTGGTCAGTGCGGCGAATATTGTAAAAAAAAATCTACTATCGCCAAACCTGAAGGTAAACAAATACATGACTTCATTAAGTACGACGGGCGTGGAGGTTAATTAAGGCCCATATTACAGAAGAATCTATAACTAAGTATTGATTGTCTCTTTTTCTCAGATCAGAGTCTGAGTCGCGTTCTATAATACAGACCTAAGATCCTTTGACTTTAGGAGAGATCCACATGACTACTAGAAGGACTTAATAGGTTGATATTTTTGGAAAAAAAATATTTAACAGGTCTTTTACCAGGAGCGTATATAGAAGACCACATAAAGAGCATACCAAATGGGCACCACTTTGCACATTCCATGTTATATTTTCGCTCTTAGTCCAGCATTCTGGGCATAGGCGTGTATAAGAGGGGGGCCGAGTGGGCCGTACCTATCCCAGTATGGTCTAGGGCCTACCCCAAGATTTTGATGAACCGATTTAGAATTCTATGATGTACGCCAAAATACTAGATAACAGTATTCAAACAAATATCATTTAAAAAATCAGTCAGTGAGAAATCTAACTACTCACTTACTGTTGAGAGTAGGTAGACTCTGCATTATCGCATCGGCCACCGGTTTTTTATTACATGTCAGCCCCCCCCCCCCCCCCCCCTTATAAATAGCCCTAGATTCGCCAATGGTTCTGGGAATTTAAGGCGACTACAGCACCCGATAAAGGCAGCACACTTAGGAAAAGTGCCATCTCCGTCTCTCAACAAGCCTGGGCCGGCAGTGCGAACAGTGTCGATACACGAAGTTTACGGACTATGGCTACGGTCCGAATGACGATTTTGGCGATAACAGCGCGCCAACGCTAACAGCCTGGTCCGAATGGATGACAGCGCTAAAATCGACAAATGACAGTTATCGAATCGGACCAGAACGTTAGCGCGCTTACGGTATTTCTAACCTCAAAATCTTTGTTTACCTTCTGAAGATGCTTTTTTTCTGCTCAAGGAGTTTAATTAGTCATTACCCACGCCAATAACAAAGAAAGAAGAACTTTAAAGGAAAACCTTAAAAAAACACAAGAAAAACACTTTCAATTTGTTTATTTTGACGTGTGTTTGACAGATGTTTGACAGATCGCTCACAGTGATTACGCGTCGAGGCATGGTCGTTGTTAGCGCAAGATGGCGTCGGTAATGACGTCATGAGTGACGTCACTGTCAGCGCTGTGAGCGCGCTAATTGTAGCTAGATACTTATTTTTCTTTGGGTTGTTTTTTGTGATTTGTGTAATTCACTTAAGTTCTCTCCTCTTAGCTATTTTTTTTTTTTTTTTTGGATCGTATCTTTTACTTTCCCCATCGTGCATTTTCTCTCTACAACGTGAAGTTGGCGGAATTGCGATCAAGCGGATTGCCATAATACAAGATTCTATTCTAACAGGTCAATCGGACCAATGTTTGAGCGATAATATCGATATTATTGTCATTCGGACCGTAGCCTATGAAAGCGTGCGTGCGTAAAAATTTGTTCGAAAGTTAGAAAAATGAGATTTATGGAATCGAAAAATGCGTTAACTACTTATCGAGAGTGTTCAATCACGAAAATTTTGATAGCAAATTCAAGTTCCTGGTGCATTTTACTATCGTTTTTACAGCTTAAAAGATACACAATATTGGTATTTAGAGGTGACTTTGTGAGCTTTTTCTATCGAACCAAAAGTGCTGAATCATGTTTTCAGCAAACTACTTATCTAGTTTATGTCCTGAATATTACCGTAGTATTTTTTTCTTCGATTTAATGCAGTGCGTCATGCTTATCTACGCACTACACATCATAAAATCGTAATTTAGGTGCTGTAGCGCCTTAATGCAGGTTCGGGGCATATTGACGTGGATAGCCGGACGAGAATATTAATATCTTGGATTTCATAATCATAAATATTGCGTTCTATTTCAGTTGGAAGCAACGACAATATACAGGTCTTCGTTCCTGCCGCCGGGTGAAGACTGCACAGAATATATGGACCCATGCAAATACGGGGACTGCAAACGTGAGCGGGATTTCAATTTTGAATATTTATACTCGTATAATTTTAGAAAAATAAGTGGGATCTGTAAAAAAACATGGTGAACTCGCAACGTCATCGACCAAATATTTTCTGCTGGATTGGATGTTTGTTGTTTGTGACCTAGGATGTTTTTCAAACTGTGGATCACAACCCCTTTAGGGTTCGTCAAGGCTTACTCGGGGGTTCCAATTAATGACAATTAATTGGAAGTCCTACACTACAACATGACAATTTCAGTAAAATGCAATGCCTTTATAATAATGACTCCCGCTGTCCGGGTCACCCCTTGGTAAACTTTACCTAAGGAGGTTTTAGGGGGTCGCCAGAACTTTTCAACTTCCAAAGGGGTCACGTATTCAAGAAGATTAAAAAACTCTGGCCTAGAAAGGAACCCATTATTTGGCAGAATCACGGAAGAATCTCATTCGTTCCTGTAGCAGTTATGCAAATAATAAAAAAACAAAACTTACTCATTTAATTTTGTTTCCAGCGTGCGATTGTATATGTCCTGCCCAATGTATCGCGACGGACCCATGCGCGTGCGTGTTCCCGCGCGCGGCTTGCTGCAGCTAGCCGGTAGCACGCGCCGCCATCTTGATCAACCCCTCGACAAGATGGCGGCCAGCAAAATGGCGCAAGACTCAAGCGAAAAACGCTTTTTAGTAAGCCCACGGCTAACCCTAAATTAGACGTAACTTATTTTTTTTTTCTAATTTTATCTCGATTATGAAATTGTGTTCGTAAGTATTTAATGTTTATTATATTGCGCGAGACCAATTGTTTATATATCGATAGGAATTGTGTTGATGCGATGTTTTTTTGGAATTTTTTTTTTTTTTTTTGTTTTTATTATTATGATAAATCGTAGAAGAGTTCGCATTATGGGAGTTTTTTTTTCAGTATTGTCAAGTTTTCAGTTATCATTGATCATCCAAAGGTATTTGAGTAAGATGTGAATAAATAACGGCTGTGAAAGACATATTTTGCAGACAAATTTAAAAACTATCTTACATAAGGATGGCTCAATGATAACATGTTTTTTTGACTATACCGAAAATATATTCATAGTTTCTTATATCGATATATTATTGGATCTCTGCTTATTTTAATTTATATTAGAAAATTGTACATTTAAGTCAGTTTTGTCAAAGATACTAAAGCTAAAGCTGTATCGTTCACAAATCTGATAGGTTAATTCAGAGATATTTGTTATTCAGATAATTATATTTAGGAATGTTTAAAAATTATGTAATATTTATAAATTAACTATACAGGAAGTATATTACAATAAAGCTAAGAAAATAATGAATCGTATTTCATTTACTACCTACCTGTTAGAAAACAGCTGACTTGAAAAACTGGGTGTAATCCAGAAATAATAGGGAATATTCTGGGAACAACAGTGACGTCATATTCCAGTGCCAAAACAGATAATTCGGGAATAGCAATGTTTAGTAGTGTAGGTTCCGAGAACAGTAGACGTTCCGGGAATATTAATGTTAGTGCTAAATAGCCCAGAATAAGGGGACGTTCCAGGATTAACGGAAATAGTAACGAACGTTGAGATTAATAGCGAGTTCCGGGATTAGTTGACGTTTCGGGATTAATAGCGGACGTTCCGGGATTAGTAGCGGACAATCCGGGATTAGAAGCGGACGTTGCCGGATTAGTAGCGGACGCTCCGTGATCATTGTTATCACTATTGCGGGCCGGGGAATATTCCAGACTGTCTTCACTTTCAAAGAAAAATCTATAAAAGATGTTATTATTATTTTATACTTTATTGTACACAAAAATTAAAACAAACATTTTACAGAGAACAGGATACACAATGGCGAGCTTAACTCAAAATGAGTTCTCTTCCAGCTAACCTAAGTGACAGAGAAATTTATTTGAAGCGGGCAAAAGTGTACAACACGGAGAACAAAATTACTGACATGGTAAAATATAATAATTATATATTTTACCATGTCAGTAATTGAACAAATATTCAAGTAACAAAAGCAGACTAACTACATAAATATCTTACTAGCCATACACCTATACATATACCTACCTAATATAACTTTATATAAAAATACATAAATCCAATACATACATAATATATGTAAGTATATACAATATATAAATATAATTATATATATATACATATACACACACAAAAATACATACATACACATGCAAGATAAATAAGTTTATGTTGACAGATAATGCCGTTTCCTGAAAACATCCAACGATCGACTCGCCTGGATCGAAAGCGGCAGTGAATTCCACAAACGAACAGAGTGCACCGTGAAGGAGCCCCCATAACGGGAGGAGGAGTGGGATGGGAAGCGAAGAAGGAGGGATCTGCAGGACCTGCAGGGCTTGCCACGAGGTATCTGATACTCAAAACGCTCACGGAGGTATTGTGGAGACGTGGGATTATTTAAAATAGAGTACAGTGTAGAGAGCACATGAACATCACGCCGACGCCTAATTGGAAGCCATTTTAGTTGAGATCTGTATTGTGAAATATGGTCATATTTACGTAGTCCAAATATAAAGCGAATGCACAAGTTCTGTAGCCTCTCCAACTTGTTCAACAATTCCTCCGTGGCATCCAAGTAGCAGACATCTGCGTAGTCAAGTAAAGGAAGGAGCAAGGATTGGGCAAGGATAACCTTCGTTTCAAACGGGAGAAACCACTGAAGACGCTTTAGGGACTGGAAATAATAAAATACCTTTTTACTCACCTCATTTATGTGACATGACCACGAAAGATGCCAGTCAAAAATTACACCGAGGTTTTTAGCCGTCTTAGTGTAAGCAATCGGAGTACCGTCGAATACTACTGGAGGTAAATTGGTATAATCAACGATACTGCACATATACGAGCTACCAACCAGTAGGACCTGTGACTTAACCGGGTTTACCAGGAGCCCATATGATTTGGCCCAATTTCTGATCCTGTCCAAATCTACGTTAAGGTCTGTAATACTTTGCGCAAGGTCGCCAGCGGGGAAATGACGATATATCTGCAGATCATCTGCATAGAGATGGTATCGAGAATTAATGATATGAGTGATTTCGTTAATAAATATTGAGAACAAGAGAGGAGATAATACGCCGCCTTGGGGAACGCCCGCAGTTAGGTCACACCACTTCGATACAACATCGTCAGAGTGGACACACTGAGACCGACCCCGAAGATATGAATTGAACCAAGTAAGTACAGGTGGAGATACGTTAAGAGATGAAAGGATACCTAGGAGGATGTCAAAGTCGACCGAGTTAAATGCACTGCTAAAATCGAGCAGTGTCAACACAGTCAACTGTTTCCTGTCGATAGCCAGGCGAATGTCATCACTGACCTTGAGCAAGGCTGTGATGGTACTATGACCCGGTCGAAAGCCTGACTGATAAGGGCTAAGGAGGTTATGTCGGGTAAGGTAAATGGAGAGCTGTCTCTGGACAAGATTCTCCAGGACTTTAGAAAGGATAGGAAGAATGGATATTGGGCGGAACTGGGAGAAAGAGGAAGGGTTTGATACCTTCGGCAGAGGGAGAACATGGGCCTTTTTCCAACTGCCTGGGAATGAGCCAGTAGAGAGAGACTGGTTAAGGATGTGTGTGATAACAGGTAACAACTCATTCACAAGCAGAAGTATCATCTGAAGATGAATCCCATCCTCTCCCACCGCTTTGGTGGAAATAGCGAGGATAGATCTCTTAACGTCACACGCCGTTACTGGTGAGAAGGCGAAAGGTGTGCACTTGGGTAAAGTCTTTTGTGAGATTTGTGATAGTGTAGATAATTTAACACTATCATCAAGTATACAAGGAGTTTGAGAAAAGTGCAAATTTAAATCATCAAGATTGATGTTCGGTGTCGATTCGTTACCCACTTTGCCGATACCCAGTGACCTCAGAAATTTCCACGTTTCTGCATTATTAAGTTTATCGAGAGAGTTATGAATATGGCGTTTTTTAGCATCCCTACACAGACGATTGCAGGTATTACGGAGTTTCTTGTATGTCGCGAGATTTTCCTCTGTCCCAAACTTCCGATAGTGCCGTTTTGCTTTATCCCTTTTAGCCATCATCTTTTTGATAGATTCAGACAACCATGGTGCAGGCAGGTGTTTGACTCTGACGCGTCTGATTGGAGAGTGGACATCATAGAGTCGGATGAGAGAATTATTAAACAAAGATACCATCTCGTCAACCGTATCAGAGCCAAAGACCGCCGACCAGTCGATATTGTCTGCATCAGCCCATAAACGTTCCAAGTTAATGCCTCTAAAACTACGGAGGAATATAAATTTTGGTTTTGGTTTAGGCGGTCGAATTTTATATGATAAGTATATTAAGTCATGGTAGGAGAAAGGAGACGATGTCTGGCCATGTGTTGCAACCATGCTGGGATCGGAGACGATAATGAGTTATACAGCATTTGCTCTGACAAAAGGCTACCTACATAGGATGGTAAACAAAACTATGCAAGGAATTGAAAAAACTTCATTTATTAAATTAAGGCCCTGTATGGCTAACTTTACAGTACCAACATCAATTATTATACAAAAGTACTCGACGCATACATTTTATTACAAGTTATATTGTCTAGAACCGCGGATCAAATGAATTTTAAATGAACTTTAGCGAGCAGAATAACATGTTTCAAACTAACTATGAATGATCTAAAGTACGATTTACACCAAACGCGTCGGTTTAGGATGCTGTCTAACCTACAACCGGAAATTTTGTGGCGTCGGATGTCTCTTTCTTTCGCTATACAGATGACAGTGACAGGTAGTGTTTTGGGAAGTGGTCATTTTGGGAAGTAGTCAATCTGAGAAAGTAGTCATTATGGGAAGTGGATGATTTGGGAATGGTCATTCTGATATGTGGTCTTTTTGGGAAGTGGTCGCTTTAGGAAGTGGACATTATGGTCCGAAAGGACAATTATAGGTGGTTCGTTGATGTCCATAACGGATGACCTTATTGTATAGAAATAACCCAATCTCGGCTAGACAAAACGCGTGTTGACGAACCTCGTTTTAAACGAACTGTGTATTAGACCAACCGCTACAGAATCGGTCATGCGCTGCCGCTTATAAACTTTAAAGGGTGGTATGCTATCATGCTCGCAAGTGTAGATGATTTTAAATGGTTGTGGTTTACTGGTCGCTCAATAATGTCTCTAACGATTAACCCACGGTTCTCAACAGACAAAAGTTACAAAAGTCTTTAAGCTTTGCGAGATAACACTTTTTACAGCCCGCCGATTGTAAAAAGTACTTAAAATAGTAGAAAATACTTGATTCCATATCACGACGTACAAAAATATCAAAATATCTGCTTTACAGGTATCTACCACACTAAAAAAACCCGCGAGGCGAAATAGTGCGAAATCGCATTCTTAATATATTTTTTCTTTTTTTGTTTAATTTTCGTGAAAGGCAAAAGGAGTCTATGTCCATACAGCCATTTCTTCTTTATTTGCTCCTCATGTTCTACGTAACCGGATAGTGTTTACGAAGAAAAATGGCGCCGAGAAGCACTACCGTGTCAATCATTGTTTGTCTAACAATCGAAACAGATGCACTATATCATTTGAATGTTTTTATTACAATAAACATTAAATTACTGTAAACGCAGAAAATGGAATTGACATAGCGACTACGCCAAGTAATCGGATTACCATTTTTTTTTAAAAAATCTGGCGTGGAAACAAGATTTTTGGCCAAATAACATTTTAAACATCAAGTGTTGCCATACGCACCGGTAAACCGGCTAGCTTCTCAAATATCTTCTACTGTTTTAAGTGCACAATATATGGTAATATAAACAAAATTTGTAAAACAAAAACATCTACATTTTCAATTAATAAGTATTGGATATTTGCGATGGTCATCCTTCGGCGACGATCATTTGCTTAAACGCACATTTCTGGTCCAGAATTAAGACTGCATCCTGGTGATAAAGAAATTTGATACATTTTAGTTTCTACTGGGTGACGTTAAATTAGTTAGAGAAACTTTAGGGCAGGGCTTGATAACCGAAAAAATTTCGATTAAAACGGTTAGCGGTATGACGTCATACCTTTAAATTTTAGGTACCCGTAAATAACGGTACCGTTATTTTCCGGTAGCTAAAAATTTCGGTAGCGAAATTATTTAGTAGCGCAAAGTAACAGTATCGTTATTTTTTGTGGTACATAAATTACTCAATAAAGGTTTTCTTTACACCCCACCGCTGCCGGAAACATCACGCTGGCGTTTTTTCGGTATACCGAAATAATTTCGGTTACGGTAGCGACTAAAATAAAGGTATCATATTATTGTAAAATGATAAAGATATCGGTTAAGGTATCTGTATAAAACGGTAGCGTAACCGTAATTCCTAACCGTTTTGACTCTACCTTTAAATTGATACGGTATTGAAATTTTATACCTTTACCATTATAATTCTTTATTGTACACACATAGTTTGATACTTAATTACTAAAAAATGTTACAAAGGCGAGCTTATCTCTATAAGAGATCTCTTCCAGCCAACCCATCCGGTGTCAGAAAAGCTATAAATTACGGGCACAAGACTGTGTGCATTAATTATAGTACTTATAAAAATAAATATTAACAGTTACTACTAAATTACAAAAATACAACATAAGAAATATATACATTTATATATAAATACACATACATACACACATATATATATACAATACCGTTGTACCTTAACCGTTTTCAAGCCCTGATTTAGGGGATAGTTCTCCCTAAGAAACTGAACAACTTTTCCCTAAGAACATAGGTCGAAATACGAAAAATAAAATTTCGCCTATCCATTTAACTTGAGCGATCAGCTGATAAAGTTTAACCCATCCCGGGCTTGTTTACGGCGCGTGCGATACAAATCTTGAACACCCGGGTGTTCAAGAAGCGCGGAAATATTTAATTTACATCTAACTAATTTGAAATCACCTCATACTTCTACAATGTAGGTCCTACACAATAGGTCGGCTTAAGCAAACATCGCTATTACTAAGAAAAGAAATGCATTTTACATGTATTTCTTTATGCTTCTTATTTTCTATTGTGTATTTAAGTACTAGTTTTTACTAGGTGTTGATGATGATTCGTGTGTTTTGCGATGTTTTTCGTGTTTTGTCTTTCAATCTTTTAAATACGTTTTATTATTATTATTGTTTTTTGTGACGATCATAACTTAAGCTGAACTGACTAATTAATTTAATTTGACATTGTATGCTTTGTTATGAAATAAATTTATCTTATCTTATCTTATCTAATCTACGTCTTTAAGACCCGTATTACATAAGGAGACTCAAGTCTTGATCTATACTTAAGTATTGATTGTCTCTTTCTCTTATTATCAAAGACGTCTGCTACTTAAGTATAGATCAGAGTCTGAGTCGCGTTCTGTAATACGATCCTTAGACTCCTCACGAATGGCTGAGATAGATTGACAGACAAAACATTTATAGCAGATATATCTTTCACCACTGTGGCGCAAAAGTCATCACCTTTTTGAAAACCGATATTTGAATCACTGTCTAATCTTTTACTGGGTTCAAATTTGCGAATTAGACCCGTGTTAGCATAAAATATTAATATTATGTATTAATCTATACTAATATAATTAAGAGGAAAGATTTGATTGTTTTTTTGTTTAAATAAATAAATAAATAAAAAACTCTTTATTTCTTTCACCAAAGAGAAAAAAAAAAGGCTCCGAAACTACTGGACCGGTTTGAAAAATTCTTTCACCATTAGAATGCTACATTATCCCTAAGTAACATAGGCTACATAATTTACCCGAATTCCTATGCCTGGTTCGGAGTATAGTTACCTACAAGATAAAAGACTGAGAAAGTTATGTCTATTGAAACCAACCGGAATGTTTCAAGTCTGGTGGCTGCAACGCGGTGGATGCTCTTGGCCACTAAAATAGAAAAAAAATAACGTCTGAATACACGTTATTGATTTTTTTGCAATAAGGAAACAAGGGGAGGGCCTTGAATGTTTAGGCTGCTAAAAAAATAAGCTATCTAATAATTAAAGTCTAGCTTCAGGCATTTATTATTTTCTATGGCTAATGGCCTTGCTGCCAAAGCTTTTAAATTTTAAAAAAATTGTCTTGTCAATGTCAGTCGGTTACTGGTTTTACGAGACATTAAAAAGAGCCATAGACAGGAAATTAGAACAGAGCTTCATACATAGAAATTGATTGATTGACAAGAAATTGAATTGAGAGCGAGAAAGAAGATATACAAAAAATGAAAAATTTATTTTTAAGGCCTAAACAAAATAAATGAAATTGAACCGCTTAAACTAATTGAACCAGACTGACTTTTGAAACAATTTTAATGACAAGCTATTCAACTATCTCACTTGAGGCCAGCCCAGTAAGCATTGGTTTGCTTGTGATTGGATGTGATTGGATTACAAGACGGAAGGGCTCACTCTCGCGAAACCAAACGAAAATCATTCTCCATACTAAATTGGTACATCAATTTTGAATATATTGATAGAAAGTAAATTAACCTAACAACTATTGTATTTGAATCATAAAATTAACCAGCTAATTTAACAATGTAAAAGTCTCACATACTGACTGTAAAAGACAGTGAGTGGGACTCGAGGGTTTTGCTGTATAAGGCTGACAACCTCTTACTATTATAAATCATGTTTTATCTAATAACCCTCAGAACTTATATCAAACGTGGCATCAACTGCTCCTAGAACCGCTGAGCTGATACTTTGCCTACCCTGTTAGGGATTATAGACGTAAAATGTATGTATGCAAACACTTTATTGCAGAAAAACACAGATAGAAAGTATTTGTGTGAATAGTCTTAGTAATAGGAAACTTACTTGCACGCTAGATGCTAGTTAAACATGTGATAACCTGTAATACCATGTTTTCCACCTGTAATTACCATATTTACTGCAATAATTTAAGGTTACCGAGAAAGAGTGATGACTTTTGCTCCATCTATTGTTACATTCTATATTCTCCTCCTTATCAGAACATATACGTCCCCGCCGAGGGCCATGAGCCTCCCTTCGAAAAACGAAGGTGATTTAGGAGGCGACTTTAAATTAATTAGCGAAACTGTAGAGGGTGATTCTGCCCGTGAAACTGAAAAAGGAACCTTTGGAGCTATGTTCGTTGTTCAGTTTAATGAATTACATTACTTGAGCCGCTGCAGTACGGTGGAGTTGAGCAGGCCGCCCGAGTCGCCTAGCTCCCTCCACTAGCGCAAATGTTTGTGTGTGTGTGTGTATGTGTATGTGTGTGTGTGCGTATGTGTGTATGTGTGTGTGTGTGTTTGTATGCATGTGTGTATGTGTGTGTGAGTGCGTACGTGTGCATGCGTGCGTGTGAGTGCGTGCGTATGAGTGCGTGCGTGTGAGTGCGAACGTGTGCGTGCGTGCGTGTGTGCGTGCGTATGTACGTATGTTCGTTTACATTACTTGAGCCGCTGCAGTACGGTGGAGTTGAGCAGGTCAGCCTGCGCCAGCGTAGCCCCCGGGTCACATGTATGTATGTATGTATATATGTATGTACGTATGTTCGTTTACATTACTTGAGCCGCTGCAGTACGGTGGAGTTGAGCAGGTCAGCCTGCGCCAGCGTGGCCCCCGGGTCACATGTATGTATGTATGTATATATGTATGTACGTATGTTCGTTTACATTACTTGAGCCGCTGCAGTACGGTGGAGTTGAGCAGGTCAGCCTGCGCCAGCGTGGCCCCCGGGTCACATGTATGTATGTATGTATATATGTATGTACGTATGTTCGTTTACATTACTTGAGCCGCTGCAGTACGGTGGAGTTGAGCAGGTCAGCCTGCGCCAGCGTGGCCCCCGGGTCACATGTATGTATGTATGTATATATGTATGTACGTATGTTCGTTTACATTACTTGAGCCGCTGCAGTACGGTGGAGTTGAGCAGGTCAGCCTGCGCCAGCGTGGCCCCCGGGTCACATGTATGTATGTATGTATATATGTATGTACGTATGTTCGTTTACATTACTTGAGCCGCTGCAGTACGGTGGAGTTGAGCAGGTCAGCCTGCGCCAGCGTGGCCCCCGGGTCACATGTATACACATCAAAAAAAGTTTGCGATCACTTGGAAAAGTGCTAATATTTTTTATTGTAGAAGAATAAAACTTAATCACTTTTTATCTTTTGATTCCTTATTTAAAAATATGAAATTTAAATATAAAATAATTTCGTAATTCAAATGTTTTTTCATTTAAAAAGACAATCAACCCTTGCTTGCTTTCATTCAGAAATCTGACATAGTCGCAACTTATCAATATTTTCAATTTATTCAAAAAAAATTAAGTTGGTAACGATGCCGAGAGGATTAACTGCAGTTTTACGAGCCAGAATTCTAACTTTAAGTGGAGAAGGCTATTCCACGAGGGAAATATCACGCAGAGTTCATGTATCCCAATCCTGCGTGGTGACCACGTTGGAGAGGTATCAGGGCATGGAAGATTTAGCTGATCGACCTCGCAGTGGTCGCCCAACTGTTCTTACTGCAATTCAGAAGCGATATATCAGATTACTGGCTGCCCGTGACCCAACAATGAACGCTACTAAAATGAAAGCAGAGCTGCGAGCTGCCACCGGCCGCGAAGTTAGCACCCAAACGATTAGAAATTGCTTACACCAAGCTGGATTACGAGCAAGGAGATCCTGGCGAGCACCTCTGAACTCACAGCAACGGAAGCGGCGCAGATTGCAATGGGCTAGGCTCCGTCAAAATGAAGAAATTGAGGACGAAAGCATCTGGCAGAACTGCTTCTTCGTTGACGAAACGCGGATCAGTACACATCCAGATAACCGACGTGTCCGTGTCTGGAGAAGACCTGGCGACTCTGAAAGGCAGAGAACTGCCACTGGAACCGTTCAGCAGGGCGGGAAATCAATGTCCTTTTGGGCCGGGATAATGATTGGGGCTAGGACGCCCTTAATCCCGTATCAAGGCACCATGACCGGAGCCATGTACAAAACGATTGCAATCGATGGATACGTCAGACCATTCCGCATCAACCACGGGCGCCAATTCATAATGGTAGATGATAATGCGCCCGCACATCGAAACGGACGTGTTGATGCTGCTCTCCAGCAATACGACATCACCAGGTTAGACTGGCCTGCCGGCTCGCCTGACTTAAACCCGATCGAGCATGCGTGGGATGCTCTTAAGCGAGCTGTTTGGAACCGTCAGCCACCTCCGCGAACAGTGTCAGAAATCAGGGCAGCTGCTATTGAAGAGTGGGACAGGTTACCACAAGAAATGCTAGATAACTTAATTCTTAGCATGCCCAGAAGGGTTTCCGCATGTGTGCGAGCCAGGGGAGGAGTCATTTTATACTAACTATTAGTTTTTTCGTAATAAAATTTGTTTGTTTTTTCATTAATTCAAATTTTTCATTACATTACATTTAAGCCAAAATTGCATTTCCTAGCTTTTGTTAATAAAAAGTAAATAATTAATAATGATTCTTTTATTTACTTAGTGCATTTTCATCATAAAATCATAAAACGTAAACAGTTTCTTTAAATAATTTATATTTTAAAGAATACACCTGATTTTGCTACTGATCGTAAACTTTTTTTGATGTGTGTATGTATGTATGTATATATGTATGTACATATGTTCGTTTACATTACTTGAGCCGCTGCAGTACGGTGGAGTTGAGCAGGTCAGCCTGCGCCAGCGTGGCCCCCGGGTCACATGTATGTATGTATGTATATATGTATGTACGTATGTTCGTTTACATTACTTGAGCCGCTGCAGTACGGTGGAGTTGAGCAGGTCAGCCTGCGCCAGCGTAGCCCCCGGGTCACATGTATGTATGTATGTATATATGTATGTACGTATGTTCGTTTACATTACTTGAGCCGCTGCAGTACGGTGGAGTTGAGCAGGTCAGCCTGCGCCAGCGTGGCCCCCGGGTCACATGTATGTATGTATGTATATATGTATGTACGTATGTTCGTTTACATTACTTGAGCCGCTGCAGTACGGTGGAGTTGAGCAGGTCAGCCTGCGCCAGCGTGGCCCCCGGGTCACATGTATGTATGTATGTATATATGTATGTACGTATGTTCGTTTACATTACTTGAGCCGCTGCAGTACGGTGGAGTTGAGCAGGTCAGCCTGCGCCAGCGTGGCCCCCGGGTCACATGTATGTATGTATGTATATATGTATGTACGTATGTTCGTTTACATTACTTGAGCCGCTGCAGTACGGTGGAGTTGAGCAGGTCAGCCTGCGCCAGCGTGGCCCCCGGGTCACATGTATGTATGTATGTATATATGTATGTACGTATGTTCGTTTACATTACTTGAGCCGCTGCAGTACGGTGGAGTTGAGCAGGTCAGCCTGCGCCAGCGTGGCCCCCGGGTCACATGTATGTATGTATGTATATATGTATGTACGTATGTTCGTTTACATTACTTGAGCCGCTGCAGTACGGTGGAGTTGAGCAGGTCAGCCTGCGCCAGCGTGGCCCCCGGGTCACATGTATGTATGTATGTATATATGTATGTACGTATGTTCGTTTACATTACTTGAGCCGCTGCAGTACGGTGGAGTTGAGCAGGTCAGCCTGCGCCAGCGTGGCCCCCGGGTCACATGTATGTATGTATGTATATATGTATGTACGTATGTTCGTTTACATTACTTGAGCCGCTGCAGTACGGTGGAGTTGAGCAGGTCAGCCTGCGCCAGCGTGGCCCCCGGGTCCCCCAGCTCCGAGCCGGGGAAACCCGCCACTAGCGCGAATGACTGCAACAAACGGGGTTTTTCATACAAACTGTTCTTTTGATATCCCATAACTCCAGGGTATCAATTAGACCACGTATATGAATCAAATAGCATATACTTACATTATTTTTCAATTATGAATCTTCGATCAACTATAAAAAACTAGATAAACAGTTCCATACAAAATGAAACAAACTAGTGACCGAACTACAATACTTACTCTCGGAACGCACGAATGCTACTGAACGAAAAGACAACCCAAAACGTCAAGTGGGCGGTCGTTTAGTGAGGTGATCGGTTGAGAATAACACCACCCCATCTCTTTCCGTGGGTGTCGTAAGAGGCGACTAAGGAAACACTAATGAGACCTGCCTCCTAGTAATCCATCCCAGGCAACGACACTTCATTTTTTTCTGAATCTGAGGTGTCGTCCTATGGTCTCATGCGGTGTGGTAGGCTCTGTAAAGGGCCGTCTGGTTCGTGACCACCCTCCTACCGAAGTCCGACGCCAAACAGCTTGCTGTGTTCCGTCGGTGCGTGGGAGTACCAGTGCCTTTATAGGCATTTTCTGGGTTAATTCGCTCCATCGTCGACCTCATCTTTGACCTTATGGTCAAGATTGAGGTCAAGAGTTAACCCTTCTTATAATAAATAAAAAAAAAGAGGACGCTTTTTTGTTATGGATTGTGTATCTAGTTTTTTATACTTGATCGAAGTTATGAATGTAAAAAGTTTCACATTTACGTAAGAAACGACAACGTCACATTGTCGTATTCTAAATTATAAATTATTGAAACTAATTATCAATGAAAGTGTACCATCTTAGTACTGGTTTTATGGGAGAAAGATTTTGAAATATTTTAATTTTGATTGATGATTTCTCTGAAAATATCCACTTCAGAACATACGTTCCGTGGACTTTTTAAATTATTTTTATTCATAGAACATGACCTTCGAGTTATGAAATAGGGGTCGTCCACAAATTACGTAACGCAAATTAGAGGGAAGGGGGGAATCCGGCCAAGCGTTACGGTCCTGTTACGGGGGGGGTGTCAAGGTTTGCGTTACGTGACGCACAATTTTTTATTAGTACACGTTATTTCAATTAGTTTTGCACATCCCTCATTTGCGGGTATTTCTCTGAGATAATATTGGATACACCGAGCGGACGGACTCGGTTTCCAGAGCCGTAAAACACTATATATTTTTTTTACAAAGCACTTGTTACGTAACGGAATTAAAGGGGGGGGGGATCTCAGCTAAGCGTGACGATCCTGTTACATGAGGGGAGGGGAGGGTCAAAAATTCAAGAATTTTGCGTTACGTAATTTGTGGACGACCCCATATCAAAAAGAACAGGTTATATTTTTTTTATGTTTTTCACGGTCGGACTGCTAGGGAACCGTTCAAGTATTACGTAAGCAGATTTATTACAATTATTTACCGTGTGCGAGTGGTTAAACCCGCCCGTGATTAGATCAGCTACTAACTTACCTGCAACTGATAGGCAGGCTCGGCTCGCGACACGAATGTGACTAGATCGGCTACCGTGTGCGAGTGGTTAAACCTGCCCGTGATTCGACTGCCGTCAGCCAATCGGAACTGAAACATATAGACGAGTGTTAATTTTATAGTTAAGTAGCTTTTCGCCCGGGACTTCGTTCCCGTGGGAATTTTTTTCGTAAATTTTCCAATGTTTTTCTGTGCGGCGCGCTGGTTGGCTGCTAGTATTAGTGTACATGTATTTATATATTACCTGTATGGTGGTGGTGGGCTGTGAGTCGTCTAGTTGCACTGCGCTCTGTGCGGCGCGCTGGTTGGCTGCTAGTATTAGTGTACATGTATTTATATATTACCTGTATGGTGGTGGTGGGCTGTGAGTCGTCTAGTTGCACTGCGCTCTGTGCGGCGCGCTGGTTGGCTGCTAGTATTAGTGTACATGTATTTATATATTACCTGTATGGTGGTGGTGGGCTGTGAGTCGTCTAGTTGCACTGCGCTCTGTGCGGCGCGCTGGTTGGCTGCTAGTATTAGTGTACATGTATTTATATATTACCTGTATGGTGGTGGTGGGCTGTGAGTCGTCTAGTTGCACTGCGCTCTGTGCGGCGCGCTGGTTGGCTGCTAGTATTAGTGTACATGTATTTATATATTACCTGTATGGTGGTGGTGGGCTGTGAGTCGTCTAGTTGCACTGCGCTCTGTGCGGCGCGCTGGTTGGCTGCTAGTATTAGTGTACATGTATTTATATATTACCTGTATGGTGGTGGTGGGCTGTGAGTCGTCTAGTTGCACTGCGCTCTGTGCGGCGCGCTGGTTGGCTGCTAGTATTAGTGTACATGTATTTATATATTACCTGTATGGTGGTGGTGGGCTGTGAGTCGTCTAGTTGCACTGCGCTCTGTGCGGCGCGCTGGTTGGCTGCTAGTATTAGTGTACATGTATTTATATATTACCTGTATGGTGGTGGTGGGCTGTGAGTCGTCTAGTTGCACTGCGCTCTGTGCGGCGCGCTGGTTGGCTGCTAGTATTAGTGTACATGTATTTATATATTACCTGTATGGTGGTGGTGGGCTGTGAGTCGTCTAGTTGCACTGCGCTCTGTGCGGCGCGCTGGTTGGCTGCTAGTATTAGTGTACATGTATTTATATATTACCTGTATGGTGGTGGTGGGCTGTGAGTCGTCTAGTTGCACTGCGCTCTGTGCGGCGCGCTGGTTGGCTGCTAGTATTAGTGTACATGTATTTATATATTACCTGTATGGTGGTGGTGGGCTGTGAGTCGTCTAGTTGCACTGCGCTCTGTGCGGCGCGCTGGTTGGCTGCTAGTATTAGTGTACATGTATTTATATATTACCTGTATGGTGGTGGTGGGCTGTGAGTCGTCTAGTTGCACTGCGCTCTGTGCGGCGCGCTGGTTGGCTGCTAGTATTAGTGTACATGTATTTATATATTACCTGTATGGTGGTGGTGGGCTGTGAGTCGTCTAGTTGCACTGCGCTCTGTGCGGCGCGCTGGTTGGCTGCTAGTATTAGTGTACATGTATTTATATATTACCTGTATGGTGGTGGTGGGCTGTGAGTCGTCTAGTTGCACTGCGCTCTGTGCGGCGCGCTGGTTGGCTGCTAGTATTAGTGTACATGTATTTATATATTACCTGTATGGTGGTGGTGGGCTGTGAGTCGTCTAGTTGCACTGCGCTCTGTGCGGCGCGCTGGTTGGCTGCTAGTATTAGTGTACATGTATTTATATATTACCTGTATGGTGGTGGTGGGCTGTGAGTCGTCTAGTTGCACTGCGCTCTGTGCGGCGCGCTGGTTGGCTGCTAGTATTAGTGTACATGTATTTATATATTACCTGTATGGTGGTGGTGGGCTGTGAGTCGTCTAGTTGCACTGCGCTCTGTGCGGCGCGCTGGTTGGCTGCTAGTATTAGTGTACATGTATTTATATATTACCTGTATGGTGGTGGTGGGCTGTGAGTCGTCTAGTTGCACTGCGCTCTGTGCGGCGCGCTGGTTGGCTGCTAGTATTAGTGTACATGTATTTATATATTACCTGTATGGTGGTGGTGGGCTGTGAGTCGTCTAGTTGCACTGCGCTCTGTGCGGCGCGCTGGTTGGCTGCTAGTATTAGTGTACATGTATTTATATATTACCTGTATGGTGGTGGTGGGCTGTGAGTCGTCTAGTTGCACTGCGCTCTGTGCGGCGCGCTGGTTGGCTGCTAGTATTAGTGTACATGTATTTATATATTACCTGTATGGTGGTGGTGGGCTGTGAGTCGTCTAGTTGCACTGCGCTCTGTGCGGCGCGCTGGTTGGCTGCTAGTATTAGTGTACATGTATTTATATATTACCTGTATGGTGGTGGTGGGCTGTGAGTCGTCTAGTTGCACTGCGCTCTGTGCGGCGCGCTGGTTGGCTGCTAGTATTAGTGTACATGTATTTATATATTACCTGTATGGTGGTGGTGGGCTGTGAGTCGTCTAGTTGCACTGCGCTCTGTGCGGCGCGCTGGTTGGCTGCTAGTATTAGTGTACATGTATTTATATATTACCTGTATGGTGGTGGTGGGCTGTGAGTCGTCTAGTTGCACTGCGCTCTGTGCGGCGCGCTGGTTGGCTGCTAGTATTAGTGTACATGTATTTATATATTACCTGTATGGTGGTGGTGGGCTGTGAGTCGTCTAGTTGCACTGCGCTCTGTGCGGCGCGCTGGTTGGCTGCTAGTATTAGTGTACATGTATTTATATATTACCTGTATGGTGGTGGTGGGCTGTGAGTCGTCTAGTTGCACTGCGCTCTGTGCGGCGCGCTGGTTGGCTGCGCGGTCGGCCGGGGCGGCCGCTAGCGGGGCCGTCGCGCCCACCGTCGGCGGCGTCGGGCTAAATAACGGGATTATTGTATTAACGGGATTATTATATTATACAGGGTGAAAAAGACAGGTTAGCAAAAACTAAAACCCTGAACTCAGACAATCATTCTCAATGATTTTCCAGTGGAATTTTTCTCCGGACTCTTTTTTATTTTTTCTGCTTACATTTTTTATTATTTAATCGAATACACTCCATTTTGCAATAAAAAACAATCATAACAACGTAAAACACGAAAACCAGCAATGTACTGTCACGTTCATATAATACTGAGATGATTTTTGCTCATACAAAATTTGATAAATTAAAGCCATTTATTGTCGAGTACAACATATATTATGGAGGCATAGTCAATACAAAATGCAGAAAACAAGTCGCTTGCGGCCGCTCGTGTACTCACACATGGACACAAATCAGTATACCGCACACCCCACTACGCAAAGTTTCATATAATTAATATGACATACTTGTCATATTTGTAATAAAGCTGCGCAATAAGCTATTTTTTTATTAATTTTGAATTATCTTTTTTTTTGGGTTTTTTTGAAACACCTTGTATAATGCTATAAGGAAGGTAAAAACTTCAAATTATGTTTTTGTTAATTAATTATTTTTTTCAAAGCTCTATATCTCGGAAAGTATTCATCCTTCGACATTTTTTCAATCAACACTTTCGTTTTGTAATATTTTTCTCTATCGATTGCCGCAAGTTTCATCAGTGGCCGCCAACATTTGATTTCTCCATAAGTGGGGCTCCGTCGGGTGATCACCTTGAAGTTTAGGTATACCAGGCTTCATACAAATATGTTCGATGCTCTTTATAATTTATTTTGAGAACGTAAACATGTCATCTAAATGGTTAGCTTAACTATTGTAATGCATTTTATTACTGGTGCATAGTTTTTGTTCCTTATTATATTAATCTTGTTATTTTGGTTTTAGTGGAGGACCGTGCAATGTTGGGTGAATCGTTACGGAATGAGGGTAACGTGTAATCTCGGCCGCGCAGTGGACGCTCGCGACTTATCAATGAATCACAGCGTATGGTGCAAAAGTATGAAAATAATGGATTCATACGGAAGATAAATGGAGTTCATCGATTCTAAGGCTTCACGAGTTTAATTAAATATTGTTATGTGTGAAATTGTGATATTTATCTATAACTTATTCTTTTGTTACTATAAACTATGTATCTACTGACTTTGTAGTGCAAGTTGAATATTAATTGAGGTTCAGCTTCATTACTCTTTTCTTCACGAAAACGAATTTTTAAGTTATAACCTTAATAAAACTGTAAGTGATCAAGTTGCAGAGAAATAAGTGTTTTTTTAATAGGAAATAAAATTACCTAGTCGAATTTCATATTTGTTTTATTTAAATACTTTATCACTAACACAATAATGTAACATTATT
The DNA here is from genome assembly GCA_949987775.1 of Aproaerema taeniolella. Lineage (NCBI taxonomy): Eukaryota > Metazoa > Arthropoda > Insecta > Lepidoptera > Gelechiidae > Aproaerema > Aproaerema taeniolella. The sequence continues at coordinate 10,511,229 of OX465268.1, read as the reverse complement.
ATTATTGGTAATGCTTTAATAAATAAAAATAAACTACAAAAAGAAATTACTCGGCTGGGATTAGAACCTTTAATCTTTCTCCCTGCTAGTACAGTGTTAATCCGCTGGACCATACATAACGCTAGTAAGATCGACAAAATAAAGATACACTAAATCATGCTAACATTATCGATTGTTTGATATGACTCAACAGCAGCGGTGAGTGGAGGACAGTGCAATGTTGGATGAATGCGTCCTACAAAACTTCACCGAGGAGCCAAGAGATGTCGCTTAGCAAAATGATGTTCTTAGAGGAGACTACAAGCTTGTGTGCGTGAGAAATCGTTTGAACTATGTTCAGAGGAACATAGTCCCTATTGCAACGCGCTAAGTGGTTTAACTATGACTCCATTAATGAACGCCACTGTACATTGCACTCCGATAGCTACGCGGCGCGGGGGCATTGCTGCGCGAGGCGCGATTTCATGATACGTTGCGTAGCGCCAAAGTAGATAAATAAAGAAAACTACACTGTATTTACATCCTGTATTTACTCCAATACACTTCGATTTGCGGTACTAAAAAACTATAATTACCAGTTGCGAATTGAGTTGCGACACGACTCAACAGCGACAAACGGAACTGCGATGCACCTTGCATAGAAACTGTAGTTGTAGGTTTGTTAGTTGATTGGAATTGTAATCCGTCTTAGTAGTTCGGTCTGTCGCAGCTTAATCCACAACTCATAATAACAGCATGAAACACGTAAACGAGCAATTATTCGCATTCTGATAACAGCACGGCGCGAGACGCGGTTTAGCGTTACGCAATGTCAGGGTAAGTTATAAAAAAATTTAGCTGATCACCATTAGGTAATTTTTTAAGATGTTTATTACGTGTTGTTTATAAAAAACCTAAATCTGACAATAAGGAACTTAGTAAACGCTTTACCCGTTGGGAGACAGTTAGCAGTAATTAATAATTCCACTAACTTCACTCTTGTTTCCAACGTAAACATTTCCAAGTTTGCGAAAAGGTCGAGAAATAAACCTCTTTCAAACCAACTTTCTATTTTCTAATGATGAGTCGGGTGGGGCGCTGACCCGAGACTTGTAATAATGTTATACAAACATGACATGTAATAATATCCATGAATTAGTAAATATTTCTGTTTTCTTTTACTGTGTTTGTTTCGTAACGTGTGCTGGGTTAATGTTGTGTAAGTATATGTGTGTGTACGTAGCCCCACCTGCCCAGCAGATGCCCCTTCCCCTGGAAGGCGCGCGGCGCGGGCGCGTGCGGCGCGGGCTGCGCGCGGCGGTCCTCCAGACTCACGCGCACCTCGCCGCCGCCCGCCGCCAGCTCGGCCGGCACCTCGCTGGAATACACCCGCATGTTATTTCCCATACAAATAAATAAATAAACTCTACACACTCAAAGGCCCACACTGAGGTTTTTCCTTGTGTCGTAGGTCCCGTGGAATACACACATAAAGACAGACACGAACACCCACCCATGACCCGAGAACAAACATCTGCTTTTTACACGAATGTTTGTCCCGACTGGGGATCGAACCCAGGACCCGCCGATCGAGAGGCAGATCAAATAACAACACTATGTTTGACAGCTTGTAACTGTCTTGTCAAACACTATGTTCTTAATTCAAACAGTTGTTAATTCATCAAATGCTAGTTTAGTTTATTTTTTTATAAAATACTAACATTCCACCCGGGACTTCGTTCCCGTGGGAATTTGGGAAAATTACATCGACCACACAGTCTAATAGACGCCTAATGTTTTAATTTCTCGAAACAAATAACTGTGTCGATGCGCTGAGGTGAGCGAGGGCCGGGGGGAGGAGGAAGGCTGCGTTTCCACCAGAGATGTGCGCGAGGAATGTGTTTGTAAAGAACCAATAGAATCGCTTCATTTACCTCGCTAGACACACTAGCGAGGTAAATGAAGCGATTCTATTGGTTCTTTACAAACACATTCCTCGCTACGCATCCTCGCACATCTCTGGTGGAGACGTAGTTGAAGAAATGCAAGCTGATTGGCCGATTCAAGGTCACAATAATCCAAGAAAGGATAAGCAGTACTATTTGTATTTGAAAGAAAAGGATGTATTGATAAACGAATGCTTTCGTTACGGATTCGAACCAGCGTAATTTGAGCTCTGAATAAATTGATTCTTGACAATAATAATCTTGAAATTGGCTCACTTATGAAAAGTTATGCCGTCTTTTTTTAAATTAGATAATTGGCTACATTTTCCACACCATTTTACTGTACAGGGAGCCATGTTTCTCCTCTTTCGTATTTTATTTTGTAATAAACGTACTAGATGTACACGGGTCACGGATGTGGTCAATACTGAAGCAGATTTCGCAATCGGTGTCTTATGTAAGACTTATAAGTCTAACGTGTTGCCAGAAAGTGTTCGCCTTGCATTAAGCGTCTGTTAGGCTGTGTGGTCGATAGAAAATTATGTACCCTATGCCAAACACTGATAAATACAGCTTTCTATTAGTAAAAGAATTTTCGAAATCGGTCCAGTAATTTTTGAGTTTATTCGTTACAAACAAAAATACAAATATTTCCTCTTTCCGATACTAGCTTGTGACGTCACGCATTTTCGTAAGTCTTAGATTATACATGACTGATGGAAAGGTTGTTAGACGTTCGCCCATGATAAATTAAAACCCTCGCGTCCCACTTACTGGCTTCTAGATTATGCCTGAAAAGGGGCCGTCCACATATTAAGTCACACAAAATGTCGACTTTTTGAACCCCCTTATGTCACGCTTTTTTGGTATCCCTTTAACATGTACTGTCACATTTGGTATGACCCCTCCCCCACACGCTCTGACGTAATATGTGGATGACCCCAAATTGGTTATAGCTGGCATTTTCTAAGTTTTTTTTTAAATTTAAATAATAGTAATGAAATTAAAAGACGCTCGACTAACCCCCTCCGTATAGCCGCCAGGAACTCTGCATTGTCTGGGTCGGTGTAGGGCCGCAGCGCGCCGCTGTCCACTGTGAACCCCTCGCGGTACAGGCGCAGGCGGACCGCGCGGCCGCCCTCCGCTCCCTAGGGAATTTGGTTCATAATAAAAAAAATATAAAATACGATTCATATTTTACAGGAGTTTGGTATTTCCAGGTTTTTCTGTAAAAACACACACGTACACTTATGAAAACTCACAATCACACACACACACATACTCACACACACCAACTCTCTCTTACAATACAAAAATACTTATTTCCTTTTACAGACATACTTCCTTTTAAGCATGTAATTACCCCATCCCAGGAGGCTCCACTCTTCCACATTTATTTTAGAACAATAAAAGAAAACCGGAAAACATAAAACTTCTTACAAAAATACACTGCTTAGATTTTTGTTTCTCGCACGTTGTTCTTTGTATTTGGTTAGATAAGGATTAATCTTTTTGTATTAATACATAATTTCATCTTCTTTTCATTCGTTTACCATTTAAAAACTTATAACAGTCGTGCAATGGAATATAGGCAGTGATTTAATACGTACCGGTGGCTCTGTGTTTGTGGGTGTGACTTGTTCGTGGTCATCTGAAGTCTGACCTAAAATAGAATAATTATAATTAAACATGATAATAGTTATAAATATAATACCGGCAGGCGCCTTCATGCCATAATTTACCAGGAGGGGATGCAAATAAAAATTTAACTAAGCGACAACTGAATGCACTGTCTGGTAATACTACTGGCGCTTTTTTCATAAAATAGGGTTACCTAATGCTTTGTATTACAATAAATAAAACAAAAATGTAACTGTGCCTTATTTGAGTTGGAGTGCAACAATAGTATATTATATTGTTCAAAATTACCTAATCTGTATCCAACACCGCTAAACGCGCCGCGTCCTCTGTTGGCTGTGGAAGGCTCATCTTCAAACACAACTGCCCCACGTCTGGAAAAAAACACATAAATTGTACGTAAGTACGAAATATATAAAAAAAAGTAATTTATTTTATTTATTTATTTGATAAGGATCATCTACACTACATCACATGCATTTTACAATTTTGTAGAATCTTTCTTAAGCTTACAATTTTCTGACACATAAGATAAGTTTGGATCAGAAAATGAGCCACGTACAGATATAAAACTCTCATTTATCAGTCACCGAATATGTAACCCGTAGAAGGGCATTGAACGGAAATTAGTTAGAAATAAATTCGGTTCAGTAGTTTAGCCGTGAAAGTGTAACAGACAGATAGACAGACAGAGTTACATTTGCATTTATAGTATTAGTAGGGATTAAAATAAACATTGTTTTTGGAAATAGCTGCTGAATCAAAGAAAATACGAAGAAAATTATGATTGAGAAGAAATCAGCAATTTCATATGGGTGGATATTTTGGTCATTTAACTTAATATATTGGAACTCACTCTCGAACACTCTTAAACATTTCAGTGACAATGTCTTTCCTGCTCTTGCCTGGGCCTATAATCTGTTGTCCTGATCTTTCCGATCCCCCAGCATAGAAGGCTTGACCTGAAACAATGCAAACGAGACTTTATTTACATTGCATTATAGTTCCTTTCAGAGTAACAGAATTGGTTACATGTTTCATTTGCCAGGAGTGTTAAAGTTAGTTTTTGTTTTGGGTAGCTGGAATAGGTTGCTGTTAAGCAATAAGGCATTCCTTACACCCTTTTAGTTCAAAAGCTTTACTCTGAACGTTTTTTCACTGTAAAAAGTGCTGTGTTTCTGTCTAAAAGAGCTTGAAGATTTTTGTATTCTAAAAAATACCTCTTTTCTTAGATAGCTTCGTGAGATTTTACGCTTTATTTCCCTAAAGTTTTAAATGCGGGAATACACATCATTTATCCACCAGACTGAACTACCTACTATCGACAGAAAATTGAAAAAAAAAATACGACTTGCTATTTTAAAGCACACAGGTCATGCACAAGTTGTACCGATTTTCATGGAGAAAAGTGATCCATTTTTGGGTGATTCAAATTCTTGATTTTGCCAATTTAAAATTACACAATGGTTGCAAATCTAAATTTACTAAGATGATCATTTGCAGAGCACGCCTCTTCACAATGAAATAATCTTACTTCACTTGTAAAGCGTTATTTATTCTTACCGACCTTAAAAAAGGAGGAGTACTGTTTTTTTTATGTATGTTCACCGATTTCTCCGCCAATTATTGACTGATTTTCAAAATTATTTTTTTGTTCGAAAGAGTATACCTACTCCAGAGGTGGTCCCATATAAATTATATAGAAAATGATTCAGTTCTTTTAAAAAAGCAACAAAAACAAAAGAAATACTACAAACCAGAACATCATCTTATTAAATGAGTGACATTTGCGAACTGTTGTTGGGATTGAAGTCGGTGACTCATACTTTTTATAACGTGGAAAATAATTCTTAAATAATGTTGTCTCTGTTTCATTATTTACCTAAACATTATTTTAAGACATGGTGGTAACCAAACTAGTAAAGAAACTTATTAACAAATCATAGGCCAGAAATAATATAAGAAAGATTATGTGAAAGAAAAACAAATAAACATAATGCTGTGCCGTTGCTGTTACATAAATTGTGTTACATTTCTTAGATTTATGTTACGTTTATTTTAATTCTTATTATACATTATATGATTTCATAAAATCATACAATTTTCTATAATACCTAACCACTTAAGCTTTTCGCCCGGGACTTCGTTCCCGTGGGAATATTTTCGTCAACTTTGTAATGTTTTTAATAGTTATTCTGCTATTCAGGATGGAGACAAATACAACAAATTAAAAACCATGAAAACCGGTCCAGCCATCCTCGAGTTATAAGTGTTCGAACAAACCTGACTTTTTTTATATATATTAAGATAAGAAGATTCAATATCAGTCATCTACCCAATTGTTTATGGCACCTATGCTATGACTACTTAACACAGACCTTGGTCACTTGTACCAGGCAAAGATTCCAGTTTTAGTCTTGCTATAACTTCCTTCAACTCCCTAACTTCATTCTCCAGTGCTGCTATTTGTGTTTCAGCATCTTCGAGCTGTTTTTTCAATTTTAAGGTTTTTTCAATTTTCTTAACATCTTTACCACATGTATCTGGCGTACAAACGTACTTTCTGATCCGTAATATTCTCTTCATTTCTAGCCACAAACGTTTTCTTTCAGGATTTTGACTATTTAATAACAAATTACAAGAAATAAAACGAAAAAACTAAAAAATAATTACTAAAGCCTGATACAAATCTTATTAAATTTTTGTTGCATTTTCTATGTCTTTATAAAGTCCTAATACAAAAAGCACTTCCGAATTCATAGTGAAAACTAAAAATTAATTTTAATATTTAAAATCTGTGAATGAAGAAAAGTATGCAACTAAAATCCAAAAACCGATTTTATGACAAAATTACTACAAAAAAAAAAGAAAACAAAAGCCATATCTCACCTTCTTCTTCATCGCTAGAGCTCTCCTGTTGCAAAGAACTGAGTGTGGCAAACTTAGTGTTGGTCTTCTTTTTATCCTTTTTTTGAGTGCGAAGAGGTGACCCAGGAGGAGATTCCATGTCACTGTCAGATAGGGCAGGTAGGGACGAAGGGGCGGCCGTTGGGTTAACCGTCACTTCATCTGTCTCTCCACCATGCTCATAAAAACTCGACAGAGCTACCTGGAAGTTGTTTAGTTTCATACAATATTCAGGATAATACTCCATGTCATACAATTATTACTTAATCTAACTTAAATCAATAAATAAAATTAATAAGGGCTTGCACCCTAGTCAAACAAACCACCCCAAGTCGTACCCGGTGGGAAAGTGCCCATGACGCTGGCGGCGTTTCCACGTTGGATCGCCAGCGAAATGTGCTGCACCAGGTACGACTCGGATCGGGGGTCCATGCCGTTATTTCTCAAGCGTCGCCCTAATGCCTTAATAAAAGCTTTGGCTTCGGCGCACCAGGGGCCCGCGACCTCGACCGCGAAGGGGACAAATGTATAGGCCCCCAACAAGTTTGAATATTTACCCCGTTTTTGGGTGGCCGGCCATTCTGCAGCGGCAGATGGCTCGTGGCGTCCCACACCAAACAGCGCCCCTTCTCCCACGCCACGGGATCAGCGTAAGGCCGTCTTGCTGCTTGCCATCGACCCTACTCAGACCGGGGGGCTCGAGGGTGCAAGGTTCACCCGCCGACACCAACGCCCGCCGCACGATGTCATTCAGCATGTGGTGGCGCGGAAATCTTCCCGCGCACTTACCACAGCTGAGACCACGATGGCCATTGGCCTCGACCGACGCACCGCAGCTACAGCCATGTGGCTCGCAGATCTTACACCCCAGTCTGAGTGCCGCCGCCACCTTCAACGTACAGTTTGTCTAAGGCGGTTCCCATGTTAGATGAGGCAAGGGCGTGCAACCAAGCTCCTGACTCCGGCCGACACGCCACCTGTAATCGGGCCACGTCCGCACCAGACGCCGACTCCAATAACTCCCGTACCTTGTCCCTGCAGATTTGGTCATCCCACTGCTGCTGGATGGCGGGGTTGGAGGGACGGGGGGCGGCCGGGCAAGACTGAGTCCATACCATCAAGGCCTAATCCCTGAAGGGAATGTTGATTCTGGCACCATCATTTATTTTTTTGTATCGCACGTGGCGTAAACAAGCACCCGACGGGTTAATAAAAATTATTTTGGAAATAGCTGCTGAATCAAAGAAAGTGTGAAGATAATTATGACAGAATAAAAGGCAATTTCATAGGTAAAAAACAGCAATTATTTTTTTTGTTTTTTTTTAAACACCTTGTATATTGTGTTAGTGAAGAGAACGTCTCCGCACAACAGAGTGACACCAAAAGGCCTCTACTCCTGCCCCTAGCATACCGAGAGAATCAGACGTTAAACCCAACCCAATGACTTAATGCAAATACAATACAATATACTACATATATTGCACACTAACAATATAGAACATGATACAGTGTAAGAGTTACATTATGGACGGTAATAAAGTTAGAATACAAAAGTCGGCACCATTGCCGAAAACGATACGAAATACGTTTTTTAACTAGATAGATTAAGTATCCAATTAGATTTAATTTGATAAGGATATAATGGAATAAACTGAGATAATATAGCAAGTCACTCTAAGGAAATAGAGCATATTTTATATTTTTCTTATATGATAATCATCTGTGTGCTTTCCAAGTGATAAGACTAAGGTCCGTATTACAGAATGCAACTCAGACTCTGATCTTTACGTAAGTAGCAGTCGTTTTTGGCATTTTGATAGGGAGAGAGACAATCAACACTTAAGTATAGATCAACACTTGAGTCTCCTTCTGTAATACGGGCCTAAGACTAAGGCTGTAAGTACAACTACAAATCATTTTAGACTACCTTTGTCAATCAAAAATTGATTCAGCATTTGGTATAGTGTAATATTTCTAATCGGTCCTTACTTCCTTATAGTGTAATTGTGAAAGACATGACCCTCTGACCAACTGTCTGTCTGTCCGTCTTTCATGCCTAAACTACAGAACCGATTTTGATGAAATTTGGTACAGAGATAGATTAGAGCCTGAGATGAGAAAGGACATAGGCTATATTTTATCCCTGGGCACGATATAACCTGTAATCCACGCGGGCGGAAAGCTAGTGCCTCATATACTCCACAGGTACCTATATTTCGTGTAATATTGACGGCAAGCGGAGTTCATGTCCACGAAATTGAACAATTAAAAAAAACACAATGAGACAAGTTACTGTTACAATGAATATTTTCATACGAGCCATCACTAGGTTTTGGAAAGCCTCGTCAATAATGCATAAAATATAAACTAAGAACAACAACCAGCGAAGCTTACCTAGAAATTGATTTTTGTCAATGTTTTTACATGAGTTTGTGAAAATGTAGGGTGCGATACTCACTTCAAGTTGCCAGTTCGAGGACTCTAAAAAGAATCGACTGCGGCCTTCGTCTGCTCCCGTGACGTCACAGAACTGTCGCAACGTCTCTTCCTTGTTTACAGACATCGGGAATTTGCAGAATTTTATTAATTTTCTAAATCAAATGGCATAAAAACGCCGATGACTTGCTTGCTTTTCGTTTTTTGAGCAGGATATGTTGGCAGAACTGAGTTTTATATAGTGCTGCACGCAATAAAATAAGAAGTCCGATTTTCTTGCGAAATAAACAGCTAACCAGAGCAATAAAGAGCAAATTGACTACTTAACAATGGTTGAAGAGTCACAAATAAACCAGTGTTGTGTCCCTCCTTTAATAATAAGATCCATATTATATCGGCTCGCTGAGCGCATGCACCGCACGGCGGAACGTCCTCACTCGCTCCCGGTCGGCTTGCCACTGCCACCGCGCGCCCGCCCCCCGCCGGTGCATCGCACGAGACGACAGATACACTACATCCCTTCCTTATCATTAATTTTTTAAATATTGTTATTTTTTTATTTGATAGTTATTCATGAATAATAAATTACGATTTAATTAATTGTCTTTATTCTCATTTCTAATTGAAAACAACTACTTTCGGAATTAAGTTATACCTACACAAAGTAATCCCAGTTGTTAGTGAATTAAACTCTTTAAGCAATGAAAATATTCAACCAGAGTAATCAACAATCAACTTGTGTTTTCCTTCAACTCTTTTTTATTTATTTATTTTTAATTTTTAATTTTATACTGATTTGATTAGTGTCATAACCTTCATCTTCGATATTTTCACTTTGTTCTATACAATCTTCTGTCCGTCTAAAACCGTCGTCTGACCTTCTACCTTCTTTAGGTGTACCTACCACGTTTCGTCTAATCAAAGTCCCAGTCTCATCGTTTCTTAGTTGAACGTCTCCGTTGTATTAGATTCTACAGTATGAGTCGTCGGTTCGAAATGTATACTCAATTTATTGTTTTTTTTTATGTTCTTTATATTGGTAATATACCTTGTCACCTGCTTCCAAATGATATTCTGCAGCACGTCTCTTCCGATCAGAGTATTGTTTCCCTTTTTCTTTTCGCCTTCAATGCTAGCTGCCTCTAAGTAAATGTACAATCCTCTCTTCCACTTCATCCATCGTACACTGACAGAGGTATCTTCCCCACCGTAATCAAATTTGTCCAATGTATACGGTTGTGCCATTTCGTTAGACGCCTACTTGGCTCAAACTCACTCAAACTCAAAAGTGTTGATTTTCATGGAACCTTACACAAAGTTTTGTTCAATTTTCTCAAATTTCAAAGGTTGAACACTAATGGGAATCCCATTATAGAAGCACATACACCGACCCACAAAAAGCCTGTTACTTTGTGGAGACAACCGTCCCGCAAATCCAATCCATGCTTGCCTCGTAGTGTATACCAATGTTTGCCTATCACAATCCCTCCCGAACACCCGCAATTTTTTTTTTAATATGAAAGACATATACTGGGACGCAAATGTCAATACATCCACTTCCCAAATCCAATTCCAAGAGACATTCCGGGCCCCATCCGATATATAAATATAAATCGCGCGAACAGCCCCTTTCCGCAGAACAAAGATACTAATAATGTCGGCAGCTTTACCCCACAGTAAAATACCATATGACATTATAGGCTGTGAAAGTAACCAAAACACACGATTCCCGCGGCCTCAACATCCGACAACAGCTGACGGATCCTTTCAACCACGCAAGCCGCCAAACTGAGTCTGCTTGTGAGGACCCCACTAAAGCCCCGCACCAAGAGAGATACCCAAGAACACAGCAGACTCTACAACCTCCAGCCCCTCATTCCTAAACTCCACACTGCTAGCAATTTGTCTAACACCGGGCAAGCCAACTCAACACACCACTTTTTTTTTTTTTTTTTTTCATTCAAGAACAGGCCATTTACATTGAACCAATCAACCACCTCAGAGGTCGCCGTATTCTCGCCGTCACATTCAGAGTTTCTTTCCACTTTAAATAAGAGTGATGTATCATCTGCAAACAATATACGACCACATGGGCCTCCTTAACAAGAAAAGGCAAGTCTCCAATGTACACGAGAAACAAAAACGGCCCCGGAACCGAACCCTGTAGGACGCCCTCACAGATGGACCCAGGCGATCCAGTGCCGCTAACCTCAACCTTCCGGAATCCATCACTGAAACAAGATTCCAAAAGCCTTATGCCATAGTGATGCAATTCTCCGATCAGAGTCCCATAGCTAACACAGTCGAAAGCCCCGGACAAATCACAGAAGACTCAAAGGCATCAAGTGAATCCTCCCAGGCCCCAAAATGCGACGAATGAGCCCAACACCGGCACCGGCTGCTGAGCGACCCCGCGCGAATCCAAATTGATTAATATTCATAAGGTTATTAGCGTAAAAGTGAGTGGTAATTTGACTAAGGATATATTTTTTTTTTAAATCTTGCTAAGTACTGGTAGTATTGAAATCGGACTAAAGTTGGTGGGATCAGACGTACCACCAGCTTTAAACAGAGAAATTACTTTACTGTTGAAAAACTTTTTAAACTCTGCAGCAATAGGTAGGTACATCGGATGATAAGATTTTACATTAATATTAAGCTCAAAATCAATGTTGTGCGCCTTAACTGTTCCAGTTTCACTACTTATAATTTTCCATGAAGTCTTAATGATATTATTACTATTTTTGATTTTGTTTCTGACAAACATAACCTTCGCCACACACACGTTTAAAAGTTTAGGAATAAGCTCTAACTACTCACTATAGAGATCATACAGCCTTTCCCCGCTTTTTCCAATTCCCAATGTCGCCCAGTCACTAACTTCAAGGAGTCATTAACTTTTAGTGTCTTAGCTTTAAACACAATGTCAAATTCTTGCATAGGTAAACTGAGTACAGAATTTTAAAGTTTGTTAGGATCATCACTCTCAAACCTTAGATCTGGTAATTTGGTGATTATATTACTTCTGTAATTCTCAAGGCTTAAGTCACTAATAGGCACATATTTTATACCTATTTCTACAGCCTCTCCACGGAGCGCAGAGGAAACTAGCTGGCCTGAGTAATCCGACGGTAACTTATGGATGACAGATTTTTCTAAGGGATCAAAATGTTTATAAATATTATCAAGACAGATTTTAGAAGTTGCGATTTTAGATCTTAGAAGAAAAGATTGAGCAAATTATAGCACTTAAACAAGGATTCCTTTACTAAGAGAACAATCTCTAGTTAGTTAACTTTAAAGTCTCCACAAACAAAAACGTTTTTTATTATTATTACCTATTTTGAATAATGCTTCCTCCATGATTTTTTGCAAAGGATTCGTATGAGGAATTAGGCGGTGTGTACACGTTTAATACAATAAGCTGCTCAAGCTCTATACAGGCTATTAAAGTAGTGCGCTCAACAGACAAGCTTACTATGTCATTATGTTCTTTAAATTTCAAATTGTTACGAGCAAATATAGCGGAACCTCCTCGGTTGTCTAATGATGACCCTGTTCGTTAAAAGACAACTGTAATTTTATTATTCCTAAGAATCATTATTTATTGATTTTTTAAAATGTATTTAGTTAAGTAGGTTAGGTATATAGTATATATTAATTTATTTGTTCATTGATCTATTATTTTTTTTTTATTTATCAATTTATTTATTTTAACTGTATTGTTATTCCTCAGTACGCATGCCACAAGTGCGGACGGATGTGTCACTCTAGAATCGGTTTATTTAGTCACGAGCGGCGTTGCTGATCTCACACAGTCGCTGCCCAAATCATCCGTCAAGATGCAGAGGCCTATGATGATGATCATTATTATTATTATTTTCACCCTATAACTGGCCTCCACCTATTGTGCTTCTACTGCCAGATTATGGCAACCACTTTGGACCACTTAATGCGTATGCTGCCCGGACCAGGGCCATCCTTTTTTATGCACTCCAATAAGTGCGTATACTGCCCGGATCAGGGCCCTCCTTTTTTATGCACTCCAATAAGTGCGTATACTGCCCGGACCAGGGCCCTCCTTTTTTATGCACTCCAATAAGTGCGTATACTGCCCGGACCAGGGCCCTCCTTTTTTATGCACTCCAATAAGTGCGTATACTGCCCGGACCAGGGCCCTCCTTTTTTATGCACTCCAATAAGTGCGTATGCTGCCCGGACCAGGGCCCTCCTTTTTTATGCACTCCAATAAGTGCGTACACTGCCCGGACCAGGGCCCTCCTTTTTTATGCACTCCAATAAGTGCGTATGCTGCCCGGACCAGGGCCCTCCTTTTTTATGCACTCCAATAAGTGCGTATACTGCCCGGACCAGGGCCCTCCTTTTTTATGCTAACATGAATGACACAAAAAGAAATTAAAATAATGTACAGACAACAGCAGCATGTCCGGGTCAGGCTACTAATTCGCGCCACAAAACGCGGTACTATGACAAAACGGTTAAAAACTTGAAGATTAACATGTACAACCCAATCTGCTGTCGTGTGTACAAACTTAGCCCCACCCAGGCATAAACTAATATTCCGTCCGAAATATGAAATGTAATTTCAGTAAGTACAGTGTAATGAAGTTAACTAAAATAGGTAGCAGCTCGAGCACGATGGCGACAAACTAACATAACTGGAACATAAATAGTTTGCATGCTGTGTATGTACTCGTAAGGATTTCAACTTAGATCTATATAAGTTTTCTGAAAGGTTATTTGTAATATTAGTTGTAATCTGTTGTATGTACCTCAAATAAATAAATAAATAAAATAAACTCGCGCGGCGCCACTCGGCTGACGCCGAAACCTCACTTCGACTGCGCGAGGACCCCGCGCAAAAGCTTGCTCGCCCTCCGGCGCTGTCAATGCCAACCCTTCGACACAGGACCGCGGCGCACCACACGCGCTATCACCATCGTACTCTAAATGTAGGTATTCCATAAAATCTGATACTCGAATACCCCCACGGAAGTAAAATATTATACTTTTTCATATGTAAATAATAAATAAACGCTACACACTCAAAGGCCCACACCAAGGTCCTCCACAATGTCGCGGGTACCCCGGAACACACACAAAGACAGACACAAACACCCACGACCCGCCGAACAAGAGGCAGCGCCACCACTACCCGACCAAACCGGCCGCCTTAGTTAACCTCGTAAGTACATACTTAACTAAAAATAAGCCTTTGAGAAAAATATATAGGTATTTAACTTCTTATCAATAATATTCGAAAGCACTAGAAGAGAATTTATGTAAGCAGTTTGAAATAGGTATGTTAATGTATGTTGCCGTAATAGCAAATAATTATGTCTTGTAGGGTAATACTTTTACTTAGGTATTCCACATTGGGGTATTATTATAGGTAGGTAGGTACTAATATTAGCTACTCCATTATTTATTTTACTTCTTAAACTGATTTATTAACTCACTATTTCTAAAAGAGGTAGATGAAAATATTTTTTGATAGCTATTACATTAATTCTAATAACTGAGACTTCTTGATTTGCCTGGCCTATTCCTAGGATTATACCATATTGTACCCTACAAAATGTAAAAGTAGGTACCTAACTTACTGCGTATCCTTATTTTATTAACTTCACTATTTTCCCCTTTTTACATAATGAGATCATTTCTTTTTGTGTATCCACGTAGTTAAAAACTCACAATTAATCCTCGTCGCCAATGTTGTGTCCCTCCTTTAATAATAAGATCCATATTATATCGGCTCGCTGAGCGCATGCACCGCACGGCGGAACGTCCTCACTCGCTCCCGGTCGGCTTGCCACTGCCACCGCGCGCCCGCCCCCCGCCGGTGCATCGCACGAGACGACAGATACACTACAACCAGCAATAAATAAAAAAAGGTGAAGTTTAAAAGGAAATCGTTTTTTATAAAGATTTCTTTTTTTACCTACCTATTTTTCTCTGATCATTTCTGAAAATTAATATTAAGTGCAGCTCTAGTGATCAGTGCCGCCAACTAATAGAAAAAAAAACGGTTTTTAGGGTTCCATAGTAAACTTCGAATATAATGCTCTACATCTGTCCGCGTATGGCTCATATGGTTGTCGTGGAACTCGTAGACTATCCGTCTGTCCGCGTTTTTTTTGCAGAGACCATTAGTACCTAAAATTTAACATGGTTATGGGTGATTTATTTGTTAGGAAAACTTAGGAGTTGAGTGGACTGATTTACATCCCTAATTTCCCAAACTAATTTAAAGTCACCCATTGATATTTATAATTATAATGCCGACGACGGAACCATAAACTAAAATCTTAAAAACCTTTTTTTTCAGGTGAGTATCTCCCCATCCCACGAACGCGAAAGTTTAATTACTTTTTTTAAAGTAATTTTATTTTGCGAAAAAGATTTTTCGATTCAAGGATCCATTTGTGAAAGGGTAAGTTTTAAAGCAATATAATTTTTGCCGCTTCTTTCAGCAAAACCGTTATTTTTTGCAGGAAAATAGTGTGTAAGAAAATTCGCAGTAGTATAAAAAGTTAAAGGGAAAACTATAACAGCCAAGTTGCCTTTTCAAGTTAACTAATAATGGTCGATCAAGTAATAAAATGTTTTTTCAAACACGGAACCCTCCATTCCGCTTAGCTTGACTGGACACGCTGCGTGCAGTAGTTGTTTTTGACGTTGACGTTTCTAGTAGTGACAGTGACACTGACAGTGACAGACATTACTTGTGTGCGGTCATTGCGGTAATTGTTTTGGCATGGTTTTATTGTTCTATTTATTCGATTTCCTTGTGATTTATGAATAAATTCGTAAGTATTCTTCACTAAAAACTGCAGTGCTTTTATACCCTAACACTGTTACGCCTTATTTCTTTTCTGATTTCAGAAGTCGACTGAATGTTAAATGAAGACCCCTCGAAAGTCCGGGCACATCATGCGTAAATATTACCAGCTGATCCTCATAGTGGTATGCTTCGTGAGTATCGTCACGCTGCTTATCTACCGACATGAGTACTACAGGCTGCGGTATGTCCTAGAAGTACTTAACTTTTTCGGCAAGCCGGGAGTGTCAGAAATTGAGTTCTGCGGCCCAGGTTTTAATGCTACAATGCTGTCGGAAATACTACGGAACTCATCGATGGAGGTTCGTGAAACGCCACCGCTGTTCCAGCAAATTGACGAGAATTTCTACTCTTATTCATCATTTTTAAGTTCTTATCATAAGTCAAATGTCTTCACTCAAGTTATAGCGACAATAGTCGTCGGTAAAGCTCATGCCACGCCTAAATTTCGTTGCAAAATATGGTTAGAAAACTCATTCAAACCTAAAACAGGAAGATTTACTTACAAAATCATGTCGGATCCAATTAATGACATCCGATTGTATATTTTCCAATGTTCTTTGAATAGAGATTTTGGAACTCCAAAAGGGATAAGTTTCTACATAAACGATTATAATACAAATCCAATACATGCACCTATTAATAAAGTAATTCAAGTAAATGCAAAGAAAAAGAATTTTAGAGAATTTAGTAACATTCAGTTTGTGAATAGGATAGAACCTGCATTATGTGTAATACCGAACCAAGTGCCGTTAGTGTCAAGAGACGCTTTTATAGAGTTCCTCGTCTTCCATCACATTATGGGGGTGAATCACTTTACGATATATGACAGTATGATTTCGGAAGATATAATTCGGCGGTTAAACTTATTACCTGCTGATATCACGCAGTGGAATATCCAGTTTTACCCCCTAAACTACCCATTTATTTTTGCGAAATCATTTGATATAATAAGAAAAGCTGTGGAGCTTGATTGCCTGTACCGACACTTCAAAGTTGACAAAGACGAAAATGACAAACCAAGTCATATTGCCGTTTTGTCTTGGGACGAGTTTCTGGTTCCAAGACTACACAATAACTTAAAGTCCATGCTAGCAGATTTTGATCCAACAAGAAAAATGAAGTCAGTCAAAGTTAATCCATTACTTTTCTGTCTAAATCAGCCTGACGATGATAACTCAGAGGTTGGTCATCCAGATATTATGAGGAAAACACATTATTATATGTTACAAAGAGATTTGAAACCTGTTTTTATTAGAAGTTTAGATTCTATCAGTAATTTTGAACACATTTCTAATTTTGAAACCAGTGATGTGATCCCATTGGACGTACTAGGATTGCATAAGTATACGGAATGTTACGATCCTAAAAACTTCAACCTATATGGAGTGGGGTACAATGAGACACAAATGCAGGTATTTCAACACAAGTTTGAGGGTGCTATGTTAAAGTTTGACCAAAGTTTAGTCACAAACAAAGTGTACCGGTTGTACAGATCTGGAAAGATTTGGGAAAAGACTTCGAGTGAGAATGTTAGAGATATATTATGAATTGGTTGGTGATTAATAGCTTTCGGATTGTTAAGCATATAATATAATATTGGAAGGTTATAAAATGTAATCGTTAAATATGTTATACCAAGTAGGGAAAAAATGGGATAGCACACGCACAAAAGTGTTGTAAGAACAGGATGTAACAAGAGTAACACAGCCACCAGTAGTCTAACAGCCACTATTTTGTCTATTATCTTACGAACTAATTAGATAGACTGATAGAAAAACTGGCTGTATAGTCTCAATGAAATGTAAGTGGCCAGTGTCTAAAGTTCTAAGCCATGTCTACTTGTCTATTAATACTATTTGGACAAATATTCGAATAAATTAAATTCAATAAGACTTCTACTTACATAAGATTTGTATTAAGAAAACAAAGTTTGGTATTCTATACTTAGGTAGGTATTTAAAAATCTTCCAGTATTAAGGAATGCAGAAATGAAATAATGCAGGAAAATGAGTCAATTGAGGGTGAGAATCTCAGAATGAGAGATAGTCAGCTAAAAAGTTGTATAAACCTTTATTTTAACATCCTAAAGCTTGTCTCAAAACCTACGTATCGTTTTTTTTTTAAAGTGTTTAAATCTTTATAGATCCTAGCCGAGACCGAGGCGAGCTGCGTATAGGGCGAGGCCGAAGGCCGAGCTCCGCGTAGGGCGAAGCCCGAAGCGTCACCAATCATATTACCCGCCGACCGCCTTCGCCCTTCGCGTCACGATTCCCTTAACTAAAATCCAAGATGGCGGATATGAAATTTTCGGCCATACCGACATGGGTGTCGTTTAATAGGTTTTCAGGGGTGCTGATTCCAAAAATGACATCTATTTTGAAATCCAAGATGGCGGACATGTATTTTTTGTAAAAAAAACCGTCATGGGTGTCGTTTAATAGGTTTTCGGGGGTGCTGATTCCGAAAATGACATCAATTTTTTAATCCAATATGGCGGACATGCATTTTTAAATAAAATCCTTCATGGGTGTCGTTTCTTAGGTTTTCGGGGGTGCTTATTCCAAAAATGACATCCATTTTGAAATCCAAGATGGCGGCCTTGAAAAACTAAAAAAAAAGGTAAACTTTTTGGAAATTTATAAAAAAAGGCTCTGCTCTCTCTCTCGAAAATGGTTCAAGATATTAAAAAAAAATTTGAACAAAAGTTGTAGAGAATTTAATCCTTTACAATATTTGTAATAAGTACAAATAGCATACGACCCATAGGAAACGAGATATTTGCAATAAATGTGTAAAAAATCGATTTTTTGACCTTTGACCTTGGAATTTCAGTAGACGCGGACACCCTACGATATGTAGGTTTTGAGACAAGTTTTAGGTTTAGGGTTTTAAAATAAAGGTTTATACAACTTCTTTAGCTATCTCTAATTCCGAGGTGAAACCCCTAATGTTCCTGGATCAAAAGGCTATTGAAAACTGAACAATGTATGTTAGAAAATATACCTATTGTGTCTTTCTTTACAGAACAAGCTCTCTTTCTCTCTCTTTTGATTTCATACTAATCAATTATTTTAGTAGATGTCTTTTTTACTATTAATTATATCACTATATTAAATAGGATGTCTCGTTAATGGTACAACAATTTTAAAGGGAAGATTTCTAGAAGGGTGACCTATATGACAAAAATATTATCATGGTAAAGTATCATCAATTTCAAGAAATTGAATTTTGATTTTAATTTTTTGTCTATAAGTAAGTGAGAAGATATTGTTTTTCTGACAAATATTATTTATTTTATATTTAATTGTTTTTGTCTGATAGGTAATCCTTTTACAAATCTTCCCCTTAAGTTTGTTATGTCATTTATGGAACATCTTGCATGTTCATTTACGTGTTTGTTTTAGACCTAAAGTTAGGGTCGCCAAAAAAGGTTTTTCAAACTCTGGTTTAATAGGGTTTGTGCAATACTAAAAAACCCTAGAGAGGGTCGGTTTTCCAGTACTCTGGTACTTAACTGAAAAGATTTCATAAAACGTAAAACTATGATTGAGACCAATATAGTATCATATAGTATGGCTATTGCAAAATCGACCCTAAGAATACTTAAGTAGTTACTTTTTTATGGAACGTTATAAAAGATAAAAGAAGTTGTGCCTTGGAAGTGTAAGGTGAAATTTATTAAGATGGTAAGTAGTTAAAAATAGACATAAGAGTAAAAAATGCAATAAATTGCCTTACATTATTTATATATATTTCTGTGAGGCGGTTTTAAATTACCGAAACTGATCGATAATTCCTCATGAAACTGTACAATTTTTCCTAATATTTTTTTTTTGCCATTCCATAATAAGGAAGTCAACATAATCATGACTCATTAATTGTATATAAACGGAAAGGGAAATGCGATTTTTTAATACATATATTCTGTGTTCCTTAGGGAAATAATGAATTCGTTAACCTATGGTTTAATAAATAACTGCCCTCTATTAATCGTTAATTGTCAGTTCATGTAAGTTCAATCGTAAATTGTCTGTCAATCGTTAATAATTAGTTCATGTAAGTTAATTTATTCTGTTCTGTAAGGGTCAGCGAATAGAGCCACTCAAAATTGAATTTTATTTATTACATGTGAGATATTTTTTTTTAATTACACTTAATTTTGCATCCACAGACTTGATGTCTGTGAGAATTAGATATGTGAGAATTTAGAATACGTCGCTCGCACCACGCAGCGCTACACCTCGCGGCGCGCCGTTTTCACAATGAAATGTTTATCTTTTCATATAATAAAAATATAATTCAATTTTGAGTGGCTCTATGCGCAACGTCGCGTCGCGGTCTGTACTGACCCTGAGTGGCTTGCTAAAGTACGTACTTTATGTGGTGATTTTTTATGTAGAAATTAAAGTATACACTTTACACTAGTTCCACTTAGTATACAGGGTGATATGGAATTAGAATATGTGACTGTGAAAATGGAAAGGTACAACTTTCGTGATAGTCGTTACGGATCACAATTAGTGTGATGAGCTATTGTAAATAGCTCTTATTGACTACCCCCGAAAGTTGTACCTTTTACTAAACACAGTCACATATAATCTTATAAGCGATTATAATACCTACAGAGCATTCGCAACATTTTTATGTATGAACAATTGAACACTCGTATAAAAAAAAGAACCATTTTTAAAATGTTTTAATTTGTATTTTTTTTAAATCCGCGGCTGCGGTATACTTAAAAATTAAACAAACAAAAAACTCAAGGCTTTTTTAAACAACAAAAAGAACAAAAAAAATGTTGCAAATGGTCTGATTACAAATCACCTGTATATTTAAAAGCAATCGGTTTCGTGCCATTCAGGCAAATAATTTGTATTTGTTAGTATCTATTAATCTTTAATAACCATATGAAGCACTATGATTTTTTTTTTAAATTCTTATAGTCTAACATGTCACCTATTAAAATTAATAACGTATGTACCTACAAGACTGCTTGTTAGTAAGTATACAAAATAAATTGTATTTGTTAAATTTCACAAATGGGCACGACTTTTAATTCAAAGCATTAGAGTTTACTTTTGCCTGTCTCCAACACATTTGTGAAATGCAACAGTTATACCAAAGTATGTTTAGTAGTCAGTGCATCAAGTTACAATAACTACTGATTTTTAGTCAGGAATATTAATACACTTGAGCGAGGGCTGAAAATCAGTGTTGCCAGCCTGCTCATCAGTCTGGCGTGAATCGCTGAGCCCAGGCCTTTTTTCATCACTCCAACAGACAAATACAGGGTGGAATTTTTAATGGTCTTCCTTTCACTTAATTTACTATGTTTGTTAGGGAGATTTGATCCTTACGATGTTACGATTGACTCTATCGATCGATACTATTAAAGTACAGGGTGCCTTTTTGTTTCCTTTGAGTAAAATTTTTTATCTACAGTAAGTATTTAGAGTACTTTCCCTCCAGGTGGCGTTAAAAAATTCCACCCTGTATACAGGTTGAAAAAGAACCTCCTAGCTTTATTGAAAATCTTGAACCAGTATCACTTACTGAAAACTTTTTTTTTTTTGGGGGTGGGGGATAGCACTACCCGCACCGCAAAAAGTTTTTATTTTATTTTCAATGTGTTCTTTGAGTGATACTGGTTAAGGATTTTGAATATAGCTAGGAGGTTCTTTTTCATCCAGTATGTATGTATATGCAAGCATAAAACTATTGTATTAGCATAAGAAAATACATTTGAACTTGTTTCTTTTTTCATCCGTGTAATTATTATTACTAATTTGCAACAAAAATGGGGTAACTTGATGCGCTGGCAACTTTTTTAATTAATAATTGAAATGTAGAATTGCCATAAGCTAAAACGAAAGTAGAAATTAATAGTTTCATAAGTATACAATATACAAAACTGAAAAACTTGATAAAAAACTACCTTCACTCAGATTTTTGTAAAGAGGTTGACTTCAATATTCGACAAGATTATACCTGTCTCTCTCAACTGTATAGCGCAAGAGAGAGATGCACTGAGCCTTTGAAAATATCTGAATACTTATTAAAAATAAGGTCATATATGGTTATCCCTTCTACAGTGAGGTTATTTCAATATTGTTTTAAAAGGTTATAGTTACCCACATGACCTCTTGTTGTACCTAAATCTAGTCCTAAGTTTTCCTGCCACCTTCTTGCATTATACTTTCACCATACAAAGATATATTTCACGTTCACTCTAAATAAATTGTTTTTATTACTATTTTAGGGTTTTTTTTAATTACCCACTGTTGAAAATAGAATTTGGAATGTATGTATTTTGTTCTATTTTGTTAAAATCGGAAAATATGGAGACAATCTACAGTAAAAGGAAACGAAAAATGATTCTAATTTAAATGTTTATTTCAGTTTTCTATTCTAAAATACAGAGCACAGGTATGACAAAACATATTCGACTAAAAATGATGGAATACATGAGCTCAAACAAATGCCTAGCGCAAGATGCTCAAAAATTGCTTAAGTGAGGTATAGCTTTTTCGGCGTGCGTTAGGTTGGCCCTTAGTGGAAAGCAATAAGGTTGCAGTTTGGTTGTTCATAAAATATTACTTGAAAAAGAATATTTTTATATTTTGTCAGATTTGCAAGCGTAAAATTTACTTACTTAACAAGGAATGAGCAAACTGACTTGTATCCAGCGGTTTTTAGGTAATATTTTGTTGTGATAAGGCCCAGTTTGACCGTTTTAATCATGGCACTGTATTTAATTTCTACTCTAAATGGGATATAGCGTGAATTTGAATGTTAGGTTTTATTCTAATTTGATGCAAATATACTTATGAATTGTGATCTAAAAAATGTTTTTAAACAAGTGACCTCAAAAGCTTTTTTAGCATCCTTAAGCAATTCTTTTAGTAATTGACGCCGACACAATAATATCATTAAGAATGAGCATAATTTGAGCAATACTAGAACTGTATTGTCTGATAAAATAATAAGTAAATAAATTGGAGGGAATACATTAAACTAACCGTTTTAAAGCTTATACAATCATTTATATTGCCACGAAGAACTTAAGAATTAATCAGCTACATTATACTGAATTAAGTACAATCTCTCACTAACATAAATCTATTTATTTTTTTACCAACGTAACTATTAACATATGCTCGATACGGAACAAATATATTCGGGACATGAAACATCCGAAATTGTCCCGTATCAGACAACACCAATGATTAAAATACTGAATATATTGTTTAAAAGAATACAATGACTATAGAAAATTAGAAACGTTACTTGAGCATAAAATATTTGCAAATAGGAAACGATTTTTTTTTAAGTTAGAAGGCACGGATGCAGAATTACTTTATTTAAAATACGGGAAGTTACCGATTTTTCGTATTTCATACATAAATAAAAAATATTATGAATACTAAATATTGAAATCATTAAGAATTACTAAAATTTAAAAGCATTTGTGATAGGTTTCCTCTTTTGTAATAATATAATTTTAATAATTCATGAGACCTTTACAATACTGGAATGTGTCAGGGAACGAAACCTTTTGTTACAATTGAAGCTACAACACCTGATAACATTACGAACCAATCTGTATGAAACTGTACAAATCTGTGTAAATTATAAGCTAAGCTGTAAATACACTGATGATTACAATTTTACACAGACAGCTTTTTATGAGCTCATGAGCCAATTTCACACTGATGATTCATAATTGTTACCAAGCTAACAGCTTTTCCTGATGCATAAAAAGCTTAATTTATTTTTATTAAGATTCTCAGTAAAATAAAATATCATGTATTGTAAAGGTCCCTTACAAAAAACAACGTATTAAATGTTGTTAATTGATTTAAATTCGAGACTATAAATTCTGAACTAATGAGTCTTTCATAAAAAATATAAACTAATATAAGCGTGATAAAAATACTTTCTCTTTTAAGTACGATAGACGAAACATCTGATATCAAGCTTTATGTGTATAGACATAAGAAGCAATACATTTAAATGCAAAGATAGTAGAAAAAATCCGATGAACGAGTAAACATTATATTCTATGCAGGAACAATATTTAAATGCATTAGTCTGGCCATTGATAGTGAACATTAAGATATTTGAGATATTAAATGACTTTCGAATGCGTTTTTGTGAAGATAAAATACGGGACAGATGTCCCGTATTCTAAGACCCTTGCTGTAGGAGACTCAAGTCTTGATCTATACTTAAGTGTTGATCGTCTCTTTTTCTCACTATTAAAATTACAAAGACAATTGCTACTTAAATATAGATCAGAGTCTGAGTCGCGTTCTGTAATACGGACCTTAAACTCCAAAAAGGCTTAATTTAGATGCGGGACTTAAGCAGAGCAGATATTTTGTCTGCGATTGTACAACCATAACTAAAATGCAAATGGTTATTTTTAGTAATATAATCATCTTCTCAGTGTCATAAGTAGTGATTGTTCCCGCCGACTTCAAAAACTATTTTCCGCAATGGGTAAACTGCCTTAGGTCCGTATTACAGAACGCGATTCGGACTGATCTATACTTAAGTAGCAGTCGTCTTTGTAATTTTGATAGTGAAAGAGACGATCAATACTTAAGCATAGATCAAGACTTGAATCTCCTTCTGTAATGCGGGCCTTGAGTATCGCGGAAAATGATCATGTCTACTAAAGTCCGTCATCTCAACGCCTAAAGTACAGAGGCCAGCGCATCAGGTTACTTCATTTTCATTGCAAAACCGCTCTTATCACAACAGCACAGAGTGCACGCGTGTGGTAACCTGAGTTGCGGCCGTCCGTACAAACACATCCTAAAAATTACATTGAAACAACAATATTGTAATTTATATGGAGTGACTATTAATTAGTTAGCGAAACTTTAGGTGGGGATTCTCCCCAGAAATCTGAACAACTTTCCCCCATGAACCTATATGAAATTCTAAAAAAAAAATAGATTTCTCAATGTAACTCAGCTTATCGCTTAAGTAGCATGGAGAAGCGAATTTTTTTACACATTTTGACTTTTGTTCCTTGGGGAAAGTTGTTCAGTTTAGTGGGATGATTCACGTCCTTAGCCCGTATACAGAAGGAGACTCAAGTCTTGATTTGTACTTAAGTATTGATTGTCTCTTTCTCTCACTGTCAAAATGACAAAGATTACTCAAGTATAGATCAAAATCTCAGTCGCGTCCTGTAATATGAATCTTAGAATCGCCCAATATACTGCGATTATAGTATCATTTATTTATACAGCATGCATTGGCCATTAAAATAAAATGCAAAACATATTAATGCTAAGATTATTTTACAACAGGGGGTAACAATACTTTTATGATTTGAAACTGACTTGAGTCTTATTTCAAAGGCATAAAGTACTTTTTCCAGTAACCCTGTACACGTATAGCGTTCCGACTCTTCTCCAGAAAAATAGATTATGTATTTATTTATTGTCATGATGTTTGCTTTCCGGCAGCGATTTTCCCGTCGATAGATAAAAATTATAAAGTTATCTTGTAGTGTCAATTCTGTTATATTGAAAACTAAATTAAATTTAGTTCACCATAATTTATCTTTTCATTAAAAACTAAACGAAAAAATCAAGATAAAATCGCATTATGTAAATATCCCATTGGGGCAAGCAAAAATTCATCTACACCAACCCATTACGTCCGTAAATAAATAAAAGCCGCAGTTTTTAAAGCAACTAAATTTAAATTAGTTTTTATTACGGAACCAACACTATCTTTTCAAAATGTACATATTTCAATTAATAATCCAAAGATTGGCATGCTTTGGTTAGATTTTTTGTAAAAATAATTTAAGCATCTCTGTTGCGTACTACTTCTCATAGAATCTTAACTTCGTAGTTTCGTACGAAATATTTCATTACGACATGATCAATCTTACATAAAATCTTCAAACATCAACGTTGTATATACAGACAATATGAAAATTACCTTAAATAAGAGAATAGTAAAAATATCACCATTCCTAAAGATCTAGACAGTAAGGGTACAGTAAATGCACGA
Source organism: Aproaerema taeniolella (assembly GCA_949987775.1). Taxonomy (NCBI): domain Eukaryota; kingdom Metazoa; phylum Arthropoda; class Insecta; order Lepidoptera; family Gelechiidae; genus Aproaerema; species Aproaerema taeniolella. The sequence continues at coordinate 10,485,420 of OX465268.1, read as the reverse complement.
AAAATAGTTACATAGTCTTATTGTGTTTAAGTAACAACATTGTTGATCTAAACAACAGTTGTGTGCAGATATTGTTTGAATATCTTTTTTTGTGAATGACATTATCTTTGAATGATATCTTTTTTTTTCTGCACTTGAAGAATACATTTTTTGTGTTGTTAAATACAACACAAAAAATTTATTCTTCAAGTGCAGAACAGGAAACCTACGTGGGTACACCGCCAGAAATACTTTCCGAGGCGCAACATGCAAGTGATAGCTTGTTGCCGTCAATATCAAAGGAAAGTTTTTATTTCTTTCTTTCCTCGCAAATGTGTTGAAAAACGTCGTATGACACGAGTGTGCATTGGATATTATATTCTCGGCTCCGTTGAGCCCTCGCCTTCGGCTCGGGCTCCAAACTCGCCTCTAATGTAATATCCTACTTAGCACACTTGTAGCATAATGTACTATTATGACTTTTCTTATCCCAGCAATGTCTTTTGTATTGCCTAGAAGCACATTTCTAGCTGTACATATCATGTTTCTAAAAGCAGGGTTTTCCATCCAAATGTACTATCTCTTGACGTGAACACGGGTGAAGTTTTTTTTAATTACTAGATTATTTTCAAACAGATTGGCATAAAAAGCTGTTTGTAGGTAACTTACGTCTTTTGCGTACAAAAACGAAAATTTAAACTGCATAAATCAGTTTGGTTTAATAAAACTGTTACTAGTTTACACGTTGTGTCGTTGTTTCTTGGCAATTTTAATTCAAAGAACTGTGTCAGTGGTCAAAAAAGTCGCTAATGATTTTTCAAACTGCTCAGAACATTTTTTTTTAAATATTAAAATATTAAAACATCTTTAAATGTCTGCACACAATCCTAGGATAAATACTTTAAAATTGGCAATTGTATGTTGCTGCTTTTACCATATATTCATATAAATAGCAATTATTATGTTGATACTTCGAGCCATTCACAAAAATCTTAACAATACCTATCAACCAGGAGGGAAACTACCATAGAAGGTGGTTTCCGAGCTACCATATTGGTAATTTTTGAGCTACCATAATATGCTTCTTTTAAGAACAACTTCAACCCTTTCATTTACCAAACATACAACTGCCATATTATTTATGATTAAATTTTATACAGTAATACGGTGGTATAACATGATAATAATCGAATATAACATGCTATTATTCTATTAATATATAATAAACATTTCAACATATTTACAGACAACAGTATACCGATGTGTAGTAACCGCATTGTGGAAGTTTTTTTTTAATATACTAACCACAATATAGTTTAGGACAACTTGTAATATACTATATCATATTTTGGATAAAAGATAATATCACTTTAAAAAACTAACCAATCACACTTCAAAGTCAATTTTAGACGCCTATTATACTTCTTAAATAACATATCTTATATTCCAAAAATAGTATACAAATATATTATATTACAAGCGTGTGAAACGCTTAATATTTGAGTTTTGTACAGTATATTGAATCAATTTTAAATTCCGTTAAATCTTGCATAGCTAATATAATTTTGTCGAATGTATGTCATTTCGCCGTCTCGTTCTATCGCATAGCGTCAGTACGGAACAGGCAAAACGACATCGATATGACAAAGTTATGTCACGCGTCTGTGTTAGCTATGCTGACCAGAGACAACTTGGAAACATGGAAAATCGTGAAATGGTCATACTTTGATTGCCATTTCAAAATATTAAAAATGCCCAAATTTTTGTTGCTCAGCATGGGTAGCACGGCCATTTTTTCGAATAAGAACACTTAATCGCTCAGTCCGTCTTATTCTCACGCGTGGAATGTTTGAGACAATTCTAAAAACTTACGAGTCAATAATAATAACATACTACCGAAATTAGTATTTTTTTTAAATATTTTCTGGCCTGGAAACAAGTCCTTTCGGCATGGTGGTCATATTGAACTATTATTGCCATACCAAAATTATTTTACTACATCAAAATACTTCTGGAACTACTTTTCATGTTTGCTTTTTACTCCCCTGGCCAGAAATTTTTAAAAAATACTGCACAAAACTCAAAGTTGGATAACTTTTCGAAACGATAAAGTGCCCTTTCAAAATATAGTTTTTCTGTGATCAAACGGTGTAATTTGTTTATGAATATAATTTATTTTTGATATAACATTCTTTAGTTAATTTTACACAGATAAAAATAATTATTTTTTTAGTATTAAAATATGTTTTTGTGATTTTGTTCAACTTTGATCACTGTAATGAAAATATTTTTCACCAAACATACATTTTGTCACCTAAACATTAATTTTTAAATAAATTTATACGTGTATAGGAGTTATATAACAGTGAGCTAACTCGAAAAATTCAATTTATAAGTCAACAACAAGAATTTTACCGCGTAATACCGAAAATATTTTTATAACAACTTTTAATCTATCCACCGCGACAGAATGTAATGCGACAACTTTGAAATAATTCACCAGTAGTTATAGGTCGATTGGGATTTTAGTTATTGGTATACACATTATGTTTTTAAGTCTTTTCACTTTTAAAATCCTTACAGGTATGTAACTCGGGTTATGCTTTATATTATAAGGCATTCGATCTTTGTCAGATAACTATACCTACTCTCTAACTATACCTTATCAAAAAAAAATATTCTTAAATGTCTCTAACTTGAGATTAACAGAAATGGTTGTTTCATTTTAACGATTGATTGCCAATATTAAGAAGTGAATTGTTAGGGACTAGACCTACGTTGGGCGCCATTTTTTTACATTTTGTATGTGACTGTGTTTAGTAAAAGGTACAACTTTCGGGGTAGTCAATAAAAGCTATTTACAAAAGCTCATCACGCTAATTGTGAACCTTAACGACAATCACGAAAGCTGTACCTATCCATTTTCAATCAAATTTTTTTGGCACATAAAGTATAATTTCAATGATAGTCTACTTTTCACCCCGAAGTAATCAGCTGCGAAAGCCAGTCAGTTACGCTTCGGGATCGTGGTCCCATCGCCATGACCCACTAGTGGGCCGACCTCCAATTCTTTGCTATTTGTCCCACCACATTTAAACATCATACAAAGTCTCACAGTTTGACAACCTAAGATATTTTTGTTAACTATGACAAAATTTTGTCATGTTGTGAACGATAACGACACGATAAAATTATGTCACGCGCCTATGTTAGCTCGATAGAACAACTAATTTCTTTTCGCTACGTGAACTATAAGGTTCCCATAGCAAAACGAGTTACGAACCTACTAATAACATCGAGTTTTTAAAGTCATCGCATTATACACTCTAGCAATTATCATACTCGCACCATTAGAAAATTACAGAAAAAAAAATTGCAAAACCAGAACTAAATGTTGGTGTGAACACCGTTATTTTCAGGACTGTTTCATAAAGATACTATTATTATACGTACATTTTAAAGGAGAAGTAATTGGCAACACCGAAGGAATACACGGCTTGTTATTGGTTGCGATACGTCATTAGTTTCATAGTACCTGTAAAATTATACTATAACGGGTACCTCTATATGAAAAACAGCCTATGTTGTGATTCAATTACCCGTTTACCCTCTGGTTTATGCAATAATTTTCCCCAGTAATTATTTCAACAACTTTTTAAGTTATTTCTTTACACAGACCAAGTTTACCAAAAAGATTGGCTTATAATCTTTAACATTAAAATTTTAAGGCCTATTTGTTGAGTTTATATTTAGATACAATTTAAATTTACATAGTTCACAAAGATTGTATTTTTTAAATAATTCACAAAGATTGAACTCCCCGAAATTGCCCAAGCAAAGGAATTTCTTAATTTTATAATTAGATTCGTGTACAATTTAGAAGATCGGGAATGATACTAAGGTAAAAGGAATAATATAAATTAAAAATGAAAACATGACTGTGGACGTATAAAGTACCACTTTGAGGCCAGTCAATAAGAGCGATTTTCATAACTTTTTACAGGACATTATCAACCTTATTGACCTTCCTTAGGAGTCTCCTTTAATTTATCAATAAAATAAATAGAGTATACTCCGCGTTAGATACGAAGGCGAAAAGTGGCTATTATGCTTCCTAGTAAGTGTGTACTACGCTTGTATAGTATTTCACTATCGCATAGGTTTCATTTAATTTGGCAGCGTAATATGAACAGTATAATCCCACCAAATTAGATGGACATTGTGATGTATTAAAATAGTAAACAAAAGTTGTGGCCACTATTTTGATAGCGTAATAGCTATTTTCCACCTTCCAATCTGACGAGAAGTACAGCAAAATTCACATAGCTGCCTTTAATTAACTAAGGTTTACATTCGAAACAGAAACAGATTAAAAGATATAGAGATCATTTTCGTTTCATAATATGGAATGTTTTAAAATGTAAGTATAGAGAATACAGTTCTAAGATATAATCATTTATCATAGACCTCCGTTCTTTTCATAGTCAAACCCTTTTTTTTATTTTAAAGCCAAAAACATTGTATTTATCTTGAATCTCAATACGTATTATGTTTTTGCGAGAATAGTTAAAATATAGCAAGTTTCTAAAGTCGCAGCTGAGGCCTATTATCATTTTGATTGAAAACCAGAAAATTACGTTTGCAAAATTGTTGAAAGTGGATTCTACCTTTAAAACTGAAGCAACATGAAACTTTCAACAAAGATTTTCTTCTTTTCAAACTAATAAGGTAACATTGGACCAGTTCTATGGAGGGGAAATTTTTGTAGATTATTCTACCTTTTAGGGAAGGTTCGATAGATTAATTCACGACCTAATTTATTGGAATAGAATTTATTTAGAACTATGACAGTTACAATTTCGAACGCATTAAATGTTGTTGGCTTTAAAATAGGTACAGGTGTACCACTTTTATAAGTAGCATCGGCAATATTCGTTTACTTTGAGTCGCGTCGACTAAAACCATTGTCTTGCGTACTTCGAAAATGACGCGTACGCAACGACCAATGGCGGATCACTACATACAGTCCGCCAAGAAAGTGGTCTATCAGTTTTCACAGAACTTCCCGTATAATCAAAATTAAGCTAAGGTTCACAATGTTAGAACGTTACAATAAAAAATCGAATGATGACGTATTATGATGCAGTTATAATGAGATGACATGAAGTCAAAACTTTCAGTTCATAATTGTAAGCGAAAATCAACCTTGCTGTTTTATATCACACAAACGAATTTGGTCTAACACCGTAGGGTGTTAGACCACAATTTTGGCCGACTGTACAAACAGCAGCACGTCAGGTTACCCAGTTGCACTACGAAATCTGCCGTTATTACGAGCGAAGCAAGGGTGATGTCAAGGTTAACATGTATTTAACATGGTTAACATGTGATGTCAAGGTTAACAAGCTTTATGTGCTGCCGTGTTTACATATGGCGCGCTATGATTGGCCGAGACATTTCACACAATTCAAAAACACGACTTATAAAAGTGGTACTTGTACTAAAATCACTTTAAATTCACTCAAACACTAGTCCCGCAAATCGAATCGACAATATAACCTATAATCACTTGCAGGCATCGTTCGATCCAGCTACCAGGGGTCCATACGTACCGAGGAGGTCTACGACAGTCGGCAGTCTCAGGAGCGCGTGTGTGTATTGCCGTCTCTCTCCCCCTCGGGTCAGAAGTATATGACTTCTTCCTCTGCGGGCGCGGGGGTGGGGGCGGGCGCGGGGGCCGCGTCCGAACGCACTCGGAACTTGTCGGGCAACTTCGGGTATGTGTTAGTTCTGTAATGAGGTGACAAGGGTTTATTTGAGAGGCGGCTGGCAGGGCAATAAGGCCTGTATTACAGAAAATTAACATAAAAAATAAAGACTACACACTCAAAGGCCCCCACTAAGGTTTTCCCTTGCGTCGTGGGAACACATATGTGACTGTGAAAATGGAAAGGTACAACTTTCGTGATTGTCGTTAAGGTTCACAATTAGTGTGATTAGCTATTGTAAATAGCTATTATTGACTATCCCCGAAAGTTGTACCTTTTACTAAACACAGTCACATATAAAGACAGACAGGAACACCCATGACCCGAGAACAATCATTCCTTTTTACACAAATATTTGCCCTGGCTGGGAGTCGAACCCAGGACCCGCCGATCAAGAGGCAGCGTTACTACCACTCGACCAAACCGGCCGTCAAAGAGACTCAAGTCTTAATATGTCTATTTCTCTCACTATAAAAATGACAAAGACGACTGCTACTCAAGTATAGATCAGTCTGAGTCGGGTAAACCGGTGACTTGTTGGCCTTGTTGTTCTAAGGAGGCTGGCTGTAACGGGGCCGGTGAACTACTAGTCATAGAGTAAACCAGTGACATAAATACAGAAGCGATCTTTACGTTGTTACCTAGTGGCCTCGTTGTTCTGAGGGGGCTGGCTGTAACGGGGCCGGTGAACTACTAGTCATAGAGTAAACCGGTGACATAAATACAGAAGCGATCTTTACGTTGTTACCTAGTGGCCTCGTTGTTCGGAGGGGGCTGGCTGTAACGGGGCCGGTGAACTACTAGTCATAGAGTAAACCGGTGACATAAATACAGAAGCGATCTTTACGTTGTTACCTAGTAGCCTTGTTGTTCTGAGGGGGCTGGCTGTAACGGGGCCGGTGAACTACTAGTCATAGAGTAAAGCGGTGACATAAATACAGAAGCGATATTTACGTTGTTACCTAGTGGCCTTGTTGTTCTGTGGGGGCTGGCTGTAACGGGGCCGGTGAACTACTAGTCATAGAGTAAAGCGGTGACATAAATACAGAAGCGATATTTACGTTGTTACCTAGTGGCCTTGTTGTTCTGTGGGGGCTGGCTGTAACGGGGCCGGTGAACTACTAGTCATAGAGTAAAGCGGTGACATAAATACAGAAGCGATATTTACGTTGTTACCTAGTGGCCTTGTTGTTCTGAGGGGGCTGGCTGTAACGGGGCCGGTGAACTACTAGTCATAGAGTAAAGCGGTGACATAAATACAGAAGCGATATTTACGTTGTTACCTAGTGGCCTTGTTGTTCTGTGGGGGCTGGCTGTAACGGGGCCGGTGAACTACTAGTCATAGAGTAAAGCGGTGACATAAATACAGAAGCGATATTTACGTTGTTACCTAGTGGCCTTGTTGTTCGGAGGGGGCTGGCTGTAACGGGGCCGGTGAACTACTAGTCATAGAGTAAAGCGGTGACATAAATACAGAAGCGATATTTACGTTGTTACCTAGTGGCCTTGTTGTTCTGTGGGGGCTGGCTGTAACGGGGCCGGTGAACTACTAGTCATAGAGTAAAGCGGTGACATAAATACAGAAGCGATATTTACGTTGTTACCTAGTGGCCTTGTTGTTCTGTGGGGGCTGGCTGTAACGGGGCCGGTGAACTCCTAGTCATAGAGTAAAGCGGTGACATAAATACAGAAGCGATATTTACGTTGTTACCTAGTGGCCTTGTTGTTCTGTGGGGGCTGGCTGTAACGGGGCCGATGAACTACTAGTCATAGAGTAAAGCGGTGACATAAATACAGAAGCGATATTTACGTTGTTACCTAGTGGCCTTGTTGTTCTGTGGGGGCTGGCTGTAACGGGGCCGGTGAACTACTAGTCATAGAGTAAAGCGGTGACATAAATACAGAAGCGATATTTACGTTGTTACCTAGTGGCCTTGTTGTTCTGTGGGGGCTGGCTGTAACGGGGCCGGTGAACTACTAGTCATAGAGTAAAGCGGTGACATAAATACAGAAGCGATATTTACGTTGTTACCTAGTGGCCTTGTTGTTCGGAGGGGGCTGGCTGTAACGGGGCCGGTGAACTACTAGTCATAGAGTAAAGCGGTGACATAAATACAGAAGCGATATTTACGTTGTTACCTAGTGGCCTTGTTGTTCTGTGGGGGCTGGCTGTAACGGGGCCGGTGAACTACTAGTCATAGAGTAAAGCGGTGACATAAATACAGAAGCGATATTTACGTTGTTACCTAGTGGCCTTGTTGTTCGGAGGGGGCTGGCTGGGTAACGGGGCCGGCGAACTGCCGGTTCGGTGGTGCGATATAACTAGGCCTCCACTCTGTAGACACAAACATTAATTTTAAGAAAATGTTTAAGTATTGAACGTCTATCGAATGACTTGAAATTAGCTAGCGAAACTTTAGGCACCCAATGATTCTTCCCACGAAACTGAATTTTCCCCAAGGAACCTCAAAAAAACAATCTTTCAAATTGTTGTACAGGGACAACGGCACATCATGCTATCCAAAACTGTCAAATTTTTTCAATCGATTTTCAATTTTATCTCCAAGCATTAGAGTTTACTATCCATTGGGGAAATCTGACAGTTTGTGGTAACCTGATGTGCTGTTGACTGTACATACAGCAGCACGTCAGGATATCCATTTGCACTACGAAAGCCGCCGCTATCGCAAGCGAGATAAGGGCGACGTCAAGGTCGACATGTATAGCTTGATGTCAGGACAGCAGGCCAGCAGGACGGCAGGCCGTGTGTACATACTTCGGCAGTCAATTGATGAATCAAGTTGGGGAAAATTCTTCAGTTTGTAGGTTGATTCATCACATCCCTAATCTACTACCTAGTTTGAAGTTTGACTATAAATATATTACTTATAATTACAGCTGTTGAATTACACAACTAATAAAACAAAAAAAAAACATAGATTGTCCCCAAAATTTCAGATTTTCAGTAAACTAAATAGTTTTCTTTTTACAACTGACTACAGCATGCTTGGTCTAACAACTAAAGCTGAACAGACGAAATGGTTGTATATAGAGTACATGTACTAAACTTACAAAATATAGAAGTTACAGCCAATATTTAATGTAAAAATTGTGGATTTTTTAAATTTTGTCACGTGTTTTATCCAGATCGAAATTTAAAGATTCTTTTTTTTTTCAAATCACAAATTAAATGTATAATTATTTTTAATTAGTAAGTTGATAACAACATGTTAAGCGAATTTAATTAATTACTAAATTAAAAAAATATTATATGTTATTACTAAATGTGGCAGAAGAATGATTAAATGTCACAATAGAAATAGCTACGGTAGTTTATTGATACCCATTGCCTTAAATGGTGAAATAAGATCTTACATAAAAACGCATTTGTTCAATGGCTTCTAGACAATAACTACACTACCACTACACTACCAATGCGGGTTGGTGGACCGCAATGAATTTCTTGGTTTCATCACGATATTTTCCTTCTCCGCTGAGCAAGTGATAATTAGAAATCCGTACATAAATCCGAAAAGACGAATTTAGGGGTACAGGCCCGCACCAGGATTTGAACCCGCAACCTTCGGATCACAAGTCTGGCTCATTACCATTACATAGGTTTTATAAATCTCGAATTATTTTTTAGTTACACCTTAACAAATTCGTAAAACTGATTGCCTATGCACTTTTTAGAAAAAAAATTAAATTAACTAAAAATCCACAATCTTTAACCTCACGCAAGTGTTTGAGTCGCCAAGCCTCAAAAGTGCCACATACAAAACCAAAAATTTGGAAAATCAACCTACGACATCCTGCTACGGTTGTACTTACACTATTTACTAATAAGGTACTTTGCTTCACTAAAATACGTTCGGATAATCTGCTTCCTGAAACACCAATCAACCATTTTATCTGTTTCTAACTAATTTTGGGTATGTTTTTGACATGCGGAACAGGTGATGTCTGTCATTTTCAGATTATTTTTAGTCGGTCCTATTTATAATATAGGATTAAGGGTATTTTTCTCAAAAAAACAAAAGAACTTTTTTTTTGATAAGAAATAAAACATATTAATTTTCGCAATCTCATTACGCTAATCTGACATCTACTTATACGGAATTATGGGAAGTTTTCCTTTGCCAAGCCGTCAACTAAAGAAAAAACCTTTGTCAATCTCATTTTATGACCACCATTTAAAGTTTTTTTTTTGTTGCCATATAAAATTAAAATGGCAAAGGAATCAAATATTTGGATTCCGTAGAGGAGTGGTATAGACATTATTTTTATTTATAAACAAAAAAAGTGTATGATTTTTTACAAATCTATGCTAATCAGTACCTTGTACCCTGTTCACTGATGATTCAATATTGTACCCAGTCCTTTGCACCCCGTATGCTGATAAATGAATAATGTACTCGTTGATCAGTATCTTATACCCTGTACCCAGTCGTTTAAACTCTGTCTGCTGGTGGCTCAATATTCTTTTTTAGTATATTCCTGGTTAAACAAAAAAGCTAAAAAATAAATAAAGCTTACTTCACTAGGTGACTCGTGCAGTCTATGGTACCCCGGCGGCGGCGGCTGCTGCTGTTGTGTTTTGCCGCTCGCCAGCTTCAGTGGTAGTTGCTGCTTTACCATTTGCTGGAATTACATCAAATTGTTAATTACAGTTTTGGCACCGGAAAATAGTAAAACCCGTAATATTAAAATTTCACTAGTGAAATTAAAATCTCCTGCTATATTACAGTGTGCCTAGTAAAATTATAAATTTACGAAACTTGAAGGGCCGCCAGCATGAAATTAGGATCAGTTAGGTTATGTTAGAAATATATATACTCGTTCTGAGCTGACAGCAGCTGTGGTGGTGTATGTATATATGTATATCGCGGTAAGTTATTAGTGTACGTTAAACTGACCGAGATGGCGGGTGCGCGTACGACGGCGCGGGTCTCGTTCTGAGCTGACAGCAGCTGTGGTGGTGTATGTATATATGTATATCGCGGTAAGTTATTAGTGTACGTTAAACTGACCGAGATGGCGGGTGCGCGTACGACGGCGCGGGTCTCGTTCTGAGCTGACAGCAGCTGTGGTGGTGTATGTATATATGTATATCGCGGTAAGTTATTAGTGTACGTTAAACTGACCGAGATGGCGGGTGCGCGTACGACGGCGCGGGTCTCGTTCTGAGCTGACAGCAGCTGTGGTGGTGTATGTATATATGTATATCGCGGTAAGTTATTAGTGTACGTTAAACTGACCGAGATGGCGGGTGCGCGTACGACGGCGCGGGTCTCGTTCTGAGCTGACAGCAGCTGTGGTGGTGTATGTATATATGTATATCGCGGTAAGTTATTAGTGTACGTTAAACTGACCGAGATGGCGGGTGCGCGTACGACGGCGCGGGTCTCGTTCTGAGCTGACAGCAGCTGTGGTGGTGTATGTATATATGTATATCGCGGTAAGTTATTAGTGTACGTTAAACTGACCGAGATGGCGGGTGCGCGTACGACGGCGCGGGTCTCGTTCTGAGCTGACAGCAGCTGTGGTGGCGGTAGCGGGGCAGACAGGCCCTCAGACCCCGTCGAGCCGCGGCTGTCTGTAATACACAATCAATAATAATAATAAACCACTGAGACTGAAGAGTTGCTGGTAATTACTACTTAATATTAAGATAAAATCTATCGACGACACAATTGTGGTACAACACTACCAGTCCACGCGGTGTTGTACAGCACTAGGCGGCCCCTTTCAGATCGTTTTCGCGCGTAGATCGGAGATAATGTGTTCTTGCATTGTAATTATTAAATATCGAATTAAAAGGACTGTACAGTAAGTAAAAGGTGTTTTAACTTAATCTATAATAATTCTTATAAATGCGAAAGTAGCTCTGTCTGTCTGTCCGTCTTTCAACCAAACTATTGAACCAATTTTAATGAAATTTGGTACAGAGATAGATTAGAGCCTGGGAAAGGACATAGGCTACATTTTATCCCACAGTTTGGCACGATATAACCTGTAGTCCATGCGGGCGGAGCCGCGGGCAGAAAGCTAGTATTAAATAAAATTTAATATGACTATAAAATGTGGTATTATCGACACCAACACACGCACGCACGAACACACACGCACGCACACACGCGCACTAACATGTACATGGAGGCATAAATACAAGGTGTAAGGGACAGGTTAGCAAAAACTAAAACTCTGAAGTCAGACCATCTTTCGGTGGAATTTTCTTAAGGAAAATCAATTTTTTTTACATGTTTTTTATTTTATTTAAATTAAATTACTTAAACACTCGTTTTTCCAACACTCGTTTTTCTAATAAAAAACAATGATACAGCGTAAGACACGAAAACCAGCAATGTACAGTTCGTTCGGGCAATTAGTGTGCAGTACAGGCGCACGGTATATTGGGACCATTCTTTAACTTAAATGTGACTCGTCCACAAATGCAAATTTTTAATTAAAATTAAAATTAAATAGCCATCTTACAACTTAAACATATATGCTATTTTTGTAGCATAAGTATAAAAAATCAATCTAGCTATTCCGAATCAGAGTCATCTGTATCACTTTGTGTGTTTATTATGAAAGTGTCTCCGTTAACATCAACATGCTGGTCTACATTAAAGTACTTATTCTCTTCTTTGATTGCGTGGGCAATATATTTACCCCACAAGTCAGATGTTACGTTCAACATGACCTGCCTGATCAATTGACATACGGCACTGCTGTTTTTGGGGTCGCAATTGTTGGCTCTAAGGTCATGTTTAATTTTAGACCACACTTGTTCTATCGGATTAAAAATGCAGTGGTATGGTGGAAGACGCACCACCTCACAACCATTCATTTTTGCTATTTCATCAATGACATATCTTTTTTCTATGCCCGCCTTTTTCACAATATCCAGCAGCACTGGAATGGTTGGGGTTGGCTCTGGAATGGAAATTTTGTACTGTCTCATAAAATCAAGGATCTCCCCTTTTCTGGTTGTGGTGTTTGGAATTCTGACGGATAGTCGCGAGTGGTAAGGAGCGTTATCCATTACTATTAGGCTATTTGGTGTTATGTTTGGCAATAATTGCTCCTGAAACCACTTTTCAAAGAGCACTGAGTTCATGTCGCAGTGGTAATCAGCGCTCGCATCGCTAATCTGTTTCGCAGATAGAAGCAGTCCATTTTCGACCCAACCGTCTTTGGATCCAGCATGCAATATGATAATGCGTTTCCCACGAGTGGAAGGCAAATCTGAAATGCAGTGACAACTACAATCAGTCCAACTTTTTTTGACGGTATCATGTGTGTCATACCACGTTTCGTCCAGGTAGATTATATTTCGCCCCTCTTGACGTGCTTCTCTGAGCTTTGTTATATATTTATAACGCCAGACTTGGAATCGCGGCGTCTCAAGCAACACACTGCGTTTATTCACTTTTTTATAGTTGAATCCAAGTTTACGTAAAAGCTCATACAACGTAGTATTGTACGTTGATATGGGAAGTCCGTATTTGTCTTTAAATCTTGCAATATCATATCGAGTGTTGGAAGTTTCTTATCTGTATAGAATCTATATACTGTGCGTCGAACTAAATCGCATTCAAAATCATCTATCTTTGAGAATTTTTTCGTCTGACTTCCTCTCTTTAAGGGAGAAACTGGTCCTGATTTTATAATTTTGGCGACAGTGTTTCGATGCACATTAACCATTTTCGAAACTGTCCCAATAATTGGATAATTTTTAAATTCCATCTCTTTATCATTATCAGGCGGCATTGTGTTGACGCAGTATTGATGAACATTCAAAATTATTTCTTTGCAGTTTTTACAAAGCGTCTTCCTTTTTTTAATTGGAGCGTTATCGTCTTGAGACGTACCACCGCTGTTGTCATTATTCGCAGTGTCATTGCCAGTCTCCTCCAACATTCTCAACTATAATTAATAATGCCCTTTCTCAACTCCAATAAATAAAATAGCAAAATTTATTATTGAACTTATGCCTATTCTTTTAAATATGGCCTCCGCATAGTGATTTTGCCAATGTCAGTATTTGAAAGAAATTCAAATAATAAATGTCGAAACTCATATCTATCTATAAATAAATTAATCTATGAATATCACATAATGACCGAAAAGCTTTTATTCTAATGACCGTTACTGCAACTGGGTATTTGTAATGCAAGTAATACCTACAGGACGAATTATCTGAACCCTCCTTTGTAATTTATAAGTTAGCAAAACTAACTTCCTTAAGTACTTCTTTTTGGAAATATACGTTATTATTATTTTGTAAATGTTAACGATAGTGTCAATGAACACATACAATAATTTATTTACAGTTAAGTCATTTTATTTTCAAATAGGTACGAATATTTTTCTTTCAAAAAATAGCTATACTAATCCATGTAAATATTTAGAGAGACCACAAAATATTATTATTTTCGTATTATAACTAGTAGAAAGAGATAGAAGATATGAATTAACATTCAAGTTTTCTTGCTCCCTGTACCGCCATGCATTTCGAGATGACAGCTGACAGCTACCCATGCACACTAATTGAGCGAACAAACTGTACATTTAGTGGGCTGATTTACTTTTCTAATTTTCACTAACAAAAACAGTCATCTTATATATATAAAAGAAAGTCGTGTTTGTTACAACACTTATAACTCGAGAACGGCTGGACCGATTTCCATGGTTTTTGATTTGTTGTATTTCTCTCCGTCCCGAATAGCAGAATAACTATTAAAAACATTGGAAAATTGACGGGGAAATTCCCACGGGAACGAAGTCCCGAGCGAAAAGCTAGTCCAATATATAAATGCATAACTTACTTCGCCACTTAGGTTCCTTCCGCTTTGTTGAATCACTGACACTAGAATCAGGTGACAAGGTGCCCACGCTGGCTATCTCCTCTTGTGACCCACCTGTAAACAATAATGTTGTAGATTACGTTGTTGGTGGTTAGATTTTGTTGTTTGTTGTTATTGTTAACGGCTGTTTAACATTGTTGCTTAAAAATTATTTTAAAGTCATATTCTATTGGGTTATATTATGTGGATGGACTTAATTTTAAGTAGGTAATACAATGTTTGAACATTAGTCTATGGAGAAATTATTTAAATAATTAATTGTTATTGTAGATTATTAGATGCCGTTATTGAATGTTAGATGTTATTGTAATTGTTAAGGGTTATTGTTGACTTTTAATGTTATTTTTGATTGTAAATATATCGTTGACTGTTCAATGTAATTGTTGATTGTTAAGATATCGTTGTGACTGTTAAATGTTGATTGTAAGATGTCTGATGTCGTTTTGACTGTTAAATGTTTGTTCATTGTCAGATATCGTTGTGACTGTTAAATGTTGATTGTTAGATATCGTTGTAACCGTTAAGTGTTGATTGTTAGATGTCAGATGTCGTTCTGACTGTTAAATGTTTGTTCAGATATCGTTGTGACTGTTAAATGTTGATTGTTAGATATCGTTGTAACTGTTATGTGTTGATTGTTAGATGTCAGATGTCATTCTGACTGTTAAATGTTTGTTCATTGTCAGATATCGTTGTGACTGTTAAGTGTTGATTGTTAGATATCGTTTTAACTGTTAATTGTTGATTGTTAGATGTCAGATGTCATTCTGACTGAAATGTTTGTTCATTGTCAGATATCGTTGTGACTGTTAAATGTTGATTGTTAGATGTCAGATGTCATCCTGACTTTTAAATGTTTGTTCATTGTCAGATATCGTCGTGATTGTTAAATGTTGATTGTTAGATATCGTTGTGACTGTTAAGTGTTGATTGTTAGATGTCAGATGTCATTCTGACTGTTAAATGTTTGTTCATTGTCAGATATCGTTGTGACTGTTAAGTGTTGATTGTTAGATATCGTTGTAACTGTTATTTGTTGATTGTTAGATGTCAGATGTCATTCTGACTGTTAAATGTTTGTTCATTGTCAGATATCGTTGTGACTGTTAAATGTTGATTGTTAGATATCGTTGTAACTGTTAAGTGTTGATTGTTAGATGTCAGATGTCGTTCTGACTGTTAAATGTTTGTTCATTGTCAGAATCGTTATGACTGTTAAATGTTGATTGTTAGATGTCGTTGTAAATGTTAAATGTTGATTGCTGATGTCGTAGTGACTGTTAAATGTTGATTGTTGTAAATGTCGTTGTGTATATTAAATGTTAATTTTCAGATGTCGTTCTGATTGTTAAATGTTGATTATTAGATGTCGTTGTGACTGTTAAATTTAATGTAAGATGTTGTTTGTTATTTTTTATTTTTTATTCTTAAATGGTTTTGTTGGTTATTAGATTTAGTTGGTCATTTGATGTTGTCATTTATTAAAAGTTTGTATAAAAAGCCGATATTTGTTCTTGCAACTTCTTGGGTCATGGGTGTTCAAGTCTGTCTTTGTGTATGTTTCCCATCACACTAGATGTTGTATGATAGTGTTGTTATGTATGATAGTGTTGTTATGTATGAGTAGTATGTAAGTCGGTATATAGTAGTGATAGTGCTGTACCGTGCTGCTGCAGTCGCTCCAGCCGCCGGTAGAGCCGCTCCCGCTGCTGCTCTACATCTCGCTGCTGCTCTTCTAACTCCTGCCGAGCTGCTTGCAGTTGCCGGCGTTCTGTATCATATTTATAAAACTGAATACTATATATTTAGTAAGATAAAATATTAATCAACATAATATAATTACAAAATTCGAAATGAAATTTGAAATTGGTAGATAAATAAAAAAATTATATAGCCAATCAAACATTTCTACAAAACGAAATTTTCAATGGAATTAATATGCCGGTACTCAACTGTGACGTCACAGTTTTGTGTTTTCTTCTTGAACGTTCATGACTTTTTTATTTTTAAAGGTGTTAAAAAACTATTGATACCAGGCTATTTATGAGGTAATGAAGCTTCAATTTAAATAACAAAAAAATAGTCATCCACCCTATTCTCTATTTTAAACCATCGAAATTGATGTAATTTTTTTAGAAATAGATGAACAAAAAACATGGGTTCAAAAGCTCAGGCACGGACGAAGGCCGAGCCCAGAGCGTCTCATTGATATAGTAGGCCTACGTGACGTAGCTCCTCTAGTGGTACGTACGTACCGTTATCGAGCGCTCGCTGCGTGTTAGCGCGCTGCGCCTCCCACGCGGCGCGGTCCGCGGTGAGGTTGGCCTGCGCGTGACGTAGCTCCTCTAGTTGTGCGTCGTGGGTTCGTCCGCCGCCGCCGCCCGTTACCCGCCACGCGCATACTTGCGCTTCCAAGCTGGAACATCAAATTACGTAAGTCCGGCTCGAAGGACCACTTCGATGTGACGTCGATGGATGCTGGTGGTAAAGGAGTCACCGAAAACTTGTAGAAATCGTTTTTTTCATTCACTAGAACACTATGTTACATGGTACACTTACGAGTCTTTCGACTAATTGTTGCATTAAACAATGACATGGGGTCTTACA
Source organism: Aproaerema taeniolella (assembly GCA_949987775.1). Taxonomy (NCBI): domain Eukaryota; kingdom Metazoa; phylum Arthropoda; class Insecta; order Lepidoptera; family Gelechiidae; genus Aproaerema; species Aproaerema taeniolella. Next base: position 10,468,193 of record OX465268.1, on the reverse strand, counting down.
CACCGGTCGAAAAGATAAAAGTGAAATAGCGTAATGGGGACATTTGGCCGAGCAACCACGAGCGGGGGAGGGTCTTGACCAACTGTTTTTGTTTAACACATGTGTTTTTTCAAGGTGTTGTGACGTGTGTATTAAAATAAACTTATTTTTACCAATCAGAGACAACCTCCTGTCTGGTTCCCCCTGTGTGGTTATCATCTATTTATTTACCCTCTATATGGTTCCCTGCTATATAAATACCTGTGTATAGTAGTGAGCTGATGCCACGCGATGCAAGTAAGCGTATAAACCGCGTATTTTAACCTGAGCGCCACCTCTCCACCCAACTGTTGCAGTAGACGAGGCTCCGAGCCTTCATATAGACAACTATGTGGTTCCCCCCTATTTGGTCATCACCCTCAATGTAGTTCCCCCAATGTGGTAACACCCACGTGGTTTGTTCCCGTGTGGTTATCCCTATGTGGTCAACCCCTAAGTGGTTCCCCTATGTGGTTACCCTCTATTCGGCTTCCCTCTATATACCTGTCTTCTTCTTATCGGGTAGGTATAGTCATGTGTGGCTAGTTTGGCTAACCCTGGTGTCAGAGTTTTCAAACCGCCAAATGGCCTCTGACTTGGTTTTAACGACTGTAGTCAATCGACAACAGCCGGGACCGACAGCTTAGCGTGCCCTCCGAAGCACAGAAACGCTCATGTTAATTTGCTACTTTTGTCACCCATCAGGTTCCTTACCTGTGCTCGTTGCCTAACCTCACTGATCGGTTGAGATCAGTGAGCGCCACTGGGCTGCGAGTGCTTCGATATAAATACCTGTGTATAGTAGTGAGCTGTTGCCACGCGATGCAGGTAAGCGTATAAACCGCGTGTTGTAATTTGAGCGCCGCCTCTCCACCCATTTGTTGTAATAGACGAGGCTCTGACCCTTCGTTGTTGTTCTCTGCACTTAACACTTCGCCCGTTTCGCTTGGGGTGTCCGTTGATAGACGGGGAACTGTGGGACATAAGTTACAATACCTAATAACTACATTTCGGCATGCTTAAAAAAATTGTCGTCCATGAAATTGTTTGTGGTCTGCGCCTCAAAAAAATAAATCGGCCATTTTGGTTTTGGGGAGAGCAGACACTGTAGACTTGCTTTATGCGCATCTTTTCTTTAAAGTAGCCATCTTAGTCGCTGCATATATTTATTTATTGACGAGCGACGTGGCGTGGCGACCAAAGCAAAGTAAAAATTTGTTGCCGAATATTGAAGCACGAAGAGACATCCGCCACCTGAAGACGAAGCAACAAACGAAATAAACCTTTGCTCCGTGGTTTTTAAGATTCATTTTACGTTGCTTTGATCGCCGCGTCACCGCGCCACGTCTCTTGTGTACAGTCAAGAGCAGGTCACGCTTTACACTACGAGCTTAAGCTGAGCTCTGATTAATACTGCGCGCCATACGATGCAGGGCCGGTCCAAAGTCCAAAGTGTCAAGCTTGACGTGCTCTTGAGTGTACAAACAGTGCCCTACATTTTGAGGGGGATGCTCCGGGCTTTCACCCTACACGAAGCTCTGCCTTCGGCCTTGCTGGATATTCGTGTCAACGATACAAGAAAATAGTCAATTACACGACAATTAGAATTATAATTATGTTAAGGTAGGTAAATTGGCAATTTTTTTTTATTAAAGTGTCAACTTAAACTAATTGTTTACTAGGATTAATCACCTCAGCAATACTTATTTCTATCTGTGAGGATCTGTAATTGGTTTAATGTTTTTAAAATGTTGAACACTGTTTGTATTATAAGCTGTTGAACCTCCATGTATTAAATAAATAAATGACTTACCCCGATGTCTGGAGGCATCAAATCCCGCAAAGGTGTCTGCCCTACGGGGTAAGGCAGGGCTCTCGTACGCAGAGGAATGTCTCTCGCCGGCCGAACTCGTGCTCCGACCGAGATTCGAACCGCTACCCCACGCGCTGCTTGATACTTCTAACGCGTCCTGTGAATGTATAGTATAGTTGAAAATAAAGCTGAGTAAGGCAATTAACGTGTCAAAGGCAAATTACATAGTTCGCCCGTTTACAAATAGCAATCCGAAGCTTTTAAAAAACATCAATGTTAACTAGTTGCTCGGTTTGACACATGTTTTTAGTGGAATGGGCCTGCATCAGCACGAAAAATCGAGCAATATCGCTGTATATTGACAAGCTCTTTATTAACTTTCAATAAATGTAATTATTCAGGTTAAATCTTGCAAATGAATTTTAATACAGTTACCCACCCTCAACGTACACGCTTAGTTCGGACGTAACGGACGTTATTCAAATCCAATACGGCAGAGACTGCCCATCATCACACAGGTAAGGTACCCACATACACTAGTATGTTAATAATCATCGTCATACTCAGCTCATATCAACCCACTGCTAGGTATAGGTCGTATATGTGTACGTGCGTGTGTGAGTACGTGCGTGTGTGTGTGTACGTACGTGTGTTCGTACGTGGGTGCGTGTGTGTTATATACGTGCTTGTGTGTGTACGTGTATGGTCATGTGTAAGTGTGTGTGTGTCGTGTATTCAGTATGAGTACATCACCTTAACCACCCTGCATATGTCTTGCCACTGCTGGTGCGCGTCGGCGGGCGGGGCCGCCGCACGCACGTACTCCGGGAATACGAGACCTCCCGGGAACACCAGGCTTACTCCTGTACGATAACATAACAATTTACGACAATAAGCCCGTATTACAGAAGGAGACTCAAGTCTTGATCTATACTTAAGTATTGATTGTCTCTTTCTCTCACTATCAAAATGACAGACGACTGCTACTTTCGAACAAGTTTTTTTTTACTCTCTCATGTTACCCTTTACTTTATATATTTTAGTTTAGTTAAGTTTTTTTATGTTTAATTCGGGTTGCTTCAATAAACAATTTTTTTTCTTCTTCCTTGTCCTATTTTAGATATTTCAATTTCTTTATTGCATGTCACAGTTTTTAAAGAACTTAAAAATAACATACAGTACTATTATGTGACACCCCGTTGAGGCATAGCAATTGGAAGCAGAGGGTTAGATAAGTCTTTCATTTATGGAACTCTTCAAACTATGAAATTAAAACCTATGAATTAAAACCTGTATTAAACTTGACAGAACATTACTAACATTTTCAATAAATAAATTGACTAATAAATAACGCTCAAATATAATTCAGATAGGATGATAATTGTGATTTAAATATTTTCTTAGTTGTACAAAATGAGTCTGCCTGCCGTTCCTCATTGCAATGCCCGACAGGGTTCATATGTTAAGATGTTCCTAAATATAATATTAGAATTAAGATCTTTTATATACTCTGTACATATGAATTGCAATAAACGATTGAATTGAATTGAATTAAAAACAACTCTAAAATCTTAACAAAACAAGAAAAAACATGATTAAATATTAACATTAAATACTTAGTCAAACTATCAAGTGGTTCTGTACCTACCAGTGCTAGGTACGTCAAGCGTATACCCTCCAGTATGGGCGACCATCTTCATGTGAAGCGCCATCTTGTCTTCTAGAATAGTCGCGTGTTCCCTGTCTTTAGCCCTTAACGCCTCTGTAAGGAAACAACTTTTGTTTGTACTCGATTTTTGAATGTAGGACAGACCAGAGTTAAAGTGCTGTCATGTCGCTATCAGAGATATTGAATATTGCCTTAATATCGAAAAATCCGGAGTTTTGGGGAAGGTTGTAATAATAGGGATGTTGACTACATTTTTTTTATTGTTTATCTTAAAAAGGACCTGAATCCAAAATCCAAAACAGAAATAATTTTTGAAAATTATTGAGAAATAAAAAAGTTACAAGCTATTAAATTTTAATAGAGGGGGAAACTGTCACACAACGAAAAAGAGATGCACTTAGAGACATGTGACGTCACCGCCATTTGTTTGCGTAGGTAAAAACGAGATAGCTAGCTCTCCCCACAAAACGATAATATAAATGCTAATAACTTGTTCATTTATAAACCAATTTAAATGCTGTTTTCGGATATTAATATATTTCTAGCATTATTTTTTGTTTCACATACAATAATTCATAAAATCAAACACTGTCAACATCCCTATTGGGTGAATATGTTTTTGGTTTCCAGATTTAGATATACATAAAGTTCTCTTAATGTATATATTTTTTTATTTATTGTCTTATTTACGCCATCACTCAAAAGGTGAACTAATAGCCCACGAAAAATAGATCAACTAGTGTCAGAAAAGGAATTAATTCGTGTAGTTCCTAAAGTTTCAGGATTGGTTAGGGGGAGGTCCCCTGAACATAGTCTAGCAAAGTCATCTCGATTAAAGAGCATCCTGATAGGAAAAAAACGCATGAGTATATGAATAATAATAAGCCAATAGTATGGTTTCGAAAGGACATATAAATATGAAAAATAATGAATACACACTTTAACTTCGATCTTTCGTGGTTTTTGACATCGATCACAATAAAAAACATAGATTAGGACGAGTGCGTTGTTCTTTACAACCATATATGTCCCCGATAGCAGTAAGTTTGAACGTGTTAACCAAAGCTAAACCGCTCACGTTTCCATTGTATTCCAAGCAAGGAATCGCGAGCGGTTAAGCTTTGGTAAACACGTTCAAACTTACCGCATTCGGGGGGATGATAATAATAAACGTAAATCACAAAAGTTTCAAGAAAATAAGTAGATGATGGGGATACAAATATTTTAAATAGAATAGGATAGACCACAACATTAAACAAATATACACATCAACGCGGTCTAGGGATATTGCACGATTTTTCATACAATAGAGGTCTGTTTGAGAATCTATAGAAGCATACTCGAGATACATGGAGGGCTATTATTTTCAGACAAGCAAGTGCTAAACTTGAATTTTAAATTCTAATCAATAAATTTTGTTTTACTTGAAATTTGTGAAAACGTGACGGAAACGAAAACGAAAATGCACTTTTTGCCTGCTTTTTGTATGAAAATAGTCGAATTTACGCAAAAAAAAATTTCATTTCCATCACGTTTTCACAAATTTCAAGTAAAACAAAATTTATTGAATAGAATTGAAAATTCAGGTTTAGCATTTGCTCGTCTGAAAATTATAGCCCTCCATGTATGTCGAGTATGCTATTATAGCTTCTCAAACAGACCTCTTTTGTATGAAAAATCGTGCAATATCCCTAGACCGCGTTGATGTGTGTATTAGAAGAAATAAGTGGAAATGAAAATAATACGGGGTGACTTCAAATGAGTTATCAAACTTTAACGGGTGATTCTCCCCGTGAATCTGAACAAGTTTCTCCAAGGAAAGTTGTTCATATATGAAATTGCCGAAAAAAATTTGACTGATATAGGCAAATCAGCAGCTGATTTGCCTATATCAGCCTATGATGCGCGATAAACTCGGACGGTGAAACTTCACTTTGGCGTTGTCAATGTTGACATTTTAACATAGGACCGCGGCGCATTACGCCCGCTATAACCATTGTACTCGAGCTGATGATGATCGCATTGGTTGGTAAAAACGTTTTTCACATGTCGACCTATGTTCCTTAGGGAAAGTTGTTAAGTTTGGTGGGCTGATTCATATCCTTAATTTTAGCTTACTAATTTGAAGTCACCCGATATAACATAATTATTAAAATACAAGGCATGCTCTCATGCAAACATCGATTTTAATTAGTTGAAATCACCTTCTATATGCCACCATGGAGTGTCATCTGTGCAATAAATGGATGAATGTAAATATATTATTACAATGAAATAATTTATAGAGATGAAATAAAAACTATTTCATTCAATTTGAATGGAAACTTTTTAGGTAAAGAGCAGAAGAATGAGACTTATTTGGAAGCAAAGTGCTAGGAAATTCTGAAATGACTTGTATTACTTTCATACCAGTTCAATATGATTTTATATTTTATGTATGAGCTGCATCACAAACTCTGATAGCTTTTAACCCCAAAATTCCAGCTGTGAAGTATAGACAGGCCTGTGCCTGTCAAGCAACATTTTATATGTTCAACAAATAAACACTTTTGAGTTTACGATTCGCCCCTTCGAAGGGGTATAATCACTTCGAATTTAGTTTTTAGTGTTTTGTGATAAAAAGAGATTTAATAAATACTCTTTACAGGCTCTTATACAATAGGTAGCTAGGATTCGTCTTGATAAAAGAACTCAAATAAAAATAACCGTCTTTGTTGAGTTGGGAGTAAAATAAAAATTAAATATTTAACTTGGTCTGAGGTAGTAGGTATCATGATTTGCATGTACAGACAGCAGCAAGTCAGGTTACACATTTGCACTATGACATTTTTAATAATATCAGATTATACGGCGCTATTTCAAATGATTAGAGCGGCGTCTATATCAAGATATACTTAGTCTAATGTGCTGTCCCGTGTACCTGGCTAAACACCTAAGTAAAGTTTTGAAAATGCACTCGTAATGAGGCTGAAAATACCTACAATAATCAACACGGTTTAGGGATATTGTACGACTTTTCATACAAAAGAGGCCTGTTTGAGAAGCTATAGGAGCATACTCGAGATATATGGAGGGCTACAATTTTCAGACGAACAAGTGCTAAACTTGAATTTTCCATTCGAGTCAATAATTTTATTTTACTTGAAATTTGTGAAAACGTGACGGAAACGAAAATGAAAATGCACTTTTTGCCTGATTTTTGTATGAAAATGGTCGAATTTAAGCATTTTTTTTTTCATTTTCATCACGTTTTAACAAATTTCAAGTAAAACAAAATTTATTGAGTAGAATTGAAAATTCAGGCTTAGCACTTGCTTGTCTGAAAATTATAGCCCTCCATGTATCTCGAGTAAGCTATTATAGCTTCTCAAACAAGCCTTTTTTGTATGAAAAGTCGTGCAATATCCCTAGACTGTGTTGATGTGTGTAGTTCATTAATAAGTTTAATACAACGTTGGTTTTACTTTAAGTTGAATATTGCAGCTCACACGAAATCACTTAAGGGTAAATAGCTTAATAAGGCTGCAAACTCGATGCCAGAGAATAGCGGAGCGGCAGTGGCGGCGTCGGTTATTTTACGTTTTCATCGCTCGCCACGCGCTGTACAGAAACTTTTATACGCTTGTAACGAGCGATGTAAACCATTAAACTATAGTAAACCAGACTTCCAATCGCGCTCAAAAAGTGTCCGCGGCAAATAAGTGCCCATGACAACGATTGGTCATTATTTTTGATAGGTTTTCTCACTTTTTCATTATTTTGTTCAGTTCTTTTATCCTGCTCACTCATCTGTCAGTTTGTTCGAAAGCTCGGACAGTTTTTGGTTGACGTTTCTTTGAGATTGGTTAACTAGTTGTTTTATTGTATGCTAGCATTTCGCCCGGGACTTCGTTCCCGTGGGAATTCGGAAAAATTATGTAGCCTATGTCCATCGGGAATAATGTAGCTTTCTATGGTGAAAGAATTTTTCAAATCGGTCCAGTAGTTTCGGAGCTTATTCAATGCAAACAAACAATCAAATCTTTCCTCTTTGTAATATTAGTATAGATCAATGATATAAACATAAAATTACCGCCGCCGCTCGGCTGATCGCTAACATCCAGTTTGCAGTCTTACTGCCGTACTCAGAGACGTCAATTAAAGTTAACTACTGTTAAACTCTGATGTTGTCTCTTTCACTCTTGTTGATATAAACAAGGATAGCATGACATTTAATTACTTCTTGACTTTAATTGACGTCTGTGAGTACGGCAGTTAGTATTACTATACCTGTAATGAGTGTGATGTTCTCGTGCCGCGCCTCTAGCTGTCTCTGTCTCTCCTCGGCGCTGGCCGCAGCACCTGCCTCGCTCTCTTCGGCCTGTTCGGGGCACTTTTGTACTGCCGCTCTATTGTTCAAACAGATATTTGTATTAAAAAGTGGTAGGTCTTTTTTTTATAAAGAACTAGCTTTCTGCCCAGGACTTCGTTCTCGTGGAAATTCGGGAAAATTATGTAGCCTATGTTCATCAGGGATAATGTAGGATTTTAACGGTGAAAGAATTTTTCAAATCGGTCCAGTAGTTTCGCAGCCTATTCAACGCAAACAAACAAACAACCAAATCTTTCTTCTTTGTAATATTAGTGTAGATGAGATCACTCTCGACCACACTCTAAGGTACAGGCAAATTATGTGGCCGAGGATATATTTAGTTTAGAAAAAGCCTATTTGATATAAATTTAATGATGTTTCGGTTGATGATATTGTGTGCAATGGTGACCTGATGTTAGTGAAATCTATATTTGATGTTAGTTATATCTGTATCTGATGTAAGTGACATCTGTACCTGATGTTAGTGAAATATATATCTGATGTCAGTGAAATCTATACCTGATGTTAGTGATCCATATGTACATAATGTTAATAAAATCTATACTTGATGTTAGCCACATCTATACCTGATGTTAGTTCCACGTATGTTTATCCTTAGGCAGATGCACTAGTATACTTGATGGTAGTGACATCTGTATTTAATGTTGGTAATATTGTTCCTGATGTAAGTGAAATCTGTACCTTATGTTAGTAAAATCTGTACCTGATGTTAATGAAATCTATACTTGATGTTAGTGAAATCTATACCTGATGTTAGTGATCCACGTAAGTATATCCTTAGGTAGATGCACTCATAGCTTGAATATCACGAAGGACATCTGTACTGGATGTAAGTTAAATCTGTACCTTTTGTTAGTGTAATATATACTTGATGTTGATATTAGTGAAATCTATACCCCTAATGTTAGTGATCCACGTAGTGCATCTGCACTAGTCTGTATTTAATGTTCGTGAAATGTATACTTGATGTTAGTGATATCTGTACCTGATGTTAGTGAAATGTATACTTGATGTTAGCCACATCTATACCTGATGTTCGTGATCCAGGTATGTATATCCTTGGGCCGATGCACCCTGAGCTCGAACATCTCCGGCTCGGCCGGCCCGCTGCAGATGAGGTACAGGCCGCGGCCCTCCGCGCCGGCCTTCTCGCGGACTAGTAGCTTCACTAGTGATACTACTCCCGTCTGGAAATTAAAAAACAGTGTCATTTCTTAATTGGAGCACTCGTAGCCCAGTGGCTCTCGCTGATCTGAACCGCTGAGTAAGGTTAAGCAACGTATGGGCAGGGAACCTGATGAGTGACTAAAGTGGCAATTTGCCACGAGCGTTTCCGTGCTTCGGAGGGTAAGTTGAGCCGTCGTTCCCGACTGTTGTCGATTGACTAGTCGTTAAAACCAAGTCAAAGGCCATTTGGCGGTTCGAAAGATAGGCAGGTCTAGACCTAGGCGGAGCTATTTCGAGCAAGTAAAAGAAGGTTGAGGTCGTGTCGTACAAATTAATATTATGTTTTATTATTGGTTTTGAATTTGTTGACGCTCTGCCTAACCCTATAAAGTTGCACTGGTCATGAGCCATGTAACCCAACCATTATCAAACGTTAAGTTATAAGCTAACTACTCCTCACGACAGTCAACACAACACTTACACAAACACGCGCACACACACAGCCACACATTTACTCGCTAGCACAACACAACAATACAATACACTGGTGCGAAGACAATTGTTTGGCTTTCATATTGTATACCTACTAAATTACTTCTAGTTTTGATTAGTTTGCTGGTTTCATTTAATTTTACAATATTTCATTAAAAATGTACCCACTAAAGTTCATGTATGTAAAGATAACAAATTATAAGTCTGTAATTGGCAAATGTTTAGATAAATTAATTAGTATTATAAGTTTTGATAATGCTGTAGACTTAAGAATAAAAATAAAATAAAATAGTATCAAGGGGTCAAATCAATAGCGGAGATTAGAGTGCGGCTCTTAAAACTAAAAAGAAGAACGGTTATACAAGGTGGTTACTTAAAAATAGGAATCACATTACGACCCGGTACAGCACAGCAATTTTCAAAGAGTAACTCAAACAAATGTCAATAATTAAAATTAATAATGTCAATAATTTTACTGTAAAAAAAATACAATTGAAATATTCATTAAAACTATAAAATTCTTAAACCCACGTACCTTGTTATCAGGAGTGAAGAAGGTATACTTGTTGTTGTTATCGTGCAAAAAGAACAATACATCAGTGAGTACTATCACGAATAGCGTCTGCATCTTACTCCGGCCCTGCATCAGTGTGGCCACGCCTTCGAATCTGGAAACAAGACATTTTGTATTATTATTATTTTTTAGTTTAAAAGATCCAACGAACAGTTTCACAAAGGTTTACTTAAAAACTAGGCAAAATAGCTTAGGTTATTGTGGAACCAACATCGCTAGCCACGAATTTCTAAGTAGAACTAAGTGAGTTATGGATTTTTTTATTATACGTCTTTTTTATACGTGTTTTATACGGAGTCATAAAATCGAATGGATATCTTTTGCCTTGCAAAAAAATAATGCACAACTTTTCAGACCATATTTACTACGTGACGTCATTTTAAATCCAATATGGCTGACCTTCCAAGATGGCAGACAATTTATTTTTTTGGTATCATTTGAAAGGGTTGCTGAGTAGATTACGAAAACAAAAACATTTAATTGAAAGCTTTTTTATCACTCTTTATCCAATATGGCGGACCTCACAAGATGGCGGACTAGGTTTGCTGAGAATAAGAAAACAAATCCATTTAAATGAAAGATTGTTTGTCCGTCTTAATCCAATATGGCGGACCGTTCAAGCCTAGTAATTTTATTTTGCTCTTGCACTATCATGATATGGGTTTCAAATAAAAGGAAGAATACGAAAAAAAAATTACATGAAAGCTTGTTTTTAAAAAGGGTTTTTTAACAATAACTTATTATGAATACGTACTTAAGACTCCTGTTGCCCTGCAGTATGTCACTCTTCTTGAACTTGCATCCCCTGAAGAGTGCAAACGACTTTGCGTCGATCCGGTGGTATATCTCTAGTTTGCGATCCTCTCGCTCTTTTGCTGCCACTTGGTTGTCAACGTCCACTAGGATTTCCTGAAGGCAATGAGGTAGAATCATTTATTCATTTATTTTAAACAGAGATGTACTATTTTAGTATTGAGCGGGTTACCCCTAGTGGGATAAGTCCACCTTTGTGCCTTAAGTTTATTTTAGCTTTAAGTAAGAATATTTGCTCCTGTAAGAATATTTAATGTACAATAAAGGATTTACATACATAAACCCACACTTATTATATTCGATACTGAAACAAGTTTTGTCTAGAACAGGAATAGTTAAAATATTTTGGGCACGCCACCGATTGACAAAGGATATATAAATAGAATACTTACTATACTATGAGTAGTAGACAAAGTAACAAAAATACTAAAACAGGTCTAAATTCGCGTAAATATGATGATTCACCTATTTCCCGACGTCCAACCGCGCAACGTGCAACCGCGTCGAAACATTAGGAAATAGTTAAATCATCATTTTTACGCGAATGTACATCCGTTTTAGTATTTAATTAAACTAACAAAATTCACTCTACAGTTCAACTAACGTGCGCCGGCTGGCTGCGGGAGCCGGGTGAGTCGGAGCACGATGAAGTAATGAGAAGATTACATTTAGGCTGATTACATTTATTACACAAAACACTTAAACTTTCGACGTTAGTTTATTACAAAATACATAAAACGGTATATTATGAGCGGGCGTGCGCCTGCGACGGAAACTCAGTTGGGTCTGTGTCATCCCAGCGAATGACAACTAGAAGTGTTCAATTTCGAATTTGGATTAGGAATGCTAAAACTGAAGAATAAAAATGTCGCGAAAAGAGAATGGAGAAGGAGGATGAAGACGAATTCCGTAACGCAGGCTTACTGTAAGCCTGCGTTACGGAATGAGTAGGCGTGGTGAACGGGAAGCGCTCTTGTTTAAGTTTAATATTTTAACAATAAGTCAACATTATTTGATGGTTCATGATCTCATTCAATTTTTTTTTAAATGGCACGCCAATCCATAAAGGTTCGCCATCCCTGCTCTAGGAAAAACGGAATTGAAGATTTTGCTGAAATTTAATGGACTCAGGAAAGTCTTGATCAAGAAGCTGGTGACAGCTTTAATGTGCAAACAAAATAATGAAAAATTGACAACTGTGTTAACCACATTTAAGCGAATAAAGATATTTGATTTGAAATATATATTTTTGTTTTTCCTTTTAAAAAAATTGCAATTTAATGTATTTTTGATTAAAAAACACAAATAGTTCTGCAGAAAAATTCAAACATGGCGCAAAGAACTTTTTTAAGAAAAATCCTAGTAGACTTTAAGTCCGTGCTCTTGTTTACATTAAATTTGGTTATTAATTGTTGTTTTATATTAACTCTATACTATTTTAGTTAAAATAATCTTACCTTAACCCCACATAGCGCTCGTTGTAACAGCTCTCGTTCGGCGAAGTCGTCGCCCGCGGTCTTCAATAATGGTTCCAGTAGTAGAGGGTACTTCGTCAGTCGCTGGGCAACGAACAACACGCATTCTGGTACTCCCTGAGAAGAAATAAATTTTTATTGAGAACTTACAATGGGGTATGTACAACATTTTTAAATTGTTCCATATTTTTTTTAATTTAAACAGAATTAAGGTCCTATATTTAAAAAAAAACAGTTTTTTTATTAATAAATCAAAAAGAAATCATTTTTATATTTCTTGTTACGCGTCATCGCTCCTAAACAGTATTCTACGATTTAATTCCTTTGCCAAATAGAAAAAAAACAAATGACAGTTGGTTGGGAGCTCAGTTGGTTAGAGAACCAGAAGATCTAATCCTATCCCATTCTCTTTTCCTAAAATTATTTGTGAATATCCTTCACACGGGTAAGCGTTTTAAAAATACAAAATAACAAGAAAAGAAAATTGACAACATTCGACAAACTTTGAGGGATGAATCCATCCATGATTATGAACAACTTTTTGTATGGGACCAACTTTCCTACTAAAACAAATTTGTTTTTCCATACATTTTGGCTGAGTACGTATTGAACTTTTGAATGGAACAGCAGATTTTTTTTTGTAGTGTTTGGAAAAGTTTGGACTGTGTTTAATAAATTGGCTGTATAGCTTTTACATGTCATGACTTATTCTCTTTGGCATATTAAATTTTAAAAAATATGTGACTTAGTTAAGAAAAGCGGTCGTGAGCCAAGAAACTGGCTTGCTCCATCTTTCTCATCTTTAATTTTGCGTCAACTAGTCGCACAATTTACATTGTTGATTCACCGCCGTAATTGACTACCGAAGCTTGACTTCAAGGAATATAAGAAGCCACCATTGCCAGATCCTGAGATTCGATAACCCGGCGCCGGGAAGGTCAGAGAGCAGACGACCCTGAGTGAACTTTGCTTTACTAAGTCTTCAAAATTATCGTTTTTAAGGATCTTGGTCAATTTAGATTATACAGTCCACTTTTTAAAACTTGACCCACCAGTCATACCTTCTTTTTACACCAATTAGGAAACTGGTCCCGTAGAAAAAGTTGTTCATAATCATGGATGGATTCATCCCTCAAAGTTTGTCGAATGTTTTCAATTTCACCCTGTAGATTACCTTCTTCCTAAGCAGTGGGTTCTGCTGGCACTTCCGTATGAACCGCGCGAGCCGCGTGTCGCGCGCGCAGCACTCTTTGAACACTTCCACCGCGTCGCGATGGCGGGAGCAAAACTCGCCTAACACAAAATAAATACTAAATTATAAAGTTCATAACGATAACATCGTAAAACGTACATATAGCTGCACGTCAGGTTACCCATTTCCACTACGAAAACAAGCACTATTACGAGCGAGATATGGGAGATGTCAAGGTCAACATGTATAGCCCCTGATGTGCTGTTGTGTGTACAATAATACATACGCTCACGCCTATGATCTCTAACGGGATAGGTAGAGCATCAGTAGTTCTAGAACCACTTGATGCCATGTTTGACATAAATTCTGAGGGTTATTAGATGACACATTATGTACAGTGGTGAGATATTGTCAGCCTTTCGCCTAACAGACACTAAACCTTCGCGTAAAAATATATCGTCCTTATAATCTACTTCGAATAAGTGGTATGAGTCTGTAGTTCTCAATTCAAGGCATAGATGGCGCTACGCTAACCTAAAAGCACAATACCATAAGAACCCAAAACAATTTTTTTTTTCAAACCTTATAAAAATATCCGCAGTAACCTTAGGTAATACTTAAAGTTTTACCACAATGACTCACCATACGGAGTTTTAGGTTATTTATGTTAGGTGGGGCAAACGTGTCTGCCAGTCTATCAGCGACGGAGTGGACATTTGCCGCCGCGTGCAATAACACACTATAACACGGTCACATTAACTTGACGCATGGCCTTGATGACGTCATTTCTAAACAATAACGAAAACGTAACAAAATGTCCAAAAACAGCAACAGAAAACTAGCCAAAATATCGAGGATCGTATCGGTAACAATTATGCTAACCATACTGACGTTTCCCGGGCGAGCTAAGGGAATGCGGGGGGAAGCAGACGGGGCCTCGCATTCCAGCGATGCGTCAAGTTAATGTGACCGTGTTGTATGTACGCATGTACTTAAATCCTTATCGTTCTTCAATATTTTTTATTTATTTTAATGAATACTCTGTTGCAAGTACCACGCTCACGGATAAACTGGAGAACTGCGAGTAGATGTTTAAAGAAAAACCTATCATTTAAACCCGCTAGCCCGGTGTTGCCCCGTTAAATATCATAAGAAATTACACTGTTTAAAACTTATCGCGTTAATTTAAATACTTAACCTAACTGTACATGGTAAAATGACCCAAAACCCTTTTGAAGTCATCAAAAGCCGTAACAATATGTTTAAAGCTTGTAAAAATAACTACGATAATTACAAACAAACTCACCGTACGCCGCTTTCAGTTTATTCATATTAGGCGGGGCAAACGTGTCTGCTAGTATATCTGCAACAGAGTTGACATGTGGGTTTGTCCTCTGCCGATGACGTAATCTTGTTAATAGCGCCGCGTGCAATGACCACAGTTCCTCGATGCGGGGGAACATTCGTGACACTTGTGACGCAGTTACCCCCGCGAAACGGATCATGCCTTCTACGAACATCTGGAAATAATTAGTTATATTTTATAGAAGGCCGCACACCTGGTTACCACAAAAGTGTACTCTATGCTGTTACGAGAAGCGCGGTTTTCCAATGAAAATGGGGTAATCTGAGCTGGCCTCTGTATATTGGTATTTGGTAAATTTATGTTATTATTGCAACCTGGAAACTTACTTTTTGTTTTGAAACATACATTTTTGGCCACCTTTATTGTAGGATATATTTTTACAATTGCTTTAGGCTATTTTACATACAACTATACTCCATGGCTGATTTGCCTTTGTACAGAAAGTCGATTTTTTTAAGAATTTCATTTAGGTAATTTGTATAAATTTAAATCAGTTATTTAAATCATTGATAGTTCTGTTTTTTTGCTAACTGAAACATAGTTTTTTGAAGAGTCATAAGCTCTAGTTTAAAAAAACAAGTTTCATTTGTTATAAACCTACACATACATACGCTCACCCCTTTAATCCCTAATGGGGTAGGCGGAGCATCAGTGATTTTAAAACAATTCGATACCACGTTTGACATACATCCAGAGGGTTATAGTTGTTATAAAGCTAAACAATAACTTACTTTCTGCATAAGTCTGATCGTAAGACAGTGATGTTTCTCAGTCAGGATGAGCTCGTAAATGTGCTCTTGTCGTTTTGTCTCCCGGTCGCCGAGTTGTCTAGAAAAAAAACAGACCCTTTACTTATTCTGATACTTTTTATTCATTTATGAAACCAACAGTATATTAAGTGTAAGTGTTACAAGAATTTGTTACATAATAAATTTGCTCTTTATAGAGCGGCCTTGATCGTCGATGCGACGATGGTCTAGTATAGTGGCTAGCGGGTCGGACTCGTTAGCGAGAGGTACTGAGTTCGATACACAGTGCCGCCATGAACCATTGACCCGTTTTCACTAGTTGCGCTTTAAGTGATGCTCTTTCGGTGAGGGAAAACATCGTGAAGAAACCTACACATAGGCAAGCTTTTTTTTAACAGTATTGTTGGTTTGTGATTGTAAGATAGTCGGTTTGGAATGGATTTCACACAGTTATTTCGAAGCGTCACATAGCCACTGTCCACCTTTTTATTAGGCCCAGAATTTAGTTAATCAACATATACTGGGTGAAAAAGAACCTCATAGCTATATTCAAAATCCTGAACCAGTATCACTTAAGGAACACATTCATGAAAAAAAATGTTTTTAGATATTTTTGCAATGGGAATAGTTCATTTTTTGTATCAACGTAGACTACACCAGGCACGCGAGGGGTGCGGGTAGCGCTTGGGGGGTGCGCCCGAGTGGTGTCTACGTTTAGGAAAATAAAAATTCCCCCCCCCGCAAAAAAATAATAATAATAATAATAAGTATTCAGTAAGTGATACTGGTTCAGGATTTTCAATAAAGCTAGGAGGTTTTTTTTCAACCTGTATATTTTATTGTACACACACTGTAATAAAGGCAAACTTATCTCTATAACAGATCTACGCGAATTTAGACCCGTTTTAGAATTTAATTATGTGTTCAAATCGAGAAAGTTTAAAGTGTTATATAATAGATCTCTTCCAGCCAACCCATCAGGTGTTAGAAAAGCAGTACATACGGGCACAAGAATGTGATCATACATAGTCCCTACTAATATTATAAATGCAAAAGTAACTCTCTCTCTCTGTCTGTTACGCTTTCACGCCTAAACTACTGAACCGATTTTGATGATATTTGGTACAAGGATAGAGATTAGACCTTGGAAAAGTACATAGGATACATTATATCCGACAGCTCGGCACTATATAAGCTGTAGCCGCGGCTGGAAAGTTAGTTATAAATAAAATTTATCTCAGACCCTATTTTGCCAGTCAACTCCTTAGGGCACTCTGTAATGGCATGGGTTTAAAGACAAAAGAGTCAGTACTAACTTGGCAAGTCCTTTAGGCGCACCGGCGGCCCACGTGTCAGGCTCTGGCGCTCCAAGCCCTAGGGCTATGGCCTCCTCGCCTAACTGCTCTGCTGTTAGGTAGACCTCGGGCCATTCGGTCACACCGGCATCGTCTGATGCACTGGAATACGAAGTTTAGATTAGCATACATAACTTCAAAATGTTGTATCACCCGATTAATAGCTTATCATTTTTAACGGCTGAAACAATTTTGATAAAATATAGCTAACCATCTCGATCAAGTCAGCTTTCAAACTAAAAAGTGGACTTATGGGCAAAGTAAAGCTGTAATCATTTCTGTGGTAACTACGCAAATTCATTTTTAAAAAGGCAAATTCAATTTTTAAATGTAAAAGATTGTTGCTAATGTACGAGATGAGAAGGCTGTGTTAATGAGACAGCCTTTTGGGAGCTCACGAAAGTCTCGCGTTTACTGTTACTAACACCCATATTCTTAGATGTTAACTCAAGATTTCCTCGACTCCACTCAACCTCTGTCAAGGATTTGACGTTTTTATTTGACACTTCCGTCGTCGACTTTACAATTTTCCTCAGTGGAGTCGAGGATGATTTGAGTAATCAATTGTCAAAGTTAAGGTACCTCGCGACCTACCTTAAGATTTTCTTAATGCTTTATTCTATGCTTGAACTTGTTTTATGCTACTTTTTCATATGAAAAATGAATTATTTTGAAGATTTCGTGGATTATATTTATGATAATACATAAATCGTTAAAGATTAATATCGAATAAAGATTTACGCTAGCTAGTGCCATCTATCGTCGAGTAGCTGTATGCCACGTTCAAGGAATCTTAAGGTGACAACTAAGAATACCAAATTCGAGGTCGTTTCTAGGATTTCCTTAGCTGAAGTTGAGTGGAGGAAGTTTCGAGTTAACTTCTTAGAATACGGGTGTAAGATTTACAAAATGTTGACCCATCCTGTCATGTTGACTTATTTAGGTATAAGCATATAGTCAACGAGTGTTGTTCCGAGCGCATGTAAATAAATAAACGCTATACACTCAAAGGCTCACACTAAGGTTATTCCTTGTGTTGAAGGTTCTTTGGAACATACACAAAGACCGACAAAAACACTCATGACCCGAACATAAACATCTACTTTTTACACAAATATTTGTTTCGACCGGGATTCGAACCCAGGACCCGTCGATCAAGAGGCAGCACAACCACTCTACCAAGGCGGCCGTCTATGTATTTACATCGGTACTTACGATCTAAATATTTAAAGCAAATACCATCTACTTACTTGCTTTGATCATGTTTATGGTCTGATCCGTCTTTTTCGTCATTATACGTATGACTCGTGCTGAAAAAAAATACAGTTCTTAATATTTTACATTAATTTCTTGTGGCAACACCACAGAAAAACTTGAAGGGGAAAATTGAAGAATTAGAATAGAATAGACGGGGTCAAATTCAATCGACACGACAAATGAGTAAATGAACATTTGGATTTCAAATTGGTTTCTTTTTACAAAAAAATACAGGTTTAATAGTTACATTGGAATAACCTTCTAATTTACAATTTGAAAATATTTATTTTAATATTTTCGGCTGTCCACACCACTGGAACCAATTTACAACACTTACTTAAGAAATATTTTACATACTTTCTTTAAACACGTCCACATAAGTCAGCAAAGCCTAAATAATAAGAAAAAGAAGCGAATTTCGAACAGACATCACAAAACAGAATAGAAAAACGAAGCATGCTTATTTTTAAGATAGAAAATACCAATTTTATTACAAGTTTACCTGAATATTCGAGTAAGAAAGCTGTGTTCTATTCAAAGACAGAAAACAACTCCAATTGAATTGAACACCAGAATACTACATGAACTTTTAGTAAGTAGTTAAGATAATTAAAATATTATACGGAAATCAGCATTCATTCCTAGTCACCTAGCAAGTTTTTTTTTTATTTACACTGTGCTTACCCGCAACAAACATACATTTTGTTTTCTGTTCTCGTGTAGATCGGAAGAAGAATAGATACACATAAAATCAGTTTTAATGTAGTGTAGAGTTCAAATACAAATGGAGATGAAACCTTTTAGTATAGCTAAAGGACATGTAACCCTGCCAAATAATAAATAAATAAAAAATTGAATTTCTATTTTTAAGGACAATTTCAAAATGTATATCTTAAGTTGTCTACAATTATTTGGTTTATTAAACCGACTTTCTACATTTTTTATTTCTACATTATCAACATTTTTAAACATACTTTTTAACTTGTAGCCACCCAATGCCGAATACAAGTCATTAATCCATTTTATTCTGAATCATTAGACAAATACATCCAGGGCGCAACATAAGTGACCATAACTTAGTGATTTTTGATACCAAGAGCACGCAAATCTAATCCAGTAAGTCAGTGTAACGTTTAAAAACACCAATAGCGCCACCTATTGATTCATTTAGGAAGGTCTGAAGCAAACTGACAATTTGTATAAATAGAATGTCCTTTAGCAACACCAACCATCTTTGAACAGACTACCTAGACGTTCAGCGAAACAAACTCTCTACGACAACATCTCAACACTACCTAACAGTTGAATGTACGAGAGAGATAGAAAGATACACAAGTAAGGCTGTTTGGATGAGACGACAAACTACAAGAGTTTCTGTATGTGTGATGAGAGACGCGATAGTCGTGAAACGTGTACCAGGGTTTTAGGAGTACGAGATTGGGGTGTCTTTTGTCTTACAATAAATATTAGGACATAGAAATTACAATACGAATGATGTTCTGATAATGATATATAAATAAAGCATTCGTCAATGCTACCAGGTCTTGTAACTAATATTTCATTTTGGACACAGGTACATTAGATATTTTACAGCCGTAAGCCCAAAAAACATTAGCTAATTATTCGAATATTACTCGTAAGTGAATTGTGATCCTTGTTTTAGTGGTTTTAGATTCATTTAGTTTCACATTTCAATAAAAAAAAATATAAGTTCACATTTCCAAAAAAATATCAACTTCATTCTGACATTTCAAGATTTTAAATACCAGTACATAAGACAACAAATTCGTCGACTTCAATAATTGTCATTGTTTAGACCTTGGATTTTTCTTGAATAATATTATTGAGAAGGAAGAGTAAATATAGTCTGGAAAGATAATAATATGCAATATTATATCACTGTTTTTTTTGCAAGGCAAAAGATATACCATCGATTTTATAACTCTAAAATCCTCGGTTTACATTTCACTCAAATCTAATACTTGAAGCATTGATGTCAGTGGAAGAAATAATGTGATTCGTTGACCAGTTAACAGAGAATGTGTGCTCTATAGATGTCATACTATATGCATGTTATTTATTATCTTATCGGAAATCAATTTAAAAAAAACTTCCTGAAAAACAAAAAACTTCACATCCCTAGAATAACAAAATTGATAAAAGAACGAACACAACTAAAAAAACGCCTGAAAAACAAAATACAAAACCTGACGTTGTCGAGACGAGTACTAGGATAACAGAACACCGGTGGTGATCGCTTAGAGACAGAAAGAGAGAACGATGACGGTGAATGTATGTATGATGAGAGAGTTGGAAAGAGGCAGCGCGATTTCGCAGCATTCCCGCTTCACTTACTGGACGCCGAGTTTGGTGGCGACACGACGCCACGGAGAGTAGCACCCAGACTTCTTGCTGTACGCATCATATGAACAACACACGTGTATATATCTATGTGTGCGTTAAATTTGGATTTGCCGCGCGGGTAACGTCGAGGTGACATTTCGCGGTCAAATATAACATTTTTTTTATAAAAGCCAATTATTAACCAAGAAAGCATGATGTAACTATTTAGGAGAACAAACACCGCAAACAACAATTATTCATTTTTGTTGGAGTTTATTTAATGAAACATGAGATCAAAAGTGTATGACTTTATTTTAGATGTGGTACCCCAAATTCTAAAGTAATCGTGTCAGCTGTAAGTGAAGCTGAAAGTTGTTTCATGCATAGGGTTTTAAAATAAAACGACGTTTGACAACTGATTTATTGCTATCTTGCTATCTGATTTATTAAAAATCTCAGTCTTGACTTTAATCAGTCAAACTGTAAGACCTGTATTGCAAGAAGTGACCCACTATAAGAAATGCCCAATCTGCAGTGACTGTTCTAGTAGATAGCTCATCATACAATCAAATTCGTATTCCTTGTAACCTTTATTTGGAGATGTCAATATGTAATGCGAACTGTAAGTGAATTTTTAACAATTTGAGATATTAGTAATATACCAAAAATACCAAAAAAATTAGTTTGACCTTTGTAAACGCATAACCAAATAGCTAAACGTTAAAACGTATTGAAACATAGATAAATCATCAAAATGGCACCTTAACTTCCCACACAATGATTTCCTTTATAAGAAGACATTTCGTACACCGACAAAAAAAAGAAGAGAAAATAGCTCAGAAAGTAACAAAAGCTCAAGACGATAGCTTAAACGTTTCAACCTAGAAAAAGAAAGAAAAGAAATATTCGAAAAATCTAGCAATGACAAAGCAAAAATAGTGTAGTATAAAACGGTGTTAATTATACAATATAGAATGTAAAATCAGTGTTTTTTCTATACTTGTGTATCTTCTTATAATTAAATCATAATTTATTGACTTAATAATTTAAAAAGTGACGTTCAAAAGTCACATATTGCTGTGCAGATTCAGTTTTAAAATAAGTGAAATTATTATTAAATATTTACAAAATTGGTAAAAACAAGCGACGGCTACGGTCATTTACAGGTCATTAGTAACATACGCATAAAAATACATACAATACCATCATGTGAATGTCCCCTTAGCATTTACCTACTACACCCAGTATAAGTATCTCAAGTATACAGGGCTTTAGGTATCTCTCTTTCAACCTCTCGGGTGGTTAATCAGTCCATGAAACTGAACAAATTTCCCAAGAAAGATAGGTCAAAATACGAAAAAAAAAATTGAGTTCCCATACAAACTTCATCAGCATATAGCGCATTTTGGTATGGGAGATAAATTTTTTTTTTGCTACCCCAACCCTTAGGCACTGGAGTGATTACAGTAGCAATCACTCCAGTGCCTAAGAGTGATTCCAGAATTCAAAGTACTTGAAATCCCTATTTTAATGTGTATTCGAGTATTTTCATATTTATTGCTTTTTATCGGCCAAACCACGTAATTCCGAGCCTTTTAAAAGCCAACAATGGCAACGAAATACTCTTTAGTGCAACTGCAGTTTTTTATAAGAAACCGCAGTATGAATATAAATCTAGTACATACTTAACTGTATGAAAGAATTTAGTTGTTAATTATTTAAGTAAAGAGGGCCGCACAGGTTACCACACGCGTGTACTCTATGCTAGTATGATAAGATGGAGTAACCTGATACGCTGGTCTCTGTACCTAATTGTTTAAATACGAGCTCAATTATTGTACGAAAGTGCACCTTTAAAAGCAATTCCATTACTTAAGCGTGTATAAAATTTAAAAAGACCTCATGTAAGTGTTTCAAGGAATGAATAAATAAACGTGAATCTTAAACAGTCCAAAAACAACCTCCAACAAAATATGTCATTGACAAGATTGAAACTGAATCTGCACAGGCAATAATCACTCTTATATCCAAGACCCTTTGCATACAGAACATACAGAATATCTTGCACAAGATCGCACGCAACACAAATCCAAAATGCATCAGCATAAAATGGCTTTTTTCTCATTTCGTTGCACAATCAAATAAATAAAGCAGCAAAATATATGCCGTTTACAACGAGGGACTAAACACTTAATGTTTTTTTTAATTATTTTCTTATGACACTAAAATAAGTAATATTTTTTTAATAACACAGGCAGATTTGGTTTTTAGCTGTGCTTTACAAACTCAATAAAATAGAACAATTCATGTCTTTTAAACTTATTTTTAAAGATGTCATTTATATTTCAAATAACAAAAAACTTCCCACACTCACTACTAGGTGGCACTGATCTTGTAATAAATGAATGCCACCTTGACTGTTCCACTGGCTAGATACAAATAATTTAAAAAGAAAAATACAATTGGGTCCTTGAAAACTAAAGTGTTTAGTTCATCGTTGGCCTTAAAAACCCAAAAATGCTATTAGCCTGTCTTTTATGGCTTTCATATTTAAATATACATCATTTTATATAATTAAATCACAATGACATTCCGTAATTTAAACACCCTCGTTCACATACAATAACCTAGGGAAGTTTTTAGCAGGTATAAAAATATAACATTATCTGACATACAGGAACCTTTTCCAAACATCTATGAAAATAAAGTAATATGGGCTTTTCAGCCGATTAATTACCATAGAGGGCGTTGATTGCTGTGAAAGTAAGTAGTGCAACAAATTTTATTTGCTGTGTCAATGAGATAAGGATGAAACTAGCTTGGCGATTACAACGCCATTTATTATATTACTAAGATTAACTTATTCATCAGTTAGTCATTTTAGTAGGCACTCATAATATTTTGATTCAAAAAGTTTCAAGTTTACAATGCTTTTTGAATGGTCTTCTAATCTCCTGTATTTTTATAAACAAGTTTTTATTAAAACAATATTAAAATTAAAGCGCTGATTAATAAAATAACTTACCTATTAGAGTTCTGTGATTGGCCAGAAACGGAACTACGTTTGCTGTTTTTGCCACTGCTAGCGCTTAATGACTTTCCGACTGAAGTCTGAAACAAATAATTATAATATACTTAACTAGCTTTCCGCCCGCGGCCCGCCCGCGTGGACTACAGGTTATATCGTGCCCAGCTGCGGGATAAAATGTAGCCTATATCCTTTAGTTAGTAGTTTAGGCGTAAAAGCGTAACAGACAGACAGAGTTACTTCCGCATTTATAATATTAGTAGGGATTGCACACCACTATAATACATCAATAAATTATTCTTATTTTTATATAAAGTATTAAAATAAGAATAATTTATTGATGTTTTGTCCATACTTTTCATACGATCACGCCTGTTACCTGTCGGGGTAAACTTAATGACACAAACAGTGTACTCACAATTTGAAGAAAAAAATTAAAAACAGTCCCTTGTGAATAAAGGGATTTAATGTGAAATACTTGCGATTTTCTTCATCTTTCATCTCCATCTACTACTACAGTTCACTACAACACCACACCTCAAACAGACACTTACCTTTGAAGTTTTAGGTTTGTTGCACTCGACTATGTAGTCTTTGCAAGCGTTTTGGTGAACAGTCATCGTGCAATCTGAAACACAGAAACGTCGATTAACCATATGCACTATGAAAACCGACGCTATTTCGAGCGAGATAAGAGCGGCGTCAAGGTTAACGTGTAAAGCCTGATATGCTGCCATGTGTACAAGCACAGAAGCCTTATTTTTTAGTGGCAAGAAAATATTTTGGTCAATTATAGCGTGAAAGTCGCCATATGTACGCGTTATTTATTTTTGCGTACGCGTTCGGAGTCCGCAAGGCAATGGGGAATATTCGAGAACTCACTGATGTTTGAAATGGAGGTTGACGACGAATATAGTCTCTATGCAAGTAGCAATAGGGTCGAGAACTCACTGATGTTTGAAAGGGAGGTTGACGACGAATATAGTCTCTATGCAAGTAGCAATAGGGTCGAGAACTCACTGATGTTTGAAAGGGAGGTTGACGACGAATATAGTCTCTATGCAAGTAGCAATAGGGTCGAGAACTCACTGATGTTTGAAAGGGAGGTTGACGACGAATATAGTCTCTATGCAAGTAGCAATAGGGTCGAGAACTCACTGATGTTTGAAAGGGAGGTTGACGACGAATATAGTCTCTATGCAAGTAGCAATAGGGTCGAGAACTCACTGATGTTTGAAAGGGAGGTTGACGACGAATATAGTCTCTATGCAAGTAGCAATAGGGTCGAGAACTCACTGATGTTTGAAAGGGAGGTTGACGACGAATATAGTCTCTATGCAAGTAGCAATAGGGTCGAGAACTCACTGATGTTTGAAAGGGAGGTTGACGACGAATATAGTCTCTATGCAAGTAGCAATAGGGTCGAGAACTCACTGATGTTTGAAAGGGAGGTTGACGACGAATATAGTCTCTATGCAAGTAGCAATAGGGTCGAGAACTCACTGATGTTTGAAAGGGAGGTTGACGACGAATATAGTCTCTATGCAAGTAGCAATAGGGTCAAGAACTCACTGATGTTTGAAAGGGAGGTTGACGACGAATATAGTCTCTATGCAAGTAGCAATAGGGTCGAGAACTCACTGATGTTTGAAAGGGAGGTTGACGACGAATATAGTCTCTATGCAAGTAGCAATAGGGTCGAGAACTCACTGATGTTTGAAAGGGAGGTTGACGACGAATATAGTCTCTATGCAAGTAGCAATAGGGTCGAGAACTCACTGATGTTTGAAAGGGAGGTTGACGACGAATATAGTCTCTATGCAAGTAGCAATAGGGTCAAGAACTCACTGATGTTTGAAAGGGAGGTTGACGACGAATATAGTCTCTATGCAAGTAGCAATAGGGTCGAGAACTCACTGATGTTTGAAAGGGAGGTTGACGACGAATATAGTCTCTATGCAAATAGCAATAGGGTCGAGAACTCACTGATGTTTGAAAGGGAGGTTGACGACGAATATAGTCTCTAAGCAAGTAGCAATAGGGTCGAGAACTCACTGATGTTTGAAATAGGGTCGAGAACTCACTGATGTTTGAAAGGGAGGTTGACGACGAATATAGTCTCTATGCAAGTAGCAATAGGGTCGAGAACTCACTGATGTTTGAAAGGGAGGTTGACGACGAATATAGTCTCTATGCAAGTAGCAATAGGGTCGAGAACTCACTGATGTTTGAAAGGGAGGTTGACGACGAATATAGTCTCTATGCAAGTAGCAATAGGGTCGAGAACTCACTGATGTTTGAAAGGGAGGTTGACGACGAATATAGTCTCTATGCAAGTAGCAATAGGGTCGAGAACTCACTGATGTTTGAAAGGGAGGTTGACGACGAATATAGTCTCTATGCAAGTAGCAATAGGGTCGAGAACTCACTGATGTTTGAAAGGGAGGTTGACGACGAATATAGTCTCTAAGCAAGTAGCAATAGGGTCGAGAACTCACTGATGTTTGAAATAGGGTCGAGAACTCACTGATGTTTGAAAGGGAGGTTGACGACGAATATAGTCTCTATGCAAGTAGCAATAGGGTCGAGAACTCACTGATGTTTGAAAGGGAGGTTGACGACGAATATAGTCTCTAAGCAAGTAGCAATAGGGTCGAGAACTCACTGATGTTTGAAAGGGAGGTTGACGACGAATATAGTCTCTATGCAAGTAGCAATAGGGTCGAGAACTCACTGTCGCAGTAGAGCGAGGGTTTGTCCTGCAGCGGCCGGCCGCACCAGTCGCAGTCCCCGCCGCTGCCGGCCGCCTGCCACGCGTGCGCCGCTTTACGGGACTTGTCCTGTATTATAACACATATAGCATGTCAAGTATTATTGAGTGTTATTTATTGAGGAGACGAAAAAACTTAAAATTACATTCTATGTAGAAAAGAATTATGTATATACTAGCTTTTCGCCCGGGACTTCGTTCCCGTCGGAATTTGGGAAAATTATGTAGCCTATGTGTTAATCCAGGTTGTCAGCTACCTCCATACCTAATTTTATCCAAATCGGTCCAGCCATTTGAGCGTGAAAGGGTAACAAACATCCATACTTACAAGTTTCTGCATTTATAATATTAGTAAAGAAGTAAGGATTCGTCGAATGGAAACAACTTTTTTTTTATTTTTTTAAATTATTCTGATAACTTTTTTTATAACGAATGGGTTTGTTCTTGACCACAATCTAGCTTAGGGGCGAAGATGTATTTATATGTGCCAATACCTGAAATAACTGATCTATGATTTAGGATCTGCATTTTGACATTTCTCGCGAATTATAGCCCATTCTCAAAAAATATCGCAATTTTTGTGTCAAGTTCCAGAATATAGTTTTACCTTCTTCTTCCTGAAGAATAAGCTGCCCCTTTTCCGTCTCTTTTCAGCATGGTGATCAAATGCCGCTCTATTAAAAAAAATACAATTATTAAAAAAAAACATGCCACCATTATCAAAGTCGCTGAAGTGGAGATAACTATGAAAACTCCATGCACTTTAAGCAAAATTAAAATCTTTTTTGCATATAAAAAAACGGACACAATAAGCATAAGCTTTGTGCTTTTGACATGCTAGTGTTTTTAATCTGTGCTCCATTTAAAAAGTAAAACGAATCTTAAAAAATTAAGAACATACTTGCCTTTATTTGATGCTTACTTATTCTTATATTAACACGAAAGCGAACGATTCTTAGCTAAGTTTGTCAAGTCTCATTTCGTACATATTATAGTCGATTCCAAATATAAAGGCGCAAGTGGCATTCCACTTTGAAGTAAATGAGTACTACGCTTGTATAGTATTTCACTATGACATAGGTTTCACTTGATTTGGCAGGGTTATAAGAACACTATAATCCTATCAAATTAAGTGGGCATGGTGTTATATCAAAATAGTATACAAACTTTTATTTGTATATTCACTGACTATGACTGCACCAAAACGGCAGATGAAACTACTCATCACTGAAATTAAAGCTTTAAATCTTTCTTTTAAAGGTCCACTTTACAATATCAAGATAAATAAACCAAAGGAAATTAATTTAGGAATCAAGACCAACAGCTGCTTTTTTTTAGCAAAATACACCTAACACTAAACGAATTAAAGCTCAAATTTCAATGGCAAGTCATTCAGAACAGAGTATACTCTACACTCACTGTTCTAAGAACGCCAAGCGATGTAACCCAAGATGTTCTTGATGCGTATTATTCCTTCGTCCCGCCGGCGCCGTATGAAGCGTCGCTGACGTTTCTTCATCGCTCTCTGTCTCGCTCGCACACGGCCCCGTTAAGCTACCCAGAGCGAGACGGACATAGTTTTGGAGTTGCACTGGTGCGATAATTTTTGGTCTCTTTCCGATTTGGTTTGCGATTGTGAAGGAAGTAATCGGCTGTTTTCGGTTGATGTTTTGGTAATTTTTACGAACTATAGACATGTGAAAGGGGCCGTCTTTAACCCGGGCGTCCAGTGGGTGGTCCCTAAGATAATCGGATCCCTACGACTGACAGGAAATTGCACTAGTTCACTGATGATACTAGATTACTTCTGGTTTTGATTAGTCTGCTGTTTTCATTTAATTTCACAATATTTCATTAAAAATGTACCCACTAAAATTCATGTATGTAAAGATAACAAATTATAAGTCTGTAATTGGCGAATGTTCAGATAAATTAATTAGTATTATAAGTTTTGATAATGCTGTAGACTTAAGAATAAATAAATAAATAAATAAATAAATAAATGATTATTCTTTAAAACAGTGTACTGTGGGTACTAATAATTTAGTCTTGGGTGCGAACAATTTTTTGCTAACTATCAAATATTAAAAAAAAGGGCACGTCCGAAAAAAGCCTACTCTTTCTTTGAATTATATCTCAGTATATCTCATCGAAACAGTGCAACTCCGTGCAAAACATAAAAATAAGAACAAACATAAAATGAGCGGTTGTACACCGGTACGGAAGTTCCAACGACATACTATAATAACTGGATTTCTTTTAAGAATCCCGTACAACTACGTAGACAATAATCTTTGAATAAAAGTAAGAGAAATAATGAACCATTTTTGTTCTGTCATATCTTTTACAGGATAATTTTATTTCACGCGTCTATGTTAGCCAGGTAGAATATAGTTTGTCGTCGAAACACACCATAAAGTTTGAGCGAAGCGAACCAGTGCTGACAACATAACACATCGACTCACACATGCATTGCAAATATTATAAAAATTTTAGATTGTTCGTTTTATTGATTAAAAAAAATTAAAGTGCATTAAAATTCTATGTAGAGCATGCAATTTGTTTAATAATAAAAAAATGTTTTTTTTTTTAAATTAAATAGTTACTAAATCAAATGAACAATTAATTTACTTGAAGGTAATTAAAGTCGAAATTATGTTTTCAGAATTCATAAATATGACGCGACTTCAAATTAGCAAAACTTTCAAGAGGCAAATCTCATTATAAAGCTGAACAACTTTCCCTAGGGAAAAAATATTTTGACTCGTCTTACCAGCCCATATACGTCCCCACTGAGGAGCACGGGCCTCCCTTCGAAACACGAAGGGGATTTGGGCCATAGTCCACCACGCTGGCACAATGCGGGTTGGTGGACCGCTCGTCTTTCGAAAATGAATTTTCTTGGTTGCATCACGATGTTTTCCTTCATCGTTGAGCAAGTGATAATTAGAAATCCGTACATAAATCCGAAAAGACGAATTTAGTGGTACAGGCCCGCACCAGGATTTGACTTTACTATGACGATTTTTAATGATTGACGTTTAATTTAAACGTAGTTTTAAACTAAATCGATAGCGTGTGTTACGTTATCGGGTTTACTGTAAAACCGAGTTAAAATCTCAATAAGTCAAGATTAAAAAACTGTGTCGTTATTCGAAGCCTATTGTATGTGAGAATAGTGTGTGTTTTTGTGAAGCCGTGGCGGTTGCAGACTATATCTGTCCTTTTCCCTCATACGTCATTTAGCTATTCTGTCTCTTTCACACCTGTCAAACGCTCGCGTCAAACTGAATCTATAAATATGGCGTACGCGAGCGGCGCTCCTCATTGGTGTTTTGTTTTTCGAACCGTGCGGTTGGTGCAAGAAACCGGAATAACGGTTGGTGAGTCATAACGTTTTTACATTTAACGGTTTTTTCCGTTCGAATTTAAAGTATTTTTGTGTCCTTTTCCCATGGATCTCCCGCAAAAGCGAAAAGCAACCGAAGATGTGGTTGCAGAAAATGCAAAACGAACCTGTAGTAATCAGATGTTATATGATTTAGCAAATCAAGTTAATAATATTCAGAATTTTTTATCACGATTTGTACAAGACGATGGAGTGCAGGTTTCGAAATCAATTGCGGAGGAAGATCCTGAAGAGGATGTGATTGATCCCAATATAAGTGGGGAACTGTTTGATAATTTTGATGATTTATTGGATGTTGCGCCGGCAACATCATCTAATCCCGTGACGACTAATGAGGCCCAGGCCGAAGTTCCTTGCCCGAAAGAGGATACTGTAGTATTTTCCCTGCCCGTGAATACGGTAATTAAGGAACCCGCGGTTCCAAAGGCATTGCCGGTGCATCTCGACAAACTCAAAGAAATTCAGCATTTCGATTCAGACGACTGGTCTGAGGTTAGGTACTCAGAAGTGCAGAAAAATTACTGCGCTTCCCCTGGGTTTATTGAACTTGAATGTAATGAAGAATTTAAGCCCTATGAGTCCTCGACAAACTTGAGTCATACTGAGCGCGGTTTCGCGGCTATTTCCTTTGGTTTGCTTAGGCAGAATGAAGCACTTGAGCAAGCGATACGCACGTTTGTTTCATGGCTTGGCTCGGTAGAAGTCACAGATACGAAAGCTGTAGAAACGAAAATTTGTGAGCTTTTCCTTCAAAGTGATTATCAAAAGATTTCGAGTGACCTACTTCAGATGGCATGTGGTCACCGTGCTGATATGGTTCAGCAGCGTAGAGATACTCTAATAAAGTCGGTCAAAAGCAAATTCGTTAAAGCAGCGATTCGTAAGATCCCTCCATCAACCAGTCAGTTGTTTCAAAGTAACGAATTGTCAGCAATTATCGAAAAGAATGGGGGAAGTGGTAAAGTTTTTTGGCCGGTCAAAGAAACGCGTGCTAGAAAGCCTTTCACCGAAAGTGCGAAACAGAATCCTTTGCCTGCGCAAGGTCAAGGTCAATTTCTTATACCACCGGCGCACGGTGGTAGTTTTGGCATGTTGCCCTCGCAGGGTAATCCTTATTTGCCTCCCACGCAGGGAGTTTTTCCTCAATTTCCAGGCATGTTAATGACGCCTCAGGTATCTACATACCCTATGCCGCGTAACCCTATGCCACAAGGCCAAACCTTTCGCCCAAGAGGCGCTTACCCCTCACAGAATGCTCGAGTTGCTACAAGGCAATATGGAAACAGTGCCGCCTCTCGCGGAGGACGTAATAATAATAAAAGAAGATCCTGACTCGACGTTCAAGGCGGGTCAACTGGTACATTTTACAGACAGATGGGTGATGTTAGGAGCGAACGAGACCATAATAAATATCATAACGGGCTATCGCATTCCGTTCAAACTGAAGCCTCCACTTCATTTACCAGATGTATTGAGTCATTCGCTCCAAACGCCCTTTTCCAAGGAAATGTCGTTGACCATCCTCAAAATGTGTCAAATGGAGGTACTGGAACCAGCTCCGTTAACACCAAGTTTCATCTCCCAAATGTTTTTAATCCCAAAATCAGACGGGTCGCAGCGCCCTATTTTCAATCTGCGCAATCTAAATCTCTTTTTACATGTAAGCAAGTTCAGGCTTGTAAATATGCAAACGATTCCCTCGTTTCTTCAAGCGAACGATTGGATGGCCAAGATAGACCTGTCAAATGCGTACTTTCACATCCCGATCACAAAAGCACACAGATGCTTTCTTCGTCTAATTTATCAAGGCAATTTGTGGCAGATGAAGTGCCTACCCTTCGGCCTTGCAACGGCCCCCAAAGCCTTTGCCTCAGTAACAAATTGGATGGCGCAAATCTTAAGGGAACAAGGTGTTCGTCTAATGGTCTATCTCGACGATTATTTGATCGTAAATCAAAACCCAGACTTACTGCGCATGCATGTGCATTTAACTCTCAATCTACTTACCTTCCTAGGCTGGACTGTAAACCACGAAAAGTCAATTCTGGAACCGCAGAAATCAATTCAATTTCTAGGGATCATGTGGGATCCTACCATGAACCTGAAGTGGTTACCAGAAGACAAATGCACCCGACTAAGAGAAAAGATCCTGAACATACTTCAAACGGGAATGGCGAGTTTAAAGATAATGCAATCTCTAGTGGGCCTTCTAAATTTTGCGAGTTTTTGCATCTCGAGAGGCCGCCTTTATCATCGAACCCTGTTAAATTTTTGTCAAAACCTTCGTTACATGCCTCCTCACGCATTGTTCCCGTTGCCAGTTCATGCATCTGTGGAACTACAATGGTGGCTGCACAATCTAGACAACCGGTCTGTAATTCACTTAGCCCCACCGTCTCATTACGTAACCACAGATGCCTCCGGCTTCGGCTGGGGAGCCCAAGTAAACAACACGATGCTGTCAGGTCTTTGGAGCAGTTACGAAATCAATTTGCATTCCAATCAGAAAGAGATGCTGGCAGTTCTGAGAGTTTTTCATATAATGGCGCCCTTTTTCCAAAACTCCACAGTATCGATTCAGTCCGACAATCGAACAACCCTAGCGTATTTGCGAAACGAAGGGGGTACAAGGTCACAGAACCTTTTAGACATGACGTATCAAATTTTTCAAATCTTGGACCAGTACAGTATAAATTTAACGCTTCACCACATTCCTGGTCGTTACAATGTGGAATCAGACCATTTATCTCGTCGGAAGTTACCTCCGGAATGGCATCTTCTGCCCCCACTAACGCAGAAAATATTTCTAAAATGGGGAGTACCAGAAATAGACCTTTTTGCTTCAAGAAATGCTCATGTAGTACCACGATATGTAAGCCTGGATGTCATGGACACTCAAGCGGAATTTCACGACGCACTGAGCCAGAGATGGAACTACCAAATCGCCTGGGTGTTCCCACCACCATTTCTCCTCCCGCGAGTGCTGTCACATCTCAACCATGCACGGGGAGTGTATCTGATTGTAGCCCCCAAGTGGGAAAAAGCTTTCTGGCGTCCGGACCTACGCAGTCGCAGTACGGCTCCGCCGTTCACGATTCATCATCTCGAAAAAGTCCTAGTAGACACTGTGACAAAACAGCCTCCACCAAAAATACAGGAAATGACGATGGAAGTGTGGAGATGTGGGGGTGGAGTGAGGCCTTAAAGAACTGGTCTTCGGAGCAATTAAGCCTACTTAAAAATGGATGGCGAGCTTCTTCTCTAAAGGCTTATCAATCAGTATGGCATCGCTGGTCAGCCTGGGCACAACAAAACAATGTGTCTATATCAGCGCCAAGTG
This sequence comes from Aproaerema taeniolella, assembly GCA_949987775.1. NCBI lineage: Eukaryota > Metazoa > Arthropoda > Insecta > Lepidoptera > Gelechiidae > Aproaerema > Aproaerema taeniolella. Next base: position 10,434,991 of record OX465268.1, on the reverse strand, counting down.
GTTCAGATCTTGCAAGGTACCTATCTGATATTTTCCTAATTAATAAACTATCTAAGAATACTGTTTTATTACATAGATCTGTTATTTCAACTTTATGTGATCCTAATAGGTCTGAACGGCTAAGTTCACATCCTCTAGTGCAGCATATTATTAAATCAATTTCAAATAAAGTTCCAAATTGTGAAAAACCACCCATATGGGATATAGAGGTTTTATCATCCTGGCTACAAAATAGTTTTCGCTCAGATTTCAGCCTCTATGAATGTTCCAAGCGTACTGCTTGTATACTGCTCTTGTGCTCAGGCAGAAGAGTTCATGATCTAACCCTATTATCTATTCACCCGGACAATTTCATTGTTTCAGAAGAGTACGTGATTTTTTTGCCAAAATATGGTTCTAAGACTGATAATACTGACTACAGGCAGTCTGGTTGGAAGCTGTTATCCAATCAAAATACACAAGCTTTAGACCCAGTTTTTTGGATAAAATCATTGATTCAACTTTCTAAGGAAAGGAGAGATATCTGCAGATTGGATAATCTATTCCTCACAGTGGCAGGACTGCCAAAGGCCGCCTCTAGAACAACAATTGCTAATTGGTTAAAATCCCTACTTGCAGAGGCAGGTATTAAAGGAACTCCAGGAAGTTTTCGCCCCGCTGTGGCCTCCAAAAATTGGGTTCAAAACTTCCCTATTGACGAAATCCTGAAAAGAGGTAATTGGCGTTCACAAAATACCTTTATGAAGTTTTATAAAAGAATAATTTTGCCTGAAGAAGCTACTGTATCGGTAACCCATTTATTTACTCCAGTTTAAATTGTGTAATATTGTCAGTAATGGTTATGATTTCAAATGTTTAAGTAGTAATGTAATGTTTAGTTTCATATCAAATATTTTAAGAAGTATTTTTCTTTTCATTTTTTACCAAGTTATGAATAACTTATATTTATTTGTTACTGTCTGATTAGTGTTTACTTAATTAAGTTAGAAGCTGTTCCTATTATTTTCTATGTAAAATTTTAGATGCATATGTTTAATAAAACAACGGTGTTTTTCCAATATTGTATTTATTTTATTTCCTTATTTTTGAATACATATAGAATAATCATATTAAGTGCATATATATGTACTTAATTCATAGCGTTATTCCTTCTTTCACACCAGGCGATAACAAACAGGTCTCACATACAATAGGCTTCGAATAACGACACAGTTTTTTAATAGCAGCGTTTTAACTACCAATAAAACGCATATTAAAATAACTTGTCTTATTCGAAGCCTATATTTTTAATTCTGCCTGGTGTATGTGAAAACTCAATGAGGAGCGCCGCTCGCGTACGCCATATTTATAGATTCAGTTTGACGCGAGCGTTTGACAGGTGTGAAAGAGACAGAATAGCTAAATGACGTATGAGGGAAAAGGACAGATATAGTCTGCAACCGCCACGGCTTCACAAAAACACACACTATTCTCACATACAATAGGCTTCGAATAAGACAAGTTATTTTAATATGCGTTTTATTGGTAGTTAAAACGCTGCTATTTAAAAATGCTACAAGTTGCCCTTAGAGAGTTGACATCCTTAATTTCTGCTAATTTAAAAATAAATGCCTTGTGTCGTAGGTCCCACACAACACACATAAAGACAGACACATAAACAGGTTGTCGTGCATGTGTACTTGCGAGTGTACATATGTGTTTGTGCCTGTGTTTGAAAGAGTATGTGTGTGTGTATGAGTGTCTGCGTGTTAATGGGTGAGTATATGAGTGTGTGCCCGTATATGGGTCAGTATGTGCATGTGTTCATAGTGCTTGCGTTTGTATGAGGGATTATGTGCGGGTGCTAGTGTGCGTGTATGTGTATGAACGTGTTTATAAGTTTCTGCGAGTGTATGGGTGAGTATGTGCATGTGTACGAGTGTGTGGTGTGTGTCTGTGCATAGTTGAGTATGTGTGTGCGTGTATGAGTGTCTGCGTGTGTATGGGTGAGTATGTGAGTGTTCGTGAGAGTATATGCGTGTGCATGAGTGTGTACGTGTATGTGAGTAAGTGCGTGTGAATAAGTGTGTCCTCGTGTATGGGCAAGTGCGTGTGTATGCGTATATTCGTATGTATGATTGTGATGGCAACACCATCTAAACGTCAAAATTGTAATTTTTAGAATAAGAAAATACTGTCATGTAACGATCCGCTAACTGAACACGTTGCTCTCTGTACTAAAATATTTCAATAAAGTAATTCAGTGCCCAAAAGTGTCGTTTATATCATTTCACCTCGCCCGAAGAAAGAAGAAGCACCCAGATAACGAATACAGTCCACTGCTGCAGCAAGAGACCTGTGTTGGGACCGTCTCTTTGTCTCCAACAGATTGTCTCTGTGTGTGTATGAGTTTCTTCGTGTGTATGAGTGAGTATGGGCGTGTGCTTGCATGAGTGTGAGCATGTGCATGTGTATGTGCGTGTGCATGAGTGCCTGAATGGATGAGTGTGTATGAGTGTGTGCGTGTGTATGAGTGTATCTCTGTGTTTTGTATCTACGTGTGTATGAGTGTGCGTGTATATGTCATACGTACATAGGCTGCGGCGCAGGCTGCTGCGGTTGCACAGCGGCCACTATACTCGGCGTGGAGACGGACTTGTGCAGCGGCGTGCGCGTGGTGAGCCGCAGCCCCCCGCCCCCCGCGGCCCCCGCGCCCCCGCCGGCCTCCTCCCCGCATAGTGATACCGTGCCGTCCACGCATAACACGCCCTGACGGATAAGTGGACGCGGTTTTAACTCAATGGTGGGGAAAATTGAGGTGACTTTAAATTAGTTAGCGAAAGTTTTGGGGGTGATTCTAAAAATGAAACTGTACGTTCTCCAGGAACCCATATGAAATGCTCAAAAAGAAGTAAGTATTGTCTTGTCATACTTAGCAGCTTCCTTCAGCTTTCCTTCGGCTTGGAAACTGGCGCATGTGTTACCCATCCCCAAAAAACCCAACCCTTCTTCCATTTCCCAATTCCGTCCCATATCCATACTCCCGATATTGTCAAAGGTCCTTGAGCACTATGTCCATCAACGTTTGTCTACACACCTCAGTCGATACTCCCTGTTGAGCCCGCTGCAGTCGGGATTCCGCCCTGGGCATAGCACTACCACGGCGCTGCTGAAAATCACAGACGATGTACGTCTGAACATCGAAAATAAACAACTCACTATCCTGGTCCTTTTAGATTTCAGCAGTGCCTTTAACACAGTGGACTACGATATACTCTTGGAAGTGCTTCGTACGCTCAATGTCACTCAATCGACTCTTTCATGGTTCAGGTCCTATCTTCATAACCGCAGGCAACTAGTAAAGATTGACGATAAGCGATCTGATTGGTGTGACATCAGTGCTGGAGTACCGCAGGGCGGGGTACTATCTCCAATATTATTTTCCATCTTCATAAACAGTATCACCTCGTCTCTGCGGAGCTCCTTCCACCTCTACGCTGATGATCTTCAGATTTATGCTGCGGCGGATCCGTCTAACATTTCTGAGGCTGTCCAGCGGATCAACGCGGATCTGAATAACATTGCGAGTTGGGCTAAGGAGTTCGGACTTTGTCTGAATGCGTCTAAATCGCAGGCCATCATCATCGGGAGTCCATACTACATATCCAAGTCCAATAACATGGTACTGCCGGATATAGTATTCGACGGTTCGGTGATTCCGTATTCCCCGAAGATAAAAAATTTGGGAGTCATAGTTGACCAGACACTTTCTTGGTCAGCCCATGTTGGTGACGTCAGTCGCAAATTATATTCCTCTCTCCACTCTCTTAGGCGGTTACAGAACTTTCTGCCGATGAGCACGAAGATTATGCTTGCAAATTCGCTTCTGCTACCGCTCCTCGACTACGCTGACGTCGCCTACCTGGATGTCACAGAGGAACTTTTGACCAAATTGGAGCGCTTGCAGAATCAATGTATTAGGTACATTTTCGGTCTGCGTAAGTTTGACCATATCTCGGAGTTCAGGGAAAGGTTACAGTGGCTGCCCATGAGGTATCGCCGCGACTCACATATTTTGGCTACTCTCTACAATGTCCTGTTTAAGCCCACTGCCCCGTCTTATCTCCGTGAGAGGTTTGACTTTCGCAGATCGTTGGGAGATCGACTTCGCTCGGGCACCAATTTATCTTTGGCAATTCCGCAGCACAGTACTCACACATATACTCGATCTTTCACTGTACAGGCGGCACGTTTATGGAATATTTTGCCGGAAGAAATTAGGAAAGCTCCTTCCATTCACTCCTTTAAGTTAGCATTAAGAAAACACTGGGCACAACAATTGAGCAGTAATAATAATATATAGAATCATATATGCATTAGGTACGTAGTCATATTTATATAGTATATTGTATATATTATATTTATTTATATATTTTATATATATGTGTATGTATATATATGTATTATCAATATAATTAGTGTAGCGTTAAAGTAGATATTATTAGTTAAAATTCCTTATTGCGCAAGTACGCCGATCCTGCGATTAGTCTCCTTTCGTTTCTCTCGAGGGTTAGCTGGAAGAAATCTCTCTAAGGGATAAGCTCGCCTTTGTACATAGTTTTCTTTGTATCCATCTCTTTTGTTTTGTAATTTTTATTATGTGCAATAAAGTGTTTACATACATACATACATACATACATACTTAGGCAATTTAGCTGAACGCTCAAGTTGCATGGACAGGCGAATATGTTTTTTACATATTTATGTTTGTTTTTTTACACATTCTTTTCTTGGGCAGTCGTTTAGTTCGTTAGGCTAATTAAAATCCTTAACTTTTTATGTCACCCAAAATAGACTTACAAATTCAGATTTAAAAATGCCAGGATTTTTTTTTCTGTAATTTATAATTGATACAACTTATCTACATTTTAATATGGTTTATACAAAAGAAGCCTCCTTTCTTTCATGTCGAAACTTTCCGATCATATGCTAATCTAATACAACTTAATCTGACCGAGGTACTCAGACTTCTCTAAACCAGATTATCACGCTAATCTAGTCCAGTTTCTATAGATATACTGGCCCAGGTTCTCATATTAATTTGGTCCTGATTTTAGAGCTAAAAAGTCAGGTTCCCAGGTTTTTCTGATTCAAGTTCTAAACCTACTCTATTTCAGGGTCTAAAACAAATCTGATCCGAGTTTTCAGGCTAATCTGGTCCAGATACTCAAAGTAATCTGGTCAAAGTTTTAAGGCTAATCTGATCAAGGTTCTAAGGCTAATCTAGTACCGATTCTCAGGGCAATCTAGTCCCGATTTTTAGGCTAATCTGGTCCAGGTTTTTCTACCATTTTTTCCCAAAAATAATATAAAAACAGTATTAAACTTACCGCTAGATCGTTGTCATTGAGCGAATGAGTAGAGTGACGCACTACGCGAGGAACCTCTGACTCAGATTCCATCGACGAGAGCGACGCGGAGTGGCCGTTTAAGTTGCTGGAAATGTTTTTATTCCAATACAATACAAAAACCTCTACAGTGAACATGAATTACCTGTTTTATTCAGTATAATGTTTACATAAAATTTCTAAAAAAAAACATCTATACTTAATTTTTTGCCATTCAGCGTGGTAATGCCGCAAGTGTTATGGGCACCTTTGCACCAGGGATGACAAGGGGCGGTTTATTTGACTGATTTTAATAATTTATGTTTTTGACATAGTATGATTTTAACCGGATTTACATTATTTTTAACATGAATTTATATTTAATATTATCGGTGGGGATGTGTATAGGCAGACCCAAAAAAAAAATATCAAGTGAAACCATCGAGAAAGTAATTACTACATAGTAATTCCAAACCAACTTTATTTCTATTGTATTACTCATGTGTAACTTTTGTTAACAAGGTAATTATTACATATAATGGAGCATTAACTTTAAAGGCCGTTTCTGCAACTGAACATAAGACTAACCTGCGTTGTCGATGCGAAGCCCCGCCGGGCTCCAAGGCGGCCCACGAGCTCCTTCGACCCTCGTCCCGACGGTCCCACAGCGTCCATTGTCGGGATTCACCTATAGACAACATCCATTGCCATAGATTTAATACTAAAATGGATCTGAATTCGCGTATACAGGGCGTAAGGGACAGGTTAGCAAAAACTGAAATCCTGAAATCAGACCATCATTCTGATTTTCCAGTATCATTTCCTCAGGAAAAGTTTTATTTCATGTTTTTTAATATGTAGAGGATAGGAAAGAGGTGTGTTTGGATCGAAGTAAGTGGCAATCTGTGGTCTCTGCTTACCCCAATGGGACAAAGGCGTGAGCTTATGTATGTATGTCTCATATGACGCTCTGTCTACCCCGCTAGATCTCACAATAAACTTACCGCTGCCCTTCCGACTTTGTGAATACAAGTCGAGGTGTGGGGAGAGGAACAGTTGGGTTCGAAACCATCTTTACATTGGGACATAGGCGTGAGCATAATAAGCTCATAATATGTATGTATGTGTATGTATCTACACTAATATAATAAAAAGGAAACATTTGTATTTTTGAATGTAACGAATAAACTTAAAAACTACTGGACCGATTTGAAAAATTCTTTCGACATTAGAATGCTACATTATTTCTGAGTAACATAGGCTACATAATTTTCCCGTAATCCCACGGGAACGAAGTCCCGGGCGAATGCTAGTGTCTTATATGACGCTCTGTCTACCCCGCTAGATCTAATAGTAAACTTACCGCTGCCCTTCCGACTCTGTGGGTACAAGTCGAGGTGTGTGGGAGAGGAGCAGTCCGGCTCGACGCCATCTTTGCAGAGCGACGGGCAAGATGTGCTCAGGCGACTTGAGCCCGTTGCCTGGAAATAATACAGTCTATACAATAAACACAATAATTCAAGTTAATTTTATGTGTCTCATATCTAGACATAGTCATAGGTAACATTTATTCCCTACACAAAACACAATTAAATGAGAAAAAAAAAACTACAGTAAAGCTAACAAAGTTAGTCGTGTCAGTGAATGGGTTCTGACTCAGCATGTGCTGTTGAGAATCAACTATGAAAACTATGAAATCTTAAATTATTTTAACCTACCCCATTGAATTTATAAGTCCGGATTTCATGGTTTCCTTTCATTTAAATTACCAAGTTTGTTAGAGAGATTTCAATACAACGAATGCGTATGTATGTATTTACATCCTTTAATGTTTGTTTGTATGTATTTCATGTAATCTTGACTTGTTTTAAGTGGCATCCTGAATGTCCTATAAAATAAAGATTTTTTTTCTATTCTATTCTATTTCTTCCTTATAATTGACCCTAACGATCGATGCAATAAAAGTAAAGGGTGTAATTCTGACAGATTTCAGTCCGTTCGATTCCCGGGTGTGGCAAGCGAATTTTCGAAAATCTTTGAATGCTGTTTTCTTTCTTATCAAAAATAAAGGAATGTTTTCTTTGAATACATTTTTCTATCTACAGTATTAAGAGTACTTTCCCTTCAGGTGGCATTACAAAATTCCACCCTGTATATGTCCCAGTTGAATATGTGTATTGTTGGAACACCATATCAGTACAAACAATATGGGATGTCTTTGAATTAGCTAGCCAAACTTTAGGGGGTGGTTCTGCCCATGAAATAAAATACTTTCCTCAAGGAACATAGGTGATATTCTCAAAAAAAAAACGATACATAGGTAATAACTCCTCACCAATAAAGGTAGCGGCGCGGCTCGCATGCGCTGGACGGCTGCATGCAGTTTCCTCAACTGCTGTAAACTGTCGTCCAGCACTCCTGGGCTGTGAGGGGTCACGCTTATGGTGGGCACCTGGAACAATAGATGACTTAGTGCACACTCCCTGAGACATGAAAGGTTTACGGGCGCGCAGATCAATGGAAACAAACCCGAGACATTGTACCTTGTCCACACACAGGCAGAAAAGGAAGCCCTGAAATGTGAAGGATACGGGTCGGGAACTGGATCACGCGTCCTCACCATACATGAAGCACAGGGCCTAACGTACGAAAACGTGGTAATTGTTCGTACTATAACAACCAGGCAGGAGCTACACAACAGCATCCCACATGCAGTGGTTGCCGTATCGCGCCATACCGTCAGCTGTGTATATTACGCGGATGACGGTAATGATGCGATAGGCAGTTTTATCAAACAAGCAGAGGCGGCGGGCCGAGGAAAAGTGATTGATTATAACCTTAAAATGTCAATCAAAAATCGGGATACGGTTGTTATCGATGCTTTAAGGACTGGAGACAATAGACAGAAACCACCGCTGACTTAGGTAAATAAACAGAATAAAAAAGTATTTAAGTATATTTTAGTTTCTTTATATGTATTTATTGTAAACTCAAATGGAGTATAAAATCTGTTGAAAATGTAAAATTAGTATTAAAAATATAAATTATAATAAGACAAGGGCACGGACATCAAGTCTGTGGATGCAAAATTAAGTGTAATTAAAAAAAAAAAAAAAAACAATACATGACATGTAGACCTGTCATATGATATCCCGGGATCCCTATCAGAGGCATGCAAGAACGTAAGAAATCTTGCGTGCTTCTGGAAGGACATGGCTGGCTGGAAACAATATCACGTACAATGGCCCAATCGAGAGGCTAGGGCGGAAAACGCCCGAAACATAACATATCATATCTCATACAGGGCTTTAGGTTAGGTTAGGTTAGGTTAGGTTTCTTTCAACCTCTCGGGTGGTTAATCAGTCCATGAAACTGAACAACTTTCCCAAGGAACATAGGTCAAAATACGAAAAAAAATTTTGAGTTCCCATACAAACTTCATCAGCATATAGCGCAATTTGTATGCGACATCAAATTTTTTTTTCGTATTTTGACATATGTTCCTTGGGGAAGTTGATCAGTTTCATGGACTGATTTTTTTTATTTTATTAAGAATGGGTTCGCTCTTGACCACAATCTAGCTCAGGGCAAAGATGCGGTCGAGGATGTAGCGAGCTCACCCAGAAGATTAACCACCCGAGAGGTTGAAAGAGAGATACCTAATGCCCCATATACACCACCAGAAAATTTTAGAAACCGTAATATTACAATTTCACTTGTAAAATTATAATCACCCGCGACATTACAATTTGCACAGTAAAATTACAATTCCATTAAAAAGGGCCGCCTGCATGGATGAGTTAAGATTATGTTAGGTTAAGCTATGGTTTTTTAGGTTCGGTTAGGTTAGGTTGCATAAATATTATTCATAACTCTAAAATTTTAAAAATGTTGTATCACCCCTAACACTCATTAATCATAACAACATTAAACAAATACGAGTATATAGCTAATAAAACCGCATCGAAATTGGTCCGAATGGACCAAAAAATAATGTTTAGGATTAAATCACGTGTTCAAATCGCGAAAATGTTTAGGAGCTAGGTACACTGTCACAGACATACACACACGTCAAACTTATAACAGCATCATGACGGCGTTATCTGGGCGGTGGGACTCCCTTTAAGAGGTCCACACGGTTATCGGTTATAAATACAGTGGATTTCGGGTATAACGACAATGAAGGGACCACTGTTATTTCGTCGTTACATCCGGATGTCGTTACAGGCAAAGGCAAAAAGATACAGATTTTTATTAATTTATTGTTAAAAATATTTGCACACATAGTTATTTACAGTGAACGTGCGTCTAGGAGCCATACTTATCAAAAATTGCTACTCTGAATATCAATTTGTAACTAAACCATTTTAACTCGGAAACGTACAAACTATTCAATAAAAACAGTCGCTACACCCGAACTCGACGTTACATACAAAGTCGCTATAGCCATATGTTTTGTACATAATTCAAAGTATGCTTTAATTCAAGGGACTTAGATTTTACGTCACTATAGACAAACGGTCGCTACAACCAAGGTCGTAATGAATGAAATCCACTGTACTACTTCACTACAGCACAATCAACTATTTATATTATACATTGTTTTGTCGTCTCCTGTATGTGTTCTTGTCCCGTGTTTTATATTGTATGTTATTTTATTTTCTTTGTGTTGTAGTGTTTTGTGTCAAATAAATGTCTTGAATCTTGAATTAACACTTTTATGGGTGCCAAGGTGCCGCCCGAAATAAATGATTTATTTATTTATAACATCCCTCATTTCTCCCGACGTTAATAAATAGGTTATTTCTGTTAATAACATACCTGTGCGGTGGCTGCGCGCGCCGCCATGTCGGGCGGCGGAGTAGTGGTCACGTGCTGCACCACCTCGTCCTCACTGGAAGACTCCTCGCTGCCGCCGCCCTCGTCTGAAACAACGGGTAGCGGTTACAAACACATACTTTAATAAAACATGGTAAATAACTGTATGTTATCTGGAAAAACAAAACCTAGATGGTTTCACGCTGGACTGGGTGTGAAAGAAAAACTTAGAATTAGCCAGTTGCCTACTCTTCCCAGGCATTCTGTAGAAACCAGTAAGTGGGATTTAAGGGTTTTTGGTGTATTGTGGGCGAAAGGATGACAAACTATCACACTATACCCATATTCCATCTATTGACCTTCAGAATTAATGTCAGAAAGTGACGTCAAGTGGTTCCAGAACCAACTGACGTTCTGCCCACCCCGAAAGGGATTATAGGCGTGAGACATAGTAGAAATAGAGCTGCGCATGAATCAATTTCTTTATTTTTTTTATAGATAATGGGTTTGCTCTTGACCACAATCTAGCCCAGGGGCGGAGATGTGGTCGAGGATGTAGCATGCTCACCCAGAAGATTTTCTTAGATTGTGTTAGATTTTCTTTTTATAGGGTTTATGAAACACGCTGGTATAAGTGTTTTTAGTTTACTACGGAACTCTAAAAAAGTATATAAGACTAACCATAAAGTCTTATTTTTATTATAAGATGGGTTAACTATTGACCTCAATCTTGACCATAAATATCAAAGATGAGGTCGACGATAGAGCGAGTTAACCCAGAAAATGCCTATACAGGCAATGGTACTCCCACGCACCGACGGAACACAGCAAGCTGTTTGGCGTCGGACTTCGGTAGGAGGGTGGTCGCGAACCAGACGGCCCTTTACAGAGCCTACCACACCGCATGAGACCATAGGACGACACCTCAGATTCAGAAAAAAAATGAAGTGTCGTTGCCAGGGATGGATTACTAGGAGGCAGATCTCATTTGTGTTTCTTTAGTCGCCTCTTACGACACCCACGGAAAGAGATGAGGTGGTGTTATTCACAACCGATCACCACACGGCAAAAAAGACTTGAGCTACAAATGCAATTTCCCTCATATATTTCAAGCATTACTTCTATAAGTTGTGCGTCTGCACGAGGCAAAATTGAACTTTAAACCTTTCACTTAAAGGTCACCCCGGACGCACTCGAGAAATAATATTGCTGAGAAGTTCAGATCTGTGTATAGTTGTGCTGAATTGTTCAGCTTTCAACAAAGACAAGTAGATATACAGGGTGTAAAGGACAGTTTAGCAAAAACTAAAACCCTGAATTCAGACCATCATTCTAAATGATTTTCCAGTGGAATTTTCTTCCGGAAAATTTTCAATTTTTTTTCAATTTTTTTAATATTTTCTGCTTCAAAATTAAATTATTTATTAGAATACAATCCATTCTGCATTAAAAAACAACAATAACAGCGTAAAACACGAAAACCAGCAATGTATATCGTTTTCCGATAGCGGCGCGGCGCGGGGAGAGCGCGCGCGGGGCGCGGTTACGCGGTACGTTGCGTAGCGCCAAAGTAGGTAGATAACAAAATCTCCTGAACTTGACATTTCCGGGAAAAAATAATCAATTGTAGCTGATCGTAGTTATGGGTAGATTCACTATTTAAGTATTTGCTAAGCTGTCCTTTACACCCTGTATAGATACAAAAGTTCACACCTTTGTCCCATTGGGGTAGGCAGAGACCACAGATTCTCTACATCCATAATTCGCTTCATACATGCTCTTCGGATTCGGGTACTCCTAACACGGCCTTTTCTCAGTACATTTGGTCTAAGTACGTTCGCCTATTGGTCTAAGTACGTTCGCCTAGGACGCCCTCTTCCGACCGTTCCACCTGCATTCGCACTGTATATTTCTTTCGTAAATTTTCTTTCACTCATTCTTTCCATATAGCCAAACCATCACAAAATTTTCTTTCATACCATATCGCCCTTGAATCTCGCTATTTCTTACCTTATCACTAATTCTCAATTTTATACAAGAAGTAATTACCAAGTTATGACAACATTTTTCTTCATGAAAAAAATAAAATATTTTAGGTTACATTAGGTTGCATTTATATTATAAAAAGTCCGTCAATGGCAAAAAAATTGAGGCAGTTCACAAAGTACCGAGAGTTTATAATCTTACTAACTGAAATTACAATATTACGGGTTTGACAATGTTACGGTAACATAACTATGTATATTTTTTATGTATTCTATGTCACCCGCTGTTAAGAGAGATTTCTAACGGTGAAAGAATTTTTAAAATCGGTTCAGTAGTTTCAGAGTGTAGTGTTTGTATATTCAAGTCTTGACTGAGAGTATTAGGGGCCATCCATAAATTACGTCACACGAATTTCATGATATTTTGACCCCCCCCCGTCCTTGTCACAGCTGGTCACATTTGTGAGACTCCCCCCCCTCCCTAGTGTGACGTCACATATTTTGCAAATTTACATCTCGTAATTATTGAATTAATGCAGCAGTTCCGAAATTAGTTTTGTTTCCATTTAAATTATGTGTATACAGATAGAGTTGCAAATGTTTTTGAGTTTTCGTTAATAGTCAAAGTTCAAAGTCAAAGTAAAATCTGTAATAATCTAACACTTAGATTATAACAGATTTTAAAATGTGACGTCACGAAACTTAGGACCCCTCCCACCCCCTTGTCACACAATGTCACACTTCGTCGACCCCCTCCCTCCCACCCCCTTAACGTGTGACGTAATTTATGGATGGTCCCTTAGTTATCTCGGTCATTCCAGTATCGGTCCGAGAGGGACAGCCACGCGCGAGCGACGCGACCGTGGTGGCAAGCGGACGTTCACTAACAGGATGATACTGGTGTGCTAGCGAGCCAATTCACGGGAAACCACGAGCACTACACAGAGATTCCATCCTACCAGCCCATATACGTCGTCCCCACCGAGGGGCACGGGCCTCCCTTCGTAACACGAAGGGGATTTTGGTCATAGTCCACCAACGCTGCTGGCCCAATGCGGGTTGGTGGACCGCTCGTCTTTCATAAATGAACTTTTCTTGGAAAACATTGGACGATGTTTTCCTTCACCGTTGGGCAAGTGATAATTAGAAATCCGTACATAAATCCGAAAAGACGAATTTAGTGGTACAGGCCCGCACCAGGATTTCAACCCGCGACCTTCGGATTACAAGTCTGGCTCATTACCAACTGGGCTATCACACAGAGATTACTTCCTACAAACAAACTTACAAACTTTTTAGTCACTAACAATATAGAAATATAGATTAAAATAAAGAATGGCGAAGTGAATAAACCCTTTTAACCAAAAGGTTATAAATACGCCAGAGCCTTGTCCGTTGACAACAACCAACCCACCCCGAAGTCAGACGCCAAACAGCTTGCTGTGTTCCGTCGGTGCGTGGTAGTACCAGTGCCTTATAGGCATAGAAAGGTCTTTACCTATGAAATTGCCGTTTTTCATACATTATTTTTGGAAAACTGAATTTTCCATACTAACGTTTTTGGATTTTTCTCGGGAATGCGAAATCCAAATTTAGCGAAGTTTGGTGGGAAGGTTTGGACAACATTAAGTTAATTTTCATCATACTTACTTTTTTGAAAGTTTTCACTGTAACAAAGGTACAGCAAAAATAAGCAATGAAACGGGCAACGGATGAAACGAGCTATATTTAAGCTCCTTTTTCAACAAATAAATCTAAAGTAAATATGTATTAATTTGACTCAATATCTCCGTTATATGGCCAAGGTTTGAAATAAAAAACAATTTTAGTAATAGCTGTTCAATCAAATAAATTATGAATAAAATAAAACTTGAGAAAAAATCGGCAAGCCTATTATTTTTTTAATGAATTACGTTCTTTGGGGAAAGTTGTTAAAAACCGTGATGAGTTAGTCAGTCTTCTTCTTCTTATCGTGTAGGAATGGTCAAATTGGTCAAGTGTGTGGCGAAATAACTCAAAGTTATCCACACTATACTCCTGTTTCATCTAAAAACCCTCAAATTGTTATTGCAAAACGGCGGCGCCAAGTGGTTCTAGTACCACATAATGCACTACCCATCCCGTTAGTGAGTGTATAATTAATAGTAGAATAAAAATATTCCGTTAACAATTTTTATAATTTACCTATTGTAATGGGAATTGTGAACACATAGAAGGGAATTAATTTGCCCGTGGCTAGAGCCCCGCTGTTTTCATAACTTTTAATTACGAGATACAAAAGAGAGTAGCAAAAAAGAGGAGTATATGATCCATATTACAAAACGCGACTCAGACTCTGATCTTTTCTTAAGTAGCAGTCGTCTGTATCATTTTGATAGTGAGAGAAAGAGACAATCAATACTCAAGACTCCATCGAATTCAAAGCTCAAACTGCGGCCAAAAAGCTGGGCATCCTTAGTAAGGTTAAGCGGTACTTCACGCCCTGATCAACTCCTAACCCTTTATAAGGCACAGATCCGATCGTGCATGGAGTATTGCAGCCACCTCTGGGATGGTTCGGCCAAATATAAGCTAGCCGCTCTGGAATCGGTGGACCGCAGAGCCAGGAAGCTCATTAGTGGCAAAAAGCTAGTAAAAAATAAACTACAAAGCCTAGCTCATAGACGCAAAGTAGCTTGCCTATGTGTTTTTTACAATATGTACTACGGGGAGTTTGCTCATGAGCTGCACGAGCTCATTCCGCCTACCCCCTTCTTCTACTGGACATCCAGACGAACTGCGGGGTACCACCCTTATCTTGTCGAAATTCCATGAATCCGTACTGAGCCCTTCTGTTCATCTTTTATACTGCGCACCGCTAAGGAATGGAATTCTCTGCCTGCATCTGTATTTCCGGGCTCATATAACCCGAGTCTCTTTAAAGTTCGAGTGAATAGGCATCTTCTGGGTGAGCTTGCTACATCCTCGACCACATCTTCGCCCCTGGGCTAGATTGTGGTTAAGAGCAAACCCATTCGTTATAAAAAAAACCGGCCAAGAGCGTGTCGGGCCACGCGCATTGTAGGGTTCCGTAGCAGCATGGTTCAAATATGCAGCTGGCTTCTTAATTCTACAAGCATATTATCATAGTTTATGTTAAAATCCCCAAATACTATAGCGTAGCGTAAATAGATTTAGACTGTAGCGTAGCGTAGCGTAATATTGTTTCTAATTATCGATTGTAGCTTAGTAAATTTCTAGCACTAAGTAAATCATTTGTCGTAGTAATTAGCATTAGTAATTAGTAGTGTATTTACAACCCCACATCTGGTGACCCGAGTTGAACACAAAGAAATATGGGGAAAGACGACGAGCGTCAAGATGGCGGCAACCCGCCTTTGTTAAACCGAGTCGGAATAAAGATGCCACCGTTTTATCCGGAGAAGCCAGCACTGTGGTTTGCGCAGTTAGAGAGCCAATTCGAGCTTTCTAACATAAAAACAGAAACAACGAAGTTCCACTACACGATGGCTCACTTGGACCCGGCGCACGCAGCGGAGGTAGAAGATATTATTACCAGTCCTGCCTCACCCGATAAATACCAGGTATTAAAAACAGAGCTGATCAAACGACTGTCGGCATCACGCGAGAAGAAAGTGAAGCAGCTGCTGACTCACGAGGAGTTGGGTGACCGAAAGCCGTCGCAATTCCTGCGGCACCTCCAGCACCTAGCAGGCCCAGACGTTCCCGACGAGTTTCTCAAGACTATCTGGACCAGTAGGCTTCCGAGCGGTACCCAGACTATCATAGCGTCACAACATAAGGCTGAACTGTCGGAGCTTGCAGAGTTAGCAGACAAGATTCACGATGTCGTCCCTCCTACTTCACACTTAGCAGCGGTACACGCAGCAGGTACATCCATGTCAACACCAGGAGCGGATCCTGTTTCTCATCAAATTGCTGCACTAACCCGCCAAGTAGAAGCTTTGATGACGAAGGTAGACAGAATGTCAAGGTCGAAACAGAGGTCATCTAACCAGAACCGCAACCGATCTGCATCAAAAAGGTCTCTCAGCAATTACAGAAAGTTTCCCACCTGCTGGTATCATCATAAATTCGGAAGTAAGGCTGAAAAGTGCGTCAAACCATGCGATTTTTCGGAAAAATAAGCGGGCAGTCGGTTAACGCGACCGACGACTGCCCAAGTGCCGGTCGCTTATTTGTTACGGACCAGCGTACAAAAGTTCAATTTTTAGTGGACACTGGCAGTGATTTATGTGTATTTCCAGTCCGTGCATTAAAACAACAAAGACCTAAAACAAACTATGAATTATGTGCAGCAAACGGTACGGTTATAAACACCTACGGGTACATTAATTTTGTGCTTAACTTGGGGCTGCGCCGTGACTTTGCTTGGCAATTTATTATAGCTGACGTTACTAGGGCGATAATAGGTGTAGATTTTTTATCTCATTACAATTTGATTGTAGATGTTAGAGGACAGCGCCTCATCGATGGTAATACTACGCTCACCGCCCCGGGTTCGCCTGTACGGATTGCTGAAGCCATTTCGTCTGTTAAGATTATGTTGTCAGGTGACACAGTATATCACGACATACTAGCTAAATACCCCGACATCACTCGTCCATCTGGCTTTCACTCCACACCTACTCATAACACTGTTCATCACATACGCACTACGCCTGGCCCGCCAATTGCTTGTACACCTCGTAGGCTTGCACCTGATAAGTTAAAAATAGCTAAAGCGGAATTTGAAGCTATGTTGCAGATAGGTACTTGCCGACCTTCAGAGTCACCTTGGTCGTCCCCTCTTCACCTCGCCCCGAAACGAGACAACGGGTGGCGGCCTTGCGGCGACTACCGGCTTCTGAACGCACGCACAATTCCGGACAAATACCCTATTCGTCATATTCATGACTTTTCTCATAGCTTAGCAGGTTGCAGCGTCTTCTCCACCATCGACCTGGTCAAAGCGTACAACCAGATCCCAGTCCATCCAGACGACATCCAGAAGACCGCCATCACTACGCCGTTCGGACTTTACGAATTTCCGTACATGACGTTCGGACTTCGTAACGCCGGGCAGACTTTTCAGCGATTTGTGGATGAGGTGCTGCGTGGACTGGATTTCTGTTATGCCTACATCGACGATTTTCTTTTGTTTTCTAAAGACCAGGAAACCCATGAGCTTCACCTGCAGCAGCTGTTTGACAGATTGCGGAAATACGGCATGGTCATCAACACTTCGAAATGTGTCTTCGGAGCCTCGGAGGTAACTTTCTTAGGCTATACTATTTCCGCAGAAGGTACGAGGCCATTACCAGCCAAGGTCGAGGCTATTAAGAACTACCCCCAGCCGAAGACGGTAAGAGAGTTACGCAGATTCTTGGGGATGATCAACTTTTACCGCCGATTCATCCCCGGAGCGGCTAAAACGCAAGGGCCTCTGAACGCGTTGCTTACCGGCTCAGTGAAAGGTTCCCATCCGGTGAACTTCACTGATGTGGAAACTCAAGCATTCCAGGCCTGCAAGGACTCCCTCTGTCAAGCCGCCATGTTGGCTCATCCGGAATGTGGAGCAAAGTTGGCAGTTGTCACCGATGCATCAGACGTGGCACTAGGAGCAGTACTCCAGCAGCTGAAAGAAGGTTCGTGGCAACCGCTCGCATTCTTTTCACGGAAGTTGAGCCCTGCACAAACAAAGTACTCACCATATGATCGCGAGCTATTGGCCATTTATGAAGCCATTAAATATTTCCGCCACATGATCGAGGCAACAGACTTTGTGGTTTATACAGACCACAAGCCCCTCACATATGCGTTTCAACAGCAGAAAGCGAATTGCTCACCAAGACAGTTTCGGCACCTAGATTACATATCGCAGTTTACTACAGATATTAGACACATTGCAGGGAAGGACAACGTCGTAGCTGACAGCCTGTCGAGAGTGGAGGAGGTTTCACACCCAGTTGACCTGCAGAAGCTAGCTTTGTCACAGAAATTCGATGAAGAACTTCACCAACTGCTAGCTACCAAAAACTCACTGCGACTTAGAAAAATAAGCTTACCAGGTACGAACGCCGAACTGTACTGCGATGAGAGTAGCAACACGCTGAGACCATATGTGACAAAAGAACTACGAAAAGCGGTATTCAACAGCTTGCATTGCTTAAGTCACCCAGGGGCTAAGGGTACAGCCAAACTAGTGGCCGAAAGGTTTGTATGGCCAGGAGTCCGAAAGGACTGTCGAGAGTGGGCCCGTGGTTGCATAGCTTGCCAACGCTCAAAGGTTACCCGGCATGTTACCTCACCGTTAGGTTCATTTCAGGTTCCTCGAGCCAGATTCACTTTCGTCCACATCGATATCGTTGGACCACTACCAATATCGCAAGGATACCGTTATTGTTTAACGTCTGTGGACCGCTTCACACGATGGCCGGAGGCAATACCTTTACAGGATATTTCAGCTGAAACAGTAGCAAAGGCTTTGATGAGCGGTTGGATATCCCGTTTTGGTTGCCCTACAGACATAGTGACAGATAGAGGTAGGCAATTCGAGTCAGCATTATTTAGAAATCTTTCACTAATTATAGGTTTCCAGCATAGGCGAACGACAGCATATCACCCAGCATGCAATGGGCTGGTCGAACGATTTCATCGACAGTTGAAAGCGGCTATAATCTGTCATTCTAGCGAGAATTGGGTTGAGATACTGCCACTCGTCTTGTTAGGCATACGTTGTGCTCAAAAAGACGACCTCAAAGCGACGTCTGCTGAACTAGTGTATGGTGAACCATTACGTCTTCCAGGAGAGATGTTTGATCCACAGGCAGATAACACCATCGACATCACAGATTTTACCGAAAGATTACGTGCTTTCTCAAAGAAGCTGCAACCTTTACCAGCTTCTCGCCATGGTGGTCAACGTAAAACGTTTATCTTTAAGGAATTGGCTACATCGTCTCATGTATTTTTACGCGATGACACAAGATGTGGTTCCTTAAAGCCAGCATACACTGGACCACATGAGGTACTAGAACGTGGCGACAAGGTGTACAAACTATTGGTGAACGGCAAACCTGTCACAGTTAGTATAGACCGACTTAAACCAGCCTATATACTACAAGACACAGACAATCACACGCCGAATACACACACACATCAAACAAATACACCTCAAACACGCATACCACAAACACGCAAACCTCAAACAGACACGCAACATACACATTCACCCGCAACTCAAACGCCTGACACACATAACTTACCTGATGATGGCGGAAGTAATCCTGTCAGGAAAACCCGATCGGGTCGTACAGTTAGGTTCCCTGACTATTATCGCCCGTAGTGACGGTCTCTGGAGGGGGGTGATGTAGCGTAGCGTAAATAGATTTAGACTGTAGCGTAGCGTAGCGTAATATTGTTTCTAATTATCGATTGTAGCTTAGTAAATTTCTAGCACTAAGTAAATCATTTGTCGTAGTAATTAGCATTAGTAATTAGTAGTGTATTTACAACCCCACACTTAGTATCATAAACAAATGTATTAAAAAGTTTGGCCTAAATATAACAGAATGGAAGTGTTTAATGCGCGAGCGAAGCGAGCGCGACTTTTTTTTTTTGCGACAATTTTATTGTAAGGAATAATATAATAATATCAAGCTAAGCAGGTGTATATTTTTAATGTCGTTTTCGTAATTAGCACCCACAAAAACCTATTAAACGACACCTGAAGTGTCAATATGTTACAGCTTGGCTTTCGGCTCGCCTCACTTTTAGCGTGGAACCTTGTATGTCAACCATTTTGGATTAGGGTACACTTCGTCGTAAATGCTACCCTCGTGAATTATTCCACATTTTTTTTCATTATAAAAATTAATGTTTCCTAAACGGATTGCTGAATCGAAAAACGTTTGTAGTAAACCCCTTCTATCTTTTAAAAAGCTATCCTATGATAACGCACTCGATGATATCGGCTAGAAAAAAAACCATCGCCCATTCACGTTAATGGGAAACACACGAAAACATTTTTTTTCTACCATTTTATTTTTTAGATTTGTCACCACAATCAATAGGTATGTATGACCATGCCAAATTTCAGCTCTGTGCTACCAAGGGTTTCTTAGGAAACCTGCGGACAGACAGACATGGCGAAACTATAAGGGTTCGTAGATTACTACGGAACCCTAAAAACAAATATATTATTAAAGAGTTTGTAATTTGGGAAATAATTTTTGTTTTGGTCTAAATGCAACCGAATGTAAGTATAAAATTCGCGAGCGAAGCGAGCGCGAATTTTTGTTGTTGTTTTTTATTTTGTTTTTCTTACGGCAATATTACTGTTAGAAATAATATCAACCTGCTGTTAAAATAATTTTGATGTCATTTTCGTAATGAACACCCCCAAAAAACTATTTAACGACACCTAAAATGTCAATATGTTACAGTTTGGCTTTCGACCTCCCCTCACTTTTAGCGTGGAACCTTGTAAACATATTCTTATCAATCCCAAAAACGTTTGGTCGACTATTACTCGCAAACTTGAAGGGCCAACTTATGTGTGATAGTTTTTCTTTTAATTTCGTTGTATATTCTATAACCGTGAATTTTTTTACATTTTTAGAAACAACTGTTTAGCTGGTGGTGTCCCCCCCGGAAACTTGTTTTTAACAAAAAATTTCACTCTAAAAATATTTTTTTCTCAAACGGAGTGCTGAATCGAAAAACGTTCTTAGTAAACCCCTTCTATATTTTAAAAATCTATCTTATGACATTCAATTCGATGGTATCGCCGAGAAAAAAAAATCCATCGCCCTTTCACGTGTATGGGAAACACCCGAAAAAATGTTTTTTCCAAAATTTTATATTTTAGATCTGTCGGCGCAATCAATATCTATGACCATGCCAAATTTCAGCTCTGTAGTACCAAAGATCTTATATTAGTAAATATATTCTTATTAATCCCAACAGTGTTTGGCACTTGGTCGACTATTACTCGCAAACTTGAAGGACCAAGTTATGTGTGATAGTTTTCCTTTTAATTTCGTTATACAGGGTGTCCCAGAAATAGTGAATCAAACTGCTATGGGAGGTAGCTTGACTAATGTCCTATACATAAAAAATATGAAAAAAAAAAAACGCACATGACCATAAAAAAAGAATATCCGAAAAACGGGAAAATCATCAAATTTTATTAAGTTTCCATCTCTAATTATTGCGTTTTGGGTTTCTTTGTACCAAATAAACACAAAACGCAATAATTAGAGCTGGAAACTTAAGAAAGTTTGATAAAAAAGAATTTTTCGGATATTCTTTTTTTATGGTCATGTGCGTTTTTTTTTTTTTCATATTTTTTATGTATAGGACATTAGTCAAGCTACCTCCCATAGCAGTTTGATTCACTATTTCTGGGACACCCTGTATAATCTACCAACGTGAATTTTTCCACATTTTTAGAAACAACCGTTTAGCAGGTAGAGGGGGGGGGACACTTGTGTTTGACAAACATTTTCACTTTAAAAATTAATATTTCGCAAACGGAGTGCTGAATCGAAAAACGTTCTTAGTAAACCCCTTCTATCTTTTAATATGCTATCCTATGACACCCCACTCAAAAATATTGGCGAGAATAAAAAAATTCATCGCCCTTTCACGTCTATGGGAGATACCCGAAAAAAATTTTTTTTCTAAGATTTTACTCTACAGTTCTGTCGGCGTGATTCATATGTATAATCATGCTAAGTTTCAGCTCTGTAGTACCAAGGGTTTCTTAGGAAACCCGCGGACAGACGGACAGACGGACAGACGGACAGACGGACATGGCGAAACTATAAGGGTTCGTAGATTACTACGGAACCCTAAAAAAAGACTTAAGTCTCCCGGTAATACGTGTTATAGTCAAACCTCAAAGCTCCGGAGCTCCTAGGTTTGACTAGTCAATCCTCAGGTTACCTTAACCTCATCAAACCTAGGATAAACCACGTTCTAAGATGGTAATCATGGAGATAGAACCTCCACAATACTTTGGCATTCTTTATGCCAAAGGCGGAACACCCTCTCTCTATAATAATCATATTATTTCACTTTCATATTCATATTTCTTTATTTGCCTTCAAATGGTACAATAAGTTCTTAAGCTAATTATCAAGTTCATCATTTGAAACCTTGTACAAGGTACAGCAAACTTATAGTCATTTAAAAAATACAATATTTTCTCATTATTATTATTATCATCTATGTCAGTTTTTTTTTTCTAAGTCTAAGTCAATGTGGTAGATTCTAATAAATTCAAGGTATGCTAATATAATCATAGTAATAATATTCAATAAGAAATTCAATGTCAAATTAAATTATATTCTAATATTTTAAATGACAATTAAATTAATTAATTAATTACAGTCAATGTGATAATTACAATTAAAAAGTACCTTGTCATAATTAGTAAACATAATTAGTCAAAATTTCTTAATGTTTCTTTTTGGACTTTCAACCCATCTTGCGGTTACAAACACTATAGAAGTCATTCCGGAAAGAGACTGCAATACCGAACTGTCAGTGCATACCATCTAGTGGGAATTTAAGAAAATTATGTAGCCTATGCGTTAATCCAGGTTCTCGGCTACCTCGATACCAAATTTTAGCAAAATTGGTCCAGCAGCCGTTTGGGCGTGAAAGAGTAACAAACATCCATTCAAACTTTCGCGTTGGTAATATTAGTAAAGATTTATACGGGTGACTTTAAATTAGTTAGCGAAAATTAAGGATGTGAATCAGTCCACTGAACTGAACAACTTTCCCCAAGGAACATAGGTCGAAATACGAAAAAAAAATTCGCCTCTCCATACAACTCGAGCGATGAGCCTTAGTATGAAAAATATTTTTTTTGAGAATTTTTTAAGAGTTCCCGGGAAAAAAAAAATCTGTTTCAATAGGAGAATCACCCACTCAAGTTCGCTAACTGATTCAAAAGTCTGATATATCAGACGTTTAAATTTCGTGCCCTCGCCGCCAAGACAATTTTTTTTTTACATTTAATATCGTTCACCAAGCGTTCGCCATACGCCACGACACATCAAAAAAAAAAATTTGATGTCGTGGCGTGTGGTAGGCGTTTTTGACGAAAACTCTTGGTGCTAAAAGGGTTAACATTTAGACGTTTGCAAACAATTTGACATCAATACATTTTGACCTTCGTGACACCTTTCTTCTTGCAAATGGCATCTAGTACCTGCAGCTCGAGGCGACAAACTCGCGCGGCACGCACTCGGCTGACGCTGAAACTTCACTTTGATTGCGCTGGGCCCCGCGCAAAGGCTTGCTCGCCCTCTGACGTTGTCAATGTTGACATTTTGACATAGGCCCGTGGCGCATTATGCGCGCTATCACCATTGTACTCGAGCTGCTAAAGTCCCCCATATGTCTAAACTATTTCATATGTGTACATATATGTGTGCATATTTAATCTCAGTCGGCGAGCTCAAAAATACCCAATGAACATTTGATAGCCATAACTTTGTAGATAAAAGGCACGGACACATACCTATGTTCAGTCGGGATCCATTAACGGTAATGAAAAATGCATAGCGGGAGTCGCGCGGTACACTCGGCCCCGGTTAGGTCAAGGTCGGGACTCCATTCCAGACTTGGTCCCGATTTTTCCTGTCCCATTTCCTTTGGGGACATTCAGTATTACGTAAGAACTATAGGGGGCGGGATGTCTTTGCTTTGCTTATTTTTGATGACATCAGGGGTAGGGGGTCTAGATGGTGATTATGTCAGCGGTAGTTTTTTTTCCACAAATGGCAACCCAAACATTGTCTATGTTTGAAAATAAAACACATTTTCGTGGATTCCCACAAAATGCATATACCAATGTTTACATAAGCACGGGAGGGGGGAGGGGGGGTAAGCTTTGCTTACTTTTGCTGACAAGGGGGAGGGGGGGTAAATAATGTAAAAAATCTGCTTACGTAATACTTGGACGGCCCCTTTCTCACAAAATACAAAACTTTTCCGGCTGTTGTCGATTGAATACAGCCAAATACCATTGTGCGGTTTGAAATCTCTGACACTAGGGTTAATCAAGTTTGCCATAAACTTGACTATACCTACACGATAAGAAGAAGACTTCCAAGCTATACCTACTCGGAGGGAATGAAAAACTAATGCGCCAGCTGAAAACTCTTCCCAGGCTTACTGTAGAAGCCAATGAGTGAAAAAGCTAACGCTACACCCTCAAAGGCCCACACTAAGGTTTTTCCCTTGTGCCGTGGGTCCCTTGGAACATACATAAAGACAGACACAAACACCCATAACCCGAGAAGAAACATCTGCTTTTTACACAAACGTTTGCCCCGACTGGGAATCGAACCCAGGACCCGTCGATCAAGAGGCAGCGCCATTACCACTCGACCAAACCCGCAGTCAAAAAAGCGAGGGTTTTGCTGTATTGTGGCGAAAGGCTGACAACCTATTAGGTACCACATAATTTTATTTTTATTTTCTTTTTTAAGGAATATATCAGCTATTCTACACAAAATACTTATTCTAATGTAAACTAATCCATAAGCCAGTCAAGTGTTCACAAAATTATATAATATTATGCGTTGGATACATATAAACTAAATAATTTAGAATATTTTTTTTTAACTTAATATAGATAGGAAAAAGTGACAAAAATATAAAACCAAAGATAAAACCTAACAACAAAAACAAAAACAAAAAGTTTAATTTAATTAGGTTTTTTGATGTTTCTTGATGGCAGAAACAATTTGGGATAAACGTAAGTTAAATCATTGTAAGTTTTATTAAAAGTCTCACAAGCTCTCACAACGAAGCGATTCTTTGCATAATTGGTCCGACAAAGGGGAGGAGCAAATGTTGATCTAATAGCTCGTAAACCAACCTGCATTTAAAACCAATTTTACCCAGTAAATATGAGGAATCAATATAAGAATTTAAAATTTTGTAAAGAAGAATGACGTCACGCTGTTCACGTCGCGTGCTAAGGTCCAAGATATCCGGAAATAATGCTCGCCAACTCCAACTGGGATTTATGTATGGAATAGAGTCGTTATGACTTCGAAGCTTTTTCCAAATCAAATTAGCGGAATGATGATTATAGGAATGGAACAGTATCCAAAAATATTTGGAACACACGTCATAACATTTCAAGTATTGTATGGTATTGTAAGAACATACCTGAATTTTTTTCGCAACGCTCATTGTAAAAACAGAAATCAAATATTTGCACTGTTCTGAATCGTTACGTATAAAAAAATATTAATTCTTCAACCAAGTCAGAGACATCAAATTAAAAGGGCTGTAGAATAAATAAAAGGTGTTTTTAATCTTACAATAATTTAAAGTCATCTCCATTTCTGTACACCAAATGGACACGAGACCTTGAAACGTCGCTCCCCGGTAACAAGGGGCCGGAATGCCCCCGTGTCGGCCGCCGGAACCGGAAACCGGACGGTGCCGTATTCCGGACGAGCGACTGACGCTCTATTCGTATCGGGTTTCGATTCCAACGCCTGTGGTCTCAATATCGTTTCAAAAAAGGACGTTTTAAAAGTCAAAAACCTGACTTCTATTTTTTTTTAAAAGCCGTTTTTCTTAATGTTGAGAATGGGTTCAGTATTATTTATTCTGTGGTTCAGTCTTGACGAAAACCTAGCCCAAGGGCGAAGATATAGTCAATGATGTAACAAGCTCACCCAGAACATGCATATTCACTCGAACTTTAAATAAATTCGAGTAATACCTACAGCGACTGATCAAGAATACTGACCGCCCTAGGCTAATTATGAGAATGCGCCCCCACCAGGTCGCAAGACTCGCACTAGGCACTCTGTTGCCAGCTCACCCACTCGCTCGACCACCGACCGATTCAAGTAACGAGTCAGTGTTTGTTTTACGCGCGCTTTTTAAATTTTATTGTTAAAATCACGGACTCTCAAGCGCATTTATGTAGGGTAGATGCAATGATGTTAGGTTAGTGCATGCAAAGAACGATTTTAGCGCGCCCCCCCCGATCCTCACGCCCTAGGCTGCAGCTTAATTAGCATAAGGGTTAATCAGGGCCTGAATGCCTATGAGCCCTGGAATGCGGACAGACAGAATACAGACAGAGAATTCTATTTCTTAGCGTTGCGCAATATAAAAAAGATGAAAAGAAGGGCTCAGTACGGGATCCGAGTACGTTAGTACTATTATTTATTCTGTGATCCGAGGAATGTTAACAAGATAAGTATGATACCCAGTAGAGTGGCTGGACGTCCGCTAGAAGAAATGGTCATGTGAAATATAAGAGTACAAATAAGTTTTTATTTTATTTTTAACCACTTTCTGGCCTGTCTTTTCGACCCTTCAACTATCCTTGAGATCAAATTACATCGTTATGATGATCCGTATCGACGTAAAAGCAAGGCAAACAAACAAACACGTTTATGACATTAGCAAAAGTCATAGAAAAAGGTTACATCTAACTTTTTCTCCATATTATCCAGCCAATCCCTTCAGAAAGCGTATACCTAGTCCCCGTGAAGTCTTGCATACTTTTTGTCATTAGCTGGCTGGAATAGAAAGCCCAAAACTTTTTACGCCTAAAAAAAAACCACCCTTCGACTTTTTTCTGGCCCAAAGTCTTCTTCTTTTTATCGTGTAGGTATAGTCAAGTGTGTGGCGAACTTGGCTAACCCTGGTGTCAGAGTTTTCAAACCGTACAATGGTCTCTAACTTGGTTTTAACGACTGTAGTCAATCGACAACAGCCGGGACCGACAGCTTAAGGTGCCCGCCGAAGCAAGGAAACGCTCGTGATAAATTGCCACTTTGGTCACCCATCAGGTTCCCTGCCTCTGTGTACGTTGCTTTACCTCACTGATCAATTGAAATCAGCGAACGCCACTGGGCTACGAACGCTTGGCCCAAAGTATAGTAACTCTATAATATGGTCACTGCACTCACAAAACTTCATTTTAGTGTCAAATTCTCTGTCCTCAGTCATTCTCCATAGTTAAACGGTTTAATCTAAACATGCGTTACTAATCCTTCAAAAGCAGAACGCCTATTGTGCCGGCTCGCATAATGGTGGCACGATTACATACTTTAATTTAAACTTAAAATATGGTGAAATAAGGATTTTGTATATTCAAAGTAAAAGCGAGTACGCAATTATAAACAATAGGGAGATGACTGATATTGAATATTACATATTTATTACGATAATATATTATAATAATATGACAACAGAATTCGAAATCACATTTGAAAATGGTCGAAAAATAAAAAACTTATAGCCTATCAAACATTTTTGTTTATCTCTTTCTTACAAAACGAAATTTTGTATTAAATTTATATGGTGGTACTCAATTGTGACGTCATCGTTTAGTATTCCCTCTCTGTCTTATTGAAATTCATTACTTTATTATTTTTTTAAATACTAAAAAACTATTTACTTACACCAGGTTATTTACAAAATAAAGATGGTTCAATTTAAACAATTAAAAAAATAAGTCATCTAGCCCATTAGAAGAGAATGACAGTGAGGACAGGTTGTGACATTATTGCTTATCTTCTCCACTGCTATTTTTTTTATCAGCCCACATACGTCCCCACCGAGGAGCACGGGCCTCCCTTTGAAACACGAAGGGGATTTAGGTCATAGTCCACCACGCTGGCACAATGCGGGTTGGTGGACCGCTCGTCTTTCGAAAATGAATTTTCTTGGACGGGCGGGTTTCATCACGATGTTTTCCTTCACCGTTGAGCAAGTTAGCTCATATACGTCCCCACCGAGGGGCACAGGCCTCCCTTCGAAACACGAAGGGGATTTAGGCCATAATCCACCACGCTGGCCCAATGCGGGTTGGTGGACCGATGTTTTCCTTCACCGTTGAGCAAGTGATAATTAGAAATCCGTACATAAATCCGAAAGGAGAATTTAGTGGTACAGGCCGGAACCAGGATTTGAACCCGCAACCATCCGACTACAAGTCTGGCTCATACTCATTACCATCTGGGCTACCTCTCCACTGCTATATGACTTTAAATTATTTGGCAAAACTTTAGAAGGTGTTCCTCTCCATGAATCTAAACAGCATTCCTAAAGGAACCTATATGGGATGACTTTACCCGTCGCGCGCTTGTTTAACTGCGCGTGCGATACAAATCCTGCACACACGTGTGTGCAAGAATCGCGCGAGGGTTTAGCTAGCGAAACTTTAGGGTGTCATCCTCCCCATGAAACTGAACAACTTTATGAAATCAAAAAAATAATTTGACTTCCCATACAAAGGCAAATCAGCATTTTTTTTTTCTAAATGACTACACTGTTGGCCGCTGATGGCCTTTACAGCTTCATCGAGCAAGTGGCGAGAGCAGATGGCTCTCAGCCTAAAAATTTTAAGTAACAGGCCTAAGGGCACCCCTGTGGGGCTCGAACCTCGGCTTAAGACGTTACTGGGGGAGGAGAGTCGGACATACGTTTGTGGAGAGAAGCGGCCGGGTACGTACCGGTACCGCGAATCGGGGCGGAAAGAATCAGCTGATCGCATAAGTTGTATGGAGTGGCGAATTTTTTTTTCATATTTCGAGCTTTTTTTTCATATTTCATTAATTTTCACATAAATAATTTAAAGTCACCCAATTATTTGCTAATAGGGCGTTTTGATTAAATGTCCTTCCAAATTCTCGAAAAAAAAACTTAGATAAAGTTTTTCAGTTTCGTGGGCGACACACATCCTGAATTTTCACTTTCTAATTGGAAGTCACCCAACATTCCCCAAACCCGCTTACATAAGCACAGTGTAGGCATAAAACCGCCTACCGTAATCGCACTTTAATATTATTATGTCCGTAAAACGGGCGCTTACAAGCGGTTTTAGTGCGGCACCGTGTTTTATGGCGATTCGTTTATCGTTTACGATTATATTGGCAGTGTCAATAGAAATTATTTCTATTTTAGACACGGGGAGAAATAAAAAACATAAAATTTACGAAAATATACCTAATAATTCGTCAAATATGTGTTCCTTTTAGTCTTTTAGGCACAATAAAAAGTATTATGAAAAAATACCAATCTGAAGTAAGTAATGTGAATAAAAATGTTCGCATAAATCTGATGAAAAAGCATATAACCATCAAGGCCCCAGACTGGGCGCCACTTAATACATCAACTTTTCAACTCTTCGTAAAGTACGATGAACAAATAAAAAATCTATTTAAAAAAGGAATGAATCTATAAGACTCGGGTTCTTTAAGTAGACCTTCTCAGCCCATTAAAAAAGTCATAAAAAACGACTTTAAAATGTTACATTACGTAATCTGAACACTAAAATCCGCGCAACAAGTAAAATAAGTTCACAGAAGCTACAAGTCTCATCTACATACCTATTGAAACGAATGCAGTCGCTACATGTTGCAGGAACCTTTAAATTCGAATAAAATCCTGGCCACTAATACACGAACACTGGCAATTAAAAACAACACATTTTTTTTTTAAACTAAAGTTCTTTTTTTTTTAATTCAATTCGAAATCAATAGTTTAAATTTGAATAAGAAACACGACGCTTCACAGCGGGAAAGGATTAGGAAGAAACACTGATTTGCATTACATTTAAAGCAAAAAACACGGTTGTGTAGAGATCGTGTGCGAATTTAAGTGAATTTGCGAGTTTTATTTTGACAAGGCTGTGTCCGATCGAGGATTCTGATCAGGTGTGTTGGTGCGCATGCGTGGAATCGATCCAGAAGCCATCCCGAGGTTCGCCGGACCAATACTTTCAGTTGGCTCTCATGTTACAAGGAGAATGTTTGCACGATGTTTACTTTGAGTTGGAGAATGTACGGGGTTTTATTTTCGTCGAAGTTTCGTGTTGTCGTAGGTCGTGTTGGTCACGCGAAACTGTCGTTGGGATAGAGAAAAAATAACTACATATACCTAAGTAATTTTTATTCAAAACATGCTATGTTTTTGTAAGGTATTTAAAATAGGTCAAAACTTTTTTCAGACTACATAGGTTTATTAATATTGTTCATACTTGCTTATCAATCACGAAAGCTGTTAGATGTTGAAAGTAAAGTAAAACAGGTTGTTTCTTTTTTCTAGTCAATTAATTTACCTAAGCGTGAAAGAACTTAGAATAAGTCAGCTGCCAACTCTTTCTAGGCTACTGTAGCAGTTAGTAATTGGGATGTTAGGGTTTGCTGTATCGTGGCCGAAAGATTGACAAACACTATATACTTAGTAACTACTCGTGTTCGATTTTAATAACCCCTAGAATGTACAGACAGAACCACGTTAAATCCCTACTTAATATTATAAATGCAAAAGTAACT
This sequence comes from Aproaerema taeniolella, assembly GCA_949987775.1. Lineage (NCBI taxonomy): Eukaryota > Metazoa > Arthropoda > Insecta > Lepidoptera > Gelechiidae > Aproaerema > Aproaerema taeniolella. The sequence continues at coordinate 10,404,481 of OX465268.1, read as the reverse complement.
CTGTCTGTCTGTCCGTCTTTCACGCCTAAACTACTGAACTGATTTTGAGGAAATTTGATACAGAGATAGATTAGTCTGGAAAAGGACATAGGCTACATTTTATCCCACAGTTGGGCACGATATAACCTGTAGTCCACGCGGGCGGAGCCGCGGGCGGAAAGCTAGTGTTCTATATAATAAAGATTTTTTAAATTTGAACTACTAAACATACAGTTTTCACCAATAGACGTAGTGATTCGAGGGGCAGTTTTACGTGTATAATTCATTCCCAAATTAAATCTTATAAAAAATATTGCAAGATTTGCAGGGAAATACGTGTCGGTTCATGAGTAAGTCCAATTCGACCACTGACATCATTCTCGTATTATTTACTTACTTATCCACGTAAGTATTAGTATAATACATGTAAAAACAATTAAAAGTACTTATGTAGAGTACAGTCAAAAGAATATGATGTCATCAGAGTTATGGCGCCATAATATGAATATCCGACCTTGTGAGGAAGACCACGAAAAAACAATATTAAATACACGCTTCTACGTAAATATAGAAGACTAGCTTACTACCCGGGACTTCGTTCCCGTGGGAAATTGAGAAATTAATCCCCTTGGTTTTTCGAAGGGAGGCCCGTGCCCCTCGATAGGGATGTACAGGGCTTTAGGTATACATCTCTCTTTCAACCTCTCGAGTGGTTAATCAGTCCATGAAACTGAATAACTTCCCCAAGGAACATAGGTCAAAATACGTAAACAAATTTTGGTCTCTCATACAAAATGCGCTTTATGCTGATGAAGTTTGTATGGGAACTCAAAATTTTTTTTTCGTATTTTGACCTTTTTTTTATTATAAGATGGGCTAACTCTTGACTATAAGGTCAAAGATGAGGTCGACGATGGAGCGAGTTAACCCTATAAAGGCAATGGCACAGAATAAATAATATGGCACTGGTACTCCCACGCACCGACGGAACACAGCAAGCTGTTTGGCGTCGGACTTCGGTAGGAGGGTGGTCGCGAACCAGACGGATCTTTACAGAGCCTACCACACCGCATGAGACCATAGGATGACACCTCAGATTCAGAAAAAAATGAAGTGTCGTTGCCTGGGATGGATTACTAGGAGGCAGGTCTCATTTGTGTTTCCTTAGTCGCCTCTTACGACACCCACGGAAAGAGATGGGGTGGTGTTATTCTCAACCGATCACCACACCTATGTTCCTTGGAAAAGTTGTTCAGTTTCATGGACTGATTAACCACCCGAGAGGTTGAAAGAGAGATACCTAAAGCCCTGTATATGGGCTGCTGAAAAAAAAAATGTAACATCCATCCAGGGTGTCAGCTACCTTCATACCAAATTTTATTAAAATTGGTCGAGCAGTTTGAGCGTGAAAGAGTAACAAACATCCATACATCCACACAAACTTTCGCATTTACAATATTAGTAGGATCGGATAGTAGGACTAGTAGGAAGTAGGATAGATTTCCGCCCGCGTCTTCGTTCCCGCAGGAAATGACATACCGCCATGTCGGACCTGACTGAGGGCAATGCATGTAAAGCATACATATCGTATTGTATCATCTATACTAATATTATAAAGAGGAAAGATTTGCATTTTTGTATGTTTGTATATAACAAATAGGCTCCGAAACTACTGGACCGATTTGAAAAATTCTTTCACCATTAGGATGCTACATTATCCCTGTGTAAAATACGAACTCCCACGGGAATGAACTCCCACGGGAATGAAGTCCCGAGCGGGATGCTAGTATATTATAAAACAGTTTCCCACCGCTTCTGTCTGTCTGTCTGAATGCGATAAACTAAAAAACTGCACCTTTGCGAATAGGCGTAGAGTCAGTAGGGTCAAAAGAACGAATGTGTATGTATGTATGTATTTAAATCCTTTAATGTATGTTTGTATGTATTTAATGTAATGTAATTTTGACCTATTTTACGTTACATCCTGAATCTTAACTAATATTATAAATGCGAAAGTAACTCTGTCCGTTTTTCACGCCTAAACTACTAAACCGGTTTTAATTAAATTTGGTACAGAGATAGAGTAGAGCCTGGTAAAGGACAAAGGCTACTTTTTGTCCCACAGTTGGGCACGATACAACCTGTAGTTTTCTATATAATAAAGATTTTTTGAATTTGAACTACTAAACATACTTTTCACCAATAGACGTAGTGATTCGAGAGGCAGGTTTACGTGTATAATTCATTCCCAAATTTCCCACGAGAACGAAGTCCCGGGCGGGAAGATGAATAACGTCCAAACGCTAAGAACGTTAAAACCAATCAGTTACACTTACATCACGTCTTGCTTAGTGCTTACTACTAACATAGAGACAAACATCAATCACTCCATTCATACGTACGGTTCGGAGTGTTGTAGTTATTGTAATACCTTTATTATATTGTAAAAACGACATAAGAATAACATTCCTGTGTCGACTCATTTATTTTATTTATTTACTCGACTTTGAGAGGGCTTTTAAGTATGTTTTCTATGTGAGCTCTCTTTTCAATAAAAAAACAGTTTTGCGAGTGTTTTATGTTTACCTCTAGTGTGGTAAACATAAAATACTCGTAGGCTCTGTAAAGGACCGTCTGGTTCGCGACCACCCTCCTACCGAAGTCCGACGCCAAACGGCTTGCTGTGTTCCGTCGGTGCGTGGGAGTACCAGTGCCTTAATTGGCATTTTCTGGGTTAACTCGCTCCATCGTCGACCTCATCTATAACCTTGGTCAAGAGTTAACCCATCTTATAATAAAAAATAATAAAAAATTCCTCTACTGTTATTTTTGCCACGAAATTGTGACGAAAACCTAAGAATAATAAAATCACACCTGTAAACATACATAGATTTAGAGCAAGCTTATCGTAAGCGCGAGGAACTCGATTAGATAGTCGTTCCTCGCGCGCCTAGTCCACCGCACAGTTGTATTTAGGTTTAGACAGACAGACAGACAGACAGACAAAGAATTTATTCATTGCTTTAAAACAGACACACAACATTCAAAACAGTCAGAAGTACAAATACACATAAAAGGTTAACAGAGTTATTCTAGTGTTGTGTGTGTGTCAGAATGCAACAAAAAGGCCATAGCTCAGCATAAGCTTTGTCCAAAGGACAAAACACTGGTATTCTGCTATAACCTCATTAAGGTCAGTCACGAGCGCTCAGCAGCGAAGATAAACACTAAAAAAGAGAATGTAAAATATAATGTATAATATGTATAACAGGGAATAAATATGTGAGTTATGTGTGTAGGTATGATATTGCGTATTAATAGTTGAGTGTAGCACAAAAGCTTGTCAGGATTTAAAAACCGTTACATAGTAAGTGTCTGGAATACCCAGTTTTTGCTTCTCCAGAAGGAATTTAGGTTTAAAGATACTTTATTCTCATTTAAGACATAAACAATAGACATAGACATAGACAACGTTTATTTTTTGCATCTTCAGCACACACAAATTTAGTAAGACATTAACAATACACTAAAAATTATTTTAAAGACTCAATAGTCACTTACATGAGAAGAATTTTAAACATAATATGTGATTCTGGTAGTCCACCCGCACAGAAACAGTATCGAATTAATCCAGTAAATTTACATTTAAAGCTATCAAAATATTGCTAATTTACCGGCCCACCACGACCATCCCTCCAAAACACCAAGACACTAATCAATTAATTATGTACTGTAATAATTTTCGCTTAAATTCATTAGAAGACTAGCATTCCGCCGGGGACTTCGTTCCCGTGGGAATTCGGGAAAATTTGTAGCCTATAAAAAAAACGCCATACACTCAAAGGCCCACACTAAGGATTTCCCTTGTATCGTAGGTCTTTTGGAACACACATAAGACAGACACAAACACCCATCTGCTTTTTTTTTTTACACAAATATTTGCCCCGACTGGGATTCGAACCATAGATGTTTATTACTTTTTCACCCGTCGATCAAGAGGCAGCGATACTACTACTCGACTAAACCGAGCAAACGGGCCTATGTTCATTCATCGGGGATAATGTAGAATTCTAATGGTGAAAGAATTTTTCAAATCGGTCCAGTAGTTTCGGAGCCTATTCAATGCAAAGAAACAATAAAATCTTTCCTAGCGTAGATACCTTGTGAAAAACAATAAACGCGTAATTTCGTGAACCGCATAAGGGGATAGCTCCACTCGTCATATCAGCCTATTGCAGTCCACTGCTGAACATAGGCCTCCCCCAAGGTGCGCCACTTTTCACGATCCTCCGCTGTTTTCATCCAGCCACTACCCGATAGCTCCACTATCAATCTTAAAATTTTACTTTAAAACAATGTTCTGAGATAATTTTATCATTATCAAGCATAATGTAGAGGTACCTAAATATTTTAATAATGTAGTAGAATTAGTGCGAGAAAAAAATTACACTAATACTAATGAGATAAAGGTCAATACATCTTACCACTACTCAGCTATACTTTTAAAACAAGACTAGATCCACATCTATAAAAAGCATACGCACGCCTATTCACGCACACGCACGCACACCGCGCACCGCGGAGTTATACACATAAACATACAAACACTCTCTTTATTCTGCATGTAAATTATTGATTTTTGCATGACAAAAAAAATAGAGAAGGGAGTGTAACTATTCCTAAACTATTTGTTAATATTACTGGAAATTTAATTAATCTCAGAACAGGCAAATTCTGGCACATGCATACACTTTAAAAGAGGCTCTTGAAAACATTATTCATTTGTAAAACCATGTACATCAAGAAATATATTTTTTTGCATTGTATTTTATGTAGCCACATGTACTGTCGAGTGCACAAGTTACAAAGATCAGAGAGAGGTGCATGCACTAACAGCACAAATCACAATGCAGAGTAATTAGGTGTGGGAAGTGTAACAGATGATTAGGTAACAAGTTATTGTTGCTCAAGTCTTTATAGTTGTGCAAAACAAGTTTTTAGAAATAGCAGACAGTTTTGAAAAATGCCTAGTTTATTTTTCTACTGTCATGTTATTACCAGAGAGTGATATACGCCAGTGGTTTCCGAATGGTGTTCCCGCGGAACCCTGGGGTTCCAAAAGAGGCCCGCCCCCAGGGCTTCCGCGGAAATTCAAGATTCCCATGTTTTATTTTGCTAGTCTAGCTAGATATTGTAAATCCCTTCACCTTTGATCTATTTAGGTGTTTATCTTAAAACTCTTTCGTTTAAAGTTAAACCATACTTATAAGATGCGAACACCAAGCCACAACACCTCGATATGAAATGATTTCACATTTTAAAAAAATGTTACAGTTAGTTTACTTCTTATTTGAGCTAGAGTTCCGCCCAAAACCGGTGAATCAAAAATGGTTCCCAGCAAAAAGAATTCGGGAACCGTTGATATAGGCTATATTTCCACATGAACGGTGAAATACTAGACAGGCTAGGTATGTCATCCACTGCTGGGCAAAAGCTTCTTATTTCTACAATAGCTTGAACACAATATTTAACTAAATAAGGGGCCGTCCACATATTACGTCACGCAAAATTTCGAGCTTTTGAACCCCTCCCCTCCTATGTCACGCTTTTTTGGTATTCCTTTAACATGTATGGTCACATTTGGTATGACCCCCCCTCCTCCATACGCTGTGACGTAATATATGGATGACCCCTAAGATGTAATTGACTTACCTGATGACAAGAGGCCCACATTTTCCTGGCATGGCACATTCATTGTGATAGTTAAGCTGAAAATAAAATTAAAAATTTATTAGTATTATTAACTGAAAGATATACAGTGTCACGAATCACACAAACCATTAAAATAAACCTTATAGCTATAAAATAAAATAAAAATTATCAGTCCCGACATTCATCGTTTATAACTCTGAAAGGCCTGAACTTAAGAACCATAGCTAAGAACATTGAACTATTATTATTATTCATAATTATAACTCACTGGCTAAGAACCATCTTAATCACATCAGCTTTCAAGAAAAACCCATTGAAATCGGTTCATTCGTTTAGGAGCTACAATGCCACAGACAGACACACAGTTATACAGATACATTGTTAAACCACTTTTGTATCAAGCCAATAAGAATCCTCTTGCTGCTGGACACATCACTCAGATGTTTCTGCTACAACAGGAAAAAATCTTATGAGTGCAACAGGTCCACATATTTAAAAATTATTCACACATTTCTAATCACTAAACAACATCCTGGGTTAAAACCCTAAACTTTTAGATTAAGGTTATTGTCATTACATATTAGGTAGGTAATTAAATACCTTGCAAAGGTTTTCATTCCATTATAAAAACGATAAAATGTAATCAAACTAAGTAGTTATTATGGTTATACTATCAATAAAATCTTGTAAGAAATAGGTATACAAGCCAGTATAACGTTTATTACACTCCCAATTTATCTTGAGGCTCTTAAAACAAAAACTTGCTTAGTAATTGAATCAACTGTGTCAACAGAAGCAAGGATTATAAGAATACTGGTTATAGATTAAAACTAATATGGTCTAGTGTTAGTTTTAGACTAAATATGGAATCAACATACAAGGTAGCAGAAAAACGATAGAAATACGAACTGTACATCGCAAATATAGGTTGTACATGTACGGAATTCCTAGAATAAGGTTAATAGAGGTAATAAAAACAAAACAGAACAACATAAAAGTAACTTACCGTAGTATCTAATGGAACATCAACGAAATATGTTTCCGAGCACACACATCACAGAAAAAGTGTGTTATGTACCGATTTATTGCACAACGCGACTCGTATGGCTTTTTCCCAACAGCCACCCGGAAAGATTCGAACAATGGGGGCTAAATTTTATGCGAAAACACTTTCACATTGACACAAACCATGGTAGACACCTACACGAAACAATAAACAGTTATGTCCTCCCAAACTCACGAAACCCGCATATTTCAACAACAAAACTTAAATCACACTCCAGTTTCATAAATAAATACACTAAAATACCAGTTTATAACTAAAAAGTAACTTTTTATTGCATTTTAAATAAACTTTGAAACTTGGAAATGTCGACGACTTCGTTCTATTTTTTTTTCTGAATGACAGCCAACGCTAAACGATGTTGCCACGTAAGTAAAATTACCATAACAGTGGGTACATTTTGAGAGTTGAGGGCTATACCATCAATGAATCCGATGATATTTTTTTTTTTTAGTTGAACGATATAGACTTAACGATTAAGTAAACTGTTGTATTTGGTTTGGCACAATGTGATTTTTACTGAAGACACAGTTGATACCTTCAGCTACAATCACATAGTGCCTTAGACCATACACTCTATAGATGGAGCCAGGAGATCCCTTTTAGATAGCAATAGTTTACCCTTTCCCTGCACCCAATCATACTTCACTGTACAAAAGCTGTACAACAACTTAACTAATGGAGTCTCTTTTCTAACAAATTCACAACAAAAACGAATAAACTTTATGCACAAAACCTTAAAAACCGTAATTACTGACAGAAGCTGCAGATCAAACGCTTTGTTTGTCACGAATTGAAAATCGTGACATCTAAAAAATAGGTTACGCAGAAAGAGATGGCGTTAAAGTAACCTATCTCTTACTGTCTTGTAGGAACTCACATGTTTGCATCTCTTTAAAAAGTGCTGTGACGTCATAAGTACTCCGTCTATAGAGTGTATTGGCTAAGCATAGTGCAGAGCCAACGTGTGAGATTAATAATAACGACGACGATACGTCGAAATATTAAGCTAAGTGTTATGAAAATTCATACTTTTAACAAGTTGGTAACTTGTTACTTGTAACAAGTCAACAATGCTAAAAAATAAAGTTTTCTCATTTCTTAGTTTTTCCAAATTATAATTATTTTAATTTTTAAATACCAGTTGTCGAGGCATTACTGTGGTATTTTAGTTTCTTTGATTTTCTCAAACGAGAGCGTCCTGAACCCTGAATGTGTACTCAGGGGTGCAACCTACAAAAATGGCAAAATATTGGTCTGCCGCTGAGAAGCTTAGTACTTCAGACTCTGTGTGTATGGAAGGTCGCACATCCGGTTACCACATTTGTGCACTTTGTGTTGTTGTGATGAGTAACCTGATGCGCTGGCTGTACATACCGTAAGCTGAGTGTTTAGAGTTTACCATCCATTGGGGAAATTTGACAGCTTGTGGTAACCTGATGTGCTGTTGACTGTACATAAAGTTATCCGGAATAAAATTACGACGCGATTTTTATAGCCGTTTATGGCAGAGTGTTTTCTCTAATCTAGCAACACTGAATATTGTTGCGTTTAGTTATCTCTATGTCAAAAAGTTCTTGTAAAAAAAATATTTTTTTTTTAAATAAATTTTAATTTCATGGTAAAATTTTTGGGATCACAATGTATATATTTTTGCTTCAGTTTACAAAGTGATTCATCATGTAAGCATGTCAGATCCTAAGTTTTGGAATTACTTAATAAAAGCTAAATTAGGAGTAACAAAACGCTTTTCTTATCATCAATGCGCGCAAGTTTTCAATTAAATTGTGATCGAGATGTAATAAACTATCACAGAACATTAGAAACTTGTAAGAATTCTCTCTACGGAAAAATAACAGATACTTACAGCCCCAACCAATTCAAAAACTTTTAACACCCAGTAGGTCAAGTTGCCCCATGCGTGCATGCCTCCAAGATAACAAGTTTACGGCACAAACGTTGAACAAATTTGAAAGGGAACAGAATAACTTTTTCTAAGGAACCCACAAAAAAATCTCAAAAAAAATCCACTTGATTTCTTATATTCTATGGAGAGGCGACATTGTTTTTTCTATGTTTTGAAAAAGTGGTTCAGTTTAGTGGGCTGATTGACATCCTTAATTTTCGCTGGCTTTAAACCTTCGCGCGATTCTTGCACACCCGTATGTGCAAGATTTGTATCGCACGCGCCGTAAACAAGTACGCGTTTATAATGGAAAGAGAAATGGAAAGCAAACCAAATAATATTTCAATTTCTTTAATTTCTTTAAGAATAGCTAGTGACTGAAAGTAATTATTACAACAAATTTCGAGTAAAAAGTATTTACACCTTTGGTTAATAGGTAACTACTTAGAGCTAATAATATTTGATACAAGATATCACTATTAAGTTTAATCAAGTACACCTACATAAAAGAAAAATACGATTAAGTACTAAGTTACATCAAACTTAGGTACTTAACTTACATTAATACTCAGTTATAAAAAAAAACATCATTTTTATTTTCAATCGAATCATGTTGCGAAAAGTGGTTTCCCAAAGACACTTAAAATTTCAATCCTGATCACGGCACCAAAATGCAATCAACTGATAGATCAACTAAATTTTATTACTTGATCTATCATTACTTATTAACCTTGAAAAGCCAACTTAACCGGTGATGTCTATGCCGTGTGGTGATCGGTTGAGAATAACACCATCAAATCTCTTTCTTTGGGTGTCCTGTTATTACGACAGGGTCAGCTCACGCGACGCGACGCGACGTTGCGGATAGAGCCACTCAAAATTAAACTTTATTCATTACTAGTTAGAATTTAGAACACGTCGCACCACGCAGCGCCGCGCCTCGCCGCTCGCCGCTGCACGCCGCGGCGTTCTCATAATGAAATGTTTATCTTTTCGTGTAATAAATAAAGTTCAATTTCGAGTAGCTCTATTCGCAACGTCGCGTCGCGGTGCGAGCTGAGCCCAATAAAACACAAATTAATGAGACCTGCCTCCTATCAATCCATCCTAGGCAACGGCACCTCAATTAGTTCTGAATATGAGGCGGCGTCCTATAGTCTCATGCGGTGTCTGATTCGCGACCACCTCCTACCGAAGTCCAACGCCAAACAGTTTGCTGTTTTAAATTGCCTTCACTTCTTTCAATAAATGTGTTGAACTCTACAAATACATTTATTTAAAATTGCTAACACGTATTAACTTTTTAAAATGAGTTTTATCCACTGACCTCCATAACATATTCGTATGTTAAACACAAGTAGCACCACTTTTCAGTCAAATCATAACGTTATATTACGTACGCAGCGATCTCAAATGGGCCTATTTCATCATCACAACAAAATACTAACTACGGTATACCTACAGGGCTTTAGGTATCTCTCCTTCAACCTCTCGGGTGGTTAATCAGTCCATGAAACTGAACAACTTCCCCAAGGAACATAGGTCAAAATACGAAAAAAAATTTTTTATCTCCCATACAAAATGCGCTATATGCTGATGAAGTTTGGATTCTCTCAGGCGGGAAAAACGAACTAACCCTTTGCAAAGAATAAATAATAGTACCTACTAACCCTTTGTATAGGAACACAATTTTTTTTTTCGTATTTTGACCTATATTCCTCGGGGAAGTTGTTCAGTTTCTTGGACTGATTAAGCACCCGAGAGGTTGAAAGAGAGATACCTAAAGCCTTTTATATCCTGCCATGAGACTTCCCTTTCATGAAATTATAGACTTCCAAATTAATCACTAAGAAAATGGACCCTATTTATTTACAGATAAATTTTCATTTACAGATAAAGATATCACTTGTCATAAATGTGGAAGTATCTCAAATTATTTGATCTTGTTCAGCATACATATCGTTATAACGCCACGTCTTTATACTTCGTCAGATCATCCGACTCATTCCCAACTGACGTATGACTGTTCCTCATTCCATAGAACACTCTTTCTCTGGAACCAAACGGGTACGGGTCATGTCTCAGCAAATTCACTCCGTACGCTGCATCTTCGCGCTTGTAATCTGGATAATACCTTGGATCGTACTCCATAGGGTACATTCTTGGATCGTACGAGTACTGTCTATAGTACGGATACGCCATTTCGCTCTTGCAATCCATTCTGTCGTCATAGTCGTAGTTTTTGGCTGGATATTCGTCGAAAGCGCCGACGACGGAGTGTCGCCGTTTGTAAGGGTTCTCGTAAGGTCCGTTTCGAGGGCCTACCCAGGTCCCGTACATCTGAAAAAAGAAAAAGATATTTATTTGACACGAAAAAAATCTTTCTTTTTAGCATTTGGGCCTGTCTTGCATTTCGAGGTACGCTGGGATGTGATCTAGGATTTGGAAATTGCAAAAGAGCGACTGCCGTCTGATTTCCGTGAACCCAACCAGATTGATTCTATAAAGATTTAGTCGTCTAAAAAGTTAAATTTTTTTGACATTCATGTTCGGGTTCCTTGAATAGAATAGAATAGTTTATTTGCCAGAACATAATAATAAGTTATTACAGAAATCGCCTTTCTAATGTTCAGCCTTAAGAGCAAAGCATGCAAATTTTGAGGGTAAAAATTAGTAGCAAGACATGTCAAAAGTATAAATAACTAGCTTATGCCCGCAACTTCGTTTGCGTGTTTTTTTTTGTACAGAGTACACATACTAAAATTTTTCCCGCTAACTCCCATTCCCATGGGAATTTAGCAATATCCTGTTGCAACTAAGCTTTAAGTTTACTAAGGTACCTGCATGCCAAATTTCAAGCGTCGAACTTAAGCGGTTTAGATTTTTCATACAAAAGGATTTTCCCGCTAATTCCCGTTCCCGTGGGAATTTCAGAAATTCCTTTCTTAGTGCACCTCTACGGTACCTAAGCTACGTCCTTTCCAAATTTCAAGTGCCTACGTTTAGCCGTTTAGGCTGTGCGTTGATATGTCAGTCAGTCAGTCAGTCAGTCAGTTTCTCCTTTTATATATTTAGATTAATAAAAATGACAAAAATTAAAAAGTGCGTCAAGAAGCAAGGTGTTCATCGTCAGAATAGAAACAGTTATATTTATGAACCAGGCACGTAATTTCGTTTTAAATTGCTTAGGAGGTAAACATTTAAAGTGATCAGGTAATTTGTTGAAAACCCTTACAGCCATACAAAATGAGTTTTTCCGATGTGAATCAACCCTTGGCTGGAAGTTGTTCAGTTTTTAAAGGTTTGTGGTGACTTGATGTATTGATGATAACTTCACCAAAATAAGTTAATGAACAAACAAACCTGCGGTCCAGTCAGGGTCTTAGGATACCCTCTAAGGCTGGCCGCGTACTGCCGATCGGCCAGATGCTGCCAGTAGGCGGGCGGCGGCTGCGGCAGCAGCATCGGGGGGTAGCCAAGGTTCAGGTGCTGGGAGGCCAGGTGGCGACGGAGATCTGGCATTGAACCGGGTTTTCCTGAAGATAAATTAGATAGAATCAAATCAAATCAAAAATGCTTTGTTTTCATAGAACATACAAATTGTTCCTTGAAAACGTCATAAAAATACATTAGCAAAATCAATTTAAATCATTGAGCAAATTAGTGAATTACATTAGCATTTTTGACTTTGCACCTATTCGCAAAAGTGCAGTCTTCCTCAGGAGAAGAATAGGCAAGAAACTCCGAGAGTCGCTCTTTTTAAATCAATCATATACATTTTCTTACTTCTAATTTTAATTGACTTAATATATGTATGAATAACTCTGGAGCTGAGCAATTTATTCCCATGGTTGCTTGTCTAACAGATAATCAGAAATTCTATAATATAATAGAGATAATATACATACATAAGCTCACGCCCATAATCCCTAACGGGGTAGGCAGAGCATCAGTTCTTCGAGAACCACTACACGCCACGTTTGACACAAATTGTGAGGGTTATTACATGGAACAAGTTGCATAATGCTGAGAGGTGGTCAGCCTTTCGCCCACTATACAGCGAAACCCTCGCATCCCCTTACATACTTTTACTGTATACCTTGGAAGAGTAGGTAGCTGGCACATTCTAAGTATTTCTTTTACTCCCAGTCCAGCATGAAAGTTACTTTTTAGGTGAAGTTAGGGACAATTTCTGCTGTAGTAGAGATCCAGGTAGTCAAGAGAACCAGATGCTAAAGTAGCTCCATCCACTGCTAAAGCTACCTCAATGAATAATTCAAATCTATATAGTACTAATATTATGAAGAGGAAAGATTTGTATGTTTCCTGTTTTCAAAAAAACGAATGGACCGTTTTCAAAAAAATATTTCACCAACCGAAAGCTCTCTGATCAGCGGGTGACATAGAATACATAATTTTCCCGATTTCAATCATTTTACATTGACATCTAATCTACTAAAACACTTTTGCTTTGTCATGTGCCACCATGCGGTACTAATTAACGGATTTCATTAAATGTCCCCATTTACGCGATGTGCCCAAAAGCTATTGAATAACTTTGAGTAATAGGTAACATCAAGCAATGCTTAGTTTTTTTGGACAACACAACATAAAAAAACGAACACGTAGGTGGTTAAGTATATATATTACCATTATCCGCCAAGAAGGCGTCGTTGGTGAACGCGGTGGGTGCGTCGGGGACGTAATGACTGGCGTCGAACTCACTACCACTGGCTCCTTGGCCGTTGGAGTAACCTGCTTTCCTGGAACATTTAGTAAATAATATGCTATTTCATATAGTAATTATATCAGCCGCAAGAAATCTAACTCCTAGGATCAATGCTTGCACCTATCCCACGGCTTCCCACCACTTTTACCTGATGGTCGGTCCCTTTTCTATCCCTTTCGGTAAGTGGTCACTGCCTAAGGAATTGACAGTCCCACGAACAATGCCCCTGTGGGAGTTAATTGGAAGGATCGATGACTTTTAAGACCATTCACACACACACCCACACACACCCACGCACACACACACACACACACACACACAAACACACACACACACACACACACACACACACACACAATTTGTTTCATTTATTTGTTTTTACCTACTTGTTTAATATTGTATGGAAGAGCGGAGCCTCCTGACACGGGCGATTTTTCGTCTACTAGGAGACTCCAACACTTAGTTTTAAACAAAACCATTTTGTAAAGCAAATAAAGCATTTTATATTTTTTTTTGTATTCAGTTCTCGAAAAATATAAGGATGTTTGAAAGGAAGGTCCCAGGTTTGGTCCCGAATTGGACCGACCGATAACCTATCAAAAGTCACGCTAAAGGTCCCTGTGGAAGTTAACTGGAAGGATCGACGACTTTTAAGACCATTAATTTCCCGAAAAATCTAGATACTGGAAAGAAGGGCCACACATTTGGTCCCAAATTGGACCTATAATCCCCCCCGTGGAGTTAACTGGAAGGATTGACGACTTTTAAGACTCGAAAAATGCGAATGTTGAAAAGGAGGGCCCAGCATTTGGTCCCAAATTGGACCGATGACTATCAAAAGTCATTCTAAAGTGTGTCACAGGATAAAACCTCATGCCAAGATATAAAGCTACATGGCCAACTTACAAGCTAAAAAAAGGTAAGTAAAAGAAGAACAATGAGGTACCTGGCTTCCCGAATGGCGTACGCAGACTGGACCATGACCACTCCAATGACTATGGCAGGTAGTCGGGCCACGTAGCAGGCCAGCTCCGCTCCTCCATACACTCCTTGCAGACCCTGGAAATTATGAGAGAAAATATATTATTAGCAAATTTCGATAAAGGATGGAAGACAGCGTGGACGTAAGTATTGTGTCCGAAGGTAATGTGGAGAATATAAGGAGAAATACATTACATACATTGATTCTTTCGGTATACCGAGGTACTTTCATTTTTGGGACTAAAACCAATTGCAGATTTAAAAACTACATTTACTCACCCTATAGTAAATATTCTGAAGGACACTGGAAAAGATAAGGAAAAACGCCGTAACAAGGAAACCTAATACATTCAAACGGTAATCCTTTCACTCTACTGATTTGTCGAATGGGTCATCGTCAGGCGTATCCCGAAGCTGCGGGTCAGGCCAAAGCAAGAAGATTTAACTACTCTGACCCATATTTTTCCTCAGAGCATACGGTTTATGAAGGTTAGTACCATAATTTATTCTGTGATAATTGTGATAATGATAAAGCATACTCACCCAATAACTAATGGACATATAGAAGACCAGCGCACATTCTGGAATCAGCACCAGGATCACAGCTATCAGCCATGCCATCAGGTATTTATTGTTTTTCTGGAAACCAAACAATCAAGATTAAGGATCTTAAAAAACATCGTGAGGAAACCTGGGGCTACCAGCGATAGTTAATAATTAACGATTTAAAATAAACGTTAACGTACATTGCTGCATTTAGGGTAAGCCTTCAGTTATTATCACCTTGAGCAGAAGTAATGTTTGACGAATTTGAGGTGGAGTTCCTTTACATAAACTCGTGGTAGCCTCCTGCACATTCAGAAGACCCCACTTTCCCAGTAACATTACGCTGGTCTGTATGAATGTAATTATGATATCTAAGGTCCGTGTTATGCGATTCAGACTCTGATCTATTCTTGAGTAGTAGTCATCTTTGTCATTTTGATAGTGAGAGAAAGAGAACATCAATACTTAAGTGTAGATCAAGATTTGAGTCTCCTTCTGTAATACGGGCCTCAGTATACATGTCTTTTAATAGGCACGTTCAAACTCGGTTGACAATAAGGCATAACGTTATATGTTATGATATGTAAGCTGTTTTCCATTCGGCATTTACGATGTATTCTTTCTTGGCAGATATAAGAAAGTGTTTTTTGTCGTGTTGTCTTTCAAATTGTGCTTTGTTATTTTAATTTGAGCATATACCTAGCGAAATATTTTTAGGTTTATGGCGTTAACAATTCTTAATTAAACTATTCGTGCGGGTTAATATAATAATTCGCAATATAACACGGTTTTCCTCACGAAACTGAAAGTCGGTACAGTAAAATTTTAAAAAATAGTGTCATCCCCGACATCGCTTATAATAATGGCTGAACCAATTTTGATTAAATGTCACGTCAAATTTCAAAGAAAAAACCGCAACAAAATCGTTTAGGAGCTACTATGCCACAGGCAGACACATCAATACACAAAATTAAAGTATAGTAAATTGTACACTCGTCAAACTTCCAAGACCCTTCTTTTTTGTAGGGGGTGAAAAAGACGTAATTCACGTCATTACGGACTCTGACGGCTACTTTTTATATTCATTTTTAATTTCATAGATTGGTTTTTCTCTTGAGCCAAGGGACAAAGATGTTGCCGAGGATGTAGCAAGCTCACCCAGAAGATGTCTATTCAAAGAGATTTGGGCACCCTTCTCTACGTTATAACACTCAGTGCATTGCATCCCTCTCTTGCGGTATCTAGATGACAGTGACGGGTAGATATAGTCTTCTCGAATATCGGATTAGAGTCCAATTATGTAGAATACGGGTGCTGTACGGATCCGAGGAATTTCGACAAGGAAACTGTGGTGCGTCTGGACGGTCGATAGAAGAAAGGAGCTTACAGAGATAAGTCCATGCACGAGGGTGACCGTAGCTGCGATGACGATGCAGTAGCATATCATCAGCAGGGCCGCCGGCACCGGCAGGCCGTTCCTCGCCTCCACCACCCACACTATCTCGTAGATTAAGGCTATGGCGTAGGCTACCTGGAAGTTTATAAAACATATATTTATAATGGTATATAACTGGGTATACCAAACAATTTTTAGGGAAAGAAAAATGTTCAGAACGAATGGGACTTGAACCCACGACCCCAGGATTAGATCTCCTGGTTCCTTAACAAATTGAACTATCGTGCCTTTAAGTCAAGCGGCGAAATTTCTCATTCCCTTACCAAGCAATTTCTAATAATGAGTTTCAATAATTAAAACGATCATTACAGTTTTAAATGTGAAAATGCCGCTCTCTGAAAGTAGGTAAAATTTTTTTCGAACTTTACACAGATAGTAAGTACAAAAATTTCGTCGCTTTCAACCAACTTTTTGATGACGGTCCTCTAAAGATTTCGCCTAATATTCGGATAGCAAAAAAGGGTTTCTCTGCTCTGCTATAGGGACTGCTTCACTCTTTTCTTTTTAAATTGCAAATCTACATAGACTTATCGTATACCTACTTATGTACAGTCAAAATACATTTATTAGGATATCAGGTCATATCAGGTTATTACAAACAGTCAAATATTCCGAACAGATATTAAACTCTAATGCTTGGAGCTAAAATTTTAAATCGATTAAAGAAATTTGTCAGTTTTGGAAAGCATGGTGTGCTGTTGACCCTACCTGTACATATACGTACTTACGAGTATATGTCGAATTTCGAACAACCCTGTGTAAGATTAAACCCTCGCGCGATGTCTGCATACCCGTGTGTGCCAGGATTTGTAAGCGCGCGAAGGGTTAATCACTAAATAATTATTATCATAGAGTAAATGTAAGGTCATTTAAATATCACACTTCCGTTCAATTTACCTACCTACCTATTACCACAAAAAGTAGGAGACCTATTAAACGTGGCTTATGGCGACCAACAAACCAGTTAAGCCACTACACTCTCACTAGTTTCGTAATCTCGAGATAACTGCATGATAGACTGCCATACTCTATGGCCAGAATAGGTAGAGCTGTGACAAACACCAACGGCAGCACATCCGGAGGTTTACCATGTTCGCTTAGCGCGATACAATTTAGGACCTAAACAAATCTGCAACGCTTATTCGTACCATGATGGCTTATAAGCGATTAAATTTTGGCGGTGTTGCGATTCAAAGGCAGACTAGCGACAGTTATTTTAAAAATAAAAATGGACCATAGACAACCGAGCAGTTCAAAAGCAGCGCCATCATGGTAACATTTTAAAACGACCATGGTAACATTAAACAACGACCAGGCAGGAGCTACATGACAGTATCCCTCATGCTGTGGTTGCCATATCGCGCCATACCGCCAGCTGTAAATATTATGCGGATGATGGTAACGATGCGATAGGCAGATTCATCAAAGAAGCAGAGGCGGCTGGCAGGGAAAAAGTGGTCAATTACAACCTCAGAATGGCGATCAAAAGTCGAGACAGAGCCGTCATGGATGCTTTGAGGTCTGGATGCAACAGCGGGGAACCGTCACTGGTTCAGTATGTAATATATAAATATATATCTTTATTATAGCTATTTATCTACCTACTGTAAACTACTATGAAAAGTATAGTAAAATATTTTTAAAAGAAAAAGCAAGTATTAACAATAAAACACTTAATCTAGACAAGGGCACGGACATCAAGTCTGTGGATACTAATATCTTTATTATAAAAAAAAAAAAAAAAAAACATTTTAAAAAACATTCCAATTGCGAAGCAGTTCAAAGTTGGATCCTAAACAGAAATGCTTTTAAACGATCGTGGTAGGTACCCAGGCTATATATGTTGACCTTGACGTCACCCTTATCTCGCTGGTAGTAGCGTCGGCTTCGTAGGGAGGAGTGTCTTTATTTCAATTTAGTCTATTTTTTCAGAAATAGCGAAAAACTCAATAATAATAAATAAGACGTATTGAAATAGAGAAGTAAAAGTAAGCTGCGTAAAATTATATGGAGAATCGAATGGCATTGTCAGATTAAAAAAGACCAAAAGTGGAAAGACACTAAAGCCGTTTTAAAAAGACACTCCTATGTAAAACTAACGTGCTGCTAGTAAATCGTCCAATTATTCGTAATCTACAATATTATAAAGAGAAAAGATTTGTATGTTCGTGTGTTTGTAATTTTGTAATTGATTGATTAAAAAAACTACCTACTGGACCGATAAAAAAATATTTTACCAACAAAAATCTCTGTTATTACACTTATCAGCGAGTAACAAACGTTTTCTTTAGAGTTCTGATCAGAATTGGAATGATTGCAAAGTTGTAGTTTACAGTTATCCAATGCAGTATTTAAATGAGAAAGAAAAACTTACTATAGCATAAGCAGCAATGAATCCGGACATGGCCGTGACGCTGCAGCAGAATATACTCCTGACTGCCGGCTTCATCCTCAGCTTTGGCGACTCCGTATCACTTAGCTCGTTACTCGACGGCATCTTTACTTTCTACTTATTGTCTTGTCTGATTAAATATTCATATCACTAGTCAATCTTTGACGCTTGGACTTTGGTGTTCTGAATTTGAATTTTCTTCTTATATTGTGTTTTATCGTGACCGTTTCGGTCGATTTAATTTTGAATTACGAACACAAACCATGTTTATGGTAAAGGACGATCCAACCTGTAATAATTTGTCACATCTGTTGTGTTTTAAGTGTGTTTGTATTCTTTATTTTTACAGAAAACTCCGTAGAAGTTATCAAATTTTTAAGTTTAATATGATTCGCAATTTTTTTGGTATTCTTCTGGAAACTCTACATCTTCTCATTTGTCTGAGGAGGTGGTTCTCGTTGATTCTTGCGTCCTCTGTAACAAAAAGTAATACATTTTAAAATAGTTTCTTTTGTATACCTTCTGGCAAGTAGTAATAATAATAAATATTAATTTTAAAAGGGCCTCTGCGTGTTGGATTTGTATCCCCACGCATGCCTTCCTAAAGGACCGGCCTTCGAGCCGTGACTTCCCACAGGAGAGATACAAATAATAACCATTCCCATAAGATAATTTAATTATTTTTATTGCCCCCCATTTTGTCATTATAAAAAAAAGAAAAAAAAAGAAAAGAAACATCATCCATGTGTATAATTTCAATGCAGTACTGGGAGTGCAAGAAAAACGTAGAATGTACCAGCTGCTAACTCTTCCCAGGCATGCTGTAGTAGCCAGTAAGTGGGATGCGAGGATTTTGCTGTATTGTGGGCGAAAGGCTGACCTTTTTCCATTTTACTCATGCTAAATCTAATAACCCTCAGAATTATTGTCAAACGTGGCATCAAGTGGTTTTAGAACCACTGGTGCTCTGCCTACCCCGTTAGGGATCATAGGCGTAAGCGTATTTTATACATGTATGGATATACAGGGCTTCAGGTAAATCTCTTTCTACCGCTCGGGTGGTTAATCAGTCCATGAAACTGAACAACATTCCCAAGGAACTTAGGTCAAAAAACGAAAAAAAAATTTTGAGTTCCCATATAAACTTCATCAGCATAAATGTAGCGCAATTTGTGTGGGAACTCAAAAAAATTTTTCGTATTTTGACCTATTATTGGGGAAAAGTTGTTCGCAGTTTCATGGACTGATTAACCACCCGAGAGGTTGAAAGAGATTTACCTAAAGCCCTGTAATGTGAATGTATGTGTAAGCGTCACCAATGTACATAACCAATAAAACTCAGGATCACTTTCAGAGGTTACTCATCATTGGGAAAATATGGGCTACATGCCCGAACGGCCTCCCTACTCCCCTCACAGCCGTCCCATGCCTCGCATCACAAGAAACAATTGTAAGCGTTGTTCTGTCCAAAGGAAACCTTTCTTAGGACACGACTACTCTCCTCAACTGCCAAGCAACGAATGTCCCCATCAGCAAAACTTCCCTTCCTTCACTGTACAACGGCTAACTCGCTTCTGCCTCGAAGAGGGGTGAACGTCTCCTTTTATAGGCGCTCCGCCCGGTGGGGCGAGCGCGCAGGTGTTGATGACTCAGTGAGCTAGCAACGCACAAAAGTGGCGTGATCGAGTCAGACCACGCACTGCGCCAACAAATAATCCATTAAAACGAACACAAAATAGCATACTGCTTACATTCGGCCATACTGACTCACAGATCGCGTCCTCGCGGTATGTCTATGTTGAGTTTAAACAAAAATATGGCTGAAAACAATACTTTTGGACTTTTTGGCAATACTTGTCCAAATGGGTCATTATTTTTTTTTCAGATTTATTTATTTGTTCATTGTCAATACCGTGCTAACATTTACCAAAGAGTACAGTACTAGGTTTACAATTCTGACTTCTCTTAATATAATACTAATTTCCCATTGTATACCAACTTCAAACACTGTAACATCAATATCTCATACTCAAATACCAAATCTAAACTATAATATTAACTTTTACTACATTTGTAGTTTCCCACTCTGCAATAGCAAATCCAATGTTACCATAATAACTTTTACTATACTTGTAGTTTCTCACTCTGCAATAGCAAATCCAATGTTACCATACTAACTTTTAATATACTTGTAGTTTCTCACTCTGCAATAGCAAATCCAATGTTACCATACCAACTTTTACTATACTTGTAGTTTCTCACTCTGCAATAGCAAATCCAATGTTACCATACTAACATCACTCATACTAACTTCACTTGGAAGTCCTATTTTTTTTTCTCGTCCTATCGCCGGCTTTCTCCTGTTACCCAAGGTGGCCATGGCGTGCTCTTCGACGACAATGCCGCACTTAGGCTTCATTGCTCACGTCCAGACTCACCGACTCACCGTTACTTTCCAGCCCCTGACTTTGGCTACAGAATCATTTTTGTGCTCGGTCCATGACCCTGATCGTTACCAGCACTAAACTCGCCTGCCCGGTCCATGACATTGACCGTAACCTGCAGAATCATTTTTGTGCTCGGTCCATGACTTTCACCTTGACCAGCCCTAAACTCGCCTGTCCGGTCCATGACATTGACCGTTCTATCTATCTATGGCGGGGACGTCCATCAGGCACAGGCGGGTGATCAGTCCTCTTATTTGGGACCATTTCACCCAATTCCCCACAACAGCGCGTGAGTCTTACCTCTGCACTGACAGTTCCACCTCTTTGAACCTACCCGAAGCTTTAGCAAACCCGATTATATCCTTTATGTTAAGCTCTTGTATTTGTTCTTCTTTTATCTCATCCATGCCTATTGTCTCCCATCTTACCAGCGCGTACATTGGACACTCAGTCAGGAAATGGAGACTTGTTTCCTCCTTGTCACATTCTGGGCATGTGGGATCACTTTTTAGGCCCATTATTGCTAGGTGTCGGTTTAAGGGACAGTGTCCCATGAGCAGACCCACTACAATCCTGATGTCCTTTCTATTTAGCTTTAGAAGTTGCTTTGACTTTCTTTTTTCATATGTCTATAGGAAGATTTTTGCCTGGCGGCACTGTTTGTTGTGCTTCCATCTTAAATTGGCTTCTTCTGTTATCTTGCTTATTATTCCTTTACTGATTTTACTTGATATAGGTAACCTGGGTTCCAGGCCAATAAATGTCTCATCGGCCCCTTTCTTTGCTAGCTCGTCTGCAATCTTATTACCTATATGTCCTTCGTGCCCCGGCACCCAGGCAATGGTAACTTTAGTCTTTTTGGCTAAGGCGTTAATAGCCTCCTTACATTCTGTTCTGTTTCGGCTCTGTTTAGTGCCTTCAAAACAGCCTGGCTATCACTATATATTATGATGTTCTCTTTGTTTTCAGTGATCATGCTGTCTATGATTCTAACTCCCTCTGTAATAGCAAGCACCTCAGCCTGGAAAACGCTAGCGCATCTTCCCAGGTGCATGGTAACTTGGCCGTCTATCTGGTTCATGATGTGTATTCCCAGTGCTGATAGTTTTGTTGTTTCTTTCCTGGAGCCGTCAGTGTAACACACTATCTTTGGATCTTGTATGTCCAAGCTCCAGCTTTCTCTAGCTCCTATATGGATCCTGTATTTTTTTGTCAAAGTTTACTTTTTTTCCTGATGAGGTCATTATTAGAAAGTATCATTGACAACTTCTCTCCATACTTTCCATCTAATATGGTGTGTCCTTTATCCATGAAGTTCCCTTTCTATTTCATCCTATACCATTGCTCCATAGCTCTCTTTTTAACTTCCAAGTCCCGAGGATGCAATCCCAATAATACATCTAAGGCAGCTGATGGAGTGGTTCTCATCGCTCCTGTGATCATTAGGGTTGCCAGTCTTTGTACTTTCGCTAGTTCATTCCTGTTTGCTTGTATGGTGGTTTTATGCCACCAGACAATTGCTCCGTATGTTACTCTTGGAATTATGATTGCTTTGTATATCCACATCATGACATGTGGCTTGGTACCCCAGGTTTTACCTACAGCTCTTTTGCATTGCATGAGTGTAATTTTTGCTTTATCACATTGTTCTTTTATGTATGTGTTGAATTTAAGAGAGTTATCAATTGATATCAATTGTTACCTGCAGAATCATTTTTGTGCTCGGTCCATGACTTTGACCGTGACCAGCACTAAACTCGCCTGCCCGGTCCATGACATTGACCGTTACCTGCAGAATCATTTTTGTGCTCGGTCCATGACTTTTACCGTTACCAGCACTAAACTCGCCTGCCCGGTCCATGACATTGACCGTTACTTGCAGGTTTGTGTAACGTTCACGGCTGTTGCGTAGATCTTCAGAAGGCCAAACCCTTGACCTTGTCCTTGACCTCGCTATTGATCATCCACTCTTCTGGGGTCTTGGGCCGCGACTGCGGTGCCCGCCCCGACCTCGAGGTCGGCCATGAATGCGGCCGCGCCACCGTCTCTCTAACCCTGCTGCCACCGGTGGGGCAGCCAAACGTCTGCTCGACGCTTCATCATTTTGCTGCATGTTCTCTGAAACTCACAAAAAAAAAAACACAAACATCCATTCTTTCTGCTAATAAAATTACAGTTACGTTACGAATGTATTCAATCTAGAACAAACTGTAGTGTAGGTAGGGTAGGTATTAAATATAACTAGAATATTAAATAATATCTTCAAATAATATCAGGTAACATTTCAAGATCGGTTCTATGAAATGAGTCCACGTGTCTTCTTATATGGAAAGGAATATATCAAATTAATTCAGTAATATCATATTATATTCACAGAAGCTTGACACCATTTTCGTGCCTCCATCCATAACATGTAACACGAATCCTACCTACGTCATAATTAGTATTTAAGCTCCCCTAAATTTAAATAAACAGTAGTAGTTAACCAGATTCGGTGTCTTACTTATCTACTCGCCTTGCTAACAACATCACAAAACAAACAAAATTCAAACTAGAAAACTATAATGAAAATGTATAAGGCATTTTTAAAAGTGGTCATATCTTCAAAACGGCTACTCCTAGCGCAAAAATAACCAATTTTCGGGCCCCCTTTAAGGAACCCCTACACACAGTTCGAGTAATCCGGTGCCACCATATTTTATTCCCTCGGTAACAGTTTTGTTCTCGATCACAGATTGAATGTAGGTAGAGAGAAAATTTCAAAGCACTCATAATTATTGTTCAAAAATGTACGTTTACGTATGTACAGGTACCGAGTTGGTATTTTAAGACATCGATTACGTCATTCTATGTAAAAGAAGGACTATTCTACGAATTGTACATAATAGTTGTAAAAATAGCTCTGCCAAAATGTAGAATTATAAAAATTACTAAAAACAGTTACCTTCATAGTGATTCCCTTTTATAATTGGTCGCTTTTTCCAGTTGTGTCGAATTAATCATGAAATATCTACATCAAAAGGAAACAAAATGATTAGGGCGTGTTACTTACGCGTTTATGCGTTGTTCAATCCCACTTCTGAGATGTAAGCGTCACCAATGTACATAACCAATAAAACTCAGGATCACTTTCAGAGGTTACTCATCATTGGGAAAATATGGGCTACATGCCCGAACGGCCTCCCTACTCCCCTCACAGCCGTCCCATGCCTCGCATCACAAGAAACAATTGTAAGCGTTGTTCTGTCCAAAGGAAACCTTTCTTAGGACACGACTACTCTCCTCAACTGCCAAGCAACGAATGTCCCCATCAGCAAAACTTCCCTTCCTTCACTGTACAACGGCTAACTCGCTTCTGCCTCGAAGAGGGGTGAACGTCTCCTTTTATAGGCGCTCCGCCCGGTGGGGCGAGCGCGCAGGTGTTGATGACTCAGTGAGCTAGCAACGCACAAAAGTGGCGTGATCGAGTCAGACCACGCACTGCGCCAACAAATAATCCATTAAAACGAACACAAAATAGCATACTGCTTACATTTGTATCTCAAACTCTAGTGTAAGAAGCTGTATGTATGTATCTCAAACTCTAGTGTAAGAAGCTGTATGTATGTATCTCAAACTCTAGTGTAAGAAGCTGTATGTATGTATCTCAAACTATAGTGTAAGAAGCTGTATGTATGTATCTCAAACTCTAGTGTAAGAAGCTGTATGTATGTATCTCAAACTCTAGTGTAAGAAGCTGTATGTATGTATCTCAAACTATAGTGTAAGAAGCTGTATGTATGTATCTCAAACTCTAGTGTAAGAAGCTGTATGTATGTATCTCAAACTATAGTGTAAGAAGCTGTATGTATGTATCTCAAACTATAGTGTAAGAAGCTGTATGTATGTATCTCAAACTCTAGTGTAAGAAGCTGCCATTGACCTACATACATCGGCAACAGTCAAAGTGTTTTCTAACATTCTGTAACAGTGGTTGCAATGTAACTCGAGGTCAAACGCAATGTAGAGTAACTATGCTAATTGCTTATTGATTTGAATACGATAAGGCGATTACATGATTCATGTTTGAAGGTTTCTTAAATCTTTATTTACAATTAGCTTTCCGCCCGGGACTGCGGTCCCGTGGGAATTCAGGAAAATCATGTACCCTATGTTCATCACGGATACAGGATTCTAATGGTGAAAGAATTTTTCAAATCGGTCCAGTAGTTTCGGAGCCTATTCAATGCAAACAAACAATCAAATCTTTCTTCTTTATTATATGTACAGATAGATAGATATAGATAAATAAACACGCATGAATTAATATTAACACGCACGAATAGTTTAATTAAGAATTGTTAACGCCATAGACCTAAAAATATTTACCTAGGTATGCTCAAATTCAAATAACAAAGCACAATTTGAAAGACAACACGACAAGAAACACTTTATTTCTGCCAAGAAAGAATACATCATAAAAGCTGAATGTAAAAATGCTTTAATTATGTAAAATAATTTAACTTTTTTCTGTGTTAGCTGTGGCACCTAAAGGTGGTGTAATTGTGATTTATCTTTGTATTTTTCTGTTTGTAGGGATGGTATAAAATGAGTAAAACTGTTTTAAATTTTAGAGAATCCGCTTCGTAATTTTTTTCTCTGGCTTATACAAATTGCAATATTTTTTTTAATGCAATTAAATCTGAATGAATTACCTACTGTCTTAGGGAAAGAAACAATCACATCGAATAAGGCAACAAGATGCAACATTTGATGCATCACATTTGCTCGATGCATCACCATTACAAAAACAACGGATAGAAAAACAATGCGCCTATTATATCATATCAGCAATCTCAACAAAAACAATAACATGTTAAATTAGACATTAGACAGACAACATGTTTTTCAATCGAACACAATAGTCCCACAGTCCCACGGCTGGGAATCTTTGATCGTTTCCCATGGTTCAATGTTACGGGGTATGTCTTTATACTTAAGTACAGACGGCAACTCGAGTTACCCTATCTAGAAGTTGGATAGCCCAGGATGGCCAGTGAGGTTGAGCAACGTACACAGAGGCAGGGAACCTAATGGGTGACCAAAGTGGTAATTTGTCACGAGCGTTTCCGTGCTTCGGAGGGCACGATAAGCTATCAGTCCCGGCTATTGTCGATTGACTACAGTCGTCGAAACCAAGTCAGAGGCCATTATGCGGTTTGAAAACTCTGACACCAGGGTAAGCCAAGTTCGCCACACACTTGACTATACCTACACGATAAGAAGAAGAAGAATGGCGGTTGACTGACGATGGTTGCCACTTTATCTTGGTGACGAAATCGAGAACTATCGACTGGTGGCGCTACCGCCAACAAATTATTCAGTTGCTAGGTAGTTTGCAACTTTACATTCAGTTGGCGGTGGCGCTGCTGGTCGGGGTGGCTGTCATCAAATATAGTTTCGATAGTTCTCGATTTCACCACCTGAATGGGTAAAATGGTTACCATTATCATTCAACCGCCATTGAGACGCCATTGATTACAGGGTAGATGTCCTGGAAGTTGGATGGCCCTGGTTTGTGGTAACAAATAATTTTATGGTAAATAAATAATAAATAATAATTTGAATAAATTGTGTGAAACTTGCCTTTTTAATGAGAGATCAACTTAAGCTTTTAGCGTGTGTGGCTAGCTGTACAGTAACTTATTATCAGCCAAGAAAATGCGGAAGTTTCTTGGCTGACAAAGGGAAATAAATAAAGTCATTGAAGTTGGTAATGATATGTCGATTCCTTGCATGAATGGAAACTGACTTAGGACTTTTCTTTTTGTATTTTTAAAAAGCTTACCTGTGAGACGGATTTAAACAAATCATTTTGGGGGAAGAATATTTATTCGGCGCGAAATAATTTGAACCCACAACCCAGGATTAGATGAGAACGCCACTTGACTTAAAAGCACGATAGCTCAGTTGGTTAGAGCACCAGGAGATCTAATCCTGGGGTCGTGAGTTCAAGTCCCATTCGCGCCGAATATTTTTCTTACCCAAAATTTTTTTTGTAACTTTTTTTTTCTTAACACTGCCCACACGAAACGTGGGTCCTTTGGAACATATATAAGACAGACAAACACCCAAGAACAAAATTCTGCTTTTTACACAATATAGTATATTGTATTGTATTGTAAATATCGAACCCAATAGCCGCCAATCAAGACGCAGCGCCACTATTTACCACTCGACCGAACCGGACGTCAAATAGGCAATTGGAAAAAAAAGAGTTCAAAGCCCTGCAAAGGTCAACCGAGGAAGCCTGAGAACGTCACACCATTAATTATCCATACATATCTACATATAGTAGCCATTGTCCTACCGAGCCATCACTAACAAGAAAGACTTCTTATTATAATTGCTAACTATGTTCCCATCCGACACTTTAAAGCACTAGGAATCATTGAATGGTATAAAAACTGTTCGTTTTGTGTGAAGATGTAAAAATATAAAGAATCAAACTTTCTCACGGATTTCATTTCAAAATTGAAATCCCCCGATATTTGATTGCTAACAATATTTAAAAGGCTGAACCAATTTTAATCAAATAGATATAGATAAGATAAAAACCATCTCGATTACGTCAGCTTTTAAACAAAAAAATCGCATTGGACTCGGTCCATTCCTTTAGGGGCTACAAAGCCACACACAGATAAACACGGCAAACTATTATACCACCCAGGGGCGTAGCTACCGCCCCGTATCAATTATACGGGGCCCTCGGGCCACGGGGGCCAACAACGTGCGTAAGCAAAAATTAATAAAAACTTCCCAATTTTTTATTTATTTTAGAAATGACAAAAGTGTAAACATTTTGGAAAAAGTGACAGATTTTATGCAAAACATTTTTTTTTATGAGAAATCTTTACCCTTCCTAAGGGCTCCCAAACAAATTTTTATACAGGGCCCGCCAAGGCACGCTACGCTACTGATACCACCCCTTGTTTTTTGTCGGGGGCTAACAATAAGGACAGACACAAACACCCAGACCCAAGAACGATTTATCTGTTTCTTACACAAACTGTTAGTCCGTTTCGAGTCCGAGAATCGAACCAAAGAACCGTCTATTAAGAGGCAACAAGACTAACTACTAAAACCAAACCGGAATAAAAATGGTAGGACTTTTAGGCCTACAAACTGGTAGTTAAGCTAATTACACGAGAATTCGCAGATACCTACCTAAAACTTAGTCTGAGGTTGCCATTCACCGGATTTACCCGTTCATTTATTCAATACATACCTAGACAAAGTACTACTACAAACAAGTAGTAGTGTGCACAACATTCTTGACATTTTACAAAATCACAAAACTTTTAGCAGTGTGCCTCGCTTAGTTTTAGCGGCGTTGAGTACTTTTAGTATGGGAAAAAATGTTAAACTCGCGATGAACTCGCGTCAGATCGTCAGATGTCACGTGACCGTGATCGAAAATGCGTAGGATAGGGTTGCTACCTTTTTTGAAGTGAAAACTTCTTTAGCAGCGTTGTGTACTTTGAACTATGGGTGGAAACCCGGACGGATGGCAGCCCTATCTTAAAATTATATCTGTGACAGATGTCAACGATTATTCGCACATAGTGCGCAAATACCGATAGACTATTTTACTAAATTGAAAGTAGACAGTTTAGTCGAGTGGAAAAGTTGCCAGATTGTAAGCAACAGGTCGAGGGTTCGAATCCTGAGAGATTTTTGTGTATTTTGTTTTATTTCCATATTAATGCACATTTTTTTATTTATTAAAAATGGGTTCGCTCTTGACCACAATCTAGCTTAGGGCAAAGATGTGGTCGAGGATGTAGCGAGCTCACCCAGAAGAAGCCTATTCACTCGCACTTTAAAGATATTTGGGTTGTATGAACTCGGAAATACGTTAATGTTCAATAGTTTTCACTTCTGCCGGCACTCCCGGAGTGCAACCCGTTGTTTTTTTGTTTTTATTAAGAATGGTTTCACTGCTGACATACTTAATCAGAATGTGTATGTCAAAAGTGGCGTCTTATGGTTCTAGATGCTCCACCTACACCAACAGGGATTATAGGCGCTAGTGATATGGATGAAAAAAAAGGGGTGATTGTCGCATTGAAACAACAACTTTCTCTAAGACATCTAGTATATACTCGTAAAATTCTCAAAAACAATTCCAACTTCCCATACAGACTTAAATGTTTTTTTTAATATTTCGACCTTGTTGAGGAAAGTTATTCAGGGGTTGTACTCTATACTATCTACGACCGACGGACGGCCGATAATTGTCACTACCTATCACTGTCATTCGTATAGCGGAAAAGAGAGATGTACTGACATCTGGATGAAAACGTCGGGTAGTGGCTGGATGAAAACAGCAGAGGATCGTGCAAAGTGGCGCACCTTGGGGGAGGCCTATGTTCAGCAGTGGACTGCAATAGGCTGAAATGATGTATGATGACTGACATCTGACGTGCTCCAAAATCGTCATCGTCACCTACTAGCGGTGCACCCTGCTGATCAGCGGACGAGGCACTGACGTACAGTCAAGAGCACGTCACGCTTTACACTACCAGTTTAAGCTAAGCTCTGATTTATACTGCGCGCCATACAATGCAGGGCCGGTCCAAAGTCCAAAGTGTCAAGCTTGACGTGCTCTTGAGTGTACCTACTAGGTACAACCCGTAAAGGTTTCGGTTGTACGGACGGCCGCAACTTAGGTTACCACACGCGTGCGCTCTGTGCCTTTATGATAAGAGCGGTTTTGCAATGAAAATGGAGTAACCTGATGCTCTGGCCTCTGTACAAAGAGAGCCCTAGTTCCGTGGGCTGATTTACGACCTGAATTTTCAGCAACAGTCACCCAATAGATAATGGTAATTTTATACTAATTTAATAGTAATAGTAATAAGACTAACTTAATAGTAATAAAAATACACGTATTTACTCAATCGTTATACGTATGTCTGTCTGTCTGTTGTTAGTGGTTATGTTATACAAGGAAATGGCTACGTCTATCACTTTCTCTAGTTTTACCCGCTTTTCCTATTTAGTTTCCTTGATTGCCATCTCTTCAGTATCTGTTATTACTTGAAATTAGCTAGCGAAAGAAAGGGGACTCAAGTCCTGATCTATACTTAAGTCTTGATTGACTCTTTCTCCCACTACCAAAATGACAAAGACGACTGCTACTTAAGAATAGATCAGAGTCTGAGTCGCGTTCTGTAATACGGCCCTTAAGAATCACCTCTTAAACTGAACAACTTTCCCCAAGGAACCCACCACAGGAAATTCTTTAAAAAATTGATTTCCTAACTAAGGATGATTGCTCTAAGTTATTGTATGGAGAGGCGTTTTTTTTTCACATTTCGACCTAATTTATAATTACCTGCCTCATATACTCAGTTGCAGAAACGTCCATTATGTTAATGCCACTTTAAATATTATTATTTTTTAAGCTCAACATTGAGTCTGTAAATAACTCAAGACTCAGAAAACCAACATAAACTTCTTTTTACCAGCCCTTATACGTCCCCATCGATAGGTACGGGGACTATGGCTTTAATCCCCTTCGAAACACGAAGGGGATTAAAGCCATAGTCCACCACGCTGGCCCAACGAGGGTTGGTGATCCGTTTGTCTGTCGAAAACTAACTTTCATAGCGAGCGGGTTTTCCTTCACCGCTGAGCAAGTGATAATTAATTAGAAATCCGTACATAAATCCGAGAATGTTGCAGGTTCAAATGTAAATGACATACATTTAAGAGCAGTTTTTTCAGAAACTTAAGTACCTATACACAGAATTTGTAAGTAAACCAAGATTTTTATTTGCAATCCACCGGGTTAATAAACTTTGTTAACTGATAAAAACTTTCGCGTAGAAAGCAAAGCGACAACCGTAGATTAAGGAGCAGATAGCTAACGTTAACTACGTAGATACTACGTGTTTTGCTTTGTAAACCGTTTTTCTGCAAATTAGTTTTAGTAGCATGTAAATAATTAAGTTGAAGTACAGACATATCTGATTAGGGTATCCAGTAGTGAAACGAATAAAGGAGGGCCCAGCTAAAAACATATTTTATACACCACCTGCATCTGGAGTACGTATTATACGTCAAGTATTCTATTTTTGAAAGTAAGCCATTAAAGCTTAAGGGAAATAAATTTGTATGGAACTTCCCTTGGGCATTAATGACATTTAAATATGGAACGCCAAAATTTCAACAAAAACTTCTATCAAAAATAATTTCGAAAAAAAAACAAGGCTGTTACTTCCTTGGTCCAAGTAGATTTTAACTATAAAATTTGACACATCAAAGAGATTTTACTTTTATTAAAAATATTTAGTATAAAAACTTGGCTCTATGTCTTACCTATTGACTTTCCTTTGCCTACGGAACTAAATATTATAAGAAAACGTCGTAGGTGATTTTGGATCTGTGATTTTGATCGCGAATTACGAAATTGTTTTGTGGTAAGTTTTTTAAATAAATTAAAAAAAAAGTCCAGTATGTAATTCCAGCGACTCTGACATAGAAACGGAGGCTCAAAACATTATTGATGGGATGAATTTATAATTTCTTTTTTATTTAACCTCGCAGTAGGTGTATAAAGTAGAGTAAGCTACTCGGGGATAAAAGTGTCTTAGTCTTGGGCAGACTTGAATACTTCGCTTCATTCAGGATTCTTACCATAATTCCCTTGCTCCGCTCGGGAATTAACATCTTAATTCCCTCACTACATTCGGGAATTAACTACAGAATCCTTCATTTCGCTCAGAATTCAATATGCTGCCCGTGACATTATAGACTGTTTTATAGCCTTGTTGCTTAATCTACTATTAAAGGCATTTTCTGGGTTAATTCGCTCCATCGTCGACCTCATCTTTGACCTTAAGATTAAGGTCAAGAGTTAACCCATCTTATAATAATAAAAAAATAATAAAAAAAGCGCTGTACAGTTTTTTTGTATACAGCATAATGCTGAGCTTGGCTCCTTTTGCTTAGGTTAATCTAGTTCTTACTTTTTACTGTTAATTTATTCATTGTATCATAGATTTAACTTCAGCAACAAAAATGATCTCATTTCATTTAAAAAAAAAACAAAGTTTACTAATTTTCAATGGATAACAAGGAGTACCATTGGATGATGTTTTTATTTTATAATAAAACATTGCTGCGTTTTATTTACATCTTCTCTTAAAATCACTTTGTGCAAAAGCAATGTACGGTGGATTTACGATTGAAACTGACTTCCCGAAATCGATATACCTATGTCGTTATCTCTGATACGTGCAAAAATATGCTCTTTCGAACAAATAAAGAATTTTTAAAATCGGCTGACGATTGGAAGAGCTACCGCATAACTAACATACAAAAAGAATACAGGAGAACCTCCTCCTGTTTTTGAAGTCGGTTAAAAGTAAGTAGTCTCCATTAACAAAGCAAGGGCACATGACAATCAATTAGTCTCTGCCGCCTCTGACAATGACAAAGACCATTGAAAATGACAATAGATTAAATTGATAATTTATTATCCTTACAGTTTACCATGGTGGCATATCTTCATGGTCTTTTTCCGTTTTTATTTTAAAAAAATTATCTATCAGAACCAAAACCGTTCATTAAAGTTAAAGTTTCCTTAAATGTAATGCCGTTCTTGTTTACGTTAACAAGATGGAGTGTGGCCGGAGTGAAGTAATGAGGGTGCAGCTTGGCTTACGTTGCCCCAATATTGGCATCGTAAAGCATCTTGGCCTTCCCAGAGTCTGCTAAGGCCAAGATGCTTATTTGTTTGTATAAAAAATATGTAAAGGACAGGGATTAGGTTTTGTTTTGGTTATGTATGGTATTTTTGTGTCTTATTTTGGATTTCTATTTGTGAGTGCCATGATGAGGGTGGCATGTCTCAAAACCCTCTATAATAAATAAAGATTTAAAAAAAAAACAAGATGGAAAGTGATAGTATTACATTTAAAGTTGTAACTTTTAATGGCCGTTTCTGGGCTCCGATTCTGTAACTGAAGTTTTTTGTCGATGGAATGGAGGCCATTTTATCTGTTCATCGACACACAACTTAAGTTACAGACATTAGGGAATATGCATGATTTTTTTTTATTTAAAAAATTAAACCTCATTCATGTACTTAATAAACAGTTTAGTAAAACTATTTTTCGAATAACTATGAAATTAAAAAAGATATAAGCCATCGAAGATTTATTTCTATCTCTTTCTAGCAAAACGAAATTTAACACGGAGTTGGTATGGACATAGTGACATGTGACGTCACAGTCCATGTCGGATCTCTCTGTTTAATCAGTGCGTAATTAAAAGTTTTAAATGCGTATATTGTTAACCGCTCTTATTGAAAACCCCGAAAGGTGTACCTTTTACTAAACACACTATTTAGTCTAAGTACTAAGGAACTTCAGCTCAGAATATTCTTGAAATGATGCGAAATTTAAATCTATTTAATATTCACAAACCCATCAACACCGTCCAAAAAAGGTACCTAATCAAAACTTACACAACTCTCATTCATAGTTACCATACAAATTGAACAAAATGAACCCAGAATGAATGATTAACAACGCATTTAGAAGATAGTGGGTAGAATATAATTATTAAAATAGTCATAGTCACTAAGCAATTGTAGGTGTGACTTACTGGTTCCTCCTTGGAGGTTTGCCTTGGCCTAAAGACTTCATCAACCTGTATTATATTTTGATGATAGACATCTTCTGTGAGTGAGATGGTATGCGTAGGCGGGAAATTATATTTTACCTCCTAAGGACGCGACTCAGGCTCTCTATGCTTAAGGCGACTACAGCACCCGATAAAGGCAGCACACATAGGAATAGTGCCATCTCCGTCTCTCAACAGGCCTGGGCCGGCAGTGCGAACAGTGTCGATACACGAAGTTTACGGACTATGAAAGCGTGCGTGCGTAAAAACATGTTCGAAAGTAAGAAAAATTAGATTTATGGAAAGGTAACAGCTTAAATCGAAAAATGCGTTAACCACATCGAGAGTGTTCAATCATGAACATTTTGATAGCAAATTCAAGTTCCTGTGTGCATTTTACTATCGTTTTTACAGCTTAAAAGATACACAATATTGGTATTTAGAGGTGACTTTGTGAGCTTTTTCTATCGAACCAAAAGTGCTGAATTATGTTTTCAGCAAACTACTTATCTAGTTTATGTCCTGAATATTACCGTAGTTTTTTTTTATTTGATTTAATGCAGGCGTCATGCTTATCTACGCATCATAAAAGCGTAATTTAGGTGCTGTAGTCGCCTTAAGTAGCAGTCGTCTTTGCCATTTTGATAGAGAGAGATAGTTAATACTTAAGTATAGATCAAGACCCGAGTCTCCTTCTGCAATATGGGCCTAAGAGTGTTTTTAAACGACTTCAATAAAAGAAAGAAGGTTGACAAATTGAACATTGAATTGAGAATCTTAATTCGAGTTTTTTTTGTATACAGGTTGAAAAAGAACCTCCTAGCTTTATTGAAAATCCTGAACCAGTATCACTTACTGAACACTTTTTTTTTTTTTTTTTTGGGGGGGGGGATTTTTTTTTCCTATACGTAGACACCACTCAGGTGCACCCTCCGAGCGCTACCCGCACCCCTCGCGTGCCTGGCGTAGGAGTAATGTCTACGTTTAGGCAAAAAATGAACTATTCCCATTGAAAAAAATTTAATTTTTTTTCATATATGTGTTCTTTGAGTGATACTGGTTCAGGATTTTGAATATAGCTAGGAGGTTCTTTTTCACCCTGTATATTTGTTACGCGATTACTCAGCTAATTATGAATTTATTTTAATGATTATTTTTTTGGAATGCTTCAGAGGTGGTCATGGTCGCATATAAATTTTATCGAAACGGATTTCAGTGCACAGTACACGATATCTAGATGACGTTTTTGTTTTTGGTTATCTGCTGATAGGCATTGTTGGGTAATGTATTTAGCGTTAATTATATTTAACAGTTTATTGTACACAGGAAAAATCACAAATGTTACAGACAAATAGAAAAACGAACACAAAAGGCACATAATTAAACTTCACAGCATAAAAATAACGTTAAAATTAACTACAAAAAACAGACAGTCAATATAACAAATCAGAACCAATTTCGAATGTAATCCATTCCGGTTCGGTTTTTAGTAGCAGTTTTATTTACAGTGTGCCTGGGTAAAGAAGGCCAGTCTAGCGTGGAAGGAACTATAATTAATTACATTAGCGAAAAAAAAAATGTAATAGGAATTTGATTAATTTCGATCCACGTTAAACTATGTGCGTGCAAAACTGTTAATTCCAACCAAAATAATCTAAATCTCGAGATTACGTCCGATGCGGAAGGACGCGCCATAACAGTTAAATAACTCGTTATGCTACATAACGCTATTAACAAGTTATGGATATGTGAACGCACCGTTTTTGCATTGCTTTGTTTTAATTTTATGGCGCCAAGTGTTAAGTGGCCAGTTCGAAATGGAACTTCAAAAAGTTTTTATTCGAAAATGTTGAGTGTGTCTTCGAAATGGGACTTCATTCAAAAAGTTTTTATGCGAAAATGTTTGTCTTCAAACGATTTAAAAATGGAGTGTAAACTAAATTAATATTCGTCTATCGTTTCCTGCCAAATCCTACCATCGATATGTAACACGGTAACCCAAATACTGTGTCCGATCTTATTGCTGATAAGTTTAGTTTATCAAGAAACATACTCTATTCATTTGTAGGTTGCTTTTGTGTATCACTTGGGTTTCTGGGACTTCGTTCCAATGGGAATTTCGGAAAACAAAATTTCAGTTTGGTAGATTCGTGGGTTTTGACTGGGCGTTGATGAATCACTTAGTAAGTCAGAGAAACTGCAATTTTATGCATCATATACATAGTAGTACACTTATATTATCCTTCAATATGCATTTGTGAATCTACCATGACAGAACATCGAGAAAGTAGAAAGTTTTCCAATAATTCAAAACCGCTGTGTTGGTGATCGAATAACTCCCATCCTTTGTAAGTAACAGATCCGAGCACATATTAGAGTTTAAAAAAACTGCTTTCTGCCATATACATATTTTATTAGTTTAACTATCTGTTTCATGTATTATCTGCGTCTGGCAATGTATAAATGCTTATCATTCCATAGCTTTTGATTTCTTTCAAAAACTTCCCCAAAAAGACTATTTGTAACCCGCTAACCCGAATATGTACTGTTAGCTTGCCACCATATTTATGTGATGGGAGGATGGGACGTGCCTGGTGTGAACGAACCCTCATTGGCGGGAATACGTGATTTGAATATAGAACGGGGACCTATTGTCTTTTGAATGTGACTGGCTGGTATGAAGCAGCTACCTACTTACGAGTATAAGCAAAACTTTAGTCTAGAATCTATTTAAATGTATTTTGAATGATTCTTTGCCCAATTAAATTTAAAATTTAATTGGGCAAAATAACAGTGGAAAATTAGGCAAGTAAAGTTCGTTCGGGCAATTAGTGTGCAGTACAGGCGCACGGTATATTGGGACCATTCTTTAACTTAAATGTGACTCGTCCACAAATGCAAATTTTTTAATAAAAATTAAAATTAAATAGCCATCTTACAACTTAAACATATATGCTATTTTTGTAGCATAAGTATAAAAAATCAATCTAGCTATTCCGAATCAGAGTCATCTGTATCACTTTGTGTGTTTATTATGAAAGTGTCTCCGTTAACATCAACATGCTGGTCTACATTAAAGTACTTATTCTCTTCTTTGATTGCGTGGGCAATATATTTACCCCACAAGTCAGATGTTACGTTCAACATGACCTGCCTGATCAATTGACATACGGCACTGCTGTTTTTGGGGTCGCAATTGTTGGCTCTAAAGTCATGTTTAATTTTAGACCACACTTGTTCTATCGGATTAAAAATGCAGTGGTATGGTGGAAGACGCACCACCTCACAACCATTCATTTTTGCTATTTCATCAATGACATATCTTTTTTGCTATGCCCGCCTTTTTCACAATATCCAGCAGCACTGGAATGGTTGGGGTTGGCTCTGGAATGGAAATTTTGTACTGTCTCATAAAATCAAGGATCTCCCCTTTTCTGGTTGTGGTGTTTGGAATTCTGACGGATAGTCGCGAGTGGTAAGGAGCGTTATCCATTACTATTAGGCTATTTGGTGTTATGTTTGGCAATAATTGCTCCTGAAACCACTTTTCAAAGAGCACTGAGTTCATGTCGCAGTGGTAATCAGCGCTCGCATCGCTAATCTGTTTCGCAGATAGAAGCAGTCCATTTTCGACCCAACCATCTTTGGATCCAGCATGCAATATGATAATGCGTTTCCCACGAGTGGAAGGCAAATCTGAAATGCAGTGACAACTACAATCAGTCCAACTTTTTTTGACGGTATCATGTGTGTCATACCACGTTTCGTCCAGGTAGATTATATTTCGCCCCTCTTGACGTGCTTCTCTGAGCTTTGTTATATATTTATAACGCCAGACTTGGAATCGCGGCGTCTCAAGCAACACACTGCGTTTATTCACTTTTTTATAGTTGAATCCAAGTTTACGTAAAAGCTCATACAACGTAGTACGTTGATATGGGAAGTCCGTATTTGTCTTTAAATCTTGCAATATCATATCGAGTGTTGGAAGTTTCTTATCTGTATAGAATCTATATACTGTGCGTCGAACTAAATCGCATTCAAAATCATCTATCTTTGAGAATTTTTTCGTCTGACTTCCTCTCTTTAAGGGAGAAACTGGTCCTGATTTTATAATTTTGGCGACAGTGTTTCGATGCACATTAACCATTTTCGAAACTGTCCCAATAATTGGATAATTTTTCAATTCCATCTCTTTATCATTATCAGGCGGCATTGTGTTGACGCAGTATTGATGAACATTCAAAATTATTTCTTTGCAGTTTTTACAAAGCGTCTTCCTTTTTTTAATTGGAGCGTTATCGTCTTGAGACGTACCACCGCTGTTGTCATTATTCGCAGTGTCATTGCCAGTCTCCTCCAACATTCTCAACTATAATTAATAATGCCCTTTCTCAACTCCAATAAATAAAATAGCAAAATTTATTATTGAACTTATGCCTATTCTTTTAAATATGGCCTCCGCATAGTGATTTTGCCAATGTCAGTATTTGAAAGAAATTCAAATAATAAATGTCGAAACTCATATCTATCTATAAATAAATTAATCTATGAATATCACATAATGACCGAAAAGCTTTTATTCTAATGACCGTTACTGCAACTGGGTATTTGTAATGCAAGTAATACCTACAGGACGAATTATCTGAACCCTCCTTTGTAATTTATAAGTTAGCAGAACTAACTTCCTTAAGTAAGTACTTCTTTTTGGAAATATACGTTATTATTATTTTGTAAATGTTAACGATAGTGTCAATGAACACATACAATAATTTATTTACAGTTAAGTAATTTTATTTTCAAATAGGTACGAATATTTTTCTTTCAAAAAATAGCTATACTAATCCATGTAAATATTTACAGAGACCACAAAATATTATTATTTTCGTATTATAACTAGTAGAAAGAGATAGAAGATATGAATTACCATTCAAGTTTTCTTGCTCCCTGTACCGCCATACATTTCGAGATGACAGCTGACAGCTACCCATGCACACTAATTGAGCGAACAAACTTTAAAAAGGTCTTTGACAATTTTATTGGGAGCCATTTCATTTTTCATTCGGGGTACGCTTGGCCATGAAATATTGACATTGTATAGTATCGAGAATTTGGCTGATTACTACAATTTGTGTAGGTAGAGCATGAGCTAATAGAAATTTAAGATCTCTATTAAAAAAAAATATATAGGTACCCTTCGAGTGTTGCGCTTACGTCCAGACACCGACTCGCACTTGTCTTGTTTTTTCTAACCGTCTTCTGTTATTTATTATAATAGATACAATTGAAATGCAAATATAAAGTCGTACAGTACTTAATGTTATGTTATGTGGAGCCCGCATGTTTTATCAAGAACCGCAGCTATACACAACTAACGGTATGCGGTTTTTGTGATAACAGAAAACAAGATTTTATTTGTGTACTTATTTTTTACTACCTATATGTATGTTACGACTAATACCCGAAGTGCGGTTGCTCCTAGTTTTAGCCGGCTAAGGGTTGCCAACCCTACTATATAATATAGTATCCTTCTATATTAAGGCATCAAATACTACATATATTTCTATAAAAAATATATAGTAGGCGAAACTACTATATTTTCTGTGATGAAAACTAAATGGCGAGACGAGCGTAACAGGGCCTTTTTAAATTTAATAAAATGCGAATTAATGTTGTTTTTCAACCTAAAAATTTATTGTAATGAAGCATATGAACACTTTAAAAAAATATATGTAATTATTAAGGCGCAAAGCAGTAAGAAATATTCATTTAAAAAATGAAGTCACATTTTAACCACATACTATATTTTTATTCTTTTTTTTGCCATCTACTATATTTTTTAAGGAAATAACTTCAAAAATACTATATTTGATAGAAAAAAAGTTGGTAACCCTAGGCTAAACTTGACATAACCTAACCTAAGTTTAGCCGGCTAATCTTAAGTTATGTTCACACCTATAACTTAAGAGGAGCGTCTCAGTTTGGACTAGCGTCTCAGTTGTTTTTCATGCTGTCTCGATGTCGACCACCCGCCTCATACTTGTGCGAAAGGGACAATTGCAGTTTTCCGGCGAAAGGCCAATTTTTATTTCCAAAATTATGAGTTTCGGCGTCAATGAATTCCTACCCTAAAAACTTAATAAAATCGTACGTTTTTAGTCTCTATCGATTTGTAAGCGTATAAACGAGGTTCGTACGTTTTGTTTTTTTCAAAATTGTTCTTAGTTTTTCAACAGTCACCTCTTAAATATTGATAATTTTTTTGGCGAAAAATTCAGAATTTTAGTCTCAAATATCTTTTTGTCTACTAATAATATCAAAAAAATTAAAACGTACGGACCTAGTTTTTGGTGCTCCTGACGCTATACCAAAATTTCACAGGGATCCGTTGAAGTTTAGGGGATGGAATCCATTGACGCCATTTGTATGGGAAAAAACACTGAGACGATCCTCTTAAGCCGTTATATTTACGATATCTTGTTTTTTTTAGTTTTAATTATGTCGGTCATTAGCGACAGTGGTCTAACAGCTAGCGGGTTGGACTTGTAAGTGAGAGGTACCGAGTTCGATCCGCAGTGCTGCTATGTACCAAAAGCTTTTTTTCTAAATAAAAAAATAATCTAAAGTTGAATACTAACCGATACTCCTACGATGAGGGAAAACATCGTGAGGAAATCTGCACATCACATCACCGATTAGCCAAGTTTGGCCTTACATTGGCAGTACTAGGGATCGAACTAGTTACTCCCATTTACGAATCTGACTCGCTAGACATTAAACCACCGACGCTCCTCCTTGCCTTCTAATAGTCTCATCATCATCATCATCATATTCAGCCCACATCAACCCACTGCTGGGTATTGGCCTCTTCTTTGTAGCGCCAATAGTCACGGTCCTGTGCTAACCTCATCCATAGAGATCCCGGCAATTTGACGAAATCGTCTGACCATCGGGCTGGTGGTCTGCCCACTGGCCTTGTCGCTCCCCTTGGCCACCATTCTGTGACTGCCTTGGTCCACCGTCCGTCGTCCCTCCTAGCCAAGTATCCTGCCCATCTCCACCGTAATCCCGTTATCCGCTTCCCTACGTCTTCGACTCTAGTTTTCCGTCTAATTCCACGTTTGGTACACGGTCAATGAGAGAGATACCTAACATAGAACGCTCCATTGCTCTTTGTGCCACCTTTATCTTATGCATATTTTGCTTAGTGAGCGTCCATGTTTCGGCATCATAGGTAAGGATAGGCAAGACACATTGGTTAAACACCCTAATAGTCTTGTCGTATGAAATGATTTACGGTTCACTTTCAAAGCGTAAGAATAACTAAAGTAGGTATATTTACCCCAGGTATTCAATCCAAGTTAATTCGAATATGAACCTTATTACCAGGGGATAAGGAACTCGGTCACCTTCATTTCCTCTTTTCTAAGAAGTTCTTCGAACTCAACATATGTTACGAAATGCAAATAAGTTGATTCAACTTTTTAGTATGTCGTAGGTAGTGTTAACATGTTTTGTGCTAAATTTAAAACATCTTTGTAAATAAACGTGGGTCTGTGTTCAACAGCTGAGTTAGTATAAGGCGTTTTGATGAAAGAAAGAAATGGTGTTGTTTATTTGGGGCAAGACAGAGAATTACCACCTATTGTCGGCGATCCCATTAGCTATGATAGCTTAAATATCGGAATATATGAGTCACTTCTAAGCAAGTATTATGGTCATATTTACAGCCATTGATTCTACACTTAGCAATATAACAGGGGTACTATTTTTGAATCACTCGTCTCATTTCGAGTGATATCTTTCGTTGATTTGCGTCGATGCTATTGATTTTTGAATTTTTTAACTACTAAATTCCATGAGTGCTAAGACCCTTATGTTGAAGTGCAGTGATCAAAAAGTTCGGAAATCAAAAGAATCCGTGCAAATCAATAAAAGATATCGCTCGAAACGAGGTGAGTGATTCAAAAATAGAGCCCCTGGGCATATAAGTATTCTGTAGCGGCTTTACCAATAATTCTTACAAAAACCTATGAGAAACAGTGTTTGCGCATATTATGTTATTTATTCTTAGTAAGACCGAAAGTTCGAAGCTTCATCCGACATCAAGACTTCCTTCTCTTGCGCTATAGAGGTACAGATGAGATGACAGTGACAGATTATGACATAAGTATCGGTCGTATGTCGATCGCAGACTTACAGAATTAGGTAACTCTACTTTCGAAAAAAACATTTTACAAAAATCTCAAAAATTAACTTGGTTTGGTATAAATCCAGAAACAATTAATTCTAAGTATTTCCCAAATTATTTTAGCAATAAGTATGTCGATTATGCAAAGCCAAGTCAATTTTTATTTATTTCATAAGACCTTGAAGTCTCTGAAACAAATCACATTAGGTACTTTTTTACTCTTTGCCTATTTGCAAACGAGCAGTGCAGACATACTTATATTACTTATATTGAGCACTCACCTAATTACTTACCACCCGAAATTCTAATTTATAAAGGAACGACGCTAGATTTATTCTATTGCATCTATTTTCCCACAAGTTTCTATGAAGCTACAAAAACGACCCAATTAGAGAAGTATGTATGACAGCGAGTCTATTTTACAGTCAGATTATACGTAAATCAGAAATAACTGAGATAATGGATCGGATTAGTTCGCTTCATTGAACATTGCCGTATGTAAACTCGGTTTCAATAAAAATGTGAGAGAGAAAAACATCACACAACATGAAAAAACATGTAACATGTCAAACGCGACACAAGTTAAACCTTCAGATATTTTTTTTAAATCGATGGTGGGTATTTCAGTGTCATCCTAGACATAGAAATAGATACATTTATTTACTACACAAAACACAATTAAAAAATAAGAAAAAACACAATAAACCACAAAGTTAGTAACATAAAGCATAGCGTTTTCAACAGTGTTTTCCCAACGTTTTCCCTATCCGTTTTTCTCTCGGTCGAATGTCAAAAAAGTGTTAAAATGTCATCGCTAGAGGGCGAGCAAGCTTTTTCGCGGTGTTCTTACGCAATCAAAGTGAAGTTTCATCGGAGTGTCGTGCTTGCTTGGTGCTAACTAATTTTTTTGTTTTATACTTACTAGCTTTACGCCGTTACTTTTTTCGCGTTGCCTATGTGACCTATGTCACTTTTCAGCCCTCCAGCTACCCCTATATAAAATATGACGTTGGACCACTGCTCCGTTTAAACGTGAATGACAAAAAAAACCACTTACATGTATAATATCAATACGGATAATTATGAATGTAGAGTAAGCAAAAGAGTTGTATTTTGGATCGTATGAAGTTCGGTCCGTGGTCCCTGCCTATTCCAATGGGACAAAATCGTTAGCTACCAGGCCGTCGTGAAAAAAAATGCGATGTTAGCTCTCAAGGCCTAACAAGGAAAGAATAGATGTTGAGTCATAATTAAAATTATAATAATCAAATAAAATGACTCATACTAACGCAAACAACATGTATTCAAATTGCTATTGATTACAAATTATTTTAGTTACTGGTGTGCGAGGTAGGTATCATTCCTGGTGTAAACTATACGCCAAGTATGATTGAGACGATTAAATTTATTACATTTGATTGGCTAAAACAGTGGGTTGGGATTTATTGTAGTTTATAAAATATGAATATTTGTTGTTGGTTCATGTTTGATGTTGCAACAAAGTTTTGGATTGACGTAATCAATGGAAGTAGTTTAAGAAAAGCTGGAAAACCAAGTCTTTGTAAAATAAAACATTTTTTACTTTAAAATATAGTGGCCGTCATCAATTTTTTTTTCGGAAATCAAAGAAATGCATTTGTTGTTATTTTTCCTGAGGAAAAATGACGCTTCACACTCAAAGGCCCACATTAAGGTTTTCCCTTGTGTCGTGGGTCCCTTGGAACACACAAAGACAGACTCAAACACCCATGACCCGAGAACAAACATCTGCTTTTTACACAAATATTTGCCCCTACTGGGAATCGAACCCAGGACCCGCCGATCGAGAGGCAGCGTCACTACCACTCGACCAAACCGGCCGTCATTTGGTTGAGTGGCAGTAACACTGCCTCTTGATCGACGGGTCCTAGGTTTATTTCGTCTCCCCCCCCCCCCTTAATACGCCTTTGGTTCCCTCCTTTTAATTTTGTTCAGCAGGACTCATATTCTTTTAGCCTGTAACTCATCCAGCGTCAATAATAATTTCCGTTCATTTCATTGCCTCTTTTAGTTTGCGTGCGCGTAATATCTTTCTACACCCGGCCATTACGCGATCTTTGTAACCGCTATGTGGTCCCATAGATTACATATTACATCTCGATACAGTTAAGTAGCTGATATCTGCTATAAACTGCATGGGACGTATGGTTGTGCAGCCCCCGCACTATTAAGCATTCGTTTCCAGATTTGTTTCTTGGAGAATACAGCAAGTATATGCAAGTTCTTTTAGCAACATCAGCACTAAGTAATAATGACATACCCAGAATCGCTAAATTAATTCGTCCCCACTAGGCCTCACCTCACCACGCTGGACAACTGGACAACTGGACGCTGGACAATGCGGGTTGGTGGACTGCTCGTCTTTCGAAAATGAATTTGCGATACTTTTCTAAGTGAGCTACATCAACTCCACATATGTAAACGGCTTGTTAATCCATTTGTCGATATAGAACAGAAACGGTAGAGAGCGGTAATTGAATATAATTGTTGAGTGAAGCTTGCTAATCATAGACAAGTAGGAATATTCAATGTGAATTGTGCGGAGATGACTTGTTTATACCGTTGCATATATGAATATACTTACAGTTTTTCTACTGAGTTTTTCTATCAAGTCTTCCTCTGACGCTATTTGATTTTATTTCAAACCTTTCAAATCTAGACAGCTGATATGTTGCGCAAACAGTACAGAATATATTTCTGTTATTGTGTGCAAATAAAGGAAGAAATTGCTCTATAGCAATAAGACCGCCGCGTTGTTTGTACGCTACATGATGAACATTTGTTTTTGTTTTAATGTTATGTTTTTTTTGT
Source organism: Aproaerema taeniolella (assembly GCA_949987775.1). Taxonomy (NCBI): domain Eukaryota; kingdom Metazoa; phylum Arthropoda; class Insecta; order Lepidoptera; family Gelechiidae; genus Aproaerema; species Aproaerema taeniolella. Next base: position 10,359,554 of record OX465268.1, on the reverse strand, counting down.
GTGCAATAAAGAGTACCTATTGTATTGTATTGTAATAAAGTAGGTATATTGTATTTTAAGAAAGGATTTTACAAAGTTCCCAGAGGAACGAAGTCCCGGGCATCCCATTGTTTAGTAATAAAGATAATCTTTATATTTTACCAAAAGATTTAAATAAATATTCCTATTATTTTACATCTGTTCAGTCAAAGAATTTCAATAAAAATAATAAACAATTTAAGTGAGCTCGTTGATGTCTTTTGTATGAGCGAATTATAAACAAGTTTTAAACCTTGCTTAATCTATATTAAACCTACTTTTACATCGGTAAAGGTTACACGTTATCTACAATTGAACCTAGACTAGTCACAGCACAAATATTTCGCAAATGTAGAGTCGAATATTTTAAAGTTTGCATTACCTCATACCAGGATCTTTAAGCGCAAATCCTCTGCCCAGGATTCAAACAACAAAAAATATCACATACACAACCAACCTTTTTGGTTGCAAAACTTTTTTGAATGTCACTTTGGAACACGAAACGAACACTAGCGGTTTTAAAATTAAACAGAAACAAAAACCTGCTTGATATTTTTAAACGAACGCGCGTGCGCGTTGGCTACCGCGTCGATACTGGATTGTGATTGGAGCGAGCTAACGCGGGAAACTGACGTAGTTCATGGGTACTGTTCTAATAGTTTTTTTATACCTTAATATCTGTAATAAATAAGGGACTTATCTGCTAATCTTATCGGATTTATTCAGAGTAATGGGATTTTCATGAGTATAGAAAAACCTTCTCATTTTGTATTGATAGCCAACGCGCCAATCTATCTATACATATTATAAAGAGGAAATATTTGATTGTTTGTTTGTTTGCATTGAATAGGCTCCGAAACTACTGGACTAATTTGAAAAATTCTTTCACCATTAGAATTCTACATTATCCGGGATGGACATAGGGTACACGAGTATCCCGAATTCCCACGGGAACGAAGTCCCGAGCGGAATGCTGGTAAGTAATAAATTGCATGATCGTCACAAATACTCAAGTTTTATTTTCAGATATATTTTCCTTTTTTTTTCAAATATTAAGTAGAGACGTTGTCGCTGAATTGATTCAGGGTTTGACTCCCGATGAGACAAATATCTATGTAAAAACCGACGTTTGTCATGGGTCTGGGTATTTGTATTTCCTTGTGTCTCCAGGGACCACGGCACAAGAAAAATAGTATGGTCTTTTAAGTGTGAATCTTTTTTTTTTACTAAAGTGGAATGAATGAGTCTTTTTGATGTGACACTCCTTATTAAATCTTTACACAGCGATTAACTTACTTATAAATATTTTTAATTGTTAAAGCCGTTTCAGGTAGATTTGAGTCAAACTCGACATTACAGTAGAATCCTCAATTGAAGAATGGCCACACCCGCCAAAGTTTAACTTAAATCCAGCAACAAACAGGTTTTTATGTAAATCGACCAATAGCGTAACTCCAAAACTATTTCATGCACATTGTACTGCATTGCCTTTGGTCTGATTCAGTCCGCTTACTTCGTTAGGAAACTGCACGCAAATTGTCAATATAAAAAAATTGATATTTAGCGCAGGCACGCTAAACTCCTGTTGATGTTTTGATTGGTCATTAAAGTCATTAAAACCGTTGAAAACTATGTTAATAAAGTTTAGATACAGTTACCTAATGCTTTTATTTTTTTATCAAAGAAAATAGTACCTACTTCAACTGTTCATTATACAACACTTTATTGCATACAAAAAACATAACCATAAAACAAAAACAATCTTGTAGTGTACAATGCGGCGGCCTTATTGCTATCGAGAAATCTCTTCCAGCATCCAAAGTTCATTGCGTCGCGATGACAAATATGTAGATTCTATTAGGCGACTTTTTAATTAGTTAGGGAAAATTAAGGTCCGTATTACAGAACGCGACTCAGACGATCTCCACTTAATTAGTGGTCATCTTTGTAATTTTGATAATGAGATAAAGAAACAATCAATACTTAAGTATAGACCAAGACTTGGGGCCCATATTACAGACGGAGATTTAAGTGTTGATGTATACTTAAGTATTGATTGTATCTGTCTCTCAAAATGATAATTAAACGACTGCTACTTAAGTATAGATCAGAGTCTGAGTCGCGTTCTGTAATACGGACCAAAGAATATATAAAGTCGAAAAAGAAAAAAAACAGCTGTGCGATCAGCTGATTAAGGAAAATATAAAATTTTGTTAATTTCATATCGTGACGGTGTGAAAATTCGTGATTAATGAAGATATTTTGCTTGAATTGATAATATTTTAAGGTCGGGGTAAAATCAATTTATTTAATTCACAGGGGTAACAATATTGAAAAGGCTAGGAAGCACTTCTTCTTATCGTGTAGGTATAGTCAAGTGTGTGGCGAACTTGGCTAACCCTAGTGTCAAAAATTTCAAACCGCACAATGGCCTCTGACTTGGTTTCAACGACTGCAGTCAATCGAGAACAGCCGGGACCGACAGCTTAACGTGCTCTCCGAAGCACAGAAACGCTCGTGACAAATTGACACTTTGGTCACCCATCAGGTTCCCTGCCTCTGTGTACGTTGCTTAACCTCACTGATCGGTTGAGATCGGCAAGTGCAAATGGGTTACGCGCGCTTCTGACTTAGTGTGTAGTTCTAAAAGTAAATCTTCAAGTGTACTATGTATAGAGTTGTGTTGTGTAGATATTTAACCTAAATTCTTCAGTATGGTGACTCATACGCGACGCATATTTAAATGTTTGGCCATGCGCATGCGCAGTGGAGTAGCTACCGAAGGGCTAGACGTGGCAGAGCACTGGGGCCCCCAAGCTCAAGGGGCCCCTAGCTCTGACTTACAAACTATAAATTGAACTAGTGAAAATTTCTCCCACATTCGGAATATAAAGAAACCAGATTCCAGAAACGCGACTTTAATAATAGCAACTTATTTTAAAAAATATAAGGGAATTCCCAACAAGTCCGTCTGGTTCGCGACCACCCTCCTACCGAAGTCTGACGCCAAACAGCTTGCTGTGTTCCGTCGGTGCGTGGAAGCATCAGTGCCTTTACAGGCATTTTCTGGGTTAACTCGCTCCATCGTCGACCTCATGGTCAAGAGTTAACCCATCTTATAATAAAATAAATAAAATAATAGTCTCAAACGTCTTTGTGGATTAAGTACGACAAATCTGGAGTACGACGAATTCGGAACACGACGAATACGGAACACGACGTATACGGAACAAACGATAGTTGGGGCCCTAGTAAATTTTTTGCCCCAGGGCCTTTGATTACCTAGCTACGCCACTGGCCATGCGCTTATCTTTACGTGTAAACCTCGAAAATAAGCGAGCTAACAAACTCGCTATCGTACATTTTTTTACTATCATTTGATTCCTAAAGCAATTAATCCTAGGTTTAATACAGGGATGTCATTCATCCATCTATACACAACACGCCTATAATCACATGACGCCACGTTTGACATTTAAAGGATTTTCCTTTTTAATATGATTTAACTTTAAGGCGACTACAACACCCGAGAAAGGCAGCACACATAGGAATAGTGCCATCTCCGTCTCTCAACAGGCCTGGGCCGGCAGTGCGAACAGTGTCGATACACGAAGTTTACGGACTATGAAAGCGTGCGTGCGTAAAAACATGTTCGAAAGTTAGAAAAATGAGATTTATGGAAAGGTAACAGCTTAAATCGAAAAATGCGTTAACTACTTATCGAGAGTTTTCAATCACGAACATTTTGATAGCAAATTCAAGTTCCTGTGTGCATTTTACTATCGTTTTTACAGCTTAAAAGATACACAATATTGGGAATTTAGAGGTGACTTTGTGAGCTTTTTCTATCGAACCAAAAGTGCTGAATCATGTTTTCAGCAAGAATCTTATCTAGTTTATGTCCTGAATATTACCGTAGTTTTTTTGTCTGCGATTTAATGCAGTGCGTCATGCTTATCTACGCATCATATAATCGTAATTTAGGTGCTGTAGTCGCCTTAATTTCCACGCTGGACTAGGAGTGAAAGAAAAACTTAGAATGGACCAGCTGCCAAGCTGAAAAGCTAAAAGTCAGTAGGGACGCGAGGTTTTACTGTATAGTGGGCGAAAGGCTTGCAACCTATCAACACTATATATCATGTTTCATCTAAGAAACCTCAAGTATTTTATCTGGACTACTGATGCTCTGCCTGCGCCGTATGGGATTACAGGCGTGAGTGTATGTAATATGTGTGGATGTGTAGGTAACGTTAATTTAAGCCATATAACCCGTACGATAGCCCGGTGATAGCCCAGCTGGTAAGGTCGCCGGTTCAAATCCTGGTGCGGGCCTGTACCACTAAATTCATCTTTTTGGATTTATGTACGGATTTCTAATTATCACTTGCTCAACGGGGAAGGAAAACATCGTGATGAAACCCCGGCGGTCCAAGAAAATTCATTTTCGAAAGACGAGCGGTCTACCAACCCGCATTGGGTCAGCGTGGTGGACTATGGCATAAGTCCCTTTCTTATTTCGAAGGGAGGCCCGTGCCCCTCGGTGGGGACGTATATGGGCTGGTAAAAAAAACACGAATTAACTTGAGACCCAGGTCTCAACCCAGGCCGACGACGCGGCGACGTCATGCATCTTCGGTGTACGGTGTGCGGAATGATACTCGTAAAATGTCGAAAGAGTCGAGACTCGTACGAGTGGTAAGTATAAGTAATTCAGTTTAATTAACACAACAAACTTTCAAAATAAAGCGTCAGGAAACGAAATAAGTACCCTACGATGTTAAATAATAGTTATCGTACCCAAATCTCAATAATCGTGGGAACTGTACTTATGGCTTGTTTAAAACGTATTGTCACACCGGAATATTGAGGTCGCTTTAACTTATATTATAAGGCACATACCTACACGGTCGTGCGTGTTGGATTTTATAGTCGGACAAGCGGCTCGCCCCGGCTTCGCACGAGTAGCATAGACAACGTTTTCGATGAAAGCTTCCAGTCGACTTGATTTTTCCGACATTTCTAACAAAAATGTTAGAACCAATTTATTTATATGTATAATGATACATAAACCTTTCTCTTTAACCACTCCGTCAACTGATTAAAACTGTATGAAAATCCCTTCAGTAGTTTGTAAATTTATTAAAAGTCGAAAATTACTTTATTATTTAAAGAACATTTTGTATGTTTCTTGAAAACGTCAAAATAAATACATTAGCAAAATAGTGAATTAAATTAGCATGTTTGACTTCGTGATACCATTGGGAGTTTGATAAAAGAAAACCATGATTTGGAACCCTTAATGGGCATCGCCAAACTTACATAAGGTTAACAAAAAGTGATGAAGCCCTGAATTCATGATTTTACAGTGAAATTTTCCCTAGGAAAAATTTCAAGATTTTGTCATGGTTTTTTATATTTTCTGTTTAAAAATTAAATTATTATTATTTAGATATGCGTACATCGCAAACTGATAGCGGAGACACGCGGCGCGGGGGAGCCGGCGCGCGTGGCGCGGTTTGCGAAGCTCCAAAGTAGGTAAACAAGGGAAACTTCTTAACTTTACGTTTCCGGGGAAAATAAATTACTTGTAGCCAATTATAGTTATGTGTAGATTCCAACATTTAAGTATTTGCTAAGTTGTCCCTTACACCGTGTATTACCTACTGTTAAGTAGCTATGTAAGACTATACTTACTAAGTGTTTAGTATCCAAATATGGCCGAGGCGAAGGTAACAGAATTTTCTTACTACTTACAAATGACTCAGAGTTTTCCCACGACCAAAACAATACGATCTTTTACCTCTGTCCCACTCGTCTACCATACTATTTAGACAAGGACAGAATACGTTGTAGGATTCACAAATTGCATTAAGTTAAGACGAACCTTGGAGTCGTTAGTGCGGTTGCATGTTTTTGAAAGAAACATTTGAGTATTGTGGTTTGGTTTGGCCTAGATAAAGGTCTGCGTACAAAAGATGTCGCAAAGTTAAGCTAATGGTCACCATTACGGACAGGAAGTTAGAGATTTTCTTGTTCGGTGTGGATTGAAGTGGTCAGCATAAGTCTGACTTACTTTTACTTAACTCTATTTTGTGTATAAAGCAGATTTTTGCTCTCTGGTCATGGGTATTTGTGTCTGTCTTTGTGTATGTTGCATTGCAAGGGACCCACGACACGAGGGAAAACCTTAGCCTGAGCCTTTGAGCGTGTAGCGTCCATTTAGGTGCCATCAGTCCTGGAATTGTCAATAGGCCGTATAGGCCACGGCCTAGGGGCGGCAGCGTTCTAGGGGCGACAGATTTCAGAGGACTCTCACTCAATTAAGTACAGAGAATAAAAGTCAAACAAGCTCACTGGTTTTCTCATGGTTCTTTATACTAATACGTTAAATCCCTATGGATACTCATTCCTATCGAAAATGATATTATAGATGATTTTGCTATTAAAAAATTCTCGTAAAATATCGTAATTCTTGTATTTTTTACGCTCTTTCTTACTGACTAATTCATTTGTTTATTTAAATTTTGTGCTTTCCTCTACAAATAGAAAATTATTATTTTAAGAAAGTACATGGGGCGGCGAAAAAAAGAGGCCTACACTCATAAAAAATATAAATTCGGCACTGGGTGCCATACGCCTACACCTTAGACTATGTCTAAAAATCTAATAACAGACAGTATAATTGGTTGACTTAAGGATATGAATCGATCCTCTACACTTAACAACTTATCCCAGGCAACATAAGTTGAAATATGAAAAATAATTTCGCCTCTCCATACAACTTGTGCGATAGCTGACTGCTTTAGTATGATAAATCGATTTTTTTGAAATATCATTTGGATGCCATGGATATCGTTTTCACGAGGAGTAAAATAAAAATAAATTTGTATCTAATCAGATCAGTTGTGAAGGGAGGCGAAAATTTTCTTTCATCTTTCGACCTATGTTCATTGTTCCTTAGGGAAGTAAAGTAAAGTAATCTTTATTTGCAGTAAAATGGTTATTACGGCTGGAATAATAACAATATGATTGGCATCTCATATTTAGCTAGCATCTAGCATGCAATGTGTTCTTAATAAAATAAAAAATAAAGTAAATAAGTTTAGTGGGCTGACATACAACATCTAAGGCGTGAACGGGGCAGAGCTTTTAAAATCCCGAAAATACAGCGAGTTAGGCATCTTTGTGCCATTCGCAGTGGAGACCTTAGGCCCATGGGGTGCTGAGGCAAAACAATTTATGAAGAGCCTCTCTAAGCGTCTCATCGAGGCAACAGGTGACAAGAGAGCTGGCAGTTATTTTGCACAACGAATAGGTTTGGCCGTGCTACGCGGGAATGCTGCCAGTATCTTGGGCACGTTGCCTCGATGTGGCGCGCTGGAGGAGGTCTTTTATTTATAGAATGTATAGATCAAATAATTTAAGTAAAATATTTTGTGAAAAAAGCATAGACAATAAAAATTACGCAGGCGTGAGTGTATGTATACATACAGACATACATACACTCACGCCTTAGATCCCTGTTGGGATAGGTAGAGCATTAAGTGGTTCTTAATCCATTTGATGCCACTTTTGCCATACATTCTGAGAGGATTATAAGATGGAACATGAGTTATTAGGTGAGCTGACACACTTCCATAATATTCGCTAATTTAAGTTCTCAAAATACTATAAAGCAGTAAAACTAGGTGACACAATAAAAAGCCACATTAACAGCTAACCGCGCCACATCTAACGACATACATACTTATTTTATTTATATTTACGTCCTCTGTCACGCACTTGATACGTGGTGTACGGTTACGGAGCGTTATGGCCTGGTTTATGTGGAACTTCCGATGACTCCTTATGGGGTTGACTCCATTTTGTGGTGGCTAAAAAAAGACGCTACATATTCAAAGGCCCAGCACACTGAGGTTTTTTCCTTGGAATGTACATAAAGTCAGACACGAACACCCATGACGCGAGAAAATCTGCTATTTACATAAATATTATTTCAGTGTAAAAAAATAAGTTTTTTACACTGAAATATTTTTTATTTATTTTTTATTTGTCCCGACTGAGAATCGAACCTAGGACCTCAAGTAGCATCGCCAGTACCACTCGACCGATACTTTCCTTCCTTACCTTATACGGTAAGGAGCTAATCACCTATAGGTGTAGTTAATCTACGAAGTCCCGGGCGGAAAGCTAGTCACTTATCAACAACAAGTACTTAACCTTTTTGTAATGCATGCTTTTACGATAGAAGCTATAAGGTAGGTCACATAATGTATCATCTTTCTTAGATCCACCTGCCCACTACAAGTACGTGAGAGTATTTCAATTACTCATGCTCCCACACCCGTAAAATGGATGGGTTAAGGTTACCGTAGAATACTATCTTAAAACTTTTTAGTGTGCGTAGGTACTATCGAATGCAATCTCCTCGGAGTTGCATCTACGCTTACTGGCCGGTCGCTTTGCGCAGATTATTTTAACAAAGAACGTATTTTTTAAAATTAGAATATTTTGAATGTTCCGCGCAGTGCGAACGGCCATGCATCTCCTTGACGGAGAAGATTTCTTACGACCACAAATTATAATAATATACACATTCAACACGGTCTAGGGATATTGCACGATTTTTCATACAAAAGAGGTCTGTTTGAGAAGCTATAAAAGCATACTCGAGATACATGGAGGGCTATAATTGCATAAATTCGCATAAAAAAATGCATAGTGTAACCATGAGGTCAGTCGTCATAAATTCGACCATTTTCATACAAAAAGCAGGCAAAAAGTGCATTTTCGTTTTCGTTTCCGTCACGTTTTCATTAATTTCAAGTTAAACAAAATTTATTGACTAGAATCTAAAATTCAGGTATAGCACTTGCTCCATGTATCTCGAGTATGCTTTTATAGCTTCTCAAACAAACCTCTTTTGTATGAAAATTCGTGCAATATCCCTAGATCGTGTTGATGTGTGTAGTAGTACCTAAGTCCGAGGAAGCGCTGGCGGGATGAGCTAGATGGCTTTTAGAAAGAGTGGGCGAACACCACACACCACCGTGACGCCTGGAGGAAACGAGGGGTGGCCTTTGCCCTGCAGTGGGACAACACTGGCTAATTTTAAAAAAAATATGGGCATACGACGGTGCCCTCATCGTGCTAAACGAAATTCGCAATTATTCTGCGTAACCTACTTCATCAATCAAAAACTTCAGAATCAATAGACTTTAATCCCAACAATGCCTGTCGATCGGCACAAGCCAGAAGCCAGAACGTCCCCAACAGGGTGTATGGGACAGCTTAGCAAATACTTATATGGTGGAATCTACTCATAACTACGATCGACTACAGATATTTATTTTTTCCCGGAAACGTCAATTAAATGAGTTTTCGTTATTTACCTGTGGCGCTACGCAATCTTCCACAATGCGACCGAGTGTGTTCTTTATTGTAAATATTTTAATTGAAAAGCAGAAGTTATTAACAAACATAAAAAATATTTGAATTTTTTTCTGAGGGAAACTCCAAAAATCATTCAGAATGGTGGTCTGAGTTCAGGGTTTAATTTTTTGCTAAGCTGTCCTTTACACCCTGTATTAGGTATTAATTGATTATTTAACTTTTACCACTATAAATCTTTATAATATTAAAGTATATATTTAACTTTTAATGTTTTTCAAATAATAGGTGTTTATAAAGGCGATATCAAACTGGTATAAGTTTCAATAAAACAACAGAATCTACTACACATATAATATATTAAATTGTGATACATATACATTTACCTACATTTTAATATTTTATATAATATATTCAGTTTTAACATCGAGAAAAAGTTTTCAGGTGTAATAAGTAAGTACAGGCCTTGGTTAGTATATACTTTGCTACATATTTACTGCTTTAAAAAAATTTAATAAAAAATTTGGAATGGCACAAAATTTTTGATAAGACCCTATCTATGTCTTATCCGTGAAAAAAATCATAATTTCGACACTCAAGAGCACGTTAAGCTTGACACTTTGGACCGGCCCTGCATAGTATGGCGCGCAGTATAAATCAGAGCTCAGCTTAAACTGGTAGTTTAAAGCGTGACCTGCTCTTGACTGTACTAAGTATATTGGTAATCTTTTTTCTTTAAAAAACAAATTAGCAACAAATAAACTTACAAATATTGTAATACAATATATATTATAATACATATTTTATAACAGGAGTTACAGAAAAGTTGGTAAAGTTCTAGATTTTATTACAATTAGGGCTTAACTTGACTAACTGGTGATATGCAGTAATTCAGTGTTAGTTTATGTATCCTCTATCTTATGTTAAATATGTATATGAAAAGTTTAGTACTTTAGATATTCACTGTTCGAAACAATTTAATTGACTCTGACATGGAAATTTTTCTACAATAAGTATCTGAACGAAAAATTAAATTTAAACCATTCACCGATTAATCAAGTTTCACCCTATATATTTTTTATTATTATTAGTTTATTTTATTAATACTATTTAATGTTACAACCTTTTTGTAACAACTGGAATTGCAAAGGTACAATTTCTTTTCTAAACTACATATCGTTTTTATTTTACTTTATTAAAAGGGTATCGTTGTCAATATTTCACGAGAGTTACCTGATTTTTTTACCAATATCTAGAAAAAATATTTTAAGGTCATCCCAGAACAACAGTAGTGTATGCTAAAATAAAAAATATTGACATATTACAAGAAGATTATTGTATTGTTATCTCATTTCAACTACGTTTTTTTCAGTACAGATTTTTTTTTAATAAAAAAAGATTTAAAGAAATCATAGTGCAATGAGACAAACTTTATTCGTTGGTTTTTTGTAATTAGGTTTTAAAATACTTATTTTATACATAGTACGGCATATTACACAGAGCATATCGCATGTTAATTTATATTATAATATGAATATATATTATGACAGTAAAAGCATTCCAAGGCAAGGTGTTGTACATATAAGAAAAAAAAATCCGACTAAAACTTCGTCAACTTACACATTATATTTACTTATTTAATATATTTCTTACTAATACTAACACGTATATTTTATTACATTACCTAAAGATTTAATTTTTAATTTTTATGGTAATATAATTATGATATTAATTCTATAACAGAATTTTAAAATATTGAAATATTTATCATTATAACAAGCAACGAATACAAAACTTTTATAATTAAAAAAAACTCACAAAAACATTTATAATATAAAAAATAAGGTCCACCTTTAGTTTGGCAACAAATACGCTTTATAAGCATGTAAATTATTATTTTCCTAACTAATAAAGATATGAAGTTTTATTGATTGAGAAACCTACTTGATTGAGATTCAAAAGTATAAAAGTGGACCTCCAAACACATTCACAACAGTTGTTTAACAAACTTTTAACTTTCGCCTTCGCATTCCCTTTAGCATTACTATAAGATGGATAAGTACAACAATTTGGTCTTATACTAGGCAATTCGGTTTAGCAGTGTTCCGCAGACATTTTTATAAATATTATCGTGGCTCAAAACCATTTTGGTCTTGTCTGAATACTTTTTTAACAACCTTTAGATATTATTAGATAAAATATTAATCATTGTATGATTTTTTAAAATTATTATCAATACTTTCTGATTGTTCATTTGTTGTATATTTGATGAGGAAATTGTTATATTTAAAAAAAAGTTTTCTTTCATAGGTATAATAGATAAATTTACACTGGTAAGTCTTTATAAGAATGTATATTCATACACCCCGTATGTGTAAGAATATAAATGATATTTCTCTTCATAAGATCGCCCGACAAACCGAATTAATGTTGGTTCACAGCCCTTTATAGTCTTGCTTAGATAAATTGTTCTTTTTAACTCTGCCCAACTATTTATATATTAAATAGGTAGATATTATTTTTGAAAAGTGAGTAACGTGATTTTTTTTTAATTTTGAGCAAAAGAACTTAATCTTCTGAACATAATTTCGGTCATTGATCATCAATGGTCTTATCTGCATTTGTATAATTTTTTGATTTGTTCATAAGTAGGGCAGAGTTGTCTATGATAATAAAAACTAAGAGGCAGGAATGAAATCCATGTGCATAGTCTTAAATACGATGTTTTTGTAAAATTAAAATGTTACTTTGGCGATGCACTGAGTACATTTACCTCTATTTAAAAGTAATGGACAATTGGATGACATTTTTAGGTCTTCAGGTACTGGGTAGTTTTTATTTTTTTCCCAAATATCCACACACAACACCAATTTTTTATGTATTTTTTACTCAGCTTTCATCACCATGCGTAAAAATATTGTTATCGATATTTTTTTTAAATGTCGTCCATTTGCATTTTTCTTCATTGTATAAGTTTTCAGTTCTTTTCACAACTTTAACATTACGTTGTTATTTTGATCTTAGCCTCTTCTATTCATTGCTCAGTCTCAGGGAATGTATAGTTGGTAAGTCTATTCGTTTCCTTAATAAATATTTTGTGTTCTCACATTTATAAATATCATAAAAAATATTTCAAGGAAATTATTTTTGAAATGTACACTTTCTGTGATTTCATTACTTTCCTATTTTTATTTTCAAAGATTATTATAACTTACGACTAACAACTACATCAAGCTTTTTTTTTGTTTTTAACCTATATTATCGCGGCCATTTTTTTAAATATGTCGGCCTAAAAATTGAGAAGACTTGAAGAATGGAAAATATGTTTTTTAAATGTTTTTAATATGAAAATGTCACTTAAAAATATGGATATGTTAACAAGATGGCACTTTAATACTCTCGCGCCTTTGTACATAAAAATAGTTTAGAAAAAAATCCATTTTTTGAATGACATTTAAATATTAAATCAGTTGGTTATTTCTTTGAGGATCACTAGATTTGTGCGTGACATCATATTTTTAATTAAACTTTAATTTTTGATATTATTTCATCTGACAACCTACAAAATTCCTGTAATAAAGTTTGGCAAAAAAATCGTAATGATCGAGTTTCGATTGACTAGGAACAAATGAAATTGGCGAAGTTTTTCAATGAAATAAGGTGTTAAGTAGCTCAGTCTGAACATTTCAAATGCAACAAACGCAAGGGACGGATTGGTTGAATGTTTAGCAGTAAACAAACTGACAGTTTATGCATCATGACATGAATAAACATTGAACCAACGTTATTTTGTTATTAAGTCTAGCCGACTTGTGAATTTGCCGCTAAGATTCATTAATGGCTTATTGTGACGCACCGATTAGAAAACACGTTTAATGTTACCGGTTTAAGGGTATATTTTTCGCAATCGTAAAATGATCAGTTTGCTGTTCGCTAGGAACATCAATCCATTTTAAAAACTAATAAGATCTATATATTCTGATTCTTATTTGGTGTCATTGGCTCGCCAGCAAAGAAATCGAGACTTACTTACATTGATTTCAAAATAGAAATATAAAAAGATTAAATCAACATATTGTGCGATAAATTCGGGACTAAATCTTCTTATTACATATGAGAGAATACTTCAAGTTTTTATTTTTAAAGCGGAAACTTTTTTAGTCGCGTTGAGCGATTTTTGGTAAGGGAAAAACTAACAGATCCGCGTCATCGACCTGCGTTTTTTTTTCGTTTTAAAAACACGTTTTGAAATAAAATAAATAGGTAGATAGGTAATCTGTTATTACATAAATTATATTTTAATTTACCAACCTCGTTTAGTGAAACGAAAATATAGCGCACTGATTCGATTTCTCTAATGGCGACCATAATTCGGCTTCTTTTGCAATATAACTTTAACATTAGGCAACTAATAGTAAAAAATAAATTCTTCTGTCTTTCAATTTACATTACTGCACCATTCGCTCGTCCCCAATTTTTGTCGAGGTAGACAAATTTGTGAATATAATATAATTGTATCTAAGGAACTAGTTGTTTTGTTCACCCAGCGATCACATTTGTAATAAACTTCACATTCGATCTTTACTTTTGGAGAGTTAAAAAAAATATATCTTTCAGTAATAGCAGAGTGGCACTTGTATAAAATCACTGTATTTGATACAGTATCGCGATTCTTAAAGCTATCAAAGATGATATAAATATTTATTTGTAATACTTCGTTCTCATTTTGTGCAATGCTCAGTTCAAACCCTCATTTTATGTTTAAAATAATAATATAATCTTTTTTACTTTGGCAATACTCAGAAAGATGGTAAAAAAATCCAATTATTATTTTAAACAACTTGTAACGCTTGTTTTACAATATTTACAAAGTCACGGGTTCTTTTGACTAGATGTTTCGTTAATTCGATTCCGTTGTCAGAAAACTACTTAATCACAAAATCGGTCGATTCAATCGTACACTAGTAAAGCTTAGTTATTCTAGCTACAAATTCAGTGTTTAACAAACATTTTTGTGTTCAAATGAAAAGAAATCAGCTTGAGCCAATATAACAAATACATTTGCATTTCTATGCCTACATTCCAAAATTCTTCAACTTTGTTCTTTCAGTCCGATGTAAATATCCCAATTTGCCCTGTAATAGGTAATATCTACATATTTGCTATTGGTATTTGAATTTTTTTTGCAATTTAACTGACTCAAGCTGATTTTTCATCAGTTATTTTGAATGGTGAACCCTTGAAGCGTCTTAAGTTTAGGGATACACAAATATAAAAATCTGATCCTATCTCTTTTACTCATACTTGTTAAGAATGAGAAGACAACGTGTAGGCCTAAACTCAAGTCGCGACGAGAGATTTAAACACAATTACAAGTTTTCGTTTGGGTATAAAGTTATTAAAAATCTAATTTGACTTTGTTGATATTAGTTTTTTTGCCTTTGGCATGATTTGATGTGTTTTCAAGCAGAGGCAAAAATTTCCATTTTAAGTTTAAAAATTCGTGTTTCTGGAAAGTATTTGAGATATTTTCATTTTTAGCCCCTGTTTTAAGTAGTTTCCAACATTGCACTTTTTACAACTAGATGATAAATTCGCGATTTTGAGATGTTGCCTGTAAACATATCATTCGGCCCTTCTCAATGCTTTTTAAATACAACGTGAAATCGATGTTATTTTATGTACGATCAACTTATTTGATTTCTGACTCATCGGATCGATCATGCTGTCTCTATTTCATTCACTCATAATGAATGAGTATGCATGCCATAATTGTTCAAAAAATGGGATAATCAGCTCAAGATTTTAGTTTACAAAAGTGTCAATAGATGGCGCCAGTCATGTTAATGCAGACAATTTAACAAAATTGGAAATGACATCCAGTTTAAAATCTAAGATGGCGGCCGTGAAAAAAAATTTTTTTTTTTAACTTACAACAAGGGCACCACCACCTCGCGACCTGCTTTAGCAGGTCGCGCACCACGCGAAACCTAGTCTTATACATCAATCAATCGACTCATCAATGCCCAGCCCAAACCCTTAGACCTAGAAAGCTGAAATTTGGTAAAAAGGTGTCTTTCATGACGCAAGCACTAAGATAGGATTTTTCAGAATTCAAAGTTTTTTTTTAAATTTCAAAGACATTTTGACTCGAAACTTCGTCAAGATATCTTGAAGCAAATTAACGGACACGTGTTTCGCGATTTTTCGAAAAACATCCCCTAAGGGGTCATGAATGAAATCGGTGACTAAAAAAGTTCTTTGCGCGAGCGAAGCCGCGGGAAAAAGCCAGTAAATAAATAAGAATGTTCTGAGTAACATTGTGTGTAAACATGACGCGAGGTATTTGCTGTACTATGGACAAAAGGCTGTCAACCTCTTACTATTATTATTCATCATGTTTCATCTAACCCTCAGAATTTGTGTCAAATGTGGCATAAAGTGGTTCAGAAATACTTTAGTCAAAAATAAAATAAGTTGAGCGTAAATAAGGTTTGAACGCCGTAAGGTGTAAATAAGCTCTTAATAAAATGATTTTAAATGTCTTTTCATTTAATTACTACTTTTAAGTAGTGTTTTAATAAATTACGTCAATTTCACCCTGTATTTAGAATACTATTTTCTAGAAAATTCATGCTTTATTATTGTTATTAGTTTTCACTTCTATATGTACATTTGATTTTTAAAAACATAATATAAATAATATAAATGTAGGTGGGAAGACATAAAAACTGATAGCTAAGCGGGACTCACATTTTAAATAACAAAGCCTTGGTTGTCTTTGACTACGCCGTTTCTGAGACAGCGTGAATACATATATCATAATAAAATCTTAATTATTCGATTGTAACTCTTAATATATCAAGACACAGTTATTAAACGTAAGTATATATAGGTGATGTCTTTAAATATTGTTTTTTCCATATTATATAAGTCTATATGCTCTAATGATAAGTATATATTTTTTGATGTTTTATAAACTAAATTAGATTTGACAAGATATAAAGTCGAATTTTCCATCTGTTTTTTCTTTATTTTACAAATAATGACGATGAAAGAAAGCGGACTTATATTTACAGTAATATATGTATGTTTTGATCAGTCCGCGATTTTGGTTTACGCTTTTCAACAGCACTGTACTATCTATGTAATGTACTGTCAGGTTCAAAGGTTAAATCAGCTACTCCTCATTGTCAAAACGCTCGCAAAGAATGTGTTTGAAATACTTAGCGGCATTATTTTATAGGTCTGTGGAAATACTATGCGTCATGCATTTCCGTCAATATTTGGTTTATTTTTATTTTATTAGATAAACATGAGGAGCTTCGTTTTCTGAAAAGACCGGCTGTAACAATTCAAATCTATTTAAATAGTTTATAAAAAATCACATTTAATGCCGAATTATCTTCAAATATTTATCATATTTAATACATATAGGAATAAAAATTGTTTAAGCTATGTACAAGCAATGTGACGTCACACTTTTTATGTGCGATAAGATAACATATTTTTACGTCTACAATACATTGATTTAACAATATTTTTTAAATTGATTTCGAACAGAACAACACGTCATTTCTTGGTAGTGTATACTTAAACACTTACATCAAAATACTTATACACTACCAAGAAATAACGTGTTGTTCGAAAATAACGCAATATATGAAGTTACTTATCTGCCCATTTGAAGTAACTTCGCTTCAAAGTTTGAAAGAATACTTTGGGGCTCGTTTAAATATAATTCAAGGAACTTTCTTCGATTTTAAGGTCCGCATTACAAAACGCGAATCAAAATTCTGATCTATATTTAAGTAGCAGTCGTCTATGTCATCTTGGTAGTGAAAGAAAGAGGCAATCAATACTTAAGTACAGATCGAGACTTGATCCTCCTTCTGTAATACGGGCCTAAGTAACCGTGCTGATGATTTTTGCGACTAGTTCTGTTACTTGTTTGTAAAAATGGCGCTGAACGTCTTGATCCTTTCAATACTGCGGGGCTACCACGTAAGCGAAGCTAATACTGGGTGAATATATGGAATGTTGTCGATTGCTTCTTCAAAAGGAGACCTTGATTAACGACATCAACCAAACACATCAATGTACATCATGCCATTCGTTCAGTCAGCATCAGCTTCGCTAAGGTGGTAGCCCCCAGGTTAATAGATTTGTAATTTTTGTGTCTTGTTCATTTTCAGTGATCAAGACGTTTTATTGCAGGATAAAAAACATTTTTTGATTAACTGCCTTCGTTTTAGGCCTTTTATAGACTAATTATTACGAAATCTAATTCAATAATTATTTTAAAAGATTATTCTTAATAAAGAAGTATCTGATCATACATCTATGTTAATTTTTTACACCATCTTAATTACACCTACGATAATATTTTTTTACGAAAAAACAAACTGTTTAAAAATTAATCAAGTTATAGATACATCCCAAAACATTTTTTTTATTTGCCTTCGAAATAAATCCGCAGTTTTTTTAAAGATAGGTACACAATTTAGACATAATCCCCTTGCGTAGAATCTAACCAAACGAATATGCTAAACATTTATTTATTTTTCTGTAGTATGATAATTGGTTATTATTTTTATACTTAGGGACCATCCATAAATTACGTCACACGAATTTCATGATTTTTTGACCCCTCCTCCCTCCTTGTCACAGCTGGTCACATTTGTAAGACTCCCCCCTCCCTAGCGTGACGTCACATATTTTGCATATTTTCCATTTTTTGTAATTTTTTAATAAAAGCAGTACTTAATAGTGTTGTTAATTTTTTTTGGGAACTCAAAACTCATTGTCTCAACCAAAGTCAAAACGTAAAAAGAGTGCTTAGGACTGAGGGAGTTAAGTTTGTCGTTAATATTTAACGCGTTTTGATACTCATAACACATTTTGAAATGTGACGTCACGAAACTCATGACCCCTCCCACCCCCTTGTCACACAATGTCACACATTGTCGACACCCTCCCCTCCCCTTAAAGTGTGACGTAATTTATGGATAGTCCCTTACAGATAATTTTTAAAAGAAGCACTAATGCTAAGTAGGCTAACGAAATTACTTACAGGTACATTTTTTCAGGTACCTTAATTTACTATCAACCCAATTTTTGTAGTTCAAAAAATTTGACTACAATAATCTACCTATACAATACTTTATTTGACAAATTCACTGATTTTATGATTCAAAGGAGTGTAGAGCTACTATTTCCTTATTGAGTCTCTCAAAAAACAAAACAACAATAAACTATGTTATTCGTAATTAAAATTATTGTCGACGATAAATAGATATGAAAATTAATTTAAAAAAAATACGCAGTTCTGAATTCAAATTATTGTAGGCGATAAATCTAAAGACAATTCGTGTTCATTCGGAAAATCGATGATTGCCGTAACACAAAAAAAAAGGAAACAATATGCACTTACATTGACGTCATGCAAATTTATCGAAAGTGCGCCGAAATATTGACAGTGTAACCAACCAATTTGAGCTTATCGATGGTAAAAGTAAAAAAAAAATACCTTGAAAGTCCACAATTTCCCGAACTACCACGGCCATGGGCCAGTTAAAAAAAAAACAAATCTGATTTTTGGTTAAAAGCAAACCCTTGAAAATCCCCACCCAGGGAGGACGCCGGAGACTTTGCTGTTTTACTTAAAACTACATGAATTACGTACACACTGTTAAAGAACAGAATAATCTATATCAAATTAACTATGGAATGTTATGAAACTGAATGCTACAGTCTAGATTCTTTAATTAACACATTGTGTTTGCTCCAAGTTCGCAAAAAAGTAAGAAATTCAACTTTTTCACGAATGTAGTGGTTTTCTCAAAAAACTGTAAGTGATGTCAAAACTTTCTAAAATACATTATGCCTCTACAAAATGAACCCCTGTTCATTGAAACATTATTGACAGTTTTTGAAATACACTCATGAAAAAAATTGCATTTCTTTGTATACAGGGTGAAAGGGACTTAGCTTAGGGAAGCTTAGCAGAAACTGAAACTCTGAACTGAGACCATAAGTCTGAATGAGTTTTCAGTGGAATTTTCTTCAGGAAAATTTTCATATTTATTATATTTTTAAATATTGTTTGCTTTAAAATCAAATTAGTTATAGTATACTCAATTTTTCAATAAAAAACGTTAATAATAGCGTAAAACACGAAAACCAGCAATGCACATCGCATTCTGATAGAGGCACGTCGCGGGGGGACCGCACGCGTGGGACGGTATCGCGTTACATTGCGTAGCGCGAAAGTAGGTAAATAACGAAAACTCCTTAACATGACGTTTCCGGGAAGAAATAATCATAGTTATGGGTAGATTCCACTACTTAAGTACTTGTTAAACTGTCCGTTACACCCTGTATAATTCGATAGGCAATCTACATAGATTATTCTATTATTTAACTTTTTGCACCTAACTCAAAATTTAGGTAAAACAGCAAATACTGAAAAAAGGTACCTTAAGTGGGGTATAATACCCTCTTCAACGTAATACAGCCGTGGTAAACTTCCCAAAATATTTTAAGGACGTCCTATTGGCCGTCTCGGTTGATTTAGAAGTCGCAATTCATCCCTACGTTTTCGTACCCGCACTTCGAAGTCAAACAGATTGGGTTCGGGCGCGGGCTGACTTCCCTGCCATCCGAACATTTCACGCAATAGTCAAATGTTGAATCTGAAAATAAACGATCTGTTTTATATAAAACTAGCTGATGCCCGCAACTTCGTTTACGTGTTAATTTTTTCTTTTGAACATATTGACGGTCCATTTAGTTTAAGATTTAGATTTTTACATACAAAAGTTTTTTCCCGCTAACTCCCGTTCCCGTGGGAGTTTTGCAATATCCTATTGCAACTAAGCTTTAAGTTTACTATGGTACCTGCATGCCAAATTTCAAGCGTCTAACTTAAGCGGTTTAGATTTTTCATACAAAAGGATTTTCCCGCTAATTCCCGTTCCCGTGGGAATTTCGGGAATTCCTTTCTTAGTGCACCTCTACGGTACCTAAGCTACGTCCCTTCCAAATTTCAAGTGCCTACGTTTAGCCGTTTAGACTGTGCGTTGATATGTCAGTCAGTCAGTCAGTTTCTCCTTTTATATATTTAGAAGATGACTTTAAAGCTAGCGAAACTTTAGGGGGTGAAACTGAACAACTGAGGAAACCATACTATTACTATTAGTCTACATTCATTGAATCACGGGCAATTACGTCCCGGACCTTTGGAAGGCATGTGTGGGGCATGCCATATTAATAATAATAATTATTACAAGCCCCCAGAATCCCACTCAATTCCAGAATCGATTTCTCATACCAATTCAATCAAGCTAATCGCACAGGTTGTATGAGGAGACATATTTTTTTGTTCATATTTCGACTTATGGCTGTTCAGCGTTATAGGGAGAATCACCTCCTAAAGTTTCGCTAACTACTTATTTTTAATTCACTTTTTTAAGTCTTCTATTTCCTTGGCATCAGTGTCGTGTTTACTACCTAAATGGTTTTCTAGTATAGGTACTGCCGTGTATGTATAGTATAAGTACTGTAGTGTGTATATAGTATAGAGGTATTGTCGTGTATGTACAGTATAGGTACTGTAGTGTATGTATGGTATAGAGACAACCGTTTATGTATGTATAGTATATATACTCACACGTAGGGTACGGGCCCGTCTAACTCTTGCAGCACGCACTCCGCTCGGAGCACGCTGTCGTCGCCCGGGTGCTCTGTATGTATAGTATATATACTCACACGTAGGGTACGGGCCCGTCTAACTCTTGCAGCACGCACTCCGCTCGGAGCACGCTGTCGTCGCCCGGGTGCTCTGTATGTATAGTATATATACTCACACGTAGGGTACGGGCCCGTCTAACTCTTGCAGCACGCACTCCGCTCGGAGCACGCTGTCGTCGCCCGGGTGCTCTGTATGTATAGTATATATACTCACACGTAGGGTACGGGCCCGTCTAACTCTTGCAGCACGCACTCCGCTCGGAGCACGCTGTCGTCGCCCGGGTGCTCTGTATGTATAGTATATATACTCACACGTAGGGTACGGGCCCGTCTAACTCTTGCAGCACGCACTCCGCTCGGAGCACGCTGTCGTCGCCCGGGTGCTCTGTATGTATAGTATATATACTCACACGTAGGGTACGGGCCCGTCTAACTCTTGCAGCACGCACTCCGCTCGGAGCACGCTGTCGTCGCCCGGGTGCTCTGTATGTATAGTATATATACTCACACGTAGGGTACGGGCCCGTCTAACTCTTGCAGCACGCACTCCGCTCGGAGCACGCTGTCGTCGCCCGGGTGCTCTGTATGTATAGTATATATACTCACACGTAGGGTACGGGCCCGTCTAACTCTTGCAGCACGCACTCCGCTCGGAGCACGCTGTCGTCGCCCGGGTGCTCTGTATGTATAGTATATATACTCACACGTAGGGTACGGGCCCGTCTAACTCTTGCAGCACGCACTCCGCTCGGAGCACGCTGTCGTCGCCCGGGTGCTCTGTATGTATAGTATATATACTCACACGTAGGGTACGGGCCCGTCTAACTCTTGCAGCACGCACTCCGCTCGGAGCACGCTGTCGTCGCCCGGGTGCTCTGTATGTATAGTATATATACTCACACGTAGGGTACGGGCCCGTCTAACTCTTGCAGCACGCACTCCGCTCGGAGCACGCTGTCGTCGCCCGGGTGCTCTGTATGTATAGTATATATACTCACACGTAGGGTACGGGCCCGTCTAACTCTTGCAGCACGCACTCCGCTCGGAGCACGTGTCGTCGCCCGGGTGCTCTGTATGTATAGTATATATACTCACACGTAGGGTACGGGCCCGTCTAACTCTTGCAGCACGCACTCCGCTCGGAGCACGTGTCGTCGCCCGGGTGCTCTGTATGTATAGTATATATACTCACACGTAGGGTACGGGCCCGTCTAACTCTTGCAGCACGCACTCCGCTCGGAGCACGTGTCGTCGCCCGGGTGCTCTGTATGTATAGTATATATACTCACACGTAGGGTACGGGCCCGTCTAACTCTTGCAGCACGCACTCCGCTCGGAGCACGTGTCGTCGCCCGGGTGCTCTGTATGTATAGTATATATACTCACACGTAGGGTACGGGCCCGTCTAACTCTTGCAGCACGCACTCCGCTCGGAGCACGTGTCGTCGCCCGGGTGCTCTGTATGTATAGTATATATACTCACACGTAGGGTACGGGCCCGTCTAACTCTTGCAGCACGCACTCCGCTCGGAGCACGTGTCGTCGCCCGGGTGCTCTGTATGTACAGTATATATACTCACACGTAGGGTACGGGCCCGTCTAACTCTTGCAGCACGCACTCCGCTCGGAGCACGTGTCGTCGCCCGGGTGCTCTGTATGTATAGTATATATACTCACACGTAGGGTACGGGCCCGTCTAACTCTTGCAGCACGCACTCCGCTCGGAGCACGTGTCGTCGCCCGGGTGCTCTGTATGTATAGTATATATACTCACACGTAGGGTACGGGCCCGTCTAACTCTTGCAGCACGCACTCCGCTCGGAGCACGTGTCGTCGCCCGGGTGCTCTGTATGTATAGTATATATACTCACACGTAGGGTACGGGCCCGTCTAACTCTTGCAGCACGCACTCCGCTCGGAGCACGTGTCGTCGCCCGGGTGCTCTGTATGTACAGTATATATACTCACACGTAGGGTACGGGCCCGTCTAACTCTTGCAGCACGCACTCCGCTCGGAGCACGCTGTCGTCGCCCGGGTGCTCCGCGTCCAGCATGTAGTACCACGGCCACTCGTCTACCCACTCGCAGTCTGAAAACTCCGATACTGACTGTGGGAGAAAAATTAACGTTTTAAAATAAATTGTGCACACTGAAAGACCTACACTGAGGTTTTCCCTTGTGTCGTGGGTACCTAACAGTCCATACTATAAAAATTGAATTTAAGAAGTACATCAGAAACATTGTAACTGCCTATTAAATTCGAGTACATCACCAGATCCTGACTTGGTGACAATGGAACCACGTCTGGAGTGTATACTGAAAATCAGTGCTCTGTCGCATTCAGCGACAATCATTGAGCTGCTGCCTGTTTCTGCAGCACATTTCTCTCTGTTTTTTTATTTTTATTTATGTAAACCTAATTAATCTAATTATCTATAATTTTTATCATAATTCCATAAGTTTGCTATTTTTTTAATTTAATGTAATAATGTAAGCAGAAATAAACGATTCATTCATTCATAATCTTTCGAACAAAAAAAGAATACTGAAAATCGGGTTCACAAATGGCGGAGAAATCGGTAAACATACTATAAAAAAAAACATAGAGCCTACCTTTTTGAAGTCTGTTAAAGCTTACCTTCTTAAGGCCTGGTGAGGCCGGCTCCGGCTCGTCCTGGTCTAAGACCCTAACGGCCACGTGCTGGTTGCGGTCACATTCGAACCGATCGTGTTCTGTGTACACAGCTGACAGCTCGATGGTCTTCAGGTCTTTGCGGAGACGGAGGAAGCCTAGCACGTCGTATGCCCAGATCCAATAGCCTGGGGATATGAAATATTGGGGAAGGTGACATTTTTTAAAATATTTTTAATCCTTCCACGCTAGACTGTGAGTAAAGAAAAACATACAATATGCTAACTGCCTACTAGTTTTATCTTTATTCTTTATTGTACTGTACACGCATATACATACAGATTACAGAGGAGAAAGGACATATACAACGGCGAGCTTAACTCAAGAAATGAGTTTTCTTCCAGCTAACCTATGTGAGTGGGAGAGGCAGTTGAAGTGGGCAAGGGTGTACCAAGAGAAAATGTGAAAAATTAAATTTATTAGGGTGTGTTATATTAAGTAAATAATATACAAATAAAATATATATATATATATTTATAAACACATGCAATTTGCTAAATATATAACAAATACCTACATATATAATACAAAATATAATATATAAATACATATAATATATGGATAATACTTAGAAAGATAAATAATGCTCTTTCAGCTCTCTCTTGAACGCATCCAATGAACGACTCGCTCGAATGTCATGAGGAAGTGAATTCCACGAACGCACAGAGTGCACCGTGAAGGAACCGCCATAACAGGATGAGGAGTGGGGTGGGAAACGAAGGAGAAGGGATCTACCGGTCCGGCAGGGCGCGCCACGTGGGATCTGGTACTCGAACTGCTCACGGAGGTACTGTAGGGAAACTGGACTATTAAAAATTGAGTAGAGGGTAGAGAGGACGTGCAAATCACGTCTTCGCCTGATTGGCAACCATTTTAATTGAGACCTATAAGATGAAACGTGGTCGTATTTGCGCAGCCCAAAAATAAAACGAATACACAGATTCTGAAGCCGCTCCAATTAGCAGACATCCGCGTAGTCGAGGAGAGGAAGGAGTAAGGATTGGACCAAGGTAACCTTAGCTTCAAAGGGAAAAAACTGCTGGAGTCGCTTGAGAGACTGAAACGAGTAGTGGACTTTTTTACTTACCTCATTTATATGACTGGACCAGGAGAGATAGCAATCGAAGATAACACCCAGGTTTTTTGCAGTTTTCGCATAGGCTATTGGAGTACCATCGAACACCACTGGTGGCAAAGTATTATTGACAGCTCTATTGTACAGTCGAACCATTTGAATCATGACCCACTTTGACAATTATTCCTATAAATTCAAAATTGTTGTAGGGTTTTCTTTCGCTGTCGCGCATGTCGCACATAGTACCTTTTAAATATTGTTAAAAATGTGTCATTGCGGATCAAAGATCTATGCAATTTTAGCCTTTGTTATCATTGCATTAGATAGGTTTTAGATAAAAAAAGTCCCAGTTTGAAATCAGATTGTTATCATTGCAATCATAATAAATCATAATCTAAACTCTTTGCTACAGAGAACAAAAAACAAAATAGTCAGATGTCTAACGTGTTAGATGTCAAGTTATTTTTGAGATGTATTGAGTCTGAAAAAAATTGAAATAAAAATCTAAGACAGTTAATCTTGAATAAATCGTATAATGGCCAATCTGGCAGAGCAAAGAGCTCGCATAGTACTACTCGGTGGACAAGGCTTAGGCATCCGTGAAATATCGCGAGACTTAAATATAAGTCGGAACACAGTCCGAACCTGGATTAGGAGGTACGCTGAAGAGGGCACCCTGAAGACAGACGACAACATAATCATGGAGTTCGTCGAATCATCAACCAACAGCGAACGGAAACGCAACAAAGAAGCAATACGAAGAACATCCGTTTACTCCAACCCGATATTTTGCAGCACAATACGACGTTTGTCTACAAACCATAAGAAACAATTTGCACCGCAACGGGTTGCATTATAGACATTACGTTAAAAAAGCTCAGTTAACGGATTCACACAAAACTGCAAGATTAAATTTTGCACGTAATTATTTAGACTTTGATTGGTCAAAAACCATTTTTACTGACGAAAAATCGTTTCGCTCTTCTCAATATGGTTGCCTAACTTTGTGGCGTTATGACAACACGCGGTACACCGAGGATCACGTAGTGCCCAACCAAATATCAGGCCGAATTTCTGCTAATATGTGAGCTTGGATGGATGCAGGAAGTGTAGGCGAGCTGGTTCAGATTTCTCGGCAAAATGCCGTGAACTATGTCAGTTTGTTGAAAGAAACTATGTTACCGACTTTCCGAACAGTTTACCCGCGAGAAGAAGTGCCAATATTCTCATTTGTTCAAGATAATTGTCGTGTGCATACTGCCAGAATTGTCTCGCATTGGTTTGCCCAGCATCAAAATGAAATCACTGTCATTCCATGGCTGTCTCGGTCCCCAGATAGAAACTTTGTGGGGTTTGATGGTTCAAATGTGGGAGAGCAAGAACGAGAGGGCCAAAGAAGCAATTGAGCTGCATTGTAACGAAATTTGGGATTACATGAGAGGAACTGACATTTGTAGTCGTCTAGTCAGGTCTATGCGTAACCGACTGCTAGACGTTATTGAAAGCAATGGTGCTTACACTCGGTTTTAGGTTAATTGGTAAATTTAATTTAATTTCTATAGGGTAATTTTTTTTTCAGTTTTTCAAGTGATAGTAATTTTTTTTTATTTATTTAACAAAATAAAGTTTATAATTTCTTCCACATTATTGTTTTATTTTAAAAATATTCTAGCAAATACAGGCAGATGAATACTGGAATAAGAAAACATCCTTTTAATCAGCCTTTGCTCAATTTTTCATATTTTTCAGAACCGGGTTGGTTTCAACTGTATTGAACTGAGAACCGGATCCCAAAAATATGGAACCGTAAACGGCTCCGCATGCCCTAGTTACTTGAAATGAAAGTGTCTTCGATTTTCATTCAAACTTTTTAGGGTTCCGTACCCAAAGGCTGACAACAGGACTATTACTAAGACTTCTCCGTCCGTCTGTCACCAGTCTGTATCTCATGAACAGTGCTGACCGATAGAGAGTTGATATTTTCACAGATGATGTATTTCTGTTGCTGCTTTAACAATTATTATTAAATACTTTTGAAAAACCGGTCTGATTCTTTTTGCCGTTTTTGCTTGATATAATAGATAATGGTTCGGAACCCTTCGTGCGTGAGTTCGATTCGCACTTAGTCCATTCTCGCTCGATATTATGGATAATGGTACGGAACCCTTCATGCGCGATTCTGACCACCACTTGGCCGGTTTTTTCGTGCAATACTCAATTATTGTAGATAGATTCTTAAATATGGCCCCATATGTGTTGCCACAATTCCGCCAATATCACGTAGCGCAGAAAATACACGACGGGGATTTCATGTACGGTAACACAAAAAATTCAAAAAGCCAAAAAATACAGAAGGTAGGTAAATATTGCAGTAATTTAAAATATATTAATATACTTAATTACGAAAAACCAAAAGTCAAACATAATAAAAATACATGAATACACACATTTCAAACGTAAAAATAAAAATATATAAAGGAAATAAACAAATTAGCAACCACTACTAAACTAAAACTTATAACTTAATCCTATTATCACAAATAAATTTTGATATAGCATAAATTACTTTAGACGAGAAAAACTGAGCTAAAATAATTTTCATGCTAGTAGGGCGGGGAATGTGAGCAGGCAAAATATCAAATAAGGAGGCCGAGATGTTGGGACAGTTGAAAAAAATATGGTCCAAATCACCTTCATCAATTCCACACTCACACAGGGAATTGTCCCTCACCCTTATTTTAGCTAAGTGCACAGGGGTGCAGGAATGACCCAACCTAATGCGACAAAGAGTGGAAGTGCATGATCTACTTAGTTTCCGAAATTTAAAGAACCAGGGTTTCTGGGGAACTTCAACCTGAATATCACCATAGTACTTACCCTTTCGAGTTTTGGAAATAGACCATAAATTATTCCAGGATTTTATAAGCCGATGACTTGCAAAGAAACAGAGATCTTGAGAATAAATTTCCGGATGGGAATCAGAACCAATCCGACAAGCCGACTTAGCACACCAGTCCACTGCCTCATTTCCAACTATACCACAATGACTGGGAATCCATGAGAGCACTATAAATTGACCTTTTTGGTGGCAACGAAATAACAGTTCTTTTATTTGTAACACGAGAGCAAATCTCGATTTGGATCGAAAAGGATTAGAAGAAAGAGCTTGAAGAAGGCTTAAAGAGTCAGAAAGAATGAGAGCTTTTGTAACATTATGGGAATCTAAATACTTAACGGCTTCTAAAAGAGCAATAGCTTCTCCTGTAAATGAAGAAACAGGGGGAGGACATTTAAAACTTAATATGATATTAAACTTGGGAATCCAAACTGCCGCACCCACATGGTCCACATCTGATACTTTAGAGGCATCCGTATAAACAACTAAAAAATCCCTATAATACTCTGATAGTCTTTTATTCACCATGGCATTGGCACCCGAGTCACCCTTGGAAACGCCAAAGCTTCTCACAACTGGTTGAAAAGCGAGAGCCTTGTACATTGTAGAAAAAGTCGGAAGACACTTTTGCTGAAAAATTGGATGAGGGAAATCTAAAAAGAAAGAGTAAGACATTAATAAGGGATACCGATCCCTATTAGCCACTAAACTTCGTAAGACTTGTATTTTAGAAATTAAAGGGTGAAAAGAGAACTGAAGAACCTTGAAGAGAAAACGATCGCAAAGAAATTGCCTACGAATGTGGAGAGGAGGATCGGCGCATTCAACTTGAAGGGCATTAACTGCCGTTGACCTCATTGCCCCGACTATAGTGCGAAGGCACTTTGACTGAATTTTAGACCAACTGTCGATAGCAGATTTGTTGCATGGTTCGATCACGAAAGAACCGTAGTCAAAGTGACTACGCACTATAGCATTATAAAGCAGCTTAAGAGAATATTGGTGAGCCCCCCCATCTTATACCCGCCACCGCACGAAGAACATTCACACCCTGTTCACACTTTTTGGCCACATGCTTTATATGAGGAATGCCAGTCATCCTCTTGTCAAAGAAAACACCTAGAAACCTAACTGAATCATTTAATGGGATAGCTTTATCTTTATAACTTATAACAAAATTTGGAACAATCCTTTTTTTAGTGAAAATAACACAAGAACTTTTAGTGACCGAAATTGAAAGATCATGACGGTCCAACCAATCACCCAAGTAGCTGATAGCTGAATTTAAGCGAAAACTGATTTCCGGCACGGAGTCTCCAGCCAGATATAATGCAATGTCATCAGCATACTGAAGAATCTCGCAGAACGGGGTGACTGTTCGCTCCAAATCAAACGTATAAAAAGAGTATAAAAGAGGGCTCAGGACAGAGCCCTGGGGAAGACCTCTCCATATAGTCCTTGGAGACAAAAAAGAGTCATGGGATTTGATAAGAATATTCCTGGGCACCAGGAGGCTAAAAATGAACCTGGTCAACATCACAGGAACATTTAGCTGCAAAAGTTTTTGCCTAAGAGTTGAGAGATTAACATTGTCATAAGCAGCCTGAATATCCAGGAATACCCCTATCAAAAATTGTTTTTTACTAAAAGCAACTTGGATATCCGTCGACAGAATGGACAGACTATCCAAGGTGCTAAAGCCCTTCCTGAATCCATATTGAGACCGACCTAATATATCACGGCTCTCCAAAAGCCATTCCAAACGATTTTTTACTAGGATCTCTGCTATTTTACATAAAGTAGAAGATAGGGCTATAGGGCGATAGGAATTAGGGTCTGACGAATCTTTACCAGGTTTCAGGATGGGAATGATAATTTGAGTTTTCCACTCATCAGGAATGGAGCCAGACAGAAAAATTGTATTAATGATATTCAGAAAAAGATGTTTTGCAGAATCACTGGCTCTAGATATGAAAGAGTATGGAATACCATCTACTCCAGGAGAAGAGTCAGTAAGACCATTCAAAGCACACTTCAGCTCATCAAATGTGAAAGGCGCGTCAAAAGGATCAAGAGAATGCAAAAGAGGAATAGGAGTTGGACAGAGGAGATCGCAAGGAGGGACGAAAGAAGGAGCCAATTTATCAGCAAAGCCCAGAAGCCAGGATGAAGGATCATAAGCCGTAATATTAGTAATATTAAGAGAGCCCCTATACCTTCTGATCTGCTTCCAGACCAGGGAAGAAGGGGATCTAGGGCAGAGAACTTCACAAAAATTTCTTCATCCTTGGAATTTCTTTGAGGATAATAATTTTCTGGTTTGGGCCGATACCTGCTGAAAATACAGAAAATTTTCAGTTGACATAACCGAATTAAATTTTTTTTCAGCCTCATTTCGTTGCTTTATTGCTGCCGAGCATTCCGCGTCCCACCAAGGAGTGGACGCCTTATGATTATTGGGGCATTTCTTGGGGATGCTAGCATCAGCCGCCGACAAAACAGAGCTAACGAAGAGAGAATAACATTCAAGAATGTTATCTGGGGAAACAGAGGGAATCGGACGAATTTTAGCATTAAGACAACTGGCAAACAATGACCAATCAGCCTTGGATAACCTATACTTCAAAATAGGAGAGGGAACAATAACAGGAGAAGCTTTATTGGGAATACTAATAAGGATCGGGAAGTGATCACTACCGTGAGTGCTTGGAAAAGTTCTCCAAGTACACTGAGAGGCAAAGTTAGGCGACGCCAACGAAAGGTCAACAGCACTTTTGGGATTTTGGCCAGGGTTAACTCTACGAGTAGGAGATCCATCATTCAAAATACAGAGCGACAAGTCATCAAACAGCTCAACCAGACACAACGCAAATTGATCCGATTTGTGAGAACCCCACATCTCATGGTGAGCGTTAAAGTCACCTAAGATAAGTAAGGGGCCAGGCAGGGAGGAAATTATATAATAAATATCAGGGATGAGAGAAGAATGGGGGTCGGAGATATATAAGGACACAACAGTGAAGTCAAAAATTTTGGCTGCAACAACGCTGATGAAATCACTGTGAGGGGGAATGGTAATTTGCCGAAAAGGAAGGGATCTTTTTATAAATAATGTGCTGCCACCAAAACCATCTACACGATCATCTCGGAGGCACGAAAACCCGGCAATCCGAAAACGAGAATTCGGAACAAGCCAAGACTCGGTAACAGCACACACAAAGGGCGAGAATTTATTTATTAAATAAACTAATTCATGCTTTTTATGCCTTATTGATCTGGCATTCCATTGAATGATTTTGAGAGGAACCATTATTAGGACGAAGCAAACTAAAAAGTGTATTTAACTTGAGGGCAACGTTGGGCGGTAAATCATTATTATTACTAACAAAGTTTAATAAAAGCGAAATTAAATTGTCCATTAATATTTCACTTTGAGGAGACCCAAATGGCGGCTCTGGAAAACTGTGGAATGCAGAACCATTGGGCAAAGATGATAACGGAGACTTGGTTATTTCATTATGAGTGACAAAGTCAAAACTTTTACCCAGAGGGGACCTGGGGCGCGGAGAGCGAATAACAGTTTTCCTGTATGACACCGAAGGAGAGGCAACGGAAGAGTAAGTAAACTGAGAAGACTGAGTTGGGGGAGGAGAGCGGGTTTCACGCATTGTATCTGCATACGATCTCCTAACAGAGCTAAAGCGAGCTGATGCCTCTTGATACGAAACATTTTCCTCGGTCATAACTTTTTTGATGTTGACTTGTCTGAGATGTTCCGGGCAGTTTTTAAAAAGGGCATAATGGGAAGCAGAGCAAAACAAGCAAGTCGCTGCACCCTCAGTAATGTCACACCTGTCACCAGGGTGAGGTTGACCACAACGGTAGCAACGAGGTTTAGAGCGACACTGAGTTTGTATGTGACCGAATCTGCAGCAATTACGACATTGGATGGTGGGAAGGTTATAGACTTCAACAGTAAAAGAGGAATAATAGGAATATATTCTTTCCGGTAGCTTTTGACCTTGGAAAGTCAGAACCACCGAATTAGTAGGAACCCATTCAGAGCGATCATCCAAAATGTTCTTACGATTGAGGCGGCGAGCTTTTAAAACCAAACCAGACCCTTGAGGAAAGTCAAGGGATTCAACCAGTTCCTCCATCGACATATCTACTGGAATACCCCGAATTATACCCATCCTGGAGTAATTATACATCGGGATCGAACCAATGAGTTTATTCTGTGAGATAATCGGATTATTTAGAAAAGAGTTTGCACTAGAAGCATTTCGGAACTCAACAGAAACCCTGTTCCTTCCGATTTTTTTAACCCCGCCGCGGACTATTTCATTAACACCACCCTTCATCAAAAGCTGTCCAACTTTAATGGCCCGAATAGAAATACCCGATGATGGATCAAAATCTTGCCTGGATAAGTGAACAATAAAAGGCCCTGAGTCACTCATAGAATATTCCCTCAACCCCTGTGCTAACAAGGGATGAATATATGTTAGTTGTTTCGATGCGGAGTTAGGATTTGACTCCATCGAATTTTTCTTCGTCTTTACAAGATGTTCTTTATAAGTGTCAGCATCCCTCAATCTTTTTTGAGGCTGACTGCTTAAGGATAAGGAATCGGAGCCTAAATCCGGGGGCTCCTTATCCGGGGGATCGGAATTACCGATCATTATGTAGACAAACCTCTAGGATAAGTCTATAGAACGGGGAAATTCAAATAAGTAAAAAAAAAAGAACTAATACTACAATACTAATATGACTAAATAGCTAAGCAATATTTACCACTATCATGTAAGATAATTTCAGCGGATTAAAACAAAGAAATTACAGAAATAAATAAATAAAATCCCTCTGACACGTGTATTGACGTACACAAGTGAAAACGGCAATCGATTTTTTCATTAATTATCACTCGTTCAGTGCTGAAGGAAAACCGGCGATGTTTTTTCCTCAATTATTGTAACTCTGATTTGAGTAGTGATGTCAACAGTCAGTGTCAAAATAAAGTGTTGTCATTTTTGTGACACGTATCGTATGTTCAAACGAATTTCAACCTAATTGTTTATATTTGCTGTAGGAAAATGACCTTAAGGTGGGTCATGATTCAAATGGTTCGACTGTACATATGATGACTACCAATTAGTAAGGCTTGAGACTTAGCCGGATTCACAAGAAGCCCATGCGATTTAGCCCAACTGCTAATTCTCCCCAAGTCCGCATTAAGCTCCGATATAGCATTCGTAAGGTCATCAATGTGGAAATGACGATAGATCTGCAAATTATCTGCGTAGAGATGGTATTAAGAAGTGATGACAAGAGTGATTTAATTTATGAATAATGAAAATAATAAGGGAGAGAGAACACCGCCTTGGGGAACGCCGGCAGTTAGGTCACACTATTTCGATTTGACATCGTCACAGTGGACGCACTGCGAGCGGCCCCGAAGATAAAAGTCGAACCATCAGATTACAGGTGAAGAAACGTTAAGAGATGAGAGGATATTTAAGAGGATGTCAAAGTCGACCGAGTTGAACGCGCTACTTAAGTCAAGTAATGTTAATATTGTTAATTGTTTTTTGTCAATAGCCAAACGAATATCATCGCTGACTTTAAGCAAGGCCGTGACAGTGCTGTGACCCGGTCGAAACCCCGACTGGAAAGGATTGAGGAGATTTTGGCGGGTAAGGTAATTAGAGAGCTGTCTTTGGACAAGACTCTCCAGGACTTTTGAGAGAATAGGTAGAATGGAAATGGGACGAAATTGGGAAAAGGAAGTCGGATTAGAAACTTTTGGTAGGGGGAGAAGACGTGTCTTTCTCCAACTACATGGGAATGAGCTTGTTGTGAGAGAGTAATTAAGGATGTAGCTGATTATAGGAGCAAGCTCATCCACAAGTATAAGGATCATCTGCAGCTGAACCCCGTCCTCTCCCACAGCCTTCGAGGTGATGGCAAGGAGTAATATCTTAACGTCACACACTGTAACCGGTGAAAAAGCAAAGAAGGCGCAATTGGGTTTTGTCTTTTTGGAAATTTTAAGAAGTGTGGCAGATTTGATACTATCTTCAATGAAGACAGGAGCTTTAGAGAAATGACCATTTAAAGCATCGACATCAATATTTGTCGAGCTTTCAACGGCACCTTTACCAATTCCTAAGGACTTAAAAAACTTCCAACTGAGAGAGCTACTAAGGTTTTCAATAGATTTGTGAATATGGCGTTTTTTGAAGATTGTCTTCAGTTGG
The DNA here is from genome assembly GCA_949987775.1 of Aproaerema taeniolella. Lineage (NCBI taxonomy): Eukaryota > Metazoa > Arthropoda > Insecta > Lepidoptera > Gelechiidae > Aproaerema > Aproaerema taeniolella. The sequence goes on along the minus strand of OX465268.1, from coordinate 10,325,472 downwards.
AAGCTTCCGGTATCGTCGTTTAGCCCTATCTCTCTTGGCCATCATTCTTTTGATCGAGTCAGTCAACCACGGAGCAGGTAATTGTTTCACTCTGACACGCTTGACTGGAGCATGAACGTCGTACAGGAGAGTTAAAAGATTATTAAATGTAGAAACCATCTCGTCAACCGTGTCAGAGCAAAAGACAATAGACCCGTCAATGCTACCCGCATCAGCCCGCAAACGCTCCAAGTCAATGTCCTTAAAACTTCGGAGAAACATGAACTTAGGTTTGGGTTTAGGGAGACGAAGTTTGTATGAAAGGTATTTTAGATCGTGGTAGGAAAAGGGAGATGTCAAATGACCATGAGTAGCCACCATGCTAGGATTTTACACTATAATTAAATCAATAAGTGAGGAGTTGGGGTATTGAGGTGCATGATGAGTCGCTGAGAGTGGGAGAATATGCATATTTGTAGAGGAAAGAACTGCACGTAGTTTATCAGCGCGACTATCGGATTTAAGGAGACATGTGTTTAAGTCACCTAGCAGAATGGTGTGATCATAAAGAGGGCATAGTGTTTCAAGTTTTGATTCAAGGGAAGAAAAATAGTCGATGCGATAAGACGGGCTGTAGAAGACACCTAGAAGAAGTTTGGTATGATGAAATAAAATTTCAACAAAGAGATGCTCAGCTGACTGGGAGTAGGCACTGGGAGAAAGATCAACTACTTGGGAAGGAATGTCTGCTCGAAGGTAAATGGCAACGCCACCGCCTCCTTTTCCGGTTCTGTCATTTCGCAGCAAACGATATCCAGGAAGAGAGTATTGAGTGGAGGGAATAGCAGGCTTAAGAAAGGACTCAGAGATAAAAACTGCATGAACGGTCTTGGAATCAAAAGAAGACAGAAGATCAGGATAGTGAAAAGGCATAGGTACTCTGTGCGCTAATGTGTACGATGTTGAGGAATTCCGAAAAACGCGTAAATTTTGCCTGCAGCAAATCACACAGTTGAGTCGAATCGTCCATTTCATCACTAAACGCACTCGCATGATGTTCATCGGATGAGCAAGATGAAGAGCATGAAAAAAAGTCATCATCAAAATCACACATATTTATTAAATTATTTATTTAACTTAATGCAATAAAAGTACATGGGCGGACTTAATGCCTAATGGAATTATCTACCAGTCTACCTTAGGGGTTTATATTTATTTACATATTAACAATATGTAAATAAATATAAAATAAATATAGTAAATAAATATATATTATCAATTAGTATCAAATAAAACAAAAAAAATAAAAACTAATTTTTGGCTCACCTCAACAGCCTGCCCTACACACGCTCAATTTTGAAACTGGTATCCAAGCCATTACAAATCTTAGTCTTGACAGACTTGAATCCTTCGCTTTATTCAGGATTCTTAACATAAATATGTTGCCCGTGACATAACACACTGTTTTATCCCCTTGTTGCTTATTCTACTATTATTTATTTAATTGGCACACAAAACAAGAAAAAGTTAAAAAATCCCCACAGAATTATAAAGCGCGCAAATTTACCACAAGAAAGCAAAAACATCAAACACATTAACCAAAGCTATAAGATTTGTATCATGACCAACTAGCTTTCCGCCCGCGGCTCCGCCCGCGTGCATTACAGATTATATCGTGCCCAGCTGTGGGATAAAATGTAACCTCCTTTCTTAAGGTCTAATCTATCTCTGGAATTTCATCAAAATCGGTTCAGTAGTATAGACGTGAAATCGAAACAGACAGACAGACAAAGTTACTTTCGCATTTATAATATTATTGGGGATAAGGGTTTAATAGTAGATTACCCAACAAGTGAAAAAAGGTGAATTCTTTTCGAGGCATTGAGTTGTATCCTGAGAGGAGCGAAGGATTCTAGATTAGAATCCTGAGCGGATCGAGGGATACAAGAGCCGAGATGAATTTTTTTTCAAGTGTTAGGTACTCTACGTTAGGACACAACGGCTACATAAGATAAGATAAGATAAGATAAGATAAGGTACTCTACTTTTTACCATTGACTACGAGAAAAAGAAAATAATTACTCTGTGACAGTAAATTATCAACAATAGCTGCTGCTTTAACGCGAAATGACTCTGGAATGAGAGGTTCACTTTCATCACTGGATGTCGAACTCATTTTATGATTTTGAGACAAAAACTTTCAACAGAAAATTTTATTGCATGAAAATTGCACAGAAAATTGTCTCAATTCCTTATTCTAAATAAAAAAATTTTAACCGAGCCATATTTGTTATTACATACAGCCAAGTTTTAGTACGTTTTTATAGCGAGAGTATGCAACCTCCTTGCACATTTTCTTTTGTTTTCTTACTAAAATCCGTATATTCGCGCATGTTCCAAATTCAAAATGTTTTATTCACTCAGTGAAATAAACAGCGTTTTATTCACTGTTTTTGAAGAATAACGGACCCTTTTTCGAGGGGCAATGGTAAAAAAAAAATATAGTTCTAAAAGGACGTACCGTGAATAGCGAGCCTCTTGAGCTGTTCGCACTGCCAGCACAGCAGAATGAGCGGGTTCATGTACATGTCAGCCTGGAATCAAGTTCAATAACTTTACGACTCGCATTCACATACACAAAACACACACACTCACACACGCGCCAACACACGCATATACACTGTATGCGCACACTAATTTGTGTGTTTGTGATTTCTGTAATGAACCGCTCGTTTGGATCTGCGGACATATGCGGAGCGTTGATTTACACAAACACATACATACAGTGTAAATGTGTGTCTTATCTCTGTGTGTATGTATGTAGTTTTACTTGTAGTCTAGCGGGTGTAATATAATGAATTGCTCGCTTGGATCTGCGGACATGTGCGGAATGTCGACATAGTGTGTAGGTATGTGTATTTGTGTGATTTCTTACCTCTAAGTGTGTTGTCTTACCTTCTGCGGTTAAAGTGTGAAGAACCGCTTGCTTGGATCTGCGGACGCGAGCGGAGTGTCGACCCACACTAACTCATAGAGTATGTGAGTGTGATGTCTTACTTCTAAGCGTGTAGCGAACGTCATATGTTACTTTTAAGTGTGTGTGTGTGTGTGTGTTATCTTACATTTAAGTGTGTACTTGCGTGTATGCGTGTGTGTGATACGTTACCTGTAGCTTTTTAGATAAAATGTACCGCTCGCTTGGATCTGTGGACGCGAGTGGAGTGTCGACCCATACAAACTCGGTGAGAGTGTTCTTGTGGTGTTGCACTAAGTGGGTTATCAGCGGGTGGTAAAACTGAAACAATTCGTGTACCTCTTTATGGTTTAAAAAATATATAATCTTGGGCAATTCATTTAGCGTCACCCTACGCTAAACTAAACAAGGTTTGCAAGGTACTATGGGTCTTCTATTCTATTTAAGTGCCGCGCTCTTATCGACGGAGTAAACGCCACACACCTCTATCCTCCGCTAGTGATTGCATGGGTACTAGATATAATTTTACTAATCGTACTTAAATACTTTTATTTTTTTTAGATGGCGCTGTGTAAATTGTCTAAAAACATTTATTAACTAAAGGAGGCCTTGGACTTTAGTTTCCTAGGGAGTTTGGTGAAATCAGTCCACAGCTCAAAATTTTGTTCGAAATTTCAGTTTTGTAGATGTAAGGAAGGCGTTGATGAATCAGTGAGTCAGGAACCCTGTATTTTTGAGCTTTTGATTATGTTTACGAGGAAAAATAAATAGATTTCAAAACCCCTAACCGGTATTCGAACCCACGCCTAAAGATCCACTACTTTAATAAGCAATCGTATAAACTGCTGGACTGCGTGTTCTATTTGGTCCCCACCAATGAAATTCCAGTTTTTTCTCAGTTATAATTTTCTTCATACTTCCTTTGATTCAGCAGATATTTCCAAAATTATTTTTGATTTTAATACTTGGTTATATTATAGTGATTTTGAGTACAATTTGTACATTTTTGCTTTGGGTTTTAACTGAAGACCAGACTCAAATACGTTTGACTGGACATCCACTTCAATGCTTATTTTCGCTTAACTTTTATACAATTATAATAAAATATAATAAACGCTTCACACTCAAAGGCCCACATTAAGGTTTTCCCTTGTGTCGTGGGTCCCGGAACACACAAAGACAATCACAAGCACCCATGACCCGAGAAAAAACATCTGCTTTTTACACAAATATTTGCCCCGACTGGGAATCGAACCCAGGACCTGTCGATCAAGAGGCAGCGTCACTACCACTCGACCAAACCGGCCGTCTAGCCCGTTTCCCGTAGGAATTTTGAAAAATCATTTCTAATCGGATGCGTACATCATATACACTGTGTTCCTAAGGATATCCATTAACTTTAACATGCTGTTCAGACCACAAGATAATTTTTCATTATGAACACATTCCCGAATTATTATTTTTAATTAATTTTTAACTTTCATACAAACTTAATTATCTGATACCTATGCGAGGCTCTTTACAGGATTGACAACATCACATTTAGATTCGTAAGGTTTAGCTTCGGACAGAATGGATTTCATTAATCTGAGGTTTAGCTGGCTGAAACTTTTTAAAACATGCTACATCTGTCAAGCTTCATGTTTACTGAACTTTTTCGTAACTCTCGGGTAACAAATGAAGTTTGATAGAAACGGCAACGAAGCTCGAATAAAGACCCCTTCTCACTACACAACCCAATTAAATAATTTCACAAATAACTTTGAAACGAAGCATTTTTAATTACTACTTCTCTTGTAAGATTTCATCAGTTAAGGCGACTACAGCACCCGATAAAGGCAGCACACATAGGAATAGTGCCATCTCCGTCTCTCAACAGGCCTGGGCCGGCAGTGCGAACAGTGTCGATACACGAAGTTTACGGACTGTGAAAGCGTGCGTGCGTAAAAACATGTTCGAAAGTTAGAAAAATGAGATTAATGGAAAGGTAACAGCTTAAATCGAAAAATGCGTTAACTACTTATCGAGAGTGTTCAATCACGAACATTTTGATAGCAAATTCAAGTTCCTGTGTGCATTTTACTATCGTTTTTACAGTTTAAAAGATACACAATATTGGGTATTTAGAGGTGACTTTGTGAGCTTTTTCTATCGAACCAAAAGTGCTGAATCATGTTTTCAGCAAACTACTTATCTAGTTTATGTCCTGAATATTACCGTAGTATTTTTTTTCTTCGATTTAATGCAGTGCGTCATGCTTATCTACGCATCATAAAATCGTAATTTAGGTGCTGTAGTCGCCTTAAAGCTACAGAGGTGTTTGCCTAAGTTAATGGATATTCTTAGGAACACGGTGTATGAGGAAAACGCCCTTTTCATTATTTTATATGATCAGCGGCTTTGGAGTTGATCCATCAGTCAGTAAAAATTTAATAGAAACATATATTAAAGAGAAAACATTTTTTGAAAAATAACAAAGCAAACTTACAGTTCCGCTGAAAAGTACTTTGATAGAGGCAAGTAGCACCACATTTATCAATATGTTATCAATTATGTAGTTCATTCGACGCTCCGGCACTCCAACCTAAAAAAAAGAGAAAACTGTCATTCACTGTTATTATTAGTACTTAACAAGAATAACAATTGTTTTGTTTCATGAGGAGAATAACACCTAAAGTTTCACCAACTGATAAATGAGGCCGCATTTGCGCACTTCTGTATTTAGTTACGTAATTTTTTTTGTGACTGTGTGAATTAAATTATTTCTATACAGTGCTTTAGGTAAATCTCTTTCAACGTCTCGGGTGCTAAATCAGTCCATGAAACTGAACAACTTTCCCCAAGGAACATAGGTCAAAATACGAAAAAAAAAATTTGATCTCCCATACAAAATGAAGCTATATGCTAATGAAGTTTGTATGGGAACTCAAAATTTTGACCTATGTTCCTTGGGGAAAGTTGTTTAGTTTCATGGACAGATTATCCACCCGAGAGGTTGAAAGAGATTTACCTAAAGCCATGTATATCCATATCAGTGGCGTGCATTCCATACAGGCAGAAAAGCAGTGCCTACCCTAGGCTTTTCATGGCAAAAAAAATACAAAAATTAAATATTGTAATGTACACCAACGATCACAGATCTTTGTGAAACGAATAAACGTTTTCCGAAATGACGCCATCTTCATTTCTCCAACCTTTAACTTTTCAAAACAGCGCCATCTAAACTTCTAACACTGAACTAGTAAGAGCCCTCGTAGGAGCGCGGATTTGCCTTTCTAATTATTCGTTAAAAGCACTCGTTTGAAATGCCTTTTTTGTTGAGGTTTTGTGTTTAAATGGGGGCTTCTGATTGGCTGTTTCGCCTCCCCCGCCAAATATTAACAAACTGATTGTATGGAGAAAAAAGCTCTGCCTATAAAGCGATTCTACCAAATTGAGAAGTGTCAATATTCGGTAAGTTTGAAATGGCTGTTACAGATTTTTAATTTTGCGGCCTTTTTGTCTTATTGGATGCATTCAGCCATATTGGTTTGTTTTTGTTTTGCAACTACGTAGGTACGAAAACTTTTGCAAATTATTGTTTTATCAGTTTATAGTGATTGTTAGATATTTGTTTAGAACAAAATGAGTGCAATAAGTTGTGAAAAGTGTGGTGATGATGTTTGTTTGCCTAAACTGCGTAATTTTTCAAGTTTACCTTTTCAAGAAAAAGTAAACATTACTTATCGTAAAAGGCCGATACGTGGATTTAACGCAAAAAAAGGTACCTACCGCAGTAAGACATTACTAAAATATACTATATTCATTATTGGTTCACGGGTTGTGTGCATACTAACCGCTTAAGTATTTTGTTTTCTGTGCATTTTGTTTTCAAACTGTTATAAAAACGTATGGAACGGCGCAGGGTTATTTTGATTTGAATAAATTCCGCCCCTAAGATGACCCTCTGACCGAATAACCTTAATACAGCGATTAAAAAGCATGAGCTTTCTGAAAAACATCTCAAAGCTAGGTACGTTGAAAGTTTTTTCGTTTGTCAAAAGTCGCATAGAAACGAGTTTGAGCGGTCAATTAAAACTAGACAAGTTCACTGCCTACCCTGCCTAAAATGTCTAAGCACGCCACTGATCCATATATTTATCAGAGTGTGTGTTTAAGCGTGCGTTTCTGTAACATACCAGAGTAATGCAAACAGGAATAGGGATAGGAAGTTGTCCCCATTTGATCTGTTCCTTTACTGTTGTCGTTTCTGTCACAGAGAGTGTCAGCTGGTATAATTTCGGCATCTCGCATAATGTTGCTAGTGCGGCTTGCGACGCTTGCTCATAATCTAGTATCACTTGCTGGAAAGAGATAATAAATATAAATAAACGTGATAATCTTCTAATATTTTAATAATTCGTTATTCTTACGCTGTTCTACGAAGCGTAATCCTTACGCTGTTTACATTGACCACACAGCCTAATAGACGCCTAATGCAAGGCGAACACTTTCTGGCAACACGTTAGACTTATACGTCTTACTTAAGACACCGATCGCGAAATCTGCTTTAGTATCGACCACATCCGTGACCCGACATCACGTGCGTTTATTATAAAATAAAATACGAAAGAGGAGAAACATGGCTCCCTGTACAATAAAATGGTGAGGAAAATGTAGCATCTTATTTCAAAAAAGACGGCATAACTTTTCATAGGTAAGCCAATTTCAAGATTATTATTGTCAAGAATCAATTTATTCAGAGCTCAAATTACGCTGGTTCGAATCCGTAACGAAAGCATTCGTTTATCAGTACATCCCTTTCTTTCAAATACAAATAAGTACTGCTTATCCTTTCTTGGATTATTGTGACCTTGAATCGGCCAATCAGAATGCATTTCTTCCTTCTCTCCCCGCCCATCGCTTACCTCAGCGCACTGACACAGTTATTTGTTTCGAGAAATTAAAACATTAGGCGTCTATTAGGCTGTGTGGTCGATGGCTGTTTAGTAATACGCCTCGCCAGTGACGCTATAACGACAGCGACGGGATCAGGGATCCCGTCAGGACCCTATTTGAAAATATTGGATTGTTTGGAATCTCAACTGCAGCTCTAGCACGATAACGACAAACTCGCGCTCGGCTCACGCTGAAACTTCACTTCGATTGTGCGAGGTGCGAGGGTCCCGCGTAAAGGCTTGGTCGCCCTATGGCGTTGTCAATGTTGACATTTTGACATAGGCCCGCGGTGTTGTCGCGGCGCTGTCACTATCGTACTCGGCCTGCTGGCCAGGACCTACACTTCGCTCCGTATCGTTAACCACCTTTATTATTAATTTTGTATTTAGTATACCACGAGCCATAGTGTAGGCAGATTTACTCACTTGTGTTCCATAATAGGGTATCCGCCAAAATGCCCCAGGCCCGGCGCAAAAGAATTGTATCTCAGATTTTTAACAAAAAATAGAAGAAACCATGTGAAGTGTCGCTATTTCAAAATTCGGTGGCTAACATGGTTTTTTTTTTCGGACAAAAAGAATAAAATAAAATTAAATTAAAAAAAATTGCCACACGCCCGGAGCTAAAGAATGATATCTCAGATTTTGGACAAATAATAATAGAAACAATGTGAAGTGTCGCTTTTTCAAAATTTGGTGGCTAACATGGTTTTTTTTTCCCAAAGAAAAAAATATGGTTATATTAATTTTTTGCAGAGTGACATGTTCTTAAAGAGTTAATTAATACAGTAGGATGAAGTTTTTCCTAAAAAGTGTAATTTTTACATCTAACGCTTTTTTTTCTCCGGAATAAAACCACGTTAACAACCGAATTTTGAAATAACGACACTTCACATTGTTTCTATTATTAGGTAATTGTCTAAAATCTGAGATATAATTTTATAGCGCAGCGCCGGGCCTGCGGAATTTTTTTTCATTATTTTTTTATTTTATTTTTTTTCCTTTTTCTCCACCTAGGTACTCTATACTTACACCTAGGACTTAGTCACCTAAAGTCCTAAAGCCTTGGTGTAATTCTAGTCTGCCTCTATACTTGTACTTCACTTTATACTTTATACTCGTAGTTGTCATCGGCCCATATGTCCCCACCGAGGGGCACGGGCCTCCCTTCGAAACACGAAGAGGATTTAGGCCATAGTCCACCAAGCTGGCACAATGCGAGTTGGTGGACTACTCGTAGTATTCACCTAGAACTCTAAATCCTAGGTGTAATACTACAATATTTATCTTACTTGCATAAAAATTTAATAATTTCTGAATTAAAAGCCTATCTTTAAGGCGACTACAGCACCCGATACAGGCAGCACACATAGGAATAGTGCCATCTCCGTCTCTCAACAGGCCTGGGCCGGCAGTGCGAACAGTGTCGATACACGAAGTTTACGGACTATGAAAGCGTGCGTGCGTAAAAACATATTCGAAAGTTAGAAAAATGAGATTTATAGATAGGTAACAGCTTAATCGAGGGAGGCCCGTGCCCCAGCAGTGGGGACGTATGATGAATAAAAACAGCTTAAATCGAAAAATGCGTTAATTACGTATCGAGAGTGTTCAACCACGAACATTTTGATAGCAAATTCAAGCTCCTGTGTGCATTTTACTATCGTTTTTACAGCTTAAAAGATACACAATATTGGTATTTAGAGGTGACTTTGTGAGCTTTTTCTATCGAACCAAAAGTGCTGAATCATGTTTTCAGCAAACTACTTATCTAGTTTATGTCCTGAATATTACCGTAGTATTTTTTTTTCTTCGATTTAATGCAGTGCGTCATGCTTATCTACGCATCATAAAATCGTAATTTAGGTGCTGTAGTCGCCTTAAGTGAAAATCGGTTAGTAACGATTTTCACTTGTGCTGAGGTTACAAGGTTGCGTTCCAATCGCGTTTGAAGCGCGTATACGCGCGTCATCTGCGCAGTCTGCGCGTTTAAAATAAGGCGTGTGTTAGGGGCCTTATAAATAAAAAGCAATAAAATAAACTTACTGTGATACTGGAGCAGGCCATGTGAGCGATATTGCATCGAGACAATATTCGGTCCGCCTCGCTGGACACGGAATTGAATTCTAACATATTCGCGACTCCTTTAACTTTGTCATGCTGCAAATAAAAGTGTATTAAAACCAATTATGAAAACATTATTAGGTAATTATTAAGCAGAAAATATTAAAAATCTTTAAAAAAATAACAGAAGTAAAATTCCACTGGAAAACCACTTAGAATGATGGTATAAAAAGGTTTCAGTTTTTGCTAAGCTGTCCGTAGACAGAGAAAAGGTATAGACTGCTGGATATCTTCTTTTTCGGTCGCACAGATAAGGACAAAACTATATCAATTGCACGTGAAAAAAAGAGACAATGCTGGGCATTTTTTGTCCCTCAGCGCGTGCCGGTTTTTTCAAGGCCAGCACTTTACTGTGCTGTAAAGGACATTAAAGCGCAGTAATACGGCCGACTGCGGCAGTACTAATATTTTCTGTCCCTTTCGGTGGCACGCTCGGCCGCAGTCTATACCTTTTCTCTGTCTACGAAACTGTCCTATACAGGGTGTATAGTGTAATCTTTATTTGGATATCTTTACTTCCTTACTAATATTATAAACGCGAAAGTCTATATGGATGTATGGATGTTTGTTACTCTTTCACGCTCAAACGGCTTGACCAATTTCGATAAAATTTGGTATGGAGGTAGCTGACACCCTGTATTAACACATAGGCTACATAATTTTCCCAAATTCTCACGGAAACGAAGTCCCAGGCGGAAAGTTAGTAAATAAATAAAATTTCTCACCATGTGTAAATCCCCTTCTTTGAAGTCATCCATCTCACAACCGATAATGCTGAGTCGTCTGAGAGTCTCGATGTGCCTGAATATTAAACTTTCAACCACAACCCTGAAAAAAAAAACATTTTTCAGAAATTATTACCTTGGATGAAAAATGTGACAAAAGCGCTAGGAAGAAGAAGATCTAAATATTTATTCAGTAAACTTCTTTTGGTATGTTCTTATTTAAAATAAAAAAACATTTATTTGCAAGATTACAGTATGATTGATTTAATCTAAATAGGTGATCTATGCATTCAACCGGCAAGGTGTGACAAAAGCTAAGTACATGATGCGCTCGCTCATCACCACTAAGATACTATCAGAATTAACAGCGTTGCAGATTGCTGTAGTCTGCAATATCATGCTGAGTCAGAGCCTTTTCGGTGCACACATCATTCCACGCCACACCGTTCGGTGCAATTTTTTTTAGTTGTAAGTTTTTTTTTATCGTGTTATTTTTGTTTAATTTGTTTATTGTTCCATGTTTTGTGAGCACATAATAAATGATTTTTCTTTTCTATTGTATTCTAAGAACGATATTATTTTGCGAACACGAAACAATTTATGTATGTAACATACTATGTCAAACCCGTAATATTGTAATTTCAGTTAGTAAGATTATAAACTCTATATACTTTGTGAACTGCCGCAAAAACAAATTGGTTTTACAAAATTATTGCTGATTTTCTATGAAAAGAAGATGAAAGTAGATGTTTGGATATATGTTTATTACTGAATTACGCCAAAACGGCTGAACGAATATAGATGAAATTTGGCGCAGAAACAGATAATAGACTGAAATAGCACATAGGCTACTTTTTATCCCGGAAAAAATTACGGTTCCCGTGGGATAAAGGTTTCAAGGATAGGAAGAAAAGTTACCTTTTTAATTTAGCCGGCGGTAATTTATAGTCATGCTCCATATGACTTGGCCCTTGGAATGATAGTAAGCGTAGATCGACTGCGTCGAAAAACCTAAAAAAAAATTAGCATATTATTTTGCAGGTGATAGAAAAAAAAACAATCTTCTTCCTCTGACTTGGTTTTAGCGACTGTAGTAATTTGACAACAGCCTGGACCAACTTAACGTGCCCTCCGAAGCACGGAAATACTCGTGATAAATTGCCACTTTGGGCACCCATCAGTTTCCCTGCCTCTATATACAGGATGGAATTTTTTAATTCCACCTGAAGGGAAAGTACTCTTAATGCTGTAGTAGATAGAAAATTGTACTCAAAGAAAACATTCCTTTATTTTTGAAAAGAAATAAAACTGCATTCAAGGATTTTCGGAATTTCGCTTGCCACACCCGGGAATCGAACCGACTAAAATCTATAAGAATTACACCCTGTACTTTTAATTATAAGGATGAAATCTCCCTGACAAACTTAGTAAATTAAATGAAAGGAAAACTATGAAATCTTAAAATTACTAACAAAGGAAACATATATTAAAAGTGCTTTAACTTTTTTTTTAACAGCCCATATACGTCCCCACCGAGGGGCACGGGCCTCCCTTCGAAACACGAAGGGGATTTAGGCCATAGTCCACCACGCTGGACCAATGCGGGTTGGTGGAATTAACTTGACCCATTGAATTTATAAGTCCAGATTTCATGGTTTTTCTTTCATTTAATTTATCAAGTTTGTTAGAGAGATTTCATCCTTATATTATAATTGACCCTAACAACCGATGCAATAAAAGTACAGGATGTAATTCTATACAGATTTTAGTCGGTTCGATTCCCGGGAAAATTCCCATTTTCGAAAATCCTTGAATGCAGTTTTCTTTCTTTTCAAAAATAAAGGAATGTTTTCTTTGAATAAAATTTTCTATCTACAGTATAAAGAGTACTTTCCTTTCAGGTGGCATTACAAAATTCCACCCTGTATAGTACGATGCTTAACCTAACTAACTGCCACAGACTATTTGGCCATAGTCCACCACGCTGGCCCTTGCGTGTTGGTGGACCGCGCGTTCTTGAGATTGTAATTTTACTAGGAAAATTGTAATGTCGCGGGAGATTATATTGTGAAATTGTAATATTACGGTTTTTACTATTTTCCGGTGACATATGGATTTTTCATTAATTATCACTAGTTAAGATGTGAAGGAAAATATCGTGTCGAATCGAAACCCGCAAGTCGCAGGTGGAAAACAAAAAAAAAAAAAGATTTAAGTAACTCTCTTAAGAGCGAAATTCAACTAAGCATTAGATAACTAACCAAGAGAACGCGATCAGACTTTCTCAAACTCAAATGAATACATAAATTAATTAAGATACATAATATGTAAATTCAACGTGCATAACGCACGTAAATTAGATATTGTAGTTGTACATTAAGACTTACACAATTATGTGTTAAGAAAAATTGATAACAGTGCAATTGTTTTAATAAAGAAATTGATAGAAATGTAAAACATTGGCGAATAACTAAAACTAAAAATTTGTGTGGCGTCATAGGTACGTTAAATCCCTACTTACACGTATAATGTCTGTCTGTTACGCTTTCACGCGTGTACTGAACCGATTTTGATGAAATTTGGAACAGAGATAGATTAGACCTTGGGAAAGGACATAGGCTGCATTTTATCCCACAGTTGGGCACGATATAACCTGTATTCCACGCCTTTGTATAAAATAAAACTGGTGTTTTTGTATAGAATAAAATAAACTAATCTCGCAGGTTGTGCAGTTCAAAAGAAAATACTTACTCTGGAAGAACAACATCGAAGAATCTCTCCCATTCCTCGTTTTCGGCGTTAACATAAATATACAAGTGTTTGACGTTTTTACGAAATAAGCGGGTGACAAACATATTCCTTTCAAAATTGTCAACGGAGAGCAGTACCGAGTGTCTGTAAAAAAAAACGTCAGGCTGTTTTCAATATCGTGCGGATTTCATCACGCACGCGGGATTGCCCCGTGTCTTTTAAGTATCTTTTAAATACAAGTATTTATATGATCAAAGCACCGAGCATGTAACCAGTAGGGGTGCATTGAACAGAAATAAATAAATATTAAAATAAACTCTTACCAATAGCTGAAGTAAAAAGGACACATGTCCTATTTTCTTGCGAGAGAGAGAGAACGAGACAGAGAGAAAGATACAATTAATGCGGTGTTGGGGGAAACTGATCACCCTAGAATACACCTCTACTGGTTAAGTGCTCTGTATAACTTTTTTTTTCTGAATAAATACATTTTTATTATTTTTATTAAATAAATATACTAACTTGTTACCCTCGTAGAACCAAGCAGCGGTCCTCCAATGGCGGCAGACAGACATGGCGGCCAGGGCATCCTCCAGGTCCAAATACTGGAGGATACGCTGCAGGGGAAGCAGTGGCAAACTCTCCCACCCAACCATCTGCAGACAATGTTTAAAATACAATACAATACTCTTTATTGCTCACCAAAAAACTTTTTTTTTCTTATTTTCTTTAGAATAGAATAGAATAGAATAGAAAAAATCTTTATTTTATAGGACATTCAGGATGCCACTTAAAACAAGTCAAGATTACATGAAATACATACAAACAAACATAAAAGGATTTAAATACATACATACGCATTCGTGCTATTGACCCTACTGACTCTACGCCTATTCGCAAAGGTCTTCCCCAGAGAAGAACAGGCAAGAAACTCTGAGGGTGCTCTTTTTAAACGCATTACAAATTTTCTTATTTTCTAATTTTAACTAAGTCTGAAATAACTCTAGAGCTGAGCAGTTCATTCCCATGGCTGCTTGTCAGTTATGTAATCAGAAATTTTGTAATAGCCCTTTTTGCAAAGTTTTTGTTTAATTACTGTCTTAAATTTATCCAAAGGTAAATTTTGAATACACATGGGAATCTTATTGTAGAAACGTATACATTGACCCATAAAAGAGTTCGTGACCTTGTGGAGACGACTGTCTAGTACATCCAGTTTATGCTTGGTCCTAGTATTTATATTGTGCCTATCGCTATTTTTCTTAAGCAAATGTTCATTTTTCTTCACATATAAAAGATTTTCACATATATATTGGGATGCAAAAGTCAGAATATCTATTTCTTTGAATATTTCTCTAAGAGACATTCTAGGTCTCATTTGATAAATCGCGCGAACAGCCCTTTTCTGCAGGACAAAGATCTTATTGATATCCGCAGCATTACCCCACAGTAAAATGCCATATGACATTAGGCTGTGGAAGTAACTGAAATATACGGTTCTCGCGGTTTCAACGTCCGATAATTGACGGATTTCTACTTGCGATCGGTCTTTACACCATCATCATGTCAGCCGCAAAATGTCCACTGCTGGACATAGGCCACCCCCAGGGATCTCCACCTCAATCGGTCCTGCGCCACCCGCATCCAGCGGCTTCCCGCAATCTTTACCAGATCGTCGGTCCACCTTGTGGGAGACCTTCCTACGCTGCGCCTTCCGGTACGTGGTCGCCACTCGAGGACTTTTCTGCCCCAGCGACCACGTTTCAGTGCCGTACGTCATCACTGGCAACACACACTGGTCAAAGACCTTCGTCTTCAGACACTGCGGTATTTGGGAGAAGATAGTTCGCAACTTCCCGAACGCTGCCCAACCGAGTTGGATTCGCCGACTGACCTCCTTCTGGAAGTTGGACTTACCTAGCTGGACTACTTGTCCCTTTCGGCGTTTTACCCTCGAGTATGACGGAGTTAAATAGCCTCTGAAGAGCTCTCAGCACTGGTCGCCCACCTGCTTTCAGAAGCACAGCTGTAACTCCATACCTACCCGGTGCCTTGTTGTTTTTGAGCTGTTTGAGAGCCATACTAATCTCGTACAGACTGATGTCCGGAATATCTTCGGTATAGTGTCGGGTTAGTTTGGCCCTTGGATCTGTGGTCTGATTATCGACAGGTGTTCGTGTGGTCGTGTATAGCTGCCCGTAGAAGTTTTCGATCTCAGCCAATAGCTCTGGTTTCGATGAGACAGTTCTGCCATCCGCAGTCTTCAGTGTTGTCAGTTGGCTTTGCCCAACCGCTAGGTCTCTTGCGAACACTTTTGAGCCTTTATTTCGCTCAATTGCCTCCTTAATACGATCTGTATTAATAAAGTGGCGTATGTCGCGAGTCAGGGACTTGAGATCTGTCGGTTGAGCTGCCGATATCTGACGGCTTCTTCTGGGGACTGCAGATCTATCACAAGTCGTTCTGCCATGAGCTTCAGAGTGGGCTCTGAGATCTTACCACTACGTTTTACTGTACGGCGGGGTCTAAGAAAATCAGACCCCACCATAAGGACAGCTTCCACGAACCTGTCCTTATATGTGTCCACGTCAACACACTCAGCCAGGCAATCAAAGCGGTTCTGGAGTTTGAGCTGAAAGTTTTCAGCTCACGGAGCGTAGACTTCATCAGTCGGGACCTCTCAAATTTGACGTTCAGATTCAATGAGCCTCTTACCATTCGGTGATCGCTTCCAGTCTTAAACCTATTGATCACTGTGACATAATTGAATATTCGAGTCTTGGTCGACATGATGAAGTCAATCTCGTTTTTAGTCCTCCCATCGGGGCTTCTTCAGGTCCATTTTCGGTGTTCCGGTTTCTTGAAGGAGTACATCATGTAGTCCCTCCTTCTCCAAGAAACTCAGCTAACATGTGACCACGGTTGTTCCGCACCCCAGTTCCAGTTTTAAAGTCTTCTACCTTCAGCTCATTGCCGCATCGTTTGCCCAGCTTTGCGTTAAAGTCCCCCATAACAACAGTGTAGTGAGTTTTGGAGGTATGTATGGCTTTGGTGATATCCTCATACAGTACCTCTACTTTCTCGTCAGGATGTGTCGAGGTGGGTGCGTAAACCTGTATGACCTTCAACGAATACCTTCTGGAAATTCTGAGTATGGCACCCCTGGTCCCAGCGCCAGGCCGACTTCCGTCGGAGCCTGCTTGAACACCGGGGCCGCCGGGCACTTGGGGCCGTATTAATGGTGTATTGTCCATATTGGGGGGAATGGGCCGTCACCCACCACGCTAGCCCAGTGCGAGTTGGTGGGGAAGTTGTCGTCAGAGCCTCTTTCGGTGTTTAGCAGGATGCGCCGCGGGCAGGAGACGTTGACTTGGGTCCCAGAGATGGAATTTGAGACCCCTTACATCCCTTTACACCATAATCAGGTTTTATAAGGGAGTTTACGCATAATCATAAAAAACAAAAACACATTAAATAAAATAAAATGTAAACAAAATACATGTTTGTTTAATATAAAATTCACACCACACCATAGATAAATCATGAACTACTAGAATGATCCTATGAGATCACCTGGGGTGACTGAAGCCTCTAGAAAATTTAAAAATTAACACGTAAAATCAAAAACTAACATAGAAATTTTTGACAGCAAAGAGTAGTCTCTTTCTAATGAACAAATTGTAATTGACACCAGACATATTTAATTTGACTTTTTTCATTTAATTTTATTTGACATGGAATAGTTTTTTATACTGGTTTTAATGATATTCATCATGACATAACAAATTATGATATTTCCATAACCTTATTTAAGTGTTAAGAATAACATTATTACTTAGTTATTATTTGTTTGTAATAGGAATAATTATTTTTTCTTTTTATCTAAAAATTTAATTAAAAACAGGGTTACTTCGTTAACCCCTTCCCCAACCCTTAGTGTGTGATGTTACATTTTATAAATAGTCCTCACCCTCGCGCGATTTATGCACACAGTGTGCAGAATTTGTATCCCACGATGCGTAAGCAAGCGCGCGACGGGTTAAGGATTAAACACAGAAATCAATTTATTTTTTAAAATCTTATCCTTTTGCAAAGCACATCAGATTGCTAGGGACAATCCTAGTGTGGGTACCATAAAGCAATGTTTAATTTATTAACTTGTTTTTTCTAAATAAATATTATTTATATTTATTTAGAAATTTCAGTTTCAAGGTTTTATTTATATAAGTCAAGCAGATAAGACTGATTGCAGATGAAATGAGGAAAAATAAAGTATTTGGTAATTAATTTAATTAGGTAGCTACCATATTTAAGTCAAACTTGTATGAGTACCTATAGAGAATATAGAAATACAATAAAAATACCTTGAATTAAATTATTAGCTGCAAGTAGGTAGGTAGATTTAAGTCTATGTACACTCATAATAGTATTACGAAACAGTACTTAACTGAATTTATTATAAACATTACCTTAATAAAGTATGGGACTTCAGTAAGTACCTTTATCATAAGTTACCTAATACTATGCTGTAAGTTCTATTTGAAAAAGATGGCTACTTTCAAATTCTACCAAATCAACATTTTGAAAATGTAAATGGTTTATCAAGTTGCGGACAGACTCATTAAGCACTTTTCAAAACAAAATCCACAGCTGATTTGGCAAACTGTGACGACATAACAGCTGTTAGAAAGTAGGTGAACTCACAACTCAACCAAACTGCGTAAATACTGTTAAAGGGCCATCGCAAAGAAATGCTATTGCTGCGTTTGCATTTCTTACAATACATATTTTCAGTTTCAAGGTTTTACAGCTCTGTCAGCGAAAATTAAGACGAATAATCTAGTACAAAGGAAGGTCAGACACGAACCTTGGGGGTGGAAGGTGCCCTCCTCCTAGAGAATATCTTCCGCCAACGATCTCGCAGATAAGAAAAACTCATCAAGGCAAGAGAAAGTTAATACGCCGATCGAACACAGTCACTTGTTTTTCACGTTTTTAACAAAATATCGCGTAAAATTAGGAACAACGCAAAAAATCCACTTCGATCCCACTCTCTTTTCAGTGTTTTGTGCGATTGCGCGATCGACCAATCACAGCGTAGGAATTGCTGTCAAATTCTATGCCTCGCTCACATCGCTTTCTTGTTCAAAAGTTTTTCGTCAAAGCCTTGTTTCTTCACTGCACCGAAAACTAAACTGGTGTATAGCTTTTGGTAACAGAAAGAAAATTAGCAGTCAGCAGCACTGTGATTTCTGAATGTTTTATTTTTTACAGAATCATAGACTTGAGAATTCCTTCCACGCTGGACTGGGAGTGAAAGAAAAACGGGGTGACTCTAAATTAACCAGCCAAACTTCAGAGGGTGATTCTCCCCATAAAAATGAACAACTTTACCTAAGGTAACAAATTGAAATTCCTTGAAAAAAAACTAGGCTTCTCTTATTTCACAATACAACATGGTTTTACTCACGTTATACTCACAAATTATATAAAACACTCATGAACCGTTCAATATTACAGTGAAAATTTCATGAGAAACAGATTTTTCTTTCATGAAAAGTTAGTGGGCTAATTTACATCCTTCGCCATTTTATTTAAACTTAGTCACAGCCAGTTGCAGAAACCTCTATTAAAGTTAATGCTACTTCAAATGTCATAGTATCACTTTTTGTCGTGTTGATATAAAAGGGTGGGCGGGCGCAAACACGCGTGACAATAAAAGAGCCCAAAATGGCATTTGTTTTTGCAACCGAGTGTAGGTACGACGCGACGACGACTAGCAAGTCAAGTGGATAATGTAAACGCAGCATGAAATTACGAATGCGTTCCTAAACTTAAGCCATGTTTTTCATTTTATAACTTTTTGAACTTTTCCATGCTTAAGCTAGGAACTGAATTAATAAAAAAAAGACAGATAATTCTTAGTTTTTCTCACATAACAAATTGTAAATTAGTTTCTTTGTGCTCATTAAAATAAACCCAACGCCTTGTTTGACATAATTTTTGCACGCACTAAATTTTTTCAGTAATACCAATTTTGAAATAGTCCCTAAATGTCGGTACCTTGAAAAAATATTTAAAAACATTTAAAACTGATTAAAAACAAAGATTTTAAAACTGAAAAAGTTTGCCAAACCCAAGAACTTATTAAGCTGGATTGCGCAATATAAAAAAACGAGCCGAAAGAGAGGTTCGAAGTAGACGTGCAACCTTTCTAATGGGGTGTCCATAAAATATTATCTTCTCTGATAGCCTTACTCAGCGACTGATCAAGAGTTCTGACCACCCTAGGCTAATTATGAGGACGCGCCCCCGCCAGGTGTGTTACGGACGGCCAAAAAAACGTGAGAACCAGGTTCCACTGGTTAAATTAAGAATTTCCCATACAAAATGTAACTATTTATTAATCTGTAACAAAATGAAGTTAAAAACGCCCGTAATGCGAGGCGGATTAAACAAAACTCGCACTAGGCACTCTGTTGCCAGCTCACCCACTCGCTCAACCACCGACAGATTCAAGTAACGAGTCAGTGTTTGTTTTCGGCGAATGCTACACGTTCAATATTTATCGTGATCCGTGGATCGCGATCCAGGATCGCGATATTTATTGAACGTGTAGTATCAAGTATTGATGGATCGCGATAAATATCGTAAAATTTCTAGATTTCCAAAAATCCGGAACGCGATCCAAGGATCGTGATAAATATTGCGGGTGTAGTCTTGCTGCGATGGGTCCCCTACTTGATTTCGAAACTTGATTATACGAAAATTTTTACATCGATGACCATTCACCGGTACTTTGTTAATGCGATACACTGCTTCTTCGGTGTATCTTTTGTTCACTGTCACGTTACTTCGAAAATCTTACTTCGACAGCTTGTCCTGTCGATGTTTATTTGACCTATGTAATATTTCTTCGTGGTTTCTTATATCGATGTACTCGTAATTTTATTCTATGTTATATTACATAGAAAAGTTTTTATACGGTTTTCCCACGGGGTTCCGTCATACCCGAGGGTGTCAACGGGACCCTATTACTAAGCCTCCGCTGTCTGTTCGTCTGTCTGTCTGTCTGTCCGTTCGTCTATCTGTCACCAGCCTGTATCTCATGAACCGTGGTGGCTAGATAGTTGAAATTTTCACAGATGATGTACCTCTGTTGCCGCTATAACAACAAATACTAAAAACCAGTAAAGATTAAACATAAAACTAGTGGACCGATCTTGATGAAATTTGGTACAGAGATAGATTAAACCTTGGGAAAGAACAGACTACAAAATTTACCCAAATTCCCATGGGAACTAAGTCCCGCACGGAAAGCTAGTGAAATCCTTATCCTTACTAATATTATGAATGCGAAAGTAACTTGTCTGTCGGGCTGTGACGACTAAGCCACTGAACGGATTTTGATGAAATTTGGTACAGAGATACATTAGACCTCGGATAAGGACGTAGGCTACTTTTTATTCCACTGATGGGTACGATATAACCTGCAGTATATTGACTGGTAACAAATCGCGTTGGCATATATAAAAAAAAAAATCTACGAATACGTACATTTTTTTAAAATTTATCCCTTTCGGGAAAGGCAAAGGAAACTGTGTCCTTACATCCATGTCTACAGTGAAAAATCTTCTTTCTCGATCTTTTTAACCTAAGTCCTAAGCTCCTCATGTTCACGAAAACTGGCGGCGAGAAGCACAACCGCGAGGATCTTTATCGGAACCAAACGGAGCAGAAAAACTGTTTTTACTTAAATCTTTTATCACTACACGAATTTTAGTTAATTTACTACATAATACCTATCAATATTATGCATAAAACAACTCTTTCAAATAGAAAACTAAAATTAAATTGGAACAGCAACCGCCCACCGCCGAGTTCTTGCCAAAGATCCTACATTTAACAATATAAATGAAATATCGCTAGGGATGTTCGTACACTGCAATCAGCTGTCCCGTTGTTTTTTAAATAGCAAATTTAATACCCAGTCCTGGGCAAGGGCTTCTCACAAATGCAAAACAAAAATACAGTATTTGGGAGGAATTGCCATAGGTAATCAACTCGCTTGGCAGACGGGTCGGCGATCGCAATAGTTAGATAGATAGATAAGAATGAAAAGGCGGAAATTTTGTGATCAATTTAACTGCCGTGACAAAGATTTAACAAAAAGTCGCAGAAATAGTAATCGAAGTAACGTTTTTCGTACAAACAAAACTCCGGCGTCATGAGACACCGAAGTAGCAATAGTTGAAGTAACATTTTCGAAGTAAAGTTACATCGATAAAATAAAGGTCCGAAGTAATAAGTCACCGAAGAAGCAATGTATCGCATTTACAAAGTATCGGTGAATGGTCATCGATGTAGAAAAATTCGTATAATCAAGTTTCGAAATCAAGTAGGGGACCCTGCTGCGATACGGATCGCGTCAGTCTGCATTGGAGAAGCGATGGAGGAGGACTCCGGTAAAATAGTTTTTAACCGACTTTAAAAAAAAGGAGGTTCTCAGTTCAACCTGTATGTATGTATGTATGTATGTATGTATGTATGTTTGTCCGCGATTATCTCGTGTTTGGCTGAACCGATTTTGATGCTGTTTTCAGAAAAGTATTTGTTACATTTAGGAGAAGGTTTTAGTATTTTAACCGACTTTAAAAAAAGGGGGTTCTCAGTTTAACCTGTGTGTATGTATGTAAAATAAAAAATCAAAAAATAATTATTTTTTGTATTAATGATTCGCTTATACTTCGTCATAGCTAACACTTCTTATTATTAACCGACTTTAAAAAAGGAAGTGGTTATAATTTTTACTAAAAATGAAAAAATAAAAACTTTTTTGAAATAGAACCAACTTCAAAAAAGCGAAAAATAAATCATTTGATGTGCTATGTAGTACCTAGTACCTACCTACTGATCTGTGTGAAGTCAGTGCCAAGAAAATTAAGTTTGATAGACCGCCTTTGCACCGACTTCAAACAGATCAGTAGGTAGGTACTACATAGTTACATAGCACATGAAATGATATTGTAATCATTTATTTATTTATTTTGGGTCCATTTAAAAAAAAAACATTTTTCCATTTTTTTCCTTTGTTTCCATTTTGTTACGTACGTCAATGCTGAACAATATTTCGATCAATACTGGCGTGATCCGTATTGAACGTGTAGGGTCTGTCAAATTGGATCGCGATACATCATTCCGGAACACGATCTAAACCGTGATAAATATTGAGCGTGTAGCATTCGCCTTCCACGCGCTTTTTAAAATTTCAAAAAATTTTAAAATCAAGGACTCTCAAGCGCATTTAGTTTTAATGTTTTGTCTCTGTCTAGTTGAAATATGTAGGGTAGATGCAATGATGTCAGATTAATGCATGCGAAGACACGATTTTAGCGCGCCCCCTCCGATCGTCGCGCCCTAGGCTGCAGCCTAATTAGCTTAAGGGTTAATCAGGGCCTGGCCTTACTGGATTGATAAGTACTTCCTGGATTCAAAACTATCTAAAATTGATTATATGTACTTATAGTCACCTGCTAGCCCATGCTATTTATTTTTGTTAAATAGTTGATGTAAATCCACGGCCAAAACCTCTGAGTATTCTTGTGTTTGGCCATAAATTTTTGATCCATCATAATCTGACCAAAAACCTACCTAATTGGATATATTTTTTTAAAGTTGGTTACTTTTTTCCCTTTTTTTACTGACTTTAAAAAAGGAGGAGGTTCTATGTTCAACTGTCTTTGTTTTTTTTTATGTATGTTCACCGATTTCTCCACCATTTATGGACCGATTTTCAAAATTATTTTTTTGTTCGAACGAGGATACTCCAGAGGTAGTCCCATTGTTGTAACCAGGTCAGGATATGATGATGGAATCCCAGGGAAATCGATGGAAACCCTTGAATTTAATAGGCATTTACATTGTTTCTCACCTACTTTCAATGATTTACACTAAAAATAGAAAAATAAATTAACTTTTTACATACAAAAAAGAAAAACTTACTTTAAAAGCGAAAAATAAAAACGTAGCATTTAGTGTGCTACGTAGCTACTGATCTGTTTCAAGTCGGTGCCAAGTCAAATAAGTTTGATAGGCCACACTTACATCCGCCTTCGCACCGAGTTTAAACAATATCAGTTGCTACATAGCACACTAAATGCAACATTTTTATTTTTCGCTTTTTGAAGTCGGTATTTCAAAAGCGAAAAATAAAAACGTAGCATTTAGTGTGCTTTATTTTGTATAGTTAATTTATTTTTTCATTTTCGGTTTAGTAAACTAAGGGGCTACCACGAAAGTCGATGCTTGTTGACCGAATGGAATGATGTATATTGCTATGTTTTATGTCGGTAAACAAGATCACTTTCTCAAGAAGCCATCGATTACATTCTATTTGTTCGCCTAGCTTCCTTAGGTAGGTAGTAGAGCCTGTAATATGGTACATACCTAATAAAACTTTATTTTTGTGGAGTTCGTAGGTGTAACTATGGCAAGACTGTATTAAAAAATGGCGGCCAAAAATCAATTTTGAAAAATGACAGCCAGTGTCGCAGAATTTTCGTAAAGAAAATTTTGATGTTTATTGCGGAGAATATTTATTTTTCCGGTGTGAAAACGACATAAATACTTAATTAATGAGTTTTAGTGTGTTGTTCTGTTATATTTCCGAATATGGGACTAGTAAATGCGGAAGTTTACTATTGTGGGCGATGATGTAAGAAACTGAAGGACTGTGATCTTTTATTGTTTTCTTGAGAGTTGTGATTATGGAGGGCGAGGAGGGAGGTATGGGGAGTCCTGAAAAGGAAGATTATGAAAGTAGCTCGCATTCCACGCCGCAAGAACACAGATCATTTGCTGAATTCGCTAAAGACAAGCTTGATAGTGGTATGTTTTTCTTTAAAATTTTTCTTTTCACTTGGCAAGTTATCTGGTAACAAACATTTACTTTTAATACAACTTAGTGGTATTAATTGTAGTTAAAAGTAGGTATTTACAGTAAAAAACATCAACATAGTTCATTAGAATTAGCATCATTGTAATCTTGTTATTTAATGAAACTTTTATTATGTACCGTTTATTTTGTTGTTTTACAGAGAATTCTGTCATTCTTACTATTCATAACAATAAATATTATGTAGAATTAGATAATAGAAAGTAAACAAGTATATTGTACTGTAAAAACAGTAACTTTTTAAGTTTTTCATTATTAGAAGTTGGTAATTTAGTACAAGTATACATACAATATTATTATTTTTAACTAACTAGCTTTACTTTCGTGTGGAAATGTAGCCCTCCAAAAAACACTAATCCTATGTAATAAATCATGTTGACATTTTCACATTTAGGTCTTTCTTGAATGTCTAATTTCTTTGGTGCATATTTTAACAATAATCCAATTTCATTATAAAAAGCAATTTTAAAATTAAAAAATATTAACAAAAAATAAAACTGGAGGATCACTGTCATCAAGTTATGATTAAAAAAAAAAATGTTTATGTGATGAGATGAAAATAAATAATTTATGGAAAAATATACAAACAAATACTTCTTTGACAATTAGAGGAAATTGTCATAGAATTTTTAGGGATAGAAAAATGTTTGGTGTGAGTGGGACTTCAACTCTCGACCACCGAATTACATTCTGGACCTGGTAATTTAATATAAAAGAATTTTCAGTTCAATTTTTTTTATTTATTTATTTGTAGAACTGGATTGAAATCTAGTCTAGTTTTACTTTTCTGAAGATTTAACATCCCACTTAGATTTGCAACTGACTACAGATAACACAGACACTCATACAACACCTCATTCATTAAATGACTCATGCATAGTTAATTAATGATCGCATTTTGTGGTTAGGCTAGTGATAATAGCTCAGATTTTGTGTTCTATTCAAGTATTCATTGCAAACACAACTTTATTGTTTAGGATGTTAGGATAAAAATTCTCTGAAATTTCAATTGCTGTTTATCTTGGTAATGTTGTTTAGAAAAGAAACATTGACAAGAGGTTTTTTTTTTATTATGTAGTCATACTAAGTAGGTATCTAAATCTTCAATTAAAATTAATATTTAATTGAAAAATCGGTGTACTCTTTAATTTTTGTTTTAAATTTTTATAATTTTAAAAATTTTATCTTAATGCCAGGTCAAGAAAACTATAAAGTCTATTTCCATGATAATATTTAATACATATTCTGTCTCTATCATTTTCCTGTTGTATGCCTACATATCATGTATCCTCTCGCTCTCTCGTAGGTTGACTGGAAGAGATCCCCTTTTGGGAGAAGTCCGCCTTTGTACCTTAAATTTATGTAATATTTATCTCTTTGTTTATCTGTATCTTCTATACATATTATAAAGAGGAAAGATTTGATTGTTTGTTTGCATTGAATAGGCTCCGAAACTACAGGAAAAATCTTTCACCATTACTCATACTCATTCTCGTTTATTGTAATTTAATAAAAATTACATGTCATAATTTATAAAAATTTTAATAGTACATATTATGTACTAAATTTACATTTTTCATTATAAAATTTAAATTACTTACATTATAAAAATTTTAAAAGTTTAAATAGTTTTCTTCTATTTCTTTAAAAATTCTTCAACTTCATAAAATGCCTGGTCTATAAGCCATTTTTTTATTTTAGTCACAAAATATTCGGAGACCTTAATTTCGTCTGGTAAGTTATTATTAGAAAGCTACACTATCCCTGATGCACGTAGGCTACATAATTTTCCCGAATTTCTACGGGAACGAAGTCCCGAGCGGGATGCTAGTGTGCATTAAGGATTTTACAAAACAATACAATACAAAGTCCAATTGCTCGCTCAGACAGTGGGTTGGACAGCCAGCAATTAAGCTGTCCATTATGGACATTGACTGATCCTTAAAATCATTGTCTGAGGTTTGCTGAATCATGTCACAAGTCAATACTCGAAACAAACAAACAGAGTAAATATAATAAGATCTGAGATACCCTATTCAACACAACTAGTAATTGTTATATGAACTTTACCTTATTCATACCAACATTCGCAACACCTACACCTTACGTCCATCACCTAGATTGTAGTCAAGACTAAACATATCTATGCTTTGTACAAAAAAAATCATCTTTAAACAACTTGCTCATGTTATTTTAAATTAGCTTGTGATGTGTGGGGCCATAAAATCTTGGTGCTCCAAAGCCGTCATCCTCACCTGCTAGCGGTGCACCCTGCTGATCAACAGATGAGGCTCTGACGTACTACAAAGCAAGAAGGGTTTCTTGACACTTTGGGTTTCTTGGCGACTTCGCCATTTTCTTTTTTAATACCTACTGATTCAAATATTCTGACATTGGCATAGTCACAAAAATCGTGGACGCCGTTTTATCAAGAACTATCTTTCCGTCTGGGACTTCGTTCTTGTGGGAATTCGGGTAAATTACGTAGCCTGTGTGTGTGTATAAAATTTGGTTTTATCGAAACACACACACACATACACACACACACATACACATATACACACACTCATACAAACACTCATACACACACACACATACGCGCGCATACACACGCATACGCATGCACACACGCACACACACACACACACGCACGCAAACACGCACACGCATATACACACGCACATACACACACACGCGCACACACACACACATACATACACACACACACACATACACACACACACACACACAAACATCCATCCATCCATACACTCACGCCTGTAATTCTAGAACCACTTCCACATTTGATATACATTCTGAGGGTTACTAGATCACATAATCTTTAGCTTTTATAATATGAGTGTGATGTGATCGAATTGCAAGGCTGCTTCGGTAGTAAAAAAAAATAAGATGACGTCCTCTCTGCCCAGCCGGCAGGGAGCTGCGGCGTCGTCTCCCGATGGCGGGTCAGCTCGGGGCCCAGCTGTTACACCCTCGCCGTCTGCTGCTTCACTCCACTCCTACGCAGCACACCGATGTCGTGCTTATTTTTCCTAAAGGTGAGTTAATCCCGATAAACATAACAACATTCTGGAGCATTCCTTTTTTAGACTCCGCTTGTATGCAATTAGGTATGTAAGTTTTATTTTTTGATGCGGATTATTTGTTTGAAAGTTGATTTAACCGAAATGATTGTTAGCTATATGGAACCTCGAAGCTCCGGCGCTTCTAGGTTTGACTAGTCTAAGGATTGAGTCAATCCTTAGGCTAACCTAACCTAACCTAAGAGATTGCATATCGACCTTTGACTATGACAAATACAAACAGCAAATACAAATATCTTTGTTAATCACCATTCACCAGTAGCACACTTGTCTTACAATAGGGATGTTGACTAATTTTTTTAAATTGTTTATCTTAAAAAGGAACTGAATCCAAAACCCGAAACCGGAATAATTGAGAAATAAAAAAGTTACAAGCTATTAAATTTCAATAGAGGGGGAAACTATCAAATAACGAAAAAGAGATGCACTTACTGGCACGTGACGTCTCCGCCATTTGTTTGCGTAGGTAAAAACGAGATAGCTAGCCTAACTCTCCCTACAAAACGAGATAGCTAGTCCTTACGATAATATAAATACTAATAACTTGTTCATTTATAAACTAATTTTAATGCTGTTTTCGGATATTAATATATTTCTAGCATTATTTTTTGTTTCACATACAATAATTCATAAAATCAAACACTGTCAACATCCCTATTATAACATACATTTAGTGGTTGGTATTGTTTTTTTAACCACAAGCGCTGTTATCTTTTTTTTCTAGGTATTTTATCTTAATTGTTAGGTTCTTTGCTACCCCCACAGAATAACTAATTTACCCCTGGGGTAAATACCCCCAGGTTCGGAACCACTGGTCTAATCTATAGTATTATATCACAGTAAATTAAATTCCCAAAGCTCTATACCTCTGTTCTGCCGATATGGAAATTGGACGTAAATACACTAGTATTAGTTGGCTAGACTAGGACTCGTAAGAGGCATACATTATTACCTACTCCGTATCTATTGAAGTGCTACGGAATTGGTATTGAGCCAAATGGATTGAAAAAAAGACTTGCTAAGCAAAGAGATAGTATATCTGTATGTATATTTGTGTAAAAAGCAGATGTTTATTCTCTGGTCATTAGTGTTCGTGTCTGTCCCCACGCCCACGCTACAAGGGAAAACCTTAGTGTGGGCCCTTGAGTGTGTATCGTTATTATATTAACTTTCCGCCTGCGGCGACTACAGGTTATATCGTGCCCAGCTTTGGGCTAAAATTTAGCCTATGTCCTTTCCCAAGGTCTAATCTATCTCTGTGCCAAATTTCATCAAAATCGGTTCGGTATGATAGGTGTGAAAGCGTAACAGACAGACAGAGTTACTGTCGCATTTATAATATTAGTAGGGATTGGAAGATGCAGCTTCACTATCTGACTGAAACATCAATGCACAATCGTTTGGAACTAGAAGTTGGAAAAGCATGGGCGTTTTTAAGGTAATGTTTGCGCCCGTTGAGAAATTATTTCCCAGAATTCCCACGGGAAACGGAGATACTACTCAGTTAAAGACCTAATACGCAGGAATTGACTAAACAACTCGGTCTATGAATTGACTACGAGTATGTCTATGTAAGGTCGCAAGGCATTCGTCACTATATTTTAGCATTTTTTAATCTAGTTTTTAATATATTTTTAAGGTGGGAATTTCGGTACACAGTCTCAAATCTCCCAAGTACGACATCTTAAAGTTACTACTGTCCGTCGCAAAAATGCATAAATTGACTAAATAACTCGTAAGTTCGCAAAATGTTACCTATTTCAGCTTTCAGCTGAATCGACCCCTAGTCGGCCAGTCACCCTACTTTATTCAAATCTATGTCATTCATTTAATACTTACCTGTTTTATTTATACCTGCGACTCAGTTCGCGTGTAGCTATTTTACCCTGGATTTAAAAAGAACTAGACTGTTTCAGTGTGTGTAGAAAAATGTTAGGTTTAATCGATTAGCGAGTGATGCCTTTTTCCTAGTTTGTGAGGTCCCATTGTTGGGCAAAAGCCTCCCCAAAAAGATAAGTCTATCGATTGACACAATGACGTAACAACCGACACAAGTTCTGGCTATTTGTTTTTTTTATAGGCATCGACGCCATCTTTTTCTGGATTTGATTTTATTATTTTGTGAATATTTTTACTATTTTACGGCGCTATTTTGTAAAAGGACTAAGGTCTGTATTGCAGAACGCGATCCAGACTGATCTATACTTAAGTAGCAGTCGTCTTTGTCATTTTGGCAATGAGAGAAAGAGATAATCAATACTTGAGTATAGATCAAGATTTGAATCTGCTTCTGTAATACGTAAGTATAAATAAAATTCGCTTACCGTGTGGTATTCGTGTTTTTATTATTTGGTCGTGTGATGATCGGTTGAGAATAACACTACCCCATCTCTTTCTGTGGGGTGTCGTAAGAGGCGACTAAGGAAACACAAATGAGACCTGCCTCCTAGTAATCCATCCCAGCCAACGACACTCCATTTTTTTCTGAATCTGAGGTGTCGTCCTATGGTCTCATGCGGTGTGGTAGGCTCTGTAAAGGGCCGTCTGGTTCGCAACCACCCTCCTACCGAAGGCCGACGTCAAACAGCTTGCTGTGTTCCGTCGGTGCGTGGGAGTACCAGTGCCTTTATAGGCATTTTCTGGGTCAACTCGCTCCATCGTCGACCTCATCTTTGACCTTTATGGTCAAGATTGAGGTCAAGAGTTACCCATCTTATAATAATAATAAAAAAATCATCTTTATCTTACCTTTAGCCAGATGTATCCCATTCCTGGAAAAACATCGCTCCGCTACAAACCCCCTCCCCCATGCATCTCTCAGATTCCCATCGATCTAAGATCTTTGTCAAATGGTCATGCCATCTTCGTTTTAGGCTTCCATTGGAAGCTTCCAGTCGTAGTTTTGGACCATAAGTAGGTTCGCATATGGCAATATGATAGGCTCAATCCAATTCATAGATTTTTTATTTTGACAACCCTTTTGGATTAGTTGCTTATAATAAAACCTTTGAATCGACGCTTTCTCAGTTCGATTCTCGGTCGGGTCAAAAATTTGTGTAAAAAGCACATGTTTGTAATCTAGGTTCGTGGCTGTCTTTATACGTGCCCCAAAACATCCACGACATAATGGAACACTTTATTGTGGGCTTTCGAATGTGTGGCATTTATTTACGGTTGTGAGAATACCGTTGTAAATCGTTTTGTCTCATTACAATTCAAACTGTATAACTTGCTGAGCCACAGTCTGTGGAAGCTTCGTCTTATACTCGTAAATTCAAATAAGAAAATGAGACGTGTTTTGCGAGAAACGTCTTCATTTACATCTGCGAATGTTGGACGACGTTTGGCAGCGTCTGTAATGTTACTGGTAGCTACAACTTCGAACGAAAAGTTACTTGCACTGAAACGAGTTTCATTACGTATAGAGCAGTATACCTAATTTTTAGGGTTCCGTACCCGAGCCTTAATGGGCATTTTCTTTGTTAACTCGCTCCATCGTCGACCTCATCTATGACCTCGGTTAAGATTAGGGTCAAGAGTTAACCCATCTTATAATAAAAGTAAAACCAGACTCTATTACTAAGACTCCGCTGTCCCTCCGTCCGTCTGTCTGTCCGTCTGTCACCAGGCTGTATCTCATGAACCGTGATAGTTAGACAGAACAAACGTGATTTTTTCCCGTTTTTATAGATAATAGCATGGAACCCTTCGTGCGCGAGCCCGACTCGCACTTGGCCGGTTTTTTCATTTATTTTTATTATTTAACCCTAGAGTAGTCGCGCCTTTTTTAAAA
This sequence comes from Aproaerema taeniolella, assembly GCA_949987775.1. NCBI lineage: Eukaryota > Metazoa > Arthropoda > Insecta > Lepidoptera > Gelechiidae > Aproaerema > Aproaerema taeniolella. Next base: position 10,294,131 of record OX465268.1, on the reverse strand, counting down.
CGTGAGTGGCAGCATTATGCCGCCTATTATTATTTTAAGCGAATAATCGTTAATTTATATTTTAAACCATCTCAAAAGGGTAGAATAGAACGTCAACTAATAGAAAAATAACATTTATGAAAGATTTATACTTTTTTGATTAAAAAAACATGTTTATTCCCATATTAGACAATTTTTTTCATTTTTTTTTTATTTCAAAAATAGGGAGGTAAAGTGTACAGAGAAACCTGATCTTGACAAATGCATCATTTACAAAATAACACAGTTTCTTTGTCGCGGGCGGCAAAATGCTCATGCGCGAGCACTCTAGGGTTAATTAAAGCAATGAGACAATTGGGAACATTTCAGAATACAAAATTGGCAATAACTATAAATAGCAGGGTATGCTAACTTACAGCAATTTGATATTTGTAGTTTTTGCATCCTCCATTTAGCTATAGATCCAAGCAGTACCTAGTGTGTATTTAACCCGTCGCGTGCTTGATACAAATCTCGTACACCATGTGTTCAAAAAGCACGCGAAAGTTTAAATGTGTAACTGGTGTTCAGTCAGGTTATTTTAATAAACTGATCGACACTAACCTTCTAAGGTGTGACTTTAAGGGAAACATAAGAGTTAAGATATATAAGAGTATCTAATTAGATACGTACACACCACGGGCACAGGTCTCCCCCGAAGCAGTAAGTTTAGGCCATATTCCCATCACGCTGGCCCAATGCGGGTTTATAGACGGCGCGCTATTCTAAAACTTAATTTTCTCGTAGACGTACGAGTTTATCACGTAGTTTTCCTTCACCGCTAAGCAAGGTATAAACTCACATTATATTTATCCTGAAATATCGCCTCCATAGAGAATATTAGACAGAATTGGAGCATATTACACAAATCAGTTTAGTATTCCGTAGCTCAACGGTGACAGGAAACGATAATAGTAAACATTGTGTTTGCCAATCCCATTGCTGGTTGACATGCGATTTTACTTGAACTAAGGGTTGTAGAACTCCTAAAGTAAACATTTAGGAGTCTAGCAAAGATAAATAAAGACACTATTAGACTGTTGTCAATCGATTTAATCATCAGTTAATTGCACACCATCTCTATCTCCATATTTATACAGAGACTTGAAATTATTGGCATCAGAGGAGTCTTTCTCCATTTTCAGAGACTATTTAACAAATAGAAGTCAGAAGGTGAAAGTTGACCAGTATATCAGTGAGAACATTGGAGTATCATAAGGTAGTGTTTTAGGTCCAACACTTTTTCTTATACAAGGTGTTTCAAAAGAACAAAAAAAAAGAAATTCCAAAATTTAATTTAAAAAGTGAAATAGTCGCAACTCTAGTAACTATTGCACGGTTTGACATAGTTCAAAATGAAAGTTTCATATAATTAATATGACATACTTGTCATATTTGTAATAGAGCTGTGCAATAACCTAAATTTTAATTAATTTTGAATCATCTTTTTTTTTGGGTTTTTTTGAAACACCTTGTATACGTCCATATGCCAAAACTTTATCATACGCAGATGATACTGCCATTGTCTTTACTGGTAAAACCCGGGAAACCACCAAACTGTATGCTGAACACGGCATGGTTCAAATATCAAAGTGGCTAAATAAGCATACATTAGCACAGAACACACACGTCGGAAAGGCAAACACGGAAGGTACAGATTGATTCTACAAGAAATTGTTTCTGGACTGCCTCTATTCCGCGAATTGCTGTTTTTCTGTTGCGACTTAGAGGAAGGATATGCAGCTACTGTATGAAAAATGAAAGTCATACGATTTTTTTTAATTAGAATTTTGACGTGTCTTAGGTCCGTATTACAGAACGCGACTCAGACTGATCTATACGTAAGTAGCAGTGGTTTTTGCAATTTTCATTGTGAGAGAGAGAGAGAGAGAGAGAGAGAGAGAGAGATAATCAACACTTAAGTATAGTAGATCAATACTTGAGTCTCCTTCTGTAATACGGGCCTTAGGGTGTTCATTTAAGCTCATGTCCTCTTCATAGGAGACCTCGAAAGTATAAATTAGGCCTGCAAATCAAAAAGCATTTGTTGTTTCTAAGACTTTTCTAACGTACAGATATCCTTTGCTATGTCTGAAAGAGGTTGGCTCAGAGCTACGGTGAAAGCTAAACGACGAAACAAATAATATGACCTAGGTTATTACGAGTATTTATACAGTCACGACTAGACGACGCAAATGTATGTACAGGGATAACAGCACATCACGCTATCCAAAACTGTCAATTTTCTTCAATCGTTTTACAATTTTATCTCCAAACATTAGAGTTTACTGTCCATTGAGGAAATTTGACAGTTTGTGGTAACCTGATATGCTGTTGACTGTACTTCGCGTGTCAAAAAGGAAGCAAAATTTCGCGCCGTTCCATCACTAAATCGCTCGTGTGCGTCACATACAGTAAGTAGAAAAATAATGGCACGCTTGGTGTCTACAGAGAAGATGAAACAAGTGTAATCTAAAATTTTCTTCCTTCAGCGCCGTTCCCTCCCTAAATCGCTCGTGTGACGTCACAGTATTTATAAAAATAATGACACGATTGGTTTCTATAGAGAAGATGAGACAAGCGTAATTTAGTCGTGTATATGTCTGAATATTTATGTATAGACACAACCCTATCAATATTCAGTAAGTATCAGGTTATCGATTGTCGGGTGACCTATGGAAGTGAAGGCACTAGAATACCTATTGGAAGGTACCAAGACGTGCCGTGCATATAACATAAAATAGTCCATCGATGCTATGCTATATGTATTGAGTGACGTTAAACTAACGAAGCTTTAGGGGGTGTTTCTTCTCATGAAACTGAACAACTCTGATTGCACAAGTTGAATGGAGAAGCGAAATTTTTGAAGTGAAAACTTCTTTAGCGGCGTTGTGCACTTTTTGGGATGGGTAAAAAATGTTAAACTCGCGTCAGGACACGTGACCTGATCGAAAATTCGTAAGACAGAGGGAGAGTAGACCGCAAGGAAGTAATATTGAATAGGTATTGTTCAAGTGTTCACTTCTGCCGGCACTCCCGGAGTGCAACCCGTTGTTTTTTTTATGTTTCAACACTAGCTTGCCGCTCGGGACTTCGTTCCCGTGGGAATTTGGGAAAATTATGTAGCTTAGTGTTAATCCAGGGTGTCAGCTACCTCCATACCAAATTTTATCAAAATTGGTCCAGCCGTTTGAGCGTGAAAGTGTAACAAACATCCATACATATATCCACACTTCCTCACAAACTTTCGAATTTATAAATATTAGTAGGATGTTTCTTGGGAAAAGTTGTTCAGTTTCGTAGGCTGAAGCATATGATAATTTTCGCCAACTAATTAAGTGTCACCCCATTTACGAGAGGTGAAATACAGAGATACTTACCTTACCTACCTAGTGGAATTTTCATGTGGAGGGGGTGACCTTGACTTTAGTGATTTTCTTGAAACATATGGTCTGCTAGGGCTGAAAGTAAGTACTATACTAGACTTTTAAATGGATTTGCCACTGCGTGGTTTGAGAATTTTGACACCTGCGGGCCTAATAAGCGAATAAGAGTATAGACTTCTGAATCAATATAAAAAAAAATTGGAAGTTTATAAAGTATACTGTATTGTGTTCATTTCTTTTGCGTTTGAGTTTGGACATTCGTCCTTAATGCAATCTAAGATTGTTTGTTAACGCGAATAGAATGCAACAGAGTATGGTGAAATTGGGAACCCTCCCGCGATGTCTGGACACCCGTGTGTGCACAGGATTCACGCGGCGTAAACTAGCGCGCGCGACGGGTTAATGTTATGTATTAATTGACGTTCAACCCTCATGAGGGCTGGTCAAGGTTGTCTCGTTTTTGATTATATCCACACGATATGAAGAAGTACCGATTTTTTTTGTCTAGGCTTTAATCATTCTGAAAAAGTGAAGGTGTATTCTTTAATCACTTTTCGTCTCAATTTATCATATAATTCGATTTTATAAACACTTACATAAATGTACATACACCTATTATCTCTATTGGGGTAGGCAGAGCATCAGTGGTTTATAACTCTTCTTCAAACTGAATGTTTTAAACCTAAGTAAAATTTACTGTCATTCAGTTACATGGCAAAAAAACATCCATAATCCCTGGAACACATCACAGTCTATTCTATACGGCTTATTATATAAGGCTATTAGAACGTATCTACGCACTAAAAATAAGAATTCCCTTAGAAAAGTAGTGAGATAAACACAGAGGAAAGCATTTGTTCGTATCCCGGGGGTCTCATCTCTTTGTCTTACATTTTCCGGGCCTACGCGTTATTAACTGCCTACGTAAGCTCTTTTCGATAGATTTTGGACCTTTCGCCTTGGAAATAGAAACGAATTTCGTTAACATATTAGTTTGGAGGTATTTATAGAAGCTAGTAAAATGTGTGCTGTTATTTCTCCAGGGAAGAATGAAAGGGTTGATTATAAACACGATGATAGTTTATGAAGGCTGAAGCTTTCGTGTTTTTTTTAATTGATTTTCTTTAAGTGTCGTTATGGGAGTTACCTTAATTTTACGTTAGGCGATTTTAGTAATTTTTTTCAAAATCCCTTTCCCCCTACTTGAGATCGGATGAGGTTCGGCTCGAGCCCGTCCCCCCCTAAACGCCTGACGTAATTAATAGCCCCCCCCTATGTCATTTGGTTGTGTAGTAACGACCATACGTCTTCTCACTTTTAGGTTCGTATTACAGAACGCGAATTAGACTCTGATTTATACTTGTTGCAGTCGTCTTTGTCATTTTGATAGTGAAAAAAAGAGATAATCAATACTTAAGTATAGATCAGTCTCCTTCTGTGATAACGGGCCTTAAAGTCTCCCAATATAAATAGTATAATTATGTAGTTGTGTAGCATCCATAGTACAGAGAGCCGCACATCAAGTTAACACATACGTGCACTCTGTGCTGTTGCAATAAGGATGGTTTTGCAATGAAAATGGAGTAACCTGATGCGCTGGCCTCTGTACATACAAGCTTCGTTTAGTTTGGGGTTAGATGACTATGTACGAGTATGAATTATCCAAGTATTTTTTTTTATTCTTTCTTATCGTGTATGTATAGTCACAAGTGTGGGGCGAACTTGGCTAACCCTGGTGTCAAAGTTTTCAAACCGCACAATGGCCTCTGACTTGATTTTAACGACTAGTCAACCGACAACAGCCGGGACCGACAGTTTAACGTGCCCTCCGAAGCATGGAAACACTCGCAATAAATTGCCACTGGTCACCCATCAGGTTCCCTGGCTCTGTGTAAGTTGCTTTACCTCTCTGATCGGTTACTAGACTACGCCACTAGACTACGAGCGCTTTATGATTTATTTAAACGGGGAAAAGTACTTCTTTGTTGGATGCGGGTGGCGCAGGACCGATCGAGTGGAGATCCCTGGGGGAGGCCTATGTCCAGCAGTGGACGTTTTGCGGCTGACATAAAGATGACTCCTTTGCCTAGCAGTAGAATTTGACAGGCTAGAGAAAAAAAAGCACTTCAACTATCCTCCACTCCCTTCCAAATCAGCCTGCAGATTATAAAACCAAGACTTTTCCCGTCAGGCCTGCCGGACAGCATGCTGCTATGGCTGCTGCAAAAGCTCCGCAGCACGAGACCTCGGCTGCGAGTGTGTGTGAGACAGCACGCTTCCAGCGAGTGTTCAGCCTTCTACATCACAGCTGATGATGACGTGTAAGTACTATAGCGCGCTCTTAGGGAGCTGGTATCGGGAAAAAATGATGGAGACCAGGAAAAGGCAGAGAATCATTTTTATGACATTTATTGATTTATAGAGAAACCCGACTCGTGCGGCCGAAGCCACGGAAGGTAATGCGTCACATACAGTATTCCCGCGCCAAAAGCTGCAAATGATTTTGATTACAGAACCTTTAGCAAAAGGCATTCCAAGTAGACTGTTAACGTGGGAGGTATAGAACCTCCACAGTACCTACTTCTGATGACGTAGAAGGAGGTAGCCTAAAATCTTTACATGTTTTCATTTTATCATGAAATAGGTCAGTTTCAAGAACATTTCCGGGGACAAGTAATTATAGTCGATCATAGTTATGAAAAGATTCCACCATTTTAGTATTTGCTTTAACCTAGGCTGACCCTAACACCCTGTATAAGTTGATGTGATTTCCACAGGCTCCTTCAAACTGCCGAAGAAGTTCATCTGCCGAAGCTATTGAAGCCAGAATTCGGAGGCGGGTACAAGGAGTTCACTGTGAGGGACATGCACTGCTTTCAGAAGGTCTTTACAAAGTATTTACTTTAAATTAGTTTGCTCAACTTTAGGGGATGAGCACATTGAGCACCCATATGAAAATGATCGATTTTCCGACCTTTTTTTTATTGAAGGCTTACGTTTTTATTGAAAGCTTACGTGCAAAATTGGTTCAGCTATTCAAGAGTTACGAGTAATAACTGCTTTACTACAAAACATCAAAACACCACTTAGACTGACTTTTTAACCGTGTGGTGATCGGTTGAGAATAACACCACCCCATCTCTTTCCGTGGGTGTCGTAAGAGGCGACTAAGGAAGCACAAATGAGACCTGCCTCCTAGTAATCCATCCCAGGCAACGACACTTCATTTTTTTCTGAATCTGAGGTGTCGTCCTATGGTCTCATGCGGTGTGGTAGGCTCTGAAAAGGACCGTCTGGTTCGCGACCACCCTCCTACCGAAGTCCGAAGCCAAACAGCTTGCTGTGTTCCGTCGGTGCGTGGGAGTACCAGTGCCTTTATAGGCATTTTCTGGGTTAACTCGCTCCATCGTCGACCTCATCTTTGACCTTATGGTCAAGATTGAGGCCAAGAGTTAACCCATCTTATAATAAAAAAAAAATAAAAAAAAGACTTATTTTATTTTTGTCGTTTTATTTTACCCTTTCGGGAAAGGTAGAGGAATCTATGTCCATACAGCCATTTTTAACATTATCTAAGTTTAAGTTTTATATTTTATGGTAAGGCCCTAAATATCGGGGGCCCTAAATATTTTATTTTTATTTTAGAGTTATCAAGAATCAGATTGAACACAGAGCCTGTTCGCAAAGATGTCGTCTTAGTCCCAATGCTCCTAATGGGTTGTAGGCTTTTAGCTTTTAGTGAGTCGTTTCGTCGCTTTCAGTCGTTAAGTAGGTAATTGACCTACATATTTGCGTGTTTCCTAGTTAAGTTGTTGTTAGAAAAGGTGGTTATTGATCTTTGTGGCAAGAAAATTGCTAATTACTTAGTCTGTTCACTAGCAATTTCAAGGCGCTCGTAGACCGGTTGCTCTCACGGTTGGTTGCTTTTATATGAACTTAAGTTTCATATTGTATAAAATTCGTAATAAAAACAAACCAAACCTTTCAGCAAGGAATAGTTATAATTTTCTTATCTATATATATATATATAAAAGAAAGTCGTGTTTGTTCCAACACTTGTAACTCGAGAACGGCTGGACTGATTTTGATCAAATTTGGTATGGAGGTAGCTGATACCCTGGATTAACACATAGGCTACATAATTTTCCGAAATTCCCACGGGAACGAAGTCCCGGGCGTAAAGCTAGTTATTAAATAATTTGTTTATTTTTTTTTACGAAAATGCTTTGTATTAGTCTTTAAATTTAAAAAAAACCTTCAGAAACCTTTGCGAACAGACATGAGTTAAAGAACTAAGATATTTTTAAAAGTATATTCAAGGGTAAAAAAACGTATCCGCAACAGGCTTCGTCATAACTATAGACTGACTGAGACAAAAAAATCTATTTTGATTAATTTTAAGTAACATTCTGAATATGCTATGAAATAAAGCTAATAGAAGTCTACAGTGGCATTTACTCGTCGAAACTTTGTACGCACTCCTTAAAACTTGAAAGGTATACGGATGCTCAAATCGATCGAACCCAGTCCGAAACCCTGTACCTTGTGCATACACAGGTAGAAAAGAGATCCCTACAAAACGAGGGATACGGATCGGGTACCGGGTCACGCATCCTCACCATACACGAGGCTCAGGGATTGACGTACAAAAAGGTGGTGATTGTTCGCACAACAACGACCAGGCAGGAGCTACACGACAGTATCCCTCATGCTGTGGTTGCCATATCGCGCCATACCGCCAGCTGTAAATATTATGCGGATGATGGTAACGATGCGATAGGCAGATTCATCAAAGAAGCAGAGGCGGCTGGCAGGGAAAAAGTGGTCAATTACAACCTCAGAATGGCGATCAAAAGTCGAGACAGAGCCGTCATGGATGCTTTGAGGTCTGGATGCAACAGCGGGGAACCGTCACTGGTTTAGAAAAATACATTATGTAATATATAAATATATATCTTTATTATAGCTATCATCTACCTACTGTAAACTACTATGAAAAGTATAGTAAAATATTTTTAAAAGAAAAAGCAAGTATTAACAATAAAACACTTAATCTAGACAAGGGCACGGACATCAAGTCTGTGGATGCTAATATCTTTATTATTAAAAAAAAAAAAAAAAAAGAAATAAAGCTATTTTTGACTTTGACTTGACCTTGGTTCTTACGCACGATTTTTTTTAATGAGTCGTACTGTACTTATCTGATATTTCGGTGAGAATCTTAAACAATATATTACGACTAGAAGCTTTGTAAAAAATATTTACACACAAAATTCAGTTCTAATGTATGGCCAATAGCAAGAATTTACGATGTATGTGATTCGTGAACTAATGACTCTTTCCGCTCGGCTCGCTAATCAATCACTGCCTGATGGAGGCACAATGGGCCGGGGAACACGCACTCACGTTCGGTCGATTACCTTAGGCGATGTTTACACAGGGTTGCTGGAAATACGTCACGTTCCCTTTGAGGGGTGATAACCGTTAACCCGAAGGTCATTGCTATCAAATGACCTCCGGGTTAACGGGGCAAAAATAAAAAAATTCGAGAAAAAAAAAGATTTTTAAGAAACGTGGGTTATACTCCTTCAAATTGTATTTAAAAAAAACTTGATTTAATGGTTATTTTTATTCGAGCCAATATAAAAATACATTTTTATCTTCGTTGCTATTTAACTTTGACTAAAACAATGTAAAAACGCGTATAGTTTACCAAAATTTTATTTTTTACTAGCATTCCGCCCGGGACTTCGTTGCCGTGGGAATTTGGGAAAATTATGTAACCTATGTCCACCGGGGATAATGTAGCTTTCTAATGGTGAAAGAATTTTTCAAATCGGTCCAGTAGTTTCGGAGTCTATTCAATGCAAACAAACAAACAAACAATCAAATCTTTCCTCTTTATAATATGTATAAATAAAAGATTAGTATAGATTATGACGTATTTCCAGCAACCCTGTATATAAGGGACAGACGACGCAAAATTGAATCTTAATAGCTACGGAGCAAAGCTTTTTATGCCGAAAATAGAAGCCCAAAGAGACATCCGTCACCTGAAGACGGAGTGACGGAGGAAAAACACCTTTGTTCTGTAGCCATTAAGATTCATTTTAAGTTGCTTTGATCGCCGCGCTACCGCGTCCCTCGCTTGTGTATAAACAGCCCCTAAACGAGTGACTTACTTATAGCATACAGCCATACACGATATGGCAAAACCATTTTAGCATCGGGGGTTAAAAACAGCGACCCCTAAGTACTTAACTTTTTAGTGCTCCTTTCATATTGAAACAGTGAAGTAAGCTAAATTAGTCCACAGTCTGAAGTATTCTCTTTCATTATTATAGAGCAGGGTTTCTCAAAGTGGGGTACGCGAACCCCTAGAGGTTCGCCATTCGTCGGTACGGGGTTCGCGGCAAGATTATGTTATGTGAGAGTGGGTTTTCTTACCTGGTCATGATAAAAACAAAATGCAGAAATCGACTTGATGCCGAGTCAGAATTAAGGTTAAAATTGTCCGAAATTACTCCTAAAATTGAGGAGTAATTCCTTAGCCATGTGAGTCCCCGGCAGAGTAGAATAGGACCACCCTCTTTCTTACCGAGGTGTCGTACAAGGCAACTAGGTAAATATGCAAGCAAGTTCATCTGCACACAGAGAAGGAAAACTCTGCAATTATATCAAAACCCTCGCCTACCCGTCTGCCAAGCGTGGTGAGTATAGCATTTACCCCTCATGGTATTGAGGGAGGCCCGTGCCCCAGCAGTGGGGACGTATATGGGCTGATGAAGATGACTCCTAAAATTGACTCAATTCGCGACAAAAAACAAGCTCACCCATCACATCTATATATATAAAAGAAAGTCGTGTTTGTTACAACACTTATAACTCGAGAACGGCTGGACCGATTTCCATGGTTTTTGATTTGTTGTATTTCTCTCCGTCCCGAATAGCAGAATAACTATTAAAAACATTGGAAAATTGACGGGGAAATTCCCACGGGAACGAAGTCCCGGGCGAAAAGCTAGTTAATATTAAAAAGATATTTTTTTGACACTGTATTTTTTACCTTTTATTGAAATAAAAACCCTATTTTCTTCAACAGTCAACTTTATTATTCTATATGGGATATAATTGGTTAGTCAAGGGGTTCGCTGTCATCTGGAAACTTTAACAGGAGCCAAAAGTTTGAGAAACCCTGTTATAGAGGGATCATAACAGTCCTTGAAAGAAGGCCTGCTTTGTTCCTGAACTTCAACCTTATAAAAAGGTGCTGGGATGGCAAATTAATTGTGGGTTGCAGACACTCCTGAGGTTTTTGTATTCTTGAATTTGACTTGCTAAAACTTAGATTTTCTACATATTAGGATATTTACACAATGAACATGAACGTTTCTCTCCGTCCACGCGGGCGGAAAGGTAGTTACCTCATATTGAATCGTGTGATTTTAAAAACAACACATGTCCTATTATTAAATCTTTTCAGGAAAGAAAAAAACTTAAAACCATACCGTATTTATTTTAACGCTCTTTTTTAATAGTATTAGAGTGTAAGGACACGTGTGGTATTTTGACAATAAGTAGCTAGACCCCTAAGGAATAAATTTCGTTCAGAAACTTAATTTTCAAAAAAGTGGACTTGTGTTGTTTTAAAATCACACAATTTTGTAATTGTATCACATCCTTTCAGGGCACATCGGCAGCCGAACTCCTAAACTCGCAAGAGAGAGGAGCGCTAGTGAAACATGTGCTAGAGTCATGTCGGGCCGAATCGGGGGACGAACACGCTTTAGAGCCCGCGGCCAGACTGCGGCCCGGACAGAGCATTGGTGAGTTAAACGCCTTATTCACTATCCATCATGCTGGTCCATCCGACAGTGATGGAGCTTTACTAAGAAACGAGACAGACTGTCAATCTCTCGTTTCCTAGTATAGCTCTGTCTCTCTCTGATAGTCCAGCAAGATGGACAATGAATAAGGCGCTTTACTGTCACTTGAGCTGGACTTACAAACATGCACTGGAAACTACCACACAGTAAACTGGCCACACTACCACACAACACAGAGTAAACCCACTTATTATACTGGACTCTACCATACTGGACACTACCCTCCGCCCTGGGTGTCACACATAACCCACATTTATTGTAACAACTTAACTGTATTGTGACGTGCAATAAATATGTGAATATGAATACCACTTAGTAAACTTGGCATACTACCATACAGTAAACTGGACACTACCACTTTAGACACTGGACACTACCACTACCATACTGTAAACTAAATACACTTACACATTGTGAACTGGAAAAACTATAAAACCAAATTCCATTCTATAATATTCTTTATTATATTCCAAATGTATCTTCCGATCAGTGCCCGCGTGTGTGAGTAGAGGAGTGGTGCAGAGTATGTTTCCGCTTCACGAGAGGAACGCCTTGGAGAGTCTGCGGAAGAAATGGGTCAAAACGTTCTTCAGTCCACAGCCTTTAGGTAATAATAGTAACTATTAGGCCTAACCTAAAAATGGCCGTAAAAATCGGGATACGGTTGTTATCGATGCGTTAGGGACTGGAGGCAATAGGCAGAAACCACCGCTGGCTTAGGTTAGGTTATATTTTAGTATTTTTATGTGTATTAATTGTAATTGTAAACTCATATGGAAAGTATTAACTTTTTAAGCAATGCTATAAGTAATAACAATATTAAATGATAAGGGGACGGACATCAAGTCTGAGGATGCAAAATTAACTGTTAAATAAAAAATAAAATAAAATTATTAGGTCTTTAAATATTAAATAGGGTAGATGACTGATGTTATTTTAAATTCACTGTCATAAGAGTGAAGTCATATTGCAGATGCTGGGGTAGTTATCAAACGAGCCGTATTTTGAGCCTCGATATCAGCACATATAACAAAACCAACCCAGAATATTGAAAGACAGCATTAGAAATAGCTTTATTAAGAAAAAAACGACAATGTCAGACTTAAACCCCTAGCATTGTGGTGAATTTTGTAAAATATTTAGGTAGCTTTTTCCTTTAAAAAAAAATCTATTTTCCTCGAATATCATCAGTTTGTTAGATTTCATATTTTGTGTTTTGTTTATGATTGTAGATGAAATAAGTGAATACTTCGGTGTAAAGATAGCGATGTACTTCGCTTGGCTCGGACACTACACGCGCTCGCTGACTATACCGGCCGTCGTCGGCTTCGTGTTCTGGGTGAGTAACTGTACTTTTTAACCCCTTGACAAAAAAGAAAAATAAATTTATTCACCATATAAAACACGCTTTTGTCGAGTGGTAGTAACTTGACGGCCGGTTTGGTCGAGTGTTAGTAACTTGACGGCCGGTTTAGTCGAGTGGTAATAACTCGACGGCCGGTTTGGTCGAGTGGTAGTAACTTGACGGCCGGTTTGGTTGAGTGGTAGTAGCGCTGCCTCTGGATCGATTCCCAGTCGGGGCAAATATTTGTATAAAAAGCAGATGTTTGTTCTCGGGTCATGGGTGTTTGTGTTTGTCTTTATGTATGTTCCGAGTGATGTTTAGAGTTATTGAGAAAGGCGTCAGGAAGAAAGAAAGAAAGAAAAATTGTTTATTAAAGCAATCCTAATAATAATAATAGGAAGGCTTTGTCCAACAGTGGGATCTTTCAGGCTAGGTAAAAGTCGCCTTTAAAATACTTCTACTAAAAATAAATATTAAAGTACTTACTTAAGTACCTAACTTACTTTAATTTACAGATTTGGCTCGGCACTGCCAATGAGAACTGGAAAGACATCGCCCACGTTTTGTTCTCTATGTTCAACGTGTTGTGGGCTTGCGTGTATTTAGAGACGTGGAAAAGGTTGGTAAAGGTTTATTACTTAAATGAATGAAGCGCTCGTTGCCCAGTGGCTCTCGCTGATCTCAACCGATCAGTGAGGTTAAGCAACGCACACAGAGGCAGGGGACCTGATGGGTGACCAAAGTGGCAATTCATCACGAGCGTTTCCGTGCTTCGGAGGGCACGTTAAGCTGTCGGTCCCGGCTGCTGTCGATTGACTACAGTCGTTAAAACCAGGTCAGAGGCCATTGTGCGGTTTGAAAACTCTGACACCAGGGTTAGCCGAGTTCGCCACACACTTGACTATACCTACACGATAAGAAGAAGACTTAAATGTTTTCTACTTGTTTTAAAATACCAACAGATTTAACGACGCTTGACATGTATTTGGAAGTATGTGGAAGAGCGGAGTCTCCTGCCACCGGCATATTACATGCTCAAAAGGAGGCTATAGCAATTTACTGTTAACTAGCATTCCTCTCGGGACTTCGGGAAATTATGTAGCCTATGTTACTCAGGGATAATGTAGCGTTCTAATAGTGAAAGAATTTTTTAAATCGGTCCAGTTTTTTTAGTTTTATTCGTTACATACAAAAATACAAATATTTCTTCTTTATAATATTAGTCTAGGTTATGTCTTTAAAAGGAAATAAATTATTTTTATATTTATTTATTTTTTGTTGCGGAAGAGGCCATTACCCAGCAGTGGGACATTTTTATTTTTTTAACTAGCTTTCTGCCAGGGTCTTCGTTCCCATGAGAATTCGGGAAAATGATATAGCCTATATGTCATTCTGCTGTCTAAGTTACACTACTGCATAGTTTCATCCATCCATGGGCCATTGTTAAGACAATTTTGAGACAGAAATGCATTATTATTTTTTTGTATTTGATCCATCCGCACAAACTTTCGCATCTATAATATTAGAAAGAAATATTTACATACAGAATATAAAAATATTTATTTTTATATTCTGTATAAGATTACAATGAAATACATACAAACATACATTAAACGATTTAAATACATACATACGCATTCGTTCTTTTGACCCTATTCACTCTACGCCTATTCGCAGAGGTACAGTCTTGCTCAGAGAAGAACAGGCAAGAAACTCTGAGGTTGCTCTTTTAAATCGCATTACAAATTTTCTTATTTACTAATTTTAACTAAATCTGAAATAACTCTAGAGCTGAGCAGTTCATTCCCATGGCTGCCTGTCTGATAGATAATCAGAAATTTTGTAATAGCCCTTTTTGCAAAGTTTTTGTTTAATTACTGCCTTAAATTTGTCCAAAGGTAAATTTTGAATACACATGGGAATCTTATTATAGAACCGTATACATTGACCCATAAAAGAGTTCGTGACCTTGTAGAGACGACTGTCTAGTACATCCAGTTTATGCTTGGTCCTAGTATTTACATTGTACAGGTAAACATGGCTAAATAAGATAAGATACCCTGTATAATAACTGTCTGGTTTCAGATATTCGAACGTTCTGGCGTATAAATGGGGTACGTTAGATCAGAGGGACGAGTTGCTAGTGGAGCCACGGCCTCTGTTTCAGGTTAGATTTTTTATTTATTTTTATTTTTATTGTAAGATGGGTTAACTCTTGACCTCAATGTTGACCTAGGTCAGATGTGGTCGACGATGGAGCGAGTTAACCTAGAAAATGCCTATAAAGGCACTGGTACTCCCACGCACCAACAGAACACAGCAAGCTGTTTGGCGTCGGACTTCGGTAGGAGGGTGGTCGCGAACCAGACGGCCCTTTACTGAGCCTACCACACCGCATGAGACCATAGGACGACACCTTAGATTCAGAAAAAAATGAAGTGTCGTTGCCTGGGATGGATTACTAGGAGGCAGGTCTCATTTGTGTTTCTCATTTCTGTTTGTTGTTTGTTTTGTTAGCTTTTATAAAATTATAACAAGAGTTTAAAGCCCCCGCACTAGGTGAACCTGTATCGCGTGATACCTCTAATCACAGCTTCAGCACTGATGGTTACAACGGGCCATAAAGAATATTATGTTTTAGTCATATTTTTTTATATCGGAATGACCTGGCTGAGTACCGTACTCGCCAGACTCACCATTTGAACCCACTAGCAGTAGACAGCTCATGCAGAACAAAAATTACAACACCAGATTGAAAAGACACAAGATCGTGGAGTTGGACAAAAAGGGTCTAGATTGAATCGAGGAGCAGTAATCAATAGACTCTACAAGTGGATATAGAAAAAAAAATTGCAAGTTTTCTATCATCAATTCCAGGGGGAAATGAGTGTAAGTCCAGTAACCGGGCTAGCCGAGCCCACCTACCCAGCTTGGAGGCGACGCGTGTGGAGACATTGTGTGTCATTTCCAGTCATGCTTGTGTGTCTTACTGTCACTGCTTCGGCCACCTTCGCGTTGTGTAAAGCACAGGTGAGTTGGGGCTAGATGGGTCTAATGGGGTTGGATGGGAGTCATGGGGCAAGATAGGTGTCATGGGGCAAGATAGGCGTCATGAGCCAAGATGGGCGTCATGGGGCAAGATGAGTTATGGGCCAAGATGGGCGTGATGGGGCAAGATAGGCGTCAAGTAGCAAGATAGGATAGGCGTCAAGTATAAGTCTAATAACGGGCCTTGCCGAGCCCACCTACCCTGCTTGGCGGCGACGCGTGTGGAGACATTGTGTGTCATTTTCAGTCACATTGGTGTGTCTTCGCATTGTGTAAAGCTCAGGTAAGATGGGGCAAGATGGGCGTTACGGGGTTGGATGGGAGTCATGGGCCAAGATGGGCGTCATGGGGCAAGATGGGTGTCGTAGGGCAAGATTGGCGTCTTGGGTCAAGATAGGCGTCATGAGGCAAGATGGGTGTTATGGGTAAGATAGTGATTTAAACAACTTTCCTTCGAATCGATGGTCTAGAAGGGAACTTTTGTGTAATAAAAACATAAGTCAGAAGTTATATTAAAAAGAATATCTGGGTGTATTTTATAATTTTTGTTATTTTTCTTATTGTTAAATAAATTATTTTGTGGGCAAATCCTTATAGATATCCAAGGAGGCCATGATAAAATACTAAATAATCTCTTTGAACGTGTGACGTTTAAATGTTTTTTTTTCTAGGACTGGTGGGAAAACCGCGTAGGATTTTTAACATGGATTCCTCGTGCCTTTCTAGCGATACTCATAGCGGTCGAAGAGGATGTATACGCGCGCATCGCGAGGTGGCTTAACGATAGAGGTATGTGTAGACACTGAGTGAACGAGTGCGGTTTGTGTGATTCTAGGGGATGGATTGGACTTTTTCACAAAATTAGATGGTTACTCTTAGTCACATTAAAATTAATGTCTAATCGTATTCAAGCATTTATATGAATTATTAATTTTTTTATTAATATGTGAGTGAGTATTATTAGTAAATAAATGTTTTTTTGTTACGGAACCCTTCACTGTTAGTGGCCCGAGAACCTTTTAGCCGGTTTTATTTGACTAATCTACTGGAAAATGCCAATATATTATGACTTTAGATAAGTTAACAAAAATTTAGGTAGTGATTCTCGCCATAAAACTGAACAACTTTTACTTAGGAACATAAATCGAAAAATGGAAAAAAATAGCCTTTACAAAGGCAAATATTGCACATGTTGTACGGAGAGGCGAATTTTTTAAAAATGTTTCGACCTTTGTTTCTTTGGAAAAGTTATTCAGTTTCGTAGGCTGGTTCACTACCTTAATTTTTGCTTACTCTTTTGAATTCACCTAATATACAACGAACGCACTGCAACATTTAAAAGAAATGGTGCTATTGTATCCGGTCTAGTTTTGTGAAAAAGTATCCAAAATTAAGAAAAGTTTTCCAGAGTGACAATTATATTTTCAAAACGACCTAACCCAGTTTTAGATTGGAATTTTTGTGCATGAATTAGTTTTGAAACCTATATGACAATTCCAACTTTCCCTTATAGTCCAAAATACTTCTTTAGCACAAATCTGTCTTCCCTAGACTTCTTAAAAATATAAATAGTAAATAAAAATATGTTGATAATTAGACCTAGCTCTTAGATATATTTTTTAGATATTTTATTGAACCTCGTTTTACTGAATAGCGTAATTAAGACAATCTCTTGGTCCTGCTTTGAAGAAGATGTATACAAAACACGCATAAAAACATGCTGAATGAGAACTTTAAATATTGCAGTTTTCGTATAACTTATTTGGGAAACGAATTTTTTCATACAAAGTTTGGGCAAACATTTTATCTAGTTATACATACAGACATAGATCACGCCTGTAATCCCTATCGGAGTAGGAACATCAGTGATTTTAAAACCACTTGATGCCACGTTTGATAAATTCTGAGGGTAATAAGATGAAATATGATGTAATTGGTGAGAAGTTATCAGCCTTTCGCGTAGACAGAGAAAAGGTATAGACTGCGGCCGAGCGTGCCACCGAAAGGGACAGAAAATATTAGTACTGCCGCAGTCGGCCGTATTACTGCGCTTTAATGTCCTATAACCCGTACGAATTAACTGTACACCTCGCGCTGTACTGTTAACACAGCGCGAGGTGCACAGTTAATTCGTACGGGTTACAGCACAGTAAAGTGCTGGCCTTGAAAAAACCGGCACGCGCTAAGGGACAAAAAATGCCCAGCATTGTCTCTTTTTTTCACGTGCAATTGATATAATTTTGTCCTTATCTGTGCGACCGAAAAAGAAGATATCCAGCAGTCTATATATTTTCTCTGTCTACGGCCTTTCGACAACAAAACCCTCGCGCCCCACATCTTATTATATGGGTTGACTTTAAAATTGTTTAGCGAAACTGGGGGGTGATTCTTCCCAAGAACTGAAAAAATTGAAACCTATTGAAAACCTATATGAAATTCTCAAAAACATTTTTGCCTTTCCATACTAAGGCAAATCAGCTGATCGTATATGTTGTTTATAGAGGCGAAAAATTTCTAAACGCGTGCACTCTCTGCTGTTGTGATAAGAACTGATTTGCAATGAAAATGGGGTAGCCTGATGGACTAGCCGCTGTAAATTGGATCAGTGTTACATTAGGTAAAGGTACAAAGGCGGATCTATCCCACAAGGGGATATCTTCCAGTGAACCTATGAGTGAGCGAGAGAAATCTTGATACGTAGGCGTACATTCCTTTTTTAGCAGACCGAGAGATTGTCAAAATGGCTGTTCATTATAGAAACAAATTTCAATTCACACAATATTGTAGTCAAAATACTATAGTGCAAATTTTCTCTTTACCGCTTACCGAAACGGAACGGACTCCAAAACATAACAACAAAATAAATATGGTAAATTATAACTTCGACAGAAAACTACCGACTCGAGACAAAGTATGAGAACCATCTGATAGTGAAAATAGCATTGGTTTGTATTTAAAACAAAGCTGTAACAATACGCCACGCTATCGAGCTAATCGAGTCATAGACAAAGCTTCATCACGCTTACTCGCTACCATAGATACGGAAAAGGTTATTGACAAAAGAGTTTGGTAACTAAACATTTTTTTTAATCATCATTGCACGTTGTTGTTGGTTCTAGTAGGTTTTTTAGCTTCGATAATCTTGCTGGGCTTTTACACCCCATGAAAAACACAGAACATTTGGTCAGCCTATGTCACGAATAGGAAACGTGTATTTGCGCGAATGTGTTCTGTAGTTCTTCCTTGCAGTGTGGTTTAATTAAGTAAAAGAACGATCCAAGGAATTATACTGCTTATCTAACGGTTTAATTTTTAATTATGCTTTTAACAAACAGATGACGTTAGTGACAGTAAAATTACGTTTAGAAAATGATGAGAATAAAAATGAAAAACTAATGTGAAAACTGTTTTGAGTGGTTTGGTTAGGTAGGTCTTTTTGACTAAAAAATATATTTTTTAAAGAAAATGAAATGAAAAAAAAAGCTTAGCCAGATTATCGAAGAAAGAGGCTCCGATACACAATTTAATTTTACCGATTTTTGTTTAGTCTTTATTCTTAAATAACTATTACAGACATGAACATAACACATTTTAAGTGGCATCCTGAATGTCCTATAAAATAAAGGTTATTCTATTCTATACAATACTAAATGAATTTAATTATCTTTATTGCCTGTTAGAATCAACAAGACTAGAATTTCGCTTGCATTAGAAACATAACAAATTCTAAATATCAAAATCGTGCATGATTGTGTAAAAATTGGTTCTAAATTAAAAATTAAATCATAAAAACTTTCTATACTATTAGACACTTTCTATCATTAGTTCACTATTATATTTTTCACTGAATTTAGCATTTGTCTGTTCAAAGTACGCCGTTGTTTCTCGCTTACTCTTCTATGACGCAATTTAGCAACAAGTATGAGGTAAATTAATCTTTTTAAATTCAAAATGGTGGACGTTGGTTTTCTGAAAAAAGAAGCGGAATTTCTCCATTGTAATAAATTTCTCGTAATATACAAGATGGCGGATTTATTTCTTTGAAAAAATCGTCGAGAATATCCTTTTTGTTTTGTAACTGTTGTCAATTCCAAAAATGACATGCATTTTGAATAATTAAAGATATTAGATATAATTTTTTTCAAAAAAATCACCGCGAAGTAACGACCAACTTGAAACAGACAAACAAAACATAACACTTATCATCTCACGCGTACACTCATAACACAAAATTATACACCTCTATAGATTTGCTTTTGATGTACACTCGGGTGCAGTATTACGGTTGCAATTGACAATGTAATGTTTGTTTTTCTTTCAGTTTCAATTCATCAACTCGTTCATGAGTTTATTCTACATCGCGTTCTATCTGCAGGATATGGATAAGTTGAAAGAGGTATGTAAATAACATTAAAAAATATATACATGTTTCTCAAGCAGAATATTACGAATACATTTTGTGTTAATTAAGAAATTGTTGTTTTCCATACAAACTCGTATGTTTTTCCAAAATGGTTTCTCACTAAAAGTTTTAGGCCGTTCCTTCTGTAGAAGGAGACTCAAGTCTTGATCTTTACTTAAGTATTGATTGTTTATTTTTCTCACTATTAAAATGACAAAGACGACTGCTACAAGTATAGATTACTTAGTCTGAGTCACGTTCGGCAAACGAACCTTAGAATTTTTCAGGACCGCTTTAAATGTGATTTTGTTAAAAAGTTAGGGTAGCGTTAAAATAATTCGAAATAATTATTGTAATAATTTTTTAAATTATCTTAACATTACCCTAACTTTTTTTCGTTTTTTGTTATTTACCACTAAAGTTCAAGTATTTGGACAACAAAGTAGGGGTCTGTTATTGGCTTATGTTAAATTGTTTATTAGATTAGTAAAATAGCTATAGACCTACGGCAAATAAAAAAAAATATGTAAAAAAATGCATAACATAGCTATTAGCTGTTCATTTTATTATTAGTCAACCACGCTAAGGCGACCAACTATCCAAAAACTTAAACTATCTAAATAAAAAGTACTTCTCTCAAAGAATGCTCGAACATATTATCAAAACGTGTGGAACACTTCGATACCGCGATTGAAAATACTCGGGGCGCCATCTAGCGGTTATTATCAGAAGTTTTAGTTGAATTACAATCTATACGGACTTGAAGCATCACTGAAGTAAATACAGTGCCTATTATTTCAGGCTGTTTTTCAGCAATCATTGATTTTTGAATTAAAGAATTATTAAAATTGTCACCTTTTTTATTATAACATGGGTTAAATCTTGACCATAAGGGTCAAAAATGAGGTCGGCGATGGAGCGAGTTAACCTAGAAAATGCCTATAAAGGCACTGGTACTCCCACGCACCGACGGAACACAGCAAGCTGTTTGGCGTCGGACTTCGGTGGGAGGGTGGTCGCGAACCAGACGGCCCTTTACAGAGCCTACCACACCGCATGAGACCATAGGACGACACCTCGGATTCAGAAAAAAATGAAGTGTCGTTGCCTGGGATGGATTACTAGGAGGCAGATCTCATTTGTGTTTCCTTAGTCGCCTCTTACGACAACCACGGAAAGAGATGGGGTGGTGTTATTCTCAACCGATCACCACACGGTGAAAAGGTGCTCAAAGTGGGTGCTCTTTTCAATTAAAAAGAGCACTTTTCAATTAAAAAGAGCACCCTGGAAGTTTCTTGCCTATTCTTCTCAGGGGAAGACTGCACCTTTGCGAATAAGCGTAGAGTCAGTAGAGTCAAAAGAACGAGTGTGTATGTATGTATTTAAATCCTTTAATGTATGTTTGTATGTATTTAATCCGTCGCGCGATTGTTTACACCGCTTGCGATAGTAATCACCTCTGTACATCAAATATAGATCAATAATTTTTTTTTTGTAGTGGCTTCTTTTACTTCTTACGTATTATAATTGTTAATATTAAAACTATACATTAAAGACTAAATAAATCTCGCACCTGGGCAAACCGAAAAAATCTTAATTTTGGCACAATTAATACACATACCTACGCATAGAATACACACACCTTACTTAGAATCACTCACTTCTAAATAGATACATAACACTTACATGCTCTCTCTCCCACACACTACACACGCACGCACACGCACACTGGTACTGTTAACGATATCAGCTTTGTTAATTTAATTTATGTTTAGCCATGTAATATTATTTTTTAGTTCAGGGACCAGCTGAAAATCAGCGCCGAGACGACTCATTCGTCTTTGCATTACGCTGAGCTGGACACCCTTTTTGGTGCATAACACCTACATAGAAATAAGGCATAGCAGGCATAAGTTATATTGTATATTGGGTGTATGTTACTTAATAAAAATTTATTCTATTCTATTCTAATCTCGAACACCAGGTGTACATTTAGCACGCGAAGGCTTAATGTCCTCTTGACTTATCCTGAATGTCCTATAAAATAAAGATTATTCTATTATATTCTAATTATTGATTCATCTTGTTTCAGCAATTAGCAGTATTGTTAATAACAAGACAGATAATAGGAAACGTAAAGGAATCAGTTCTGCCGTACCTCATAGAGAACTTCCGACTCGCCAAAATATGCGGGGACGTGTTCGGTGCTCTAAGTCCCAGCAAAAGTAAGTTGTGTCACGCAACCTTCCTTGTTTTATTTTTCACTAGCTTTCCGCCGGGGACTTTGTTCCAAATTATGTAGCTTATGTGTTATTCTGATGTCCAAGTTATACAGGGCTTTAGGTAAATCTCTTTCAACCTCTCGGATGCTAAATCAGTCCATGAAACTGAATAACTTCCCTCAAGGACAATAGGTCAAAATACAAAAACAAAATTTTGATCTCCCATACAAACTTCATCAGCATATAGCGCATTTTGTATGGGAGATCAAAATTTTTTTTCCATATTTTGCCCTATGTTCCTTGGGAAAAGTTGTTCAGTTTCATGGACTGATTTAGCACCCGAGAGGTTGCAAGAGATTTACCTAAAGCCCTGTATAGTTGCAAATTTTCATCAAAATTCGTCAAGTAGTTTTTACGTAAAGGAGTAACAAACATTCATCCATCCATACATCCTCACAAACTTTCGCATTTATAATGTTAGTAAAAAAATTACGTAGCTAGATTCTACCACACCGCATGAGACCATAGAACGACACCTCAAATTCGAAACAAATTTCGTTGCCTAAGAAGGTATTAATAGGAGGCAGGTCTCATTTACGTTTCTATCTTATGACACCCACAGAGAGAGATGGGGTGGTGTTATTCTGAACCGATCACCTCACGACAAATCTATATATCTATGACTAGTTCAATTTGAACAAACATGCAAAATAGCCATTCTTTTTTCAACTAAACATAAAGTAAAATAATCGTCTTATAATGTCACAGATTCCTTGGCTTAAAGTTGGTAGCTAATATACACATCAACGCGGTCTAGGGATATTGCACGATTTTTCATACAAACGAGGTCTGTTTGAGAAGCTACAAAAGCATACTCCAGATAGATGGAGTGCTATAATTTTAAGACGATCAAGTGCTAAACCTGAATTTTAAATTCTAATCAATAAAATTTGTTCTACTTGAAATTTGTGAAAACGTGACGAAAATTAAAAAAAAATTCGCGTAAATTCGATTATTTTCATACAAAAAGCAGGCAAAACTTGCATTTTCGTTTTCGTTTCCGTCACGTTTTCACAAATTTAAAATAAAACAAAATTTATTGATTAGAATTGAAAATTCACGTTTAGCACTTGCTCGTCTGAAAATTATAGCCCTCCATGTATCTCAAGTATGCTATTATAGCTTCTCAAACAGACCTCTTTTGTATGAAAAATCGTGCAATATCTCTAGACCGCGTTGATGTGATTACACAATACTACAAATAAATTTCTGAACGACCTTGAAATATTTGTATGTATATTTCAGTACCAACATCAGAGCAAGTAACTGAAATGTTCGAGAAGAAAACTGACTCAAGTGGGTCACCGCCAGACACCAGTCTAGCAAACGGAGACGAACGACGAGACTCCGAGCCAGTCGTAGGACAGAAAGTTATACACCAGGCCGAACTAGAGTCACAGCTCTTCAAGGTAAATTATAAACAAACAGAAAAAATCTGATTGGTGTTTAATGATTAAACACTGTCCTACCTGCAGGATAAAAAATACAGGGCTTTAGGTAAATCTCTTTCAAACTCTCTGGTGGTTAATCAGTCCATGAAACTGAACAAATTTCCCCCAATAATAGGCCAATATACAAAAAAAAAATTTGAGTTCCCATACAAACTTCATCAGCATATAGCGCATTTTGTATGGGAGATTTTTTTTTCAACAAATAAAATCTCAAAGAAAGAATTTTTTTTTCGTATTTTGACCTGGAGGAAAGTTGTTCAGTTTCATGGACTGATTTAGCACCCGAGAGGTTGAAAGAGATTTACCTAAAGCCCTGTATATGTCAAAATGTCAAATTCTCCATTGAATTTATAAGTAATAGTATTTGATCTACAGTTTTCGTAGAATACTCCATTAGCTCATATACAGATTCTAAAACAAAATAAAAAATATCCAAGTTTGTTACGTTAGTTAATTCTTACTATGTAATCGATCAAAATTTAAAATGTATCTACAAATCATCTAATAACAGAATTTATGTCAAACGTGTCATCAATTGATTTTAAACCATGATGCTCTGCCTACCCTGTATGGGAGTACAGGCGTGAGCGTATGTTTTTTATTTTATTTTTTTATTATAAGATGGGTTAACTTGACTCCAATCTTGATCAAGGTCATAGATGAGGTCGACAATGGTGCGAGTTAACCCATAAAATGCCTATTAAGGCACTGGCACTGGCTGTATCGATAGCTCAAAGGGACCATCCATAAATTACGTCACTCGTTAAGGGGAGGGGAGGGGATCGACAAAGTGTGACATTGTGTGACAAGGAGGTGGGAGGGGTCATAAATTTCGTGACGTCACATTTAAACATGTGTTATGACTATCAAAACGTGTTCACTATTAACGACAAACTTAACCTCCTCAGTCCCAAGCACTCTTTTTACGTTTTTACTTCGGTTTAGGCAGTGAGTTTTGAGTTCCCAAAAAAAAAACTAGATAAGTACTGCTTTTATTAGAAAATTTGAAAAATATGTAAAATATGTGACATCACGCTAGGGAGGGGGGAGTCTTACAAACGTGACCAGTCGTGACAAGGAGGGGGAGGGGTCAAAAAATGATAAAATTCGTGTGACGTAATTTAAGGATGGCCCCAAACAAAAAATGCTTTTTGTTCCAGTACGAGGGCACGTTCGCCGAGTACCTGGAGATGCTGACGCAGCTGGGCCACGTGGTGCTGTTCTCGTCCGCCTTCCCGCTGGCCGCCGTGTGCGCGCTGCTCAACAACGCCTGCGAGATCCGGGCCGACGCCTTCAAACTGTGCCACGTCGCGCAGCGGCCGTTTGGACAACGGGTCAACTCTATTGGCAGTTGGCAGGTTAGTTTTTTTACTATGCAGTTAATGTCTCGGAAATGGCCCCGTAACATGGCACGGACTGTACGTTTACGTACCCCAAAAACGACATGTCATGTAAGTAATTTTGAGAGAAAGGTTTTGAAAAAACACACTTGTATTAAACTGTAAATAACCCATTTTCAGTTAACAAAATTCTACTTTATAGGCTATTCTGTGATCCAGTAAAGTTATTTTATTAAATGGTGCATAAAAGGTAAGCAAAAGTGATTAAAATACTGACAAACTCGCTTCGCTCGTGTTTCAAATGGGCTCACGTTACACATTACTTACGACACTTGTATCGTTAATAACCATAAGGCTAAAACTTTTTTTCCTTTTCATAGGTCTAGATACTATTATTTATCTTTGTTAATTTTTAAATTACACTTTTAATAACCGCTTTTGGTTTCTGGGGTCAATTCATATCAAAGTGTGTTATAATAATATTAATTTGAAAAATTAAGATTTATTTCTTTTGCTTTTCATTTACATATTAATATTACGAATTTTAATTGTCTTCGTTTTCATTTTCGGAAGTGTTTCCCTTACACTCTGTATAAGAAAAACTCAGTGTCTTTATATTTATATTTTATTGACCGATTACTTAATGATTCCTCAAAATTTCAAACATGCTTTTTAGCTCTGTACAGTTTAAATCTTGCACGTCCATGTTAATAAGATGTTATATTCATCATATTAACCATGAAATACACACACCGGCACATTTAGCGGAACAATTTCTGTTTTTCATACAATCGACTTAGATTGGGAGTTCTAAAAATATGTTTTACGTGCATAACTACGCTTTTCTTTATGAAAATAAATTTCATAAATGGTCGTTTCCTTATTTTTTACAAAAACTGAAGAAAAGCCTAGAATCTCTCATGCAGTCAGTAGAAAAAAAAACTCCTTAAATTTTTCATACGAAGTTGTATGATAAGGCTTTTGCAATGTTCTCTTTTGGCCATGCAGCACATTATTGAAAATTTTATATTTGGTTTTAACAGACAAACATTTTGTCCTAAACTAAGCGAAAATTTTTAATAACAGCATCAAATAAAAATCTCCATATTTAAACTCTAACGTTGACTTAATTGTATGAAAAACATAAGTTGTTCCGCTAATTGTGCCGGTGTGTGTATTATCTTCCAAATTATTCCCAACTCTCGCATATCAAATGCTTATCAGCAGATAATTGCACCAAAAATTATAAATATTTTGGCAACATAATCCCTTATCTCTTTCTTAAATAGATAGAGATGCTATATTTCGCACTAATTGACAATCGCCTCGGTGGCGCAGTAGGCAGCGCGTAAGTCTCATAATCTTAAGGTCGTGAGTTCGATCCTCACCCGGGGCAAATCTTTTTTTTTTTTTTTTCTTTCTGCCTTTTTTTATTAAATGTAATTTATAAGATTTTGCGAATTTAATCAATAATAGTATTTGAAAATATTTTAGACAGGTTTTCACCAAAAATTTAATCCACGGCTAACTTGCCGCGGTACGTAGCTATACTCAGACAATATTAAAAAAAACATATGAAAATGACATTGTGAAATCTCGGGTTATTTTCTGGCTTAACGAGAATTGAATATTGATATTTACATTTTCACTAAGATATTTAATATTTGTTTTATTTTAATAAAAGCGGTGATCCCAGTTGGTAATGAGCCAGAGTAACTGGAATCCTGGTCCGACCCTGAACCACTGAATTCGTCATTTCATTTTCGCTTGGCGTACGGTCCACCAATCTGCATTGGGCTAGCGTAGTGGACTATAACCTAAATCCCTTCGTGTTTCGAAGGGAGGCCCATGCCCCTCGATGGGGACGTGTACGGGCTAATAAAAAAAAATCAATTAACTTAACTTAGAACCTTGTCTATCTTTTTAAGAGATCCTTGATTAAACTTTTTCAGTTATTACAGTTTTATATATGTTCGATCAGTTTTTGGATAGAGATAATTAGGAGCATCGAGAGTGACACAAGTATTATTTTCGATGCAAAAGATGTCACGGCCGGAAAGCGAGAAATCTATTTATTGGTTTCTAATGAAAAATTACCAAAAATAAATCAGTCTAAAAGTTTATTTCAAATTTTTATTTCACTAGTTTTGCGCTACTCCCAGTTTTCCTGTGCTATCCTTTTGCCTTTAGTTGCCTGGAGGAAATCGCTGTTTAGTGATAAGGCCGCCCTTGCTTACTCTTGGTTATAGGTTTTATGTTTTGCTTTACCTTTTTAAGTATGCATTAAAGTATTTATTTAAGACCGATACCGCACGAATGGCTACCGATACCGCCCGAATGGCTACCGATACTGCCCGAACGTTTGGAAGAGCTTTCTCTGCAGAGGCCGGACGGAATGGCGTTCTTGCGTTAAAAAAGTATTGAAAAATTTGAAGAAATCTGCCTCGAAATCTTGACCTAAAACGCCATATCCGAAAACCTCGCCCTAAGCCCTTATACAACTACACTTATGTATTGTATACAGGGCTTTAGGTATCTCTCTTACAACCTCTCGGGAGGGCTTAGTTCCCATACAAACCTCATCAGCATATAGCGCATTTTGTATGGGAGATCAAAATATTTTTTTCGTATTTTGACCTATGTTCCTTGGGGAAGTTGTTCAGTTTCATAGACTGATTAACCACCCGAGAGGCTGAAAGTGAGATACCTAAAGCCCTGTATAACAATTGCATAGCGGACATTGTGACAAAAAATTTAAGTAAACCCAAGTTAGCTTTGCAAGCCATGTTAGAGCCCAGCCGCTTCTAAGAAACTCTTAGGAGTGGCTGGGGCGTCGTTGTCAGTCTAGATAAGAAGAATTACACAGGGTAACTTTTAAATCAGTACGCAAATTTTTCTTGCGGTGTCAGTAACGTTGATAGAGCGTAAATAAGGAGGATTTTTTTTTTCAAAATTTTCAGATTTTTATACTTACCCCTTTGTAACTTAGAGGATGAATTTTGTAAAACGCAGAAACACGGGTAACCTACGAATAATGGGGCCACTGTATGCTCTGAACAAGCACTTATTCGTATAAACGTCACCGACAGCCCCCTCTGCAGGGGCTGCCTAGAGGCTGAAGAAACAGTCGCCCATGTAATCCTGGACTGCATGGGAGTGGCAGAACACCGGGCAAAAATCCTTGCAGATATTAGGTCGCTCCGCGAAGCCTGCGAAATCCCCAGGAGGATTCTGAGCTTCTGGACGGAGCTGAAGTGGCTGGTAGCCACTGACCCACACGCATAATGGGCCACTTAAGAGCCTAAATGCGGAAATGGGAGCCCATATCACTAATCAAGGGTGTCTCACAAATTTTGATGAAGAGTACTACATATTACCAAGTTTTAAATAAATTGGACGATGTTATTTTTTTTCATACAAAAAATTTGATTTATTTTCATGCTTCAGACGATCTAGCTTGAAATTTTTATATGAAACGATATAAAACACAAAAATACGGTTCTGTTAAATTTTCATAAAATTTACATTCAAAAAATTTGCGTACTGATTAAAAAATATCGTGGTAGGTATGTACATTTAGCTAGGGTCCTATTGGGCATCGTTGTATGGAGACCTGGCCAATTTTGCGTCGAGCAATGCCACTTGGCATGGCTATTCTACAGGTCAAACTGAGCTGAAAAAGCTCGTTAGCCAACCTTGACTCCGCGACAGGGGGGAGGGGGAGGGGGTTAAAGTACCGAACTCCCGGTGTTTAGAAAAAAAAATCTAGTGGATGTAATTGAGGTACAAAGTCAAGTTTGGTGTCGTTTTCGGATAAATCGAAAATGGCCAATTCATTGGCCATCTCATTTTTGTATGTTTTCATAGAAAAAAATAAAAAATGCATAAAACTCTGCATTCCAAGTGTTAAAAAAATATAAACAAACCCCAACATTTTCAGATTTTTATATGGAACATGGTGAACAAAAAAATACTCACTAATGGCTCTTTAAATGTAGATTACAAAAACATTAACATCAAATAACTTATTACCTAATGGTAATGTAAAAAAAATAGAAAACTTATTGCGGTATTCAAATATCTCAATCCCGGCGCTCGGGAAAAAATATATCTAGTGGATGTTATTGAGGTAGAAAGTCAAATTTGGTGTCGTTTTCGGATAAATCGAAGACGACAAATTTATTGGCCATCTCATTTTTGTATGCTTCTATATAAAAAAAATAAAAATAGCTTTAATTGTGCATTCCAAGTTTAAAAAACTATAAAAAAATCCCTTTATTATCAGATTTTTATATGGAAGATAGGAAAAAAAACTCAGTTAAAGCTCTTTAAACATAATTACAAAAACAAACAACACAATTATCTTTTTACTAAGTAATATTATTAATGTAACAAAAATATATTATACTTATGTACGACCATGTTCAGCGCCATAGTACGAAAAGAGCTAAAAATGCAATTAATCATTTGAATGTGTCGATTTACATATAATATAGGGTGAAATAGAAATAATTGCGACTCTTGAAAGGAAAAACTGACTAAGCGCCACAGGGCTAAATTTACAGGAAAACAGTTTAACTTTTGCTTAAAAAAATAGGTACATAAATTATTTATTCTTTTAAGTCATTTTTTTCCTTTCAATCGTCAATCTCCATCCTTCGAACCATGAACGTACTCATGAAAACAAATATTTTCCTCAAAAATCAAAGCTGTGACAAATTTCCATTACCTGTTACAATGATAACACAGAAAAAATACCACTAAAGCAGATTCTTACACAAAGCAATAAAAAAAAAGAAATTTTTTGACCTGTGTAAAACGGTGAGGATTTGAACGAAAAAAATTATTTGCAGCCACCACCACATTTGCACAATTCCGTGCATTTCAACTGCCGTTTAAAACAGTTACATCTTGTGCCACAAGATTTAACGCACCTACATCTTATAAGTTCTAGGCACGCCTGAGCAGCTATGGCATTTTGGGTCCAAGGTGGCAATCAAGTTTCGTTGTCAGGTTCTTTTTGCCAGCCAAATTCAGAAGGGCAAGGCAAGGTATGGTTTGCTGTTTTATAAGGCATTGCCCCCAAACGTGCACGCCCTGAAAAACTGCCCTTAATATATGTTCTTTGAGAGCAGCTTCTGTGGGAGGTTTTTCAATTTGCCTGTCCTTTTTTGTGGACAAATAATTTCGACATTCATTCACCGTCTCTGATGGGCACGACCTGTCAAAAGTAATATTAATTAATATAAATTTCATTTTTTTTTGTCATGAAATATTTGTTGTATTCCACCTATCATACATAGTGATGATGAATTTTTGAATTTCAGGGTCTGCTCTCTCATAACATAATCTCCTTCATAAAGGAATTTCAATTGTGCAAGTGTGGTGGTAGCTGCAAATATTTCTTTTTCATTCAAATCCTCACCGTTTTACACAAGTCAAAATATTTCTTTTTTTTTTCTGCTTTAGTGGTATGTATTTTTGCTGTGTTATCAATGTAACAGGTAATGAAAATTCGTCACAGCTTTGATTTTTGAAGAAAATTATTTGTTTTCATGAGTACGTTCATGGTTCGAAGGATGGAGATTGACGATTGAAAGGAAAAAAATTACTTGAAAGAATAAATAATTTATGTACCTATTTTTTTAAGCAAAAGTTAAACTGTTTTCCTGTAAATTTAGCCTTGTGGCGCTTAGTCAGTTTTTCCTTTCAAGAGTCGCAATTATTTCTATTTCACCCTATATTATATGTAAATCGACACATTCAAATGATTACTTGCATTTTTAGCTCTTTTCGTACTATGGCGCTGAACATGGTCGTACATAAGTATAATATATTTTTGTTACATTAATAATAGGTAAAAAGATAATTGTGTGGTTTGTTTTTGTAATTATATTTAAAGAGCTTTAACCGAGTTTTTTTTCCTATCTTCCATATAAAATCTGATAATAAAGAGATTTTTTTATATTTTTTTTAACTTGGAATGCACAATTGTAGCTATATTTTTTTTTCTATAGAAGCATACAAAAATGAGATGGCCAATAAATTTGTCGTCTTCGATTTATCCGAAAACGACACCAAATTTGTCTTTCTACCTCAATAACATCCACTAGATATATTTTTTCCCGAGCGCCGGGATTGAGATATTTGAATACCGCAATAAGTTTTCTATTTTTTTTACATTACCATTAGGTAATAAGTTATTTGATGTTAATGTTTTTGTAATCTACATTTAAAGAGCCTTTAGTGAGTATTTAGCATTTAGAGTTTGTTTACCATCTTCCATATAAAAATCTGAAAATATTGGGGTTTATTTATATTTTTTTAACACTTGGAATGCAGAGTTTTATGCATTTTTAATTTTTTTCTAAGAAAACATACACAAATGAGATGGCCAATGAATTGGCCATCTTCGATTTATCCGAAAACGACACCAAACTTGACTTTGTATCTCAATTACATCCACTAGATTTTTTTCTAAACGCCGGGAGTTCGGTATTTTAACCCCCTCCCCCTCCCCCCTGTCGCGGAGCCAAGGTTGGCTAACGGGCTCTTTCAGCTCAGTTTCACCTGTAGAGTAGCCATGCCAAGTGGCATTGCTCGACGCAATTTTGGCACACTTTTCCCAATAGGACCCTAGCTAATTTATCTATCTATCTTGTTTCTTTTCACAGCACGCAATGGAAGCGATGGTAGCGGTGTCAGTGCTAGTGAACTGCGCGCTGATCGGTCTGTCGGGGCCGGTACACAGACTGTTCCCGGAGGCCACGCCTGCGCAGACTGTACTCTTCATAGTCGGACTAGAGGTACAGTCGGCCAAAAAATTGGTTTACCACCTTAAGTTTCAATTTCTCATAGCACATTATAAAACAACAATGTTGATTTTCGCTTGCATAATATTTTGACAATTTGCCATTGCTTTTTTTGTCATTCGTTGGACTGACATTGTCAACACTTTGCCTCGTGTTCCTAGTTTGAATTGTGTCATTAAGCAAATA
Source organism: Aproaerema taeniolella (assembly GCA_949987775.1). Lineage (NCBI taxonomy): Eukaryota > Metazoa > Arthropoda > Insecta > Lepidoptera > Gelechiidae > Aproaerema > Aproaerema taeniolella. Next base: position 10,261,975 of record OX465268.1, on the reverse strand, counting down.
GCTTTTACACTTTTCCATGGTGTTGTTAGATCTATAATCATTGTTTATAGAAGAAAAACGAAAAGTATTCGTAAAGACCAGAACAAGATCAATGATAGCTGATGTCAAGCATATCATGTGACAAAACGTCGAGATCATGCATCTCTTTCATTGTTACATACTGCTCATTGTTACATTTTGGATTCATGGGAAGTGTTGTCAAAAGTGGTAAACCAATTATTTGGCCGATCGTACAATAGAATATATTTTTTTGATTAAGTAACGTTACATGCTTGCTTATTATTACTATTTCTTTGAAGGGCTCTTAGCTAAGTGGCGCTCGCTGATCCAAACCGATCAGTGCGGTTAAACAACGTAAACAGAGGCAGAGAACGTGATGGGTGACCAAAGTGGAAATTTATCACGAGCGTTTCCGTGCTTCGGAGGGGCACGTTAAGTCAGCGGTCCCGACTGTTGTCGATTGACTACTACAGTCGCTAAAACCAAGGCAGAGACCATTTGGCGGCTTAATAACTCTTTGACACCAGGGTTAGCCAAGTTAATCGACTTTGACTACAGTCAAAGGTGTTATACAGGGCTTTAGGTAAATCTCTTTCAACCTCTCGGGTGTTTAATCAGTCCATGAAACTAAACAACTTTTTCCTAATAATAGATCAAAATACGAAAAAAAATATTTTGAGTTCCCATACAAACTTCATATACTTAGCGTATTTTGTATGGGAGATAAAAATATTTTTTCGTATTTTGACCTATGTTCCTTGGAGAAAGTTGTTCAGTTTCATGGACTGATTTAGCACCCGAGAGGTTGAAAGAGATTTACCTAAAGCCCTGTATAGGCATTATTTATTTTAATATAATCAGCAGCTCGAGCATGATGTGCGACAAACTCTTGCAGCGCGCCACTCCGCTCACGCTGAAACTTCACTTTGATTCCGCGAGGGCTCCACACAAAGGCTTGCTCGCCCTCTGGCGTTGTAAATGTTGACATTTTGACATAGGACTGCGGCGCATCCCGCTCGCGAGAACATCGTACTCGAGCTTCTGCTTGTGTCTTCTTCTTATCGTTTAGGTATAGTCAAGTGTGTGGCGAACTTGGCTAACCCTGGTGTCAGAGTTGTCAAACCGCACAATGGCCTCTGACTTGGTTTTAACGTCTGTAGTCAATCGACAACAGCCGGCACCGACAGTTTAACGTGCCCTCCGAAGCACGGAAACGCTCGTGATAAATTGCCACTTTGGTCACCCATCAGGTCGCCTGCCTCTGTGTATGTTGCTTAACCTCACTGATCGGTTGCGATCAGCGAGAGCCACCGGGCTACAAGCGGTTGTGGTGCACATTCAGACCACTGAATCTGCATGTGTTCTCTAAGTAAAGCACTTTGGACTCTGCCTGAATTTCTTTTCTAAACAAAATATTAATAAATTTCAGCACATAGTACTGATAATAGTGCTGGCCCTTCGCATGGCTATACCGGAGATCCCCACCTGGCTGGCCACAGAGATGGCCAAAGTGGAGTTCCAGAGACGAGAGGCTATCAAGAACGGACTCGCGCCGCTTATGGTGAGTGGGAGTGTCGATTTTTATGCCGTGTGATTTTTTACCCCATCTCTTTCCGTGGGTGTCGTAAGAGGCGACTAAGGAAACACAAATGAGACCTGCCTCCTATTAATCTACCCCAGGCAACGACACCTCAATTTTTTCTGAATCTGAGGTGTCATCCTATGGTCTCATGCTCTGTAAAGGGCCGTCTGGTTGGCGACCATCCTCCTACCACAGTCCGATGCCAAACAGCTTGCTGTGTTCCGTCGGTGCGTGGGAGTACCAGTGCCTTTATAGGAATTTTCTGGGTTAACTCGCTCCATCGTCGACCTCATCTTTGATCTTTATGGTCAAGATTGAGGTCAAGAGTTAACCCATCTTATAATAAAAAAATAAAAGATAGAATTAAATCATCGATGGCTTATATATATTTTAATTTCATATTTATTCGAAAAATAGTTTTACTAAACTGTTTATTGCATGAATGAGGATTAATTTTTTAAATAAAAAAAAATCATGCATATTCCCTATTATCTGATTTGACTAATCCTGTATCATGGTTAAGCGTACCCCAAATCTGAAACGGGACAAAGCCAGGGGCGGTCGTTGCCCAAGATTTTACAAGAACGGGGGGTTCTTGTCACAGCTGGTCACATTTTTAAGACTCCCCCCTCCCTAGTGTGACGTCACATATTTTGCAATTTTACATCTAGTAGTTGTTGAATCAAAACAACAGTTCTGAAATTAATTTAAAGGCGCTAGGCGCGGTGCTTTTGGTGGCATAAGGTAGTCGGCGGGTAACACTATTAGAGCGAGTGTCCGACAGAACAATTTGAACCTTACATTCATACAGATAGAGTTGCAAATGTTTTCGTGTCTTTCCTTAATAGTTCAAAGTTCGTGTTTTAACACTTATTTATAATAGATTTTAGTTTTTTAAATGTGACGTCACGAAATTTAGAACCCCTGCCACCCCCTTGTCACACAATGTCACACTTCGTCGACCCCCCTTCACCCCCTTAACGTGTGACGTAATTTATGGATGGTCCTCAACGTTATACACACATCAACACGGTATAGGGATATTGTACGATTTTTCATACAAAAGAGGTCTGTTTGAGAAGCTTCAAAAGCATACTCGAGATACATTTTTTTTTCCAGCCCATTACGTCCCCACCTCAGGGCACGGGCCTCCCTTCGAAATACGAAGGGGATTTAGGCCATAGTCCACCACGCTGGCACAATGCGAGTTGGTGGACCGCACGTCTTTCGAAAATGAATTTTCTTGGACGGGCGGTTTTCATCACGATGTTTTCCTTCACTGTTGAGCAAGTGATTTTTAGAAATCGGTACATAAATCCGAAAAAACGAATTTAGTGGTACAGGCCCGCACCAGGATTTGAACCCGTGACCTTCGGATTACAAGTGGCTCATTACCAACTGGGCTATCACTCGAGATACATGGAACGCTATTATTTTCAGACGAGCAAGTGCTGAACCTGAATTTTCAATAGTAATCAATAAATTTTGTTTTACTTGAAAGTGAAAACGTGACAAAAACGAAAATGCACTTTTTGCTTGCTTTTTGTATGAAAATAGTCGAATTTACGCAATCTCGAGTATGCTTTTGTAGCTTCTCAAACAGACCTCTTTTGTATGAAAAATCGTACAATATCCCTAGACCGTGTTGATGTGTGTAGTTACTTGCCATCAACTCGCTAAGAAGAATAGGTCTATTTTCCTTGTGTTGATTCGAAAGTCTATACTTTCACGAGAGAGAAGTCTAATTGCGTATGCTAGAGCCTCGGGACAAAGGGCTATGATTAAAAAAAAAAGTATCTTTGTGATATGCTGATTTAAAAAAAAAAAATTATATGTTTTAAAAGAAAGCGGTTGTACGCGCCGTGGTCACGGGTAGACGTCAGGAACATAGGTAACATCATGACACGAATTTAGACCCGTTTAAGGGTTTAATTATGTGTTCAGATCGTGAAAGCTTAAAGTATTAATCTTTATTTTTTCCAATATTCCCATATCAGAAGTCCAGCGAGACCCTATACCCATCAGAGAGTGGTTCAGAAGACATCCGTTTATCATGCCGCCCCACCCCCTCGGTCACCCCCACCACCCCCAAACAACAAGACAAGAAGAAGATCATCGTCGGGAAGATTCCAGAAATACCGCCTTTTAGGTAAGTCGCATTTAAAAAAATAGCTAGTAAAAGTACATGCATCGAAGATATCGCCTCTTAGTGAGTCCTGTGATAGCGCCTTTTAGGTAAGTTGGGAAGTTTCCCGAGATACCGCTTTTTAGGTAAGTCGCCTTTTAGAAAGAATCTAGTAAGATATCCACGCATCAAAGATATCCAGTGAAACTACATAGGTAGGTCACTACGCTCCATTGCAAACCAAATGTCCAATGAATAGTGGGCAATTTTTAACACCCCGATAGAAAAGGGGTGTTTGACGTAATATGTATTTGTATGTCGGTGTGTCTGTCTGTGGCATTGTAGTTTCTAAACGAATAGACCGATTTTGGAGTTGTTTTTTTTGTTTGAAAGCTGACATAATCGAGATGGTTCATAGCTACATTTGATCAAAATTGGCTCAGCTGTTTAAAAGTTATAAGCATTAAAACGCCATTGATTAGTGGAATAGACGGCCAGATCTCGCAGATTTGAATGAAACGGGATGAAGCCGCTAAATATAGCCTTAATAATATTTTGTTCGTGAATTGTTTTTTGATCATGAATAATCATTTTAAAGCATGCATTGTGGAATGTGTAATGTTATTTTTTTATTTATTTTGGCTGTAACACACAGATAAAAAAAATAAAAAAAGTTTATGAATATATTAGTAAGAAAGAGATATTAAATAAATAAAATAGGCCAGCAGCTCGAGTACGACGGCGACAAACTCGCGCTCAACTCGGCTGACGCTGAAACTTCACTTTGATTGCGCAAGGGCCCCACGCAAAGGCTTGCTCGCCCTACGGCGTTGTCATTGATGATATTTTGACATAGGACCGCGCCGCATTACGCGCGCTATCACCATCGTATTCGAGCTGTAGTTTTTTTAAATGTTATCTGTTTGTAAAAGTCAAGAGCTAAAAGGTTTTAATTTTTTAAATTTTTGTTTTCAGTTAATTTGGCAAAGTATAGTGCAGATGGGTGTGTAGATTTAACAACAAGAGTTTTTTTTTAAGAAATCTTTTCCATATTGAACCTCATTTTCTTATTTTAAATCTAATACTTGAATGATAGCTTCTTCATTTTATGTTTTTTTTTTGTTTTGTTACTTTATTTTGCAATAAATATTTTAATCGATTATTATCTTTGTAGTTTTATTGTTTCTTTGTATGGTGTCGTCTTTGTGGGGGAAAAGGTAATGTTTCTTTTTTCTTTTTATCTTTCTAACTGGATTTCACTAGAGGCAAAAAATAAACGTCAAAGGGGGATGGGCAAAAATGTATGGACGCCGTCCCCACCCACCAACAACTGATACCAATGTGTTCCTAAAGTGCCCCTTATCTGATTTAAATAGTTTTTTTTAGATAAATCAATAGGGATATATATATAATAACTATTTGTAATTATGAATCGACATATATTTTTATTTAAATACTTTTAAGTTATCTTAACATTATGGTTATACATATTACAGTTATTATTTTGTATTTGTAGTAGGAAAGTACAATCACTGAGTAAAGTGCTAAATAAACTGCTTATTTACATAGTTCTAAATAATAATAGTTCTAATAAAGTTCTAAATAAGCTACTTATATATATAGTTAGAACTTATTTAAATAGTTACATACTTAGAAGTTGTGTCCTAAATAAGCTGCTTATTTACATATTTTTAAATAATAATAATTATAATAAAGTTCTAAATAAGCTACTTATTTACACAGTTAGAACTTATTTACATAGTTACATACTTAGAAGTTGTGTTCAAATCAGTCCAGTAAACAAGCAGGGGTCGTAGTAAAATAAAAACCCATAACACAAAAACAAAAAAACACAGGAACGTACTGTGACTAAGGTTCGGGCGACTACCTGGCTGCGTAAGAGCGTGGGTCGGGGAGCGGGGGGGGGTGCGGGTGTGGTTTTTATGTGCATGCGCCACCCGCATGAATAGATAAATGAATTACAGTGTAATTACTCGTCAATATATGTCAACGTGATATTTGTTTAAACGTAAGTTACCATGGGAAAAACCATGAGAACCCCATGTATTTGGGCAACGTCGCCATAGTAAAAAAAATCATCTTGCTATGATCTATCAATTGAGCTACATTTCGTTTCTGTTGATGGGTGGGGACGAAACCGCCCATGGTCCTTTTAATATAATTTTTGACCGCGCATAAAGTGTTAAAATTACGCAAGGCAGCTATACATACATGTTGACCATATTTTTTTATACAACAAAATTTTATTTACTTAAACTTGATTTCTAATCTCTAGTAAAATCCAGGATATGCTCTTTCCGATTGTCATATTTTATTTTCCTTGGGATCTTTGTACAATGACATAACATAGAAATTGTCATACACAAAAAAAAAAACATGAACAAAAATTTGAAATCAATTTTTAGGCATACGTAAATTATTAGAAAATAATAATAATACCGTATCGTACAACCCGCATTGGGCCAGCGTCTTGGACTTTGGCCACGTATGAGCTGATGACGATTCCTATCATCCAACTTTTTCTAGGAAACGTCAGTCGGAAAAAACGCCTGTCTATAAAATATCATCACCTGATTTCAGTTTTTTCCATATTTTAGAAAGTCATCATATATTTGTAGCCAAAACTATTGATTGTCTCTTTCTCTCACTATCAAAATGACAAAGACAACTGCTACTCAAGTTAAGATCAGAGTCAGAGTCGGATTCTGTAATACGGACCTAATTATTACATTGTACAAAAATCCCAAATTTCTACTCACTTGTAAAATACCTTCAACTCCTTGCAAACCAATCTTTCAGCTTGTCTTTCTATCTTTTCCTTGTATTATTTATCTTTCCTGTTAAAGATTCTGATGACGTATTTCAGGCCTAAAGCGGCGTCGATTACCGAACCGGTGGTTAACACTGGCTCACTGCAAATACTGCAAGACGTCAGTCCTACCAAGCCTATACGTCGCAAGGTAAGTGAAAGAATAATGATAATGAAATGAAAGAATGAAATTGAAGGCACGATAGGTCAGTTGGTTAGATAACTAGGAGATCTAACCCTGCGGTCGTGGGTTCAATTCCTATTTGCGCCCAAAATTTTCCACAATAAAATCATTCAGAATGATGGTCTGAGTTCAAGGTTTCAGTTTTTTCAAACCTGTCCTTTACATCACGTGCCGGACAAAAGTTATCATATTCCCATCATCATCATTAATTAAGGGGGCCCAGCTCTCTGTCGTTGCAGCATTCTCCATCCTGTTCTGTCTCGAGCCATGACTTTCGTCTCTTGTTATGTATGGCTACAGCACCATTCATTTAGCTGTGTCATGTATTGTTTTCTAGGTCTTCCTCTTCCTCTGGATCCCTCTATTTTGCCCTCTAGGATAAGTTTATTAAGGCCTTCATGTCTCATTACGTGCCCCAGGCATCTAGCTCTGCGCGTTCCTATGGCAGTCATTATTATGTTTTTTTTCCTTAACTGTCTCTATCATATTCCCGATACGCTCAAATTCAAAATTCTTTATTGCATCGTGAGTTTTTAAAAAAGATGTTGTAATAATTAATGAAGCACATACACGAACCCCGTTGGGGCACTACAGCAACTTTTATTTTTATACTTAGTCTAATACCTTTTATAATTATAATTATTTTATAAAAACTATTTTCTATTAATTGTATATATTATCCAGCTAACAAATTCTACAATCTATATTTCAACTTTAATTCAGTAAATTGAACCATTATTCTCTATTAGATATTTAATCTATAGTTCTATTAGATATTGACACGTTTGTTTAGGAAGCGACCCCTGGGGCTCCGCTATCGTTACTTGGAGTCCGCGGGCTGCGCGACGAGCCGCTGCACCGCTCGGCGCACTGCCTGCCGCACCCCGCCACGCACCGACCGCTCGTCAACCCCACGCTGCAGGTAAGTAACATAAAAAAACAGATGCCATTCCATGCTAGACACTTTTTCAGTGCAATGATACACTTTCTCATTACAGTGATACACTTTCTCAGAACAATAAGAGCTTTCTCAGTACAGTGATATACCTTATCAATACAATAAAACACTTGTAGCTCAATAAGACACTTTTGCAGTACAGTGCTACACTTTCTCAGTACAATAAGACACTTTTGCAGTACAGTGATACACTTTTTCAGAACTATGAGGCACTTTCTTAGTAAAAATAGACAAGTCAAAAATTATCTATGCCTTTTTACAAAGCTGTCTCAAATATAATTAATTTTAGTTCTTAATACAATGAGACATGTTTTGCTAGTCTGGTTTGAGGATAGGAGCCTGGTGGTGTGTACTACAGGCTAAGTGCCTATCACAGCCACCAGTCTCTCACTAATGTTAATCAATATACGTTAATCTAATAATTGTAAGGCCTTATATACGGACGGCCGCAACTCAGGTTACCACACGCGTGCACTCTGTGCTGTTGTGATAAGAGCGGTTTTGCAATAACAATGGAGTAACCTGATGGGCTTGCCTCTGTAATTAACATTGTTGAGAGAAATAAAAATGATTATTTATTTTATTTATTTATTACTTTCGCGGTACAATGAGACACTCTCTCAATACAATATGACACTTTATCAATACTTTTTCAGCGTCTGTATATCTGTCGTAAATTTTCAAGTCTTTCTTACTCTCTTTTGTTAACTGGTTTTAGCAAACCCATTCGTGTTAATAATAACTTTAATAATTTCATTGAAGGAGCTATCAGGCAGCGCGGGTGGTTCCGAACCAGACTTGAAGGTAGCGGGCACCCCGACACCGTCAGTCACCCCGTCAGTCGACGTCAGCGCCACGTCAAGTGAAGACGACAAGCCTAAGGATAAGGACGCTAAAGATAAGGACGCTAAGGCTGGCAGTAAGTATCATCTACACGAGCTCTCTGATAGTGTACAGACAGCAGCATGTCAGGTTACCCATTTGCACTACGAAAGCGAGATAAAGACGACGTCAAGGTCAACATTGTGGTCAAGAGCGAACCCATTAAAAAAAAAAAAACATGCATCACCTGATGTGCTGCCGTGTGTATCTAAGGCTTAAATTCCCCATAGAACGGCTGCTTGTTTTTTACCGACTTCAAAAATGTAGGAGGTTCTATGTTCGACTGTATGTATCTTTTTTATGTATGTTCACCGATTTCTCCACCATTTATGGACCGATTTTCAAAGTTATTTTCTTGTTCTTTTCTGTTATACTTTAGAGGTGGTTCCATTCTCACCAAGTCAGGATCTGATAATGGAATACCAGGGAAATCGAGGGCAACTCTCTGATTTACTAGGCATTACTTACATTGTTTCTCACGTACTTTCTATTGTTCACAATAAAAAATAGAAAAATAAATAAATAAAAAATACTAAACAGAATTCAAAAAGGGAAAATTAAAAGCGTTGCATTTAATTTGCTACGTAACTATTGATCTATTTAAGTCAGTGCCAAGCCAAATAAATTTAATAGGCTATACGTACGTCGCACCGACTTCAAACAGATCAGTAGGTACTTAGCACATTGAATGTTACGTTTTATTTTTCGCTTTTTAAAGTCGGTTTTTTATAAAAAAGTTTTTGAAGTAGCTTCTATTCTAAAAATAAAATTGTCGGCAACACTAGTCTTTTTGCCAGCAGCGTCCTATGAGTGTAACAAAAAAATTGTAGTTCAATTTCCGACTGTGTGATATTTGTATCTAGGTCGTTCCCGCGCTAAAGCCGCACTAGTGAAGCGCGTGCGTTCAGTCGCAGTGTTCTCCCTCGGACTGCGGAAGGCGAGGGAAGCTGCACAACAACAACGACAGGATCACACGCCCGCGCACACTCCCTCGGCGGATAAACTGAACCACTTGGTAAGTATGGTTATACCTATAAGTATTATGCGCTCTGGATCAGAAGTACTACTGAGCAGTACTACTGGTAGAACAAATGATACAACTTTGTGTCTCTAGTACTACTACAAATAATACAAGCAAATTCACTCTGGTTTTTATATTAATTGTACAACTAAGTTCAACGGGTAGTACAAATGACACCAATCGAATAAAACTCCTTTAAAATAAAAACTCCTCGGATTCATAAAACAATTTCCGCCGCTATTGAAAAAAAAGTTTGTCATTTCCGACAAATAAAATAAAGTTTATCATTTATGGTGTTTTAAAGTTGAAATTTAAAATAGTGATAATGCGCAGAGTCACATTTCCCTCAATGTAATTTTTCCAATATAGATACGTCAATTTCTCCTTTGACGAGCTGCATTTGAACATGTAAAATCAAGAATAATATATTTGTGCCTTGTCTCTGTGTAAGTAGTTCTGAGATGTTAGAATGTCCCAGAGTAAATTTATACAATAAAACTGGGAGATTCAGCTTTAGCTAATTCTATGAACGACATAAAGATAACTCCATCCTCGGATTAGCTCGCTGACAACAACAGTCGAATGGAAACTGAACCGACATGGAGACTCATGACATGCTATTATGCCAGCTAGTGTTAAGCTCGTGCTTCTTGACTACCTTACCTCTGATACAGAAAAATAGAAACCTTACCTCTGATGTAGTTACTGTTCCACTGCATTTTGTTACTTTAAAGTTCTTGCACCTCCAGATGCTATTTAAATTTTTGTATCTTTTAAGTAGGCAGTATTGATGACCATTGTTTAACAAAACTATACCACGTCCACGTTTTACTATCTTTATGTCGTTCATAGAATTAGCTAAAGCTGAATCTCCCATTTTTATTTTATAAATTTGCTCTGGGACATTGCAACATCTCAGAACTACTTACACAGAGACAAGGCACAAAGATAACTATTCTTGACATTTATTGTCATTATATACACATCAACACGGTCTAGGGATATTGCACGATTTTTCATACAAAAGAGGTCTGTTTGAGAAGCTATAAAAGCATACTCGAGATACATGGAGGGCTATAATTTTCAGACGAGCAAGTGCTAAACCTAAATTTTCAATTCTTGTCAATAAATTTCGTTTTACTTGAAATTTGTGAAAACGTGATGAAAATGAAAATAAAAATTGCATAAACTCGACCATTTTCATACAAAAAGCAGGCAAAAAGTGCATTTTCGGTTTCGTTTCCATCACGTTTTCACAAGTTAGGTACAAGTAAAACAAAATTTATTTTCTATAATTTAAAATTCAGGTTTAGCACTTGTTCGTCTGAAAATTATAGCGCTCCATATATCTCGAGTATGCTTTTATAGCTTCTCAAACAGACCTCTTTTGTATGAAAAATCGTGCAATATCCCTAGACCTTGTTAATGTGTATATTATCCATCCAGAAAGTACTTCAAATCATTTACAAGTGGCCAGTATAAAATTAACCATAAAGAGTATGTATGGCCATTATGTCATGATAAGTGTTCAGTTGTACTACCAATGATGGGATGGGTCTCTAGTATTACTGGTAGTACTAGAGACACAAGGTTGTATCATTTGTACTACCAGTAGTACTGCTCAGTAGTACTTCTGATACAGAGCGTATGACTTTTAGCTGTTAATCAGCAAAGTAGTTGACAATGCAGTTGCGTCATATGATAACTGTTGCTTATTTCTAAAAACTTGACAATTGAGTCACGTCACTGTTGACAAAGCAGTCGTGACACAGATGACAACGTAGTTGCTCAACTGACTGTGTCAACAGTGACGAACGCAGTTGACAAATTGACAGTGAAGTTGCGTCTCAGTTAACAACAACAGTCGCGTTATAGTTGAGAACGCAGCTGCGTGACAATTGACAACGCAGTTTCTCCACTGACTGTGACGAACGCAGTTGCGCCAACGATAGTTTTTCCGTCACAATTGAGTCTTTATTTTCAAAGCTATAACACACATTTAATCAAAATTTATTATATTCGCCTACTTTATTTTACGAGTATTTTTTTATACAATTATTTGTTAGGTAGGAAAAGAAAACAAATATTTCTTTCTATCTGTGAGGATCTGTAATTATCTTATTGTTTTTAAAATGTTAAACACAGTGTATATTATAAGCTGTTGAACCTCCATTTATTAAATAAATAAATAATTTTCCAGGGCCTCCCAGCTCCGATGTTAGGCGGCGAATTATCGCTAATACCGATCGAACAACTCATTCAGGTGGAAGATGTCAAGCGAGGGCCAGACCTCAAACGACCCACGTAGGCGGGGAATATGGTCTAATATGACCTTAGTCTAGACTGCGATCACTTGATTTTGGTACAGAGGGCCGCACATCAAATTACACAACTCCGCTGATCTCAACTGGTCAGTGAGGTTAATCAACGTATACAGAGGCAGGGAACCTGATGGGTGACCAAAACTGGCAATTTATCACGAGCTTTTCCGTGCTTCGGAGGGCACGTTAAGCTGTTGTCGAGTCGTTGAAACCAAGTCAGAGGCCATTGTGCGGTTTGAAAACTCTGACACCAGGGTTAGTCAAGTTCGCCACACACTTGACTATACCTACACGATAAGAAGGGTAACCTGATGTGCTGGCCTGTATCTAAACATCAGTCCATACACTCACGTCTATAACCCCTTTCGGGGTAGGCAGTACGTCATGTAGTTCTAGAACCACATTACCCACATTACCTAATCCCTTGGTACCTAAAATAGGATAAAATCATGAAAAGTCTTTGTCTATCCAACCATTAACTTATATACACACCGGCGCATTTAGCGGAACAACTTCTGTTTTTCATACAATCGACTCCAAGCTAAGTCGTTCTAAAAATATACGTTTTACGTGCATAACTGCACTGTTTTTTATTCAAATAATTTTTAAAATGGTCTTCTCTGTGTTTTTTTTACAAAAACTGACAAAAGGCCTAAAATCTCTCATGTAGTCAATAGAAAAAAAAACTCTTTAAACTTTTCATACGAAATTGTATGAAAAGGTATTTGCAATGTTATCTTTTGGCCATGCGGCACATTCTTGAAAACTTCTTGTATGTTTTATTTTGGCCTAAACTAAGCGTAAAATTTTAACAACAGCATCAATTAAAAATCACAATTTATAAACTCTAAAGTTGACTTAATTGTATGAAAAACATAAGTTGTTCCGCTAAATTTGCCGGTGTGTGTATTTATTGGGTGATTTTATTTTAGATTAGTTAGCGAAAATTAAAGATATAGGTAAATCAGACCAGTAAACTGGACAACTTTCCCCAAGGAACATAGGTCGAAGTATTAAAAAAACCGGCCAAATGCGAGTCGGATTCGCGCACGAAGGGTCCCGTACCATTACCTATAAAAACGGCAAAAAAGCACGTTTGTTGTATGTGAGTTGTTATGGGGGCAACCAAAAATACATCATCTGTGATTTCAACTGTCTTACTATCACGGTTCATGAGATACAGCCTGGTGGACAAAGGAGTCTCAGTAATACATTTTCACCCTGCTGAGCATTCGTGACTGACAGCGTTGTAGCAGCATATCAGTGTTTTGTCGAAAGGCAAATGCTGAGCTAACGATCTTTTTGTGGCACTGTGGCACACATATAGAATAGAATAAGTAATAATTATTCTTCTTCTTTTTTGTATCTTTATTGTTTTGCTTCTTTTTTAATTCTAGTATGTGTTGACTTTGTAAATAATGTGTGTGTTTAAGTGTTACAAATAAATATTTTATCTATCTAATAGGGTCCCGTTTTTACCCTTTGGGTACGGAACCCTAAAAATGTTCGCCTCCATACAACTTGTACGATCAGTTAGATTGCTTAGTATAAAAAATACCTATTACCAAAATTTTTCAAAATCTCATATGTTCATTAGGGAAAGTTGTTCAGGACCCATATATTTGAAACGATAGAATTCCAATTCGCATACGAATTGACAAGATTCGCATGAGAATCTCATACAAATTTTGTCAATTCGTATGCGAATTGGAATTCTATTGTTTCAAAAATCAGGCCCCAGTTCAGGATTTCGCATTGTGAACAAGTGATCGTAGTTTAGAAAATTTTACCGTTTATCATATAAAATATAAGGAAAAGAACAACAGAAATCTGTTAACTTAATTAAATTGAAGGTTTTCTTACATTAAAACGATTTTCAGACGGATAAGAACCAATAATTTGCAATCTTGCAGTGTTTCTTTTGTTATTACTTAATGTAAGTCTTACTTTACAAAAAGAGTCGATAATTGTGACTGTGTCTTAAAAGGGACCACTTTGAGGGTAGTCAATAAGAGCGATTAACATAGTTTATTAATGTTAATCTCCACACATAAGACGCTGCACTGATCGCATAGAATTTAAAACTAAATTATGGCTCTTCCTTGCCGACAAAGCCTTTTATTGCCTTGCAGAATTATTTGATTCATATTTTTTATCAAATGATTTAATCGCGTGGGAATTTTAGGATAGCAACACATATCACAATTAATTTTAATTTTATTATTTTATTTTATTTCAATACATGTTGACATTCTTATTATATTATCCCTGACATTATAACTAAAAAATAAATAAACCTATGCCTATATATGTTGTGTAATTTTTGTGTTTTAAAAAATATACTGGGTGAAAAAGAACCTCCTAGCTATATTCAAAATCCTGAACCAGTATCACTCAAAAACACATTTATGAAAGAAAAATTTTTTTTTAAATAATTTTTTAATGTGAATAGTTCATATTTTGCCTAAACGTAGACATTACTCCTACACCAGGCACGCGAGGGGTGCGGGTAGCGCGAGGGGGGTGCACCCGAGTGGTGTCTACGTTTAGGAAAAAAAAGATACCCCCCCCCCAAAAAAAAAAACGTTTTCAGTAAGTGATACTGGTTCAGGATTTTCAATAAAGCTAGGAGGTTCTTTTTCAACCTGTCTATTTTATTAATTGTACTATTTCAAATATTTGCATGCTATAAGGCAGACCACGGAGCTCTTAGAATATATTGTCAACTGTAAAACCTGTGAATCGCAATAAATAATTTGAGTTTGAGTTTACATTACATTTTGACCCTTAGCGACTACCCTCAAAGTGGTCCCTTTTACCAGACACAGTCAAAATGTTGTTGTCAATCTTATTATTATTTTTTTATATGTGTATTTGTTTGCAAGTTAACCAACTTTAAAAAATAAATTCTACTCTTGTTGGCAAATGTAAGATACCATGTTAAAACTTTTTATTTATTTATTAATTATTTATTAAAACTTTAGTCATAGTGTGACCAGAAAAATAAAAAATCTTAATTGAAGGCTTGCCAGTTCCATTTTCTATTTTATTAAAGTATTGTGTTACCATGTGAAGACTAGTGTCGGAGCATTTCAGTGATCTGAAGCCTAAAAAATCACAAAATGTTGGCACAAAATAAAACAGAGGGCCGAACACGCCGTACATCAGGTTACTACACGCGTGCACTCCGTGCTGTTACAATAAGAACAGTTTTGCAATGAAAATGGGGTAACCAGATGCGTTGACCTCTGTACAAAATCTTAAGCTATTTTGGTCGTCCTCAAAAACGCGTGATGGCATAGGCCAAACTTTGCCCAGGGCCCCGATTCTGTAACTTCAGTTGTGTTTCGATGGAATTGTGCAAAATTGTGTGCGATGTGTGCGAAATTGAGAACTATTTAAATTCATATACTTGCTGACAACCACCCCGACTAGCAGCGCCACCACCCACCGAAAGTGAAGTTGCAAACTACCTGCAACTGAACTTTCAGTTGGCGGTGGCGCCACCTGAACGGATAAAATGGCGTCCATTCCATCGACACACAACTGAAGTTACAGAATCGGGGCCCTACAGTGGAATACAGAGTAGGCCAACTAAAAAAAGTAGTTGAAGCATCCGAGTTTTTAATGGTCCCAATGCTTAGAGTATATATTTCAGTCTCAATGTCATTTAAATCAGGATCTGCTATAAAAAATCGTACGTTTTATGAGTAAAGAAAACAGCTCATGGCTAATCGCTTACTCGTTTATGGTAAGTAGTTACACACGAAAGCACATCAGGTTATACATGTTGACTTTGACGTCGTTCATAATAACGGCGGCTTTCGTAGTGCGAATGTTTAACCTGCTGTATGTTCAGAGACCAGTCCATCAGGTTACTCCATTTTCATTGCAAAACCACTCTTATCACAACAGCACAGAGTGCACGCGCGTGGTTACCTGAGTTGCGGCCATCTATCCGTACAATGTCGAGGTTTATTTTTTATTTTTCTGATCAAACTTTAAATAATTGAAAGAAGGTTCCCGAATGTAATATAGAGTACAATTACTACGTTAGCTAGCATTAACACCATTAGACGCCTGAATAGAACTAGGCATAGTATTAAAGAAATACTTTTTTAAATAAAAATGTACGAGAGCTGATAGAAATAGTGGCGTTTTCCCCCCGAAGGGCAGAAAACGCTTATTTAGGTTTCAGCCGTTAGGCTTGACCCACCTTGAGATTACACCTTGCATTCTGTCGTCAATCGCGTGAAGTTAGCGCAATTTCAGCTGCAAATGCTCCGCGGATCGCATCAACTTCATTACGATTCAGTTCGTGTTCGGCGCAGGCTGCTTGTCTCCTCAGTACAACGAAATATGAGCCGGCAAGGCACAGTATTTGGGGTGGGTCAAGCCTAACGGCTGAAACCTAAATAAGCGTTTTCTGCCCTTCGGGGGGAAAACGCCACTATTTAGGTGTTCGAGCCTAACGGCTTGACCCACCTTGAGACGTGTTTACTATCTGCCGGCGCTGAACACCGAGATTTAGCGTACTGTGAATATATGAGTAGGTATTAAAGTTGTGTGGAAAATAAAACGTTATTTTGTAGCAGAGAACCAATTATATTTAAACAATTTCAAAACAAAAACATATTTAAACTTCTTACAAATAAATATCACTAATTATGATGTAGGATAATCAACATGATAATCAACAGGGATTGAAATTCTTTGATAAAGAAATAGTGTCAGGATTAGGGCGAGGGTTAATTTCCTTGCAATAAAACTTTTGGAACGTTGTGCTTTTCTTCCAATTTCCTCTTTTCAGAACCTCATCTAGGTCCATTTGTTGGTTGATGAAGTTATCTGAGGCAACCGCTGCGCGACAACTCCCTGGGGGCGCCATTACGTTAGCTGCTTTAAATAATGTACGGATCCATCCTGCGATGACAGTCCTTGATGCTGGTTTAGTTGTGCCCCTTGTCGTTAAAAATAATCTGGTGAAATTTCCTCTTCTAGGCATTGAGACTTCAAGGAGGCGTCTAGTCCAAAATATTACGTCAAGCTTCTGATTCGGGTACGATTTGAGTTCCCAGCCGCTTTGAATATATTTTGAAGAGTCAGTTTTACTGCCATGGATTGGCCAGAATCGTATGGTGTCGCCATTGTCCTCGTAATATTCGTTTCTTATGTCTAACAGGGTCAAGTCGTGGACTCTCCTGCCAGTTGTCAACAGCAATAGAATTGCCACATGTCTTGAGACTTGAAATAGACTTTCACAGTCGATATTACTTGTGTCTATCCACGACAGTAGATCATTGACACTCCAGATAGGTAAGCGTGGGCGATTTGGTGGTCTCTTCGCTGCAATGCCTTTTAGAACGTGTTTTACAAGCGGGTG
Organism: Aproaerema taeniolella; assembly: GCA_949987775.1. Lineage (NCBI taxonomy): Eukaryota > Metazoa > Arthropoda > Insecta > Lepidoptera > Gelechiidae > Aproaerema > Aproaerema taeniolella. The sequence goes on along the minus strand of OX465268.1, from coordinate 10,244,689 downwards.
ATTCGCCAGATTTTCACTGATCTCAGGATCGCAGAAAGTACACACCACCGATTTATGAACCAAAATTGTACTCAATGCTAGTTTTTTGTCAGTGTGGAGGTAGCATAGGAATTTTGCTAGTGCATTCGGACTTGGTCTTTTTACTGACGTCAAGTTTTTTCCACTCCAGTCTACCCATTTTCTCCATGCAGGTCTGTATGTTTTAAGTGTCGAGACCCTCCAAGATGCCTCTACTAGGTTTATGTGTTCTTCTGACCATCCCTGAAGTATGTCGTTCCAGCACGAACCTTCCAGACCTCCAATGTCATGCTGTCTACTTCTGGAGGCGGTCTGCCTGTTCTTAGGTCTGTTAGGTTCTCTCTGAGATTGTGAATCTGGAGAGGGGGCTGTATGGCTATTTTTTCCAGGGCTGGTCGCCAGTAGGCTTTCTCCCAGTTGGGAGCTACCAGTAGGTAACAACCCGTGCAGTTTTCTAGGTGTTGGAGTACCCTGGGGATGAGTGCCGGTGGTGGAAAGAGCCACCCCAGCTGGAATTTCCAGGTCTGACTGAAGGCATCCGTAAACAGGCATTGACGATCCCGTACATCTTCGCTTACGTAAGGATGAATCACTGCTGATCTTTTCGAGGCGAAAAGGTCTACGTGGGGTGTGCCCCAATTGCGAAATATTGGGTTCAGAGCTTGATTTGACAGTTGCCATTCCGGGAGGGTGTTGCCCCGAGAGAGGCTGTCTGCTATTCCGTTGAATTTTCCGGGTAAGTATCTTCCTTTCAGGTAAATTTTCCATTGGTTCGCGAGTAGCAGGATCTTCGACGCGGTGCCCAGGAGGGCAACTGATCTCGTCCCCCCCTGTTTGTTGATGTAGGCAATGGTCGTTTTGTTGTCTGACTGGAAGATCACAGACTTCCCTTCTAAGGCTGCAGTGTTCCTCTTTAAGACTTCGAATAATGCCCATAATTCTTTGCGATTGCAATGCCAGTTGATTTGTTTGTTGTTCCAGGATCCTGATAGCTTCTGCCCGTTTAGGATTGCTCCCCAGCCGTGGTCTGCGGCATCTGTTGTTATGTATATGGATGGTGCATCGTAGTGAATTGGTGAGGTTTTTTGAATGTTTTTTATCCACCAGGATATTTCTTCTATTACCGGTCCGGGTATGCAAGTTTTCCGATAACGATCTGATGCGGATAATTGGTTCGCTAGTCGTTGTATTACTCGGCAGTGTAGTCGTCCTAGGGGTATGACTTCGGAGGCAAAATTCAATTTCCCTAGAAGTATTTTTGCGTCCATCCATGTCCAAAAACCCCTTTTTCGAAAGCTCTTTAGGTACTTTAGGTAAAGATCTACTTTTGCATTTGATAGGCGTTTTTCGTTCCTTTCCGTGTCCCACACAACTCCGAGGTACTCTACGCACTTTTCTGGGATCATGCTGGTTTTCTGGTGGTTGATGCACCAACCTAATTCTTCTAGAATCTGCACTACGTATTCCCCTTGCTGTTGAAGTGCGGCTAGATCTTGATGTATGATTAAAAAGTCGTCTAGGTAAACAAGAGTTCTGATATTTCTCTGTCTTAGAAATTTCGCTACCCAGCCCGTTATTTTGGCAAAGATTGATGGCGCGCTCGCAAGGCCGAAGGGTAGGCATGTCATGTGGTAGAATTTGTGATTGTATAACAGAGTGAGAAACCGTTGATGTGTTTCTGTGATTGGGATGTGATAATATGCCTGAGAAATATCTATTTTGAACATAAAGTCCTGTTTCCTTAAGATTTCTGGTATCTTGTGAAGGTTTATCAGGTGAAATTTTGGTGTATCGACAAAAAAGTTTAGGCGTTTTAAGTTGAATATCAGTCTGTGGGTTCCGTCCGGTTTTTTCCTTAGAAACATGGGTGAAATGAAGCCTCTGTCGAATTTCTGCTCTACAATTGCTCCCGATGACTGTAGTTTTTCTAGTTGCTCGTCCATCGTTTTGGATTTTTTGCAAGCTAGGTTTTGTGTCTTGTAGTTTAATGAACTTATCGGAGGCTTGTTTACGAAGGGTATACGGTATCCTGATAAAACTGATATGATAGTTTTCGGAGCACCCATTTGTTGCCACACCTGAACTTTTTTGCGTAATTGTCCTGCTTTGAAGTAGTCATTTTTTCTTGTCTCCTTGCTTATTCTTGTTTTGTTGAAATTTTGATCCTTTATGTTTTTGAAAATTAGGTTTGTCTTCGCGTCTGTACTCTTTCTTATTTGTGTTAAATCCTTCTCTTCCATCTCTGTGTTTCGTTGAAAATCTGTTTGATGAACTTTTTACCTTATTACTCTGGCGTTTGATCTTGGGTGGAAAGACCTTGTGTGGGCCTCCAGTGTCTTTCACAACCTCTGCTAGTTTATTTTCCGAGAATAGGTATTTTTCAGATGGTGGAATGTCGTGTAAGATTTCATTGATTACTTTGTTTGGGGCTTTATACAGTTCTCTTCTTTGTTGAATTATTTCCGCTCTCTTCCCACATGTGTATTGAAGCAAATTTTCTGATACTTTTCTGAACTGTGTGTCGGGTCCTAGGACGATCTTATTCAGCAGATTTTTCATTTCTGGATTAAGCTTTTGACAAGCTTCTTGGAACGCTTTGCGTTGTTGCAAGAGTCCGTGGCTTATAGCTGCCAGCGTGCCTTCGAATTTTTCTAACATTGACACGCTGTGCCAGAAGGGCGTGGCCAGGGCTAGCTGGGGATTTACTTTTAATGAGCAGAAAACAGGGGTGGCTTGAAAGTTTTTCTGAACATCCTTGTATTTAATGTTCTTCCATGCTTCTGAGCCGAGCCTTTGACATTCTGCACCTAACTTTGCTAATTCTGGGCAAGCTTTGGACACTTTTGCTTCTGATTCAGTTATGTTGGGTTGAAAGTCCAGTTGTATATCGGTAGGCTGCTGTTGAAGTTCTGAAAGAAGTCTCTGAGCCTCTGCTATTTTTTCTCTAAGTTCCTCTTCGGTTGAATCTTTTGATGGTATTGGTTGCCATGTACTAGGTGATTCTTCAATATCCGCCGTGTGATTTTCTTCGTCTTCTTGAGATGTACTGTCGGCAAATGAGTTATTTAGGGAATCTGGCTCTGGATCTTGAGGGCGTTTTGTTTCAGCCAATTGTTCCTGAAGAGATTTAATAGATTCACCCTGACGATTCGAGATCTCTAGCATTGTTTTGAACATCGTTTGTTGTTGGCTCATTAATTTTTCTACCCAATCATCGCAGGTTTTCTTTTGCGGCGGTTGTTTACTAGTGCCCGGTTGAGGAGATTCTTCTCTTGGCCGTTTAGATCGCTCAGTGGGAGGTTCATGCCCTGGAGTTCGGCGTGGTGTCGAAGTAGATATGCTTTGAGATCTAGAACTTTCTTCGTCTTCCTGGCCTCCAAGGATGGCAGTTGCTGCCCGTCTTGAAATGATGAGAGGTCTTATGTTTTTTACAACGTCCATGAAGGTATTAAAAGAATAGGCATTGTCGTGGATCTTCTCCATAATATCGAGCGGAGAGAATATTAGTGCTCTTCCAAGTGGCCAGTCCAGCAGCTGTCGTTTCAGCAGTCGGTACGTACGTTCTGAGATTCGGTTGCTATCCGGGTTGTGAGCTAATGCGAGGTCTACCGTCGGGAGTCCAAACCTAAGCTTTTTCTCTGTCTCAGGATTGATAGTATCCCCGAAGAGTTCTTCGACGTGAATGTTTTTTACGACCCATGATTCCCAGTCGGATGGATAATGTTTACGTATTATATCCAAAACTCGCCGGTAGAACTCTTTGTTAACTGACATCGGCCTTTCGGCCAGTTCGCCCATAGTGGTGTAGGACATGTTTTCCTGTAAGGAAATCATAAACTATTTGTATCACAAGTAAATATGTGTATCAAAGTAAAAGTTAAAATTGATGCGTCATATGGTTGATACGACATGGTGTCGTAAGCAAAGTATTTTGCTGAAGTTTCGTTGTCGAGTAATAATGATGCGACGTATGACGGTCGTATCAAGTTGTGTCGTATGACGACTAGGTATTTTGTCTGAACTACCCTCATTTGATTTATGTCGTATGGGCCATACGACGTCTGGCGGTACATGGACGCGCCAATGTGTGTCGTTTCAACCATACGACAATTGACGGTGCGTGGACGCGTCAATTTTAGTTGAGTAGTATCAATTTGATACTTCGAAATAAAAAGTGATCGACTTACTGTAGATTACGTGTTCACTTGACAGAATACAAAAGCGTACTGAGGAGACAAGCAGCCTGCGCCGAACACGAACTGAATCGTAATGAAGTTGATGCGATCCGCGGAGCATTTGCAGCTGAAATTGCGCTAACTTCACGCGATTGACGACAGAATGCAAGGTGTAATCTCAAGGTGGGTCAAGCCGTTAGGCTCGAACACCTAAATGGTCAATATTCAAACGCTGCATGAAAAATTAATTCCAAGGGACAAGGAAAAAACCTAGTATGGGCCTTTGAGTGTGTGTCGTCGTCGTCTATTTTAATTATAAAAATAATTAACCATGAAATCATCATAAAGCTCAAAGCATCAAAGCTTTGAACCTATGCACTGTGTGGAATTTGACCCTAACTTTGATCACCTATGTTTTTATATTCTCATTTGATAGAGATTGCTAAGAAATATAACTTTGGAAAAAAAAACTTGACTTTTTATTGCTTAGTTTTTGGTTGTTTTCAACTTTTGCTGATGTCAGCAAAAATCAGTATGTTTTTATATGACCTAAAAGAAGACTGTTGTAAGCATTCTAATTCATGTAATTTTTGTAATAACATCTCAGTTATTTACTTGCAAATTAACGTAATATATGCTAAAGAAAGAAAAAACATGTTTTTGTTGATTTTACTCAATAACGATTTTCTACATATTCCTACAGTATTAGCATTTTTCCTTATTACTGAAGATGCATATATAAAACATAGGATACCAAAATTACGGTCAAATTCCACACAGTTCTATGGGGTGACTTTAAATTAATCAGTGAAACTTTACAGGGTGATTCTTCCCATATAACTGAACAACTATCTCCAAGAAACCCATATCAAATTCTTAAAAAAAATTGTCTTCTCAAGCCTCTTATGTACTGCCGTCCTTATTTACGTCAATAGGAATGTTGCCTAATTTTTTTTATTGTTTATCTTAAAAAGGAACTGAATCCAAAACCCAAAACCGAAATAATTTTTGAAAACTATTGAGAAATAAAAAAGTTACAAGCTATTAAATATAATAGAGGGGGAAACTGTCAAACAACGAAAAAGAGATGCACTGACAGGCATGTGACGTCACCGCCATTTGTTTGCGTAGGTAAAAACGAGATTGCTAGCTCTCCCCACAAAACGAGATAGCTAGTCCATAAGAGGGAAAAATGAAAATGAAAACGCAGTTTTTCTTTGCTTTTAGTACCTATGGAAATGGTGAAATTAAATTTTCATTTTCGTCTCTTTTCCACAAACTTCAAGCTAGATAAAGTTCATTTATAGGTCCGCATTATAGAACGCGACTCAGACTGATATATACTTAAGTATAGATCTATACTTAAGTCTCCTTCTGTAATACGGGCCTAAGTTACCCAATAGAAAGCTATGCGCAAAGATACCCTTTAAGATGTAAAACAATAAATAATTCTGGGTTTTGTAGGAATTACAAAATCCGTGCGTTCTCCAAATACTGATGAGTTTTCAAAATGGCAGTTTTGCTGAATGAACATTCTATCACACTCTCATACATTTTTGTTTAAATAAGACCCTAAAATTAACTTTTTTCTTTAGACTCCGTAGATAGATAATAATAATAAACATTGCAATAACTTCAACCATTTATTTGTAAAAGTTATTATGTACTATAAATTATGATAAAAAATGTTAACGACGAATCGTGGGAAATATTTGTATCTGATTTTATCTGAACAGTTAACCCTTTTAGCGCCAAGAGTTTTCGTCAAAAACGCCCACCACACGCCACGACATCAAAAAATGTTTTTTTTTTTAATGTCGTGGCGTATGGCGAACGCTTGGTGAACGATGTTAAAGTTTTAAAATTTTTTTTTTGTCTGATATATCAGATTTTGGCGGCGAGGGCACGAAACTTAAACGTCTGATATATCAGACTTTGGCGGTGAAAAGGTTAAATATGACCATTAGCGGTCGCCATCTTGTCCGTCAATGGTCCGTATTACCATGGACCACTACTGGTGCATGGTAATACAGAACGCGACTAAGACCCGTATTACAGAAGGAGACTCAATCCTTGATCTATACCTAAGTATTGACTGTCTCTTTCTCTCACTATCAAAATGACAAAGACGACCGCTACTTAAGTATAGATCAGAGTGTGAGTCACGTTCTGTTATACGGACCTTAGAATCTGATCTATACTTAAGTAGCAGTCGTCTTTGTGATTTTGATAGTGAGCGAAAAAGACAATCAAGACTTAGGTCTCCTTCTGTAATACGGGCCTTATTCTTATATGTGGAGTGTAAAAGAGATAGCATTACAAAATGGCTGCTGCTCAATTTACTGTTAAATATGAAAGTGTAATATACTACAGGCCAGATTAACAAGGCAAAAGGTGGCTGTAACGCATTGAAATAAACCGCAGAGCCAGAAAGCTCATTGGTGACAAAAAGCTAGTAAACAGTAAACTCAAAAGCCTAGCTCATAGACGCGAAGTAGCTTGCCTATGTGTTTTTTTACAAGATGTACTTCGGAGAGTGTACCTCTTTCTTCTACCGGACATCCAGACGCACCGCGGGGTACCACCCTTACCTTGTCGAAATTCTTCGGATCCGTACTGAGCGCTTCTCTTAATTTTTTAAATTGCGCACCGCTAAGGAATTGAATTCCCTGCCTGCGTCTGTATTTCCGGGCACATAAAACCCGAATCTCTTTGAAGTTCGAGTGAATAGGCATCTTGTGGGTGAGCTTGCTACATTTCACCCACATCTCCGCCCCTGGGCCAGATTGTGGTCAAGAGCAAACCGATTATCTATTAAAAAAACCTAGCAGATCAAACTAGCAGGTTCAACTCCCTTCGCGCCAAATAATATCGGAATGATTTTCCAGTTAGACTTTTCTCAGGATTTATCAAAAAAATCATGTGTTTTTGTCTCCTTTTAAATATTACTTACTCGAATACACGGCATTTTCTATAAAAAAAAAAAGAACAACGTAATAAAAACACGAAAATCAGCAATGTAAATCGTATTCTGAGAATGTTTCAGCAGCGCGACATTCCCAGAATACGATTTACATTGCTGGTTTTAACGGCTTCGCTATGCATTGCGTAGCGCTAAGCAGGTTAATAACGTAAACTCCTTAACGTTCCGAAAAAAAAGCGCAACGGCGACAAACTCGCGAGGCGCGTTCGGCTGACGCTGAAACTTCACTTTGATTGCGCGAGGGCCCCGCGCCAAGGCTTGCTCGCCCTCTGGCGTTGTCAATGATGACATAGGACCGCGGTGCATTACGCGTGCTATCACCATCGTTACGGATAGCTTCTGCCATAAGTATTTCCTTAGCTGTTCCTTGCACCCTGTATAACAATTGATCGAATTGTTTTTGGCCATTGTGCGTTATCAAAATAGTTTACAAAAGTTGTAACCGCTAGTTTTTAGCGTTACAGCCACGGAAATCGCCTACTTAAATGGCACAGAGTATACGTGGAGTCCCTGTTTAGCCTTGCATCCGTGTGCGAGCGAGAGAGAAGATAAATAAACGATTGTGATTGGATTACGAGACGAAAATATGGTATAGACATGTCACATTTTATAGCGATAAAAAGAATTGAAAGTTATAAAATGTATGGGGTTGATAAATACAATAGAAAAGTCACGTGGTCAGTCGATGTCAACCCCATACATTTCAGAACTATAAATCTTAGGGGCAACCATATATTACATCACAGTTAAAAGTTTTTGACAACACAAGTCAAAATATAGGAACCCCTGCGGCGTCTAAAAAGTTGAAGTGTTTGGTGCGTAATATACAGGGTGATAAAAAACCTCCTAGCTATATTCAAAATCCTGAACCAGTATCACTCAAAGAACACATTTTTTTTTCAATAGGACTGCCTAAACGTAGACATTGCTCCTACACCAGGCACGTGAGGGGTGCGGGTAGCGCTCGGAGGTGCACCCGAGTGGTGTCTACGATTAGGGAAAAAAAAATCCCACCGAAAAAAAAGTGTCTAAGTGATACTAGTTCAGGATTTTGAATATAGCTAGGAGGTTTTTTTTTCACTCTGTATTGATGGCCCCTTAGTAATCGCTAACATAATGTGACTTACGCTAATAGAATAGACCTTATGTGGACGCGGCGTATCATAAATCATAAATAAAGTTGGATTTTTGAAGTTTTGTAACGACAAGATTTTTTGATGAAATTTATTATAAATGTTAAAGTTTTTCGTTTTAATATGCAACTGTTGATACAAAGCAATGCTTCAAAAGCTTTTTATGAAGTTCAATAAATTAATAGCAATCATTCGACAATAATTTCTCGATGTTGTATTTATTCTTTTTGTGGTCTATAGTACTTATAGTTACAATTTACTTTCACACGATTAGGAGACATATTTTTGAAACGATAGAAATCCAATTGACAAGATTCGCATGAGAATCTCATACAAATCTTGTCAATTCGTATGCGAATTGGAATTCTATTGTTTCAAAAATCAGGCCCATGGGATGAATTAAAATTAGCTAACGAAACTTAAAAGAGTGAATTTGCTTTAGAAATAGAACAAATTTTTCAATGAAACCAAAATACTGGGTGATTAAAAACCTCCTAGCTATATTCAAAATCCTGAACCAGTATCACTTAAAGAAAACATTTATGAAAAAAAATTTTTTTAAATATTTTTTCAATGGGTAAGTAAAGTTCATTTTTGCCTAAACGTAGACATCACTCCTACACCAGGCACGCGAGGGGTGCGGGAAGCGCTCGGGGGGTGCACCCGAGGAGTAGTGTCTACGTCTAGGAAAAAAAAAGAAACCGATAAAAAAAAAGTGTTTTGTAAGTGATACTGGTTTAGCATTTTCAATAAAGCTAGGAGGTTCTTTTTCAACCTATATACTCGTAGTTGCAAAAAATAAGTTTTTTCTGAAATTTTGCCTGTTTTTTTAGGAAATTTGTTTTGTTAGATAGCTACTTAATTGATTTGTTTTACCAAATTTTTTTAAACTAAACCTTTGAGTTTAACTTAGATTAATTTAAAATGATTCCATGCAGGCCTAGAAATAAGCTACTTAATCATTGCGTTTACTTTGTTAGCACTATACTGTAAACAGTCAATTATAATTATTATAATACATGTTATGTTCTTAATACAATAATTAATGGATATTTTAACACTTACATTCAATTAAAATTATTAGCGGAAAGGTCCACACGACAGCACATCAGGATTTAATGTTGATCTTGACGTTGTCTTTATGTCGCTCGTAATAGCGCCGGCTTTCGTATTGCAAATGTGTAACCTGACGTGCTGCAGTGTGTACTTCCCTTGCTAACTCATGATTAAGATAATCATAACTTGTCCAATCCAAATAGAATAATTGTATGGTAACTGTGCGAGAGAATAATAGTAATTAGGTGTAAGTTCACACAATCAAGTGATTGTTTTATTTTGCAGGGGGTGCCGAATTATTTATATAAAGTTATAAGTACACAAGTGTTAAAAAGCGGGAGTTATGCTTTTCGAAGTCGTTTTATATTTAAATTGGTTTTACAGGGTGTAAGGAATGGGTTAGCAAAAACTGAAATTCCAGTGGAATTATCCCCAAGAAAATTTCCTTTTTGATGTTTTTTATTACTATCTGTTTTTTAATGTCATTATTTACATTATATGGTCGATTTTATAGCCTGTGGCAGCATAAGTCTTGGTACCTAGGTACTAAATCGACTTAAAGTATAATTTTAAAAAAATACCTTGGACCTCTGTAAGTCTATATTTTAAGTCTTTCAAAAGGTGTGGTTCAAAAAGTAAAAAACTTTTTTTTTAACTTAAATACTTGTAAATGTAACATACTCTTGTGACTTGTAACTTTATAAAACTCCTAATATGATTATTTTTTATGATAATGATTATTATACGCCTGAATTAAGTACTCACACGCTTATCAGTTGAAGTACGATTTTACCCCTTAAAGCGTATAAAATAAGAACTGTTCAAAGTGTCAAGTATTATTTTTAATTGACGCTTTCATTTCATTTATTAAGTTTTACAGGAATATACAGGGCTTTAGGTATATCTCTTTCAACCTCTCGGATGGTAAATCAGTCCATAAAACTGAACAAATTTCCCAAGGAACATAGGTCAAAATACGAAAAAAAAATTTTAAGTTCCCATACAAACTTCATCAGCATATAGCGCATTTTGTATGGGAACTCGAATTTTTTTTTTCGTATTTTGACCTATTATTGGGGTAAAGTTGTTCAGTTTCATGGACTGATTAACCACCCAAGAGGTTGAAAGAGATTTACCTAAAGCCCTGTATTTATGTGATGTAGGTGTCATGTAAAATAGATAAATAATTATTTTTTTGTCAAAATTAAAGATGTAATGAACGAAAAGTCACGCTTCAACTGTCAAGCGTTATCTGCTGTTTGTTGGTAAAGATTTTTGTACAGTCTACCCACTTTTATAAATAACATCGGCAATATTTGTTTGACAGACATACAAATCATTTATTCACCGTTACATGCAGTTCACATTAGCGTAATCTAAACCAAAGCGCAGCCTGTATCGATTAAACCGAACAACGAATATTGCCGATGCGACTTTTAAAGTGGTACGTCAGATTTTGTTCATTTATTGAATCATTTTGTATTTTTAGCGGTGCACAAAAGTGGTGGGGTTTACGACAGTTTGGCTAATAATGAATGATTGTCGCTTCCTTAGAGAACTGTCCGTAGCAGATTAAAACATTTGTTATTCAATTATTATTCATTATTTTTTATACGGAATATTAATGGAAGTTGCATTTTTAGTATATAGATTATTGTAATAATTAAGTTTGCAAAATGAGGCCTGCGTTTTTTTTCGGGGTTCCCAAATATGTTGACAGGAGAACGAACATACGTGCATGCTTGTATGAGGACCTTTTTGAAATCAAACAATTTCAAGGTAATAATAAAGTTTATTTTAAATATAAAATTAAGACAAAATACTAAGAAAACCTGACCAGAAATTGCAGAATTTAAATAGATATCAGTGTTCCCAGTTTAAAAATTAAATTCTAGTCAAATTCTGCAATATGGCGGCGCAGCACCTCAAAGTGTTTCTGGCCAGACATTCTACACATAATAAAATATTAGTTACACTTAAGTTATAAGATACTTTAAGTAAAAAAATATAATTAGGTATTAGCAAACATAAATGCACATGAAAAGTTAAAGAAAATAGTTGTTAACAAAAGCATTGTTAGTTTTCGCAAATTGAACGGGTTAAACGTCTACTTTTTCAGCGACTTGAAATCACTATTCTTAAACTTCTGATACATAAAGGCTTGTACTTCGTAGTTTTTAATCTTTTTCAGTTTATTAACCACGTCACGATATTCTTCTTGTGATTCTTCAGGCGGAATTGCAGGTAAAATCCCAGCAGCCAAGAGACAGACTTCTGAAGACTCATACGTAATCAATTCTGCAGCCTCCAAAATATAAATATCTTCGGCATAATAGCTTGCACTGTTATCTTTACTTCTCTTGCTTGTAAGTTTACAGAATACGGTAAGTTTACTCAACACATCTTGTAGTCTATTTACAAAACTGTTTAGAAGCGATGGGAAAAATATTTTTTTAGCCACAAGCTCTTTCAATAATTCATTGACTTGATTCGCGTGCTGTTTCACCAAGTCTTTCGTAAGATCTTTTTCAAACATTAGATCTGCTTTGTATTTGCTGTTCTCGGTTATTGTATTGGTGATTCTTGCCAATCCTAGACTCCACAACAATTCAAAAGTTTCATGAAACGGCAAAGTCTTCTGTACTTCATATGCTATTTGGTCCAGAAGAGGATTGAATTTCGCAGAGAAATTACTAGTTATCTCGTCAATGAGTCCGTCTGTAAGCTTATAGAAATACGCTTGATAGTTATAATATTCTAGTTGTGTTTCGCCAGTTTTTACCTCATTCCACTTCTCAAAGCACTTCTTTAATATAAACTGTACCAATTCCGTTACAGCTTGCACATCTTTATCAACGTATGTCATAATAAATTTTAAAAGGATCCTAAATTTCTCTTCACTGATGTTTTCAAAATTCACTGCACTATATTTTTTAACGTTGACATTGATAGGTTTCTCCTCAAATATTGTTTGTAAATATTTGTCAATAATTTCTCGGACCGCTCTCTTTTCAATAGCTTCTAAATTTGCTTCAATATTTCTGAGTATCTGTTTCTTCCATTCTAAAGTTATGTCCTTTTCTGGAAACTTACTGACAGTTTTCCAAGCTGTGGTAATGTAAGTACCCCTAAACGTATTTGGTATTACAGAGTATTGTGTCATAAGTTGTATGACTTCTTCGTGATCTTCAGCATTGATTTCTAACGTTAGAGCAAGTACAATTTCAAACAGTTCCGCTTTTTGAGTAGCTTCTTCACATTGGGTAAAAGCTTTAAAAACATAACAGTAGATGACTTGTCGCAGGGAAATGTTTTTGGTTTTCTTCCACACTTTCCAAATAAGGTTTTTTAAATCTTCGTTTTTAAAACATCTGAATGCCATTCGCAAGCCGTGTTTTTGAATGGAGACCGGCGAATCGAGTAAGGATTCTGTCAACTCAAGGCAGATATTCGGTGGCAGGATGGCCATGTACTTGTTAAACATAGGAAGGCAGTAGTGCACATAGTCTTGTTTCACGTACATCAGCATTTTGGACACTGGAACAGGAGGGCGCGAGTAGCACGCAAATTTGCATATACCTTCTTGTATTTTCAAAAGGTTACGATCAATTTCTTTATGATCGATCTTACCACCAGTTGGTGCATATTTCATCATAAACTGAGTCTTGTAATCATAATCTCCTAGCTGAAAGATACCATATACTGCAGCATATGTGCCTACGTAACTTACTTTCTTGTCATGTGCAATGTCTTCAAAGAATTTTAAGAAACTTTGAGCTAAATCGTTTGAAAAATAAATTCTCAGTTTTTTCAGCAGAATATTCAGCCTAAAATAAATGTCATCGTCAAGACTATTTTTCAAAGTCGGAAGATTTTCTAAAGCTACTGATGCATCTTGCTTTAAAAAGCGTAACATGTGGTGTTGAGTTATTTTTATTTTATCGTTTTTCTTGGCCATATCAGGATCTTCCTTATATTTTTTAACAATCGCTGGGAGTTCTATTTCTTTATTGATTTTCTTTAGCAAGGTTTCAATTAATTTTATGTGATTTTTAATTTCCCGTTTTATTTCGTGTTTCTTTTCTTCAGATTTTTTAGTTTCCTCACCATGTAGCTCTTGAAGTGTTGAGTCATTTAATTTCAATTGATCGATACACCACGACAAAACATACTGATACAATATCTCTTTTTTTTCGTTACTCAAATCATATTTCACAGTTTGCTCCATATCGTAGCGATTAAATTTCTCAAAAATCTCTTTAAGAGAATCACTTAGTGTCAGTTTATTGACTACATGGTATGTCAGTGACACTCTGAGGAATTCCCGTAATCTGCTATCGTGGAGGTCACTGTATACACTCAAACTGTGGAGTATCTTATCAAATGAATCCCAACAGCTCTCATTAAATTCAAAGACGTTGTGATTATCCATAACCTTCGCTAGAAAGGTAAGTTTCATGTTTTTATTCTCATTTACGTGTCTGTCGTAGAAATATTTCAAGAGTTTCCCTACTTCTTGCTGGTTTTTAGCAGATTCCGTTAAGATATTTAAAAGTGTTTCTCTATTCCCAGCATCTGGGGTTTTAAATATTAATTTACTAATGACTTGAAATGACTGGGCAAAATTAATAAATTTGTACCAAACGTTCTCAATTTCGAAAGTTGAGGTATTCGGCTTTTTCCATATGCAAGAAGTCCTTTCCGTCCGACCTGCGAAGTCACTTGGAACACCTCCTTTGAAGTTTTCCAAATGTTGTAAAGCCCATACCTCCTTTTGTTCAACAGTCATCAAATTATAACAGCCCTGGTGATAAAACTTATAGGTCATCTCGAATTCAGAGCCCGGGTATTTTTCATGGAATATTTTTTTAAGAAATGTATATTTCTCTTCAGAAGGCAGTTTGTGGATAATATAATCATAAGAACGATAGAATTGACAGTCCCAAAACTGGTCAGCTTTATCCGGCAATAAATCACGCAAATATATTTTTGCATCGTTCCCAGTACTATGCTTTAATAACATTTGTCGGTTTAAGAATTTTTTATAGGTACATATGTTTTTTAAGACGCGGTTCTTGTGTTTTTTCATTATATTTTTTGAAATTCGTAGTCCAAATTTTTTCCAATTATAAAAAGTTTTCCTATTACTGTTTTTTTCCAACATATCGAGATATCTTTCTGGATTCTCACTAAACAAGTTGTTTAATGGAAAAAACTTGGTAAATTTTTCCCAGCATAGCTCGGCCAATGAAAAATTCTTACCAACGAAATTTTCTAAATAATTTTCAGCGTTGTCTTCTTCTTTTTCTAACAACTGTTGTAATTTCACAGAATCGTTGTTCAATAAGTCTGTTTTGAAATCCACTGATGTGAAAATCAGGAATTTCAATGCAATATGCTGATATCCTGTATTCATGCAGTATTGATAGAAATTCGCTGCACGGATTTCATTTCTCACATTCATAGATGTAGCAGTCAGTAACTTCTTCTTCATTTTGATGGACATTTGAGGGAAAACGTTGTGATGTAAATAATCTGGGTTAATGTAGTTTGAATACTCATTTTCATACATCCATAAACACTTTAATACTCTCGAAATATGCAAACTATCTCCAGACTTTAATATCTCTATCAAATAGTCTAATTCCTTAAACTTTGAAGCGACATCTATCTTAAACAACTTGTCTATATCAGATTTCTCAGTCTCTTCCTTAATTGTTTCAAAACTGACTTTCTTTGTAACAGCTTCGTTAACTTTCGAGTTGAGTTCTTGTTGTCTCTTACCTAAGGTATTACCCGTCAGCAACATGTTTTCTTTTGTGTTTGTCTTTTGTGAAGCAGATTTTGTTTTCTTTTGTGAACTGAAAAAATAAAAAAAAGGTTTAAAAGATGACGTGTAGTAGGAATGGAGATGGTCATTGGATGAATGTGTTTTTTCACTTTGATAAGTCTACTGCAGAATACTGCGTACCACTATAATCCGTAATATGGTATTTTTGACGTAACGAGCGACGTCTTCAAAACGCCCATAGTGTGATGCGATTCAGAAAACTGCAGAAAAATCACGCCATGAGATGTGGATTGAAACGCATTTGAACCGCGGCTGCTTGACAACTATTTGACAAAAATGTTACCGCTATTTATCATTTTTGTAAAATATAAGCAGCCCAATTCTTCAATTCAATTCTCATTTTTTAACAATACTTATAGGTACTTATTTTTGTCAAAAAGTTGTGAAGCAGCCGCGTTTCATTTCTAATTCTTTAGCGCGATTGGCCTGCTGTTTATAGCTTGTCGCCCGGGAATTCGGTAAAATTATGTAGCCTATGTTACTCAGGAATATGTAGCATTCTAATGGTGAACTTCTCAACTCTACAGTTAAGTATAATAAGAATATTTGTAGTACTTAATGCTATTAAAAAGAGCACCCTCGGAGTTTCTAGCCTATTCTTCTCTGGGGAAGACTGCATCTTTGCGAATAGGCGTAAGTAGAGTCAGTAGGCTCAAAATAACGAATGCGGAGGTACCTATGTATTTAAATCCTTTAATGCATGTTTGTATGTATTTAATGTAATTTTGACTTATTTTAAGTAACATCCTGAATGTTCTATAAAATAAAGAGAGGGTAAATTTGAAATTTTTAATCGGTCCAGTAGTTTTTGAGTTAATTCGTTACGACATACAAAAATACAAATGCTCTTTATATAATATTAGTATACCTAGAAGTGTAGAGGGCATACCCGTAACATTGCAGCTAATGTCTAACGTACATTCGTTACGTTGCGTGAGCATCAGTCAATAAGTAGGTACGTCGCGCGTATTCAGATAAAACTCACGTCCTTGTCTATAAAACAGGACCCAGACAATTTTTCGATATTTTCCCGTCACTTTCGTTATTCAACTGTTTTACTTCATGTGCTGTGTTATCTGTGACGACTAATCGACATAATTCAATTGAAATCGAGGTCCTTAGGAATGCACGATAACATTAGATAGGCAGTGCTGCTGTCATGATGACCTTGGATGAGTATTTCGCCCAACTATAGCCACGCAGCGTGCGTCATACCCTAAAATAACTCTAAAATTATCTAAGTATCACCCCCGACATTAAATCGCTCATAATCATAACTTTCAAACATCTGAACTAAAGATCAAATACCTATAGCTAATCAACTTCTCGATTAAGTACCTACGTCACTTTCAAACAAAAAAACGATCCATTCGTTTAGGAGCTACGACGCCATGCGCCACACTGTCTACACACGTCAAACTTATAACACCCCTCTATTTTTGTTGGGGGTCAATTACACAACAAGTAGGCAAAGGCAGGTCCTTGTTTCCTCAATTAAGTATCCACTCATGTTTCTTGATTGCTGGTGATAAGGTTCAAATTAGAATGAACTTGGCTTTTGTATGTACAGACAGCAGCGCGTCAGGTTACCCATTTGCAATACGAAAGCCGGCGAGGCGGCAGCGGCGCCGGCGCGGCGCCACGCCATGCGCCATACCATAACGAGCGAGATAAGGCGCCGCCTTTCGTACTGCAAACTGACGTGCTGTTGTCTGTACGTAGGCAAACTATCTTACTTCGGACTTACCTAGGTACCTACCTATTTACAAAACTGCGATCAACGCTGGGCTGCACTGAATTTACAGAGTTTTACAGAGATAAATCCTTGCGGATTCAATTCGTAATTACAAAAATAATCAATAAATAAAAACAGCTGGGCCTGCCGGTCCGGTCGCGGTCGCCGACCGAAAAACAACGAACGAATGAATGAAAAAAATAAGAATGAGACCGAGATTTTTAGGGTTCCGCATGAAATTACAGGGTGTTTGGTGCATCGTGTGCCAAATTGAATAGGGTGATTGGAGGGGTCTTTGGCTAACTCTTCAGCCCCCATAAAAAAAATCTTAGTCCAACTGAATTTTTTATGCGTATTTTAAATATTTTTGCGTGAAATTTTGTAAAAGTCTTAATTAAAATTTTAATTAAAAAAAATTGTTAAGTCTAGTTTTTTTTAAAATCTTTAATCTGTAACGTTGTACGCTTCTATAGAAACCAAAATTACTCGCCAGCAACACCTAGTTTTTTTTTACTGATCCGCAAAGTTTTTTAAAGTAAAAAAAAACTTGAATATCAACTTTCATTTCCAATTAAAAAAAACTATAAGTGATCATGCTCTTCTGAGTTTTTAAAAACATCCCTGAACTGTTCCCTTTCTAATGGTATGCAATATTCTATGAAAAATTATTAGTAACATCGCTAATGAATTTATTTTCTGGACTTAGTCGCATTTTTCTAATATTCGTCATGTGAAATAAAAACAAGTTTTTGAGCTAATAACACTCACAAGGCAAGTAATTTTTTTTAATTTTTTTTGGATTTTACTTGAAATAAAAATAAGATTGCATTTTAAACATTTTTTTGCAGTATAATTTTTGCAGTATTTATAAATCCTGCTCAAAAGTCAGAAATACTTTCAAATAAATTTTAGTGTGACCGTTTGAGCAGGAGTGATTGGGAATCAGGTAATTGGACCGCATTACCTGCCCAATAACCTCAATGGTGACAATTATTTGGACTTCCTGCAAAATGCCATCTTCATCAAATACGGGCACCTCGGCCAATAATTCGGACATTTTGCAGGAAGTCCAAATAATTGTCACCATTGAGGTTATTGGGCAGGTAATGCGGTCCAATTACCTGATTCCCAATCACTCCTGCTCAAACGTTCACATTAAACTTTCTTTGAAAGGATTTCTGACTTTTGAGCAGGATTTATAAATACTTTAAAAATTATGAAATTAATGTTTAAAATGCAATCTTTTTTTTTATTTCAAGTAAAACCCACGAAATCTTAAATTTTTACTTGCCTTGTGAGTGTTGTTAACTCGAAAATTTGTTTTCATTTCACCTGATGAATATTAGAAAAATTCGACTAAGTCCAGAAAATAAATTTATTAGCGATGTTACTAATAACTTTTCATGGCATATTGTATACCATTAGAAAGGGAACAGTTCAGGGATGTTTTTCAAAAATCAGAAGAGCATGATCACTTTTAGTTTTTTTAAATTGGAAACGAAAGTTGACGTTCAAGTTTTTTTTTTACTTTCAAAAACTTTGCGGGTCAGTAAGAAAAAAACTTGATGTTGCTGGTGAGTAATTTTGGTTTTTATAGAAGCGTAAAAATTTAAAAAAAAATTAAGCTAGACTTAACAGTGTTTTTTAATTAAAATTTTAATGTAGACTTTTACAAAATTTCAACCAAAAATATTTAAAATACGCATAAAAAATTAAGTGGGACCAAGATTTTTTTATGGGGGCTGAAGAGGTAGCCAAAGACCCCTCCAATCACCCTATTCAGTTTGGCACACGATGCACCAAACACCCTGTATAATAAAGAGCTCTCACAGTCCGTACATTCCGTTTCTAAAATACCCAATGATCTCACCTTGTATCTGGCACCACTAGTGGATATTAGCAGGGGTAGTAGGTACTATCAACCCCAGTTTCGCCTGACCACCTTAAGGATCAGTTTTGTTTGCAGCGTTCGGCGCCTTGCCCCAATTGTTCGTTTTCGGCAACTAATAGTGCTTTGCTCAGATCATAAAAGGCGGGTTGAAAAAACTATTCCTTTCTTGTTAATTGTTTTTTGTTCACCAAAAAAACGAGAAGTTTCTTTGTTTAGCAACAAAAAAAATGTCCAGTCCTGTGATTGCTCAATTTATGATGATTTATGATATGATATGCTGTCTTGCTCTTCGCTTGCAAGGGATAAACATTTGAAATTGGCAGAACTGGGGT
The DNA here is from genome assembly GCA_949987775.1 of Aproaerema taeniolella. NCBI lineage: Eukaryota > Metazoa > Arthropoda > Insecta > Lepidoptera > Gelechiidae > Aproaerema > Aproaerema taeniolella. The sequence goes on along the minus strand of OX465268.1, from coordinate 10,225,515 downwards.
TGATAGTACACTGAATGTGAAGAAAATGGATTTACACCGTGGCAATGGCAGCGCGGCCACACAATTTATTATTTTGCTAATAAATAATTTAAAAAAAAAATCTACGTTACATAGTTACTTGTATTAAGTGTCTTCTCCTTATTCTGTAATGTTTTATTACATAAAGAACTTACAGAACCTTAGAATAAATTCCGATACGCTCTTGGCCACTGTGTGCGATGCGATTGACCAACAACGTTCCCGACCGTGATCGAACTGTCACTTGAACGTCAAACAAACAAATGTCAATTTGACAACATTCGAAATTCGAATCAACAAAAAATATTCCAGCAGATTCCAGTTTTTTTCTGTCGATTCGTATTGGACAGTACTTGATTTTAAAAGATACTTTGCGACCGAGTATATTACAACAAAATACAATTAACGAAGTGACTCGTTTATTGACGTTGAATTGAATAAACGAAGCAGCGGAGAGAGACGAAGCGACTCAAACAAGATTGTTTTCTTCTATTCGTTCATGGTAATTATGTAAATATAAATACGTCGGCGGCGGTGATAAGGTAAATAGTTGTGCGACGACAACATGTAAACCGGTCAATTTTTTCCTCATATGTCGGCATTGGTCATTTAGCCGCGCGCGACCGTGAACATAACCTGCCCGCGCGTGCGCAAGCATCGCATTAGTCACAGTGTTTTATTTTCAAGTAGAGTGACTTATTCGAACAAAATGAGTGTGCTAATATTGGTAATTTGTGGTTTAGTGACTGTATACAGCCAAAATGTACCGACTGTGACCCCAGAGGATCAAACAATTCAGCCAGATAGTCTGCATAATGGACTCTCACAAAGAATAGGTAACTTTTCCATTGAGCTGTTATACCACACCTCAAAACTGGAAAAACAAGGTAATTCCAACCTTATAATGTCACCTATTACTGTATGGACTGTTTTGGCTGTCATCTCTGAAGGTGCATCAGGAAATACAGCCAATCAAATAAATAACGCCTTAAGAATTACAAGCAAACACAGAAATAACACTAGAAATGACTTTGAAAAGATCTACCACTGGCTTCAAGTAAATACATCGACTGTTGAACTATCAAAAGTAAACGCAATCTTCATTGACGACCGCAGACTATTGCTAAGAGACTTCCAATCCAAAGCTGAAACAAATTACAAAACTAAAGTATTATCTATGGACTTTACTGATGGTGAAAAAACTGCAAAGACTATTAATGATGCTGTTTCTGCGGCCACTCGTGGAAGAATCACCAAGTTAGTGGAAAGCAGTAATTTTCAAGACCCTGCTATGTTTCTGACCAGTGCTCTATACTTCAAAGGTCAATGGTCTGTTCCGTTTAATGCGTCTCAAACAACTAAAATGCCTTTCTACAATAGCAGCGGTCAGCAGATCGGTGAAGTTAACATGATGTACAACCGCTTCTCATATCCTTTTGCTAATATTAGAGACCTGCAAGCTAGAGTCATTGAATTGCCGTATGGAAAAGAGAACCGTCTCTCAATGTTGATTATGCTACCGAACCCTGGTGTTTCATTAGAAAACATGTTCTTCAATTTCATCAAAGTGCCCTTAGACACAGTCTTCAAAGAGTTGGTTATGTCGAAACAAGAATTCAGTGACGATGAGGTGGATTGCTTGCTACCTAGATTTAAGATCGAGTCTAACCTTGATTTGACAAATGTCTTAAGGAACAGTATGGGTATTGCCGACTTGTTTGATGAGAAAATGGCTAGATTACCACATATGGCAAGAACACCACTTTATGTATCCCAAGTTATTCATAAAGCTGAAATAGAAGTGACAGAAGAAGGTACAACAGCCTCAGGAGTGACGGCTGCAGAATTCAGTAACCGTATTGGAACAGTAGCCTTTGTTGGAAATAGACCATTCTGTTATTTGATTGTTGAGAAAGTCACAAACTCTATTGTTTTTGGTGGTCTTTACGAAACACCATCTTTGTATTAACTTTCAAAAGAAGACACTGTTAAAATAATTTCAAAGTAAACTATTGTAATTTTACAGTAAAGACTTGATTATGAACATTCTGTAGTAGACAATAGGTATACACAGTTGTATGTTTGTAAATAGGTAGTTGTGTCTAAATTTTTTATGTGAAGCGGGTTAACTTTAGATCAAGGGAGTTATTCTCCAAATAATTTAAAGGCATCAATTTTGAGGAAATAGAATAGACTATGCAAATGGTCAATGCACCTTTTTTGAAATTTCTCTTAAAAAAAACTTAAAATGACTAGGCATATTCACTTTGAAGCTAACACAATGATGTAAAGTAGACTTTGACCCTGAAAGTTTACAGATTTTTCTACAAATCATAGTAATAATAGTAAAATAATAAACATATGTAAAAAGTGTGAAGAGATGAATAATAATTTGTCTACCGTTACCTTGTTCCAAAAGGAAAACAAGAATAATACTAGGTATTATTTTCCTCATAATATATTACTCATATTAATGGATGGAAGATTCACTGCATGTGGTAGTAGTTTTGAATTTTTTATGCTGGGTCAATAGAATTTATAAAACTAAAGTGTATGACTTCTTTTTTTTTTTTTTTTTAATTTTTTTAAATTCAGTCACAGCCAACAGTTGAGCTGTCCGTTATGTGCATTACCCGCTCCCTTGAATTTTTGAGGTCTGAGTTCCGGACACACTCCAGCAAAATATGTATGAGGTTGTCAGTTTTATTGCACTGTTCACATAATGGAAAAGACTTGATACCCATATCGAATGACTTCAAATGAGAAATTAGTAAACATTTGGAATGATGAAAGTGCTCGACTGGTCCATAAAATTATGTAAAATATGTCAAATTCATTAATTTTTTACACCTAATTAGAGGTTTTCTCAAAGTTAAAATGTGATAAAAGCATAATAATAGATCTGAATGTGTTAAAATATAAATGATAGAATTTAATATTTATAGGATAAGTATAAAAAGTTAGGTTAAAACCCGCAAAAACAGTTGGTATCAAATAATAAATTGTTTATTAGATATTATACCGTATTTTTATTGAAGATTTCCTACTTATACATATTGACACTCACTACTTTCTGTCCGAGGCTTCATTCGATTTTCCAAACGCCGGCCGTATGGGCTATGCTGGTTTTTCTGACGAAAAACACCTCAATTTCATACAATTTCATACTTGTATGTACTAACTTTTTTGGCATCATAATTGATTTTTATGCGATTTTCAAGTGAAGATTCAAGCTTGTGGATCATTTAATTAAAGATCAACTTTCACAATTAAAATAATAGGTATATAAATCCTTTATTTTATGACTACTGTCCATAGATTGTAGTACCTACATAAAATGTGCCTAATATAAGAACAAAGAAGGGTAGGTATTTCCCAATAGTTTATTGTGTAAGTAGGTACAGACAACAGCACAGCAAGTTGTTACTACAAAAAACGAGATAAAGGGACCAACAGAAGTGCTCTGTATTGTGTATTTACCTTGATCTGTATTGTGTATTTACAATTTGTTGTAACATAAGTGGGTGCATTATATACTTTGGTTTTTCCCTAGTGCATTCCCTTATCTAAGTAGTTTACAGGACGTACATTGTAAGTATATACCACGTCAATACTACTTTTTTAAATTTATTTCACTCCAAGTCACTGCACTTTGCCAGTCCTTTTTAATACCTACTTCGTATTGATTTTTCCTCATACGATTTTTTTCCCATTTTTTAAATGTGGAGTCAGGTGGTTCTAGAACAACATGATGTTCTGCCTACCCTGACAGGGATCATAGGCGTGAGTGTATGTATGCATGTAACAACACATACAAGCATTAATGTTACACTAAGAAAATAATTGTAGTTCCGCTATTCAACGCCAGTGGCGCTGTACGATTTTCTCAATTGTTTGTTCATGCTTAATTGCAAATATTTTATTAGCTAGCGCGTACCTAACGTGTTCTGGATAGATCTCAAATAAACTCAAATTCGTCATACATTGACACTCTACAAAGTGCAATTCACTAAAGGTTAGTGGAGACTTAAGCCACATCATCTGTAATTTTTGTTAATTACGAAAAAATGACAAAATTAGTAAAATGTCCGCATTTTTACATTTGACAGAAGCAGTGTAGTTATGATTATGACTAATTAGATAAATCTTAACTGACTTCACTATTTTTTCTTATAGTGTCCAATATTCCGGAAATCCGGACGAAATTATAAACTTGTAGGTACATGGCAGGAAACATCACATATCCTGAAGAACACGTCGAAACGTCGTCGGGAAATAGGTAGGTAAATCATCATATATAGGTACGCGAATTTAGACCCGTTTTGGGAATTAATTTTGTGCTCAAATCGCGAAAGTTTAAAGTGTTATACTTATTCTGAAGATTTCAATTAGATGGTCACCCTACACATGGGACATCACAAAAGCACTTCTGTTATTCTTACCTGTATTCTTTTCTCTTAAAACCTTCCTCTGCATTTAATCCACTGAAAAGCCACAAATCATAAATGCGAAAGTTTGTGAGGAAGGATGTTTGTAACTCCTTCACTTAAGGCGACTACAGCACCCGATAAAGGCAGCACACATAGGAATAGTGCCATCTCCGTCTCTCAACAGGCCTGGGCCGGCAGTGCGAACAGTGTCGATACACGAAGTTTACGGACTATGAAAGCGTGCGTGTGTAAAAACATGTTCGAAAGTTAGAAAAATGAGATTTATGGAAAGGTGACTGCTTAAATCGAAAAATGCGTTAACTACTTATCGAGAGTGTTCAATCACGAACATTTTGATAGCAAATTCAAGTTCCTGTATGCATTTTACTATGGTTTTTACAGCTTAAAAGATACAAATATTAGGTATTTAGAGGTGACTTTGTGAGCTTTTTCTATCGAACCAAAAGTGCTGAATCATGTTTTCAGCAAACTACTTATCTAGTTTATGTCCTGAATATTACTGTAGTATTTTTTTTTCTTCGATTCAATGCAGTGCGTCATGCTTATCTACGCATCATAAAATCGTAATTTAGGTGCTGTAGTCGCCTTAAATAAAGGACCTTTGGACGGATTTTAATGTAACTTTGCAGTATGAGAGCTTAGATGTCAGAGTGGGCCATTGGGTTATAAAATTTTATCATAATGATTCTTAGGTATTTTGTTTTCTTTCCGTCGCGCCCCGCAATTTCGTTGGTAAATTTACTTAGATGTAGGATACACTTATTTCTATATTAATCTCGGCTCGGCAATGCACTACCACGACATCTTTAGTCGGGGCGGCCATGACAGATCTAACCTACTACCACCGGCAACGGTGACGTAAGCTAACACTTTAAACTTTACCGATTTGAACACATAATCATTATATATAATAAAACTAAGTTAATAAAATGTGCGTGCCGATAAAACTTAAAACCGGCCAAGAGCGTGTCGGGCCACGCGCATTGTAGGGTTCCGTAGCAGCATGGTTCAAATATGCAGCTGGCTTCTTAATTCTACAAGCATATTGTCAAAGTTGATGTTGAAATCCCCAAATACTATACTTAGTATCATAAACAAATGTACCTATTAAAAAGTTTGGCCTAAATATAACAGAATGGAAGTGTTTAATGCGCGAGCGAAGCGAGCGCGAATTTTTTTTTTTTTTTTTTTGTCAATTTTATTGTAAGGAATAATATAATAATATCAAGCTAAGCAGGTGTATATTTTTAATGTCGTTTTCCCATTTTGGATTAGGGTACACTTCGTGGTCAATGCTACCCTCGTGAATTATTCCACATTTTTTTTCGTTATAAAAATTAATGTTTCCTAAACGGATTGCTGAATCGAAAAACGTTTGTAGTAAACCCCTTCTATCTTTTAAAAAGCTATGCTATGATAACGCACTCGATGATATCGGCTAGAAAAAAAACCATCGCCCATTCACGTTAATGGGAAACACACGAAAAAAAATTTTTTCCACCATTTTATTTTTTAGATTTGTCACCACAATCAATAGGTATGTATGACCATGTCAAATTTTAGCTCTGTACTATTAAGGATCTAATATTAGTAAATATATTCTTATTAATCCCAACTAAGTTTGGCACTTGGTCGACTATTACTTGCAAACTTGAAGGGCCAACTTATGTGTGATAGTTTTTCTTTTAATTTCGTTGTATATTCTATAACCGTGAATTTTTTCACATTTTTAGAAACAACCGTTTAGCTGGTAGTGTCCCCCCCGGAAACTTGTTTTTAACAAAAAATTTCACTTTAAAAATATTTTTTTCTCAAACGGAGTGCTGAATCGAAAAACGTTCTTAGTAAACCCCTTCTATATTTTAAAAATCTATCCTATGACATTCAATTCGATGGTATCGGCAAGAAAAAAAAACCATCGCCCTTTCACTTGTATGGGAAACACCCGAAAAAATGTTTTTTCCAAAATTTTATATTTTAGATCTGTCGGCGCAATCAATATCTATGACCATGCCAAAGTTCAGCTCTGTAGTACCAAGGATCTTATATTAGTAAATATATTCTTATTAATCCCAACAGTGTTTGGCACTTGGTCGACTATTACTCGCAAACTTGAAGGACCAAGTTATGTGAGATAGTTTTCCTTTTAATTTCGTTATATATTCTACCAACGTGAATTTTTCCACATTTTTAGAAACAACCGTTTAGCAGGTAGAGGGGGGGGGGACACTTGTGTTTGACAAAAATTTTCACTTTAAAAATTTATATTTCGCAAATGGAGTGCTGAATCGAAAAACGTTCGTAGTAAACCCCTTCTATCTTTTAATATGCTATCCTATGACACCCCACTCAAAAATATTGGCGAGAAAAAAAAAATTCATCGCCCTTTCACGTCTATGGGAGACACCCGAAAAAATTTTTTTTTCTAAGATTTTACTCTACAGTTCTGTCGGCGTGATTTATATGTATAATCATGCCAAGTTTCAGCTCTGTAGTACCAAGGGTTTCTTAGGAAACCCGCGGACAGACGGACATGGCGAAACTATAAGGGTTCGTAGATTACTACGGAACCCTAAAAAGGAGTTAATAAAATGTGCGTGCCGATAAAACCCAGCACGATAAAGGGACTTATATAGTGTGATAGCCCTTTATCCCCCCTCGAACAAGAAAGTTCCCGTTTTAACCTAAAGGGCGTGTTTTTAAAGATATAAGGGCTTTTCCAACCCTTCAACTTGGAAAATAAGTGTAGTGGCGCCATCTGTTGTCGAGTATTTGAACTTTATTCAGAACAACGATTTATTTGGGTTGCATTTCGAAAGGCGCTGCGGCTGCGAGCAATTGCAGCATGAGTAGAAATGGCGCGAAATTTAAAATTATTTGTTACTATAAGACACACTGGATTAACACATAGGCTACTTAATTTTCCCCAAATTCCCACGGGAACGAAGTCCCGGGCGGAATGCTAGTTAAATTCTAAAACGCGAATTAAGACCCGTTTAGAATTTAATTAGATGACGTAAGCTCACGAGACAAGGATAGTATTACATAAATGGCAATTTTGGCGCAGCGGCGTTTCAGGAGTGAAGAAATAAAAATATCAAATATGTTAAGACATCACATTTAATTAGTTTTACCTACTTTTTGGTTACATTTTGGCAGTTTTCACATTTATCTATAATAAAGAGATTTGGTGCAGCGAGCTTTCATTTCTACAATTTCTACTTATAAAATAAATAAGCGTAAAGCTTAAAATATTTGATATACTAAATAGTTAGGTACATATTTACATAAGTACATTTTAGTTAGATTAGAACAATGAAGGATGACGATTATACCTAATATTAAACACTGAGCAGCGTAAAAGACAAATCTCAAATGGATGAAGTAGGAAATAACCTGCATAAAATTATTAAACACCTATTTTAAATGCATCTTTGTTTTAATTAGGTCAGTTTTTATTAGGGGATTTTCATTTTTAGTCTTGCCTTATTTTGAGACAAGCTTTTTGTACTATTTGCTTTGTTACTAGTAGGAGAGAACAAAAAAACCGAGTAAATAAAATAATAACTATTAACTGGACTATAAGCTCATGACCCCGGTCTAGCTCAGTTGCAAAGATGTGGTCGAGCTGGCTTTTTCACGAGCTAGTACGGCAGTGACCATTTGTAAAAGACGTAATAAAAAAATTATGCCATATCTATTGTAAAAACCTGTAATCTGTAGAAAACAGGTGACAGTAAATTTTTTTTTTGCAAGAGAAATGCTTGGCTTGAATGGGAATTGAACCCATGACCCCAGGATTAGATCTTCTGGTGCTTGGACCAACTGAGCCATCGTGCCTTCAAATCAAGCGGCAAAATTTATAATTTCCTTACTAATAACATTACGTCGTGTGTAGGTTAGCGCCATCTGTGTCTCGCGCCGAACATTTTTCTTTCATGACTATGTTTGTTGAAGCTAAGATCATTTTAATTTTAACTTAACTAATTTTATAACAGACAACATTTTTATATATATTTTATTTAATTACATATACATACATTTATTAGTTATTTATTACACTTGAACATTTTATCCAACTGCTGGACAAGAGTATTCTAAAGGAGGGGGATTAGCTCAGTTAAACATAATTAATATTTAAGTATTATTATTTTCTCGAGTTAAATCTTTCTATGTATGAGAAGGTTCTATCTTACAAACATTAAAGTACAATTTATGCATATTATGTTATGATGAGGCCATAATGGTACTTAATTCGTTTCACAGATGTCGCTTTATATACTTACAAAGTACTTATGTACAATTTTTAATGACTAGTTTTAAGGTACATATTTAATTTTATCTAAGTAGCTAGGTACTTATCTAATCAAGATTGCACATTGTTAACTTATTATTGAACAGAAGTCAGGCCCCCAACTTAAGACGCAATAGGATGGATTCCTCGTATTTATCAACATAGTCACTTATGCAGGTATTTCTAATAACCCTCACATCACGCCTGGCTAGCGATCGGTGTTCGGAAGTTCATATCTTTTCTATGCATAGCGAGTCGAAGGAGGAAAAAGTCGAGTATAGCGCTATCTCTGGAGAGTTTTACCGTAAGCGTCACTTTGAGCTTGTCAGCGCACACACCTAGGGCGTCCATTAATTACGTGAGGTGTTTTTGGCGATTTTTCGACCCCCCACCCCCTCTGGTGAGATGTAGTTAGATTTTGCTCGACACCCCCCCTCCCCATTTTATCTCACGTGAGTTTTATGAAAATGCTTAGTTTTAGTGTAAATACTAGTGTTTTAGTGTTAATTGGTAATTTATTTGGAAAACTTACATAATTTGCCTAATTATTTTCAAACTTTTAATAATCGAACAGTAAAAAACAGCTATGATTTACCAACTTAAATTTGAAAAAAAGATAGTTTTAATTCAGTCCATGGGAACTCAGAGTGACTACTGGAACAACATGGTTTAGTTGGTTTACCTTAGCTTTCCCACAATTTAACTCTATTTCTTTTGGGGGAAAATATTACGTGATATTTGTAGAGACCCCTCCTCTCCCCCACGTGAGATTGAGTTAGATTAATTACGTGAGGCCCAAAACGCCTCACGTAATTAATGGACGCCCCTAACTAATTTGAAGTATGCAAAATTACTTTTGTCGCTCGTCTAGCGCCATCTTTTGATGGTTCATCGTAAACGATGCCTTGATGTCGTCAGCGTTGAAGTCGCCCCACATATTTTCAGGAAGAATGTTCTACATACGCTTACGTCCATAATCTCTAACGGGGTAGGCAGAGCATCAGTGTTTAGCTACTGTATGCCACGTTTGACGCAAATTGTGAGGGTTATCGGATGGAACAAGTCGCATAATGGTGAGAGGTTTTCAGTCTTTATACCGCAAAACCTTCGCATCCCTCTTACAGACTTTCACTGTATACCTGGGAAGAGTAGGCAGCTGACGCACTCTAAGTTATTTTTTCACTCCCAGTCCAGAATGTGCTAAGGAATAGATATCGTCAATTACCTAATTTTTATACATATCAGCGAGCACTTTCTCCATGGGCGTCTGTCCAATGGTCTTCGCGAAGAACTCCCTCTCCAGCTGCGCGGGCGACACGAGTCTGAGTAGTGGCAGCAACAGCAGCAGGCGTCCGAAGCGCGCCGGCGCCGCGCCGTGCGCCGCGCGCGCGTGCGACATCAGCATCACTTGCGCTTGGTCCTGGAGGTTCTCGATTTGGAGGGGGTCTTTTAGGCCGCGGGTTTCTGTGGGGGACAAATTTTGTTGAGGGTTGTCTTTGGACTATTGGATTCAAACTGAACGACTTATTCCAAGTAAACTATGAAATTCTCCAACAAAAGTTTTTCTATTTCCTTTCAAAGCTAATTGCGCAGGTTATGTGTGGAGACCTTTATTCTTTGGGGAAAGTTTAGCTGACTTACCTCCTCGGTTTTCGCTAACTAATTTGAAGTCCTATAAATGAAATAAATGGCTAAACAATAAAAATGTCATCATCATCAGCCTATGACGGTTCACTGCTGTACATAGGCCTCTCTATAGTACTCCACTGAGCTCGGTGTTCAGCTCTCCTTTTCCAACCTGCCTGCTACCTTACGGATATCGTCACCCCACCTAGTAACAGAGCCCTACCTACTTAGTTTAAATGAATATGTATATGGTTACAAATCTTTTTAGTTAAATTGGCCTACTTAACCCGTTTTTCGCTAAACACTTAAGTTTTTCATTAGATTACTTTGTTTAGCCACTCGCTTTTACCACCACCAAGGAGGAAAAATAACTGGCTTATTATTCTTTCTTCCATTTTGGATAAGTAGGTAAACACCTAAAATAGTCAACTCTATTTGATACTAACACCCTACTTATCCTGTTTAAATAGAATGTGCCATGTCTGTGGTGCAAAAATAAACGACAGTCTTAGGTACCGGTTGTTGTATGTGTAGATAGATAAACAACACAATAATATAAAACACAACCACTGCTTGCGGTTTTCCTTAGTGTCGTGCCTAAAATGATACCGGTTTGTTTACTTTGTTTCTAAAATTAATACTGATTCAATTCAATTATTTGTGAAATGGCGTCCATAATGGTGATTTTGCCAAAGTCTGAGTTGGTATTTTAATCAAAATGCTGCGTCGGGACCTCTTGAACAGCGTTTCATATCAGAATTCCCCTTGATGTACCTAGTACTTGTGTATTTGTGTATTGTGTGAAGTTGTTTGTTTATGTTAAAGTTGCTAGTTTAAATTAGTTGGACAGTTGAAAGACTTTTCCCATGGAACATAGGTCAAAAAGTAAAAAAAAAAATTTTGCTTCTCCATCAACTTGTACGCCGGTCATATCGAATATTAATCTAACAAATAAACGGCTAGTTCTGCATTTTTTATATGTTGTTAGGACCACTACCAGTATAATATATCCAAGTTTGCAGCTTCGAAAGACCTGTGCCAATTTCCTGAGATATCAGGTACTTAAATTACTAGGGAAATTGCGAAATTTTTGCACTTTTTTTGGTTTAAAACATTGCGTGAAACGAATTAGGTATATTGTTCGTTTGAGATTTGGCAGCCACCTGATCTTATAATTTTTTTTTAAAATTTCACATTTTTGAAAAAAAAAAAAAAAAACTCAATTAGTACAGAGCTGGTTCTCGCAGTTTTGTTCTACTTAAAAAACGTATAAATTTTAATTTTAAACGCATACTTTAGAATTTATATGGAGAATACTAAAAAAAGTGCGTACATTTCGCGGTTAGCACAGGTCTTTCGAAGCTGCAAACTTGGATATACTTACGATACTGGTAGTGGTCCTAACAACATATATTAAAATCAGAACTAGCCGTTTGATTGTTGGTTTAGACATTTCTCGTGTTGAATATCGGCGTATTGTGCAATCAGGTGATTTTCTTTTGTGTGAGAAGTCGAATTTTTTTGAAAACCTCAGTTCGAAAACTGGAAAGTACTTTTTACGTTATTTTCACCGTGCTCTTCAGGGTTAATGCTTCAGTTTAGGGTGTCTGGTTAGAGCCTTAATTTGCCCAAGCAAATTTTTAAATCACCCAATATTACAAGTTATTTAAGTTTTTTATTGGATGCAAATCTATAAAATAAAAATAAATAAATAATTACGAACAAAGGGCTACACATCAGATTACCACATGAATTGTTACGAATCAACCGATTTTTCAATAAAAACGGGCTAACCCTGCTACGCCAGCCTGTGTACCAATTATTTTTATACTCTCACCACATTTGAAGAGTACTATGGCCTTCATGCAGGCGAACTCTGCCGGGTCCACCAGCACCGCCCGGTACCGCGACAGCACCTCACGCAAGCGACGGAGAGTAGCTGACGATGTACCGTTTTCTGGAAGAAGGTTAAATATCAGTTTAAAAAAAAACTGATATAACTCTTAAATTAAAAATGTTGTATCACTACCCGACATGCATCACTTATCTATACTAATATGATAAAGAGGAAAGATTTGATTGTTTGTTTGTTTGCATTGAATAGACTCCGAAACTACTAGACCTATTTGAGAAATTCTTTTACCATTAGAATCCTACATTATCCCCAATGAACATAGGCTACAGAATTTTCCCGATTTCCCTTGGGAACGAAGTCCCTAGTGGAAAGCTAGTAACTATTAAACATCTTGTTCAAATACACTTGCGTGCAAAAAAATCGACCCACTGTCTCCCTACGATTCGATATGAAATAACTAAAAAAAATATAATTAATAATAAATAACTTTTAGTATCGTTTTTAGTATCGCTTAAGTTTTGGAGAAAATAAAAACAATTTTATTATTTTGTTATTATTACCTATAGGTAGAAATCTAAGGATTCAATTATGGTTAGTAGTGTATTATTGGGCATTCTAGACCACCTCCGCTCTCACAGCCGTACAGCTCACTCCGTTCGCTTCCCGGCTTCGCTCCGGTGATCTAGTATACCCAATAATACACGGGAGTTCGTTGTCTAATTTAAACCAATGAGGTGTATCATCGTTATATATTTAAACTAGTGTAATTTAAAAAAATCTCATTTTCAAAAGACAAACGCTTCAGTACGTTAGTTATGAAATTTGTAAAACAAAAACAATTACTAACACTTGGTGAGGTGTACTCACCTAGTTCATACTATAAGGAAATGCGTCATGGAACACTTTTACCTAATACAATACGTTGTATTATTTGCGGTCCCTCTAATTGCGGAAAAACGAATTTGATGGTAGGGCTTTTGTTGCATGAAAACGGTCTTAGATTTAATAATTTATATATTTACTCTAAATCTCTCTTTCAACCAAAATATGTTTACTTAGAAAAAGTTATAAATTTGGTGCCAGAAGTTTCTTTTTTTAAATTTCACGAAAATGAGAAAGTGTTGTGTTCTAGTGAAGCTAAACCCAATTCAATTATTGTATTTGATGATGTATCATGTGAAAATCAAAACAATATTCGCGATTACTTTGCGATGGGAAGACATAAGAATATTGATTGTTTTTATTTGAATCAGACATATACCAAAATTCCGAAACAACTAATAAGAGATAATGCAAACTTGCTTATTTTGTTTAAACAAGACGATATAAACTTAAAGCATGTATATGATGAACATGTTTGTTCTGATATGACGTGGTTTCAATTTCGTAATATGTGCGCAACAGTGTGGAAGGACCAACACAGCTACATAGTAATTAACAAGGATTGTGAAAAAAACAAAGGTTGCTACAGGAGAAAATTTGATACATTTATTATTTTTGAGTCATGAAACATATAATAACCAGTATCACATCTTACCTATCATCATTAACATAATCGTAACAAAAGAGGTAAGACCGGAAACGAATTGGTAATGGAACAAAAATTAAAAAAACAGTTAATTAAATCAGCTGAAAATGTGAAAAAGAAGGTTGAACTGATGAAAAGTGTAAAAAATAATAACAACCAAGTTTTAGAAAATTTATTTAAGCCTATCACAGAGCCATTAAATCAAATGTGTAAAAATAACACTCAAAAAAGTGTTAACTTTAAAAAAGACTACTTTGACAAAAGCACTGAGTATTTTGAAGAGGAAAATAATGAAACTGGGAGTGAACCTGAACATTCTGAAGATAGCAGTAAAAACATCAATCTTACTCCGAAGTCATTTGTACCTACTGTTGTGAGCTCTCCACCGAGTTCTGATACATCAACTGCTTCTTTTAAATCTATAAGTCCGAAGAGAGAATCACGGTCATGGTCGCTTTCATCAGATGTCATAAAGGATGTACCTTTTGGTCTTCGTTCAGATCGTGGAAAGCTTATGATGGGTAATACAAGAGTATTCGATGGAGAGAATATTATTAGTATAGGTGGTAAAGTTTATAAGAAAACTCCAGGTCTGATGGATTTATTAACAAAAACTAAACCAAATATAAAAGTTCTAACACAAAATGATATATTAAATTATAAGCAGATTTTAGTTGAAACAAACGCTCATAGACGTGATTATGATAGCAAAAAACCTATAAAGAGTAATAAAGGCACAAAATACCTTCATATAATAAAACCTCTATTCAAGTTAACAAGAAGTGACATCAGTACCAGTAACGAGAGTTTGGCTGAAGGAAAAGGATTGCATGTTCTTAAAAAAGTGAAGAAAAATAGCGATTTTATTTACTGGGATGATCCTAATGAATTAGTAGAAAGATTACAATTGCTTATAGCCTCCAAAGACGCTGGCAACACAGGGTTAGACAATGAAATACTATCCATTATAGAAGAGCTACGAGAGGCAAATATAATTAAGCTTTGATGATAATAAATTCATTTGATCTCGAATTTTACTAACAGCTACATCTGATTAAAAAATGAATATTGACAAATTCGGTCATCACGTACATAAACGTTTACGTCTACCGAATCATCTCGATGTATCATCAGATATACTAATGAAATCTGAGTTAGGAGTATATGATTTAAAACAAAATAGACTGCAAGGTTTGATTTCTCCAGTATCTGAAAATGATGCAGTAAATAAAGGATATGTGGATTCAATGTTAAAATACTATTGTACAAAGAAAGAAGTGCAATCGATAATTGAAACTGCTGTAGAGACACATCTTAAACTATTTAAAGCAAAGCTTCATGAAGCTTTAACACAAAGCTATTATTCAAAGCTAGAGATCGATCGTATGCTTCTCAAATTATCACCAGTTAAAAAAAATGAGTAAATTGTCTGTGGTTAACGAACTTCATAAACCTGCAAGGAAAAATTTTCTTCGACGTCGTACTGTTATAAAAGGAATCGATGATTTGTGGCAAGCTGATTTGATCGATATGCAAAAGTATGCTAGAGAAAATAAAGGATACAAATATATACTCGTTGTGGTCGATACACTGTCTAAATATGTGTGGTCGAAACCATTAAAAACTAAAGGGAAAGAAGAAATAGTTAAAGCAATGGAATCGATTTTAAACGAATCTAATCGATATCCTCGTAACTTACAGACGGACATGGGGAAAGAATTCTACAATTCATTGTTTAAAAATTTAATGAAAAAATACACTATTAACCATTACTCGACTTACTCTACAAAAAAAGCAGCAATAGTAGAAAGATTGATTAGAACTTTAAAGTCAAAGCTTTACAAACATTTTAGCTTTCAAGGTAAATATTCGTGGTTAGGAAACCATCTGAAATCCATTGTTGATGAGTATAATAACAGTGTGCATCGCATAACCAAGTACAAGCCAAGTGATGTAAACTCTCAAAATGAATACATTGTTAAAGGAAATATTCATGAATCATACTTTAGAAACAATACGCATCGAAATAAATATAAGATTGGGGATCAAGTACGTATTAGCAAGTATAAAAGTCAATTTTCTAAAGGATATACCCCTAACTGGTCTACAGAAATATTTAAAATCATAAAGGTCAACAACACAAACCCTGTTACTTATTTTATTCAAGATAAGAGTGAAAATAAAATACTTGGAGCATTTTATGAACATGAATTACAAAAAACTAAATGTCCTGATATATACCTTATTGAAAAAGTTATCAAACGAAAAAATAATAAACTTTTTGTTAAATGGTTAGGCCTTAGCGAGAAACAAAATAGTTGGATTTCTGTAGACAAACTAATTTAATATAAATCAGATCATTATCAATGCAATATTCATTGATATAATATCAATGAAGGGAGCAGGACTTCTTAATAATATTTTAAATAATTTACCTGTAGAGCTACATTTACCCGGATATCAATATTGTGGTCCCGGTACAAAACTTCGCAAACGTTTGCTGCGAGGCGATAGAGGTATTCATCAGCTAGATACTGCTTGTATGCATCACGACATTGCATACTTAAACAAAGACATAAAAGCGCGCCATAAGGCAGATTTAGACTTAATAAACATGGCTAAAAAAAGGCTTCGGTCCAAAGATGCTAGTAAAAGAGAAAAAATAGATTCCTGGTTGGTAAAAAATATCATGAAAGCCAAACTGAAAGTTGGGGCTGGCGTTCATACATTTCGTGGTGTAGTGAACAAAATACGTTCACAGTTAAAAATGCTGAAAAATAAAGATAGCACTCACGCAATAAAGATTGCGTACGCAGCTGCTAAAAAATTCTTCAAGAATAAAAAAGGATTGCGCATACCTCGAATAATTACTATTCCAAAAACTGGTGGAATATTGCCTCTTATTCCTATATTTGCTGGGCTGTCAGCATTAGGCTCGTTAGCTGGAGGAGCAGCTGGAATTGCTAAAGCTGTTAACGACTATAAAGTAGCTAAAAAAAACCTTCAAGAGTCAGAACGACACAACAAGATTATGGAATCAATAGCCATTGGTAAAGGACTGTATATTAAACCTTACAAAAAAGGATGTGGATTGTTTGTTAATTCAAAAAACTGAAAAAAAGGCTACCCAGGCGAGCACTTACTAATATTGACATTTTGAAACATTCTCAAAATATTCCTTTTTTTAGAGGTGTCTTTATGAGAGACACTTTACCAAAAAAACCAAATAAAATGGAATGCGGCGTCATTAATCTGGATAGCGTCAATAATTCAGGCACTCATTGGGTAGCGTATGTAAAAATTTATAACTATTGTGAATATTTTGATAGTTTCGGAAATCTGAAACCTCCCCTAGAATTTTTAAAATACATGAATAATTTACCAGTTAATTATAACTACAATCAATATCAACATTTTAATACATCTAACTGTGGACATCTATGTTTAAAGTTTTTGAATGAATTTTGGGATTGTAAAAGAAATAAATGAATTTAAAATAATGTTCCAGTTGAATGTTTTTATTTCAACGATGGCTTTCACACTGTCTATAACAGATAACAAATCTATTCTCACTACTAATTATTCACCTCCTCTAGAACTAGATGGTGAATACGAATGTGCACTGTTATATTTCTCCACCTTTTACTCAATACCGAATGTTGATGCAAAAAACAACAAGTTTTACTACGGTGATAAGGAAGTTCTCGAAATACCAGAAGGCTCCTACGAACTTCATGACATCAGCGATTTTTTGCGATCGCATGTTAAAGGTTGCACTTTAAGATTGTCTTCAAATAATAATACTTTAAAGGCAAATTTGCTGTGTACCAAAGATGTTCACTTTGAAAAAGAAAACTCATGTGGTAATTTATTTGGTTTTGGGAAAGAGATCTTGAAGGCAAATATATTACACGAATCTCGTTATCCTGTCAGCATTCTACCAACAACCATTGTGCGAATAGAATGTGACATAATAAGCGGCTCTTTTGTAAATGGTAAACCTCAACATATAATATACGAATTTGCACCAAACGTACCTCCAGGCTATAGAATCATACAAACACCAAAAAATTTGATCTATTTTCCTGTGAACCAAAATTCAATTTCTGAAATTAATATAAGACTATTAGACTCCAATAATAACTTGATTAATTTGCGTGGTGAAGAAGTGCAGTTGTATTTACATCTTACAAAAAAATGATAGATTTTAATAATGAAGGTAAAGTTAATAAAACAACGAACAAAATACAAAACCATGCTAGTGTGAAAACGGCTCCTCTTAAAAGAAGACATCCCAGAAGAAAAATTAAGCTAAATAATAGTAATAAGAAGTTTTTGAAAATTATTGGTTTATTAAAATGAATATTTTGAACGTGTTGGAATCTCCAGTAGTAGACAACAGTATTGAAAGTTTAGAATTACATTCATATAAGCCATACGTTACAAGTTTCAACAAAAATGATGAAATTCGAATACCTATTAATCAGCAAGATCTTTACGTCCTTCCTTCAGCAAGTTCATTGTATTTGGAAGGAATGGTGAAAGTTTATAACAGTGAGACAAAGCAAAAAGTTGAACGTATAAATTTTGTCAACAATCCTATTTTATTTCTTTTTCAAGAAATCAGATATGAACTTAATGGAGTGGAAATAGATAAAGTTAAAAATGTTGGTGTAACAACTACTATGAAATCATACTTATCGTTGTCAGAAAATGAATCAAAACTTGCTAAAGTTTGGGGGTGGTCCTTATCAGGCACCGCAAATGTAAATGGAGGAATGTTTTCAGTATCGATACCAATGAATAAAATCTTAGGCTTTGCAGAAGATTACAAGAAAATAATTATGAACTGCAAACATGAATTGGTTTTGTTAAGAAGCAATTCAAATTTGAATGCTTTGAAACTTGGCGAAAAAGAAGTATTAGACGATATAATTATAAATAAAATAGTTTGGCGCATTCCGCATGTGAAAGTGTCGGATCGCGAGCGATTAAGTTTACTAAAAAGTTTGGAAAGAGATCGAGCGATAACATTAGCTTTTAGAAATTGGGATCTTTACGAGTATCCATTACTCCCAAAAACTCGAAAGCATACATGGTCCATAAAGACAACTTCACAAATAGAAAAACCCCGGTACGTTATCATAGGACTGCAAACTAATCGGAAACAAAATACGACAAGTTCTATGTCTGAATTCGATCACTGTAATTTGATTGATGTAAAAGTATTTTTAAATTCCACCTACTTCCCATTCCACTGGAATTTTAAATTCCACGAAAGTTTAAACATAAGTTTTTCCGATAACAAGTTTTCTTTATTATATGAGCAATATGCGAAATTTCAACAGTCATATTACGGACGCCGTGCAGAACCACTGCTGAGTTTGAAAGAATTTAAAGAAATAGCGCCATTGTTCGTTATCGACTGTTGTAGACAGCAAGAAACCTTAAAGGGTTCTATTGATGTAAGACTAGAAATTGAAGCCGATCAAGACATACCTGATCAAACTTCAGCGTATTGTCTCATATTAAACGATTGTATTTTTGAATATAGACCTTTAAGCAATATTGTAAGAAAAGTGTCATAATGAAAAACAACACTATTTTTGTCGATCTTCAAGGATTTAAAAATTCTAAAAATGTTTTTATTATAAAAGAATTCGCTTTATCGACAAGCGAATGGACACAAGTTTTCTTAGTGAAACCACCTTATGCATATACAACCCAAACTTCAGAAGAAAAAAGGCAAACGAAATGGATTGAAAAAAACCGTGGAATTTTTTGGAGCGAAGGGTTTATTGATTATCGCGAGTTTCAGCGAATCATTCCCATGTATTTAAAAGACCAAAACATTATTATCAAAGGTTGTGAAAAACTAAAATGGGTTAAGAATTTGTGTGACAATTGTAACTTAATAGAAATCGGAGATAAAGGTTGTCCAAACCTGAGGACTTTGCAAGAAAGGTATAAAGACTGTAATCTAAGCTGTGTTTATCATAAAAATCAATGCGCTCTTAAAAATGTTTGTTGCTTACGAAAATGGTATTATGACAACCATATGTATCAATTTAAGATTTTTGAAAATAAAATTGTACCTTAAAATTAAATCTCTGTTTATTTATTAAGTAACCCATTTTACCTGTTTATTAACAATACCAATATCAATACCACTTAACAATACCAACAAACCAACCACAATACCAATTTATAAATATTTAAGAAACTCTATAAAAAAGTTTATTTAGAAAAAGGCAATTACTAGAAATCATAATTTATTCATATTAGTAATAACATAAATTATCATTATAACAAATTAAACTAGACACTTAAAATCTAATTTTTTTTGAAGCTGTTGCAGAGTGAAGCACAGGTTTCAACAACGTTGATTCTGTCTGTAACAATAATTATCGAGGTTAACAAACATGAATTATCTAAAGTTATGTGGAAAATGTAGAATATAAACTTACTTACCTAAATATATCCACATTCAGTGCTTTTTCGTTCCTTTCTGCTACTTCTGCGCCAATCTGGTACATCAGCTGTGATGTCTTGTACAAAATATTATCATTTTCATCGTAAATTACATATTGAGACTTCAGTTTACTTTGCAATCGCACGGCGGTCTTATTATCTTGAGCTTTAATAAGTTCTATCCGAAGAATGTATTTAGGAATTTGATGATCCATTGTAGCCACGTAACTTGTTTGTGGTTGACTTAATTTTTCGTCAGACATTTTGTTATAGGAGCACACACAATTAACGAACTGAACACACCAAAATCAAGTTATGAAATGATATTTTTATTTTCAATCAAATAAAACCGCCGCACCGTATGCAAAAGACAATTGACACCCTGCTTCCCGCACCACCCGCTGCGCGTCAGGTCCCTCCGCTATCGCCTGTGACACATACGACACGTGTTCAACAAGTTCGAACCTGCATTTATGCAAAGTAATCACATACGGTACCTTACATTGAATATTGGAAATTCTTTGATGGTCATGTTACACCGCAATATGTGTAACTAATAAGTTAGCATAAGGTTTGTTGCAAAACCGTTTTTATTACAACTTAACAGAGTGCATCTGTGAGCTGGTTTCTGAATATTGCTTCTAAAGAGATAAATGAAAGTCAAAATAATTCTATATTATTTCATTTATTATTTAAGTAGATACTAAATTTACAAATACAAATTATTCTTGACTATGAAATAAAACATAAGGTAAAAAATAATCAAATCCAATAGTAACTAACTCATTCTCGGTTAAAGTACTACAATGATCAATTAACGTGGACTTTATATTATCAATCGTTCTAAATCGATGGTATCTAACAATTTCCTTAAAGTTTTCAATACTTTTAGGTATTTCATTGCTTAACTTGAATAAATGATTAAGATATAATATTATACAGTTATCAAAAGTTAAAATTGTTTTATTAATACTATTAATAAGCTTTGAATCGCAAAATTTTACGAAATAAAGAAAGTTATATACATTTTTTGTGCAACGATTTAGTATCTGTTTATACACATATAGTAATTCATCGAATGCAATCGAAATATTAGTTCCATAGTCACTTTCTGTTATTAATATTTTTGGTTGAAATTCTATTTCTGCCCATAATCCTAATATTATTTGTACACTCTTACGTTCGTATACCCTTTTCTCAATACATATGTCAGATAAATAACCTTTGTTAGTATTCATGTTCCTAATATTGAAATGTGTCCCCAAGCCTTAGTAGACACTTTGCTCTTCAAAATCAAACGCTTGTCATCATTGGATGATAGAGCAACCTTGTCAACACTGCGAGTAAACACTTTGTGTTTAATTGATTTAAATAAAACATTCTTTTTGCGCACTATTTTGTCTTCATATAAGGTATTTTTGTAATCAGAAATTGTTAAGTCTCGCGTTACACATGTCTTTACTCCTTTAGCTCTCTTAATAACACTGTTACAAGTTTTGACACAATACAACTTTGACCGAAGGCCTACAAACTCTGTTATTTTTTGACCACCCATTTCATCTTTAAATAGTCCAGGAATTTTTTTGTTATGCAATGGTAAACTGAATTCATTGTCAAGACTATAGTTGCTTGTATCAAAATATTGCAGAAAATTTAGTTTAAGATCTTTATAGAAGTTCCGCGTTTATTTGTTACGGATGTTAACACATGCCTTTTTACTTTTTAAGGCTTTCGGTAGATCTATGAAAGTTGAACCGCGAAGAGGAACATATTTGTTAATATTGATTTCCAAATGTGAAGTATTTACAAAAGTCCACCCGCTGTCTCGCTCCTCGAATTCCTCTATTTTAGTTTTCAAAGTACTTATAATTGAGGCAAGTAATGATTTGAAATCAAAATTTAAGTATAAAGCTATATTTCGAGTGGCAAAAGATTTCATTTCCTGAGTATCATTTTTAAACATCAAGAACATGCAAAATAATTCCAAATTTACTTTTATACAAGTATGCACACGAATAACTTCAGTTATTAACGACTCTAACTTATCGCTGATCGAATTCAAAAAAGATTCGACGGTGAATTCGTCTGTTTCCGCAGCAGGTATTCTATACGACACGATGCGAGATTGGAACGCTGAAGCTATCTTTTCAACGCCAGGGCTAACAAGTATACTTTGATCATTTTTTTTATGAGTTTGACTGCGCAAGTGACCTGTCCACGATTTGCTATCAACTGTTTTACTACACGCAGTACAGAATGGCATTTTGAGAGCAATCGGTAGAATTAATATCAGAAAGTGAAACTATGGAAGTATAAAAATAAGGAAACCGATGTAAGTAGGAATGTTTAAAATGTATCTACCTAAAATAATATGGAAGTAAAATAGCAATAATAGACATTGAATTAATTAAGTAGTTTTGTTTTTGTATGTGAAAAAAACTGGTTCGCTTTTCTCAAAGAGTTTGTAGGCACGGGCTAAAAACTGCTGCAGGTTCTCCCATTCCTCCGTGTCCGCACCACACTCCAGGCGCACGCTGGTGAGGGCTTTTTTGTAGCGCTCGTCGTTAGGAAGCCCGTCAATGTCCCCGTTCTTGTAGACTTTTACCTCCACCATATATTCTCCTGAGGAGGCCACGGCACGGCGCACGTGCCCCGATGACACTCGGCTTATAAAAGTGGACGGGGGGCGTGGGGTTGCTTTTGACGAGCTGCAGGCCCGCTCTTCGCATGAAATGATGGTAAAAATGTCCTTCTTGGTCTTCTTTACCGACCTGCAAACAAAAATTAATGCATTTATTTTTTTAATAAAAACCATAGGTTAACTAATTTAAAGATGGTTAAGTATCTATCGAATTTATGACACGTATCTACATTAATTGTTAAGCCCCTATTTCTTGTACAGTAATTATAGAAACTAAAAAACAACCAATTGCGAGTCTACCTTTATCTATAAAAACGGCAAAAAAATCATGTCTATTTATATGGGAGCCCCTTAAATATTTATTTTATTCTACTTTTAGTAATTGTTGTTATAGCGCTAATAGAAATACATCATCTGTGAAAACAACTGCCTAACTATCACGGTTCATGAGGTACACCACGTTAGCAAACGGACAGACAGACGGACGGATGGACGGATAGCGGAGTCTTAGTAATAGATCCCGTTTTTTAGCCTTTGGGTACGGAACCCTAAAAACGTAGCCCATAACTTGTTGAATGTTTAAATATCGAGAGAACGATTAAAGAACATTGCTGCATTCAACTACACCTTAAGTGGCAATTACATTTTAAAGAAGCAATGTATGTATGTATTTAATTGGTCTTTGAAATCAACCCATCGAAATCAATGAAAATTACATAATAGAGCCCTTTGTTTAGATCAAAACTAAATAACTTCATGTAAAAATGTTCAATACTCACTGTTCAGCAGGATCCGCCTTCCTCTTGTTGGAGCTTCGACGCTTCTTGGTCTCCGAATACTCTGAAGCCGTGAAGTCGTTGTTGTATTCAATATCAGATTCACCCCTGTAAACAAAATAAAAAATGACAGTAAGTTAAAAATTAATCGTGTGCTAAACTGCGTTAATATAACTCATTAAATAAATAGAAAAAATACTTGTAAATTAAATGTGTAAAAATTTAAATACTTACTAACATTTTTGAAATGATTTAAGTCTTGACACTTAATGCACTTCAGGAACTTGTAGCACTGGAGGAACTTGTAGCACTGGAAAAACTTGTAGCACTGTAGAAACTTGTAGCACTGGTTATCACTGAGCACTTGTTTTTTATTTAAAAACTCGAAAATAATGAAAATTTTGACGAAAAAATGGGTTTATAAGTAAATCAATTTCACTTTGTCAGCGTTAACGTTGACATTTCAAAATACAGTAAACGATGGTTATCGTTCACGTTAATTAGAACCTAATTGTAAGGTGTTAACATTGAAAATCAATCAACATTCTTACCACCTATACTACTTTATAGTTCAATCAATATTCGTCGCCTTTGTTAATGCCGGTAAAGGCGAATGCTCATTGTTAACCGAACGCGAACATTCGCAGGGCGAATGGTAAATTTAACAAGGTAGAGAACTACATTACAAGATTTGAGAATTCATTTTGTGTTCAATTATATGACGCATTCATTGCACACTTTGAGATAGAGGGTTGGAGGAATTTGTATAAGAAATATGATGTATAAAATTAATTCAAACATGACAGCATACAATTCGGGTGATGCGAACAGTGAGCCATCACCTTTATAAAGAACCATGTTGCAGCAAAACTATAAACCAAATAAGTCATACATTTTTGTTTGAATTTTAAAATACTGATGCGTAAAACGTTAGACTTAACTGCCGATTACGTTAATACTCAATTTAGGAAACTTCGAAAATATATAGTTTCATTGTTACTAAAACTTATATGATTGTTAAAAAGGTACTTCAGCGATATAAAAATATGACTGCGTGAAGTTACTTTAAAAAAATATTAACGAAACGTTATTCGTTTATTTATTATGCATTTTATAAATTATATTAACACAGTAATATAGGTAACTTAGGAAAATATTGTTTTTAATTAACTATAACATAAAGTAAACAAAAGTATCAGGTAGTCAACTATCCGTAATGCTGATTTCACAAATTGATATAGTACAGGAGTTACCATGTTATTTTATTCGTTTTACTTTCTAGCATCGTAAAGTTAAAATAACACTTTCAATGTAAGTTTTACTTATCGTAATGATAATGAGCAGTAACAGTTTGGTGAGTAATTAATGAAAATAGAAATAATTTAAGGGAAAAAATCAACATGAATGAGATTAAACCTATGACTTTGGGTTAGCTATCCAATGGTCTAAACTAAACCAATTATCCTTGTGGTCAAGCCGTGAATTGTCTAATTCCTTAACGCACAATTTGTAGCGCGGTAGAGTATCAGAAGATTTATTTCTAGAGTCGTGAGTACAAATGTCTTTTACGGTGAATATTTTTCTTGACATTAATTTCTTTTAGAATATTTCTCAACGCGGGAAGCGTTTTAAAAATATTCAATTATAGGTACTTATTTTACTGAAATAATGTAAATTTTACTGAAATGTGTGTTATTTTACTCAAAAAATGTCTCACCATTACACATTATGTTCCAATAACCCTCATCATTTGTGTCAAACATGGCGTGTTACCACGTCGCGCGATTGTTTACGTCGCTTGCGATAGTAATCTCGTACACCAGGTGTACATTTGGCGTGCGAAGGCTAAGTGGTTTTCTAGAACTACTGATGCACTGCCTACCCCCTTAGGGATGACAGGCGTGAGCCTGTAAATTTAACTTACAAAAATGATAGCAGGCTCTTACACTAACTTGCTCGTGGGAAAAAAATGACGTCAAGCTCATTCACTACCAGGCTACGAAGGCGTTGGACGCAGTTTGGTGCATTTATAGTTCTTTATTTTTTAATGTAGATTTAAGAGTGATTTACTTAACAAAAATGTTAAAGTGATTTTAATCGGGAAAATTTGGTAAGTACCTACATGCATTTTTTAACGATTTTAATTGTATTTTTTAGTTCAAAATTGTGTAAACTCATTTAAATATTTTAATTTCAACATGGTAAAAAATTTAAAATTAATCACTGACTTTTTAAGTTCAAAAATTGTGTAAAATCATTGCAATATTTAAATTAAAGTATAACAACAATTGCGATTTGTTTGCTATTTTTGGTTCAAAATTGTGCAAGCTAAATTGAATATATTTAAATTACAGCATGATAATAATAATAAAATTAACTCACTTTCAGTTAAAAAATTGTGAAAATTCATTTAAACATTTTAATTGTGATTTTAATTGCTATTTTTCATCAAAATTGCATAAACTCATTAAAATATTTTAATTACAACATGGTAATAATTGGAACATTAATTGCTAACTTTTTCAGTTCAAAAATTGTGTAAATTCATTTAAACATGTTAATCGTGATTTTAATTGCTATTTTTTCAATAAAATTGCATAAATTCATTTAAATATTTTATTTACAACATGGTAATAATTGGAACATTTAACGCTAACTTTTTCAGTTCTAAAATTGTAAAAAACCATTTAAAATAAAACTTTCATAAAAACTGTTATTTTAATTGGAATTCATTTCAGTTCAAAAATTGCGTAAGCTCATTTTAATATTTAAATTACAGCATGTTATAATAACGAACGTAATAGCTCACTTTTTACAGTTTATAAATCGTGTAAAATTAATACAAATCGCAACATAATAATAATAATTACATATTTATGGTAAACTCGAAATTCTATGAAGGTATAATATTTTTATTATTATCTGTTTCAATTTATTTTATATCATATTATAAAGTTTAGCAAGATTTTTTGGTATACAGTCGTTGTATCACAAACGTACCTATAAAAAAATTCGTATTTTAATGAATTCAACGTAAAACTATAGAATTTCGTTCTGTAGAAGCATATTCTAGAAATATAATTATTTATATTTAACATTAGTTTATTTGTTTTAGGCTGTACTTCTTTTTCAAGACATTCAATGGTGTTGGTAAATCCAGTTAAATTGCTATTCACAGGTAAACCATTTAGTTATTTTAAATTGAGATTTTGTATTATTCATTGCATTTATTTTAGTTTTCTTTTATTTTCAGATTCGTCATATACTGCTGCCAAGAAATCGTGTTTCATCTAACTTCATTCCAGCTTTGTTTGTGTATTTAATTTAATTTTATAAAAATAAGAATAATCTTCCATGACTGTTGTAAGAAAGCAACAGTTCATTCCTTGTGTAAAACTTTATTTCCCATAATACCCCCAATCCCATCTGGTAACCAGGTAAAGGTAATGGTAATGGTAATTATGTGTTGGTATGGTAATATTGAGTAAGTATTTAGAGATAAGAGCACATTAGTTACTTAAATAGCGATTTTAGTTCTTGTAGACTCATTCTAATTTAATATAAATATGTAGGCAGGAATTAGGAATGCAACCGGTGGGTTGGATCTTACCACGGGCTCCCAGCGAGTTACCACGGGGCTCGCAGCCGGTATGCTTTAGGGTCGGTGGGTTGGATCTTACCATGGGCTCCCAGCGAGTTACTTACCATGGGGCTCGCAGCCGACGAGTTAGGAATGCGGTCGATGGGAGGTTCTTACCACGGGCTCCCAGCAGGATACTTACCACGGTTCCAGCAATCGAACGTATTAGGGTCGGTGGGTTGGATCTTACCATGGGCTCCCAGCGAGTTACTTACCATGGGGCTCGCAGCCGACGAGTTAGGAATGCGGTCGATGGGAGGTTCTTACCACGGGCTCCCAGCAGGATACTTACCACGGTTCCAGCAATCGAACGTATTAGGGTCGGTGGGTTGGATCTTACCATGGGCTCCCAGCGAGTTACTTACCATGGGGCTCGCAGCCGACGAGTTAGGAATGCGGTCGATTGTTAGACAACGAACTCCCGTGTATTATTGGGTATACTAGATCACCGGAGCGAAGCCGGGAAGCGAACGGAGTGAGCTGTACGGCTGTGAGAGCGGAGGTGGTCTAGAATGCCCAATAATACACTACTATGGTTATTTGTACCTAATTAATTGTTTACCAATTTGACAGGCTTAAAACAAAAAACAGTGTTATTGGTACAAAAATTTAATTGCTAATTTAAACCTTCGCGCGATTCATGCACACCCGTTTGTGCAGGATTTGTATCGCCTAAACAAGCGCGCGACGGGTGACATTAATTAGTTTTTATTGTAAAAAAACACTAACAAATTGGTTTCAATAGCTCATATTACCACCTCTTGCCCTAATTGTGGCTTACATTCGGTTTTTCATTGACCTTATCAAAGTTATGATAAACTCCTGAGGGATACTGTCCCACTCTTCTTGTATAGCCATTTGGAGATCCTGAAGGCAGGACCCTGGCCCTGACCCTCCTTTTAAGTTCTTCCTATAGCTACAGGATTTTTTATTTTTATTATAAGATGGGTTAAGTAACTCTTGACCTCAATCTTGACCAAGGTCATAGATGAGGTCGACGATGGAGCGAGTTAATCCAGAAAATGCCTATTAAGGCACTGGTACTCCCACGCACCGACGGAACACAGCAAGCAGTTTAGCGTCGGACTTCGGTAGGAGGGTGGTCGCGAACCAGACGGCCCTTTACAGAGCCTTCCACACCGCATGAGACCATAGTATGACACCTCAGATTCAGATCAAATTGAGGTGTCGTTGCCTGGGGTGGATTAATAGGAGGCAGGTCTCATTTGTGTTTCCTTAGTCGCCTCAATCGATCACCACATGGCTATAAGGTTAGGGCTCCTTGCTGGCCAGTCCATAACTGAGATTCCGACCTCGGAGAGATACTGACGAACTGTCGCGGCAACGTGTGCTCGAGCATTCGAACCACATCGATTATGTTATGACAGCTTTCAAATTAAAAAACAACTCCTCGAAATCAGTCAATTTTTTTACGAATTATGATGCCCACTCTCTACAGACACACATATAAATGTCAAATTATACACCCTCTTTTTTGTCGGGAATTACCCCGTCACGTGCTTGTTTACGCTGCGTGCGATACAAATCTGTGTTCAAAAAGCACGCGTTTAAAATTAATATAACTTGAAAAAAAGAAATAAAGTCCAGTCAGTCCGATCTTTTGTTTAATTCGTAAGTAAGTAATTGCGGGAAGCCGCTGGATTCTGGTGGCGCAGAACCGATCGAGGTGGAGATCCCTGGGGGAGGCCTATGTCCAGCAGTGGACGTCTGCGGCGTCCATGATGAAGTAATTACCTTGATCAATCTGGTCGCTCCCAAACAGCGCGGTGCAGGCCGCGTCCAGCGGTAGACACCACTGGATTGCGTTCAGAAGGAAGAGCTCTGACCACGCCTCCTCTAGCAGAATGACCTTGGTGAAAGTTAGAAAGAAATTTTTGATTATTAAAGCAATGCTGGTTTATTAACAAAACTGAGAAGGAATCTATTGTTTTTCATGAAAAAAATCAAGCTAATGGACCTTTTTATAATTCAAACGGCACGGCACTTTAAAATTTGAATTACCATTGCCCACTATGTTCTCAGCGTCTAGTATTACTATTTTATAGGAGACAATGGTAATACAATTTTGCCATGCCGTTTTCGAATTATAAAAAGACCCATTAAAATCTCTCGCAAAACGAATATCTTGCGTTTGTTATTCAGAGGACTTAAACTCTTTGTAATAATTCGTCGTTCTTATTAGCTTCTAAAATTTATTTTTTCGGCTGACATGGGTGGCTTTAAATTCGTGTGCGTAACTTTAGGGGATGATACCTACTGAACAACTTTACCAGTGGAACCAATTTGAAAAAAAAATCCCATAAAAAGGCAAAATCAGCTGATTGCAGAAGTTGTACAGAGAAGCGAAAAAAAATTTTCATACTTATCTCGTGCTATATTCCTTAAGAAAAGATGTACAGTTTAGTGGGCTGATTCACTTACTTACTTAATACCTACCTACTAAATTTTCGTTAACTTAAAAGCGCCAAATAGACTCTATTTTATAGAGCATCAACTAGCATCAATAGAGCATCAACTTTAGTGTTAAAATTCATAAAAAGGTACCTGGTCTCTAAAGGCGAGGCTGGCGAACGAAGGTAGATTCTTCGCCCACTTGACAGCCATAAACAGCAGTCTGGCCGCGGTCTCAGCTGCACTCTCTACTCCTAGAGGTCTAGAATACACAAAAAACTTTTTGATTAAATACGTAAAAATGGTAATCGTTAAGACAAACTCTGCGGTTATTGATGCAAAACTATGGCACAAGATGCAACCTCAAGCATCAACAAATAAATACATTTAATGGATAATCATAGCGAGCGCGTAATTTCTTGTGGTCTTGATTATGATACCTAATTAATGTAAAATATTTATTAAACTAATACCCTGCAACTTTACATCGAAAGAACCACATGTTTTCAACCCCTGATCTGGACCAATGAGAAACCGGGCGAAGTTCGGACTTAAGACTCCGGACATGTCCTGATAAATTCGAACGAATGGTAACCCTAATCCCATAACGCAATCAAAGCTACTATAACATACTAGCTGACCCGACAGACGTTGTCCTGTTTTCTTTTTTTTTTTTTTTCAACTTTCTTAATTTTTTCTTTCATAAGATCCTTCTAATGCCGTGATGCCGTGACCAAGGGAAATAGGGATTCATTTTTATATATATAGATTTAGGTACGTATTTCAGCCAGTTTTTCTGACAATTAATATTATTTATAGCTGTTGTCGTCTTTTCAGTGTCAAACACGTCAATGCATCTATAGTTCATTTCACTGAATTGAGGCTTCATAACACTGGAATTTCTTTGTTTAAGAGCCGCTTATGGAAAGAAAAAGAAGTGTTAACATGCCGTCAAGGCTTACCTATAAGGTGTACAGTTTTGGGGGTAGGCAGGGGGCGCTGGGGGAGAATACGAAGTGGAGTCTTCTTCGTTAGTTACGTCGATACTGTCATCTGTGAAAAAAAATCCTTACTTTAAAGAGAAAGTGTGTTGTATAGAACCTTATAAATATTAAAGAGACAAAGTGTTAAAAAAATAATCGTTACTAATATTATGGAAAAAGTTTGTTAAACAAATCTGTACGAATATTAATTAAATACAGGTTGTCCCACGGCTATGCCACACGGAGGGAAACTACCTTAATTATTAAAGATGGGAAATTTTACTGAAAGAAGACTTCATTTTAATTTTAAAAACAATTTAAACTGCATTCATACATTTTTAAATAATTGCCTGGTTGAACCGGAGTTTTATCATTATTTTTTGCTAAGTAACATAGCATCAGAAAGAAAAGGAAGACCACGAATTTTCTGTCTAGTTGAAATCAAGATCTGATACCTGGGCAGTGCCGAAATAAGGAACCCAGGAAGAACATCGTCCTACCCATGAAAAATTTCCATAGTATGGTGTCATTAGTAACCACCCGTGACTAAAACTGCTACTAAATACCGTCACTATCGGATCGATGTTGGTTCTCGTCGGTGGCTCGGTCGTGTTTATCCTACTTATGGAATATGTCTGTAGGGTGGTGCTATTCGTAAACACCCGTGACTAAAAATGCTAATATATACCGTCGCTATCGGATCGATGTTGGTTCTCGTCGGTGGCTCGGTCGTGTGAGGAGTCGGGCAGCTGCTGAGGGGGCGGCAGCGCGGGGTAGTGGGGGGACAGCAGCGGGTACCGAGCTGGGGATAGCGCCATGGCCAGGGATACTGGTGGCCTGGAATGAGATATTCGCTTTATAATTTATTATTATTACAATCCTGAGGATCTCACTGCTGGGCAAAGGTCTATATAGCTTTCGGTCCGCGGCTCCGCCCGCGTGGACTAAAGGTTATATTGTACCCAGCTGTGGGATAAATGTAGCCTATGTTGAAAGCGTAACAGACAGACAGTTACTTTCACTTTTATATTATTAGTCGGGATTTTGAATTTTACCACTAAATGCTATGCGGCCCTTTGAACTGAAGCCAGTGCATCAGGTTACCCTTTTTAGTTGTGAACAGCCCTTTACATAAATTAAAATATTACCAGTACCCGTTCGCCACTTGAAAAAATCGGAGCACCTGTCGAAACGACACCAAAGTACAGGGCGAACCATATTATTTTTTTAGACCGGCCGAACTTTAACCCAACGGGTCCCGAGCCGCTCAGAGGTATGCATGTGGTAACCTGATCTGCATATGTTATGTACAGAGTGCCTCTATACATGTATAACTTATAGATACTCGTAGTAACATGGACGCAATAATATATGATTTAAATTTTGTCCTGTCGATGTTTTTTTTATTTATTATAAGATGGGTTAACTCTTGACCTCAATCTTGACCATAAGGTCAAAGATGAGGTCGACGATGGAGCGAGTTAACCCAGAAAATGCCTATAAAGGCACTGGTACTCCCACGCACCGACGGAACACAGCAAGCTGTTTGGCGTCGGACTTCGGTAGGAGGATGGTCGCGAACCAGACGGCCCTTTACAGAGACCATAGGATGACACCTCAGATTCAGAAAAAAATGAAGTGTCGTTGCCTGGGATGGATAACTAGGAGGTAGGTCTCATCTGTGTTTCCTTAGTCGCTTCTTACGACACCCACGGAAAGAGATGGGGTGGTGTTATTCTCAACCGATCACCACACGGAAAAAAATCATTCTACCCGTTCCGTACTGACGCTGTGGCTTAGAACGAGAGGACGAAATGAAATAATATGACAAAATTATCTAACGCGTCAGCTATGCTGAATATTTCTGAGTATCATCATATTTTCAGAATGTAATGTATGTATATATCACCGTAACTGAACCTAAAAAAGCCTAACCTAACATGACCTAATTTCATGTAGGCGGTTCTTAAACTTTCGTAAGTTTATCATTTTACTAGGCAAATTGTAACATCTCCGGAGATTGTAATTTCAGTAGAGATATTGTAATATTACGGTTTTTACAATTTCTCGATGACAGATGTAGATACTTAGGTAATAACAAAGAATTTATCAAACAAAAAAGAAACTTATACGCACGAAAAAGTTCAGTTATTCCTTCACAAATAAAGTAAGTACCTATAAACGCCTATTATACCATCCAACACTTAAACTCCAAACGCCCCCTCGAGCTCCATAAAAACAGTATAACGTTAAGCAAATGCTATGGTTATATTATGTTATTACATTTGCATATGTATTCACATGATATACGGAACACGTCGCCGCACTCCGCCAAATTAGTTCAGATTTGACTGCCAAATCGGTAAAAAACATCACCCCTGCTTTTGGGATCCGCTGGACGAGGGTTCTCAATAAAAACTTCAAAGAGTGATACTGCCTCTTGATCGACGAGTTCTGGGTTCAATTCTCAGTCGGGGCATTTGCCCCATTTGTTTGTGTATAAAGGAGATGATCGTTCTAGGTGTTCGTGTCTGTCTTTGTGTATGCTCCAAGGGACCCACGACCCAAGGGAAAATCTTATGTGGGCCTTTAAGTGTGTATTTCTTTTCTTAATCTGACTACGCGTACGTACTTTGGTCTAACGTAGGTTTTGAACGGGACACTCGTTTCTTGCTACTTTGTCCCTTAATATTTTTGTTTTTGAGACGCCGAATGACTTGATTTCAGTTCAGTTAAAGACGCATTAAAGATTCTCTAGTGATCTGTTGTTATAGTTTTTATGTATTATTATTTGTTTCTAAACTAACAGAATATTAGCGTTGTGGCTCCAACCACATCACTATGCTGAGTCAGGACCTATTCCTTGACCAGCGTTTCACATCACGATTCCCCTTGATGGTTTTTCTTTGTTTATATTTGTGTATTGTGTGAAGTTGTTTGTTTTATGTAAGTTGCTCGTCATTGAATAAACGTATTATCTATCTATCTATCTAACGTGATTCAACTCATAATACTTTTTGTAATTTTTATTCGACTTCAAAAGGAGTACAAGGTTCTCAATTCGACTGTAAGTATACTTTTTTGTAAGTATGTTTGTTAGGCGACAACTCTTTTGTTAGAAGAGTCTGCTGAGGTGGTCCCATAATATTTTCATCGAAATCAATTCACATTTTTTGAAAAAAAAAAACACATTATATGACGTTTTCGCAGTTATCTGCTGATAGGCATTGTTGGGATTGTTGATTCTTACATTTTTGACGTCAACAATATTTATATCGTAAGGTCAAATGAAATGTTTCCTCAGTTTGATAATTTCTTAGAATGTATTGATAAATACAGAGTTCATAAATAAACAAATGAGATGTTTCGGTATTTTTGGAATACTTAAACGCAGACAGGATAATTCTCTTAGGTTTTCCTTAAACATATCTTTACGTCATTAACATAAGGTTTGTCGGTACAGTCAACCAGAGTTGTGTTAGAACTGAGATAACTGTCACTTGCTTTTTTTTACACTTAAGAGGCCGACACTAAGGTTTTCCCTTGTGTCGTGGGTCCCTTGGAACATACACAAAGACAGACACTAAAACCCATGAACAAACAACTGATTTTTACCCAGATATTTTCCCAGACAGGTAAGTTTTTGACCCATGGATACTCAAAATTACAACTAACTAGCTTCCCGCGCGGGACTTCGTTCCCGTGGGAATTCGGGAAAATCATGTACCCTATGTCCATCCCGGATAATGTAGGATTCTAACGGTGAAAGAATTTTTCAAATGGGTCCAATAGTTTCGGAGCCTATTCGATGCAAACAAACAAACAAACAATCAAATCTTTCCTCTTTATAATATGTATAGAAATAGTTACTAAGCTGTCATACACCTACAAATACATTATACATCCTAGACTAGACGACAGCGAACCCCCAAAACTGGGCGATAAAACGCAAAGACAACATGAAAATGTAGTCCTCAACATAACTACTCATCTACCAAAATGTCCAACGATGTTTATTATAGACCTAAAATGCCTATTCACAAAGCACTTTTTCTAAAAACCACTCGAGCTCACGTGAAATTCAGTTGTTTGACTCACAAATTGCACAAAGAGTATTTAAGTAGGTCTTTGTTCTAGTCTACAAAGAGCTGGAAATACAAAGGTACTTTGATACACACGCTTTTGTCATTGTGATATGACTTTTTTGTATTATTTGTTATGTTAGGATAGATTTTGCTTTGTATCATTCGAGTGTTGCTTCCTTTTTTAAAATTGAATTTAGGAATAATCTGCATTCACAAATAATTTAAAGGAAAGAAAAATGTTCGGCGCGAATGGGCCTTGAACCCATGACCCCAGTATTAGATCTCCTGGTGCTCTAACCAACTGAGCTATCGTGCCTTCAAGTCATGCAGCGAAATTTCTCATTCCCTTACTAAGCAAAGTGCTTACATCGTGCGTGTAGGTTCTAATCCTAAAGCACCAGATCTAATCCTGGGGTCGTCCCATTCGCGCCGAACATTTTTATTTCTCTAAAATTATTTGTGAATATCCTCATGCGGGTACTCACCCGCATACCCATGCGTTTTAAAAAACTAAATCCACATTCATAACGCCACAATCAGCAACCCAGTTCTTCTTGTATCATGGGACACAGAAGGCACAGACCTACACATTCTCTATCTAATCTTTTACAGAAGGAGACTCAAGTCTTGATTTATACTTAAGTGACAAGCGGATTGTCTCTCCTTCACTATCAAAATGACAAAAACGACTACTACTTAAGTATAGATCAGAATCTGAGCCGCGTTCTGTAATGCGGACCTAGGTAAGTCACTTAAGTCATAGATAATTTGTGTGAGATTAATGTTGGGTGACTCCCAAGTTCGCTTTATACTTGATTATACTGTACCAAGATGTAAAAATAGAAAGACTATTAGCACACGTCTCTGTCCAGCCAGCATTGACGTCAACCCACGGATCAAGCCTCAGAGGTGATCAAAGCTGTGTCCGGGTCAGCGGGCCCGGGCGCTGTTAGTCACGCGGATGAGTTGTGCCGTAACGCCCGCAACTTGGCGATTGATCAAATGGTGGAGACTGTAGCTATAAATGAGCTATAAGTACAGGTTGTTCCCTCAATTAAGTATCCACCCATGTTTCTTGTCCGCTAGTGATAAAGTTCAAATTAGAATGAACCTGACCTTTTGGCAGATACCTACTTTAAGAACACGAAGAATAGGAGGTTTTAAAGGCTTAATGTATGTAAGAGACTCATAACCCGAATCTTTTTAAAGTTCGAGTGAATATGCATCTTCTCCAGGATCTCCACGTTGATCAGTGGAGTCACCCACATCCAGCGGCTTCCTGCAATCTTGTGCTCTGTCTTCCTACTGCACCTCCAGTACGCGGTCGCCAGTCGAGGACTTATATGGTCAGAAAAAGTCCTCATGCAATGTGCCTGGCTTACTGCCACTTAAGAATTATTTATATCACTGACGAATCGTTTAATAAACAACTAAGCTGTTTCTACAAGAGAACATAAAGGCTTACCCAAACACCCCTACTGCGACGGCGGCTTCCCTGAGGGCTCTCTCCTGGTCCATTTCTCTCAAGGTCTCCGGTCTGATTGTCGCTGTGTTCCGCGGCTGTCTCTCGTTTTGGACCGCTGGAACAAGGGTTCAAGTTTACCACTTAAGCTAATTAAAGCTATTGTACACACATCAAAAAAAGTTTACGATCAGTAGCAAAATCAGGTGTATTCTTTAAAATATAAATTATTTAAAGAAACTGTTTACGTTTTATGATTTTATAATGAAAATGCACTAAGTAAATAAAAGAATCATTATTAATTATTTACTTTTTATTAACAAAAGCTAGGAAATGCAATTTTGGCTTAAATGTAATGTAATGAAAAATTTGAATTAATGAAAAAACAAACAAAATTTATTACGAAAAAATTAATAGTTAGTATAAAATGACTCCTCCCCTGGCTCGCACACATGCGGAAACCCTTCTGGGCATGCTAAGAATTAAGTTATCTAGCATTTCTTGTGGTAACCTGTCCCACTCTTCAATAGCAGCTGCCCTGATTTCTGACACTGTTCGCGGAGGTGGCCGACGGTTCCAAACAGCTCGCTTAAGAGCATCCCACGCATGCTCGATCGGGTTTAAGTCAGGCGAGCCGGCAGGCCAGTCTAACCTGGTGATGTCGTATTGCTGGAGAGCAGCATCAACACGTCCGTTTCGATGTGCGGGCGCATTATCATCTACCATTATGAATTGGCGCCCGTGGTTGATGCGGAATGGTCTGACGTATCCATCGATTGCAATCGTTTTGTACATGGCTCTGGTCATGGTGCCTTGATACGGGATTAAGGGCGTCCTAGCCCCAATCATTATCCCGGCCCAAAAGGACACTGATTTCCCGCCCTGCTGAACGGTTCCAGTGGCAGTTCTCTGCCTTTCAGAGTCGCCAGGTCTTCTCCAGACACGGACACGTCGGTTATCTGGATGTGTACTGATCCGCGTTTCGTCAACGAAGAAGCAGTTCTGCCAGATGCTTTCGTCCTCAATTTCTTCATTTTGACGGAGCCTAGCCCATTGCAATCTGCGCCGCTTCCGTTGCTGTGAGTTCAGAGGTGCTCGCCAGGATCTCCTTGCTCGTAATCCAGCTTGGTGTAAGCAATTTCTAATCGTTTGGGTGCTAACTTCGCGGCCGGTGGCAGCTCGCAGCTCTGCTTTCATTTTAGTAGCGTTCATTGTTGGGTCACGGGCAGCCAGTAATCTGATATATCGCTTCTGAATTGCAGTAAGAACAGTTGGGCGACCACTGCGAGGTCGATCAGCTAAATCTTCCATGCCCTGATACCTCTCCAACGTGGTCACCACGCAGGATTGGGATACATGAACTCTGCGTGATATTTCCCTCGTGGAATAGCCTTCTCCACTTACCTAAAGTTAGAATTCTGGCTCGTAAAACTGCAGTTAATCCTCTCGGCATCGTTACCAACTTAATTTTTTTTGAATAAATTGAAAATATTGATAAGTTGCGACTATGTCAGATTTCTGAATGAAAGCAAGCAAGGGTTGATTGTCTTTTTAAATGAAAAAACATTTGAATTACGAAATTATTTTATATTTAAATTTCATATTTTTAAATAAGGAATCAAAAGATAAAAAGTGATTAAGTTTTATTCTTCTACTATAAAAAATATTAGCACTTTTCCAAGTGATCGCAAACTTTTTTTGATGTGTGTAAGCTAATAGCTGCAGCTCGAGCACGATGGCGACAAACTCGCACGGCGCGTCACTCGGCTAACGCTGAAACTTCACTTTGATTGCGCGAGGGCTCCGCGCAAAGGCTTGCTCGCCCTCTGGCGTTGTCAATGTTGATATCTTGACATAGGACCGCGACGCATTACGCGCGGTATCACCATCGTACTCGAGCCGCATATATGTTTATAAACCATACATATAACATACTATACTATAAAACAAACTCCTCCGCCGCCTCTGACTGTCTGTTTGTCAGTCTGATCGCGATAAACTTAAAAACTACTGAATGGATTTTCATACAGTTTTCACCAATAAAGCTATTCAGGAAGAAGGTGTATGAGTATAATTCATTCCCGAAAGTAACTAGTTTGTATTAATAGAGACTCGCCCTCGCAGACAAACAGTTAAGTGTGGGGCGGCTTAATTTAAAGACGATTCTTTTTTGTAGTGTTCCTTCTTAGACCATACACTCTATAACGGAGTACTTATGACGTCACAGCACTTTTGAAAGAGATGAAAACATGTGAGTTCCTACATGATAGTAAGAGATAGGTTACTTTAACGCCATCTCTTTCTGCGTAACCCATTTTTTTGATGTTACGATTTTCAATTCGTTAAAAACGAAGCGTTTGATCCTTTGAGTATGTAGTATTTGTTAAGTTTGATCTGCAGCTTCTGTCAGTCATTACGGTTTTTAAGGTTTTGTGTATAAAGTTTATTCGTTTTTGTGGTGAGAAAAGAGACTGCATTAGTTAAGTTGTCATACAGTTTTTGTACAGTGAAGTATGGTTGGGTGCAGGGAAGGGGTAAACTATTGCTATCTAAAAGGGGCACGCTCCTGGTTCCGTCTATAGAGTGTATGGTCTAAGTGTTCCTTATTGTTTTTTTTTGTTGTGATCTGATTTGGATGATTCTTTTTTGTTGTGTTCCTTATTGTTACGAACAGGTTTATACATATTTTAAAAAAATGAAAATCTACCGGGACAATTTCCATGAGAACGAAGTCGCAGGCGGAGAGCAAGATGAGAATAGGACATGTGGGGGACACTGTCTTATTCCCTTATCAGCTATTGTTGAAAATGTACATCTGTAGCGGTGATAGCCCATTTGGTAATGAGCTAGACTTGTAATAGGAAGGTTGCGGGTTCAAATCCTGGTGCGGGCCTGTACCATTAAATTACGGATTTCTAATTATCACTTGCTCAAAGGTGAAGGAAAACATCGTGATGAAACCCGCCCGTTCAAGAAAATTCATTTTCGAAATTGGCCAGCGTGGTGGACTATGACCTAAATTCCCTTCGTGTCTCGAAGAGAGGCCGGTGCCCCTCGATGGGGACGTAATAAAAATACTTCCATCTAATTAACGTCTAATGCACCTCTTCGATGATGTAAGCTATGCTCATCTAACATAAACATCTTATTTATCTTTTTTTAACATCACCATCAAAATGACTGAATTTAAAACACAATTCAAACAGCCATCCTATCATTTACCATTTCCCGAAATGAGGTGGGTAATAAAAATAAATCCTCCAAGGAATGTGACGTGAAAGCACATAGAACAAGCACAGGGAGGGCGCAAGGTAATACGGAGGGCCTCTTTCCGTGGGTGTCGTAAGAGGCGACTAAGGAAACAAAATGAGTCCTGCCTCCTAGTATTCCATCCCAGGCAACGACACTTCATTTTTTTCTGAATCTGAGGTGTCGTCCTATGGTCTCAAGCGGTGTGGTAGGCTCTGTAAAGGGCCGTCTGGTTCGCGACCACCCTCCTACCGAAGTCCGACGCCAAACAGCTTGCTGTGTTCCGTCGATGCGTGGGAGTACCAGTGCCTATATAGGCACTTTCTGGGTTAACTCGCTCCATCGTCGACCTCATCTTTGACCTTTACGGTCAAGATTGAGGTCAAGAGTTAACCCATCTTATATACAAAAAAACCATACGCCTGCACTCTGTACTGTTGCTATAAGAGCGGTTTTGCTATAAAAAGGAGTAACCTGATGCGCTGGCCTCTGTACCTACGTTCTAGGCCCCGATTCTGTAACTTCAGATGTGTGTCGATGGAATGGACGCCATTTTTTCCGTTCAGGTGGCGAAATTCGGAACTATCCTTTCATACATCTAACGACGCTTGCTTTGACTGGTGGCGCCACCGTCATCTGAATTTTCAGTTGCTAGGTAGTTTGCAACTTTACGTTCGGTTGGCGCTGGCGCTGCTAGTCGGGGTGGTTGTCATCAAGTATACGAAAATCAAATAGTTCTCAATTTCGCCACCTGAACGGATAAAATAGCCTCCATTCCATCGACACACAACCTAAGTTACAGAATCGGGGCTCTGGGGGACTGACGTCGTGTATGCGACGCGTCTTGATGCTAAGTGGGTCCCTGTAGCCTTACTGTTAGGGTTGGCAACAAGGTTTTCTTCTTAACGTGTAAGTATAGTCAAGTGTGTGGCGAACTTGACTAACCCTGGGTCAGAGTTTTCAAACCGCACAATGGCCTCTGACTTGGTATTAACGACAGTCAATCGACAACAGCCGAGACCGACAGCTTGACGTACCCTCCGAAGCACGGAAACACTCGTGATAAATCGCCACTTTGGTCACCCATCAGTTTCCCTGCCTCTGTGACGTTACACTGATCGGTTGTGATCAGCGAGCTTCGGGCTTCAAGTGATATGAGAGGCGAGCGCCACTGGGCACTAAGGTGATGTATAGGAAGTTAATTTTTCCAAGATATTATGGGACTTGTGGTGTAAGGCTATATACTTAGGTAAACATCCTATGCGAATGAAAACAATTATTGTTTAAACCCCGACAAAAAAGAGGGGTCTTATAAATTTGACGTTGTATCTTTGGGTCTGTGGCATCGTTAGCTCCTAAACTTTTTTTTTGTTTGAAAGATAACGTAATCTAGATGTTTCTTAGGTATTTTGCTCAAAATTGGTTCAGCCATTTAAGAGTTACATAGATACACACGTCAAACTTATAACAACCCTGTTTTCTGTCGGGGGTTAAAATCATAAAAAATAATTTTAAAAATAAGTTCTAATACATGAGGCCAAGTTGCCAGCCCTAGCAGGGTGGGCGGTGGGTGGCGCGTCGGTCGGAGGTTTCTATTTGATTTTATTGCGGCACGCGTCGCCTCGCTGTGTCTGTCTGCTCTACCTTTTACGACTTGAGCGCCAGCACAGACTCGCTGGGTAAGAACTGAGGGTTCTGCTGGGGGAATTATTTGAGGCCCTTTATTTTCTATTAACTTAGAGAACTTACAGCTAACTTACAAAATCGTAGTCATGTATTTATGTGAATTCTTTATTGCTCAAAAACAGTATTACAAAATTTTAAAAGTAATTTAATAGCAAAGGCTGACTTATCCCTGGAAGGGATATCTTCCAGTCTACTTTAGAGTAGTTGAGAGAGGAGACACAGGTGACGCGCTTTGCGATGCTATTAAAAATTTAAAAAAGAATAGTGATAATTACTAGTTCTAATTATATCATACTTAGTGTAAAGTGGAACAAAAGAAGTAAATAGTAAATTTTTCCGCTGTGTGGTGATCGGTTGAAAATAACACCACCCCATTTCTTTCCGTGGGTGTCGTAAGAGGCGACTAAGGAAACACAAATGAGACCTGCCTCCTATTATCCATCCCAGGCAACGACACCTCAATTTGTTCTGAATCCGAGGTGGCGTCCTATGGTCTCATGTGGTGTGGTAGGCTTTATAAAGTGCCGTCTGGTTCGCGACCACCCTCCTACCGAAGTCCGACGCCAAACAGCTTGCTGTGTTCCGTCGGAGCGTAGGAGTAACAGTGCATTTTCTGGGTTAACTCTCTCCATCGTCGACCTCATCTATGAACTTGGTCAAGATTGAGGTCAAGAGTTAACCCATCTTACAATAAAAAAAAGATAAATGCAATAAATTATGTAAAATAGGTATTAAAAATAATTATAAAATAATGTTAAATCATTCTACAGGGTGGCTAAATTAGCGAAACTATAGCATGAAAAATCTTTAATTAACATTAAAAATCTAACATTCCTACTGACAGAAAAAAACCTATAACACCCCTCTTTCTGGTCAGGGGTTAAAAAAAAATCTCAAGCAACCAACACTTTTGGTGAGATATGGCGCATGATAGTGGGTCATAACTTGCCGCTAAAGTACTGAGAATACTGTATGGTCATGTGGGGCAAGTGTGCGCATAGTGAATATCTCGAAAAATATTTAAAATCTAGGATGGGTATCCCCCTTTTTTAAAGCCCCACGTGATGTAATACAGAGTGCTCTTATGCCAGTGATCATCGATGCACCGTTTGGTTTCTACAGGTGATTGAAGTTTTTGACAGAAATAATTGCAAAATTTTGTTATGTCTGATGTGGAATTTTTTTGAAAATTTCTTTACAAATTTAGATTAGTTCAAAAAATTATAATATCCATCACTGAGCAATAAGAATCGTTGATATCTTTAGGTTTTTTAAATAAATATTCGCTAGGATCTTTTCACTTTATGTTGTACACACTTATTCACACTGCTGCGCACTGTTACTCCTACATTGGGGTGAGTGTACGCATTTTGAAAAAGTTTTATCATATTATTTTTCTAGAAGTATAAGTAAGTTAATTAGATTTGTTTCTTTTGGAATTGTTCAATTAATAAAGGCTTAAAATAAATCACTTTGTTTCACTGAATTTCACTTGAAAGTTTAAATTTTATATTAATTTAAAGAAAAAATGAGCACTCTTGCCCCACATGACTCTGTATGGCATATTGTTCTCTGTCACTTTCCGTCTTGTTGAATTAAACAAGGACGGCATGATGTTTAAAGAAGATTTAGCTTAATGGAAATTTCTGAATTTGAGCGATAGATGCAGCACAAGATAGCGCGCTCGTAGCGCTTCGCTACGCAAAGCTGTAGCAAATATATTTTGCTACGAGAAAATAACTGCTTTTCTAGATTTTCAGGCGACGTCAAAAATTTTTTGAAAAAATATAACCAATAAAACACAGACCTTAACTGGAAATATCAGACTTAAAAAATTTAGATAAACAAGAGAAACGACAAAATTGTCGATAAGACGCCATTTTCTGTTTAAAAACGCCGATACCAAGGTTATTCAAGATCGCTATGCATTTGCCTAGTACCTATAAAATAAGGAAGGAAGCCTTAGAATTATTTACTTACACAAATACTAACATTACCAACCAGTCTACATAGACTAGTGTTAAAAATATTTTAAAACAAACCAGAGTATCTGTGCTGTAAACCAGCACTAAAAGGTAAGCATATATTATTATTACCATTTTTAACCCCAGAGAAAAAAAGAGGGGTCTTATAAGTTTGACTGTCTGTCTGTGGCATCGTAGCTCCTAAACGAATGGACTGATTTCGATGCGTTTTATTTTTAAAGCTGATGTAATCGATGTTATTTTGTT
Organism: Aproaerema taeniolella; assembly: GCA_949987775.1. Lineage (NCBI taxonomy): Eukaryota > Metazoa > Arthropoda > Insecta > Lepidoptera > Gelechiidae > Aproaerema > Aproaerema taeniolella. The sequence goes on along the minus strand of OX465268.1, from coordinate 10,182,107 downwards.
GTTGTTTAATTTATCCCATTCAGGAAAGGCAAAGGATTCTACGTCCATAGAGTCACTTTTAAACATTGTCTATGACAAGACTCTATGCTTTAGTTTAAATTTTGTGGTAAGGCCCCAAATATCGGGGTTATACAATTTAAAAAAATGTTAGAGTTAAGGTATGTTACACATGCTCTAAAATAGCATGCTAAAAAGCGTGCTATTTGAGTATGCTCAATACGAGCATGCTATGAGCAGTTTACATTTGCTAGCAATAAGCATGCTTATTTTTAAGTATGCTCCTGAATAAGCATATCCAAAGCCATCATAAACATGCTCAAAGCGCTAAAAGCACGCCACCCCGCCACCCGCGCTGCAGGTAGCATGCCCAAAAACCAAACGACCGTTGATTTTTGAGCAAACTCAAATGTGGCATGCTTTCGTGCTAGTAATCAGCATGTGTAACTGTAGCTTTATACTTTTGTCTAATTAAAAGCTAACTAGTAAATCCTGTCCTATATGGAACAACCCATAGAACTAGTGGGAACGGACACTATATTTGAGTCAATTGACGACACATATACTACACTACCTTTCCACCTGGGAATTCGATCCTGAGGGAATTTTTGAAAATTATGTAGCCTATTGTTAATCCAAGTTGTCAGCTACCTCCGTACCAAATCTAAATATATAAAAGGAGAAACTGACTGACTGACATATCAACGCACAGCCTAAACGGCTAAACGTGGGCACTTGAAATTTGGAAGGGACGTAGCTTAGGTACCGTAGAGGTGCACTAAGAAAGGAATTCCCGAAATTCCCACGGGAACGGGAATTAGCGGGAAAATCCTTTTGTATGAAAAATCTAAATCGCTTCAGTTAGACGCTTGAAATTCGGCATGCAGGTACCTTAGTAAACTTAAAGCTTAGTTGCAACAGGATATTGCAAAATTCCCACGGGAACGGGAGTTAGCGGGAAAAAACTTTTGTATGTAAAAATCTAAATCACGTAAGATAGATGTTTTCAATCTGTGTACTCTGTACAAAAAAAAAAAAAACACGCAAACGAAGTTGCGGGCATCAGCTAGTTTTATTAAAATAGCTCAAGCCGTTTAAGCGTGAAAGAGTAACAAACATCCATACATTCTCACAAACTTTCGCATTTATAATATTAGTAGAATAGCACGTAATAGTTATTTAAGAAGGCGATGAAATAACATTTAAAAATAGAGTCTCGACGGTAATAGCCCCAACCCACTCGCTACTAAATCGGTTGACAATCTCGTTAATCGAAAACGAATAATCAAATTCAAACCTATAAAACCTAACTACCCCCGGAACCGTGTCAAATCTACTAACTGTCAACTAACACACATACATACGCAAATAGTTTCCCCCCCCCACCCCCTGCTATAAATCAAATCGCCCCTCCCATATCCGGTCGCCATCTTTGAAGTCTCACTTCCGGTTGGAGAAGGATCGATATACCCCGCAACTATGTGGGTAAGAGAGATAGTTGAAAGTAATGTGATTGGAATTTTTGGTTGGAGTTATTTCGCGCTATGGCAATTGGCACTAGGTAGAGATAGTCAAGTATTAATAGTATTATTTTGGAAAATTGACGGCTGGTTTGGTCGAGTGGTAATGACCCTGCATCTTGATCGACGGGTCCTAGCTTCGATTCGCAGTCCGCGCAAATATTAAAAATGTGACATTAAAATACTAGAAAGACGCGGTTGCCCAACTTCTCATGTTTACCTACTTAACTTCACGATAGAAGCCCTCAGAAAAGGATGGCACTGATAACAAACTACTTACAGTTACTAAAGTAATAGATGGTGTAGTGCGGTGACAAACTCGACAGTGAGCTTGAAAACTCTTAATTAAAACTGTACCTAAATATAAAAAACCTATTAAAACACAAGAAAGCGATTAAAAATAAAATTAACAGGATCAGGTGCAATGCTCATCTGTTTAAAAATCTCTTAACCCATTTAGTTAAAAAGACACAAACAAAACTATATCCATCTCCTTTCCTCGTGGTACAAAGTCCTATCACCCTTTCAGTCATGAACGACTTCTGTCAAACTGATTTGGCTTAATGGTTATTGATTCCTACTACCCTTGCTAAATCTATTTAAACTCTAACGTACTAAATATAAAACAGATTTTTCCTTGAGCGTTATTTTCAAAAATTTATGGATAGACAGCTCTAAACCCGACCTTAAGCTTCTTGCATTTGAACTTATTTTTGCTCAGCTTAAAAGTTAGAAATCTGTGAAAATTCAGCCAATCGAAATTAGATTTTAAGCGGACGGAATCGAGTTTAAATTCGGTTGTACAGAAGGGGTGTTTGGGTTGTTGTAGCCGTGTGAAGGGTAGTTGTAGGGTTGGATTAAGGGGGTTTTATTCGGGGATTAAAATCGCATTAATCAGTGTCTGGGGCTAGCTTTAACTCCGGTATAAACAGTTAAGTGTTAGGGTACGCGATTTCAGATTAAGTACAGTTGCGTTGAAAAATGTTTTATAAGATTTTCCGTTAACTGTTAAAAGAAGATAATATTGTAATATAGGCCGCGCAACAAGAGTTGAGGCGAACGTGGTACTCTAACAGCCTTAATTTTTGCATTTATGTAGCTTAACTTATGTTCTATCTATTTTGGAATAAAATAACCGACTTCAATAAAATGAGGAGGCTATAACACGACTGGGTTCAACTGTCCTGTATGCAAACTCTCGTTGCACGACCTATACGTGACTGTTTTAATCTGACGCAAGTCGCCATGAGTAAAATCACTACGGTATGGTATCGGTCGTATATACGATTTTCTATGCGGCTTGCATACAACCGATACTTTTCACTACCTGTCACTGTCATCTGTATAGCGCAAGAGAAAGGATGCACTGACTGACATCCGAGAATCGGATGCACTGACTGACATCCGATGCTAAGAAGTATCGGTCGTTGACAATAGATGTTGTTGAATCTTACGCCTTAGATGCTGAAGAATCTGATAAACTTAATAATGGGTGATGAAAGATGTTACATAAGTAATATAGTGTCTGCGTGTGTTGAAACGTAATTGTTACGCGCCATCTTGTGGATATTGAAATGTACTTAGTTGTCATGTCCCTTGCCCGTGCCGTCTTACTAATGACTAGCTTTCCACCTGGGACTTCGTTCTCGTCAGTATTTGGGAAATATATGTAGCCTATGTGTTAATTCAGGGTGTCAGCTACCTACATAACAAATTTTATCAAATTTGTCAAGCCGTTTGAGCGCTACAAAGTAACAAACATACAAAGACACACAAACTAAAAGAAGGAAAATTCACAAACTGTTGCGTTTATAATATTAATGTGATGTGATTGTAATAATGTGGAAATATAATAAAACTCGCTCTAAACCTTCTCCGGCTTTTAATTAAATCGTACCAATACTAAATAATCATAAATAATTTTCTGTACATTTCCAATCTCAGACGCCAAACCAATGTCAGAAAGCATTAATAAATAGTAATGTAACGTAAATCTTAAATTTTAACAGTTACCATATCAAAATTCCTCAGTCATTATTTCAAGTTTACCGCTTTTCATCCCGTCAGTACCGGTGCTACCGTTTAAGTCCAAGGCTTAAAACTGAAGGAAGGAGGTACAGGCGGGATTAAAACACGAAATCACCCCATTAGCATTTAATTTCACAAATGAATCTTTAATTCCCTGCCTTCTACTCTCGTTTACTTGGTTGAAAGTGAGTTATAGGTGCACCAATTGGTACTGTCCGTCTTAAATTAAATGTCATTTGTCTAAATCAACAAAAACTCACCGAAAAATTCTAATAGAAATATAATATTTAACCCTCGACGTAAAAATAAAAGGGTCTTTTAAGTTTGTGTACCTACATCCTGTAGCATCATAGCTCCTCAACGGATAGACCGATTTTAATGTGTTTTTTTTCGTTTCAGCCGTTTAAGAGTTTTAAGCGATGGATGTCGAGGGTGAAATAATTTTGTTTAATTTTATAATTCAGTGACATTGGCAGAAATTGATGGCCTAGAAATGACATATGTATAGTAGCTATTATTTACAATGAAAAGAATTTAGGTAGGTACTTAACGGTTTGACACGTAAGACAATAAAAAAAGGTTATTTTGATAGATTTAATTAGTGCTGATACCTAATTGTGTATTTACTAAACCAGTTAATTATTATTATTATTAAAGGAAACTAACCTTTCGTTCTCCAAGTTCCCTTCCCGTCAATTTTTATGCCGTTGAGGAAAAAGAGAAAAAAATTAAAACTAAATATCTTCATCTGACACTTTCTGGTTTAGAATCATTAGAACTTTGTTTATCGAGTTTTTTGAGATTCTCTATGAATAAATTTTATTCTTTTTATCACAAAACATCATTAAAAAAAATACTTATACCATTTTGATTTAATTTAAAACCTGGTAGAATTCAGTAAATTAAACCACTGGATTTTCGTCATTTGTATAAAGATGATTAAAATATCTGAGCTATCAAAACAAATTGACGTAAACTTAAGTTTTTATTCAATTGAAAAGGTCCAATTACAAGTTTATTATAATCCACTCAAACTTAACACAAAACAAACTGTTTTGTCTATTCCATCATCATTAACAAACGTTATAAACTTTATTTAACACCCAAAAAGTACAAACTTCATTAGGGGGAAACCTTTAATTAATTTAGTTATCCTTACGTACAGAGTGAGGCTTTTGACAAAGTGAACCACCACTAAGTAAGAGAATAATTAGATTCTGTCGCGTCGACATCTCAAAGTGTAACAAAATTAAGCTTTCCTTTTCACAGAGAACACCCGAGAGCAAAATAATACAAAGCTAAAGTGATAAAGGCGTTTCTCGTCGGTACGGGTTTCCGCAGGGTGCGCCTCTGGGCCCCTCATTATTGCTCCAGCATCTTTTTGACACTTTTCTTTTAAATTGGATCAACGTTTCATTGTTGGATGTACTCGCACAGTATGGTAATGTTAGGATGGGAGTTCGAAGTTTGATTGCCGGATTTTTGGATTGTTCGCAATCGAATGTTTTATTCAGTTTAGATTTGTTTTGTTGGAAGATTAAGTGCCCCAATCTGTAACGAAGGTTTGAATGTTTTTTAAATTTAAAAACCTCGCATTTTACATGACTTTATGTAAGTGAGTATGACTTGTGTTTGTTATAAATTGTTTTATTTAGGTTTAACGTGAATTGCGTGTTCAATTAAATAAATAATGCATATACAATGGAAGTATCGTAAACAGTCACTATTACTTTTAAAAAATCACAACAAAACCTCAAATCAGATCCTTTTCCCACAACCAGTAATGCCCTTAAGCTGAATCTAATAACATAGCTACACCCACATTATAATGACGCTCTTTCCACAGATAATTAAGCAGGAACTACAAAGCTCGGCCCGCAATGCGAACCGCACTGCACATTCAAATGAGCACCCCTGTGGTCGGATGCTAAACCGCCTTTGCCAAATTTGCTTCATTAAAAATGAGGAGGTGACAATTGCAAAGACAATTTGTACTTAAATTTGAGTAAAGACATTAATTTACATTGTGTAAAAGTAATTACGTATTACCTAGTAATTCAGTTTACATTAATTACAATGATAATTTTGTTAGGCTCACTGATTTAGGCGCATCTTTTATTTTCCATACTCTTGACTCTAGAATTTATCAATTTGCGCCGTGTGGTGATCTGTTGAGAATAAAACCACTCCATCTCTTTCCGTGGGTGACGTAAGAGGTGACTAGGGAAACACAAATGAGACCTTCCTTCTTTTCATCTATCCTAGGCAACGATACCTCAATTTGTTTTTAATTTGAGATGGCGCTCTTTGGTCCCATGCGGTATGGTAGGCTCTGTAAAGGACTGTCTGGATCGCGACCTTCTACTGAAGTCCGATGCCACACAGAGTGCTGTGTTCCGTCGGTGCGTAGGAGTACCGTGCCTTAATGGCATTTTCTGGGTTAACTCGCTCCATCGTCGATCTTATCTATGTCCTTGGTCCAGATTGAGGTCAAGAGTTAACCCATCTTATGATAAAAAAAACTGTAATTACTTTTAAAAAAATATTTAAAAAAATGTCACTATTCGATAAATCTGTAAAAATCGACAGCTTATAACCCCTTTTACGCCCGTCGGAGTACAAAGACGAGGTGACAACAGCCATTGTTAAAGCACGCGGCAACGCAAACCGCCCGGAGGCAACAAAGGGTTAACAAAATAAAAATAATGAGGATGTATAGAGTAAAAATGTTTCATTTTATGTTTTAATATTTAACTGTCTCAAGGGGTGAAGATGTGGTCCAGGATGGAGTAAACTCACTCAGGAGAAAATAAATAAAATAAATAAATAAATGCTACACACTAAAAGGCCCACACTAAGGTTTCCCCTTGAGTCGTGGGTCGCTGGAAAACACATAAAGACAGACACAAACACCCATAACCCGAGAACAAACATCTGCTTTTAACACAAATATTTTTTCCCGACTGGGAATCGAACCCAGGACCCGCCGATCAAGAGGCAGCGCCATTACCACTCGAGCAGACCGGCCGTCAGATGCCTAATAACTCGAACTTAAAAGAGACTCGGATTATTATATGTATCAGCCCGGATATACAGACGCAGGCAGAGAATTCCATTCCTTAGCGGTGCTCAGTAAGCGACTGTCATTTAAATTATTACACCGAAATCATTTTAGTGGAATCAATTGCATTAAACTAACAATCGTATGCACGACTTGCCTTCAAAAATTGAATATATATTTTTAGCATCCCTTGGGTCTTCAAAATACCAGCTTTTTAGGGTCCTTAAGCTTTAATTTGTATACGAAGCGGTTTTTGCCACGCGGCGACACGTGCCTTCGAAGTTTTTTATTTTATTTTTGTAACCCTATTTTGTTTGGTGTTATTATTTTGTCATCTTTAAATGGTTGCTGTAAGTATAGGTATATTGTTTTTTCTTCTACAAATTATTTAGAATAGATATAGGATTGCTTAGAAGGCAGATTTTTTTTCAGTCCAAATACGTCCCCACCGAGGGGCACGGGCCTCCCTTCGAAACACGAAGGGGATTAGGCCATAGTCCACCACGCTGGCCCAATGCGGGTTGGTGGACCGCTCGTCTTTCGAAAATTAATTTTCTTTGACGGGCGGGTTTCATTTCATCTCGATGTTTTCCTTCACCGTTAAGCAAGTGATAATTGGAAATCCGTACATAAATCCGAAAAGAAGAATATAGTGGTACAGCCCACACCAGGATTTGAACTCGCGACCTTCGGATTACAAGTCTGGCTCATTACCAACTGGACTATCACTGCTGATTTATCAGGTGACAAATGGGTCACATTCTTACTCTCTCTTGATGGGTGACTTTTAATAAGTAAGTATATCTACTTACTTATTTCCCTGGCTCAAAGACCCGAAGTGGATTAAATTAAATTACTTGAGTAGTTAGATGAAATTAAGGATTTGAACCAGCCCATACTAAACAACTTTTTACAAGGTTTACATTATGCATAAGGATGAAGAACAATAATTTTCCACGTTATAAAAACGTATATGAGTCACCCACTTCAATCCCAACAACAGTTCGCACAAAGTAGATAGGTAACTAGTATTTTTTGCAGAAAATGTCACTCATTTATTTAGATGATGTTCTGGTTTGTAGTATTTTATTGTTTTTGTTGATTTTTTTAAAAGCGCTGAATCATTTCGATAAAATGTATACGGGAACGGGACCACCTCTGGAGTACACTCATATGAAAAAAAAAGAATTTTGAAAATTGGTCCATAATTGGCGGAGAAATCAGTGAACATACATAAAAAAATAACAAAAAATAATACATACATTCGAACATAGAACCTCCTTCTTCTTTGAAGTCGGTAAAAAGGTACCTCTTTTTACCTCTTAATATGATAACTAATGCAGAGAGAAGTTTTTCAGTTTCATCAAGAACATCCTAAAGTTTCACTAACTAATTTAACTAAACTTACTACAGATAAATACTAACTATTTACTGACATCTGGCCATCATTACAAACTTTCGTAATAACTCTAAAAATTTAAAATTGTATCACTCCCGACATTTGATTGCTTATAACTTTTAAGCGGCTCAACCAAATTGATCAAATACAGGTTGTAAAAGACAGCTTAGCAAAAACGGAAACCCTGGACTTAGACAATTATTCTGAATGATTTTCCAGTGAAATTTTTTTCCGGAAAATTTTATTTTTTTTCAAGTTTTTTTTATGAAAAAAAAATAAAATTCGTAAGACGAAGGGTGAAGTGAAAACTTCTTAAACCGCAAGGAAGTAATAAATGTTCAAGTTTTCACTTCTGCCGGCAACCCGTTTTTTTTTGTTTTTTTTCATGTTTTTCAATATTTTCTGCTTACATTTTTTATTATCTAATCAGATACGTTCCATTTTGCAATTAAAAACAATCATAACAACTTAAAATACGAAAATCAGCAGTGTACATCGCACTCCGATAGCAGCACGGCGGCGGCGGCGCCAGGGAATCGCGCGCGGGTCGCGGTTTCGCGATACGTTGCGTAGCGCCAAAGTAGGTAAATAATAAAAACTCCTTAACGTGACGTTTCCGAGAAAAAATAATTACTTATAACTGATGATATTAATGGGTAGATTCCACCATTTCCGTATTTGCTAAGCTGTCCTTTACACCCTGTATAGCTAAGAACCATCTCGATTACGTTAGCTTTCTAACAAATAAACTCCAGACACACAGATACACAGTCAAACTTATAACACGCCTTTTTTGTCGGGGGTTAATAATATTGGGGTGTGTAGGGTCATAACATCTTAGTGCTCCAAAATCATCATCCTCACCTGCTAGCGGTGCACCCTGCTGATCAACGACGAATATTTAATACAATTATTAATGTATTAAATATTTGCACGCCATAGTAAAGGGCAGAGCATGACGGATAATTATTATAATAAGTCTTTACCTATGAAATTGCCGTTTTTCATACAATATTTTTGGAAAACTGAATTTTCCATACTAACGTTTTTGGATTTTTCTCGGGAATGCGAAATCCAAACTTAGCAAAATTTTGTGGGAAGGTTTGGACAATATTAAGTTAATTTTCATCATACTTACTTTATTGAAAGTTGTAACTGTAACAACGCTACAGCAAAAATAAGCAATGAAACGGACAACGGATGAAACGAGCTATATTTGAGCTTCTTTTTCAGCAAATAAATCTAAAGTAAATATGTATTAATTTGACTCAATATCTCCGTTATATGGCCAAGGTTTTAAACAAAAAATAATTTGAGTAATAGCTGTTCAATCAAATAAATTATGAATAAAATAAAGCTTGAGAAAAAATCGGCAATTTCATAGGTAAAGACCTATTATTAGCAGCTGTACTACCATGTTTCTTGCAAATCAACAACTTTGATTTGATTTGAGGCTCTGACGTATTACAACCCGTAAAGGGATTTTTTACTTGATATTGGTGACTATATTCTAATTTTAATTAACATACCTACTCAGATATTGACAAAATCACGATTGTGACACGCGCGGGACGCAATTTTTCAAAGAATAAAATAAAATAAAAAATTGCTAAATAAATTCTCCGGGATTTAAAAAAAAGTAGTTGCCTAAAATAACTAAGTATTTTACCTCCCAGCTCCCGTCCTCTGTTTCACCAGATTTATTTACAAAGAGGGTCCTGTCTGTCCGAATATCCTCTCACCTAATTGACTCACTCCTGTATGTGACGTTTGCAATGGTTCCCAGATTTGTTCGCTTACTGTTTTATTATGTTGTATTGAATGGGATTCTGACGTGTTTTGACTGTGAATATGATTTGTTTGGTTAGGGTGGGAAGCTGGGTTTTATTATGTGTTTTTATTTATTTATATTAAGCATGGATTCGCCCTTGACTCCAATCAAACTCAGGGAAAAGATGCGGTTGAAGATGTCGCGAAAGCTCAACCAGAAGAAGTCTATTCTCTCGAACTTTAAAAATAGTCGAGCTATACAATATACTTACTAATCTACACTAATATTAAAAAGAGGAAAGATTTGTGGTTTTAAAACCCATCATGCTCTGCCTACCCCTGGCAGATCATAGGTGTGAGTATATGTATGTATGTATCTCTTCTTATTTTCTCCTATTACAAAATCAGGAAACGCTTAAACATGATCCAACATTTGGCAAATCAGTTGCATGCACAATGAGACTTCACAATAAGCCTTGACAGTAGATTCCAAGGAAAAAATAACCTTAAACGTAACTACAGAAGTCTCCAATTTTTTTGCATTCGATTGATGTTGAAAATTAATCTCGAATTGCTAAAAGGACGCAAGTCCAAAATCAAATGCAAAATAAATGAAAACTCCTTTTCATACAAGTAGAGTTCAATTTTTCTTGTGTTGGTTTGGACATCTATATCTCTACTACCGATACTTCGAAGCATCGGATATCAGTTCGTCTTTCTCTTGCACTATACGGATGTCAGTGACAGATAGTGGCAAAAATCGGTCGTATGTCAGTCAGACTTTTAGAATAGACGGAAATCACAGTTGAACGATTACTGACTTCATAACGGTTCCCATTAAAACTATGTAGTACATGGAGGCAGGGAACCTGATGGATGACTTAAGTGGCCATTTATCACGAGCGTTTCCGTGCTTCAGACGGTACGTTAAGCCGTCGGTCCCGGCTGTTGTTGATTGACTACAGTCGTTAAACCAAGACAGAGGCCATTTGGCGGTTTGAAAATGCAGACACCCGGGATAGTCAAGTTTACCAATTTCTAGATATACCTACACGATGATGAAGAATAAAATTTAGTTTTTTGAAGTACATGAGGGTTCCTTACGATGGTTTTTCCTTGTTTTTCCTTACAATAAGAGCATCCGTTAGTTAACGACCAAAATATTTGAACGAGTACGTAACTAATTGTTTGTTTAAACTTGATACTAGCTTATTTAGGTACTTACCATCCTTATTCATCCCCATGGCGAGACATTTCTTCAGTCGACAGGCTTGGCACTGATTCCTATGAGCCTTGTCCACCACACATCGGCCGGTGCCTGCTTGGCATCTGTTGGCAAAGAAAAAGTACAAGTAAGAAGACCTGTATAGTGTGTATAGCTTTCCGCCCGGGACTTCATTCCCGTGGGAATTTGGGGAAATTGTGTAGTTTATGTGTTAATCCAGGGTGTCAGCTACCTCCATACCAATTTTTTTCAAAATTGGTCCAGGCGTTTGAGCGTGAAAGAGTAACAAACATCCATACATCCTCACAAACTTTCACATTTATAATATTAGTAGGATAGGATAGGAAGAAGGATGGGACGGGACGGTTTTAAATTATAGTTGGGGAAATTTTAGGGGTATTCTTCCCATGAAACTGAACAATTTTTCCCGAGGAACATCCTCGCTCCATTCCCGCTCCATCGTCGACCTCATCTATGACCTTGGTCAAGATTGAAGTTCAAAAGTTAACCCATCTCTCAATATTTTTTTTTGCCGTGTGGTGATCGGTTCAGAATAACACCACCCCATCTCTTTCCGTGCGTGTCGTAAGAGGCGACTAAGGAAACACAAATGAGACCTGCCTCCTCCTAGTAATCCATCCCAGGCAACGACACTTCATTTTTTTCTGAATCTGAGGTGTCATTCTATGGTCTCATGCGGTGGTAGGCTCTGTAAAGGGCCGTCTGGTTCGCGCCACCCTCCTACCGAAGTCCGACGCCAAACAGCTTGCTGTGTTCCGTCGGTGCGTGGGAGTACCAGTGCCTTATAGGCATTTTCTGGGTTGACTCGCTCCATCGTCGACCTCATCTATGACCTTGGTCAAGATTGAAGTCAAAAGTTAACCCATCTCTTAATAAAATAATTTTAAAAAAATCTATATTAAAAAATTTAGACTTCTCATACAAAAGCAAATCAGTTGATCGCGAAAGTTGTATGGAGAGGCGAAAATATTTTTCATATTCCGACCTATGGTTCCTTGGTTCTGTTTCGTGGGCTTATTCACATCCTTAATTTTCGCTTTCTAATTTAAATCGCCCAATATAAAAAAAAAAAAAACTAAATACTAAATAGAGTGTGCTGCCAGTCAAGGTAGCCGTCATTAAATGTAAGAGGTTTAAATAGTTACAAACTATTGACTGGCAGCACACACTGAACGAATAAATTCAGTCACTATTATTATCCCACCGCTATTTAGACACCATTGGTTAGTGGAATAACCACCCTGGGCTCAATACGACGCAATTTAGGAACTATATTAATTGAGGTGACTTTAAATTAACTAACAAATATTTAAGTCGTTAACCTCCAATCATAATGAATAACTTTACCCAAGGAACCTATTAAACTTTCATAAAATTGTTTTATACTTTCTAAAGCATGATTCGTAGAAGCGGAAATGTTTATAAATAGCAGAGAAACCAATCAAATCAGTGACAAATCCGAAGGAGGAAAACCACTCGGTCAGAGTAACCAGCAAGTGAATGGCAAGAAATATGCTGACCGCTGGACGAGGGGCAGGGAAGGTGATAAAAGGAGCCCGTGTTCGGAGAGCATATATCCTATTAGAGCATACATATATCCTACTGAGGCTCTGTAAGCTCTAGACCTCGTGAGTCACATGGCTGAAATGTGATATTTTAACCCCCTACAAAAAAGAGGGCTGTTAAAACATTTGACGTGTGTATCCGTGTGTCTGGTTGTAGCATCTTATCTCCTAAACCGACTGATTTCGATGCCGTGATACAAAAGCTTTAAAGAATAAGAATAAGAACAATTTATTTGCATGAATACAGTAAATGATAATATTTCGACTCATGTATCCAACCTGCAGGAAGGTGTGCAAATGTCATAAATTAAGTATCTAATCTATCTACATATTTATTTATATTCTGAAAATTCTTTAACACTATAGAAACATTTCTCTTGCAGCCAGCTAGTTATTTTCGTTTGAAAATCTTACTATCTAAAGTTTTAAATTCGTCAGGAATATTATTATACAATACAATACACATGTTAAATACGTTATTCTGATACATGTAGGTGTGGCTCGGGGACTGATATAACTTATGTTTGTACATAGACCTAGCTTGTCGGTTACTTACTTCTGTGACTTTCTTAAAATATTCAGGATGCAACTTTACGAAGCAACACAGATCCCGTATGTATAAGCAAGGCAGAGGAAGAACTCTCAGGTTCATAAAAAATGGCTTACAACTATCTAGGTACCAGGAATTGCATATAGCGCGTATACATTTCTTCTGCATAACGAATGCCCTATTGAATTCTACTTAATTACCCCATAAACCCATAATATTAGTCCATAACTCTACACATCAGTGACAAGCTGTCAGTGCTAACTGTTTAGATTTAGAAACTGTTTGTCTGACGCGTTTTACGGCAAACACAAATCGACCCAACCTACTGCAAACAGAATCTATGTGACCTTTCCAGGCTAGCGATTCTGTAAAAATCAGTCATTGTCATTACACTGAAACCCTATCGACACTCTGACGGCATTATGAGATCAGTGGTCTCACAGTGCCGTCCAAATGATTATCGTTGCAATCTCAATCGTCTCTCAATAGTTTGAGAAAATGGTGGAGAGTTCCAGCCAGAGTCACGTTATTCAGAGACAATACGTAAAAATTTTCTAAACGTCAATGCCACTCAGAAGTAATCACTGTCAGTGACTTGCCATGATGTTATTATCATCTGGGGGCTCGGTAGTGCGTCCTTCCCAAGTAGAGCAAAAACAAACAAAAAAGGCCCCATTTTTTCTCGGAGCCCATTCAGGACATTTTCGAAGTGCGAATGTAACGTTAACCACTTCAATAAATTTTATATGGGTTATAAGTGTTCGTAAGTACCTACCTGTCAAAAAACTATCACACACCGTGTTGAACTCGACTGTCTAGTATCGAACTTCATTTTTTAAACCTACCCTAAAGTATCACTGATTAGCTTTTAAAAATATCTGTAATGGTTCAGTTTGTTGCCTGGAAGAAATAAATCAAAACGGCTGATAAATGGAGTTTTTGATATACTTATATTTTTTGGTGTACAATAAAAAGTATTGTATTGTGTTGTATTGGGGCTAACTGTTTTAGAAAATATAACTTATTTTATAACTCAAAAAAACTTATCTAAAAAAAAGTTCCTTGTTACACTCTGAGCCATTTCATTGAGTCTTAAAATAAATATTAATGCAAAACATGATAAATCTTACTTCATCTGATTTTCGTATTTTGAGCTGCTATTCTTATTTCTAATTGGAAAAATAGAAGTGTATTTAAATAAGTAATTTAATGTTACAGCAGAAAAATTTAAGAAATATATACTTAGAAGATTTTATAGTTTTCCTAAGGGATTATCTTTTGTATTGCGCACTGCCAAGGAGTGGAATTCTCTACCGGCGTCTGTATTTTTGAACTCATACAATCCGAATATCTTTAAAGTACGAGTGAATAGGCTTCTTCTGAGTGAGTTCGCTACATCCTCGACCATATCTTTGCCCTGAGCTAGATTGAAGTCAAGAGCGAACCCATTCTTAATAAAAAAAACAACGAGTTGCACTCCGGGAGTGCCGGCAGAAGTGAAAACTTGAACATTAACGTACCTAGTGCATTAATATTTTATTTAATTTTTTCTATGCTGACACCGGATGAAATCTTGACTTTTGTAGTTTTTATTTCCTATATTTATTCTCCGCCTTACGAATTTTCGATCAGGGTCACGTGTCAGTCACGTGTGCGTTAGTTTTACCCATACTTGAAAGTGCAAAACGCCGCTAAAGAAGTTTTCACTTAAAAAAATTATATCCCACAACCTTTTTAAGTAGAAAAACGCAGTGCGAGCATGTTGCGAGACTTGCTTCTTTTTATATGTTTTTCAATTGGATAGTATTTAAATTGTCAGAATTTCAATTTCTTTATTATTGTTATATATCTAACATAAAATGTACCGAAAGCTTTTAAAAACCAGGTCAGAAATAAGTAAAAGCTTGGAAACAGGCTTCAAATATTGTACTTTTGAACGGATTACGGGTATCATCTGCTGCAGGTCAGTCTTTTTAGTTTTTATCACAAAAATTGCTCTTTTAATTTTTTTGTCTTTATCTTTACAAAATCACGAATTACTCGTGGTTCACGCTTATCTCTTTGCCCTCATAACCTGTGTGACGCTTGAGAAAAACATAATATTATGTTTTTTGGAAAACACAGCAAGAAAATAGGTGCATCGCATTTCTTATATTTGAATTCTTGAAGAAGTGATTACCACTTAGCGTTTATCTGTTTCATACCTAACTACGACGAGAGTCTTAGCTGACCAGTGACCATCTGACCCAGCTGACTTACATATTGGAAATAGCTCAGCATGCTGTAATTATTTATATGAATTACTTTTATAAATTGCAACTTTTATTCCAGGTGTGAGTCGAGGGTTTAAACTTGTAAATAGGGACAAGAATTGAATCTGCACAACAGGCAAGGAGAGGCCATTCAAAAAGTTGATTTTTTTCATGAAAATGAAATAATTATCGGAATATCTATAAAAAGTACGATTGAGCATAGTTTTGCAGTAGTAATTTAATAATGATTCCTAATCTAATAAATTCCAAACATAGAAAGCATAAAGATTATTGGTTTTTCTGTTCCTTTCACCCAGTAGTTAAGTATTCTGAATGTTATCTGTCCTTATATTTACAATCAATGGAAACCTGCATTCATTGCTGGTTGCTGTTCCGGGACTGTATACGATACCTAAAACACTGTGTATGTGTAGTGTATACTATATAATCTCATTCCATACTCTATTTGACTATTCCAGAGCTTTTATACAAACAATCCCTGGGGATTCTAGACAATACCTGATTTCATAATCTTGGTTTCATAAATTCTATAATATAAAAGAAAGTCGTGTTTGTTACAACACTTATAACTCGAGAACGGCTAGACCGATTTTGATCAAATTTGGTATGGAGGTAGCTGATACCCTGGATTAACACATAGGCTACATAATTTTCTGAAATTCTCACGGGAACGAAGTCCTGGGCGTAAAGCTAGTTATAAATAAATAAAACGCCATACACTCAAAGGCCCACATTAAGGTTTTCTCTTGTGTCGTGGGTCCCTCGGAACCCCTTATAAAGACAGACACAAACACCCACGACCCGACAATAAACATCTGCTTTTAACACAAATATTTGCCCCAACTGGGATTCGAACCCAGGACCCGTCGATCAAGAGGCAGTGCCACTACCACTCGACCAAACCAGCCGTCAATTGCTAGTAACATTATGGTAACATTATACAACCTTAATGCAATCTTACTGTTCAGCAAGTACTTGTAACTTCGTTCTTACTTAGACATAGACATACTTCTGTAGAAACTCTAGGAAATAAAATTTTCTAAAACATAAAATTCCAAAATAGAGTCAGAGATGTTTCGGCTTTTACCATCCCATAAGTACCACTTTTCAACCGACTTTAAAAAAAGGAGGAGGTTCTCAATACGACTAAGTTTTTTAGGGTTCCGTGCCCAAAGGGAAAAAACGGGACCCTATTACTAAGCCTCCGCTGTCCGTCCGCCCGTCCGTCCGTTCGTCTGTCACCAGGCTGTATCTCGTGAACCGTGATAGTTAGTCAGTTGAAATTTTCGCAGATGATGTTTTTTCATTGGCCCTATAACAACAAAATTTGTTGTTTTTAGTATTTAATACTAAAAACCAGAATAAAATAAATATTTAAGGGGGCTCCCATACAAAAAACGTGATTTTTTTGCTCATTTTATAGAAAGTCTGTCTGAGGCTGTATCTCATGAACCGTGATAGATAGATTGTTGAAGTTTTTACAGATGATGTATTTCGGTTGCTGCTATAACATCAATTACTAAAAACTAGAATAAATTAAATATTTAAGGGGGCTCCCATACAACAAACGTGATTTTTTTTGCCGCTTTTATAGCGATAATGGTGTTTATAGAGTCCGACTCGCACTTGGCCGGTTTTATAAGTAATAGTACGGAACCCTTCGTGCGCGAGTCCGACTTGCACTTGACTAGTTTTTATTTAATGTTTGTTCTTTGAAAAAATATACTCCTTTTCGAAAATTACTAGTAGTAGTAAATTTTTTTTTTACAAAAAATAAAATTACTTACAAACCAAAACGGCATCAAAATAATTAGTGACGTTTTGGTTCGTGGTAATTTGCTAATAGGCATTGTAGTCCGCGGAAAATACGATAACTGAAGAAATAAATCATGTAATTTTAAAATATTCGAAGTTCCACAGTAGCACGTTTATGCTACGGTACCCCACACGTCATCTTCCTCTGATGAAGAACTCCATCTCGACCATTAAACTTTATGCACTTGTCCTGCAAGTAACTTTCAACCAGGCGCTACAGGTAGGAAGGTACCTGATGGTAAACCAGTACCTCCCTTATCGTCCTCCAGGGTAACGAGTTAAAGGCGTTGTTGATATGAAGACTTGCCGCAATCGCGTCAACGTCGAGCGTGACTGTCGGAAACCGAACTGGTCATTCGACAGGTCGGGGCCGACGCTCCACAAGTGCGTGCTGAACCAGAGGAAATAATTCTTTCGAATAGTTTTCCGGCCTCGTCCAGCAGGCAAATGGGTCGGTATGCAGAAAGAGAATCTGCAGACCTGCCCTATTTCCTCAAGAACACCAATCGTGCTTCTTTTCAGCCCGTGAGAACCTAACATAACCTAAGTTTAATTTCATTTAATATACAAAAACAAGAATTGATCTAAAGACCAAGCAAGCAAGCAATTTTTCATCAATGGTGTTCCTTAGAGATTTTAAAATGTCCTCTTTTCTCGTATCCATTAACATTTCAGAGTTTTATACTGGGTACATCATAGACATAGAAATAAGTTGAATACCACTTTCTAAACCAAAAGTCCTCAATAACCTGTATTTTGTATATACATGAACAGAGGTCAGTGAAGTTTCGAAAGACTTGTTGTAAAGTAGTCATAGACATAGAAAAAATAACTGTGCATGTCATAGACATCTTTATGTCAGTGGTGCATTAACATGACTTCAACTTATTTCTATGTTTATGAAATGGAATAATACTTATATGGCAATGACCTATCATACAACTTATACCAAGTCAGTGTTTCATTGAGAAATCATTGAGAAACGATCGGTGGACATAGACAATGGATTTTGAACGATAAGTTTTCCATTTGGAAGTCATTAAGGTGTTCATTCAGCTTACACTCCACTGACACACTTCTGAGACACAACTTTCACCCTATCGAAACTCAACTGAAACCCTATCGACATCCAACTGGAGTTACAGAATCGAGGCCCAGTTCAGATGTTAGTCGATGTGTATTCCCAATAATTAAAATTGATCCGATTCATGTATCAAATTATTATTATATTGGACTTGTAACTGGAAAGCATTTGAGTTGTATGATAAGTATTGCATAATTTTAGTTTTCTCTATCTTTTATTTTAGATTTATCATTGTAATTGTAATTCCGTTCTTATTGTAATAGCATAGAGCGCACACTTGCTGGTCACATGAATGTACAGCCTTCTACATGATTTATTACAAAAAAAAATTGAGATAAAAAAAATACTCCTTGCTCTCGCCCGCGGTGAAATTTGAATATATTAGACATGACCTCCCGTCCGTGTCCATTAAATAAACGGAAGTCTTTCCAAACAAAAAATCCAAAATCTCACAAAACATTCTCCTATAAGATCCTCACTTTACCGCTCGCCAAAACTAATAAAGATTAAAGATATTTCATTACTAGTAATCCCGAGTAATAGGCTTACGGTTAGCGGTGACATTTGTCGCATTTCTCTATCAATAGAACGATACAGGGTGTTCAGAATGCAAGCTTCGAAGATACAGGGGGTCAAAAATAAAAGAAATAAAATATAACAAAATAAAACTATTAAATGTCAAGAAGAAGCCTATTCACTCGTACTTTTATGTTTTTTAACCGACTTCAAAAAAAGGAGGAGGTTCTCAATTCGGGTGAATTTTTATTTTTATTTTTTATGTTTGTTACCTCAAAACTCCGTCATTTGTAAACCGATTTGAAAAATATTTTTTTAGTTCGGAAGCATCTACTTCCAAATTGGTCCCATAATTTTTTTATCGAAATAGCTTCAGTAGTTTAGGTCATAAATAAAAAAAAACAGAAATTTACGGTCATATATGTGGATGATAATAGGTCATCAATGTAAACGAAGCAAAAATGAAGTAAATCCCTGAGACTTTAAAGTTGTTTTATGGGGCTCCTTTGTGGGGATCTACCGTTTAGTGACCGGTAGCGTATATTACCACCACACATCTTCCCTGCTGTCTGGTAATCGGTTGATAATATCACCCACCAACCCATATATCTTTCATGCCATCAGAATAGAAAAGAATAGAAAAATCTTTATTTTATAGGACATTCAGGATGTCACTTAAAACAAGTCAAGATTACATCTGGCGATCGGTTTGAGAATTGTACTACCCCGTATCTTTCTTGCCATCTTGCGACTGGTTATGAATATCACCACCTCATATCTTTTCGTGGGGTGAAAGTAATTGATCACTATATCGCTCTTCAATCTCGAGTGATTTAGTGCTTTATAATAAACTAGCTTTCCACCCGCGGCTCCGCCCGCGTGGACTTCAGGTTATATCGTGCCCAGCTGTGGGATAAAA
Source organism: Aproaerema taeniolella (assembly GCA_949987775.1). Lineage (NCBI taxonomy): Eukaryota > Metazoa > Arthropoda > Insecta > Lepidoptera > Gelechiidae > Aproaerema > Aproaerema taeniolella. The sequence goes on along the minus strand of OX465268.1, from coordinate 10,162,364 downwards.
TGTAGTGGTTACGGGTAAAACAGTAAATAGGTGAATTCATAGCGGAATATGGTAAATAGAGAGGAATTTTTTTTGACGTCGGCGCCGGTTTGCACAGGACCTAGTTTAATGAAATAAATATTCGCACAAGATTTTTGGCAGTATAAAAACTAAGATAGTTATGCCATGCGAGTAATTGTTCGGCGCCGACGTCAAAAAAAATCCTCTCTATTTACCATATTCCGCTATGAATTCACCTATTTACTGTTTTACCCGTAACCACTACTTACTCGTGAACATAGCTTTAAAAAAATATTTCACCCTTTTTGAAGGCGGGTCAATTTTTTAAAATAATATTTTATTGTATTAGACCAAGTGACAGGTTTAAAAAGAACGAATTGGAAGTGATTGAAGTGTATAAATGGGGAAAAATAAATGAAATATAACCCTTAAATTAAAATGTATGTATTACCCCCGACATAACTCTTAAACGACTGAACAATTTTGATCAAATGTAGCTATAGAACCATCTCGATAACGTCAGTGTCAGAAAAAGGTCCATTTGTTTAGGAGCTACGATGACACAGACATACACACGTCAAACTTATAACACCCCTTTTTTTTGTCGGGGGTTAAACGCGATGCCGGGGCCGGAAGCTAGTGTAGGTATATACGAGTATAATCGGCTAATTTAATTAACCCTGGTGTCAGTTTTCAAATCGCCAAACGACTCCAACATGATACAACGAATGATGTAGTCCATCGACAACAGCCAGGACCGATGGCTAAACATGCCCTTTGCAGCTAGGACAATCTATACACTCACGCTTATAATCCCTTCCGGGGTAGGCAGAGCGTCATGTGGCCCTGGAACCACGTGACGCCTCATTTGACATTCAGTCTGAGGGTTAATAGATGGAATATCAGTAAAGTGGTGATAGAAGGTCAGCCTAGGGCCGTCTGGTTCGCGACCACCCTCCTACCGAAGTCCGACGCCAAACAGCTTGCTGTGTTCCGTCGGTGCGTGGGAGTACCAGTGCCTTTATAGGCATTTTCTGGGTTAACTCGCTCCATCGTCGACCTCATCTTTGACCTTATGGTCAAGATTGAGGTCAAGAGTTAACCCATCTTATAATAAAATAAAAAAAAGCCTTTCGCCCACGAAACAACTAAATCCTCGCCACCCTTTTACTGATTTCTACAGAACGCCTGGGAAGAGTTGGCAGCTCTCACATTCTAAGTTGTTCTTTCACTCTCAGTACAGCGTGGAAGCTAGGACAAGCTGAGATAAATAGCCCACTATGGCTACCCTTCAAGGTTGCTTAACCCCACTGATCGATTTCGAACAGTGAGCACCACACAGCTACGAGCAACGATTAAAACCACTAGAAAGAAATTACACACAACAATAAACAATCCCATCAAAAAATAATACAAATCTGACAACACCGTACAAAACTCAGTATTCCAATACAAAAGTTCAATCAAAAACGGCCTAGCGAATCAATTTGGCGTTACAAAGATACACATGTCACGCACTTGACCATCTATCATAAGGGCGCGTCCACAATAGATTGTATTAGTACGGTTTAAGCGCTCATTCAATGAGGGGCCAAATGTTAACTTGATTTTAATACTATCTGTGAATCTGCCCTATTTTTTTATTAGATCACCAGTCGCCAGTAAAGGGACTTACATGGGTGGCGAAAAAAAGAAAGCAATAGTCTATTAAGTCTCAAGAAAAAAAAAAGTAGTATTTTGGGAAACAATTTAGTGTGAAATGTGCATCTAAGCTGTGATAGCCCAGTTGGTAGTGAGCCAGACTTGTAATCCGGAGGTCGTGGGTTCAAATCCTGGTGCGGGCCTGTACCTCTAAATTCGTCTTTTCAGATTTATGTACGGATTTCTAATTATCACTTGCTTAATGGTGAAGGAAAACATCGTGATGAAACCCGCCCGTCCAAGAAAATTTTCGAAAGACGAGCGGTCCACCAACCCGCATTGGGCCAGCGTGGTGGACTATGGCCTAAATCCCCTTCGTGTTCCGAAGGGAGGACCGTGCCCCTCGGTGGGAAAAAGCACCTAACTGTCGTACTCAGAGATGTCAATTAAAGTTAAAAAGTAATTCAATGTCATGCTATCCTTGTTTATATCAACAAGAGTGAAAGAGATAACATCACAGTTTAATAGTACTTAACTTTAATTGACGTCTCTGAGTACGGCAGTAAGTTGTTCCCGTGGATATCTAATCTAGACTTACCCGAGAAGCGTCTTTCTGAATTCAAAAGCTAGGGCTAGGGCTCTCCATACCATCCATACACTCACACCTATAATCCTTTTCGGGGTAGACAGAACGTCATATACAGGGCTTTAGGTATCTTCCTTTCAATCTCTCGGGTGGTTAATCAGTCCATGAAACTGAACAACTTCCCCAAGGAACATAGGTCAAAATACGAAAAAAAATTTTGATCTCCCATACAAAATGCGCTATAATTATGCTGATGAAGTATGTATAGGTACTCGAAATTTTTTTTTCGTATTTAGAACTATCTTTCTTCCGAGTTTTCCACTTGACGGCACCATGGAAACAAAAATTTATGAAAAGGAGTCATCATCGTGCCGGTGCCGGCGCGGCGCGGGTTGGTGGAAAAACCTGTCATATGATTTGCTTCCCGCCGGTGCCGTGCCGTCAAGTGGGAAAGCGCCCAATGGGCCTTTTTATAATTCGAACGGCACGGCACTGCACTTCAAAATTTGAATTACCATTGCCCCCTATGTTCTCAGCTTCTAGTATTACTATTACATAAGAGGCAATGGTAATACAATTTTGCCATGCCGTTTTCGAATTATAAAAAGGCCCAGTATCCAAAGTAATTATTAATCACCTAGCTACAACTTTTTCGAGTTATTAAAAAAAATGAAGAAAAAGAGATGGCATCAATAAAACGGTAAGCTAAACAGTGAACAGCGCGGAAAAAGGCGACGCCGCCGCCACCGACCGCCACGCCGCGTAAAAACGCAAATTAAATTCACATTGCATCTAAATGGTCCGCAATTGAGGGTGGGATAGACTGTGGGTACTGTTATCAGCGGAGAGAGAGCGGGTGAGGATACAGCTTGAAGTCAAGAAGAAGTTAGTAAGAATAGAATTTATGTATGTTCCAAGGAAAACATCATTTATAGGTATACTTACTGTTTTTAACACTTAGGTCAGTATTACAGAACGCGACTCTGATTCTGATCTATATTTAAGTAGCAGTCGTCTTTGTCATTTTGATAGTAAAGAAAAAAATAATCAATACTCAAGTTTAGATCAAGAGTCGAGTATCCTTCTGCAATAGGTACGGGCCTTAGTCGCAGAAACGTTCTTCAAAGTTAAAGCTTTTTTAAATGTAATGCCGTCCTTGTTTACGTCAGATGAGACGGAAAGTGACAGTATGATATTTGTAGTAGTATTAACTTTAATGGACGTTTCTGCCACTGAGAGTAAGTCAATTTAAAAAAGTAGGTGGGGAGAAATGCGAACCGAAGTCTTTCCAAAGAGAACAGTCGCAAAAACGTTAATGGTATTAGTTTCTTATCAAAACGACAGGTTTCGTAGGCGGCCCTGTTGAACTGTAAGTTTGAGTAGTTTTCCTTCTGCGACTTAACATGTTTCAGAAAAATCTGATGAGTATTATTTACGTGGGGAAGAAACAAACATCCATCCTCAAGAATTTCACGTTTGTGTCTAAGTTTTCAGACCGTCTAAAGACCTCTGACTTGGTCCAACGACTGATGACAGTAGCGAGGAGCATAGATTCAGCCACGGGCGGTAAACCCGCTACTCTACCATCAAAAACCCTCACCCTAACAGGTCACAGATGTAGCAAGAATTAGAAATATGTTCACTGGTAGGATTAAGTGGGTTCAAGTATCTCAGGCCCCTTCTATTGTCATTTTTGGTACGTCACAGATGGGCCCAGAAGTCTGGCTGGTAGTTTTTGATAGGGATTAAGAGATTTGTGTTTTGATCCCGTTTTTAAAAATGGAATATGAAAATGTGATTGTTTTTTGTTTTGTTAAAAAGGGCGCTTGTGATTTGTTACTTTTTGATTTCAAAACTGCTGTTTAATAAGAAATAGGATTATTTTGCTGTAATCAAAACAAACTTAAATCTTTCAGGAATTTGCATGAACACTTTTCATTAAGTACTTACGTAAAAATCGGCGTTTAAATAAGTCAAAATTGAAACAAAATATGCGCTTAAAAAGCTGAAGTGTAATTTATAAAATCGTCAAAGCAATAAAGACTATTTTCAAAATAAAATACTGAAAAAAATTACGCAATTTTTTTAAGCCGAGGGCTAATTTAAGGTATCGATTTCGGATGCACTTTTTAGGTACATTGTTGTATGTGAAATACATTGTTGGTTATAATCATTCTTAGCAGAACCAATGTATGACGAATTAACAAAATATCTTTCAAAATATAAGTACATATACCTACATGTCCCAATGATGAAAGCACCAATAACGGTGACAAATTCAAACATTACATTCTCATGTTAGCTTAGCTGGTGTTCAATAGGTTATATATACCAAGTATTGTGACTGTTTGTGATTGTGACACATTTATAACCACTTGTGACCTCCATTGTTTGTAGAACTTTCTCTTTCAAAATCATTCTATCTTTGTTATTTGATAATTAAGATGTGCGACCTATTGGATGTTAGTACTATTATTTATTCTGTGCTATTGGAAAATGTTCATATGATATGAAAATAATCATATGAACTCGCTCGTAGCCATCGTAGCTCGTAGCCTGTTCGTAGCCTAGTGGCGTTCGCTGATCTTAACCAGTCAGCGAAGTCAAGCAACGCACACAGAGGCAGGGAACCTGATGGGTGACCAAAGTGGCAATAAATTACGAGCGTTTCCGTGCTTCAGAGGGCACGTTAAGCTGTCAGTCTCCGCTGTTGTCGATTGACTACAGTCGTTAAAACCAAGTCAGAGGCCATTGTGCGGTTTGAAAACTCTGACACCAGGGTTAGCCAAGTTCGCCACATACTATACCTACACGATAAGAAGAAGAAGATATTAAAATAATGATTTAATAAAATATAAATTCAATGATCGATGGTTCGGACTCGAAACTAAAGATTGGATCTATTTGCATGTAAATGGGCAAGAATATTGGGAGAATTACACAAACATTCCGAAAATACTTAATTTAGGTTTATACTTTTTGTTTCCTGTTTAGTTATTAGGTTAGTCTGTAAGATGTAGGTTCAGAGATCAGCGTATCAGGTAACCCAATTTTATAGCAAAAAACGCAGCAAGGACCCTTAAAATTAACGAACGACTGATTTTTCAGAAAGTTGAAACCAACCTGCTTTTACCAAACACTCCTTCAGATAGAATAATTTATAAAAATAAACTTAAAATACTCATACAAAATAACAAATCACAAATTAAAATCCACAATAACTTACACCACACGTCAATAGTAGCTACAATCATAAAAAATTTCAAGAAAGTTGAGTAATATATTAACCTACTCCAAAAAGGTGACACAATTCTATTTAAAAACAAAGCAAATAGGCAAAGCAAACATGATGAAATCGAGGTTTCACTTATTATTTCAAGTCGAACTCATCCTAAGGCAATAGGCAACTGAACAAATACGAAACACTAGTCGGCTGATCTAATTTTAAACAAAGATTTAAGAAGCAGCTGATACAACAGTTAATTTAAAGAATAAGGAGTGGAGAGTCAAGAAATGCAACTGCAAAACGAAATTGGTAAAAATGCTGGATTTAGGAACACCAATGGAGTCATTCAGGCTTTGGCTTTTGTCTTCAATTGGTGAGTGGATTTTCGCAGAAACTGTGTGAGTACCTGACTCATAGTTTTCTGATATCTATCCGGAAAAATAAAACAATATTGGTGGACTTGTATGCTTGAATTGAAGTTTTGAAACTAGCTTTGATAAATAAAATTAAAGGAAGACGATTAAAGAATTGAGAATGAAATATCTGAAATAAATCTTCTTTCTGACTAAGAGTCTCTATGAATCTACCGAAATAACTATAATGATGTTGAAAAGTTTACAAATGCAAACACAAATTAAATTGATATAGTTAAGTTAAAAATCAAATGCACGAAGTTACAGTACCTACAGAATCAGGTAAAATAAATAAATACAAAAACTAAACACTGTGCTTTTTTTTTTTTCTACCCTCAGTGTTTCTGTTTACATCGTCTCCGTAAAGGCTTTTCGATAAAAATAGAAAAAGTACATTACAACGCATTATAAAGAAGAAATCTTATAATTAATAGCAAGGGTTCCAACATACATTGGAGACAGTGCTCAAGATTAAGTGCAAAACTACAGTGAAATTAACTTGGTCCTAACTAAACCGAAAAACTGTGTGATTCAAAGTGTCTTCCTCAAAATTAACGCTAAAATACAGTGAGCGGACTTATATAAGCTGCGTAAGTTTGTGTCTCAAGACTATTCCGGAGGATATAAGTGCAATTATGGAGTTATTTGCAGTTAATGTCACCGACGGTGGTGTGTCAAAAGATGGTCGTTAAAAAAACTACAACCAGTAGTCTCCAACGTACCGAATATGACCAACGGCGCTAATAGACCACTTTTTTCACGCACTTTCTTAGAAGTTCTGCCGGTCGAATGGAAACAATGCTAGAATCGTGTGCGGATTGACCCGGGTTCGCGTCCAGCGATTTTGAAGTTAAATTAATGTCTTATTTTTTTTTTATTTTTTTTTATTAATATTGTTCTATTTTTAGTTTTTATACTAATCATCATCTAGTTTTTAAGGTTTATTGATGACATTAAGATGAAATTAAAGTTGTAATTTTGTTTTGCTATTATATTTTATTGGTTTTCTTGACCCTTGCGCCCTTCAGGCTGAATGATTTATTTATTTAAAGAGAGTTGTAATTATTAATGGATGAGCAATTGTATTATTTTTGTGACCAATAATTTCCATACTTTAGGTTGATAGGTAATTCTAGTTTATTGTTATTTATGTTTTAATGAAGCTATTTTATTTTACCGTTTATTCAATGCATTAAATTTTTATTCTAATTTAAGACCAATAGTTAAATTAATGTTATGGTCAGTTATTTTATCAATTTGATTAATTGATTATGATTATGTTTTAATTGACATGTTTTAAGCTAGTTTTTTTTTTACCGTTTATTCAATGTATTAATTTTTTATTATTATTTAGGACCTTAATTAAATTAATGTTATGATCAGTTATTTTATCAATATGATTATGATGTTAGATGTTTAGAGTTGGTTTTGTTTATTTTTGACCATTTCATACTGTTTTTTAAAGCGAATGGCACGAAACTATATTCTTAAAAGCTACCTTATTTGAGTTCTCCCAAAAAAATAAAATAAAAAAAATGTCGCTTACGGTTCCTGACGTTTTTGCCTCATCACCCGCGGATACGGGTTCAAGAGCTTTGACTCAGGACGACTGGTTACGATGTGAAATGTGCTCCGAGCCCAGATATTTCAGAGGCAGACGGGGTCTGAAAGTTCACATGGGTAGGATACACCGTGTCGCAGTCTCACCGTCAGTAAGCCCTACACCTACAAGAGACAATACTCCAGATCGCCGGGACGCTGGTGCTGGGGATGTTACTTCGGGGGTTCCCCTTTGGAAGTTATTAGGAGATTTAAAAAACAATGTCCCTATCACGAAAAGAATCCCTCGCGGTGCTCGACAAGCAGTGGCATCGGCCCTCCGAAAGTGTATCGACGTGGTTGTCTCGAAAAATGACAAAGTTAGTTGGAGAGATTTGTTAACTTTCGTTTACCGCACTCTCAATGTAGATAGCAGTATGGGCTCTTGCTCATTGACCCAAAAAATAAAAAACAACTGCATTACCACTCGTACCGAGGACAATTTCAGCGGATATACACGAAGTCACGTACACAACAACTTTGTCAAGAGTGTAGAGGCCAAAATGAATGATGGTGATATTAAAGGGGCATCTAATTTACTCTTTTCCAGTGATGTGCTTGCTCCGAACAGCTCCGAGACCCTTCGTGAATTAAAAATGAAACATCCTACCCCTATGGCTGACTTTACACTACCAGACCCTCCTGGGGTTTCAGACCAGACTCCCTTGGTGAATGCGGATGATGTTCGGGAAGCTCTATTCTCATTTAAGAACGGGTCCGCGGCCGGACTGGATGGTCTGTCGCCACAGCATCTCAAAGATTTGGTCAGTTGCTCACTAGGCGATGTCGGCAAGAATCTGCTCGAGAGTATAGTTTCGTTGGTCAATTTGATGTTGGCAGGGAAGGTTCATGATGAAGTTACAGAAATTGTTTATGGAGCTAATTTAATTGCACTCAAGAAAAAGGACGGTGGGATTCGACCAATCGCAGTTGGAAGTACTTTCCGCCGTTTGGTAGCAAAGATCTGTTGCAAACATATTGCACCTGAACTTTCGCTTAAATTCCAACCTAAACAGTTGGGGTTTGGAATAAAGGGAGGATGCGAGGCGGCCGTTCATGCCACTAGAACTTTTTTAGGGCGGGGTGCCGGAGAGGTGCTGATCAAGGTGGATGTCAAGAATGCATTTAACTGTATCGATAGAGGCGCCTTGCTGAGAGCCGTGAAAGAACAAGTTCCTGCCATTTATCCATTCCTGTGGCAGTGCTACGCAACACCGAAAAATTTAGTATTCAAAGATCATTTGCTAATCTCTTCCACAGGCTGCCAGCAGGGTGATCCTCTCGGCCCCGCAATCTTCAGTTTGGCGATTCATCCAATAATAACCACTTTGAGTTCAGCCCTTAATTTATGGTATTTGGATGACGGAACATTGGGCGGCGACGCTTCGTCTGTTGCCTCAGATCTGCGAACTCTTGGAGATGCATTTGCTTCTGTGGGGCTCCAGTTGAATTTCAACAAATGTGAGCTATTTTTACAGCCTTCATTAAGCCCCGCGAGAAGAAACGAGATAGTCGAGGAGTTCAACATCTTAGCGCCTGGTATAAGGACAGTATCGAGTGAGTCACTGCGGTTGTTGGGTGCCCCGATTTTTAACGAATCGTTCCCGTCCTTCATAGAGGAACATATACAGATTTTTCGCTCGTCCTCAGAGAGACTACTTAAAATACACGCTCACATGGCGCTTCACATTATCAGGTTTTGCCTTTTTATACCCAAATCCACATATGTTCTACGCTGTACACAGCTTTGGCAGAACGAAGCGCTGCTCGAAAATTTAGACGGTTTGGTTCGAGAAACTCTAGCGTTGGTTCTGAATTGTCAGTTGGATGAGGCAGCGTGGTCTCAGGCGTCACTTCCAATACGATTTGGGGGGCTGGGTATCAGGAGGGCCTCTGCAGTTTCTTTGCCTGCTTTTTTATCCTCGGCTCACGCTGCTGGTCTCTTATGCGGAAATATCCTCAACCCATCATTGGGTACCGTTGAGATCGCAGGGTTAGCGGAGGCAAGGGAAGTTTGGCGGGAAATTTGCCATGAGGAACTGCCTGGTACCCCGCACTCTCAGAGGCAGTGGGATGAGCCGCTATGCAAAACTGCTCTACAGAGTCTAGTGGCTAATTCTGCAAACCCGACAGAGCGAGCGAGGCTGCTTGCGGTGTCGGAGAGGGAGTCGGGGCTGTGGTTGCATGCTCTGCCATCTGCTAATCTGGGCACCCTCCTCGACAATCGTTCATTGTCGCTTATTGTGGGGTTGCGCCTGGGACTAAAAATCAATGCGCCTCACCAATGCGTTTGCGGGGCGGCGGTGAGTGAGTTGGGATACCACGGTCTTTCGTGCCAGAAGAGCGCCGGTCGGTGGGCACGGCATGCGAGCATTAACGATTTAATTCGTAGAGCGCTCGTTTCCGCCGGCGTTCCTTCGGTACCAGAGCCATTAGGCATATTCCGCACAGATGGAAAAAGGCCAGACGGGATGACGTTAATCCCTTGGAAAGTGGGGAAGTGTCTGGTCTGGGATGCTACTTGTGCGGATACCCTGGCTCCATCTCACTTACCGTCGACAACCCAGCGAGCGGGAGCAGCGGCTGCGGCAGCAGAGGGACTGAAGCGCCGGAAGTATTCCGAACTGTTAAATAATTATGTTTTCGTGCCGTTCGCTGTGGAGACGCTGGGTCCGTGGGGTTCGGACGCAAAATTGTTTATGGCGGAGTTGTCGATGCGTCTCCGTGAGGCATCAGGGGACCCACGGGCTGGTAGCTTCTGTGCGCAAAAAGTTAGTATGGCCATTCAACGAGGGAATGTTGCCAGTCTGTTGGGTACTGTGCCTCAGGGGGACGCATTGGATGACCTATTTTATTTATAAGTAGTAATTAATTTATTTTATAATTATTATTAAGTGTAAATTTTAAACTATTTGTAAATGAAAATATATTTCAATTAACACTGTTATAGATGCTAAACTAAATAAATAGATAGTACCTGTAGATGAGTTTCCTTCTGACGCTTCTCTTGAAGAAACCACTGCAGCCATTGCAAGCGAGGATGCCATAGTGCTTGCCGGAGCTCGTGTCACCGCAGACCACGCAGATTAGACCTGGGAGAAGACGAAAATGGTAAATGGTCGTTATAATCGAAAGAAATCCTTTGTTACACAAATTGGTGGGTATTTTTACTGTAGAGATCGTCATTTTTCACTACGATTCAATCCGGTCAGGTGCCCCTCTTAGCTGAGATGGCCGTTGATCCAAACATTGCACCTCTATTATCTTATCTGTCAAATCCTTGATTATAATCAAGCGTACCTCGAATGAGAAAGCACTAGGTAGAAGAAGTTTTTCATCAATGTAAATACTTCTGGGTCAAAAGAGTCTTATGTTGCCGTAGATGTTGATATATAATGATACATAATGATGTTGGTATCCCAAGGGATCGAAGAAATAGGGGAAAACTTCTGAAAGTCTTCGAACTTATGTTATTTGTTACACAGTTGAAAGAATTACAAGAATTTTAAAAATAAAAAGTTGTGTAAAATTTGGTGGAGCATATAACCTTACCTTACATTACACAAAAAAAATTTATCTACTAGAACCCAAAATATACGCTCGGAAATACAGACGTAGGCAGAACATTCCATTCCTTAATAACATAAATCAAAGGTCGGATGCCAACCTGTCTTACCCAAGTGGTTATGCTTCTTAGTCGGTGGGTCTGGCAGCCAGGGCCTCAACGCTGGTGGAGCCAATGCAGCTGCTACTAATGCTGCGGAGGTGGGCGGGGACCATCTTATGGGAGATGAGTTGCCTTCGCCTGTGGACAAGGGTTCAAATGTTACAGTTTATTATAGTTATCGCCATAGAAATTTCAAATTAGTGAAACAAATTGGTTTACTATAGTTATATCCAATCATATTAGAGGAAAATGTACACCAATAAGTACGTAAAATACTGAAATGCATTGTTGCATTAAGCATTATTACGTACGGGAAAAGAAAAAAACCCAGAATCAAGAACAAACTCAGCTTGTCACAGAAATGCTTTTCTGAACCCCTACCGAACCCGAGATACAATAATCAAACAATTGCTTGAAAAAAAAGCAATTCTCGTGGAAAAACAATTGCTTAGAAAAAAATTCTTGCGAATAAAGATGTTTCATTCAATTCTAACAAAAAAGAAATGGTCTAATCTAAGTCCTAGATTATTTTGAAATAATATCTATAAATCTTTCCGCGTTTTCCTTTTAAAATGCAAACAACTTCCATCTAAATTTTAAGTTTCGATGTTAAAGCTGTCATTTCATACACACTGTAGCAATTTCAACCAACTTTATTTAATCATGATAATATTAATGGAATAACTATTACAAATCACACCCCTTCATTGTAGCCACTACTTATACACTTTATAAAGGAAGGGGCCGAGCGTTCACCCTTGTGGAACTCTACTGGTTTTGACGCAACTGCCAATTTATATTGACCTCTTCAGCAATAAAATGTGGTCAGAGAGTAGGGTCAAGATGTGATGGCTTTTCCTTAATGTGGCAAATCAATTAAGTGATTGGGAGCAGATGAAGTAATGGGGAAAGGATATGGGAATGCGATATGTTAAATCTTTTTGATCGTGTTGAAAGATTTGGAAAGGGTTGCAAAATATAATCATTTCGTTTTGAGGATTTGATTATATTTTATACTAGCCGTGCTCATCGGTTTTACCTTTACCCACCGTTTACTAAACTTGTACCTCCTTTCAGTTTAGTGTTCCCTTTGACTTATTTTCTTTGTTTTCGACTATTAGGGGCCTAGTTTTCACAATAACTTGGCTTGGCTTTTTTTGCATTTGCAAAAAGAACTTCCAAATCGATTTTTTGTGTCAAAACTGTATAAAAAGAACAGTTGAAATTAGGATATAAGAATAATTTTAACAATTTTTTCATTAAAGAGCCACCCTTGCCTTTTTTGTCTGTTCTTCCCGGGGGGAAGACGGCACCTTCGCAAATAGACATAGACTTTGACTTATTTTAAGCAACAACGTATCCAAATGTATTCAAAAACACCTTCGTTCGTTCAAACACATATCAAACTCTTAAGCTTTAATACATTATGTTTCATCTAATAACCCTCAGAATGTATGTCTCTGGCATCAAGTGTTCCTAGAACCACTGATGCTTTGCCTATAGGCGTAATCATAGGCGTGACCGTATGTATGTATGTTTACTACGCAACAATCGTCACCAAAGAGCCGCCCCGACAATGCAATTATCGCGAGATCTTGTTAACTGTAACTCGCATCCAGTACTGCCGTGATTGCGTTATTCATTTACCAACATTGATTGTAGAGCGCATTCTGAACACGTGTCTGAGTTGGCTTTTGAAGAGATAGATCGGACATAAGGTAATATTTACATTTAAAATTAGTGGTAGTATCATGCTGCAAATGCTACATGCTGTATCAAAGCTGGACTGCATTGAACCACTATGTGCACACATTGTCAGGGTCTTAGTTGCTTCAAAAGACTCTAAAAGATAATAATGTCGAGGCTGATTTGTTTTGAACAATAACAAATTTTTTGGGAAACAATCTTCTTCTTCTTAACGTGTAGAGTCAAGTGTGTGGCGATAACTTGGTTAACCCTGGTGTCAAAGTTTTCAAACCGCGCAATGGCCTCTGACTTGGTTTTAATTACTGTAGTCAATAGACATCAGCCGGGACCGACAGCTTAACGTGCCCTCCGAAGAACAGATAAATTACTCGAAATAAATTACCACTTTGATCATCCATCAGGTTATCTTTAGATTAAGGCTTTAGATCACCCTATAGTAGGTGACTATGTCAGCCTCATTGAAGACTCGCAATTTAAGTGTTTAAAACTGGTGAAAATAACCGCGAGAATATAAAATAATAAGAAATAAGTAACTCCAAAATTTTAAAAAAATTTATCACCCTCCAAATTCATAGCTTAAAAGTCTTCAATCGCTAAACCACTTTTGATAAAACATGAGAACCACCCCTGGAAATCCAGCTTTTAAAAAACTACTCTCAAATCGGTTTACCTAGGTACTCCTTTTGAAAGCAACGTTGCCATAGACAGACACACACAAAGATCAAACTTAACACCCCTCTTTTTGCGTCATGGGTTGAACGTTTAATTATTTTTTGCAAAATATCACAATGAAATAATATTCAATAAACATACCTCTAAAATTAAAATTATTTTATTTTATAACTTTCGAACAGCTAAACCAATTTTGATCAAATATAGCTTAGAAACATCTCAATTACGTCAGCTTTTAAACAAAAAAAACCTCATCGAAATCGGTTCATTCGTTTAAGAGCTACAGTTCCACAAACAGACACACAGATTCACACGTCTAACTTATAACATCCTTATTTTTTTGTCGGGGTTTAAAAACATGAAATGAACCCCAAAGTAACAAACACCCAGAAATAAAATAACCATCGGACTCATCCGCAATATGTGCACAATATAAAATCAATATGAGACGTGGATCGCTCCTCTGGGATCACGGCGCGCACATGGGACCCGCCGGTGTTGTGATGGCATTAAATCATTTGATTGATATTATGATGTTATGAGAGGGTATCCGTTCGGTTTTCGGTTAAGGGCAAGTGAAATTCGAGTTTGTTTTTTGGGGGTTGGTGTCTTCTATACTACAAGTTTTTTTTTTGGTAAAATCCCTTTGGGAAAGGCATAGGAATGTCCATACAGGTCTTAAATGTATTTCTTCTGAATAAATTCCTCCTGTTCTCCGTAAGCCGATAATGTTTTGTTTACAGAGAAGTATGGCGGCGATGAGGAGCACTGCCGCGGGATCTTTGTCGCATACACTGTTTCACTTGAATTATTTTATCACCGCACTGTTTTAAAATTTCGTGCACAATACATTATACATACACTCTTTAATGTAGAAAATAAAAAATCAATCGGCACAGCAACCACCAACGCCGAGCTGGCTAAACTTAAGTTAGGTTATGTTTAGTTTAGGCCACTAATCTTCAGTTTTTAGCAGGCTAAAATAAAACTAGGTGTAAAAAAAAACAGAGTATGAATCTGTATGCCTGGACTCCAGGGTGGCTATTCCACTAATCATGGCGTCTGACTGGCGGTTGCATGACAATTGTTGCTATTTTATTTACATGATCAGGTGGTGGGATTGAGAACTTTTATTTCATACGTTTGATGACGGGTGCTTTGACTAGCGGCTCCACCGCCAACTCAATGTTGATTCCACCGCTATTGAGAAACCATCACCGAAACCAGAAACGATACCTGAGTTTCTATGTCTATGAGTGACTAAAGAATAGACACCCAGGGTTTCCGCGATCAAAACTGGCAATGTAGGTATTAACATTATTTTTTAAGCAAGAGACAGATTAGTCTCCACACAGACGAAGTCACAGGCGAAAAGATATACCACAAAATCCCGTCATGATAATCCTTTATCAAACCCAGAAAAAGTTCTATAACAACCTCAAAGTTCGTCTCTATAAGGGCAGGCGTTTAAGCGCGGATTTGAGAGGTCTAAGAGGGTGGGTAGAGGGGCGGGGGAGGGAAATTAATCAGAGAGGCTCAAGGGCTTGCCGCGTCAAAAGAAAAGCAAATAAAACGGCAAGCGACAAAGTTTTCTCGTGACACTCGCTTCGGGAGGTGTGGAGAGGACTTTTGTTGTATATTTATAGTTTGTGTTGATTTCTTCTTAACTCAGTTTCGTTTCTTGGATTTTGGTTTGATAACACCTTTAGACATAGAGACAACAAAACACCTCCCTAAACTAAAGCTAACTATACCTTCAAAGAGAGGTACATTAACTTACGAGTTTACAATCAACATTGAGTTCGAATGTTAATTATAACTTCGCCCATTTACTTCCCTTTTTTCTCATTTAAAAACTTCCAAGTCTTTACGTTCCATGACTGGAGTAAGTTCGTCGCTCAAACGAGATCCGGAGTGGAGCGTATATTTAATGACTTTCGTGACTTATGCTAGCAACAAGGCGACTTGACCAGGTTGGATTATACCACTTTTTTTGTAATAAATACTACACACTCAAAAGTCGTGGGGTCCCTTGAAATATACACAAAAACAGACACAAACTAATCCTTCTAATATTATAAATGCGAAAGTAAATCTGTCTGACTGTCTGTCCGTCTTTCACGCCTTAACAACTGAACCAATTTTGTATAGGGATAGATTAGAGCCTGGGAAAGGACATAGGTTACATTTTATCCCACAGTTGGTCACCTGTAGTCCACGCGAGCGGAGCCGCGGGCAGAAAGCTAGTTTTCTATAAAATTAAGCTATTTTTTTAAAGAGTTATAAAAAAATCTCGCAAGTCGACTCCACAGCTCCTGTCCTGAGTGGCGCGCTCTCCAACAAACATTGATTTATCTTGATACCCAGGATTCCGTTCCCTGACTTCCAATTCCCCCACAAATTTTATGTGTCTTATAAAATTTTCTTTTATGTCTCTTTCTCGCCGTTACCTATCTTTCGTGCGTAAGTGGGATTGTCGCAAATGGGAACGCGTAAAGCGTACGGCGCTGTATGTGGTTACGTATGTAGACGACATACTTTTATGTATCGGCTTGTATACAGTTCGCTGTTGGTTTTTTTTCTTTTCTCTTTCTTTCTATTTCGAAGGACTGTAGGTATAATCAAGTGTGCAGCAAACTTGATTAGCCGTGTCAGAGTTTTCAAACGTACAAATGGCCTCTGACGTGTCATTTTTTTAACAATTTGGGTTCTAATTATGGATTGAGTGATACTACATTTACACGTAACGTTATCTACTTGCATAGGCATTGATAGTGTTATGATGTTAATCTTTGGACTTTGGATTTTGATGTTTAGAGTTGTGAAACTTCACGCTGAAACTTCACTTTGATTGCGCGAGGGTCCCGCGCAAAGGCTTGCTCGCCCTATGGCGTTGTCAATATTGACATTTTGACATAGGACCGCGGTGTTGTCGCGACGCTGTCGCGACGCTGTCACTATCGTACTCGGCCTGCAGAGTTCCATTATGTGTACTACCCGCTTGCACTGTATTAGACTTAATATTTAAGAGGAAACGCAATAAAATGTTAAGTTTTTTTTCCAAATCTCAAGTTCTTTTTTTACAGAATGTATCCTAAGAAAATAAATAGAAATAGAAATGAATGAGTATAAAATCATTCGTAGTTATATGCTACGTAGCAAAATGAGGGCGTAGCTATAGCGTGTAGCGTCGTTTGTCGTAGCGCTACGGGAAAATATTCATGTTACTTTGACTGTGTTATTTTAATTATTTAGAAAAATGTAATATAAAATTAGAAAATGAACTAGCTCAACTCAAACGAATTCTTTTATTTTTAAGTTTTTCGAACAAACAAAAAAATAGTAGCTTAAAAATATGTGAAAAAAACAATCTGCGGCAAATAAAATCCAATAAAAACTTTATTCAATTCAAAAATTACCTTTCATCAACTCTGGACTGCGAGTTAAGCCAAATATTCAAAATGCGAACGCATTATTCGAAAATGAAATTTCAAATCCCTCGCTCGTATTGGCTTATTTCGTATTCGGAACACTCGCTGACCGGGTAAAGTGGCAAATCATGGAGCGGCTGAAAATCAGTCAAATAGACCCAGAGTTACTGGCTGCCGTGGGCTGAATAATAATGAGCCTTTTGCCTGCTTAAAAAAAAACAGAAGAAAAATGGCGGATAGAGTAGAGAAGTCTTGGGAAATAAATTGTTCTTGGCAAGTTTGCTGTGGGAAAAAATAAAATTTAGGTGATTTTTATTATTCTAAAGTAAATAGAACTTAATAGTTATTGTTAAAAAACAGTCTTTTACTGTCTACTTTTTTCAAAATGCTTTTTTAGTTTATTAAACTAATGGCCAGTTTGAGCGAGTTTTTATTTTTATTTATTGTAAGATGGATTACTCTTGACCTCAATCTTGACCATAAAGGCCAAAGATGAGGTCGACGGTGGAGCGAGTTAACCCAGAAAATGCGTATAAAGGCACTGGTACTCCCACGCATCGACGGAACACAGTAAACTGTTTGGCGTCGGACTTCGGTAGGAGGGGGTGGTCGCGAACCAGACGGCCCTTTACAAAGCCTACCACGCCGCATGAAACCATAGGACGACACCTCAGATTCAGAAAAAAATTAAGTGTCGTGGCCTGGGATGGATTACTAGGAGGCAGGTCTCATTTGTGTTTCCTTAGTCGCCTCTTACGACACCCACGGAAAGAGATGGGGTGGTGTTATTCTCAACCGATCACCACACGGGATAAATGGTTCTGACGTTGCTTCTTGATCGACTCGTCCACGCGAGTCCCGGTCGGTCGGGGCAAATATTTGTGTAAGAATAATATAAGTATGTTTTTTCTTGGGTCATGGGTTCGTGTCTGTCTGTTTGTATGTTCCAACAAGAGACCCTTGTCGTACAAGGGAGAACCTTAGTGTGGGCCGTTGTGTGTGTAGCGTTTTGTTAAAACTTATATTGAAAAAAAAACTTTATTTAATGTATTCTATTCTTAGTACTGGTGGAACAACATCGGCTGCGACCGCTGAATCTATAAACTCTCTGATTTATTAAAGGGCATCGTGTATGTCACCGTAATATTGTCAAACCCGTCATATTGAGATTTAACTTATTTGTGAACTGTCCCATTTTTTTCACGTTGACGGACTTTTGTATAATATTAACCCGTCGCGTGCTTGTTTACGCCGCGTGCGATACAAATCTCGTACAGTATCTGCCGTACTCAGAGACGTCAATTAAAGTTAAGAAGTAATTAAATGTAAGTTTAATAGTACTTAACTTTAATTGACGTCTCTGAGTACGGCAGTATGTGTTCAAAAAGCACGCGAGCGCTTAATGCAACCTTATCTTACCTAACCTAACCGAACCTAAAAAACCTAACCTAACGTATCCTAATAATTAAAGTCTCTTATGTAATTTTACTAGGCTAATTCAAATCAAATTCATAATTATTGTTTACTAGTAAAAACCTAAGGCTAAGCAATAAGCATTATTAACTTAGAGCGAAAATAACAAAGGTGTCTGAAGTAGCTTAACTTTATACACCTGTATCTCTGGCAAAATGGGATCTTTTTTTTTAAACAAACATTTAAAATTTAAGTTTTTAATTATCTTAATATAATTGTATATATAATTGTGATTTCTGTAGATAAATTATAATATTACGGTTTTTACAACTTTCCGGTGACATGTAATCACAATTCATACAATGTTAAATAAACTTGCTCTTTTCTTTGATTTCAGTCGAAATTATTTCTTACTCAAAGATTTCCTGTAAGAATTTTTTTTTGCTAAGTCTTACGTTTTTAACCAATAATAATAATAACTCATTTATTTCAGACAATAAATCCATACATTACAATAACATGAAATAAAAATAAAATAAAATCAAATCAAAATGAAACCAAAAAACAAAAAAAAAATTAAACCTAAAATTTAATCAACAAAAAAAATCAAAAAACTATGGAATCTGCTCACAAAATTTACACGGGAATCGGTTTGGTAACGTGACCTAAGCCGGACAACAGCCGGACATCTGGCATTTTCACCAGCTAAAACGAAGACGCTTCGCGCTCGCTCGGTCAAACATGTATTTAAAAGTTAAGGTAATTTTTTAAAAATTAGCAAGTGCTCTCCCAATGCAGGGCAAAGGCCTCCACTCGTCTCCTCCAGGCGTCACAGTGCTGTAAAGATAATTAGATAAAAGATTTACCTGAGATTCCTCTGGTATCTTGATGCTCTTGTGTAAGTTGTAAGGGAGTTTGAGCAATTTCCATTGTTAAAATCGTCTTTGATTCACTTTTTAATTTAGATATCTTTTAAATTAATTTATATGGGAATTATTAACTAAAAACTCTATACATTTCCTCAGTTCTGGCTAGATTTGAAGTAGGTAATGTGATGTTTTGATTAATATGAAAAGTACAGGTATTTGTGCAGCTGGAAGTAAGTTTTTTTTTAATTGGAGTGCTCTTTGAATTTTGGGAGCAAACATTAATTAATTGTACACAGAAAAAATTACACAAAAATAAGTAAGTAGGTAATTAATTTGTACGGCAATTTTTAATGCACTTTAAATGTTACAACGTGAAAAATCATCACAATATGCAACCGAAAATTCGCGCTTAAAAATGGCGTTTCCCTCCAAATTGTCAGTCCAATCAACACGTTTGACGTTTTACTTTTTTTGGCAATGAGCCGCGCGCGTTATGCCAATGCTGGAGCACTTTTGACGCGGTATGCCACCGTTTGGTGTGAGCTTGGCTCGAGGGCGGGGCATAGCTCCGCCCCATTGCTTTTCGCATCTGACGCGGGCCCCCAGACAGGGGGATACTTCGATTTTGGGTCAGCTGTTAAGCGTCCGTTTTAAGCTTTAATTTGTGGCATTACGCCGCTGTACCGAGCCACCATTTAGAATAATGACGTCGTAGATTTTACGCGGGAATGGAAAGGGTATTTCGCCTTTCGATAACAGCTTCGATTGTTGTTCTAGATTAAAAGATAATAAGGAATTTTCTTTGTGTTGTCCACAATTTATTGTAAAGTATTGTAAGGCTAACTTACCTACTCTATTATGTTTCAGCTTTATAGTAACATACTCCGTTTCAGCTCTATCGTGGATTCTTAATTTAGGTAACCATGTTTGTACCTAATTCATTGGTTTAATTTCATTGGTAGATAAGTAATTAACCTAGTAATTGCAATTTAATTGAGGCGCGTGTAAATTTCAAATCAATCTTTCCTACGTATGAATTAAACAATTTAAAATTTTTTTCAACCAAAGCAATTCATTAAAAAATCAAATGCAAATTCTTAAAAGAACAAAGCTACATAATATGTACATTAGTAATTCAAAACCACGAGTACACATAACACGGCAATGACATTTGATATCCCGGCCAATAAGAACGCATAGAAAGCGCGGGGCGTGGTGAAAGTGCCGTCAGAGAGGAAAAGTCAACAGTTTTCCCGCGTTTTCATTGGCGCGTCGCAATGACATTTATGTGCTTGGGATATGTGCAAATTTAAAGTAATGTGCAAGAGATGCAAGTCTGTCATGGGAAAATTGGCATGAAGGAGCCAGGTTTTGAATGAACCATTTGCATTATTTTGGTAGTTTAGGAACGGATTTGGTTGGTGAGTTTATTTTTAAGTTGCAACATCTGATTTCCTGTCACCCTCAAACATAAAATCACCAACCCTTAACCTACAGTTACACATGCTCTAGAATAGCATGCTAAAAGCGTGCTATTAGTATGCTTAATATGAGCATGCTTATGAACTGTTTACATTTGCTAGCAATAAGCATGCTTATTTTTAAGTATGCTCCTGAATAAGCATGCTCAAAGCCATCATACACATGCTCAAAGCGCTAAAAGCACGCCCCCTTCCACCCGCGCCGCAGGTAGCATGCTCAAAAATCGAACGCCCGTGGAAGTACTTAATAAAAATGTAACGCTCCTTTGTTTAAGATTAAAGCTACTTAGTTGTCAACCCGCGACTTTCGTCCAGAAGAGTAGCCTATGTCACTCTCCAGCCCTCCAACTATCCGTGAGCTAAAAAAAATTAGCTTGATCCGCCGACGAAAAGAAAGCACAACGTGGTATAAATACCAAACCCAGCCAAATTCTTTGCATCAATTCTTAGTGTTAATTCCGGAAAATACAAGACGCATTTTTTATACCAAAAGGCACACTAACAACTCAAAAAGAACTAAATAACTATCATAGTCTCATCCTCATGTGTCTTCTAGGTTACTATTCCAGATATTCTCGAAGTACTTATGTTCCTGGATTTTGCTAGGGTAACGCATGCACAACGTGCCTTGTGATGCACCGCTCTGTATTTTCGGCCAGTGCGGTGGACCGCTACTCTTTACCTAGCCAGTGTTATACATGTAATAAGGCAAAGAAAAATTTCACTAAAAGGCGTCAAAATGCGATCAGGCGTGACACTGAACTTTAAATAACGATTATAAAATTACTATAAAACAAAAAAATTATCTGACTGCTGTTTGTTACTCCTTAGACCTTAAATGATTATTAGATTTAAAATAATTATTGTATTGTATTGTAAAATCCTTTGTTACACATCAAACAAAATAAAAAAAAATTGGAATCAAAAATATAACATAAATTCAAGGTACAAAGGCGGACTCATCCCACAAGGGGATCTCTTCCAGTCAACCTATAATTTGTTATACAGGCCAACCTGCTGAAATTGCCATCCCTTGAATAACCCTGCAAAATGTTATAAAAACCTACTTATACTTAACTTAATACTAGTTAAACTTAAGTAACTGTTTATTGCTAGATTTTTGAACCAACTTAAGGCTTAAAACACTTTGACCCAGTTTCAGAAACGTGCATTAAAGTTAAAGTATCTTTAAAGGTTATACTGTCACTTCCTGACGTACACAAGGACGAAACTTTAACTTTAATGATTATTTCTGCAACTAAGCGTTACTTTTTACCATTAGTCAACAAAGTCGACCACTTACAAAATATCTATTGGCATAAATAAATTATCTTAGGTGTAAGTGTTTATCTTTAGAACTTTTACTTCTATTTTCGTAGGTAGCTTTCTCTACAAAAAGGGCTCTAAATGTCACAACGAAATAGAATCCCAAACCCAATCTAATAAAAATTCATGACATCAAACCGTTCAGCTCAATACACGAAAATCCTTTCGCGAAATCCCTCCGAAAGGAACCCCAAAAACTACCCACAAGTCAATCGCCAAACTCCGTTCTGTGAAACGGCTTTCCACCCCCACTCACCCCAAGGGGGTTTCCCCCTAACCCGACCTTTTTCCTCCCCCGTTTGCCCCCGAATTACCGCTCACCCCCTAACCGCGGTCCTCAGTGACAGTTCAATAAAGCACGACGACCAATCGTGGCAAACGTCGCCCGGTATAAGCCAATAGGATTAACGCTACACGCGTCTCTCTCTAACACATGTGGAATCATATGTCGGCGTCTTTCTCCCACTCACGGTCTGCGGATTCTTGATTCGATTGAGATTGAATTCTTTATTTGAATTTTCTTTTGTTTTTCAGTTCGTTGAACGGGTCTACATTATTGTTTGTTGTTATTGTTAAGTAATATAACCTACGCTCATTTATTGTTTTCGTTTGTTGACTAAAGTTTTTATTCGCTGTTTTGCATTGTTTACGATTAACACCACTGCATTTTCCAGTATCTTTCGTAAGAGTCGACTACGGAACATCGAAAGTCAGAATTGTCATCGCCATTTTAAATAGAACTGTTGTTTAATAACAAGACATAATTAATACATGAGCTCATTCCGCCTGCCCCTTTTTTCCATCGGACGTCCAGACGCACTGCGGGGTCGCCCTTATCTCGTCAAGATCCCTCGGATACGTACTGAGCGCTATTCTTCATCTTTTATATTGCGCACTGCCAGGGAGTGGAATTCCGAGTTCATACAACCCAAATATCTTTAAAGTGCGAGTGAATAGGCTTCTTCTGGGTGAGTTCGCTACATCCTCGACCACATCTTTGCCCTAAGCTAGATTGTGGTCAAGAGCGAACCCATTCTTAATAAAATATAATTTTCCACGTTAAAAACGTATGAGTCACCGACTTCAATCTCAACAACAGTTCGCACAAAGTAGATATCTAGTTTTTTGCGGACTACAATGCCTATTAGCAAATAACTACAAACAGAAATGTCATTCATTTATTTAGATGATGTTCTAGTTTGTAGTATATTTTGTTTTTGTTGATTTTTTTTAAAAGCGCTGAATCATTTTCGATAAAATTTATATGGGACCTCTTCAGGAGTATACTCTTTCGAACAAATAAAGAATTTTGAAAATCGGACAACAGTTGCCGGAGTAATCGCGTAACAAATATACAAAAAAAAAATACAGTCGAATTGAGAACCTCCTCCTTTTTTGAAGTCGGTTGAAAATAAAAAATATGTTTGAGATGTGCTAGGTTATACCATCTTAGTGCTCCAAAATAGTCATCCTAACGTTATAGGGGTGCACCCTGCTGATCAACGGACGAAGCTTTGGCCGATTACAACTCTTAACCCTTCCAATCTTGATATTGACGACGTCGCCATTCTCTATTTTAATATCTATTAAACTACCTACTAACAGAATGTAGCAGCTGCCAACTCTTCCCAGGCAAAAGTCAATAATAGGAACGCGAGGGTTTTGCTGTAGTGGGCGAAAGGCTGACAATCAGTGCATCATGTTTTATCTAATGACCCTTAGAATTTATGTCGAATGTGGCATCAAGTGGTTCTGAACCGCTGTTCCTCTGTCTAACCCGTGTGGGATTACCAGGCCCCTCGACCATATCTTTGCTCCTTTTTTATTATAAAACAAGAAGCGTTTTCTTGACCTCAATCTTGACCAAGGTCATAAATGAGGTCGACGATGGAGTGAGTTAACTCAGAAAATGTCTAGGTATATTAAGGTACTCCTACGCACCGACGGATCACAGCAAACTGTTTGGCGACGGACTTCGGTAAGAGGGTGGTCGCGAACCAGACGGCCCTTAACAGAGCCTACCTCACGGCATGAGACCATAGGACTCCACCACAGATTCGAACAAATTGAGGTGTCGTTGCCTAGGATGGATTGATAGGAGGCAATCCTCATTAATTTGTTTTCTTAGTCGCCTCTGACAGATGGGGAGGTGTATTATTTTCAACCGATCAGCACACGGCCCAATGTGGTGTAAATCATACTATATTATAAAACAAAGTCCCCCGCTGCCTCTGTCTGTCTGTCTGAACGCGATAAACTCAAAAACCACTTAACGGTTTTTTATACTGTTTTCACCAATGGACAGAGTAATTTTTTTATGTGTAATTAATTCCCGAAATTTCCACGGGAACGAAGTTCTGGGCGGAAAGCTAGTATACCTATAAATATTAAAAATAAATAAAATTTTGCGAACGAAGTCGCGGACAAAGAACAAGTGATAATAAACCTAACCAGAGCATTGATAAAATAACTGAACATCACAATAATCAAGTGGTAATGGACAGATGTCATTGCCAATGCTTATTTTAATTCTATACGTTGAGTGGGACAGGGCCGTATTAAGGAGAAAATATTCGGGGCCTAACATCGAATGAAACTGTAGGTACCTACTTAGTTGATTGATTTATAATAAATTAAGTATGTAAAGTTAACATGCTCTAAATGTCAATTCTTGATTGATCTTTTCCAGTAGATAAACGAAAAACACTGATTAATTTGATTCTCAAAGCTTACACGTGACTATTTACAAATAACCGCAATCTAGATATTTTTTCAAATCCAGATCAAACAAAGCGTGTTGTTAGCTTCCCATAAAATAGAGATACTTACCTAACTAATGAAAATCCGATGCCTGAAAGCAATGGGCTATGTACGACATTTTAAAAATATTTTTAATTTCGTTTAATTTTTTATTTAATATAAAGGAATAAGGTCCCGTTTCCTAAAAAAAATATATAAAAAAATCTATCTTTTGAAATAAAAATATAATAATTAAAAGTTTCTCAGTAGGGTAAACTAATCATAAATACGGCATTATACAATCGTGTCTTTGCCAAGCTGTCATGTCAATAAAAAAAAACATGACCTATTTCATTTTGTATTTGGTTGTTTATTTTTGAGTTTTATTTTTGCTTTTGGTTAATTTTTTCTGAAGTCTTTTACTGCTACCGCATACCGGATTACGATTTAACTTTGCACGGACTTGTAGTGCTAGATTTGACTGATTTTCTCACGACTACACCTTATTCATACCGGACTCCGAGAACTGCTTCAACGATAGTGATTAATACTCTTCGGATTTGTGGAATAACACTAATAACGACAGCGCAGCAGGCTTTGCTACTCAACATGGCATCTGACGAGTTACAGCGGTGGAGAGAACCAAAAAGTGTTTTATACCTCTTTGTTCAAACACTGACATTAACTCACCAGATTTGACGTTTGTTACCATTCCAAAGAAATTGAAAGAAAGTTGATGTAAAATGGTTGACAGGAATTGTCCCAAACGTCCACTTTTTTGCTGTGAGGATCATTTAAATGTAAGTACATTGAAACGTATCTCTAGTTAGTCTTTAAATGTTGAACTTACACTCAAAAACGCAACGGTATAGGTTATATGTCAACCAACTGTCAATCGTTTTTTTTTTTTTTTTTTACTTTGGCAAAGGAGTTAATCTGTAGAATGCTGTAATAAGCAACAAATCGTAACCAAAATTTTAAAAATTAATTATTTTTATATCTATGATCAAAATTATTTGATATATTTTTTACTTGAATATGGGACCTTTTTATTTATTTATTTATTTAACAGTTTATTGTACACAGGAAAAATCACAAATGTTACAGACAAATAGAAAAACGAACACAAAAGGCACAGCTTATTTCTTTAAGAAATTTCTTCCAGCAGACCTGGGACAGTGAGAGGCGTAAAATAAATAAAGACAGACGTGCACAATTAACCACTGAAATCTAAATACTAATATAAACTACATAAAAATACAACTACACATATATATAATATATAAATAATTTATATAAATACACAGACATATTAAGTATTTTATACATACATAAGCAATACATATAATATTATGTTCACTATACTGAAGGGAAAGCAACAGATACATAATGTTCCTTTAATTTATTTCTAAATATCGGAAGTGTCTCGGAATTGCGGATGGGGTAAGGCAGTGAGTTCCACAGTCGGGCTGCATGAACGGAAAAGGAATAGGAGTAGAAGTCAGAGTGATGGGAAGGGATACAGAGGAGTGACCTAACGGAAGGACGAGAGGGCTGGTCAACAGGTTTTGAAAAAGAGAAGCGCTCGCGAAGGTAATTAGGATAAGAAGGATTATGAAGGACATTGAAAAGAAGAGAAAGGAGGTGAAGATTTCTTCTTAGACGAATAGGGAGCCACTTGAGTTGCTCGCGATATCGAGAGATGTGGTCGAACTTACGAAGTCCAAAGATAAAGCGAATGCAGAGGTTCTGCAGACGCTCAAGTTTATTCACGAGCTCCTCAGTGGCATCAAGGAAACAGGAATCAGCATAGTCAATGAGGGGGAGGATAAGGGATTGAGCGAGAGTGATCTTGGTTTTTAAAGGTAAAAAGTTTTGGAGCCGTTTGAGGGAGTGAATTGAAAAGTGAACTCTCCTACTGAGTCCAGCAACATGCGCTGACCAAGAGAGATTGGATTCAAGCATAAGACCAAGATTTTTCGCAGTGTTGGTAAACTCAATAGGAGATCCTCTATAGGTAATCAAGGGCACACTATCCAAAACAACTTGGCCTAACATATACCTACTACCAATTAACATTGCCTGTGATTTTTTAGGGTTTACAAGCAACCCAAAGGAATCAGCCCAAGAACAGATCCGATTGAGATCATCGTTGATGTTATGGATGGCAACGTTAATATCACTGACATTAAAGTGAAGATATAGCTGCAAGTCGTCTGCGTAGAGATGGAAGCTGGATGATATTAGCGAAGTAACAGAATTAATAAATATTGAAAAAAGAAGAGGAGAGAGGACGCCACCCTGCGGCACGCCAGCAGCCAGCTCGCACCAATCAGACATAATCTCATTGACGCGAACCCGCTGGGAGCGGCCGCGAAGATAAGAGTTGAACCAGGCTGTCACCGGGGAAGAGAAGTTACATGACTCGAGCATAGCCAATAAGATGTCGAAGTCAACTGAGTTGAAAGCACTGCTAAAGTCCAGAAGTACAAGAACAGTGAGTAGCTTGTTTTCCATTGCAAACCGGATATCATCTGTAACTTTCAGCAGCGCTGTCACAGTGCTATGACCAGATCTGAAACCAGACTGGTAGGGACAAAGGAGTTTATTCGACACGAGATACTCAGACACCTGCTGATGGACAATGTGCTCTAGGACTTTTGAGAGAAATGGTAGGATGGAGATCGGACGAAATTCGGAAAAGGTCGTGGGATTACTTGTTTTAGGTAGAGGAATCACGTACGCACGTTTCCAGGAGTCGGGAAAGGAACACGAGAATAAAGAGAAATTGAAGAGGTGAGTAAGGATTTCTAGGAGTTCGGGAAGGATTAAGGATATCATGCGGGAACTGAGTTCATCATTGCCAACAGCAGTAGATGTTATAGCGAGTATGTGTTTCCTAACTTCGTCTCCGGTGACAGGGCGAAAGTAAAGAGAGGAGCAGGCTGAGGAACGGGAGCTGGAAAGTTCGGAAAGAGTCCTGGTCTTGACATCAATGCCGAGAGTAAAAGGAGAAAGCGAAAAGTGTTTGTTGAGAGCATTGATGTCAACATCAGGAACATCCGCACCCGGAGTATTCCCAATACCAATGGTTTTGAGGAACTTCCAGATATTGTTGGGGTTACAGTTATCAATTGAATTATGAATGTGGCGCCTCTTGGCATCTCTACACAAACGACTGCAGCGATTTCGTAGAGCCTTAAACCTGCTTAAAATAAAAAAATCAAATTATTTTAAAAATCTTGCACATAGCCCATTGCTTTATAAGGCCGCCGCATATATACTTTTTTCTTCGTTCGAGAATTTGTTACCACGTCTAATTCTGTTTTGACATTGGAAATATCGAAACGAAGAATGATATCAAAAATTAGAGAAAAATCCCTCTGGACTTTAGGCGGCTACAATTTGAGCCTAAAACAAAGGCTTTGCAACAATATTTTTTCGAATTCCGTAGATTCATTTCCAATGGGCTCGATAGTCGTGTGAGGCACGAATCTGTGTTTACTATGTGCGTGCAATAAAGAGTATTATTGTATAATAGGTGACTTTAAAATAGCTGGTGAAACTTTACACGGTGATTGTTCACTTTAAAACAACTTTTCCTAAGGAACCTTATGATATCCACAAAAATAATGTTAACTTCTCATACAAGGGAAATCAGCTGACCGCACAGGTTGTACGGAGAGGCAAATTATGTCTCATATAGACCAGTTTCTTGGGGATAGTAGTTCAGTACATCCTTAATTTTAACAAACTAATTCAAAGTCACCCAGTATCTAAATAAAACTGCGGTGGCCCCAAAAACTATCCTACCTTTAACCTACCCTGTCTACATCCCTGTCCTACCCCACAGGCTGCCCCTATAGAATTAAAGCAAATTGTATAATAACTCTCAGCGGGTAACGCCGCAGGAGGTCGCTACTGTCATTCGCAGGTGACGTTTGGGCGGCGGCAATGGCGGCTGTTTTGGCGGGAGATGTGTCCATTAATTGTTTGAAAATGGAATCAGATAACCGGTAAATTAATTCGTAGCACAGGTAGATCGGACGAAAAGGTTAAAAATATTTTTTAACGGAAAGTAAAAAAATCGCGTCGGTCATGCTTGACTCATGCTCATGACGACTTTAAATTAGGCAGCGAAATTAAGGTAGTGAATCAGCCCAGGAAACTGAACAACTTTCCTCAAGGAACACAGAGCGAAATATACACATCAACACGGTCTAGGAAAGTGACGGAAACGAAAACGAAAATGCACTTTTTGCCTGCTTTTTGTATGAAAATGGTCGAATTTACGCAAAATTTAAATAAGACAAAATGTTTGACTAGATTTGAAAATTCAGGTTTAGCACTTGCTTGTCTGAAAACTGTATCTCGAGTATGCTATTATAGCTTCTCAAACAGACCTCTTTTGTATGAAAAATCGTGCAATATCCCTAGACCGTGTTGATGTGTGTATGTAAAAAATCTTTTCTCCATTCAACTTGTACGATCAGCTGACTTGCCTTGCCTTTGTATGGGAATTGGGAAGTTGGCACTTTTTTTGAGAATTTCATATAGTTTCATGGGACAAGTAGTTTATTTGGCTGATTTACCATTTAAAGTCACTCAACACTCGAATATAAGAATCCAACGTTATAGTTTGTGAGGATGGATTTTTCTTTGGAGAAATACTGGTAATAAATTCTGTTAATAAACCGACCAACAGTTTATGAAACACTACGTTAGTGTTTCGTTATTTCCTCACCAGAATGTTAATTTTATTTAATTTTATTTTATTTAATTTTATTTTAAAATGTATACTATTTATATATATAATTAAATTCTAAAACGGGTCTAAATTTGCGTATATATATTTATTTATTTACCTATTCCCGACGTTCTTTATATAAATATATATAATTCTTCTGTACGTGTGTTGACAGTGAACTCCTCCTAAACGGCTGGACCGATTTTAATGATTTTTTTTTGTGTGTTCAAGTGGATTCGAGGATGGTTTAGATTCACAAAAAACATCCACCGGGAACGAAGCCGTGGACGGACAGCTTTTACTATTAATACAGAGGAAAGATTTGATTGTTTGTTTGTTTGTTTGTATTGAATAGGCTCCGAAACTACTGAACCGATTTGAAAAATTCTTTCACCATTAGAAACCTACATTATCCATGATGGACATAGGCTACATAATTTTCCCAAATTCCCACAGGAACGAAGTCCCGGACGGAATGCTAGTAAATAAATAAGATAAACACAAATTTTACATTATCACATCACATTTTTTTTCTTACTTTTTTCTGCCAAACTTCATTAAGCCTAGTCTTTCTTTCTTTATCATGTAGGTAATTCAAGTGTGTGGCAAACTTGACTAGCCCTGATGTCAGAGTTTCCGAACCGCCAATGGCCTCTGGACGCTACTCAATCCGCCGTCCAAATGGCTACGTTCTGGGTCACAACTTAGAAGAAGAATGGCATCTGACTTGATATTTAACGACTATATTACATTTATTACAGTATAGTCCAAAACGTATAGTTAGCCAAGTTTTTTGAGCAGATACCTAACCGCTGAACTGAATCCCTGAAATGTGCACCCCAGTAAATCAGAAACAGTCTGTGGTACAATGTCCAAACTGCAAATTAATCAACGTTACAACCCACTAGGTAGATAAACCCTTTGTAGACGCAGTCGGATGCAGCTTGCCCAATGCACGCGGTCGCTTTGTGCAATGTGTAACTGAGATATAGGTGTAGGTAAGTACTTATAATAGGTCTTTACCTATGAAATTGGCGATTTTTTCTTAAGCTTTATTTTATTCATAAATTATTTGATTAAACAACTATTACTAAAATTGTTTTTTATTTATAACCTTGGCCATATAACGGAGATATTGAGTACAATTTATTCATATTTACTTTGGATTTTTTGCTGAAAAAGAAGCTCAAATATTGCTCGTTTCATCCGTTGCCCGTTTCATTGCTTATTTTTGCTGTACCGTTGTTACAGTTACAACTTTCTATAAAGTAAGTATGATGAAAATTAACTTAATGTTGTCCAAACCTTCCCACAAAATTTTGGTAAATTTGGATTTCGCATTCCCGAGAAAAATCCAAAAACGTTAGTATTAAAAATTCTGTTTTTCAAAAATATTATATGAAAAACGGCAATTTCATAGGTAAATACCTATTATTTTGGGTGACTTTACTTTAAATTAATAAACGTATGAGTTAACTTGAGACCTGGGCCGATGACATCATTTTCGGTGTACGGTGTGCGGAATGATAAAATATCGAAAGAGAGTCGAGACCGTATCCGTACAAAGAAATATTTATCGATATTTTTAACCCCCGACGCAAAAAGAGAGGCGTGTTATAAGTTTAACGTGTCTGCTGCGTATCTGTGTATCTGTCTGTGGTATCGTAGCTCCCAAACGGATAAACCGATTTTCGTTTAGTTTTTTTGTGTTAAAGATAATTTTATCCCGAGTGTTCTTAGCCATGTTTCATGAAAATCTGTTCAGCCGTTCGAAAGTTTTATAAGCAATCGAATGTTGGGGGTAATTCAAAATTTTTAATTTTAGTTTTATATCATTTTGTAGGTACACTGTATATTGCAGGTGACGACATCGACTCGTGTCTCAAGTTAATTCGTACGAGATATAGGTAGCTTTTCTTCCTTCCATGTGGGATCATATAATAAGTATCTTATAGGCCCGTGTTACAAATCACGATTCAGACTCTGGTCTATGCTAAAGTAGCAGTCGTCTTTGTCATTTTGATAATGAGAGAAAGAGACAATCAATACTTTAAGGCGACTACTGCACCCGATAAAGGCAGCACACATAGGTATAGTGCCATCTTCGTCTCTCAACAGGCCTGGGCCGGCAGTGCGAACAGTGTCGATACACGAAGTTTACGGACTATGAAAGCGTCCGTGCGTAAAAACATGTTCGAAAGTTATAAAAATGAGTTTTATGGAAAGGTGACAGCTTAAATCGAAAAATGCGTTAACTACTTATCGAGAGTGTTCAATCACGAACATTTTGATAGCAAATTCAAGTTCCTGTGTGCATTTTACTATCGTTTTTACAGCTTAAAAGATACACAATATTGGTATTTAGAGGTGACTTTGTGAGCTTTTTCTATCGAACCAAAAGTGCTGAATCATGTTTTCAGCAAACTAATTATCTAGTTTATGCCCTGAATATTACCATAGTATTTTTTTGTTCGATTTAATGCAGTGCGTCATGCTTATCTACGCATCATAAAATCGTAATTTAGGTGCTATAGTCGCCTTAAGTATAGATCAAGGCGTAGATACGGGTCTTAGTGCTCCAATAAAACCTGCTAGCGGTGCACCCTGCTGATCAACGGACGAGGCTCTGACGTATATTACACAACCCATACAGGGTTTTTTTACTTGATATTGGTGATTTTGCCATTCTCTATTTTATTTTTCCTTGGCAAAATTATTTTTCCTGGAATTGAATTGTTTTTTTTTTATTATTATTATAAGATGGGTTAACTCTTGACCTCAATCTTGACCATAAGGTCAAGGATGAGGTCGACGATGGAGCGAGTTAACCCAGAAAATGCCTATAAAGGCACTGGTACTCCTACGCACCGACGGAACACAGCAAGCTGTTTGGCGTCGGACTTCGGTAGGAGGGTGGTCGCGAACCAGACGGCCCTTTACAGAGCCTACCACACCGCATGAGACCATAGGACGACACTTCAGATCCCGAAAAAATGAAGTGTCGTTGCCTGGGATGGATTACTAGGAGGCAGGTCTCATTTGTGTTTCCTTAGTCGCCTCTTACGACACCCACGGAAAGAGATGGGGTGGTGTTATTCTCAACCGATCACCACACGGTCATTCCTTCCGTGTCGTAGTAAGTATATTATACAAGGCTTTAGGTATCTCTCTTTCAAGCCCTGTATACACGTACGTCTTCTTATCCCTGTTGGGGTAGGCAATGCATCATGTCATTCTGACACCCAGTTGTAGAAACTTATCTAAAGTGAATGCTACTTAAAAAAATTGTCACTTTCTGCCTTGTTGACGTAAAAGGACGTCATAACGTTTAAAGGGGCTCTAACGCTTTTGCAATAGAACATTTCAGCAACTGAGCGTTAGTTTGAAATATGTACAGGGACAACAGCACATCATGCTATCCAAAATTGTCTTTTTTCAATCGATTTTCAATTTTATCTCCAAGCATTAGAGTTTACTATCCACTGGGGAAATTTTACAGTTTGTGGTAACCTGATGTGCCGTTGACTGTACCTACCAAGGATTTTTTTTTACTAGCCTGTTATACTCCACTGATGGGTAAAGGCCTCTGCTTTAGTCCATTTATCGCGATCCTGTGCCAACTCCGACCAGCTCAAAGGCGCGCCGGGCCAGAAGTACAATTGAGAATTAATTAGTACTTACTAACTACTTACTTACTTTTTTATTTTTAAAACGATAGGATTCGCTTTTGATCACAATCTAGCTCAGGGTCTCTGCCCGCGTGGACTACAGGTTATATCGTGCCCAGCTGTCGAATAAAATGCAGCCTACCTTTCCTAAGGTTTAATCTATCTCTGTACCAAATTTCATCAAAATCGGATCAGTAGTTTTTTTATATATTATAAGATGGGTTAACTCTTGACTTCAATCTTGACCATGAAGGTCAAAGATGAGGTCGACGATGGAGCGAGTTAACCCAGAAAATGCCTATAAAGGCACTAGTACTCCCATGCACCGACGGAACACAGCAAGCTGTTTGGTAGGAGGGTGGTCACGAACCCGACAGCCCTTTACAGAGCCAACGGCTCAAAGTTTAGTTTAGGCGTCAAAGCGTAACAGACAGACAGAAATATTTTCGCATTTATAATATTAGTAGGGAAGGATAGGGATGGGTTATTAGATGAATTCGCTCATAAACTCATAATAGAACAATAACTTTACATCACACCAGTCTTCGTCTTCTAGGTACTGTGATACCTCAGCTGGGGGCAAATGATTAAAATATGAAGTTCTTCTTCAGGTATTATAATATAAATTAATCAGGTACCACACATTTGTTACACTTACTTTTATTCTCACACTACACGGTTAACCTTAGTCAACAATGCTTAGTAAAGTGCTATTTGCACGCCTACGAACGCATACAAGAACTTCTTCCGCGAGCTCACTACAATAAATTCACAATAATCAATGAATGGCGCAAGACCCTTCAATCATTTCGAATCTTGACATCGAATACCATTTCAAACCTTTTAAATTGATATTCGAATTATCTTCTTCGAAATGACCGAATGAGAAAGAAGTTGCGTTATGCCCGATCCTCCATGAAGGTCTGCATACCACAGTACCTAGCTGTTGCGTCCTAAGGGTCAGTTCACACCGCGACTCGACGTTGCCCGCACATTTTAATAGAGCCACTCAAAATTGATTTTTATTTATTACAAGACATAATAAACATTTCGTTGTGAGAACGTCGCGGAATCTCGAGGCGCAACGCTGCGTGGTGCAACGTATTCTAAATTCTCAAATGTGATAAATAAAATTCAATATTGAGTGCTTATTGAGTGGCTCTATTAAAATGTGCGCTCAGCGTCACGTCGCGGTGTGAACTGACCCTTACAAAGGATTTACGTCGATTTTATTTTTCAAAACGTTTATTGTACTTATGTACAATTAAAAAGCCGAATACAAAATAATCCAAAAATATTGCGTCCACATAGTTGATCGAAGGTCCACAATTAATAATAGTAAGTCTTCCTATTAAGTCCTGTCCGATCGTTCTTTGTTTTTCATCATCTGTCAAGTTGAGTCAAAACTGGCTATGCACGAAGGAGTCCGCAAAACTACCGTTTTTCTGACCTAGTACACTCAAGAGCACGTCAAGCTTGACACTTGGACTTTGGACCGACCCTGCATTGTATGGCGCGCAGTATAAATCAGAGCTAAGCTTAAACTGGTAGTGTAAAGCGTGACCTGCTCTTGACTGTACCAAGGTCCGCTTTTCGAGTTATTCTTCTCCACTTTGCACCAAAGAGAATATAAACACTAGCGTTTTACTATGCACGGTCTTCGGCTTCCTCCTTTGATAAGTTATCAAATTCAAGCGAACATCTAAGATATAGAAAATGTTTTTTTTTTCCTATAAGTTTCTTTATTTCTATTATCAAGACGCATTGTAAGCATTGCCATTCGCAAGTGATCGTTTCTTAGGCCCGTATTACAGAAGGAGACTCAAATCTTTATTTTATTATACTTAAGTGTTTGTTGTTTCTTTCTCTCACTCACTAGGTATCAAAATGACTAAGACGACTGCTACTTAAGTAAAGATCAGAGATTGAGTCGCGTTCTGTAATACGGACCTTAAACTTTAATTCTACGCTCGGTAGCGCCATCTTGCAGCGAATAGCAGTACTTAAAAATCGCGGCAACAATATTGAGGTATGAGCATAGACATAGAAAAAATAGTGGGTTTGAGTGGTATTTATATTATTTTTTTTATGTCTATGAGTTTGAGACATATTTTGCCAGGTACACCTACATTACTACATTAGTTCATTAATTTAATAAATGATTTCTCTTTAACAACCTATTAAAAATATTGAATTCTAAATAGTTTTTTTTCTGTCTTTAGAAATTAGGCTGTTCGATTCTTGAGCGTCTGATTCAAAATAAAAAAATAAAAATAGAAGACGCGGGAAGTTTGATTGAAATGTGTGCGTGCAACAAAGCTCCAGAAAGTTAAGAAAATGTTTTTATTTGAGGTAAGTCTAACAAACTATACCAATTTTAACTATTTTATATCAAATATAACTATTGATTTACTGGAGACTAGTTCAAACGCTTGTGGGGGTTAGCTAAATGTAAATTGCTAACCCGATTTTTTAAAGGATTTTTTGTTTGGTTTTTAAATTCATAATAATTATTAACAAAAGTTATAGGTCGTTTTCTGATCGTAAGCAACGGATCAATGTATTTTGTTTGTTTGATAATTATGTAGGCATGCGTTTCCATTAGCGGAATATTTAACGCAAAAAATGGAAAGCTAGAGTTATAAACAAAATTCCTTGGATATAACCCAGCCACAAGTTTTGACCATTTAGTTTTAGAACTTTTTCCAGAAATGACCATGTTGTAATAACTTCGAATAATTTAACAAACTTCTGAGATTTGCTTAGACTTATTTTATTACTTAATTTTTAACGATACGGTTTTTCCATTTTCCTTTTTTCGGGAAAAACACCCAAGGTAGTCTCTAAAGTGATTACCTCTTTGTGTTAAAACGAGACAACGCTCTATTAACTAACCCGTCTTGCATTTTGCATTACTTTTTACTTATCATTGAGCGCCAAAACACTACCAAAAAATATTTTATTGACGCGTTCTTCGTTCGCCTTCGCCATTCGTTCCTTCATGTGATTGATTGATTGATTGAGGCAGTGTTGCCATATATACGGATTTGTCCGTATTTGTACGGATTTTGCAAGTTCAATACGGATGAATCAAGATTACGGATTTTTATACGGATTTACTCTAAACACAGAATTAGGTTCAAAAGGACCCCGTTTTCGAGCCTTCTTTACCTAATTTTGACCAATTTCGTCACAACGCTGGTGAGTTTGCTCCACTGTTGTGCGGCAGTACACCAAAATTTCTTCAATGAAGACGAAACCAAGAAATAAATTATGTATCTCGACGATAACGGACCCGCTACTACTAAACAAATTTTAGGGAAATTACCCTCTTTTGATTTAAATCTTGACTCAAAAATGTTACGTTGAATTTTTATACGGAATCCATACGGAATTTCAATCAAAATACGGGATATTTATACGGAATTTCAATAAAAATAGAAATACGGATTTTATACGGATTTTAGTAATGAAAATACAGATTTCACGTCTACTTCATGTGGCAACACTGGATTGAGGATTGATTCATGCGTCTTGGTGATAAGCTGAATTTTGCCTTTTATATTTTCTTTGCTTTATTTTCGTTATTATCCGTCTTATAATGACCGAAGTGAGAACAAATGTGAGTAGTTTTCTTTACAAATATTTTACGTTAACCGTCGCTTAGTTGTTGATAACATAACCTACTTTTTAGGAAGTACCAGAAGTGGAAGTCCTCACGGCGGCAGTCAAGTACTGTTTACTTCTAATTATCGTTCCTGTTTCATCCTTCTTCATAGTAAAGACGATAATATTCGATGCAATATTTGCGTTAGAGTCTAAATCGAGCCACGTTTATTCGGCTGTAGTAGCGATCGTTATCTTACACATCGCCTTAGGATTATACATATACAAAGCATACGGTGAAGCCGAAAAGGTCACAAAACCTATCAAAAAAGACTAGATTTACCCACAGAACTAAAGAATTCCGCACTAAAACAAAATGGACAAAGTATACACCAAAGGAGAGTTATTACAACTGCACACAAAAGATTCCGAAATCATTGAAGGCCGTTTCTATAGCATGACTAGTGATATGTCCAAGATTTCTCTTTACAACGTCAAAGAGTCACCGAACAGTGAGAAAAACCAAGGATTATGCCATTACTATGACACTGAAGTGAGAGATATACAGAAACTGCCTGACGATGAAGAAGTAAAGAAGTTGAGGATTTCTGAACAGGAATGTGAGGAGATAATAAAGATATCTAAAACGTTTTCTTACATAAATTGTGTTGATCACACCTACCATGAGGCTATGGATGATCTAAACCAGTACAGTTATGTTGGTCTCAGTACAGACGGAGCTAATATGGGACGGAAATGCAAGATACCATTTCTAGTGATATCTACTCCACACAAGATCTACATGTTTGATACTCAAGTCATGCAGCATAATGCATTCCATGCTGGGCTTCAGAAGCTCCTTGAGAGTGAGTATCCGAAGAAGATTGTTCATGATGCAAGGAAGATTTCTGATTGCCTGTATCACAAACACAATGTCAAACTGCATTCCGTATTTGATACCCAGGTAAATATTAAAATAAATTTCTGATTACCTCTGCTTGTTATTCATGAATTAATTGAATTTTCTTTCTTTTTACAGGTAGGAGACATTATCATTACAAAAAACAAAACTGGCAACTTCCCAGACAGAGTAAAGACATTGTCAGAATGTCTCAATGCTTATCTTGGCTTGCCAAGCAACATGATTGAAGAAAAAGTATGATATAATTTATTCTGAACTCTTTTTCTTATGTTATGTGTGAACATGTCCAAATGTTTTTTTTTTCAACTAAGCCTCACTTTTATCTTCACAGCAAAAGTAAAAAAGCATTTTATGGGTTAGTTAACTTCTACATCGACTTTTTTTCATTTAGTTTAGACTAAGATCAGAAGTTTACCCAACTCAAAAAGAAACAGAGTTAATTATTTCAGGATGTATTTCCATAGTACTAACATAAATGGTTGAAGACATATATTTATTTTATTCTTTTCCAGCTGGATATTGTCAAATGCACAGAAAGACCACTATCCTCTGACATAAAAAACACACTGGCAAAGAACATTGCATTTATACATCGCCTTTCTGAAGTCATCAATGAACAGTTGATGCTGCCATTTGTTCGAGGTGTTGAATTCTATGTAGAACATCTCCGCTCCTGTGATGACTACAAAGCTTGGGAACTTTCTGGAAAACATCAACAAGTTTCACAGGATTTCAAAAATGCCATTGAATATTAGCTACACATTCCATGAAATTTCAGCTAACTTGCAGCTTTAGTGTTGCTATGATAAAAAAATAATTGTCTAGTCTGAGGAGCGCAAATTAGACAGTATTATGTCCATTAGATTGTATGACTATTTATTCACAAAAAAATTTGAATGTGCAATGTTAGTGTTATGAAAAACAGTCTTTTCGCTTGGATTGTATGCAGTGTTGTAACATTTTTATACTCGCATAATAGTAACTTTTGTAAGAAAATGAAATCTAAAAACATATTTTGACTAAGTATTTATTGTGAAATCAAGAACATTAATTGAAATTTTAAGTTTGGCTCTTTACTTAAAAACTTAAATAAGACAAGCTGTGGCTTAATTTTATGTATCTGTGATTGTCTGCAAGTGTCTAAATAAAATTCCTTAGATTATTTTTGTATTAAGGAAATTGAAATAATAAATGTAATTAGGTTAAAAGTTTTAAGCATACACAAGCAGATAGATTATTTTAAATCCGATTATTTTTGCATAAGGTGAAGATATTTTGTTTTTTTATACCTAAGTACCAATTAAGGTTGCATAACTGTTATAAAACTTAGACAAGTTAAGTCTTCATATCTTGTAGTTTTAATTCAATTTGTAGAGTAAGGGTTGAATGATATTTTGTGAGATGGTTTACAGATGCCAGAAGTTGTGAAAATACATTTTGGTCTATTACTAAAGATCACATAGCTAAGCTTGTTGTGAATTCGAGAGCCTTGCTTTTCAGAAATAAACTTATCTGTGCTTAAATTATCTTTTAATATAATTGCCTATGCATGGTTAAAATCTCATAGAATATTTATTTTTACAGTTATGAACATTGAAACTTCTAGTCTTCTGGCTTGGACTAACACATAGGCTACATAATTTTCCCAAATCCCCACGGGAGAGAAGTCTCGAGCGGAAAGCTAGTACAGACATATCACAGACTAGCTTTCCGCCCGCGTGGACTACAGGTTATATCGTGCCCAACCGTGGGATAAAATGTAGCATATACCCTTTCCCAGGCTCTAATCTATCTCTGTATTTTGTTTCATCAAAATTGGTTCAGTAGTTTAGGCGTGAAAGACGGACAGACAGACACACAGAGTTACTTTTGCATTTATAATATTATTAAGGGTTTTTATTGAAAATCCGTATGAAAATTATAAACTTCCCAGTTACTTTCCCTTATATCTTAATTCATCTGCCTGAACATTTTTAAGTCAAGATAAATTAAAATAGGGTGATTTCCTGAATAGTTGTTTAGTACCTATGTAGTGGGTCCGTTGTCGTCGACGTATGTGTACATACAAGATTTATTTCTTTGCTACGTCTTCATTGGAGAAATTTTGCTCAATCGCTGCACTCCAGTGGGGCAAACTCATCAGTGTTGAGACGAATTTGGTCAAAATTAGGTAGAGAAGGTTCAAAAACGGGGTTCTTCTGAACCTTATTCTGTCATTAGAGTAAATCCGTAATCTTGATTCATCCGTATTGAATTTGCAAAATCCGTACAAATACGGACAAATCCGTATATATGGCAAGACTGACTCAGAGGAAAATGGAGGATTATATTAGAGACATTTTCCGTCGATAGAGGGCAGCAATGCAGCCACAGATTTTGCTTGTCAACTGTCAAAACAATAGTTTCGGGCTGCCATTTCTGAAATTATTAAGCTTGTCTATACATATTATAAAGAGGAAAGATTTGATTGTTTGTTTGTTTGTTTGTTTGTTTGTTTGTTTGCATCGAATAGGCTCCGAAACTACTGGACCGATTTGAAAAATTCTTTCACCATTATAATCCTACATTATCCGGGATGGACATAGGGTACATGATTTTCCCGAATTCCCACGGGAACGAAGTCCCGCGCGGGAAGCTAGTTATGAATATTGCTGTCTTATCACTACTTTGTACTTTTTGTTAATTGAGTGGATAGTGTGATCTAGCATAATCTCAAAGATGTTTAACACATCTTGTAAAACTTGGCATGATTCAAATGCCATAAACTAATATTTTAGTAATAGTTTTGTATGAAATAGATTTCTTTTAATGGTAACATAGCCGATAAAAAGTTCAAAATCAGAGTAAAAAAATGGCAACATCAATCTGAGTAGCAGGCAGCAGTGTTGCCATATATACGGATTTGTCCGTATTTGTACGGATTTTGCAAGTTCAATACGGATGAATCAAGATTACGGATTTTTATACGGATTTACTCTAAACACAGAATTAGCTTCAAAAGGTCTCTGTTTTCAAGCCTTCTTTACCTAATTTTGACCAATTTCGTCCCAACGCTTGTGAGTTTGCTCCACTGTAGTGCGGCAGTACAGCAAAATTTCTTCAATGAAGACGAAACCAATAAATAAATTATGTACAAACCACCAAGAATAATGTACTAAGAAATAATTATATAATAATTATGTGCTGTTGACTGTACTTCGACGATAACGGACCCGCTACTACTAAACAACTTTTAGGGAAATCATCCTCTTTTGATTTCAATCTTGACTCAAAAATGTTACGTTTAATTTTTATACGGAATTCATACGGAATTTCAATCATAATACGGGACATTTATACGGAATTTCAATGAAAACAGAAATACGGATTTTATACGGATTTTTGTAATGAAAATACAGATTTTATGTCTACTTCATGTGGCAACACTGGCAGGCAGTCAGTAGCACGTATTTATACACATGTAGGTCAATGAAAAAAAATGGCTTAGCGTTTCATATATATCGTGGCACGGAATAATTTTTAATTTAAATGGCCTTCAGTGATTTATGTCACATAAGCAATGCGTACAAATCCGTCGAAAATGAATCTGATCAGGTAAGCATGCGAGTGTTGTGACTGTTGTGACGATTGTGCCATTTTCTGGGTGTTGTAAATGTCCAATTCAAGCTGTCAATTTGACCCAAAATCCGGGAAAAATCTCATAATAACACTGAAAAGTGTGTTTTTAAGTTCATTATGGTGTTTTGGGGGGTACATTTTGGCGCCAGAGTGACCTTTGACGTAAAATATTTCTCATTACCCTCGAAATTTGCTTTTTTCCCAAATGGTGACATTTAAAGAATGCACACAATATTTTTAGAAATAAGTAGATTGTGCGTTAAAGAACGTAGCAGCAAGGCAAGAGCAAGGCAAAGCTGATTAGGTACAGTAAACATGGTTCTAATTATTTGTGACACGGAACTTATTTGTTAGTGGCTGTGATAAGATTCTTATTGGACAAATTACATGAGAATGCAATATGGTAAGCATGTAACTACTTTCAGACTGCATATTTTTGTATTTAAATGTCCTTCATTGCATGTAACTGCCTTACAACGACTGATTTTATACTTTCAAATATTCTTTGAAGCATGGAAAAACACTGCATGTTTTTATACTATACCTATGAGGTTGTGTATATAGTAAATAATGCATTACTTCACTTATCAACATATTTTCAAATTTAAGTGTACATAGATTGTATTTTGGTTGTGGAAACCAAACCTTGATGTTTAAGCAAAATGTTAATAATTTTTATTCAATACCTATGTCCAAAAGTTAATGTTTTGTGGCTGACATGATGACCATCAAAGTACCATGTTTTAAGATCTCTTTACTGGTACTAACCTAACTTGCCAAATGGTTAAAAGCCTTAACACAAAATAATAGATTATTTTTTATTTATTCAGTGGCGATCTTAGTTTATCTCTGGTTGGTTATAAACACCATAATGAAAGGTAAGTTTGGCTTAGACATAAAAAATTGAGTAGGTTCTAAAATACTTTTGAGTACCTAGGTAAGTAATATAAGTTATTTTTACATAAGTGCGTAGGTAAATACTAGTCTTACCAAACAATTCATGAGTGTATTTCTGATTCAAAATCCCATGACTATTTCTTTTACAAAGAACTGGCTGGAACATGCATAGGGCTTTGTAGCAAACACAGGGAAGGCCTTTGCCCAGCCTTATACAAAGGCAAAAAGGCACAAGTTGGAGGGACGGAAATATTTTTTCACATATTCCTTGGAGCTAGTTGCAGTTTCGTGGGCTGATTCACATGCCTTATGTTCGCTGGATTCTTTTATCAGCCTTTATTCAGACAGCTCAGATTATATTACCTTATTAAATCTTAATGTTCTTTATTCAGACAGCTCTGATTATATTACCTTATTAAATCTTAATGTTCTTTATTCAGACAACTCAGATTATATTACCTTATTAAATCTTAATGTTCTTAATTCAGATAGCTCAGATTGTATTACCTTATTAAATCTTAATGTTCTTTATTCAGACAGCTCAGATTATATTACCTTATTAAATCTTAATGTTCTTTATTTAGACAGCTCAGATTATATTACCTTATTAAATCTTAATGTTCTTTATTCAGACAGCTCTGATTATATTACCTTATTATTAAATCTTAATGTTCTTTATTCAGACAGCTCTGATTATATTACCTTATTAAATCTTAATGTTCTTTATTCAGACAGCTCTGATTATATTACCTTATTAAATCTTAATGTTCTTTATTCAGACAACTCAGATTATATTACCTTATTAAATCTTAATGTTCTTAATTCAGATAGCTCAGATTGTATTACCCTTTTAAATCTTAATGTTCTTTATTCAGACAGCTCAGATTATATTACCTTATTAAATCTTAATGTTCTTTATTTAGACAGCTCAGATTATATTACCTTATTAAATCTTAATGTTCTTTATTTAGACAGCTCAGATTATATTACCTTATTAAATCTTAATGTTATTTATTCAGACAGCTCAGATTATATTACCTTATTAAATCATAATGTTCTTTATTTATACAGCTCAGATTATATTACCTTATTAAATCTTAATGTTCTTTATTCAGACAGCTCAGAGTATATTACCTTATTAAATCTTAATGTTCTTTATTTAGACAGCTCAGATTATATTACCTTATTAAATCTTAATGTTCTTTATTTAGACAGCTCAGATTATATTACCTTATTAAATCTTAATGTTCTTTATTCAAACAGCTCAGATTATATTACCATATTAAATCTTAATATTCTTTATTCAAACAGCTCAGATTATATTACCTTATTAAATCTTAATGTTCTTTTTTTTCTTATTAGACCTCAGCTGCCCTAACATACGCAATGAGATTTCTCTCATGAGAGTAAAGACTTCTGAATCAACACAAAGAAAATGAACTCTAGCATTATTTAACCCATTGTGCGCTTGTTTACGGCGCGTACGTTACAAATCCTGCACACACAGATGTGCAAGAATTGCATGAGGGCTTAAAGGAGTATTTATTTCTCTTTGTTTGAAGTTGGATTTTATTTTTATTTTGAAAAGGGTTAACTCGACGATGGAGCGAGTTGACCCATAGAATGCCCATTAAGGTGTTGGTACATGCGTCAGCAATTCAAGATCGTGCCCCAAGGTCAATGGAATGCTAAAGAAATGCAAACTTCTTCTGTTATATTTAAAGTTTTCCTTAAGGCGGCTACAGCCCCTAAATTATGATTTTATGATGCGTAGATAAGCATGACGCACTGCATTAAATCGAAGAAAAAAAATACTACGGTAATATTCAGGATATAAACTAGATAAGTAGTTTGCTGAAAACATGATTGAGCACTTTTGATTCGATAGAAAGAGCTCACAAAGTCACCTCTAAATACCCAATATTGTGTATCTTTTAAGCTGTAAAAACGATAGTAAAATGCACACAGGAACTTGAATTTGCTATCAAAATGTTCAAGATTAAACACTCTCGATAAGTAGTTAACGCATTTTTCGATTTAAGCTGTTACCTTTCCATAAATCTAATTTTTCTAACTTTTGAACATGTTTTTACGCACGCACGCTTTCATAGTCCGTAAACTTCGTGTATCGACACTGTTCGCACTGCCGGCCCAGGCCTGTTGAGAGACTGAAATGGCA
This sequence comes from Aproaerema taeniolella, assembly GCA_949987775.1. Taxonomy (NCBI): domain Eukaryota; kingdom Metazoa; phylum Arthropoda; class Insecta; order Lepidoptera; family Gelechiidae; genus Aproaerema; species Aproaerema taeniolella. The sequence continues at coordinate 10,117,957 of OX465268.1, read as the reverse complement.
CTATTCCTATGTGTGCTGCCTTTATCGGGTGCTGTAGTCGCCTTAATAATGTTTTTCGCTAGTTTTTGACCCCCTATTATAAGAAAAAAATTGAATAGGCCGACCCCCTCCCCCCCTGTTTAACATTTATTACATAAGAATCTAAAGGAAAAAATGAATACACGTTTGGTTTGTTTTAATGTTTATTTTTCAAAGTAACAATTTTAAAATGTTTATTTGCACTTACAAAGCAGGTACTAATTAAATTTTTTGGTAGTAATAAAATTTAATTTCAATCACTTTGCATTTTTGTGATCTTACGTTGTGATCCTTTTTTCACAATTCAGTAGTACTTTACCTACAGCACTGTGACGGATATTCGGCACTAAATGCTTTCAAGCTAGAGTCGAGACTCCCTTCCACCCCCTTGTAAGAAAAAATTAGACATGGTTGACCCCCTCCCCCCTAAATCGTCTTACGTAATAAATAAATGGCCCCTTACATATGTAAGGGCAGCTGGTTGCTGATTGGCGAAGTTCTCCACACTCTTCTTTTCTCACTCTTGCAACTCAGGTGGGACAATAGGAAAATAAATTTACAGAGCAAAAGATGGGAAGATAGGTACATAATTGCAAGAGTGAGAAAGAAGTAGAAAAGGTTATAAATAAATAAATAAACGTTACACACTCAAGGGCCCACATTAAAGTTTTTTCTTGTGTCGTGAGTTGTTATAGGAGGCCTTTGCCAATCGGGATCTAATCGACTAAAAATTAAAATTGAGCACAATCAATAGGCAAATATTTTTGTATCAAGATATGTTTAAACACTTTACAATTTCAAATGTTATTTTTTATGAAAATTGGTTTGATATTTTTTTTTACCAGCCCATATACGTCCCCACCGAGGGGCATGGGCCTCCCTTCGAAACACGACGAGTATTTAAGCCATAGTCCACCACGCTGGCCCAACGCGGGTTGGTGGACCACTCGTCTTTCGAAAATTTTCTTGGACGAGCGGGTTTCATCACGATGTTTTCCTTCACCGTTGAGCAAGTGATATAAAGTGGCATAAATTTGGACTATTTAACTCAAATGACAAACCTGTGAAAACCTAGGCTATGTTCTTAAATCTAATTCTATGGGGTGACTATAGTCAGGCAGAGGCGGCCTTAGGGGGTGGCGAACAGGGCAATCGCCCGGGGCCTCGCTCTTGCAAGGGACAACCCAAGCAAATTTTATTAAATTACTAGCTTTCCGCCCGGGACTTCGTTCCCGTGGCACTTTTTTAGTTTTTTCTTTCATAAGAACCTTCTCCTGACAATAAGGAACACAACAAAAAAAGAATCATCCAAATCGGTCCAGCCGTTCTCGAGTTTTGCGCTTACCAACAGATTTAGTGATTCATTTTTATATATAAGATTTAGAATTTCGGACTTTGATCCTTAATTATTTATTAAGGTTATAACATAACGGTAAATTAAAATAAAGTTATTGGTAAGTTACTTCTATTTAGGCCGAGAGTCTTCGCGTAGGTCCGGTTAGGGCCTCCTTTGACTGTTGACAGGTGGTTAAGAGATTAGTGATATGGGCTCCCATTTCCGCATTTAGGCTTTTAAGTGGCCCATTATGCGTGTGGGTCAGTTGCTATTCCAGCCACTTCAGCTCCGTCCAGAAGCTCAGAATATTCCTGGGGATTTCGCAGGCTTCGCGAAGCGACCTAATATCTGCAAGTATTTTTGCCTGGTGTTCGGCCACTCCCATGCAGTCCAGGACTACATGGGCGACTGTTTCATCAGCCTCTAGACAGGCCCTGCAGAGGGGGCCGTCAGTGACGTTTAATACGAATAGGTGCTTGTTCAAAGCAGGGTACCCACCGTAAGGTACCCCCGTAAGGGTACCCACCATTATTCGTAGGTTATCTCTGGATAAGTTAAGCAGTCTACGCGTCAGGCGCGGGGAGGGTCCTGTAAAGGCTTTCTTCGACTGCCGACAAGTGGTTACGTTTTCCCACCTGTCTTTGTGTTGCATAAGGACGCGTGCTCGGATCCAGGTCCGTACTTGGCTAAATGGAATCGGGATAATTGGCACAGGGCCTGCCAAGATGGTGTCTCATCCCTTCCTAGCCAATTCTTCTGCCGCATCATTATCTATGGAACCGCTATGCCCCTTAATCCATTGCAGGATGACTCTGTTGGCTTAAGATATTTTATTTAGCGCTTGGTGGCATTCATTCGGTGATAATGATAAGTCCGGAGGTATATGAGTAATTTTCTAGGGCGACAGTTGGTTATACTGTCCCATCTGTCGATGTCTCGTTAACGAGTACGTTTGCGAATCCAAGTACGAAATTGTTTAGTTGGTATCTTATCCCTTCTTAGCCAAAGTGTCGGCTGCGTCGTTACCCATCGTTCCACTAAGCCCCTTGATCCATTGTAGGATGACCCTGTTGGCTGATGCTACTTTGTTCAGCGCTTGGTGGCATCAAGTTAACTAATTCATTCATTCAAAACATAGAAAAAATAATTATGTAAGTAGTATCTTGAAGATCGGTTCGCTACGCGAGGAAGATCACACTTGAAGAACAGTTTTTTAATCGCATAGCACTCGGGTCATCTCGGGAGTCGGGACATAATGTTCTGCTCCTCTATCTTTCAGTCCTTGCTATTCTTTCAATCGAAAATGACGATTATTGTGTTTTAATTAAAGATTTTAGTCTTACCTAGTGTTTTAATTAAAGAAAAGCCGCAAACATCAATTTTAAAGTTTACCATCTCTGTATTTGTTAATTTTGTAAATCTCTCAATGTAAAATATTTTAAAACTCAAATTATAATAGGTCTTTACCTATGAAATTGCCGTTTTTCATACAATATTTTTGGAAAACTGAATTTTCCAGACTAACGTTTTTGGATTTTTCTCGGGAATGCGAAATCCAAATTTAGCAAAATTTTGTAGGAAGGTTTGGACAACATTAAGTTAATTTTCATCATACTTACTTTATTGAAAGTTGTAATTGTAACAACGGCACAGCAAAAATAAGCAATGAAACGGGCAACGGATGAAACGAGCTATATTTGAGCTTCTTTTTCAGCAAATAGATCTAAAGTAAATATATATTAATTTGACTCAATATCTCCGTTATATGGCCAAGGTTTTAAATAAAAAACAATTTGAGTAATAGCTGTTCAATCAAATAAATTATGAATAAAATAAAGCTTGAGAAAAAATCGACAATTTCATAGATAAAGACCTATTATTTATTTGTATAACTTTAGCGTTTCTCGTCAAACATGACAAACTTGATAAACCAAACAACCAGACCTACTTGCATCACATACATTTCACGATGAAACTGGACAACTTTTGCGAAGGATTAAAAAAAAAACCTATGTTCCTTGGGGAAAGTTGTTCAGTTTAGTAGGCTGATTCACATCCTTAATTTTCCCTAATCACAAATTTATAATCTTCTTCTTATCGTGTAGTTATAGTTAAGTGTTTGGCGAAATTGGCTAACCCTGGTGTCAGAGTTAGGGGCCGTCCACATATTACGCCACGCAAAATTTCAACTATTTGAACCCCTCCCTATGTCACTTTTTTGATATCCCTTTAACATGCACTGTCACGTTTGGTATGACCCTCCCCTCCCCCAAACGTAATATGTGGATGACCCCTTTTCGAACTGCACAATGGCCTCTGACTTGGTTTTAGCGACTAGTGAATCGACAACAGCCGGGACAGCTTAACTTAATGTGACCTTCGAAGCAAGGAAACGCTCGTGATAAATTGCCACTTTGGTCACCCATGAGGTTCCTTGCCTCTGTGTTTACGTTGCTTAACCTCACTGTTCGGTTGAGATCAGCGAGAGCCACTGGGCTTCGAGCGCTTCTTATAATTATTAAAATTGAATTTTTTTTTTCAGTCGGAAAAGCTTATGGAGGAGAACTCTATGGTCCGGGACCTCATCACTAAGATCCTCGATGAGACCGGGCCAACAGATGGGGGCAGGTCAGTTAAATATCAGATATCTATACTAATATTTTTGTTTGCATTGAGTAGGCTCCAAAACTACTGGACCGATTTGAAATATTCTTTCATAATTAGAAAGCTACATTGTCCCCGATGGACATATGCTACATAATTTTCCCGAATTCCCACAGGAACGAAGTCCCGGGCGGAATGCTAGTATTTTATGTACAGGGTGTAAAGGTACAGGTTAGCAAAAATGAAACCCTGAACTCAGACCATAATTTTAAATGGTTTTCCGATTGAGTTATCCTCAGGAAAATGTTTTGTCATGATTGTTAATGTTTTCTAGTTTAAAATTAAATAATCTTATTCAAATACACTCCATTTTCCAAAAAAAAGCAATGAAAACAGGGTAAAACACGCAAATCAGCAATGTATGTACATAACATTCTGGGCGAGGTTTCACGGTACACTGCGTAGCGCCAAAGTAGGTAAATAACGAAAACTTGACGCTTCTGGGAAAAAAAATGACTTACAGCAGATCATAGTTATGGGTAGATTCCACCATTTAAGTATTTGCTAAGCTGTTCTTACACCGTGTATACAGAGCTTTAGGTATCTCTCTTTTAACCTCTCGGATGGTTAATCAGTACATGAAACTGAAGAACTTTCCCAAGGAACATAGGTCAAAATAAGAAAAAAAATTTTGAGTTCCCATACAAACTTCATCAGCATATAGCGCATTTTGCCTAACCTAACCTAAAGCCCTGTATAAATAAAAAAGACGAATTTAGTGGTACAGTCCCGCACCAGGGTTTGAATTCGCAACCTTCCGGTTACAAGTCTGGTTTATTACCAACTGGGCTACCAATCTTTGAATAGGTTGTTCAATTTTAATACCAAGTGCTATTTTCTTGTGAAAATGTACTTTTCTTTCAAACTCGTTTTAACTTTTGAGTAGCATTTTTAAAATCAAAAGCCGAGCAGCCAATTTAATAAAAGAAAGTTTTGCTTACGATTATAACACGCAAATCACGCAAGTGATAAGTCATGCTATTAAAAAACAATGAATATGTATCAGAGGGCCTGACTCACTCACTGACTCATCAACGCCCAGCCCAAACCTTTGAACCTAGAAAGCTTTTTTTTTGCACAGAGATGCTCATAGTGTTGAATTTCTATGGAAAAGTAGTCCACAAGGACCCAGGGTGTAGGGTAAGGTAGCAAATAAAAATGGTAAATCTACCACTTAAAATGGTGAAATCTACCCATAACGATTGGCTACGCGTAATTTTCATCCCAACATTTTTACCTACTTTTGGCGCTACGCAATGTACCGTAAAATACATGCACAAGTATCGGAATACGATGTAGGTGCTGCTTTTCGTGTTTTACGCTATTATTATTGAATTTTATCGCGAAATGGAGTGAATTCGAATAAATAATTAAATTGTAAAGAAGAAAATATTGAAAAACATGAAAGGATGGTCTGAATTCAAGGTATCAGTTATTGCTAATCATACGACACTTCCCCCACCTTTCTTCCGCTAAATTTACACAACCCTTTATCGATGTTGCCAGAAAATTCTGACACTTCTATTGATGCGATCACATTTCGCGTCAACAAAAATTCGTTTTTCCATAAAACTTTTATGATTAGATTTGTTTTAATTGATTTCTTGTATAAAGTTGTTCCGTACCTTGAAAATATTTACGGCTTTAAGCTTATCTTACAGGTTTTTACACCTCTCATGATAATACTAAAATTAAAAAAGTTGTATCACCCCCGACATTCGATTGCTTATAACTTTTAAACGGCTGAATCAATTTTGATCAAATATAGCTAGAACAATCTCGATTACGTCAGCTTTCAAACAAAAGAAACTCCGTTGAAATCGATCCGTTCGTTTAGGAGATACGATGCCACAGACAGACACAAAGATACACTGATACACACATCAAACTTATAACACCCCTCTTTTTTGTCGGGGGTTAAAAGCTATAACTGCAGTAATAAAAATCGCTGTTTCATATTTCAGCTCTGTGCCATCACCCGAAAAAACTATAAGCGGTCTACCAAACCAATACCCCAAAAATGATGTAGGTTTCCCACCACCTTTCAACTACCAAAACATGTTCAACTACCAATCAGAACAGAACGGCTTCTTCAACCCGCAAAATGGATACGGGAACGGTTTTGTCAACTATGGCGACAACGATGTCAATCTACTTGGAGTCGACACCGTAGATACAAGCACAGATGTCACCCCTGAACAACTGAATCTACTAAGACTTGCCGCCCAAGAGATTGGAGGCGCTCAATTCAACACAAACGAGAAATTCTACAATTTCTTCGAACCGAGCCAAAGAAACTCCCTCCCTGAAACCAACATGTTTCCCAACAACTTCCGACCGAACAGCCTCAATTTAGAGCTTAACTACAACAACTTTGAACCTTTCAACGCTCAGAGGTTCCCAAACAAATTCGACAACGCATTCTTAAAAGATCCAGGTCAAGATCCAGCTGAAATCCTTGCCTATTTGAATCAATTAAATCTGTTAGAGCGTCGAGATGATATGCCAAATAACATTGACTATAAAATGCCAGAAATGAATGGCCAATACCAGAATGAAGAACAGAAGATGTTCTTCAACAGAAACTTCCAACCAGTTCCGAATAAGGGCTTTAATGGCGAGAACTTTTACCTAAACGAAATGGTACCGATGAATGATCGGCCTATGAACCAGAACTTTGACTTCGGGAACCAAACGCCGGTTTCCGGCAATAACGGAATGAATTTCAAACCAAATGGTTTCCATCAGAACGAGTTTATGCGTCAAATGCCTCGAGATGGCTTCCCACCGAATGGAACAATGAATGATCAGAGAAACTTCGAGAATGCTGGAAGGGAAAACCTACAGCAGGCCGCTTTGTTGCGTCAGAACCAGGAATTGGCACGACAGATGAGTTTGCTCATGAGGAACCGACCACCGCCTAATCAACTTAACGTTGACGTGTCGTTTCTGCATGAAAATACTCCTTTCAACCTTGGTAAGTTGAAAACTGTAATAATATTATAACAATTTATTTTTTATTTTTTTAATAACCTCAATCGGGCGAAGATGTGGTCGAGGATGTAGCAAGCTCACCCTCCCTGTCTTTATAATTTGAGTTTTGGTTTTATTTTTTATTTATTAATTAATTAATAGACCACTTTTCATACTTCTTATGTTCGATCCCTTAGACATAGAACCCTTATCTACACTTAAATAATTATAATAAAACTACTGTACAATGTATACAAAAAAAATATGTATCAAAAACAACTTCATCAGCCCATATACGGGACGCTGGGCCATACTCACCACGCTTGGCAGACGGGTTGGCTAGGGGTTTTGATATAATTGCAGAGTTTTTCTTCTCTGTGCGCAGATGAACTTGCTTGCATATTTACCTTAGTCGCCTTGTACGAAACCTCGGTAAGAAAGAAGGTGGTCCTATTCTACTCTGCCGGGGACTCACACGGCAAAACAATAAAACAACGACTGACACTAATATAAGTGTTTTTGTATAACTTCAGGTTTAGGCGCGTTACTAGGCCCTAGTCCGCCAATGCCGCCTCCAGTTTTGCCCTCTCCCATGCTGGACATGCCTCTTTTGGCGCCTTTCTATGCTATGCGGAACATGAGGTAAGCATAGGTACTTATAAGTATCGCAAAGGTTTATGAGCGGTGACTTTGAACCTAACGAGCAGAAAACAAGCGAAACAAACTCTTATGTCTACAACGGAACGATATTGTCATTCAAGATCAGCGCTCATTAATCGTTGCGATACTGTAAGGGTAGCTCAAAGGGAGCTACCAGAGATCTGACTAGTGATGGCAAGGAAAAGTCTAGAAAAGTAACTTCGAGTCGTTTTTTTTAATGAAAGGAGTGTCTGTACCGCCATGTAAACTCCATACAAAATTTCGTTTTGTAAGAAAGAGACAGACAAAAATGTTTGACTGGCTATGTTTATTATTTATCGACCAATTTCAAGTTTCATTTTGAATTCTGTTATTTTATTATGTTAATAATATATCTTTCAAAAGATATAGTATTAAATGTCAATCATCTATCCAATCACTTGTGATAACGCAAGACTCGTTCAACCTATCACAGAGGCGCCGCAACATCGTCTGGAATCCTCCACGCGCGCCTCGACGCGTGCTACGAACAATGGCGGCAGTTAGAGCGAGAGCGCAAGCGCACTGAAGCGAGGCTAGCTCTAGCATACCCCGGCAGAGCGGTGTCGTCGTCCAACTCTATACCCGTGCCGAGACTACCGCCGTGCCCCACTAGGGTGGACAGGCTTACTGTCGACATGCTTAGAGAGCATACTAAGGTACGTATAGCTCGAAAGTGTAAGGTAGTAAGTGTTGTGAAATATGTGTGATAGAAATAGCAAGTGCTGTGAAGTATGCGTGATAGAAAAAGCAAGTGTTGTGAAGCATGCATGAAAGGAACAGCAAGCGCTGTGAAGTATGCGTGATAGAAATAGCAATGTTGTAAAGCATGCGTACGCATGAACGAGAGAAGTAGCAAGTGTTGTATGTGTGTGAGAAATAGTCACTGTTGTGACTAAGTACATTATTAATATTGTGAAGTGTTGTAAAATAAGCATGAGAGATGTAGCAAGTTTTGTAAAGTATGCGTGATAGATATAGTAAGTGTTGTGAAGAATGCCTGATAGAAACAGTGTTGTGAAGTATGCTTGAAAGAAATAGCAAGTGTTGTGAAATAAGCGTGAGAGAAGTAGCAAGTGTTGAGAAATAAGCGTGAGAGAAGTAGAAAGTGTTAAGAAATAAGCGTGAGAGAAGTATAAGTGTTGAGAAATGTCCGTTAGAGAAATAGCAAATATTGTGAAGGATAAGTGTGAGAAATAGGAAGCTTACTGAAGCACAAGCGAAAAAAAAAGTGCTCTCAGATTAAAGTGAGCGAAAAGAGTTATTTGCTGTTGAAGTGGTTTTCAAAACTTCTTAAAATAATTTAGCAAGTTTTCAGATTATAAAATGAGTTATCATTATCACAAACATTTATTCAGGTCCTAACCCTAATGGGCAAGATGGAAACCCTCCGAGCAAGCGTCTGTGTAGCGCAAAACAAGAAACCGAACAAACAAGAAGACGGAAAGATCACCGTTCTCAAACGAGGGCAGGAAAACGTCGCGAGTGAGAAAGAGAAGGAAAATGGTGTTGATCCGGCTACTTTCGATCCTAGTACTTGGCGCGAGGATGTTAAGAACTTGGCTGAAATGTGAGTTTTTTCTTCCTAGTAGTCTTCTACTTTAAACCTATTCAAGTTCAATTGTTGATAAAATGGCGTCCACGATTCTCGTGATTTTGCCAATAAGTTTACACGTTTGTCACTTTGGCTCTCTTTTATGTAAATGAGCATTTTGTGGGATCGTATCAATTCTAAATATTCGTTAATATTGTAAAGTGGGTTTAATGTCAGTATGTTATGTATATGTTTAAAAAATTCAATGTCAGGAATATTTGTCAAAAATGTTGGGAGTTCATTGTAAAGTTTGATTTTTGTTTTGCTGTTATTAGTTTGTTCTCTATTTAACTGTGTGTAAATAAAGATCTTATCTATCTATCAATAACCCGAGTACGTTTGTTGACAGTGCCCCGCACAGTGAGATCGAGAGCGCCATGCTGTCGTGGCGAGCGGCAGTCACGGGAGTGCAGGCCGCGCGCCGCCGCGAGCTGCAGCCGCACGCACACACACAGCGACACCGGAACAACGACCGTGAGTGTATATACACACACACACACATATAGAGTACAGGCCGCGAGCTGCAGCCGCACGCACACACACAGCGACACCGGAACAACGACCGTGAGTGTATATACACACACACACATATAGAGTACAGGCCGCGAGCTGCAGCCGCACGCACACACACAGCGACACCGGAACAACGACCGTGAGTGTATATACACACACACACACATATAGAGTACAGGCCGCGAGCTGCAGCCGCACGCACACACACAGCGACACCGGAACAACGACCGTGAGTGTATATACACACACACACATATAGAGTACAGGCCGCGAGCTGCAGCCGCACGCACACACACAGCGACACCGGAACAACGACCGTGAGTGTATATACACACACACACATATAGAGTACAGGCCGCGAGCTGCAGCCGCACGCGCACACACAGCGACACCGGAACAACGACCGTGAGTGTATATACACACACACACACACACATAGAGTACAGGCCGCGAGCTGCAGCCGCACGCGCACACACAGCGACACCGGAACAACGACCGTGAGTGTATATACACACACACACACACACATAGAGTACAGGCCGCGAGCTGCAGCCGCACGCGCACACACAGCGACACCGGAACAACGACCGTGAGTGTATATACACACACACACATATAGAGTACAGGCCGCGAGCTGCAGCCGCACGCGCACACACAGCGACACCGGAACAACGACCGTGAGTGTATATACACACACACACATATAGAGTACAGGCCGCGAGCTGCAGCCGCACGCACACACACAGCGACACCGGAACAACGACCGTGAGTGTATATACACACACACACATATAGAGTACAGGCCGCGAGCTGCAGCCGCACGCACACACACAGCGACACCGGAACAACGACCGTGAGTGTATATACACACACACACATATAGAGTACAGGCCGCGAGCTGCAGCCGCACGCACACACACAGCGACACCGGAACAACGACCGTGAGTGTATATACACACACACACATATAGAGTACAGGCCGCGAGCTGCAGCCGCACGCACACACACAGCGACACCGGAACAACGACCGTGAGTGTATATACACACACACACATATAGAGTACAGGCCGCGAGCTGCAGCCGCACGCACACACACAGCGACACCAGAACAACGACCGTGAGTGTATATACACACACACACATATAGAGTACAGGCCGCGAGCTGCAGCCGCACGCACACACAGCGACACCGGAACAACGACCGTGAGTGTATATACACACACACACATATAGAGTACAGGCCGCGAGCTGCAGCCGCACGCACACACACAGCGACACCGGAACAACGACCGTGAGTGTATATACACACACACACATATAGAGTACAGGCCGCGAGCTGCAGCCGCACGCACACACACAGCGACACCGGAACAACGACCGTGAGTGTATGTACACACACACACATATAGAGTACAGGCCGCGAGCTGCAGCCGCACGCGCACACACAGCGACACCGGAACAACGACCGTGAGTGTATATACACACACACACATATAGAGTACAGGCCGCGAGCTGCAGCCGCACGCGCACACACAGCGACACCGGAACAACGACCGTGAGTGTATATACACACACACACATATAGAGTACAGGCCGCGAGCTGCAGCCGCACGCACACACAGCGACACCGGAACAACGACCGTGAGTGTATATACACACACACACATATAGAGTACAGGCCGCGAGCTGCAGCCGCACGCACACACACAGCGACACCGGAACAACGACCGTGAGTGTATATACACACACACACATATAGAGTACAGGCCGCGAGCTGCAGCCGCACGCACACACACAGCGACACCGGAACAACGACCGTGAGTGTATATACACACACACACATATAGAGTACAGGCCGCGAGCTGCAGCCGCACGCGCACACACAGCGACACCGGAACAACGACCGTGAGTGTATATACACACACACACATATAGAGTACAGGCCGCGAGCTGCAGCCGCACGCGCACACACAGCGACACCGGAACAACGACCGTGAGTGTATATACACACACACACATATAGAGTACAGGCCGCGAGCTGCAGCCGCACGCACACACACAGCGACACCGGAACAACGACCGTGAGTGTATTATGGGAATAACTTCAGATGCTAGGGAATTCCACAAATAAAATCCAAGATAGCTCAATACTGCATATATTATCACTTTTTAGCTTTTCTTATTTTACAATAATTGACGTATTGCCGCGCGTTTTAACAACGAACCCCGAATGCCGAACGAACGGCGTTCGGCGATTACTCGAATATTACAGTATTCGCAAAGTCATTTAACTATCGTATTAAAAGTAATATATTATAAACAATTAATTATGTAACTTATTACAATTACTAACAATCAAAAATAATGTTTCTTGAATATAATAATGACTTATCTATTAAATTAATTAGTTTTTATGGTTTGGTCAATATACACTGTTTTGAAGTTAATTCAAAACAGCGTCTCATTATTTTGCCAAGTTCGATCCGACGGGTAATGAGACGATTCTAATTACTTATTATAAAATATGAAATATACAATTACAATTAGCGACATAATAATTACTATGAGGCTTACAGCTCGGCCTTCCTGTTATGAGCGAGTCTCTTCGCTTTGGAAATAATTAAAAAAAATAGTAAACCATCTTAAATTATAATTACTTATAATAAAAGTATTTCGGAAATACGATATTTAGCTTAATTCATGTTATTTTTTAAACTTACTTAACTAAAAGTTAATTTCTGTTTAATTAATGTTATGTTTTTAACACAAGATCATTTAACGTTAATTAATAGCTAATAGATATAAGTATAAATGTATATACCTGTTGGTTCAAAATAATTATTAAAATCTAACAAACGTAAAATCTTATTGTGTGTTCGTACATTTAGAATATTGATGTGATATGTGTACTTAATATTAAGTCCATTATAATTACATTAAGTATGTGGCAAATATGAATGGAAGTACATTGCATTGCATATTTATGTGTTTCTATATCTTATTGCATTTTTTTTTAACTACATGTATGAACGTATTTTTTTTCTAATAAAATTCATCAATACATGTACTATATTAAATTTATTCGCTATCTGTGTTATTTTCGTCACAGCTTGTTTCTAAATCTCGAGCAAAGTGGAGCCAAGGCTGCATTTTGTCAACTGCTACTATGGCTTCATACCGACGATTATTTTTACGTGACAACGGAGTATCTTCGATAACGTACCGATCGTTAGGGAGTGCTTTCACGACACGGTAAGGACCCTGAAACTTAACGACCAGCTTTTGGGACTGCCCATCGTGAGGAACCTGCCGCTCTACACGCACTAAATCTCCTTCAGAGTATTTTCTTGCTGGTTTTCTGTGACTATTAAACTTTTCTCGTTCTTTTGTTTGTTTTTCTATTATTCTCTCTCTAGCTTTGTCCCTCATATCTGTTAGTTTCTCTCCGGATGCTATGTTAGCAGTGTCATCTAAAATCTCACTTAAAATTCCTTCACTTCGACACTTAATATTAAATCCGAAGAGCAATTCGGAAGGTGACTTTTGAGTGGTTTTATGAGTCACGGTGTTCAGTCCTAGTTGTATATCTGAGACGTATTCGTCCCAAGATTTCTCATCTTTGCCATGGGTCGAGGTAGAAAGCGCCTCTAAAATGGTTCTGTTGAACCTCTCTACCTGACCGTTTGCCCTGGGTGTCGCGACTGCGTTAATAATGTGCTTGATGCCATGCGAATTTATAAATTCCTTGAAGGTCCCGCTTGTGAAGCTGGTACCTTTGTCAGTGATGAGGCGTGTTGGAACACCAAAATAGCTGACATAATCTTTAAGGACCTTTATCGTAGTCGCAGACTTCGTGTCTTTTACTGGTTTGGCACTAACGTACTTTGTGAAACCGTCCACTAAGACCAGTAAGTAGCTGTTGCCTTTTTTGCTTTTGATAAACGGCCCCAGATGATCCGCATGAACTGTGTGGAAAGGTACACTGGGTTTGTCTATAGGGTGAAGTTCACCTTCACGTTTTCCGCCAGGCGCTTTGTGATGCGAGCATTCCAAGCAGGAAGTAACGTATTTCTTTACAAATTTACGCATCTTTGCAAACCAGTAATTTTTGCGGATGCGTTGAAGGGTTTTGTCAAAACCACAGTGTCCAACGTCGTCGTGATTCATCTTAAGAATTTGGAAGCGTACTCCTTTAGGTACGAGCCATTTTGTTTCATCTCCAACAATTCGATACACCCGACCATTTTTTAACTTGTAGTTATTGTGAATGTCCATTATTTTCTCTGAATCGTCGTCAGCCAAAATATCTTTTATTCTTTTAACTTCATCATCAGCGGATTGTACTGTGGTAATCCAGTCTTCTTCAATATTTTCAACAGCGAGAACATCCAAACAAATTGGTGATTCTGTCTCGCTGTTTCCGACTGGATTGCGACTTAAAGCGTCAACATGCGGCATACGTGATCCCGGTCTGTACTCGATGGTGCAGTCGAACTCTTGCAACTGTATCCACCATCGAGCAATGCGGGGAATCAAATCACGCTTGATTAAAGTCGATCGCAACGCATTACAATCCGTGAAGATCTTGAATGTTATGCCAATGAGGTAAACTCTGAACCGGTTTAACGATGCCACCACTGCTAACGTCTCCAGATCATAAGAATGGAGTTTTCGCTCCTCTGCGTTTGTCTTACGACTAAAATACGACACAGGTTGAAAAACTCCATTCGAGTTAGCTTGCAGCAAGATGCCAGCCAAACCGTCTTTGCTGGCATCCGTATGCAATTGGGTTTCCGCTCGGTGGTCATATAATGCAAGTATGGGTCTTTCAGTTAACATACCCTTTATGGTATCAAATGCTTGACTTTGCGGATGTCCCCACACCCATTTCGCGTCTTTTTTTAATAAATCGGTCAACGGCGATGCAAGCAAAGCGTAACCTTTAATGAACCGCCTGAAATAACCAGACAGTCCAAGAAATTGCCGTAGCTCATGCTGATTATTAGGTATCGGGAATTTGCTCACTGCTTCGGTTTTACGGTGACCGGGACGAATGCCACTACCACTAACCTCATATCCAAGGAAGTCAATCGTATCGAGGAAGAAGTGGCACTTGCTCAGCTTCAACGTTAGACCACCCTTTTTCAAAAGTCCGAGAACTTCTTCAAGTCTCTGCAGACCCTCGGTACAGTCTTTAGCCGGGATGAGGACATCATCCATGTAGACTATAGCGTATTTTACCTTCGCTTCAAGCAATATTTTATTAATTGTACGCTGGAAAACCGATGGGGCATTGACCAGCCCGAATGGCATACGGTTATACTCGTATTGGCCATCCGGTGTCACAAAGGCGGTTTTGTGTCGCGACTCTTCAGCTATGGGTATTTGGTAGTAGCCAGAAGCCAAATCGAGTGACGTAAATACCGTATTGCCTGCCAGTTGATCTAGTTGGTCTTCAATCCGTGGAAGGGGATAATGTTCCTTTTTCGTTTTGCGGTTTAGTGCTCGGTAGTCGACGCACAAACGCTTATCACCTGTCTTCTTCTGCACTAACACGATTGGACTGGCATAAGGGGAGGTGGATTCCCTGACGATACCGTAGTCGACCATTTCTTGTATCATGTCCCTAACTAGTGCACGGTCAGCGTAAGACATACGGTAGGGCCTGTAGACCACCGGTTCCGTATCCTCAAGTTCGATAATCATCTCGGTCAATTCTGTGAATCCCAGATCGTGAAGGCCGCTCGAAAAGCAAGTACTGTATTTTTCTAACAGTTGCTTTAACTGCACCAATTCGTCTGGAGTTAAATTATCACCATAATTTAAAGCGTCATCCTTCTGGGTTTCGCAAAATGTGACGTTGCACGAATTTAAAACACGGTTCTGGGTCTCAGGGTTCCTGGGGAATACGCGCGCCAGTAAAGTTCCCTTTTCCAGTTTAATTACACTAGTCGAAGCGTTATGAATAAGTAGCGCACTGCGACCACCTTTAATTTCGTAGTCGCCAGGGAGGAGATAATATTCTTTTCCTTCCGAACCCCTAACAGATCCGTTTATATAAACTCGAACATCTGAGCAACTGGGTTCGGAATGAACTTGAATTGCGCGTAATGTATTTGGCGAAATTTCAATGTCATAACTTGTCACTAAATGTAGTTTTGCTAGTGGAACTTGTTGAAATATAACGGCAGTAGGAGTCTTTGTAATAATAATATCCGGTTTTTCCGTAAAGGAGTGTCCTAACAGAACTGATTGGTTGATGACATAGTCATCCACCACATACATGTTTATTGTCTGTTTTATATTTTGGACCTCTACACAGACGGTCGTCATCCCTATAGGGTTGGTCAAATTTGCGCCTATACCCCTGAGAGTAGGTAGATCTTCTGACACCACCATATCCAAATTAAGCTCCTGAGCCTTAGTCAGTTTTATAAGGGAACACTGACTTCCTAAATCGAGATGGCAATCTACAGTACTTCCGTTTACTTTAATGTTCATTATGTATTTTGCGGTAAGTTCCTCCATTGAACTTAATTGGGCTACTTGTTTCTCGTTTCTATCTTTAGGTTGGTTAGATTCTCCGTCGCGATATTTACTCTGTTTATTTTTAAAGCAATGGGTAGATACATGTCCGGATTTTTCACACGTAGTACATTTTGCTCGGGGTTTGTCACACTTAAAGCTTGGATGACCAGGTTGGTCGCAATTATAACACGTCATTTTTGTAATGTCTGATTTTGAGCTACCAGCGTTTATAATTCTACGGTCGTTTTTAGGTTTAGAAGATGACTCACGATTCTCGCGGCTTTGTGCTACTTTAACCGTTCTAAAATACTTAAGGACTTTCTCAGGTTCAGAAAATTGGGCTGCCTGTGCACCTACTCTGACGGCCCTATCATCAACACCATGCAGAAGACAATCCACAGCCTGTCGTCCATAAATCTTACATCTATTTAATAAATTAATTTTTGTATAATAATAATGATCAAGTGATTCCCCGTACTTAACTCTTTTAGCTAGCATCTCGGTCAAAAGTTCAGCATAGTCTTCGCGTACGGGAAAAGACTCTATTAACTTATTTTTCCATTCAACCCATGTGTGCATTAAAGAGGGCAGACTTTGATACCAAGAGCGCGCCACACCCGTTAGCTTAGGCAAAGCATAATGGATTGTTTCCTTGTCTTCCCATCCATAGATTCCTGCACACTCTTCTACTTTAGTTAACCATGTCAAAATCGTTTGTTCTTTAGACATAGGGTCAAATTCAGGGATAATGTTGGTGTTAAAAGTCATCTTAGGTTTATCTGAACTTTTGACTGATTGCAAAATAGACAAGAGTTTATCTAATACAGCGTCAGTGTGGGAATTGCTACCTTTACGTCGCTTAGGATTGGGTGACTCACCCACATCCACTGAAGAACTACGGCTCCTCTTTCTATTACGCCCCGACTCATAACCTGATCCCTTCTCGTCCTCATGCTTGAGCGTACGACGGTGCGGGGTCCTCTCCCTGCTGTCTTCACTTTCACGGAACTCAACGCTAGACGAACGTTCTCGTGTACGACGAGCTGGTGTACGAAGAGACCTCTCCGCTATTCTTCTCGAATAGGATGTTCGACGCTCTCTTCGTAATATGTTATCTCGATTGACCTCAGTATCACGCACCCGTGACACCCCTGGTCGTTCTGAACAATGTTTCTTTCTCGCATTGTCTTCGCTTTCACCTCTAGCACCTCCATGCATACGCACATCTCTGGCACCTCCATGCCAACTCGTATGCCTATAAGACCGCTGCCTCGAGACCAATGTTTCCCGACCCTGACCCTCACGCCTGGGTACACCTGGATCTGCACTGAATCTCCCGGGACTCGGGCTTCGCCTCACACTTTCCTCTTGTTCCATTGTGAATCACTGAAACTGACGTATCTCAGCTTAGTAATTTATCAACACAAACATGTAGGTAAAGAATAGGCAACTTCATAGCGATTAGCAAATTTCGTAGCTAAAGTTCATAAGTCATTGACATACAACACAGCATATTATAGCAATTATATACCTTGTCACCTAATTTCATTATTTATTCCATCAGATGATACGTTTATGAGCATAAAATGAGCAAAAATAATAATAATAATAATATTAAACAGAAAAACCCTTATATCTCTCTTACAGACTTTTACTGTATACCTAGGAAGAGTAGGTAGCTGGCACATTCTATGTTTAATCCTATAATCCCAGTCCAGCATGAAATATAATAATTATGGGTATATGACAAACAATAATAATAAACAAAAATATAGTATTCATCATCACACATTTTGTTAGCTTGTTAAAGTTTTAGGTCAAAGTTGGTCAAATTTTTTTAGATATGCAAATTTATTTTCAATACATTTGCTCATAAAGTGGGTCTTATATCATTGTTTCAAGGTTCATAGTGATACGTTTCACACAGGCCGTGAGCAATAAAAATAAAACACTAGTACATAATGGCTTTTTTTTTCAAATTTTAGCAAAGAGATAATATCTTATTTTTTTATTTAAAATTAAGTGCCAATATTAAATTATTTGTAAATATAAATATAATTCCATGAAATCATTTAAATTTAACAGAAAATTATCATCTATTCATGCCAAAACGCGAAAATATATAGCTAAGTGTTTTTTTATTATTTGGCTGTATGGCACACTTGTCAAAGTGAATCTCATTTTGCGAGCGAAAAAAAAGATTTAAAAAAAAAACAATCGCGCCCTCCTTTTCAGATGTTTCCATTTGGCTCTCACAAATAGCACTTGTATTCATCAGATTGCTATTATCGTCAAAAACACAACACAAAAAAAATGTCTTCTTCAAGTGCAAATGGGTAACTTGACTTGCTGCTGTCTGTACATTCACAGGATAATGACCAAATCGGAATTAGGTTTTAAAGAACTCTTCAATATTAAAACGTTGACACGCAGTGTATACTGAGGCCAGCGCATCAGGTTACTCCACTTTCATTGCAAAACCGCTCTTATCACAACAGCACAGAGTGCATGAGTATGGTAACCTGAGTTGCGGCCGTCTGTACATTGTGTTTTACTCAAGTTAAACGTTAAACATATCATATTAAACATATCGTTAGGCGAATATAAAACATGTTTTTTTTAATCTGATCCACCTATTAACCGATCACTTCTTATATGGTGTTTCAATTCTCAACTCTAAATTTAGTTCAATAAAAGGTACGGGATACTTACAGTTTTCTTTAGTGCAGGCGTAGTCTGAAAAACGTAATTATTTTTCGCCGATCCCACTTCTGAAGCTATGGGAATAACTTCAGATGCTAGGGAATTCCACAAATAAAATCCAAGATAGCTCAATACTGCATATATTATCACTTTTTAGCTTTTCTTATTTTACAATAATTGACGTATTGCCGCGCGTTTTAACAACGAACCCCGAATGCCGAACGAACGGCGTTCGGCGATTACTCGAATATTACAGTATTCGCAAAGTCATTTAACTATCGTATTAAAAGTAATATATTATAAACAATTAATTATGTAACTTATTACAATTACTAACAATCAAAAATAATGTTTCTTGAATATAATAATGACTTATCTATTAAATTAATTAGTTTTTATGGTTTGGTCAATATACACTGTTTTGAAGTTAATTCAAAACAGCGTCTCATTATTTTGCCAAGTTCGATCCGACGGGTAATGAGACGATTCTAATTACTTATTATAAAATATGAAATATACAATTACAATTAGCGACATAATAATTACTATGAGGCTTACAGTATATACACACACACACACACACACATAGAGTACAGGCCGCGAGCTGCAGCCGCACGCGCACACACAGCGACACCGGAACAACGACCGTGAGTGTATATACACACACACACATATAGAGTACAGGCCGCGAGCTGCAGCCGCACGCACACACACAGCGACACCGGAACAACGACCGTGAGTGTATATACACACACACACATATAGAGTACAGGCCGCGAGCTGCAGCCGCACGCACACACACAGCGACACCGGAACAACGACCGTGAGTGTATATACACACACACACATATAGAGTACAGGCCGCGAGCTGCAGCCGCACGCACACACACAGCGACACCGGAACAACGACCGTGAGTGTATATACACACACACACATATAGAGTACAGGCCGCGAGCTGCAGCCGCACGCACACACACAGCGACACCGGAACAACGACCGTGAGTGTATATACACACACACACATATAGAGTACAGGCCGCGAGCTGCAGCCGCACGCACACACACAGCGACACCGGAACAACGACCGTGAGTGTATATACACACACACACATATAGAGTACAGGCCGCGAGCTGCAGCCGCACGCACACACACAGCGACACCGGAACAACGACCGTGAGTGTATATACACACACACACATATAGAGTACAGGCCGCGAGCTGCAGCCGCACGCGCACACACAGCGACACCGGAACAACGACCGTGAGTGTATATACACACACACACACACACATAGAGTACAGGCCGCGAGCTGCAGCCGCACGCGCACACACAGCGACACCGGAACAACGACCGTGAGTGTATATACACACACACACATATAGAGTACAGGCCGCGAGCTGCAGCCGCACGCGCACACACAGCGACACCGGAACAACGACCGTGAGTGTATATACACACACACACATATAGAGTACAGGCCGCGAGCTGCAGCCGCACGCACACACACAGCGACACCGGAACAACGACCGTGAGTGTATATACACACACACACACACACATAGAGTACAGGCCGCGAGCTGCAGCCGCACGCGCACACACAGCGACACCGGAACAACGACCGTGAGTGTATATACACACACACACATATAGAGTACAGGCCGCGAGCTGCAGCCGCACGCACACACACAGCGACACCGGAACAACGACCGTGAGTGTATATACACACACACACATATAGAGTACAGGCCGCGAGCTGCAGCCGCACGCACACACACAGCGACACCGGAACAACGACCGTGAGTGTATATACACACACACACATATAGAGTACAGGCCGCGAGCTGCAGCCGCACGCACACACACAGCGACACCAGAACAACGACCGTGAGTGTATATACACACACACACATATAGAGTACAGGCCGCGAGCTGCAGCCGCACGCACACACAGCGACACCGGAACAACGACCGTGAGTGTATATACACACACACACATATAGAGTACAGGCCGCGAGCTGCAGCCGCACGCACACACACAGCGACACCGGAACAACGACCGTGAGTGTATATACACACACACACATATAGAGTACAGGCCGCGAGCTGCAGCCGCACGCACACACACAGCGACACCGGAACAACGACCGTGAGTGTATGTACACACACACACATATAGAGTACAGGCCGCGAGCTGCAGCCGCACGCGCACACACAGCGACACCGGAACAACGACCGTGAGTGTATATACACACACACACATATAGAGTACAGGCCGCGAGCTGCAGCCGCACGCACACACAGCGACACCGGAACAACGACCGTGAGTGTATATACACACACACACACATATAGAGTACAGGCCGCGAGCTGCAGCCGCACGCACACACACAGCGACACCGGAACAACGACCGTGAGTGTATATACACACACACACATATAGAGTACAGGCCGCGAGCTGCAGCCGCACGCACACACACAGCGACACCGGAACAACGACCGTGAGTGTATATACACACACACACATATAGAGTACAGGCCGCGAGCTGCAGCCGCACGCGAACACAGCGACACCGGAACAACGACCGTGAGTGTATATACACACACACACATATAGAGTACAGGCCGCGAGCTGCAGCCGCACGCGCACACACAGCGACACCGGAACAACGACCGTGAGTGTATATACACACACACACACACACATAGATTACAGGCCGCGAGCTGCAGCCGCACGCGCACACACAGCGACACCGGAACAACGACCGTGAGTGTATATACACACACACACATATAGAGTACAGGCCGCGAGCTGCAGCCGCACGCGCACACACAGCGACACCGGAACAACGACCGTGAGTGTATATACACACACACACATATAGAGTACAGGCCGCGAGCTGCAGCCGCACGCACACACACAGCGACACCGGAACAACGACCGTGAGTGTATATACACACACACACACACACATAGAGTACAGGCCGCGAGCTGCAGCCGCACGCGCACACACAGCGACACCGGAACAACGACCGTGAGTGTATATACACACACACACATATAGAGTACAGGCCGCGAGCTGCAGCCGCACGCACACACACAGCGACACCGGAACAACGACCGTGAGTGTATATACACACACACACATATAGAGTACAGGCCGCGAGCTGCAGCCGCACGCACACACACAGCGACACCGGAACAACGACCGTGAGTGTATATACACACACACACATATAGAGTACAGGCCGCGAGCTGCAGCCGCACGCACACACACAGCGACACCGGAACAACGACCGTGAGTGTATATACACACACACACATATAGAGTACAGGCCGCGAGCTGCAGCCGCACGCACACACACAGCGACACCGGAACAACGACCGTGAGTGTATATACACACACACATATAGAGTACAGGCCGCGAGCTGCAGCCGCACGCACACACACAGCGACACCGGAACAACGACCGTGAGTGTATATACAATACACACACACACATATAGAGTACAGGCCGCGAGCTGCAGCCGCACGCACACACACAGCGACACCGGAACAACGACCGTGAGTGTATATACACACACACACATATAGAGTACAGGCCGCGAGCTGCAGCCGCACGCACACACACAGCGACACCGGAACAACGACCGTGAGTGTATATACACACACACACATATAGAGTACAGGCCGCGAGCTGCAGCCGCACGCACACACACAGCGACACCGGAACAACGACCGTGAGTGTATGTACACACACACACATATAGAGTACAGGCCGCGAGCTGCAGCCGCACGCGCACACACAGCGACACCGGAACAACGACCGTGAGTGTATATACACACACACACATATAGAGTACAGGCCGCGAGCTGCAGCCGCACGCACACACAGCGACACCGGAACAACGACCGTGAGTGTATATACACACACACATATAGAGTACAGGCCGCGAGCTGCAGCCGCACGCACACACACAGCGACACCGGAACAACGACCGTGAGTGTATATACACACACACACATATAGAGTACAGGCCGCGAGCTGCAGCCGCACGCACACACACAGCGACACCGGAACAACGACCGTGAGTGTATATACACACACACACATATAGAGTACAGGCCGCGAGCTGCAGCCGCACGCACACACACAGCGACACCGGAACAACGACCGTGAGTGTATATACACACTCACACATATAGAGTAAAGGCCGCGAGCTGCAGCCGCACGCACACACACAGCGACACCGGAACAACGACCGTGAGTGTATATACACACACACACATATAGAGTACAGGCCGCGAGCTGCAGCCGCACGCACACACACAGCGACACCGGAACAACGACCGTGAGTGTATATACACACACACACATATAGAGTACAGGCAGCGAGCTGCAGCCGCACGCACACGCACAGCGACACCGGAACAACGACCGTGAGTGTATATACACACACACACATATAGAGTACAGGCCGCGAGCTGCAGCCGCACGCACACACACAGCGACACCGGAACAACGACCGTGAGTGTATATACACACACACACATATAGAGTACAGGCCGCGAGCTGCAGCCGCACGCACACACACAGCGACACCGGAACAACGACCGTGAGTGTATATACACACACACACACATATAGAGTACAGGCCGCGAGCTGCAGCCGCACGCACACGCACAGCGACACCGGAACAACGACCGTGAGTGTATATACACACACACATATAGAGTACAGGCCGCGAGCTGCAGCCGCACGCACACACACAGCGACACCGGAACAACGACCGTGAGTGTATATACACACACACACATATAGAGTACAGGCCGCGAGCTGCAGCCGCACGCACACACACAGCGACACCGGAACAACGACCGTGAGTGTATATACACACACACACATATAGAGTACAGGCCGCGAGCTGCAGCCGCACGCACACACACAGCGACACCGGAACAACGACCGTGAGTGTATATACACACACACACATATAGAGTACAGGCCGCGAGCTGCAGCCGCACGCACACGCACAGCGACACCGGAACAACGACCGTGAGTGTATATACACACACACACATATAGAGTACAGGCCGCGAGCTGCAGCCGCACGCACACACACAGCGACACCGGAACAACGACCGTGAGTGTATATACACACACACACATATAGAGTACAGGCCGCGAGCTGCAGCCGCACGCACACACACAGCGACACCGGAACAACGACCGTGAGTGTATATACACACACACACACATATAGAGTACAGGCCGCGAGCTGCAGCCGCACGCACACACACAGCGACACCGGAACAACGACCGTGAGTGTATATACACACACACACATATAGAGTACAGGCCGCGAGCTGCAGCCGCACGCACACACACAGCGACACCGGAACAACGACCGTGAGTGTATATACACACACACATATAGAGTACAGGCCGCGAGCTGCAGCCGCACGCACACACACAGCGACACCGGAACAACGACCGTGAGTGTATATACACACACACACACATATAGAGTACAGGCCGCGAGCTGCAGCCGCACGCACACACACAGCGACACCGGAACAACGACCGTGAGTGTATATACACACACACACATATAGAGTACAGGCCGCGAGCTGCAGCCGCACGCACACACACAGCGACACCGGAACAACGACCGTGAGTGTATATACACACACACATATAGAGTACAGGCCGCGAGCTGCAGCCGCACGCACACACACAGCGACACCGGAACAACGACCGTGAGTGTATGTACACACACACACACATATAGAGTATATAGGGTTTAAGGGGCAGCTGTCAGTCCCGGCTGTTGTCGATTGATTACAGTCGTTAAAACCAAGTCAGAGGCCACTGTGCGGTTTCAAAACTATACCTACACGATAAGAAGAAGAAAGACAGCTTAGCAAATGGCGAAATCTATCAATACAAGTTTTTTTTGCCCTGAAAAGCTAATATAATGCTTTTTTATTTAAATGAAAAAAAAAACGAAATAAAAAAACAGAAAAATTTAACTGAAAAATCATTCAGAATTATGGAAAGTCCCAATTCGGAGTGTCTGTTTTTGCTAAGCTGTTTAAAAAACTTTATTATTGAACAAATAATTGTTTAACCGGTTACAAATTCCTAGTAAAATTTTTTCATCCTTTCTATCTGAAAAGTGTCGCTTTGTTCGTCTATAAGTGACAGCAAAAGAGCTCATTTCTGTTAAGAACTCTTGTGCGGGCGTAAATGAGCTTTTAAAAGAGATTTTAATTTAGAACATGTATCATTCGTAGAAATCGAATGCAAATTATATGATTACTGGCTGGTACGGCAGCGGCCCTCGCGCTAATTGAAAAAAAAAAGCGAATTAAGTCTGTGTTCTTGTAATTTGTTTTCTCTTAGAAAGGGGATTATTTTTACCTCGGGTGATGTACTTTGAATCCCTCGCTGCGCTCAGGATTCTACGTTAGAATCCTTCGTTTCGCTCGTGATTCAAAGTAGCGCCCTCGCCGTAAAAATACTTTTTGCTCCCTTGTCATAAAATCTACTATTTTATGTTCGATTCATCTTCCTTTAAAAAGTTCATTATCCGAGTTGCCTGATTCATATCTCTTACTCTTCGCTACTATAACACCATTAATGCCATCCATCGTTTATACTAAGTATGAGAAATTACATTAAAATAAAATTTACTAAATTGTCCTCCAGCAATCCTGCAACTAGCGGACGCGGTTAAACAGCTGTGTGTAATGGCGCGTCGAGCCCGCGCCGCCATGTGGTGTGACCTCACCCTTACGGTGGCGCTGGCCCCGCACCACACCGCTACCACCCACACCCCGCCGCCCAGCGGACACACTGGCTCTACGCAGGTGAGTCTTTTAACTATCACTGATCACCGCCAACTATTATTAACTACCACCAACTATTATTAACTACCACCAACTATTGTGAACTACCTCCAACTATTATTAACTGCCACCAACTATTATTAACTATCACCAACTATTGTTAACTACCACCAACTATTGTTAACTACCACCAACTATTGTTAACTACCACCAAACTACCACCAATTATCACCATCTATCACAATACTACCCACTAACATCAACTACTACCAACGACCACTGAAAAGTACCACCTTCACTATTACCAAAACCAACCAAGTACCACCATTAAACCTACCCCTATCACCAATCCTACTATCTACTCGCGATATTTAAGAAAAAACTATTTAACTGGCTGTGTGATAGGTGTTTTTATTCCCTTAAGGAATTATATGTCTATAAGGTTTATAAAAACATATTATCAATTGAATTAATAATAATAATAAATAAATAATAAAAATGTATTTATTCAGAAAAAAAGAGACAGTAAATTAAACAGTGCTTCATGGTACCCACACTAGGATTCCCTGTGTCGTGGGTTACCAGGCTCATTCCCTCAGTTCAACATCATTATAGAAAAATTTAGAACATGTATTAAAAAAATAAAATTAGTTGCACCATCTGTATGTGTGTGTTTGTGTGTGTGTGTTATTTGTAAATTTCTAATATTTGCATGCCATACGATTGGTGGATTATGAGACGCATTTCTTTTAATATATTATCATTATAATTACCATTATCCGTGCAAATAAAGACATTTCATTACTGCACTAGCACAATCTTAGCCGTGATACTGCCCCTACATCATACCATCACTTCGCTACTCATACCAACAACATTCGCTAACTACCGTTAATACCGTTAATCTTTGGTTCTTTTTTCTAGATTTATAGTCAACAGTTCCTCGACTTCTTACAATATTTCACGATTTTTTTTCAGTCGGAAACTCCTCAAGGCACAATTACGAGTCCGTCACAATCGAAGTCGTCGCAAGATAACGCTGCCAACGTTAACCAAAACCAGAATAATGCGAAGCAGACAAATAATGATTCCAAAGAGGTAATATACTGTCAACCTATCGCCCACTATACAACAAAACCATCGCGTCGCACTTAATGGCTTCTACAGTGTGACTGGGACGAGTTGTCAACTGGCGCATTCTTTCTTATTTTGATATTTTTATTAGACACATACAGGTGTCCGCTGTTGATATTAAATAGAAAAAGAGGAAGAAGAATTCGATGGGAGCGGAGCTTCGACCGAGCGACTTGACGATGCGATAGCTTAGTTGGTTAGAGCGTTGGCACGGTACACCATGGTCGCGGGTTCAAGTCCCGCTCGCAATTTGTTTTCCTCTTTTTCTATTTAATATAAGTTATTCTTTTTTTCTCAATCCAGCATGGAAGTATTAAATTCTCAATTCTTATTTCAGGATAAAACTCCCAACGACGCAACAAAACCCGAAAAAGACTCAAAAATTGAGCCCAACAATAACAAAACGTCCAACAACAAACAACAGGACAAACAAGAAAAGAACCAACAACGAAGAACTCAGAACTACAGGAAATTAAATCAGGGTCGCCAAGATTTCTACCAGAAGAACCAGAGGTATGATAACCGATTCATGCATAATCGACATCCATATTACTTGGCCACAGGGCCTATCAACTAAGTTCCATCTGGTATTTTCTGGATCTTTCCAGTAATCTTTACTATAAACAAAATATTTAATAGTTAAGGATAATGAGTTACTGCTGTCGTGCTGTTTGGACAGTTTGTTGGTATTGAGAATTTTAATGTGACATTTTGAAGCTATGATAGCTGACAATGTTTAGGTTATGGTTATCAAAAATGAAATTTACTTTAATTAAAAAAAAATAACGAATAGATCAAGAAGGTAGAAACATCCTTCTTCTAAAGTGTGTTTTATATTAAAAGTTTACTTTTGTACTTCTGAAAGGACATAAGTATAAAGAAAACCTTTGGTCTATAATTATATCGTATTTGACTCAGTCAAGGATAAAAATGATATGTTTACATTAATTGTTCTGGAAGGAGTTAAAACATCGTCCACATACATAAAGACTTTTTTAAACATTGTCAGCTGTTCTATACTTACGATAAAATGCATCGGCCTTGCCACCAAAGTGCTTTTCTACGGCATTTATACGATTCTCGAATTTTAAACTTCGGTTAGTGAAAACTGGTATTACTGGAAACTTTCCATTTACTGCTAAATCATTCAATCTATTGTGTTTTCGACCAATTTTTTTCCATAGACCTACGAATTTATTCTAAAGACTTCTTAAGCTCAAAAAGATTATATCCAATCCATTAATTGTTAAAAACTCTATTACCTCGTCACTAACTTAACAAAAAGTTCCCTAATCCATTATTGTTTATCGCACAATGCCACAATTTTATTATTAACCTTTTTTACATCTGTCTTACTAAGAAAAGCCGTGATGTATATTATATTTTCTCATATACAGGGCTTTTGGTCAATCACTTTCAACCTCTCGGGTGGTAAATCAGTCCATGAAACTGAACAAATTTTCCAAGGAACGTAGGTCGAAATACAACATTTTTTTTAGTTCCCATACAAACTGCTTCAGCTGATAGCGTATTTTGTATGGGAAGTCAAAATTTTTTTTTCATACTTTGACCTTTGTTCCTTGGGAAAGTTGTTCAGTTTCATGGACTGACTTACCACCCGAGATGTTGAAAGTGATTTACCTTAAGCCCTGTATATATGTAACTAATCAGTTTTCAGTAATGCCAGTCGAACTTAAGAGCTACGCGCGTCTTTTTAACATAATTGTCTTGCATTTTGCCGCGGATTTGTACGTGTTGATCTACATAGCGGTCATTCTCAAATGACGTATTTTAGTATATTCTGAAGTCTTTTGAAAAAAGTTGCCTTTGAGGTTTTTAGGATTTATGCCTTTGAGACATAATTTACTACGCTTTAGATCCAAGAAGCCAATTTTTAGTACTTCACTGTTTTTTGACCTTGAAAATCACCTAGTCGGGTATTTACAATTAAATAAAAGGCATATTCGAGTAAATTGGCATCTTCTGGGTGAGCTTGCTACATCCTCGACCACATCTCCGCCCCTGGGCTAGGTTGTGGTCAAGAGCAGACCTATTATCTAAAAAAAGACGGCTGGAAGAAAATTACCTTTTTTTCTTGATTTAATTTTACCCTACGATATATCGTATAAACTTCTTGATCAGGCCCATTGTTCTAAACCGTATTTGATCCGACAGTTTAAAAAACTCAGTGTGTAGTTTGTTTTACGTTTTACGGATAACAGTGATCGGTGTCGCTTGCTTTATTTCCATATTTATTGTGTTAGGTTGTATTTTGAAAATAGGCTTCTTGGATTTGATACTAGTTACCTAAGCGGCCAGAATTATGTGTTCAAAATGCTTTCACCGTGAGTTGTTTATGAATTTGTTAGTCATCTATAAAATAATTTGAATCAAAAACATGATAAGCGCATGAGATTTTCTCGCGGTGACAGTTCTGGTACGTAGTAAATTATATCTCAATACTTTTCGAGCCGAATATTGATTCAAAAATGAAATATATTGGTGTTTCTTCTGTCCAATCGAATGTAGACAAAACTTCGAATCGGGTATACATTCCTAGCCAGAAAGTAAAGTCCATTTAGGTCTTCTATTTTTACCTAGCGAATTTAGATGTCTTGACCTAATGTGGGTAATTTTTCTCGTAGGATTCAGTGTTGTAGAAATTTATATAAAAGAGGGTCGTTGCAATCTCTGATTATGAGTAAAAATAATCATATCAACATAATATTTAATGAAATTACGAGCACTTTTTATAAATCGTGCATATAATGCGAGCTGAGTTAACTGA
The DNA here is from genome assembly GCA_949987775.1 of Aproaerema taeniolella. Lineage (NCBI taxonomy): Eukaryota > Metazoa > Arthropoda > Insecta > Lepidoptera > Gelechiidae > Aproaerema > Aproaerema taeniolella. The sequence goes on along the minus strand of OX465268.1, from coordinate 10,088,174 downwards.
ATAAGAAGTAACATGCAAAAAACTGAAAATATTGCTGTTTCAACTTTTTAGAATTGCATTTCGAAAAGGTGGGAAAGAGATAGCAGTATTTTAGAGAGAACGTTGAATCTTTCTAATTAATTCATGTTTAAATTACGTAGCCCGGCGAATACTTGTTTTATCTGTCAATTTTTTAAATACTTTCGATGTTAGACTGATGTTGTATCTTAAATGTTTTCTCGCTTTCACACATGATAAAATACGTAAGAGTAAGCGAGATGCGTTGTCTCTTAAGAATTTCTATCGTTGACAGTCGTTACAAGTATTCAAGTCTTGAAAACACATTTCAAATGTCTTTGCAAAGTCGTTTAAAATAAAAATGATGCTCAGTGAAAAGTGTTATCGTAATAAAAGACTTAAAACAGGTATAATTGAGACCACAATTATTATAATAATGAAACAATATATCTAAAAGTTTAGCCGTGTGTAGGTTAGTTCGTATGCCAGTATAAATAAACCTGCGTTAACATATTCGCTTGCTGAAGTTTTTAAAGTATTACTGTCTATACGTCGTCGTCGCCGCGGTTAAGGGATAGCTGGACAATATCGGTAGATGGCGCTGTTTTACTTTTAAATTAAAAAAAATGGTTATTATAACGAAATACGTTTCTAATTATAACTAACACAGCATGTTGAATCTGTCTTCTCTTCAAATTTGAATACGATTAAATATAGATTTCCATGTCAGATGCTATGCAGTAAGGATAAATGTCAAAATAATTTGCACGGTCTATGACTTAGTTTAAGAGAAAATATTTATTAATTTAACCTCTAGTGCCTTAAGCTTATATTTGCCTTTTTAATGCTTTTTCTTGCTACCCACATTTATAGATTACACATGAACAAAGGAATTCTTCTATTTCTACTATTATTCCACAAACAGGCAAACTATGAACACAGCACTGTGTTCGCTTTTATCATGGAATATGGTTTTAATAGTGTTTGAACGGGTTAACATAGTTTGGAATTGATAATGATTTGAATCATAAGACAATTTAGGCTAAAAGAAACAAATAAGAAGTTAGTAGCGCCATCTATCGTAGCTCCAAACGTTGATTCCTTCCTTAAAATTGGCTAGTTTACTGATAATACTTGCCAAATGTATATTCTTGTTTGGTGTGAGCGGTTGAAAAGATTACTAGCCTAATTTTGTATGACAATTTTTGAGGAAAATAGATCCAGCAACTAGTGAATTGTCATTCAAAATATCTAGCTGTAAAATCAGGCATATCTTTTAAAAAACTTTGGTAAAACCAATAATTAAGCATCACGTCAAATGAATTGATAGGAAATATCATTTTGTAGTACAAATACGTCTCGAATTAAACATCTAGTCAAAAAATCTTGACTTTAAAACAAAAACCTGACTGATCAAACCAAAATGAAATTTAGAAAAAAAACGCTCACATCAAGACAAAAAAAAAACCTTTTAAAATAAAATGTGATGTTTGTATGTTAATACTAGTTGACACTATTTTAATATTATCACGTTTCGTGCTAATAATAACAAAAAGTATATATAAAATGAAGTTATGAACTACTAGCGTGTAAGTGTTCCAGTTTTTATTTATTTTGTGTTTTTTTGTCAATTAATTTTTTTATAGTTAGTTGAATTAGGCTTTACGGGAGGTGGTTAATGGAATTGATCGTTGATTAGGGCGAGTTTTGTTAGATGGGTCGATTAGTTTCGTCAATTCTTAAATTTAATTTGTACCACTTTGAGTGTTTCCCAAACTGTGATTTTCTCACTCCACCGGTCGTTTTAAGCCCGTATTACAGAAGGATAATCAAGTTTTGATCTCTTCAGTATTGATTGTCTCTTTTTCTCACTATCAAAACTACAAAGACGACTACTACTTAAGTATAGATCAGTCTGATTCGCGTTCTGTAATACGGACCTTAGTGTGTCTTGTGTGAAAAACTGTGTGAAAGCTTTCAAAATATAATACCATAGTCAAAATAGTCGTGAATTGTGACGGTGTGTGGTAAAAGGGACTACTTTGGGGACAGTCAATAAGAACCATTAACATAGCTTATTACAAGACATTCATTTTTAACAACTACCCCAAAGTGTTCACTTTTACTAGATATTTTCGCTATATACTTTTCAAGGTGAAATAAATATTTATTTCTATCAAGTTATGCTCAAATTAAAAAGTTAAAAACTTTTGATTTTGGTACAGTAGCAGGTAATCTATCCTAATGCTTCATAAAAATAGTGCAGCATTCCCCTTCCTTTTTTGGTTATTGAGTTAATGCTTTCAATTTCAGAACGATTAGATTACATCAAAGAAAAAGAAAATAAATGTTTTTCGACACATTCCTCATAACTCAAGAAGATTTTGTCTTCCAAAGCCCTTTCCAATGTTATTGCTCTCTCGCTCACACGCACGTGTTAGTTAAAAAAATAAACTTGGATAAGTTTCGCAATATAAAAAGTTAAACCCGTCCTAGTTTTCACGTCACTGTCTTTTAAAAAGAAGACTTTTTAAAGACTTTTCCAGTTTGGGAAACTCTGATACTCAAAGATTATGGTACGAAATATGAACTTAGAAAAAAGCACTTGTGTTCTATAATAGTATGGCCAAATGTAGTCGATTTGATACATAATTATATTATTATAGTCAGTTCCTCACGAAATAGTTTAGTTAATTTAGTCAATAATTTGTGCATGTGAAAACGCTCATATCTGTGTATTAAATAATAAATAACTATATTAAAGTTGATAGATACTGCTTTTAATATTGCTTTAATTAAATAACGAAAATACAGATTTTCCGTTTGTGCACAAATACTGAGCCGCCAAGATGGCGGAACGAAACCAAAATAATTAAATAGTTTAATAACAAATCTTCCATCTTGAGTTCGTGTTAGTTTTTAAGAAGAAAATGGTAGATATCGTAAAATGTGATGAATTTTCCACACGATTCTGTATATTATGAAATATATTCGTATATTCGCTTGTATGACAAAATGGCGTAGGCAATGACTATCGCTCATTCGAAATGAATTAAACGGCTATAATTATTGTTTTAGTATTCCAAGTAGTTGCTTTATCTAATTAGTGTGTGCATGCATTCGCACGTTTTGTGCAATAAATGGAATCTCTTTTTGCTGATTTGGTATTTGTTAAAAACGAAGTTGTGTTATATATCTATAGGTTATCAAGTTATCAGTCAACATATGAGATCGATACAGCTTAACAATGTGCAAACAATGGCTCGTTCTTGAATCTTCTGTGCCCCTAAGCTGTAGAAGTATTTAGTCGGTTGACAAATAAATAACTACCAACAGGATACAATTAGTTAGATACGGTGTTCCACTTGTAGATACACCCTAATATGAAGCTTGAATTACAATTTCATTGAATATCAATTAATAAAAGCCGCAAGCTCAAAACCATAAGCACTTAGTCTTTTAATTTAGGTATAGCTTATAGTGTACTCAAATAAAAACAAATACCAAATCAGCAATGTAAAGCAAATTCTTAAAAGTTGCAATATCGTGTACAAAATCCTAAGTGTTGTTGTTGAAAAGTTGATTTTCTAGATTTTAGTTTGCTGATAAGTTTTTATACCTTCACAATGTGATGCATTTCCTATTTAGCGTATTTATTTCGTTGTTTAGTACAGTTCGGTCGCGGGTCGGGACGTTTGGGGTTGGTGACAATAAAAAAAAACTGACTAAAAAAATAGCAAAATGAAGACGCGAAAAAAACACAGAACTACTTTACTGTTTCGCAAAAATGCTAGGATTTAAATTTGCATGATTGTTTAAAAACAAAAAAAATCCGTCTCACATAATAATATCGCCAATGGATAAAATTTTACTTTAAGTGACTTATGTCACACATTCATATTAATAACACGGATTAACTCACGTTACTTAAATTGTGAATTATTTGATAATTAAATGGTGTACACTTACTTGGGTGTAATACTAATTTCACCTCTCAATACTAATTTCAGTTGTCATCTTTTGCGCTATTTATTTTTCTAGCCAGGATTTTTACAACAAAGAAAACAACAGTTATCTGAAAAATGAATTTCATATTTATTGCGAAAATCTTAACAAAACTACTTAAAATTATTTGCATGTTGCTAGTTTTTAGAACGCAGTTACTTAAATTAAACCAACCCCTTAATTTTATGCTTCCAGCAAAAATATATATTTAAAAAAATATTAGTACAATCGATTCGCACTTAGAATATTTTAGAATGTAGTCAAAGATTTATCCAACTTCTTTAACAAATAAAAGTGTTTAGTTTTTTAAATTTTTGGTAAAGTCTAGTTTTTAATTACATGGAATTTCGTCCCTTTTTCACTGATAGTGTAAGAAAGAGATATCTCCGCTTCTTGTTGGAGAATTAAGAAAAGAGCAAATATTACAGGTTTTGCTCATGGCAGTAGGTTCCCAAATTCCATCTAATTAAAATCAGAAAATAATTATTAGTTATCTCTTGTCTTGTCTGACTTGTTATCAATATCACTTGGTGTTTTCCGATGTTGCCATATATAGAAACTATTTACCTCAGATCTTTATTCTTGCATTAAATTTATAAGCTGTTTTTTATTATTATAGGGTTGCCAAATGCAAATAATCAGACAATGAATTTAAAAACTCAAAATAATCTGTTTTGAAACTTGCGAAATTGAAAAGCAATTTTGATAAAAAATATTTGCGCTTTGGCAATCCTGTGAATGCTAATTATTATATGAATTCGACGCAAAGGCTATGAAATGTTTATATTGGTTAAAAATTAACAACAGTTGCTTTAGTTGGTAATTTCTTTGATCAATGAAATTAAAACTGTGCAGTTACTAAGTCAAAAAGGAAAAACACCGAAAGAAAGCATATAGTATCTACATTATATCGGATCTAATTTCATAGTTTCGAATCTGATCGTTCTGGTGGCAGTACTTTGATTGATCGAAGAAAATGACCACAATCATTGTTAGTACTTTTTTAAAACTTAGTTGTGCCAAAAAGTGATCGCATTTCTTGAATCTTGTTCTACCATGTGCCCCTTGCTTATGGTGAAACTGTGTACGTATTAATGAGTACGTCCGCGCGCCCGCAACTTATAATCATATCACGACAGGCCAGCATGTCAAGTTACCACATAGGCATAGGTGTACATTAGTACCACGTTTATAAGTTAGGCCATGACCCCATAAGGCTATCACAGTGAGCCTAATGGGGACATGGCCTTACGCCGTTTTACGTATGCAGGAAATATCCCTGCCATTCAGGTGGCAGGGCTGTTGCGTAAGCGATTATGGATTGCAACGACTTCATTTTTACTAGATCACTTTTTAGTACAAACTAAACCTTAGATTTAGTTGTTTTTTTCTTATTTTTTTTACTTCCAACTTGACACAGAAGAATTTATTTACTTATTATTTACACTTTAACATATTATATCAAATTAGATGAATTTTCCGTCGTTAAGACGATAGGCTCCCTTAGGTTACGTTTCTTTATAATTCGTAAGAATGTGCCACAACTAGCTTCTTTTAAAGTAGATTGGTTAGGTTAGAGTGTTGCCGGTTACTTAAAAAAACACTATAAAACGTTACGTGTACAGACAACAGCACATATACAAAATACGGAAACCGTGACTGTTAAAACCTCATAAGATTGGCGTCAAGGTAAACATGTATCGCCTGTTGTGCTGCCGTGTTAACATGTTTCTTAATAAATGGACATTGCTTCAGAAGCCGGTGAGGCTAACGTTACCCCCACATAGGATTATTTTTATAAAAACTGCTGTTTATAACAAGGTTCGTTACTATGATTTCAAAACCTTCCTACATTATTGAAACCATTGAAGAAATTCGCAAAATTCGTAAAACCCGTAAATGAAACGCTGACGTAATCTACAGTACTTAGTAATAAAGAATCTAGATAATAGCAAGTGCTAGATCACTTATGTTAGAGTTTGAATGCCGTAATCTTCTATAGGTTAGAATTATGAAAGCAAGGATCAATCCAAAAATCGGCTGTGAATAAGTATTGCTTAAACGGCAACACTCTAACCTTTGAAAAAAAATCGCTCAGAAAAAGCGCAAAATTGTGTTAGCTCAAATACGTCGTTCCTTCCGTCCATGCGATTGGAATTTGTTCACATAGAAATAAGCTTAAAATGCATTTGATTGTCCAAAAATTCTTCGCTAAAGCTTTTTCTATTCATATTTAAGTTTTAACGTAAACTGATGCCTATGTAAAAATAAATCATATAAAAGGAATGAAATTTCTGAATTTCTATATGACCAACGCTTAAACAGCATATCTTTGTAAGAATATGTGTGATAAACCTAATTATAAATTTAATAAAAATGTCCTTAGTCCTGAAATTTACGTATAGTCCTAATGCTTATAAATACGTGATTACTTTCTAAAAAAAAAACCAAACTATTCAGTACTTAATTTTACAAAAGCCAACAAAGAATGCTTATGGTGGGATTATATTAAGTGTAAGTGAATGATTCTAAAATTTTCATGAAAGTTATCAATATTTCGTCCTTTCATTGTTATGATCTTTATAATGCGCTATCAATACATCTAAACAAATTAGACATGGGTTTTCATCGAGGTGCTAGTTCAAATGGAGTGTCTAAAATTCAATGAAATTAATTTTTTTTAAATGATTCTGTTAGCGCATTTTGTCATGTGGTGCTGTGCTTTGAACTCAACTTTTCTTAGTAGTCAATTTCATAAACTTCGTATTCCAAAAATCCAGCATACGATAGACGTAAAATCAAATGTTAGTTTCTTAAGCCTCGTGCCGTATGTCGGTGTTTAGCTTAATATTTACTCGTTTTGCTGATTGTGAGTCTAAAATAGACTTAATAAACGCTTCAATACAATTCCCAATATCTGTACCTTATTTAAAGTGTATCGAATTGTAATTGTTAGGTATTCACTTATATCGATGATATGATAGTATTGTAAGTTCTTAGCATGGTACCATTGCAGGTAAATTACAATTACGCATGATTTAAAATGTTTATTACTTAAGAGAACATAACGAACGCTAGACAATTAGATAGTTAAAATGCATGGGTAATTTCATATAGTTGTTGTTGTTTTTTTTGTTTATGATTAGTCAATGTTTAAGACTTTCAGATTATAGTGGATGTAGTTTCGACGTTCACAAACATATTTTCGTACAAGGAGCCGTTTAGCCCAATTTAGTTATAACGGGTCTAAATAAATGTACCTCTACGTTTTAATATGTAGCTCCAAAATCCTGTATGTACAAAATACGTGTGGCCCTACGCTAGTGATTTCAGCTAGATTTTGTATTAGATCGTATTAGTCAAGGTGAAATACCTTTAGCAAGACTGGTAAATGGTTCTTTTTATTTATTTTGTTACTCTAAAGCGTTAATGTCAGCTATCTCGATATTGTTACACATTAGAGGGTCAAATTCCCAAAAAGTATCAATAGGTTTTTTTATTCACAGTTCCTTAACACAGTTGCTTCAGTCTCAGACGAATTCTGAGCATTTGTTTATCTGAATGTGGATCAATCTTAGAGCTTTATCGAATTTGATAATAATTTATGGATGAATATTTATAAAAAAATGATATGAACAAGAAAAAAATATAGAGGAATTCGTAAACTCACTGTTTAGATAGACAATCCTGCAAGATGTGTATCATAGTTTGTTTTTATCTATTTTAACTGATGCTAGTTGTGTATTAGAATTGATACGAGCCTTTGCCACTAGGCGAAGTTAGATTATAGGTGGATATGGCTCTAATGCTTATAGTACGAATCTAATAGTTACATGTTTTTAAATAACTGTGCATCGTTTCAAGAATTCTCGTATATAGAACAAAGTAACTGTTTAGCGTTATCGATGTCAGTCTTTTCAGATTAGTGTTAAAGGTGACGGTTAGAATATTTCGACATGTTAATAAATATGTATTGGTGTCTTATGTATTATGAATGAGCCATTAGTTGCCCTACGCTGGGCGCCAGTCTGTACTTTTGCATCATGAGCACAAATACTCTATTCTAATTTAAAGTTTTAATCACTGTTTTTTGATACTAAGGTGATGTAGTCGGGTGGAAGTTTTTAAGGCTAATGGGATGTTTTATATAAGTTGCAAGTATAGTATTTATATCGGAATGAGTGGACAATAACGGTGGATAGCCCTGTCTTACTGTATGTGATAGATTCGAGCCAGTGGCCCGCGTGGCGAGGTCTACCACCACATTTTGTAATCTTACTCTTATTATTATTAAGTTTAACATTGCTTCTACGAGGTTTTGCCGTAACACTAGGCAGATTTTTTTCTATTGGGTATTTAGTGGATTTGATTATATTTTGAGCCATTGTTTAGTGCATAGTCTACTAATATTTTTGCTATACGCCGATTCACAGTGAATAGGTCTGTCCAATTTATAGGAATGGCATCATGAATTTTTATATGTGAGGACCAAATCTGGTTTTTCTATTTTATTGTGATGAGAAAAATGAGAAAAAATATATGGAAAATACAGGATTTATTTTGCCAGTTCCTCTTTAATGTTAAGTGAGAATTGCTAACATATTTTTATAGTCGTAAGTGTTTTAGGTACTGTGTAAGTACACAAGTATTACTCAGGTCTTCGTGCATGAGAATTTTGTTTCTCTTTCAGTTGGAAGTGCGTTACATACGCGCTTTTTCACTATGAATTTCGTATGTACGTATCGAATAGTTAAGTTCAATTGTGGTGCTAAACTACATTTTTTGGACACCAATAATGTATTTCTATGTTATTTTTTAAGTTGTAAGTGACAGTTATGAATTCTGTAATGATATGAAATGAAACACTCGGCAAATGTAATGGGATGTTTTTGGGTTGATTTGTTATTAAAGTTATTAAAATCTCACTACATTTACTCCGGAAGTAATTCAGTGATCTTCTCACAATTCAGTAATTAAATAAACATTTATATATCCGTTGTTTGATATTGCACGCGTACAGTTTTGGTTAGTTATGTCTTAACGATTTGTAATTAAGAATTATTTTGATGAATATGAAAAGAGGAAAATATGATTTTCAATATTAACCCTTTGTAATTATATTCATTCTAACTTTCGTACATTTATACCTACACGTCGTTTTGTAATACTCAAGCTCTTGCAAACAGATGGTTTTGACATTAATATCTTTTTACATTTATAAGTAGTATAAAGTGTATCGTATCTTCCTCTTTTTTATATCGTCTAAAAGTAAGCATAATTTATTCATTATCATCATGTACCACCAATGAATTTATACATTTATCTGCTTAAAATACGAGCTTGTACCGTCTCAGAAAGTGTAGTGTTTTCTGCCAAACTGTAAAGAGGCCTTCGTCAAAACGTACGCTAATTTTGTGATGCAGTCAGCTTACGCTTCATCTGGCGCTACGTTACGCTTAGAAAAAACAAACTGACAATATTTGTTCGTTCAAACCCGTAGTTTTATTATTATACACTAGGCTGCAAGGTGGCCAACTATCGCGCAAAACCCCTGGGCACAAACGGAACCCTCCCGTTACCTTCTTGAATGAAAGAAAAATGTTTATTGACGCCATTATACAATGGTAGACATTTTATAACGACGTCAATAAATCTTGGAAGTGGCGGAACGCCCTAAGCTGGGGTGGCTGGACTGACACCCATTGTAAGTGAGTGGTTTCACGCAAAATAGGCGCATGTTGACGTCGAGTTGTGGAAACCAGCCCAGTCCGTCTTACAATTTACTCGTAGTTTTTCTGTTAATTTGACTGAGCAAATTTGGTCATTGTTTGTTTGTTCGGAACGCAGCACAGTGCTAAATGGAGATGTTCGTTCGGTGCAGGCTGCATAACATTTTCGCGCACGTTACGAGCCCTCGCTAAAGTCTTAGCGATATTACACTTCGCGAGAAACCGTTTCAACAACGTGCAATGTTGCAGTTTTATTAAATAAGGCAGATGTGGCTATCAGTGTGTAAAAAACTGCAGCAATGTATACTGGAACGATTTCCGACACAGCAGTGTCGATTCCGCCTTACTTTCTTCGGGAATGCTGGGTGTGTGGTGTTAACTACCACGATGTGTGAGCTTGTACCTACCTATCAGCATTTTCGTCTTTTTAGTATCACTGCCACTGTCAATCCAATGGACATGTAAAGATATATCTGCATTCTGTTTTGTTTCTTGTTATCGTTGTTTTAAGCAAAGCTTTTTAGGCGCACATTGTGTTTTTAATAGATTGGGAAGTCGCTAGTCCTATGTAAAACTTTAGATCTGTCTGTTTAGGTGTTTAAAGATACTTAATTAAACGATCGCGTTTGAGTGAGCGCCTTTGGAATAGAAATAAGCAATTTGGTCTTAGCGAAACATTTTAACGCTTATCCAATATGCTAGTACAAGTATTTTTAACGTGAATTATAACATAATGTTAGTTGCTTTTGGTGTACTCGTGTATAGACGTTTTAAACTTATGACTTTTTAAACAAGCTTTGAATCGTTTGAATGTTTAAATAAATTTGATGAATCTTTTTATCTAATTATTTTTAATAAATAACTTATAAACAGTGTGATAAAACGATTCAAGCTTTTTACGTCTAGTATCCAAGTCAGTAATTAAAAAGTAAAATATCGTTCGTATAAGTTAAGTTTATGACCACGCGGGCGTGCGAGTTTATAAGCAGGCCTTATGAATTATTGCTAGAAATGCCATTAACTTACTAAACAATTTGTCACAATATTATTTGCGGGGTCGGAAGACCGATTTCAGTCAAAAACTGCTGTAGGCCTACAGGCCATAGTAAAATATGAAAAGTACGTCTTAGTTAATTTAAAATCATCCTAAACTTAAATTGACAACTGGTTTGGTGGAGTGGTTGAGGCGCTACCTCTTGATTGACAGGTCCTGTGTTCGATTCCCAGTTGGGGCAAATATTTGTGTAAAAAGCAAATGTTTGTTCTCGGTTCTGACCTACGACTGAAGGGAGACCCTTAGTGTGGGCCTTTGAGTGTGTAGTGTTTATAATTATTTATTATTAACTTAATTTGTCAAGAATATGCTTGTTACGCATGCCCACGTGATCGTAGACGAGGCCTAACCAATGCCTTCGCTCAAACGTGGTCCCATACAAAATATACTATCTGTGGTGAATATCGAATTTTATGAGCTTATTAAAACTTAATTCCGTGGTATTGCAAGTTTTTGTAATGGTGTGCTGATGTGATTTGATATTGTACATCTCGGAAATGTATTTTTTTTAACGCATAGATTAGTCTAAATAAACGAATGAGCATTTTGCATTTACTGGCAAAAACAGGTAATTTTGGCAGCAAAAAAATTGTTGAAACTTATAATAAAAGTCAACCAACGCCATCTAGTGATAGCAAAAATGCCTATCTTTTATTTTTACAAAAAATAAAAAATATGAGAAAATCTTTTAAAAGGCTTATGTTGTAACTTAGTTTATATTCAGACGATACCTTTCAAATAAAATGTAAATAGTTTCAAGTTACAGTTTTACGTATGCATTTTATGGATGAATTACAGGCTATGTGAATACATTTTTACATTTTGTAAAATTATAACTTGAAAATAAATATTCTAAGAAGTTGTATTATGTTCTATAGTGAAAATGAAATGTATTTTGGGTAAGTTAAATTTTCTACGTACTACATAAAACGTGATAAGTCAAGCCAAATTTAAGTCAGGCGATAATACCCCAGTTACGTAAAACTAAGCGTGACAAATTAAAAATAGTCCGCTTAAAATGGTAAAATTTTAAAAAATAGTGAGATGTCCAATATCGAAAGAAAAGCGGGTAATAAGAAAGTTTGTTAAAAGCTGAATAGCATTTCGTAAGATACCAAGCTATATTCGCGTTTGGACCAAGGTTTAAAGTGTAATTTTGTAAGTGTTGGCTCATTCACTCGCTGAGTACCTAAACCTATAGCATTTTTAAATAAATTGAATTTTTGGGGAACATAGTTTGGCAAAAGAGTACTTTTATAAAAAAGACACACAACACTTGCCATTTTTTAAAAATTATTAACGACTCAGGATTAGTAAATTCCTTTTGAGCTTAAACTTTAATGTACACATGCATTTTCTCTTTTGCCAAGCTGTAGGCTAGGTTGGAACGTGTTATTAAATATATTTTTTTAGCTTAAAATGTGTATACGACCAGTGTTATCGATTTAATCTAGTCCAACTATGTTTATGTGGCTAAAAGCAAATGTATTAAAAGGCAAGCTTTTTTAAACAATAAATCTATTGCTATTAGTCTAAAACTTATGCAAAATTAAATTGATACGTTCCAATCTAACTCCCAAATTAAAAAAAAACATGATAAAATATTAATAAGTAAACATTTTGACGATGTCTTCTTCATGTTAGATCCATGTGCGCAACATTTGTGATTATATTTGTTAGAGATTTCACTACAGCAGACTGATTTAGAAAAGGCGGGTAAATGTTAAACTTGGTTGCACAAAAATATTATATCGTCAACATACGCCACAAAAAGTATACCTAACAGTAAAATGCACTTAATTGGGCACGTAGATACCCTTTAAAATCCACAACCGCTTTAATTATACTTATAAAAATGTAACCAAGTTTAAAATTAGTTTTGCCGCCTGAAAGAGCAGATAATGTGAGATTTTTTTCTGGGATGGGAATCTGCTCTGTCCAGTATTATGAGTCCTTGCTTGCAAAAGTAATTCTTAATCACCTTGTCCATTTCTAAGTAAAAAAAAGAATCTACCCTATTTTTATAATGCCGGAGCTGAAATAAATGAGAGGTTAGAAATGTTAGGCACACTTCTGAGCACTAGTGAACTGAATAAATTGTAAAGAAAAAAATATATGTAAAGCTCTCATGTATTTTTCTCGCCAAGGCAACTGTGTATCACAATTTTTTGAAATTATTTTTCATACTTTTTGTATTTAATCTAATGTTGAGATTAGCTGAACTTTTGCACGTAACGACTCTAAAGATAAAATGTAGTAAAATACAATATCCATTAGACGTATTGGTGTTACATAGTTCAATAAAGACTTGGGGGGACTGTTGTTGGGTTATTTTTGGTCTGAAACAGTTTGGGGCATGACAAGTTAGTGTAGACTGTCTTTGTTGATGATTTGAAACAGATGAGTTTGTGTAATAAGAGACAGGTTTTTGATGGCCAGTGCTGAAAATGCTTTTCAGTAGAGGATAGAACGAGCAAAATACTAAACGTGTTGTATTGTTATAAGAATGTGATCAAAATACTAAAGTATATCTTTATTATAGCCTGAAATAGTCCAAAAAACCCCCAAGTTCTTTAAAAAAATAATAAATAGTCTTATGGCCAACTGTTAATGTGATGTTTATGTCAAACCGTTAGTGTATTTGTTTATCAGATATTCAGTAGTTCATGCTAGTTGCAGTCTTGATTTTTTCTTATTACTAATGTTTTGTTACTGTTTTGGCACTGTATTAATTACCTTCTGACAAAAAATATATAATTAAAATAATATTGTTTTGCTGTTTCATTTTACACATACTTACCATTCATGCTGTTGCGACCGTTAGGTATATCAAAAATATTTATGGACCTAAATAATGTCTAGTAAGCAAAAAATAACACAAGTTTTGGATGATTGATATGATGATTGTTGTACCAATGTTTTTTGATAGAAAGACTAGCATTCCGCTCGGGACTTCGTTCCCGTGGGAATCCGGGAAAATTGTGTAGCCCATGTTACTCAGGGATAATGTAGCATCGGTCCAGTAGTTTCGGAGCTTATTCAATGCAAACAAAAAATCAAATCTCAAGAAAAGCTGCCGTGCGTGCATGTCTGAAAATAAAGGAAAAAATCCAGACAGCAAAAATCGCACCTATTGCATAATATTATTGTAGAGATTTTCCATATTCCATGACGACGAGATTTCCTAATGACCCACACGCCACGGTCCTTCCTATTTCCGGTCCACATTACAGTTTCTAAACGAAAAATTATGTACATTTGGATGTGTGGCCCTTAATCCTAGGATGAAAACTCCGAGAGATTCGTTCAGTGATGGATAAAAGACTTCATATTTGCATATTGAAATCATTTGTGATGCAATAGTTCAAGAATTATTGGCAAAAAAGTATGGGCCACACAACCAAATGCCTGCGATTCTCAGTAATGAAAATAAGATGAACCGGTTGACGGAGCCCCAATTTTATCATTTACATCTACAGTAACTCATAAAAAAATCGGTTCTGGCTATAAATCAACCCAAAAAACCTAATACTTTGGAAAATATTTACATTTATTTATGGGCCACAGGATTACGTAGGGCCCACTTCATATCTGGTAAACCAGCAACCCGAGATAAAAATAAACGACGCTGGCTCTATCACATATAATATGTGACAGCATAATAGCGGCAAAAATCTTCATAAGAAACTCTCATCAGAGAGAAAAACGTGAATCAAATTCTGAAGCATTTGGATGGGTGGATCACGTTCAAAACCTTCTGCTTCAGCCAATACTGCGTCACATAAGTTGCGAAGGTGTTACAAATGAAGAGAATTTCCGTTACTGAAGGTGAGTATTAAAAAAAATGCAAAACATTCAATATTTTAGGAGATATCGAGGTTTCATTTTTGTATTAAAATCGTGAATTTGAGTAACAATGAATAAAAAATGTTGGGATAAATACTTATTTCAAAAATCGAGTTTGTTACTTATGACTCTCCTTTGTACTTAAATCATACACCAGTGTCCAGTTGAAAAGAGTAGCATTGGTAGTGTAAAGCGTGACCTGCTCTTGACTGTACTATGCTGGATACATAAAATGGATTTATTATGATTATTTTTTATTTATACGACGAATCATGCTTTTAACATGGTCATAAATCACCACCATAATATAATTTTCCTGTCTTGAAAAAGATTCCTTACAACATTGTCACCCTGACGAATTTTCCATACAAAAATGAAACCTCGATATCTCCTAAAATACTGAATGTTTTGCATTTTTTTTAATACTCACCTTCAGTAACGGAAATTCTCTTCATTTGTAACACCTTCGCAACTTATGTGACGCAGTATTGGCTGAAGCAGAAGGTTTTGAACGTGATCCACCCATCCAAATGCTTCAGAATTTGATTCCCGTTTTTCTCTCTGATGAGAGTTTCATAAGAAGATTTTTGCCGCTATACGCTGTCACATATTATATGTGATAGAGCCAGCGTCGTTTATTTTTATCTCGGGCTGCTGGTTTACCAGATATGAAGTGGGCCCTACGTAATCCTGTGGCCCATAAATAAATGTAAATATTTTCCAAAGTATTAGGTTTTTTGGGTTGATTTATAGCCGGAACCGATTTTTTTATGAGTTACTGTAGATGTTAATGATAAAATTGGGGCTCCGTCAACCGGTTCATCTTATTTTCATTACTGAGAATCGCAGGCATTTGGTTGTGTGGCCCATACTTTTTTGCCAATAATTCTTGAACTATTGCGTCACAAATTATTTCAATATGCAAATATGAAGTCTTTTATCCATCACTGAACGAATCTCTCGGAGTTTTCATCCTAGGATTAAGGGCCACACATCCAAATGTACATGAAAAATTTATGTTTTTCAACTGGACACTGGTGTATGATTTAAGTACAAAGGAGAGTCACAAGTAACAAACTCGATTTTTAAAATAAGTATTTATCCCAACATTTTTTATTCATTGTTACCCTAATTCACGATTTTAATACAAAAATGAAACCTCGATATCTCCTAAAATACTGAATGTTTTGCATTTTTTTTAATACTCACCTTCAGTAACGGAAATTCTCTTCATTTGTAACACCTTCGCAACGTTTGTGACGCAGTATTGGCTGAAGCAGAAGGTTTTGAACGTGATCCACCCATCCAAATGCTTCAGAATTTGATTCACGTTTTTCTCTCTGATGAGAGTTTCATAAGAAGATTTTTGCCGCTATATGCTGTCACATATTATATGTGATAGAGCCAGCGTCGTTTATTTTTATCTCGGGTTGCTGGTTTACCAGATATGAAGTGGGCCCTACGTAATCCTGTGGCCCATAAATAAATGTAAATATTTTCCAAAGTATTAGGTTTTTTGGGTTGATTTATAGCCAGAACCGATTTTTTTATGAGTTACTGTAGATGTAAATGATAAAATTGGGGCTCCGTCAACCGGTTCATCTTATTTTCATTACTGAGAATCGCAGGCATTTGGTTGTGTGGCCCATACTTTTTTGCCAATAATTCTTGAACTATTGCGTCACAAATTATTTCAATATGCAAATATGAAGTCTTTTATCCATCACTGAACGAATCTCTCGGAGTTTTCATCCTAGGATTAAGGGCCACACATCCAAATGTACATAAAAATTTAGTTCTGTAATGATTTCATTAGAGTCCATAACCACAGGGGGGCTACCACCTAAGCGAAGCTGACGCTGGGTGAACGAATGGAATGCTGTCTATTGCTTCTCCATAAGGAGACCTTGATTAACGACATGAACCAAACACAGCAATGTACATCATTCCATTCGTTCAATCAGCATCAACTTCGCTTAGGTGGTAGCCCCCCTGGGCCACAATCGAAATTTTAATGTTTGACTATGCCAAGAATTTCTCAAAGTCGACAGTACCTAATTCAGTTCGACAGCGCTCCGACCTTTGCCTATCCTGATGGATAAAAAAAATACTACTACTCAGTTTGATTGACAGCTGATCACAGCTGTCACCACAAGATTATAACCTCAAATTTCGCAACAGATGAAAATTCTGATTTTCTTTGTTATTTATCAGACAAAATGAGTGGTAGATTGATAATTCAAGCAGTTCAATATACTTTTTCACGAAATACATCTTTGACCTGCAATGTTCTGTGTAAAAATAGGTTTTACGTAAGAGTTTTAAGTGTTAACTTTAGTACTAAGGCTGAATCTAAATTTATTGAGAAGAAACATTGTAATATTGGGAC
Organism: Aproaerema taeniolella; assembly: GCA_949987775.1. Lineage (NCBI taxonomy): Eukaryota > Metazoa > Arthropoda > Insecta > Lepidoptera > Gelechiidae > Aproaerema > Aproaerema taeniolella. The sequence continues at coordinate 10,071,154 of OX465268.1, read as the reverse complement.
TATAGGGCATGTAGACCACGGTAAGACTACCCTTACAGCTGCTATAACAAAGGTTCTTGCTAAAGATGGCCTGGCACAGTACGTATCGTATGATCAAATTGATAAGGCTCCGGAGGAAAAGGCCAGAGGTAAGTTTTATTTTTCTTTCATTCATACCTTTTCTTTAAGTCTTTTTGTATTGCTGTTAAGTTTTGGTGTACGTTAGGTATAAATTTATTCACTTTATCTAAACAGTAATATCCATAATCTTTCTGTTACACAAATTTTTATGAATAAACATTTCATATTATATTAAATTTACAAGCCTGAATTATAGTGTCTCTTAAATATGTACTATGGAAATATAATAAAAGAATATATTTTTACATTTATTTTACTATGAAGACTTATAAATAAATGATTGGATAGACAAAAACTAGGTCTAAAATTTCAACAATCATAAAAATAACAAAGGTTAACACATTTAACAATTATTTTAAGTCACATATTTATTTACTAATGAACAATGTGTAAAGGTATGTTAAACATATTACAAAATTTATAAATAAAAAAGTGAAAATTAAATTTACAAATTGAGTCACATAATCAAACTTGGAATACAAATTTACAGGCATAACGATAAACGCAGCCCACGTCGGTTATTCAACAAAACTTCGCCACTATGCTCATACAGATTGCCCGGGCCACGCAGACTATGTCCGTAACATGATATCGGGAGCATCACAGATGGACGCTGCAATACTCGTAGTTGCTGCTAACGATGGACCGATGCCACAGACTAGAGAGCATTTGTTATTGGCCAAACAAGTTGGAATCCAGCATATATTGGTGTATATTAACAAAGCTGATTTGGTTGATAATGAAGTGAGTTTACAATCATCGGCCCTTTTACCGTTTTATTCTAAAGCATCTTACTGTTAAATTCAGGTGAAAAGATGTTATGTCGGTACATTATAGTATCGCTGAATTTTGCCAACCATCTGAGGGACTCAATCCAGGTGGCTCTAACATGCAGAAATTTAATTTTGATATGTTTCCCTTGACATTTTCTAAAATACCTACCTATTATGTAAACTGCTTTGTTATTTTCCAAAAATAAAGAAAAAAATTTTTGAAATCTGTCTACATCCAAAATCGAAAATTGGTAAAAATACATTTTTTAAAATACATACACTCAAATATCAGGCAAACGACAAACATGGTTAAAAATAAAAGTGCTAGGCGATTGAATAATTTTTATTTGGTTTTTTGAGACCTAAAAAACCAGAATGAGTTTTGCTTTTTTTATTACAAGAATATACAAAATTCATATACCAGTCAACTTATACTTATACAACATATACTCGCTCACCGTCGACCTCATCTATGACCTTGGTCAAGATTGGACTTTCACCAAATTGCTAAACATATTTAGCAAGACTAATTTTAATTAGTTTGACAGATTTTGTTGCTTTGACAGCCGAGTTAAATGTGTTTAGGCTGTTAAATGTATTTACGGCTTTGGTGAAAGTCGCCCTAAGGGCTGACCCATTTATTTATTTATTTATTAAATAGGTACATCAACAGTAGTACATATATTTTTAAGGTATACAGTATTATAGTTATACAGTTATGTTCTTATATGTCTACCAATTACAGATGTACACAACATTGTTAACATAATTGGGTAAGACAACACAAGTAATTAAACTAAACTATGAAAACAAAACAAAACAGTTATTCTAAATAAATGAGATCAGATCACAGACAAAATAATTAAATAACTTTTTTTTACCCACCCACCGAAAACATAAACAACGCCTCCGTGTTTATTTCAATTTTAAAATAATTCTTCTTCATATGGGTCATAACAATATTGTTTAATACAAGCGCCTTCAAGCAGTTTATACGACCAATTGTTATCTGTACTGGAGTCGCGGCAATTCGGGAGTTTATCATCGAAGATTGTTGTGTGAAAACCGACAGCATCGAAGTGCGACTGGCACACTGGCAGTAACGGAGCGCAGCCGCCGGAATCAGTGTTCGGCATAATGCAGTGAAAATCGACATCTGGATAGTGAAAAGTGTGTGTTTTCTAGGAAAAATAGAAAACCCAATACTTGTCCAAGTCATAGCCCTATTACAGCGCCATCTATTAGCGGCTCGCTGAATTATTTATGAGCCTTGCATTCATCGATGGGCTCGACAATCATAAGGTTCAATAGCAGCGTAGGTGTTCGGAGCGTGGCGCCATCTCTTAGTCCTCTTCGGAACTTCAACGGACGCACGCACGTTCGACACTGCGCAGGAGACTAGCCGTGCCGTCGCATCGGGTTCGACCGGTTGACGCTGGAGGGCGTTGGAGTCGCAGTTTTTTAAACCCCGACAAGTTTTTACCTAGTCTATTTTTAAGTTTTGACCAGTATTTGTATGTAAGGTATTTTACATACACATTTTTATATTAAATCTTGACTTTATTTTAAATATTTTAATCATATAATAATAATTTTCAATCAAATTTTTCCTTTTTACTATCAATTTCGTTATATTAACAATTGCGGAATTACAACACCAATTTTAGATTCCCAGTCGTTTAATCAATTTTCTCAATTTCAATAATTATACATACATAATAAAATATTCAACCTTTTTAATTGTTAAAATAGTGAATTACATGTAAGTGTAATCAACTTTGTTTATCATTTGATGATTTTATAAGTGTATCTTACTTCGGTTGTCTTTTTATTGTTAAGGAAAAACAAAATGATGGGTTTTATGTTATTTTTAATTTTTGTGTGACAACTACGTATAATCGAAGGATATGGAGACTAGTAGCGATAACGCGGGCGTCCCCTGCCCCCATTGCCCCCCTGGTTCAACCCGTCGCTATGTTAGATTAAAAACACACATTCGGCGAATGCATAAAGATGTAGATCCGCACCGAATCATTGGATGTAGTTCGAGTCCATCTCCGGAGGGAAATGATCCTTCAACTTCGCTAGATCTAGGTAGCCTCTCCTTATTAAAAAGCACGGTTCGGGTGCTGAAGCACGTTCCTAGGGGAGCCAGAAGCCTCGCGGCTGGAAGACTCTGCGACTTGATAGAGGCCAGTTTAAAGACGAACTCTAAAGACGCGTGGTTCAGGTTGCTCTCTTTTCCGTTCGCAGCTTTGCAAGTTCCTGAACATAATGGAACGGCCTCGCTCACCAACAGAGTTAAAAGGAATATAGAGAGTTCATGCCCGCAGCCTCAAGAATGCTCTGGTATCCGGCCGTTTAATCTCTATAAGAGAGTAGAGGCTAAAGTACACGAGGGAGATTTAGGTGGTGCGGCGCGACTTCTCATGTCAGACTGCAAAATTGCACCAAATAATGCAGACACCCTCAATTCTCTGCAGGAAAAACACCCGGCACCATCACGACCCCTTTTAATTCCACCTGTACCGCCTGACAGCGACATGTCTCCCCTGACCGTAACTGTTGACGACGTAGGTAGCGCTATCAGTTCTTTTCACAGCTCGTCTGCATCGGGGTCTGATGGTCTTCGCCCCCAGCATCTTAAAGAGCTCACCTCTGCCACTGCGGGGAATAATGGTACACGATTGCTTGAGGCGATAACGAAGCTTTGCAATTTCTTACTTAAAGGCTTTCTGAATCAAGAAGTGTGTCCTTATTTGTATGGGGCGACGCTGTGTGCTCTCATTAAAAAAGATGGCGGAATAAGACCCATAGCTGTGGGGGGTGTGTATCGCCGTCTCGTAGCCTAGCTTGGTTGTCGCGCGGTGCGAGAACCGATGGCCGCGTATTTGCAACCGCACCAGATCGGTTTTGGTACTGCTTTGGGGTGTGAGGCGGCGATACACGCCACACGAGCTTTTGCGATGGATCCGGCGAACGCGGGTTGTGTCGTCGTGAAGGTAGACCTCAAGAATGCTTTCAACAGTGTCGAAAGGGATAGTCTTTTAGTAGAAGTTAAAGATTTGATTCCGTCTTTATATCCCTTTCTTCACCAATGTTACGCTACACCGAGCAACTTATCTTTTAATGGCATTGAGATCCCATCCCAAGTGGGAGCTCAACAAGGGGACCCACTAGGCCCCTTAATTTTCAGCCTAGCCATTCAAAAGGTAGTTGCTTCTCTAACATCTAAACTGAATGTCTGGTACCTTGACGACGGCACAATCGGGGGGACTCCGGAATCCGTTGCACAGGACATTGAAACCCTTATTAACGGCTTAGGGCAGATGGGTCTCAGAGTTAACCCGTCAAAATGCGAGTTGTTTTCTTGTAGTGGGGATGCAAACGCACATAGCGCAAGTTTTGAGTCCTTGATGCCAGGATTAAGGGAGATTACTAAAAACACCTTTGCTCTCCTCGGAGCTCCTATTTTTGAGATTGCAGTCCCTGGTGCCCTGGACGACAAAAACAAACTACTCGGACAGGTTCAAAAACATCTAGGTCAATTATCGGCTCATGTTGCTTTGACCCTTTTTCGTACCTGCTTCTCCTTGCCCAAGCTAACGTATGTGATTCGGACCACTCCAACATGGATTTTCCCCAGCGCTATATCTGCCATAGATAACACCATCCAGGCCACCCTGGAGAACATCATCAACGTAACGTTCGACGCCAACCAGTGGCGACAGGCGGTGCTACCTGTAAGGTACGGTGGTTTGGGCATCAGGAGTGTGCAGACCGTTGGTTTGCCTGCATTCCTTGCCTCGGTGTATGGGGTTGCTGATCTTGTTGATAGCATTCTTCGGGTCGACGGTGGAAGATGCAGCATCCCTTTTCACGACGACGCGATGGAAGCTTGGGCAACAATGTGTCCCAATGTCCAACCACCGGAAAGACTGGACTCTCAGAGAGCGTGGGACGATCTCAGCTCTAAGTTGCAGCTGTCGGAGTTGTCCGAATCACTTACAGGCATCGAAGTGGCCAGGATTAAGGCGGCAACTTGTCCGGAGTCGGGCGCGTGGCTCCAAGCCTTGCCCTCACCTCAGCTCGGAACGCACCTAGATGATAATTCTTTACGGGTAGCGGTCGCGCTGAGGTTAGGGTGTAGGGTTTGCGAGATTCATCGTTGTCCCTGCGGAACTTCTGTGGACGCCAGTGGTCACCACGGGCTCAGCTGCGCTAGAAGCGCGGGAAGATTCCCCAGACATCACGCTCTTAACGATATAATCCGTAGGGCGTTGGTGTCTGCAAATGTACCGTGCGTCCTAGAGCCCCCAGGCCTTAGCAGGACGGATGGAAAGCGCCCAGACGGCCTCACTTTGGTCCCATGGGAAAAAGGCCGTTCCCTCTTGTGGGATGCTACCTGTGTGAGCACTTTTGCAGCGTCCCACACCCCACATACTGTGAGGAAGGCAGGTTCCGCCGCTGAAAATGCCGCCAAACAAAAAACCACAAAATACGCTGACTTGCTGCAGCAATATCTATTTGTTCCTTTTGCGGTAGAGACGGGCGGACCATGGTGCGAGGAAGCAAAGACATTTATTAAGGAGCTAGGGCGACGTCTGCGCGATCGTGGTTGTGACCCCCGCTCCGGATCATACCTGGTTCAGCACATCTCGCTGGCCATCCAACGCGGCAACGCGGCCGGCGTGATGGGTACATTTGAGCCGGGTATGCTCCGAGGCGGGCTTTTCGACTGTTAATTTTTAATTAAGTTAATTTTATTACATTATAATTAAGTTTTGACATTATAATTAAGCTTTGTATGTTCTATGAAAATAAAGAGTAATAAATTAAATAACATATATATTGTATACTTATTGTCGACTTAGGGTGGACGAATCTGTAGAAGACAATAGTTTCAGCAAAGTGTTTTTGAAATTTAAAAACTTAGAATGAAAAACGTCCAGTTGATCGTTATTAATTAGATTATATTCGGAACAGATTCTGGGAAGTGGACTGTGTAAGGCTACGTTAGTTCTACATCTAGGGATATTGAATGTTTTCCTAAGGGGGTGTCGAGGAGGTTTTCGAGGAACATTTATCGCCAATTGTTCAAGCAGATGGCAACACTTTATTTGGTTATTAACTAGTTTATAGAGAAACAGTAGATCAGTTATACTTCGTCGATGTCGTAAGGTATATAACCCAAAGTCCTGCAATCTCTGGACATAAGGACATCTGTAGGAAATTCCGGGTGACGAAAATGCTAAAAACCTAGTAAAAGCACGTTGTATGCCCTCAATTCTTTGAGAAGGAGATGCATAGGTTGGACTCCAAACCACGCTGGCAAACTCGAGGTGGCTACGGACTAGGCTATTATACAGAACATTTTTAGTGTTCGGGTTTTTAAATTTTTTGTAGATCGTTTTAGAAAACCTAGCATTTGTGCTGCCTTCCTCACTATCCTGTCGATGTGGCTGGTGAACTTCAGTTTGCAATCGAGGGTCACACCTAAATCTCATGATCTCATAATAACAAAATAACAAAATTTTGTTTTTTGGTGACTGCCTTACCTAGTTGCATTAGGTAACAAGTTAAGGCCCTAGCTGCATCATCAAAATCTCTCTATACATTATCTTTATATAATTTTTTCAGTTATTGGAGCTGGTGGAAATAGAGATGAGAGAGTTGTTATCAGATTTTGGCTATGATGGCAATACAGTACCAATGATATGTGGCTCAGCATTGAAGGCTTTGAACGGCGAAGAATCTGAGTTTGGTAAGATACACAATTTTCAATCATGGTGACATTCTTTTTTGATATTTTTATCTAATAATTTAAGGCTTAGGATTGACAAACAGCAGTTAAATTTTTTGATTTTGTTTAGTAATTTTTTTACAATTTTTTAAAGTTCAGTGTCACACCTGATCGCATTTTAACCCCTTTTTTGAAACTTTCCTTTGCCTTTCCATCTTCTCCATTTCGATTTGTTTATCATTGTGATACATTTCATTTCACTGTCGTCCTGTAAGTTTATTCCACTATTTGGTAGGTAAATAAATTTAAAAAAAATAAATTTAAAGGGATAATATTACCATAAAATTACTGGCGACGGTGCCCGCCTAAAAAAATGTCTACGGACGGAAAATTTAGTCATATTCCTATCTTATTTGAAGAAAATGAAGTTTACAATAGTTAAAAACTATCTCAAGGGTGCATGTTAGCTACTTATGAAGCTTCCAACTTCTAGCGGCCCTAAAACAATTAAAAATTAATTCATTGCTTTAAATTCCAGGAGCCCCATCAATCCGCAAACTTCTAGATACGATAGACGAATACGTCCCACCAATAGTAAGAGACCTGCAGTCTCCATTCTTAATGCCCATAGACAATGCATTCACAGTTCCTGGCAGAGGTAAGAAGATTGGGAAGCGAAAAACGAAACCTGTTCACGAGAAACGGTGGTAGATTTAAAAATTCATCCTCTGAAAACTGAAGCCTCGTTAAATATTAAGATTTAAAAAAAAATCCTCTGAAAACACTGAGTATACACTGAATAAACGGATCTTCTTCTTCTTATCGTGTATGTATATTGTATAGTCATGTAATTGGAAGCAGGTCTCATTCGTGTTTCCTTAGTAGCCTCTTACTTACCCACGGAAAATGATGGAGAGGTGTTATTTTCAACCGATCACCACACGGTAAAAAATTGTTTATTCTGAATTAAAATTGTAACAAATTAATAATTTCACTTCTAGAAGTACAAGTAGGTACCTCATATTAATTTTATCTCTTTATCTCTCTTTATTCTTTATTGTACACACAAATACATATAAAAAATTACACAAAGAAAGGACATGTACAACGGCGAGCTTAACTCAAGCAATGAGTTTTCTTCCAGCTAACCTATGTGAGACCTAAACCTATGTGTGTTTAATACCCGATATTCGAATTAAAAAAAAAATCGTTTTAAAGGTGAACAACACCATACACCATACATTTATAACTTACATGTGCAGTGCGGTCGCGCGTACCAATTGACCCACATTTACACTTAGCCGAACGCAGCATTTTTCTATTCTTACAAAATAAAGACAGAGTGTATTTTTAACTTGGAGTGACAGGTCGCCATCCTACATTTTTGTACACTTTTGACAATAAACTAATTACGGTTTTGATCGACTTTCTCCTGTGCTCTCATCAACATCAACATCCAACTAATGCGTTAACTTCAACTTGATAACTTCAATCTATATTATGTACTAAACCGTACAGTCAAGCAATGGCGAACTTGGCTAACCCTGGTGTCACAGAGTTTTCAAACCGCACGATGGCCTCTGACTTGGTTTTAACGACTGTAGTCAATAGACAACAGTCGGGACCGACAGCTTAACGTGCCCTCGGAGTAGAAGTAGAAAATAGTATTATCTCTGTTTATTCAGTGTATATTCAGTGTTTTCAGAGGACGAATTCTTAAATTGCCGCCCCGTTTCTCGTGGTCACCTTTCATTGGCCCGACCCTAACTTTTTAGGGTTCCGTAGTAATCTACGAACCCTTATAGTTTCGCCATGTCCGTCTGTCCGTCTGTCCGTCTGTCCGCGGGTTTCCTAAGAAACCCTTGGTACTACAGAGCTGAAATTTGGCATGGTCATAAATATTAACTACGCCGTCAGAACTGTAGAGTGAAATCTTAGAAAAAAAATTTTTTTCGGGTGTCTCCCATAGACGTGAAAGGGCGATGAATTTTTTTTTCTAGCCAATATCATTAAATGGGGTGTCATAGGACAGCTTTTTAAAAGACAGAAGGGGTTTACTAAGAACGTTTTTCGATTCAGCACTTTGTTTGCCTAACATAAATTTTTTAAGTGACAATTTTTGTCAAACACAAGTGTCCCCCCCCACTACCAGCTAAACGGTTGATTCTAAAAATGTGGAAAAATTCATGGTGGTAGTGTATACAATGAAATTATAAGGAAAACTATCACACATAAGATGGCTCTTCAAGTTTGCGAGTAATAGTCGACCAAGTGCCAAACTTAGTTGGGATTAATAAGAATATATTTACTAATATTAGATCCTTGGTACTACAGAGCTGAAATTTGGCATGGTCATACATATTAATTGCGCCAACAGATTGAAAAAATAAAATTTTGGAAAAAACAATTTTTCGGATGTTTCCCATACATGTGAAAGGGCAATGTTTTTTTTTTCTCGCCGATACCATCGAATGAGATGTCATAGGATAGCTTTTTAAAAGATAGAAGGGGTTTACTAAGAACGTTTTTCGATTCAGCATTCCCTTTGCGAAAAATTAATTTTTAAAGTGAAATATTTTTAAAAAACAAGTGTCCCCCACTACAAGCAAAACGATTGTTTTTAAAATGTGGTAAAATTCACGGTGATAGAATATACAACAAAATTAAAAGAAAAACTATCACACATAAGTTGGCCCTTCAAGCTTGTGAGTAATAGTCGACCAAGTGCTAAACGTTGTTGGGATTAATAAGAATATATTCACAAGTATTAGATCCTTGGTACTACAGAGCTAAAATTTGGCATGGTCATACATATTGACTGCCCTGACAGATCTAAAAAATAAAATAGTGAAAAAAAATTGTTTTTCGGGTGTTTCCTATACACGTGAAAGGGCGATGGATTTTTTTTCTCGCCGATATCATCGAGTAGGTTATCAAAGGATAGCTTTTTAAAAGATAGAAGGGGTTTACTATGAACGTTTTTCGATTCAGCAATCCGTTTGAGAAACATTAATTTTTATAAAAATAAAATGTGGAATAATTCACGAGAGTAGCATTCACGACGAAGTGTACACTAATCCAAAATGGCCGCCATACAAGGTTCCACGCATAAAGTGAGGCGAGCCGAAAGCCAAGCTGTAACATATTGACATATCAGGTGTCGTTTAATAGGTTTTTGGGGGTGCTAAGTACGAAAATGATATCAAATTTATACAAGATCACCACGAGACCTGCTTTAGCAGCAGCTCGATATTATTATATTATCCCGAACAATAATATTATCGCAACAAAAAAAAAACAAAAAAAAAAACAAAAAAAAAATTCGCGCTCGCTTCACTCGCGCATTAAATACTTCTATTCTGTTATATTTTGACCAAAACTACAATTATTTCTGAAACTACAAACTTTTTAATACATTTCTTTTTGATACTATAGTATTTGGGGATTTTAACATCGACTATGACAATATGCTCGTAGAATTAAGAAACCAGCTGCATATTTGAACCATGCTGCTACGGAACCCTACAATTCGCGTGGCCCGACACGCTCTTGGCCGGTTTTTTTGTGACTGTGTGCAAAAAAAAGTATCTATCTATCTTAATTGAAACGTGATTTCGTGAAAGCGAGATTTTTCTATCTTATAGCAGTCTTTTATCTATCTTTCCTCTCTGACTAACTATCTATCTATCTTAATCGACGTGTGACTTCGTAAAAGCGAGATTTTTCTATCTTATAGCAGTCTTTTATTTATCTTTCCTCTCTGTCTAACTATCTATCTTAATCGACACGTGTCTTGGTAAAATCGAGATTTTTCTATCTTATAGCAGTCTCTTATCTATCTTTCCTCTCTGTCTAACTATCTATCTATCTGAATCAACGCGTGACTTCGTAAAAGCAAGATTTTTTGTATCTTATAGCAGTCTTTTATCTATCTTTCCTCTCTGTCTAACTATCTATCTATCTTAATCGATGTGTGACTTCGTAAAAGCGTGATTTTTCTATCTTACAGCAGTCTTTTATCTATCTTTCCTCTCTGTCTAACTATCTATCTTAATCGATGCGTGTCTTCGTAAAATAGAGATTTTTCTATCTTATAGCAATCTTTTATTTATCTTTCTTCTCGGTCTGTCCCCGCTAGGGCTTTTACTGCGTCTCCATTCGAAGATGAGGCTCTAAGGCGCTGTTTATACACAAGCAACGTGGCGTGGCGGTCAAAGCAACGTAAAATGAATCTTAAAAGCTATGGAGCAAAGGTGTTTTTCGTCCGTCGCTCCGTCTTCAGGCGACGGATGTCTCTTTGTGCTTCTATTTTCGGCATAAAAACCTTTACTCCGTAGTTATTAAGATACATTTTACGTTGCTCTGATCGCCACGCCACGTCGCTTGTGTATAAACAACACCTAACTGCGTACTCCCAACTGTCTTTTTCAAAACGCTTTATAAAATAAGTGAAATGAAATGAACTGAGTGACATAGGCTACTACCCAACCCACGCGATGAAGCTGCGGGCAAATAGCTCCTTCTTATTGTGTAGGCACATTCAAGTCAACGGCGAACTTGGCTAACCCTGGTGTCAGAGTTTTTAAACCGCCTCTGGCCTCTGACTTGGTTTTAAGGACTGTAGTTAAACGAAGACAGCCGGGACCGCCAGTTTAACGTGCCCTCCGAAGAACGGAAACGCTCGTGATAAATTGCCACTTTGGTCATCCATCAAGTTCCCTGCCTCTGTGTATGTTGCTTAACCTCACTATTCGGTTGAGATAGCTAAAAATTAACTAGGTATTGCTTTTTTTAGGCACCGTGGTGGTAGGGACGATCAAACGAGGAGTGATGAAGAAGAATGTTGAAGCAGACCTGATGGGCTTCGGGTACAATATAAAGACCACTTTGTCTGACATACAAATCTTCAAGAAAAGTGTTTCTGAGGTAAAAAAAACCCGCCACAAAAAGTTTGCTGTTATTTACAGGAGTTTTAAACGTGTTTTTATATAGTAAAACATTTTGTATTGAAAAAGTCACTATTTAATAACAAAACCAAAAATAACAATAACAAAAATAAAAAACCGTCCATGTGCGAGTCGGCCTCGCGCACGAAGGTTTCCGTACCATTATCTATAAAAACGAGCAAAAAATAACGTTTATTTTATGGGAGCCCCCCTAAATATTTTTTTCTGTTTTTTTGTATTTGTTGTCTAACTATCACGGATCATGAGATACAGCCTGGTGATGGACGGACGGATGGACAGCGGAGTTTTAGTAATAGGGTTTTACGGAACTCTTAAAATAAACATAAAAACCACTGCCAATAAGTAATCTCATACTTTTGTAAAAACATTCAAAATTCAATCTGCCAGCCGGTTTGGTCGAGTGGTAGTGACGCTGTCTCTTGATCGACGGGTCCTTCGTTCGATTCCCAGTCAGGGTAAATATTTGTGAAAAGCAGATGTTTGTTCTCGGGTCATGGGTATTCGTATGTTTCAAGGGGCCCACGACCACGACACAAGGGAAACCTTAGTGTGGGCCTTTGAGTGTATGGCGTTTTATTTATTTATTACTAGCTGTCCCGGCCAACTTCGTTACGCCTTTTTTCCATATTTTCTCACCTTTTAAACCTTCCCTGGACTTCGACGAATATTTCAAGACTAAAATTAGCCAAATCGGCCCAGCCGTTCTCGAGTTTTAATCAGACTAACGAACAACAATTCATTTTTATTTATATAGATTATTTGTTTTTTATATATTTTATATTTTTGTGTACTTATTATCGCGGGCTTTTGACCAAACGATAAATAAGTAAAAATCAAGGGGAAAATTATCTGTCTAGAGATTATTATATTATTTTTCTAGGCCCTAGCCGGTGACAACGTAGGCGTCTTACTCCGCGGTATGAAGATGAGATCAGTAGAAACAGGCATGCTACTCTGCGCTACTAAGAGCTTTCAACTAAGTAACCACTTCAAAGCGAAGATATACTTCCTAACTCGAAGCGAGGGGGGAAGGAAGAAGCCAGTATTCTCGAAGTATTCGCAACAAATGTTCAGCGGGACTTGGAATATCGCTTGTCGTATTGATTTAGGTGAGAACTTGCCCTTCCTTCACTAAATAGCAGAAACTTTCATTAAAATTAAAGCTTTTTTAAATGTTCGGCCGATTCGTTAGTGTCATCTCGGTCGTTATGGGTAAAATAAATACTATTTAACCTACTTGACAGCCGGCTTGGTCGAGTAGTAGCGACGCTGCCTCTTGATCGACGGGTCCTGATTTCGATTCCTGTTCGAGGAAAATATTAGTGTAAACGGTGTTTGTGAGCGATTGGCGCTGTTTAGGCGACATAGGCGACGTGGCGTGGCTATCTAAGCAACGTAAAATGAATCTTAATAGCTACGGAGCAGAGGTTTTTTTACCGAAAATAGAAGCACGAAAGACATCCGCCGCCTGAAGACGGAGCGACGGACAAAAAAACCTTTGCTCCGCTTTTAAGATTCATTTTCGTTGCTTTGGGCTTTGAAGCTACGTAGCGCTTGTGTATAAATTTATAAACAGCGCCTTTGCGGTATATTCCGAAGGACCCACGACAAAAGGTAAAACCTTACAGTCTGGCAAAAAAGAGTAGAAATTAAAAAGTGGCAACACTAGTATCGTCCCGTTTTTCTTAGATTGATTTGAAAGGGATGAGGCTACAGTGTTGCCACTCTTTAATTTCTACTCCTCTTTGCCAGACTGTAGAACCTTTGATTATGTAGCGTTTATTTATTAAAATTCCAGATCCAACAATGAACATGATGATGCCAGGAGACCATGGCGAGGTGTATTTGACCCTGCTAGAAGGTATGGTGATGACCCAAGGGCAGCCGTTCACCATAAGGGAGAACAATGTGACCGTGGCCACGGGCATTGTGACTGAAACTCTGCCCTCCGTTGATGTGCCTAAGGGCAAGTTGGGAAAAGTCGTGTTGAAGTTTGAGTAGAGTTGTTTTAATAATCGACTAAGTACTTATACAGGGTGTAAGGGACTTCTTCGCAAAAACTGAAATTCTGAATTCAGACCTTCATTCTAAATGATTTTCCAGTGGAATTTTCATTTTTTTCATGTTTTTTTTAATATTCTTAGTTTTAAAATTAAATTGGTATTCAAAGCGGTGATAGCCCAGTTGGTATTGAGCCGGAATTGTGATCCGAAGCGAGTTCAAATCCTGGTGCGGGCCTGTACCACTAAATTCGTCTTTTCGGATTTCTAATTATCACTTGCTCAACGGTGAAGGAAAACATCGTGATGAAACCCGCCCTTCTAAGAAAATTCATTTGGGCCAGCGTGGTGGACTATAGCCTAAATCCCCTTTGTGTTTCGAAGGGAGGCCCGTGCCCGTCCATGGGGACGTTATGGGCTGGTACAAAAAATTTCAAATACAATCCGTTTCGCAATAAAAAACAATAACCAAAACTCATTAAATTTAACGTTTACGGGGAAACATATTACTTATAGCCGATCATACTTAGTAGATGCCACGAATATTCGGCAACTATTCGGTATTCGGCCACTTTTTTGTTATTCGGTATTCGGCCGAATAGTATGTATTATTCGGCCGAATACCGAATACCAAATCGTGAATAAAGACACGTCATAATATTCAATATAATGTATAAATTACCAAATTACAACACTTAGTAAGTAAAAGTGATCAGTGGTAAGTTGTGATGGATAAAAAAAACAAGCTTTTCAGCATTTTTTGGTAGCAAACGATTACGCTTTTCTTCATAAATGATACCAACTTCCGAAAACAACCTCTCACTGTACACGCTACTCCCAGGAGAAGAAAGATAACTTTAACAAATTTCGAAAGGTTTGGATATTGTTTTTTTTTTGCTGACCACCACTTGCCGTATGCATCGCAACGAGGGAGACAGGTTACGACTTTTCTTATTCTATGATTACCTACGCGCTCTACAAGCATGTATTTTGTGCCGAATATTCGGCGCTTCGGCCGACAGCTTTGCCGAATATTCGGTATTCGGCCAAATCACTAGGTATTCGTGGCAACTCTAATACTTAGGGGTTAACTTTACAATTTAAGTGTACATCCTGTATAGGAAGGAAGATATGTCATCTATTCACGCATTGATGATCTTAAGACACGCTTACTTGTACTTGTACCCAATATATTGTGTTCATAAATTATAAGTTTTTTAATTTGTACTGTACTATAGATTTTGTAAATAGTTAATGTTAAGTAGATATGTAAGATTATTTTCTGTTAATAAATGTTATTAAAAAACTATCTAGTTGTATTAGTTTGCTCATTTCCTATGTACGGTGGCAGTAACATTGTCAAACCCGTAATATTGTAATTTGACTTAGTAAGATTATAATCGCTCGGTACTTTGTGAACTGCCTCAATGTTTTTCACATTGATTAAGGTAACCTAACCTAACCTAAAAAAAAAACAACATAACCTAACTTATCCCAATTTCATGAACGCGGGCCCTTAAGGTTACGTGGAATTTTAATTTTACCAGGCAAATTGTAGGTAATAATTTCACCATAATCGATGACTATATATGGATAATATATGGATGCCCCTTAATGAACAAAAAAAAGCGAAAAACCAAGTTATTCAATCAACAATATTTATAATTGAATTCTCATACTCCGACACTATACAAGCATAGTCACATTACAAATACGCTTTAAAACTGCTCAAATTCACATATTTACGAATAATTAATAACATTGACGCATATTCACTATAAAACTATTGAGAAGTGTAAGTAACTACATTTCATAAAACAATTTCTTAAAATGTCGTGAACCTCTGTCACGCTAATTTGCAGAGCAGCCAATAATAGGTCCATGGTTAAAACTTCTTCAAATTTAATGCCGTCCTTGTTTATGTCAACAAGACAGAAAGTGACAGAATAACATTTAAATAAGCATTAACTTTAATTGAAGTTTCTGCAACTGAGTGTAAGGTATTACAGGAGACTCCAGTCTTGATCTATACTTAATTATTGAATGTCTCTTTCTTTCACTATCAAAATGACAAAGACAAACCAAGACAAAAGGACCAGGCAGAATTATCAGCGCCATAACTTGCTATGGCACAGAGCTGAGCCTGGAGGTTTACCATGATCGTTTAGCGCGATCCAATTTAGGACCTAAAGAAGTCTGCAACGCTTATTCGTACCATGATGGCTTATAAGCGATTCAATTTTGGCGCTGTTGCGATTCAAAGGCAGACCAGCGACAATTTATGTAAACATTTAAAATGGACCATAGACAACCGAGCAGTGCAAAAGCAGCGCCATTATGGTACCATTTTCAAAAACATTCCAATAGTTTTGCAGTTCAAAGTTGGATCCTAAACAGAAATGCTTTATAACGATCGTGGTAGGTACCCTGATCCGTTTTACGGTAACATGCAGTCCACTTGCGGCATGGTTCATTGTCTCAATAGATCATAATCTTTGTTTAGAATAAGCTATTGTGAACTGCATGTAACAGTGAATAATGATTTGTCTGTCTGTCTGTCTAGTATAAATCAGTCTGAGTCGCATTCTATAATACGATCTATACTTGAGTAGCAGTCGTCTTTGTCATAGTATAAAAACGGGGAAGTAAGTTATCTTAATACAAACGCACCGCGCGCGGCTTGTATGTGTGCGCCATAGTATCTATGCGTCGCCGCACGCACACTCAACAAAATCTCGAAACGTTTCGTACGCCGCCAGTACCGCACAAGGTTCGAGTGTGCGTGCGGCGACGCATAGATACTACGGCGCGCACACATACAAGCCGCGCGCGGTGCGTTTGTATGAAGATAACCTACTTCCCCTTTTTAGGGTTCCGTAGTAATCTACGAACCCTTATAGTTTCGCCATGTCCGTCTGTCCGTCTGTCCGTCTGTCCGCGGGTTTCCTAAGAAACCCTTGGTACTACAGAGCTGAAATTTGGCATGGTCATAAATATTAACTACGCCGTCAGAACTGTAGAGTGAAATCTTAGAAAAAAAATTTTTTTCGGGTGTCTCCCATAGACGTGAAAGGGCGATGAATTTTTTTTTCTAGCCAATATCATTAAATGGGGTGTCATAGGACAGCTTTTTAAAAGACAGAAGGGGTTTACTAAGAACGTTTTTCGATTCAGCACTTTGTTTGCCTAACATAAATTTTTTAAGTGACAATTTTTGTCAAACACAAGTGTCCCCCCCCACTACCAGCTAAACGGTTGATTCTAAAAATGTGGAAAAATTCATGGTGGTAGTGTATACAATGAAATTATAAGGAAAACTATCACACATAAGATGGCTCTTCAAGTTTGCGAGTAATAGTCGACCAAGTGCCAAACTTAGTTGGGATTAATAAGAATATATTTACTAATATTAGATCCTTGGTACTACAGAGCTGAAATTTGGCATGGTCATACATATTAATTGCGCCAACAGATTGAAAAAATAAAATTTTGGAAAAAACAATTTTTCGGATGTTTCCCATACATGTGAAAGGGCAATGTTTTTTTTTTCTCGCCGATACCATCGAATGAGATGTCATAGGATAGCTTTTTAAAAGATAGAAGGGGTTTACTAAGAACGTTTTTCGATTCAGCATTCCCTTTGCGAAAAATTAATTTTTAAAGTGAAATATTTTTAAAAAACAAGTGTCCCCCACTACAAGCAAAACGATTGTTTTTAAAATGTGGTAAAATTCACGGTGATAGAATATACAACAAAATTAAAAGAAAAACTATCACACATAAGTTGGCCCTTCAAGCTTGTGAGTAATAGTCGACCAAGTGCTAAACGTTGTTGGGATTAATAAGAATATATTCACAAGTATTAGATCCTTGGTACTACAGAGCTAAAATTTGGCATGGTCATACATATTGACTGCCCTGACAGATCTAAAAAATAAAATAGTGAAAAAAAATTGTTTTTCGGGTGTTTCCTATACACGTGAAAGGGCGATGGATTTTTTTTCTCGCCGATATCATCGAGTAGGTTATCAAAGGATAGCTTTTTAAAAGATAGAAGGGGTTTACTATGAACGTTTTTCGATTCAGCAATCCGTTTGAGAAACATTAATTTTTATAAAAATAAAATGTGGAATAATTCACGAGAGTAGCATTCACGACGAAGTGTACACTAATCCAAAATGGCCGCCATACAAGGTTCCACGCATAAAGTGAGGCGAGCCGAAAGCCAAGCTGTAACATATTGACATATCAGGTGTCGTTTAATAGGTTTTTGGGGGTGCTAAGTACGAAAATGATATCAAATTTATACAAGATCACCACGAGACCTGCTTTAGCAGCAGCTCGATATTATTATATTATCCCTAACAATAATATTATCGCAACAAAAAAAAACAAAAAAAAAATTCGCGCTCGCTTCGCTCGCGCATTAAATACTTCTATTCTGTTATATTTTGACCAAAACTACAATTATTTCTGAAACTACAAACTTTTTAATACATTTCTTTTTGATACTATAGTATTTGGGGATTTTAACATCGACTATGACAATATGCTCGTAGAATTAAGAAACCAGCTGCATATTTGAACCATGCTGCTACGGAACCCTACAATTCGCGTGGCCCGACACGCTCTTGGCCGGTTTTTATACTATGTCTTTGTCATTTTGATAGTGAGAGAAAGAGACACTTAAAAATAGCTCATGAATCTTCTGTAATACGACCCTAAGACTCGTAGAAATAGAAACTTTTCTAGGGAAGTTTGGGGTTACATATTTGCTACAAAGTCGTCATCCCCACCTGCTAGCGGGGCACTCTGCTGATCACACAAGAGGCTCTGACGTATTACAACCCGTAAAGGGTATCTTTACTTGATATTGGAGACTTCGCCTTTCTAAATTTTAATTTTTTAATTAAAAATACTCAGACATTGACAAAATCATGGACGCCATTTTTGAAAGAACTGAATTGAACATTTTCAAGGACAGGCAAAAGGTTTAAGTAGGTAATAGATTTATTTCTTTGCAATAGATTTCGTCTAATATCCGTTTTCGCCAATCCAATTATATTCGTAAAAAGATGCCACAATAAACTGATAAAAATTTATACAATATTATTCTATGAACTCTCGCTTTTAGCTAACGACAAACTTACATCAACATGTCTTTTTACATACATATAGGACTAAACATGTTATCTCTTACTTGCAGGGTTATCTGTAATTTACCTGAAAACTCTTGACATTGTATATCTATTATTAAAATACATTAAAATTCAACATTTGGAAAATTTAAATCTGTATTTTTTACTTACATATATATTTTTTTATGTTAGACAATCCATGACCCAATTTGGCCAGGTTCTTCTATTAGCAGGGACATGGAGGTTAGATGGCAGTGTCTCCACTGTAATGACTTGACCTGCCAAATCTTAGATCGTGATCAAGCGAATGTGGAACATGGTGTTATAAAGGTCAAATTACAATAACCTTACAATAATCCTATCATATACTTTAAACATTTACTTTACAGAGTAATTTTTTTGTGAACAAATAGTTTTGTTGGTTCTTAATAAGTCTTACTTCAATAAACTGGAATTATAACAGATTATAGACCTTATTTCAAGGTACTTAAGCTTTATTAATTAGACCACAATTCACAATATTGTATCCAAGCTTAAAACAGTTTTTATGTATTATAATGAAGTGTACAATTAGATATTACTGAATAATAATTTCAACCAGGCCATAAGTAGATACTAATTAAAACATCAAATAGTCTTTGTTAAATAGTCATCTAATTACAGTTAGACCAAAAGATAAAAATACCAGCAGTGGGCCTAATATGACAAGGAGACTTCTCATAGTCTAATTTTTTTTGTGTTAACACGTGTGTCAACACAAGGAAAGTTAGACTCAATTCATATTGAAACTAGTAGGCGAAAATTAAGGATCTGAATCAGCCTAATAAATTGAAACACTTTTTCGAAAAAAACAGGTCAAAATATTTAAAAAAGTGCATCTTCATTGCGATCAGCCAATTGCTTTAGATGCTGTTTATACACAAGCAACGTGGCGGTCAAAGCAACGTAAAATGATTCTTATAGCTACGGAGCAAAGGTTTTTTTATAACCGTCGCTCCGTCTTCAGGCGACGGATGTCTCTTCGTGCTTCTATTTTCGGCAAAAAAACCTCTGCTCCGTAGCTATTAAGATTCAATTTACGTTGCTTTGATCGCCGCGACGCGTCGTCACGCTACGTCGCTTGTGTAGAAACAGCGCCTTAGTCTGAAAAGTCTGATTTTGACAATTTGCGGAACCAATCCTAGGGTAAAATTTTTCAGTTTCATAGAGATAATCACTTCCTAAAGTTGCTTTATAGTTTTAATCGCTCCCATATGTGACTAAGTGATAACATCGATACATCGTTGCAGGCGTCCATTCTTTTGCACCAGTTTATATGCAGAGTAAAGTTGAAAACAGCGCCATCTAGTTTTAAACACATTACAACGGGTGCTTACCACGATTTTTGTTTCAAACGAGTGTTGTTAACCATAGTTTTGATGTTAGTTTATTTATTTTTTTACTCTCATAACTCCTAAACGTATTTAATGTCACTAACGTCATCAGTATGTCAAAAGCGGTATTAAAAAATTCAGTCCAATTCTGTAACCGTGGATCGTTCTTTTAATTAATTAAACCACACTGCCAGGCAAGGGCGTCGCCAGCCCCTGGCCCAGGTGGGGGCAAGTTAATATTATGGAGGATGAGAAAAATATGAATGATAGGTACAGCATGAAGCTTTTAGCTTTACAGTGTAGCGCGA
This sequence comes from Aproaerema taeniolella, assembly GCA_949987775.1. Taxonomy (NCBI): domain Eukaryota; kingdom Metazoa; phylum Arthropoda; class Insecta; order Lepidoptera; family Gelechiidae; genus Aproaerema; species Aproaerema taeniolella. The sequence continues at coordinate 10,050,732 of OX465268.1, read as the reverse complement.
GTCTTTGCCTGTATGGCGAATTGGCTATTGCAATAAGAACGCATCCAGTTTCAATGTGTTAAGCTTCACGAGCTCTTGACAGAATATCGTTTTATCATATCCATCTATAACAGTAAAGACAGCGCGAACACATAATTTTTACTTAGTTGTATTGTAATGTACCTACGTAGTGAATTTATTTGAGTTTTGACGTGCGGTATTTGTCGGCAAAGCAAATCAAAACTTTGGTTGCTTTTCAGTTGGCTAGATTTTTTTAATCTCTAGGGGGGGGCAGCTGCCCTTCCCTGCCCCCCCTTGGCGACGCCCTTGCTGCCAGGAAGAACTCGCTGTTTCATTTATTACGACGCTTCTGGACACCAGTGGATCAAGGAACAGGACGTCTACCGTATCCATGATCATAGTGCTTGTGACAGCGCTGAAATATCAGATACTCATTTAAAACAAAAATCATGGCAAGAGCCCGTTATAATATATAACCACGAGAATCTTAAATATATTACAGCGCCATCTCTTGAAAGCTCACAACAACTTGTTCTTAAGGTCACCATATGGATGTAACTTTCACATTACCACTGGATCACTGATTTAAACACTGAAACACACAGTACTTGCCCAATTGGGTGGACAGTAAGTTTCATTGTTTTAGTAGTCTGTAGTGTAAGGTGAATTCTACGTTGGATTTCCAGATGAAATGGCGGACCGTGCGCAAGTCCATATTGGGGTCCAAGACCTGGAAAAGGATGGAGTTTTTGAGTCAATGATAAAACGTATAAACGTTACCTGTACCTCTAAAATTAAAAATTGTATCACACCCAACATTCGACTATTTTAAACTTTTAGACGGCTGAACCGATTTTGATCAAATATAGCTAAGAGCCATCTCGATCATGTCAGCTTTTAAACAAAAAAACCGCAATAGGTCCATTCGTTTAGGGGCTATACAATGCCACAGACATACAGATTCCTCTGCGCTGTCGTTACTGCCCCGCGCGCCCCTGCCCCCACTATCTATTTATTTATTTACAAATCTAAAAATTAGCGTGTCTTAGTGTGTAGCGTCTACTTGTTTATTCGATAACATACCTGTTCGGCACAGAGTAGTTCGATAACATACCTGTTCGGCACAGAGTAGTTCGATAACATACCTGTTCAGCAGAGTTGTTCGATAACATACCTGTTCAGAACTGCGTAGTTCGATAACACACCTGTTCAGTACGGAGTAGTTCGATAACATTTTAGCGCAGAGTAGTTCGATAACATACCTGTTCTGCACAGAGTGGTTCGATAATATACCTATTTAGCGCAGAGTAGCTCGATAACATACCTGTTCAGCACAGAGTAGTTCGATAACATACCTGTTCAGCACAGAGTAGTTCGATAACACACCTGTTCAGCACAGAGTAGTTCGATAAAATTGCCACTGAGCCTGTTTTTGCAGCACATTCCTCTGTTTTCTTTATTTATGTAAGACTAATTATTTATCAAAAAATTTTTTTTTTATAATTTCATGTTAGTTTTTTTTAAATAATTATAATTTTAATTCTAAAATTAATTGATTTAATGTAATAATGTAGGCTTTGTGTGTGCAGAAATAAACGATTCATTCATTCATACCTGTTCGGCACAGAGTAGTTCGACCCTCTCCTCCGGGTGTTCCCCCGTACTGTCGTCACTGCGCGCGCCCGCCGCCCCCCCGTTCACCTCCCCGCCCCCCACTATCTTCTCGACCACGTGTTCAGCTACTTTACGACATTGGATGAAGTCGTTCGCTACTAGGCGGTCCTGGAAAATAAAAATAAAAATGTGTATGTTTATCGTCTATGGTTATTATTATAAGATGGGTTAACTCTTGGCCTCAATCTTGACCATAGGGTCAAAGATGAGGTCGACGATGGAGCGAGTTAACCCAGAAAATGCCTATAAAGGCACTGGTACTCCCACGCACCGACGGAACACAGCAAGCTGTTTGGCGTCGGACTTCGGTAGGAGGGCCACCGGAAAATTGCAAAATCCGTAATATTAGAATTTCACTAGTGAGATTATGATCTCCCGCGATAAAAAAATGAGGCAGTTCACAAAGTACCGAGAGTTTAAAATTACCAAGTAAAATTACAATATTACGGGTTTGACGTTATGCCTCAGCGTCATTGAAAATGGATCATGGGATAGAAATATGCCACAAAAGCCGAAGCGAGCGTTTGGCGATATTTTGTTTCACACATGATTGTCATAGATTCTTCTATCAGAATAAAAAAAATAAGATAACACATGGTTACAACATTTTGCTTTTTAAAATTTTCCGATAGTATTTGGCGAATCCGAATTCTTTCTATCAGCTTTTAAGGTCAGCCGGGGTAAGTGCCCCAACGGGGTAAGCGCGCCATCCTTAAAAATATCGAAAACTAAACAATTTATACAACTAACGCCATCTTAAATTCACGAACGACACTAAAATATAGTTCCAGATAACAATCTCAGATGGCTCTGTGCACCGTAACTTGACATATCCGCCATTTAAGTTTGAGTGTCATTTGCACGTGGGATCGGAGATGACTCGTGTTATAAATCCGGCCAAATCTTTTAAAAGTTTTATGTTTTGCGGCAAACCAACGAGGTAAGTACAAAGTTTAGATGTTTTTCTTTAAACCTGTGAATGTATTTTACACCTAAATAGAATAATAAATGCTTTTTTTAACAATTTAAAATTATGTCCTCAAAATAATCAAGTGAGGGGAAAGTGCGCCTAAACTGTAGTAGTATGGCGCACTTGCCCCAAGCCAGAGTTCGGCAACCTTTTTGATTTTAGTGATGTTTCTATTTTTAACTTTGTATTTTGTTTGGAATGGTGACGTTGGATGGAAATCTTTTACACTATAATGCTTCTGTGCTGGACGAACGAAAAACATAAAATGTTCCAGCTGCCGAATCTTTCTAGGCGTACTGTAAAAATGGATTTGAGTGTTGTATTTGCATTTTATTGTGGGCGAAAGGCTGATAGCCTATGACCACGTACAAATATTTCAACTTAATATCCTTCACAATATTTATCGAATGTGGCATTAAGTAGTTCTATGACCACTTGATGCTTTGCCTACCCCAATATGTTCTGTGCCTAAGTCTAAATAAAAAGGCAGATTTTTATTCTAATGAGCAATATAAGTAAGTTCCTAAGTGCCATGCACTCTAAGTCTGATTAACTTATAAGTTTCTAACTGCCGCACTTAGAGACGTCAATTAAATTAATTAATCATTTAACCAGATGTTGTCACATTCTGTCTTGTTGATGTAAACAAGGATAGCATGACATTTAATTACTTCTTAACTTTAATTGACGTCTCTGAGTACGGCAATAAGTGCCGTTCACTAGAAACCAAAGAGCGTATTCCCAAAAGTGTATACTTGCATACTTTTATGCCATACATCAACTGTTACCTTAAATTTGTATCTTTTGAATTAATAAAAAATAAAATAAATATAAAAATAAATTTGAGTTTTATTAAAAATATTTACTAACGCACAAACTCCAAACATTTAAATTAAAAAACAGAACCACTTTGTAAAAGTAATTTAAAGGTTTGAGACCCCTGATTAACCGTCTATGGCGCACTTGCCCCGAATTCAAAATGTTAGCCGTATTTCCTTTAAAGACTATATAATAAAACAAGAAACTAGTGTGATGCTTTTAACTGTCCATGTTCTATAGAGTAAAAACGATGTTTTTCTTGTAGCGCGGTACTTTAATGCATTTTTTTATATGGGCGCACTTACCCCATTATCTGGGGTAAGTGCGCCTACGTACATGTTTTGAAATTTCATCAAAAATATTGTCAAATTATTGATAGTTTTGATGGAATCAACATTCATTGCAATAACAAAATACCAAACTCTCACATTTTATTAAATGTAGACTCAAATATCAATATTTAGAGAATTTATCACACATTAAAATCAACTATTCAGAAAGTATGGCGCACTTGCCCCGACTGACCTTACTGTTCATACACAGCTTTTCTGTGGATTACTGCTGGAGTTTGAAATAACACCTACCACGGATTCCTTACGAAAATTTTTCAAAACATTTTTTTGACAGCTTTCGAAAATCGGATTCATTTTTACAGTGAATTTTTGTGTTTTCTTGCTAAATTACATATATACCATATCTTGAAATCTAAAGCTGGTTGATAAAAATGGTTAGTATTTTCAGAGTCAGTATGCCAAATGCTTACAGAAAAGCTGTTTAACCTTCCGAAAAAAAACTTTGTAGTTATGTGTAATTATCTGAAAGCTTTTTGTTTCATTACCACCCTTTATTTAAATTTATCACCCCGCATCGACGCCCGCTCCGCTTTTCTCAGTACAGAGTAGTCAAATAAACTTCCTAAATTATTTATACCTATTTAAATATTTAGAGGTCAAAGCAGTACTTTTAACGAAAACCACACAATTACATGACTGTTATGGACCTTCTTCTGTCTATCCTGCTTGCTTTGGCAGCTCGAGTGGGAGAGAAGATAGAAAGGCAGCTTGTTCAGCTTGGGAGCAGCCATCTCTATAGCCACGTCCACCACCCAAGATGGTACCGTCTCCATGAGAAGATTGCCTTCTGTTTCGCCGCCAGCATCGCCTACCTGGAAAACGGCAAATAGAATGCATTAAGCAGTGTTTTTTAAAAGTTTTTTTAGTTTCTTTTAAAGTTACACACTCAAAGGCGCAAACTAAGGTTTTCCTTTGTGTCGTGGGTCCCTTGGAACATACATAAAGACAGACACAAACACCCATGACCCGAGAACAGCCATCTGCTGTTTATACCCAAGCGACGTGGCGCGGAGATCAAAGCAACGTAAAATGAACCTTAACAGCTACGAAAGAAATGTTTTTTTCCGAAAACAAAAGCACGATGAGATATCCGTTGCCTGAAGACAGACGAAAAAACCTTTGCTCCATAGCTATTAAGATTCATTTTACGTTGCTTTGACGGCCGCATCACCGCGTCACGTCGATTTTGTATAAACAGAATTTTAGAGGTCCAAGGGGCAGACCAGTGAAATTATGACAAGATGGTCTATTCAACGGCTATAAAACTAACTGGGAGAGACCTATACATATAAAAAAGTTTGCAAAAAAAAACATTTCTGGTTAGGTTAGGAAAAGTGAATAAATTAAAAAATTAATAAAACATCATCATCAACATCGTCGGCCTTGGAAGTCTTTAACAGATTATTTAAGCATTTAGTTGAAGACTCTTTTTTAGCTAACAAATACACATAGCCTTTTTTGTAAGATACTTACAAGCTCTGTAAAATCTTTAGGATTAGAAGTATGTTATTTAAAATAAGTACTACAACCCATAAAGATTTTCTTTACTAGATATTGGCGACTTTGCCATTCTAGATTTTAATTTTGATTAAAATACTCAGATATTGGCAAAATCACAATTGTGGACGCTATGTATTAAAAAAAATACTCTGAAATCAAATCACAGTATTTTTTTTTTTACTCAAATACACTTTTAATTTTAAATTTTAATTTCTTTTAATTTTTTATTTTTATTTTGTGTTCTCTATTTCTTCTGTTTCAGTGTTGTTGTTGTGTTGTAGTGGGTATGTCAAATAAACGTTTTGAATCTTGAATCTTGAAATGAAAACATTATCTCATGTAAGAGTTAGAGAGTCTAATACCATGGACCAATATAATCTAGATTATATTATACACTAGGTCACAACCACATTGTATACTAAGGTCATGAAACACATTCTTATATACAATTTGCAGAACTTTGATTAATACTTTATTGGGGAAAACTTATAATTGGTTCTGGATGTACTTATTTTATATGTTCAATAATTATTGTTAGTAAATTAGCTGTAAGTTTTCTAAATCAAAAAAATACAATTACTAACCTGTAGCCTGTATAGCGTTCTGCCACCAATTTCACTGAATATTAGAGGAGTGTGTAACGGAACACTGAAGAAGTTGTTGCCTATGACTTTCTGTCCAGCTTCATTCACTCTATTCGGATGATTCCAATGTTCTAACAAAGCTTGAAGTAATAGTGCTCCGAAGTTAACTTTCTGATCATTTTCCGTTGTCAAACCGGCTTCTTTCGCACTCACCCAAGCACTTAAACAATCAGTTTCGTCTTGCCCTAAATGTATAGTCAGCATCCCAGTCTTCAAATCAACGTTAAACCAATTCGGAACATATACCATTTTAAATCTTTTCTTTACTTCTTCATCGTAGTCTACTTCACCTAAATCTTCAATTTTACATGCTTTTAAGACGTCAAATAATGCTACATTGTTTGCTGTGTCTTTTGTTAAAATGTGCCTCTTATCATTGAGTACAGTGTAGTGTTTAATCGCTGGGCCTCCCGGAATATGAAATATTGGTTGAGTTTGATATACATTATTTGTGTTATAGTTATTCTGGTTATAAGTGTCATTGGTTAAGGAGTTTAATGGCGGTAGTTTCCAACAACGTATATCAGATTCTGACGTTGACACCCAGACACCTTGCTGATCTGCAGTAAAGCATAGTTTGAGTATTGGGGCGGTTTCTTCACAGACAATCATGAAGTTATCAGGGTTTCTCAGTTCTGTTATAATGACTAGCCTATCTCTCCCTCCAGAGATAATATGAGTAAAGTTTTCAGTCGCCAACAGAGCCCAAACGGCTTCCGAATGGACTCTGATAGTTGAAACGCATCTTTGTTGAGCTAAAGACCACAATTTGATAGTTCCATCTGAGCTGCCTGAAACACATTGCGAACCATCTCGGCTTACAACTAAAGCTTTTACATTATCTGCATGCCCTTTTAGTTTCATTAATCTAGAGCAGTTTCTAGGGTCCCAAACCCTTAGGACTTTTTCTGTAGAACCACTCACAAGGATAGTCCCTGGAGGGTTCATAGCAAGGCTGTATATCGACTCCTTATTACCAACAAGACTAGAAGTTGTAACAGTGTTGTTACTGGCCGTCAAAGCAGTCAAAGTGTTCACATCCCACAAGAAAATAGCTCGGTCCAAACCCGCGCTAGCAACTTGTTCTTTATCTTTAGCGTACGCTAGGGTTCTTACGTAGTCTTTGTGAGTTCGTAGAGTGGACATACAGAATCCTTTAGGCGCATTCCACACTTTTACAGTCGTGTCAGATGACGCGCTTATAAGATTCTTACCGCCGCAGCAAAGTATTATATCGTTTACCCAGTCAGTGTGGTGTTCCATACTCTGAATATACCTGTCCTGAACACCGGTTGCAGTGTTCCAAACCCGAATAATTCCATCTCTTCCGGCGGAGTATAGCCTCCCTTGCACGGGATCAAGTTGCAACGAACTAACACCATTTTTATGCCGCCTTTCCTCCTCGTCGCGAATCACGAACGAAACTTGTGTTTTTTTACGCATGTTGGAGCCCATTTTCCGACATTTTAATGTGTAATTAAATTTTTATTTAGCAAAAACTAGGCTAAGCCTCCGTTTGTTTCGATTTGCTTGACGTTTCTGCGTTTTCATTGGCAAAATCGTACTTGTCACAAAATGGCCGAGGTTCCGTACTATGATTGGTTAGAAATGTGGAGTACAGTGAAAATACCCAATCACAAACGTGTAAGTTTGCCAATGACAACAATCTCAAAATTTTACGGTTGCGTTTACTAAAACTTTATTTTTCAAGTTAGTGATGCGTTCGTGCGTTAAAAAAGTTTTTAGTTTCCATCATCGATTTCATTCGACAAAACGGTAGACAAATACAAATCAAACTAGATTTTCTACTGTTTATTTTTTAACAAGAACATAAAAAAAATTGGGCAGATAGGTAACATTTATAAGTCTTATAGTTGTATCTTATCACGATATTAAAACTACACGTTCGTCACAAGCTTATCTTGATAGTCCAGTCTAAACGAGGTCGTGTAGATCTCCACAATATAATAAAGTCCTCTGCTTCTTTCACTTTCTAAATGAATGTTTACGAAAGATAAACCAATTCCTCCATCAGTAATTGTAGGTTTTCCGAGTTTACTTTCAGAAAGATCCACAATAGCGATTCCAGTGATGTCTGTTCCTATTGGATAGTAAAAACTTAAATCTGCTTTTCTTGTAAAGAATAACAGTCCATGTTTCTTTACTTCTTTATAAGACATGCGAGCACCAAAATTGTGTCCTTGATATAAATCGTAACTTGAAACTCCACTAATGAAAACTAACACAAAAATACAGAAATTCTGCATTTTGCTCTTTTTTTAACTTGTAAGTTTAAGTAAGTAAGTAGCTTGGTTGAATGGCTATTTCTTACTGATAAGTTGATGTTGAAAAAGTGCGCAAATGTAATAAACAAATTAAGGCCAAGACTGCTAGTTTTTTAAGTTGATTGAATTTTTTATTATAAAATGGACAGAATAGTTTTTTTAGGTTTAACAGGTAGTAGATCATGTTAAACAGGTATGTCCTAGGAACACACAACATACCTACATACATTTTTATAGGGATAGAACTACAAAGGAGTCGACGAGCTTCCTCGGACAAAGACCTCGAAGGAGGCTAGACATGCTAAAAATAAATTTAAAAGTACAAAATAAAGTCTGAAAGTTTTATAAATCATTTAATCCCACATGCGCCTACTTATAGGTAGTTAAAGGCTAGGTGGTCTTCACTTTTTTTATTGTAAGAATTTTCTACTTATTTACGGAAGAGCAGAGCCTCCCAAAACATCACTTTAACATTACTTAAAGGGAGTGCTCTTGTAACATAACATAATAAAATAATGTAATGCTAAGTTAAGGAAAAAAAATGATCCCCTGTATCGTGGGTCCTTTGGGACTCACAATCACCAAACACAATGCTGCCTCTAGTTTTACGATTCCTAGGTTCGATTATCGGTCGAGGCTAAAAATTGTATTAAAAAAATTATCTACTCTTGGCTTTGCCTATGCTCATCTTATAATAGAAAAATATTAGTTTGCGCCTTTGAGTTTGTGGCGTTTATTTATGATTAGCTTTTCGCCCAGGAGTTTGTTCCCATGGGAATTCGGGAAAATTGTGTAGGCTATGTATAATGGGTGTCAGCTGCCTCCGTACCAAACTTTATCAAAATTGATCGAGCCGTTTGAGAGTGAAACAGTAACGAACATCCATACATACATCCATGCATCCATACATCCTCACGGACTTACGCATTTATGATACACACATCAAGACTGTCTAGGGATATTGCACGATTTTTCATACAAAAGAGGTATGTTTGAGAAGCTATAAACGCATACTCGAGGTACATGGAGGGCTATAATTTTCAGATGAGCAAGTGCTAAACCTGAATTTTCAATTCTAGTCAATAAATTTTGTTTTACCTGAAATTTGTGAAAACGTGACGGAAACGAAAACGAAAATGTACTTTTTCCTTGCTTTTTGTATGAAAGTAGTCGAATTTACGCAAAAAAAAATTTCATTTTCATCAGGTTTTCACAAATTTCAAGTAAAATAAAATTTATTGATTAGAATTTAAAATTCAGGTTAGCACTTGATCGTCTTAAAAGTATAGCGCTCTATCTATCTCGAGTATGCTTTTGTAGCTTCTCAAACAGACCTCTTTTGTATGAAAAATCGTGCAATATCCCTAGACTCCGTTGATGTGTATATTATTAGGACTAAGTAGAACTAACATCGCAGAGCCAGGAGGCTTATTGGTGATAAAAAGCTGGTTAAGGATAAGCTACAAAGCCTAGCTCATAGACGCAAAGTAGCTTGCCTTGTGTTTTTTATAGGATGTACTTCGGAGAGTGTGCTCAGAGGCTACATGAGCTCATTCCGCCTGCCCCTTTTTTCCATCGGACGTCCAGACGCACTGCGGGGTACCAACCTTATCTTGTCGAGATCCCTCGGATACGTACTGAGCGCTATTCTTCATCTTTTGTATTGCGCACTGCCAGGGAGTGGAATTTCCTGCCGTCGTCTGTATTTCCGAGTTCATACAACCCAAATATCTTTAAAGTACGAGTGAATAGGCTTTTTCTGGGTGAGCTCGCTACATCTTCGACCACATCTTTGCCCTAAGCTAGATTGTGGTCAAGAGCGAACCCGTTATTAATTAAAAAAACATACCTACCAAGATTACCTAGTACTTACTTGTTATTATTTCCAGAATTGTTTAAAGAGATTCTCCCATGAAAAGTCTTTCGGTTTTTGACATTACAACAAAACAAAAATAAAGTAAGTAATTATTATTGTTTTAAATTATTGTAACCGGTAAATCTAATAATTCATAGACATTTCGATTGCTCTCGGAAAATTGATGATTGCCGACACACAAAAATAAATCAGAAGCATTTAATAATAGCTTCTCTTTAACAGATAAATTGGTGTAAATGTGTTAATGTCAAGAATAAAAACATGTACCTACACAGAGATGTCCTATAAACAGAGATAACATTTAGTAAATTACGCAAAAACACAAATAAACATATTCTTCATATTGCGAAATGGATGGCAACTTTATTAAAAAAATGAGAGCTGTTATCTGTTTGAATTAATATTTTAGATGAACTCTTGTCTAGATTTATAAAGTAAATAGGGTAGGCAGAACCACCATTGGTTTTTGTGTTTTTTAATCCCCGACAACAAAAGAGGAGTGTTATAAGTTTGACTTGGTGAATCTGTGTATTTGTGTGTATGTCTGTGACATCGTAGCTCCTATACGAATGGATCAATTTCGATGCGGTTTTTTAGTTTGAAAGCTGACATCATTGAGATGGCTCTTCTATATTTAATCAAAATTGGTTCAGCCGTTGAAGAGTTATAATAAGCTATAAATGTCGGGGGTAATACAATTTTTTTAATTATAGAGTTAAGTATTGTAAAAAAAGAGAGCATCGTTGGCTTAATTATTACCAAGTCGGATTCATAAGCGATAGGTACCAAGTTCAATCTATCGCACACTTATTTTTTCCCACGACAATAATTCGACTGTATTAAGTAAGATACGACTAGACTTAATTGAATCCTCCCAAGAACAACTATCACTCTTTGGAATTTGACTTTGGCCTAACAAAGGAGAGCCATATACAAAAGATTGAATAGACACATTCCACTATATAAAAAACTAGCTTTCCGCCCGGGACTTCGGGAAAATTAAGTAGCCTATGTTCATCAGGGATAATGAAGGATTTTAACGGTGAGAGAATTTTTCAAATCGGTCCAGTAGTTTTGGAGCCTATTTTTTATTATTTTTATTATGAGATGGCTGATATTTTATAATTATGAAATTAATACGCAGTATATAAGGTTCTCTATATTAATATTTATAATGTAATAATGCTATCGACTTGGGCCTAAGTCCCGTAATGGTATCATTTTGTAACTTTCAATGAATCAATAAATGAAATGAAATTAAATGAACCCTTGACCCCAATCTTGACCAAGGTCATAGATGAGGTCGATGAGGTCTATTCAATGCAAACAAACAAATAATCAAATCTTTCCTCTGTATAATATTGGTGTAGATGCAGAAGAAAAGATCGTCAACTCCTAAGTACGTATGGTCTAGTAAAAACCTAAGATCCGTATTTTTATTACCACCACTGGTAGGTGTATCAGCGAAGCCCCATTACTCGTGCAATTCATGAATGAAATTGTCGTTAGCTTCTCAAAATCTTGTCGTTTGTTTCAGATTAATGGAGCAGGTACTATTACAAGCCACAGAAGAGACACGGTCTTTGATTGTAGACTAGAAATTAAGGAAATTTGTAATTTCTTCTTGTCATGTAGGTATAGTCAAGTGTGTGGCGAACTTGGCTAACTCTGGTGTCGGAGTTTTCAAACCACACAATGACCTCTGATTTGGGTTTAACACTGGTCAATCGATAACAGCCGGGACCGCCTGCTCAACGTGCCCTCCGAAGCACGGAAACGCTCGTGATAAATTGCCACTTTGGTCACCCATCAAGTTCCCTGCTGAGTTGTTACTTAATTTGAAAAGAGTAACCCTCTGCGATTCTTGTCTGTTTTTTTCAGTGGAAGACTGCACCTTTGCGGACAATTAACAGAAAAAAGTTAGCTACAGTAACTAATGGTTATAGAACCACTGATGCTCTGCCTACCTCGTTAGGGATTATGGGCGTGATGTGTGTGTGTAACTAATCGTAGAGATAAATGTAAAAAATAAAAGAAGATACTTATAAAGTATCTTATGACATAATGGTCATGCAAAGGATTTTAATCTTTTGCATGACATTAAACAACTTTTCCAAAGAAGCTCATATAAATCTTTAAAAAAAAATGCGGGTTGGTGGCCACTCGTCTATAAAAACTTATTTTTATCTGAATATTTTCCAGTTAGGTATAAGGTACTGAATTACCCGAGTCGTTTCTTTCCTCTCCTTTAATCTGTGGGAATAGAAATGGATTTTTTCGACGGGAGCAAAAAACCGGCAGATGGTATAATATTTCAATAACTAACGTTTTCTGCTTCAGGCCTATTTTGGAGCATGGAAAGAATACATTTAGGTGTGGGAGATCCAAAAATAATCGTGTGTTTTCTATCAGGAATTCAGGAGGTTATTGTCGTATCTAGGGTTATTTTTCAGGCTGGGCCGGCTCTAGCTTAATACGCTGTGTATTTAAAAGTAACTACTTAAGCAAATCTTCTTCTTATCGTGTAGGTATAGTCAAGTGTGTGGCGAACTTGGCTAACCCTGGTGTCAGAGTTTTCAAGCCGCACAATGGTCTCTAACTTGGTTTTAACGACCGTAGTCAATCGACAACAGCCGGGACCGACAGCTTAACGTGCCCTCCGAAGCACGGAAACGCTAGTGATAAATTGCCACTTTGGTCACCCATCAGGTTCCCTGCCTCTGTGTACGTTACTTTACCTCACTGATCGGTTGAGATCAGCGAGCACCACTGGGCTAAATGAAATGTATACTATGTTAAGTTTCGTGTGTAATAAGTAAGTATGTAGATTTCTCGGTTGTAGATACTTATTTGATTTTTAAAATATTTTTGTGTGAAGTTATCACATTTTGGTGTTCATCATAGAAATTCGAATCAGTAGCTCAACATCCTAGGGTAGGCCCTAGACCATACAGGGGTGGGCATGGCTTATCTTTTCTATCTTTGACAGCCTTCTGAATTATTTTTAATAACGTGACATGTACAATTCAAAAATAACCATATAATTTTTTGAATTTATATGGTTATTTAATAATTTTTAATGTATAGGCTAAGCCTGAAATAAAGCTGTAACATTTATTATTCTAAATAAAATATGTTCTATTTTAAATCCTCGGGGATAGTTTGTGTTGGATTAGCATGAATAAAATCTATACATATTATAAAGAGGAAAGATTTGATTGTTTGTTTGCATCGAATAGGCTCCGAAACTACTCAACCGATTTGAAAAATTCTTTCACCATTAGAATCCTGCATTATCCGGGATTGACATAGGGTAGATGATTTTCCCAAATTCCCACGGGAACGAAGTCCCGCGCGGGAAGCTAGTATTAAATAAGTTCAACCCTCTTAAATTGCAGTATGTTGTATGTACAACCTATGGATGTAATAAAATATAGAGTAGTATCGTTAAGGTATAGTCAAGTGTGTGGCAAACTTGAGTAAACCTGGTGCAGATTTTTAAACCGCCAAATGACCTCTGACATGGTTTTAAATATTGTAGTCTATCGACAACAGCCGGGACCGACGCCGACATAACGTATCCGTCGAAACACGGAAAAGCTCGTGATAAATTGCCACTTTGGTTGCCCATCAGGTTCTCTGCCACTGTGCGCGTTGCTTAACCTTACTGATCGATTCAGATCAGCGAGTGCCACTGGACTACGAGCTCTTCAATATTGACATGATGTGTGTGATCCCGAAAGTACCTGGGACGATTACAAATCTCTATGTTAGGTTCCTATTAATCTCATCTTTTGCAATCGTCCTAGAATTATCGCAAAAATCTATTTTTATTAATTATTACAAGCTTTTAATAATAAATAAATAATAAAAAAATTAAAATCATTTACTATCAGGCATCTAAGACCCATAGATAAATACCTTACAGACTAACGTACATATGAATTATAATTAAACAGAATAAAATAAAACTAACTAACACTATTTCCCAGGTGATTGTCCGGGGATGTCTGCAGCCGGGAATCTCCCTCGGAAACGGCGGAACACCACGCTCTCCGGCCAAAAGCTCTCCTTCATGACTGTCTCCATCATGAACGTCGGAAACCGCACCACAAATGCTTTGAAACTAGCATGGTGATGCGATTCCAACGGTTTCACTCTCTGGAGACCTAAGGGAACTTTTGTCTTCTGCCGTATATTATGTACTCGACGACGTCTTGCACCTCAGTGCTGTAGTGTAGTGTAGTGTTTTATTTGACTTCCCCTGTTAGTTAGTATGTGTGGGACAAATCTTGAAAATTAAATTTGATCCACTTCCCAGATTCAGATTGAGCTGAAATTTTGCATGCATATGTATAACGCGTGACAATGCAATGTTATGATGACAGGGAGCTGATCTGATGCTGGAGCTGAAAGGTGGCCATAGGAACTCCAAAATAAAACGACACAACTTCATCAAGTTTGGGCTCGTTCGATTCATATTGACAAGTACTTAACTCCTATATGGCAGAAACGCTTGTTTAAAAAAAGGTTTTTAATTTTAGAGTTATTTATATTGATGATAGATAGATAAAACATTTATTCACGCATCGAACACAGCAAACGATACAAAAAGAAATAGAAGAAAGTACATAAACAAAAAAGTACAAAAAGAAATAAGAGGTGTGGTAATAAATAAAATAAACTGACGCTGAAACTTCACTTGCGAGGGCCCTGCGCAAAGGCTTGCTCGCCATTGTCAATGTTGACATTTTAAGGCGACTACAGCACCTAAATTACGATTTTATGATGCGTAGATAAGCATGACACACTGCATTAAATCGAAGAAAAAAAAATACTACGGTAATATTCAGGACATAAACTAGATAAGTAGTTTGCTGAAAACATGATTCAGCACCTTTGGTTCGATAGAAAAAGCTCACAAAGTCACCTCTAAATACCAATATTGTGTATCTTTTAAGCTGTAAAAACGATAGTAAAATGCACACAGGAACTTGTATTTGCTATGAAAATGTTCGTGATTGAACACTCTCGATAAGTAGTTAACGCATTTTTCGATTTAAGCTGTTACCTTTCCATAAATCTCATTTTTCTAACTTTCGAACAAATTTTACGCTCGCACGCTTTCATAGTCCGTAAACTTCGTGTATCGACACTGTTCGCACTGCCGGCCCAGGCCTGTTGAGAGACGGAGATGGCACTATTCCTATGCGTGCTGCCTTTATCGGGGTCTGTAGTCGCCTTAATATAGGACCGCGGCGCATTACGCGCGCTATCACCATCGTACTTGAGCTGCTAATGATTCTGCCTAGACCTGGAGGTTTACCATGATCGCTTAGCGCGATCCAATTTAGGACCTAAACAAGTCTGCAACGCTTATTCGTACCATGATGGCTTATAAGCGATTCAATTTTGGCGCTGTTGCGATTCAAAGGTAGACCAGCGACAATTTATGTAGACATTTAAAATGGACCATAGACAACCGAGCAGTTCAAAAGCAGCGCCATCATGGTGCCATTTTATAAAACATTCCAATTGCGAAGCAGTTCAAAGTTGGATTCTAAACAGAAATGCTTTTAAACGATCGTGGTAGGTACCCTGTTTGTGAGTCGTCATAAGTGTGTGATTAATAAAATTTGAATGAATATATTTATGAATGTGCATACTATAAACATATAAGGGTAAGAGATAAAGAGGTACGGAAAAAATAAAATAAACACGAATAACATAGAACAAATGAAAATACAGGTTTACATACAGGTATTAAGATTATTTCGGTTCACTTATCCCTTGTTTAATAACACTTTGAAACCTAAATCCTATTCGCCTTACCCAGTCCCTTCGTTAAACCTTGGAGAATATTTTTCATGTAAATTCTATCCAAAAAAAATACACAAAGGGGAGACCGGTGCTTACCTTTGCTCGGATGAACGAATTGCCATGATTTGTTCACACTAGCGGAGGCTCGGCGAATAAAAAATGTGTTAAATTAGTACAATAACTCTGAAATCCATACTAATATTATAAATGCGAAAGTAACTATTTCTGTCTCTCTGTCTGTCCGTCTTTCGCGCCTAAACTACTGAACCGATTTTGATGAAATTTGGTACAGAGATAGATTAGAGCCTGGGAAAGGACATAGGCTACATTTTATCCCAAAGTTGGGCATGATATAATCTGTAGTCCACGCGGGCGGAGCCGCGGGCGAAAAGCTAGTAAAATATAAAAAAAACTGGCCAAGTGCGAGTCGGACTCGCGCACTATGGGTTCCGTACTGTGATATACAGTCTGCCGTGATGGGACTGCGTAGCACAATGCGTTACTAGTTGATCGGAGTGCTGTCATCAAGTATCGATTTGAATTTAAAATTGAATTCCAAAAGTTCTACAAAATAAATGAGACGCGGAGACAGCAATCTGCTGCCAGGCATCATTCCTTGACGGATGTTCAAGTGTGTTAGATACGTAAATATTATAGTGTTCGGGTGTCTAAACTATGCAGGCGTACAATTCTGTCGCGTTAAGTAATTAAAAACCTGTGTATCACAAGTTAACAGTTTTGTTCATAAAGCGCCCCTTATAGTATACCGTTATCTATAAAAACGGCAAAAAATCACGTTTATTGAATGGGAGCCACCTTATTTTATTCTGTTTTTAGTACAACAGAAATACATCATCTGTGAAAATTTCATTTGTCTAGCTATGACGATTCATGAGATACAGCCTGGTGACAGACGGTCCGACAGACAGACGGACGGACGGACGGACAGCGGAGTCTTAGTAATAGGGTTTTTACCCTTTGGGTACGGAACCGTTTTTATCTTTTGGGTACGGAACCCTAATTATAACCCCCGACATTAAGAGCCCTACCACAAAAAATAAAACTTAGACAGTGTTTAAAAAATTACTGTATGGACATAAATTCCTCTGCCTTTCCCGAAAGGGAACAACAACAAAATTACATAAGTCAGTTTAGTGGTGTTTTGATGTTTTGTGGTAAAGAAGTTACTGAACCAATTTTGATAAAATGTAGCTAAGAACCATTTCGATTACGTCGGCTTTTAAACATTAAAAACTGCATCGAAATCGGTCCATTCGTTTAGGAGCTACGATGCCACAGACAAACACACAAATACACACGTCAAACTTATAATACCCCTATTTTTTGTCGGGGGTTAAAAATATACGCTAAACACTCAAGCCTTGTGTCGTAGCTCCCTTGGAAAATACACAAAGGTAGACTGAACATCCATCTTCTTGATGAACTAAGATATACGAGTAATCACGAGTGTGGCGAACTTGACTAATCCTGGTGTCAGAATTTTCGAACCGCCAAATGGCCTCTGACTTAACGACTGTAGTCACTCTTAACAACTTAACGACTGTAGTTTAACGACTGTAGTCACTCGAAAATAGCTGGAACCAGCTGTTTAACGTGCCCTTCGAAGCTCGTGGTAAATGGTTATTTTGGTTACCCATAAGATTCCCTGCCTTTGTATAGGCTGCTTAACCCATCGCTTTCAGTGTATGGGATGGTAACAATTTCTCAGTAAATAATAAAAAATCGTTGTCACAATTTACTTTGACATAAGTGGTATGATTCTCCGTGCGAGACACAGATGGCGCTAACCTACACGCACGACGTAATGTGTAAGAAAATGAGAAATTTCGCCGCTTCACTTGAAGGCACGATGGCTCAGTTGGTTAGAACACCAGGTGATCTAATTCTAGGGTCGTGGGTTCAAGTCCCATTCGTACCGAACATTTTTCTTTCCCTAAAAATTATTTCTGAATATCTTTCACGCGGGTAAGCGTTTTAAAAATACTTATTTCTCTGTACTATTCGAAAAAATTCCTCCGAACTTATCCTCAAATGTGAACACACCTCAACGCATAAGGGCTGCTGTATTTCAGCAAACAAGTGAAGCTGAAACTGGCTCAGGTACGCATAAGAATTAGATTGTTCAATTCAATTTTTTTAAGATGGATTCCACGATATCGTGATTTTGCTAACGTCACAGTATTTTAATGAGGATTTAAATAGAGAAGTCGCCTATTTAAGATAGATATAAGATATTCTATTTCATAAAAACTTATGCCTCAATACCAAAATGTAAAACTATTATTTTTTTAAAATTATCTACTTAATTAAGTAGATAATTTTAGATGCTACACACTCAAGTCCGATTTGTAAAAGGTTAGTAGGTCAAGTAATACCTAAACCAAGTAAAGTGTTTATTTGTATCATAGGTATCATGGGTTAGTAATATTAAAATTAGTGCTTTGATTAACAATATTTCTTATAGAATATTGTTAATCAAATTAGTTTATACTTTGTGTTGTTGCTTCTTGATGGAACTTTATATTATTACCAATGAAAGACATTATTTTTACACTAGTTCCACATATTTATTTAATACTAGCTTTCCGCCCGCGGCTCCGCCCGCGTGGACTACAGGTTATATCGTGCCCAACTGTGGGATAAAATGTAGCCTATGTCCTTTCCCAGGCTCTAATCTATCTCTGTACCAAAATTCATCAAAATCGGTTCAGCGGTTTAGGCGTGAAAAGGTAACAGACAGACAGACAGACAGACAGAGTTACTTTCGCATTTATAATATTAGTAGGGATTTTTATGCGACCGGTTTCGATTACATCACCTTCAGCAGGCCGAGTACGATAGTGACAGCGCCCCGACAACACCGCGGTCCTACGTCAAAATGTCAACATTGACAACGCCGAGCGCGAGTTTGTCGTTATCGTGCTAGAGCTGCAGGCGTATCTTAAGGATTTTCAAATTATACCGAGGAAAAAATGTGAAAAAAATTAGGTATAAAATGAGATGTCAAACAAAAATGTGTCACAGTAAATGATTACGTCAGTTTAAAAAAAAACCGCATTGAAATGGGTCCATTCGTTTAGGACCTACGCTGCGATAGACAAAAACATAGATACATGAAAACACAGATGCCCACGTCAAACTTATAACACTCCGTTTTTTTGTCAGGGGTTCAAAATTTGCTGCGATTTCCCAAAACCAGCAGATTAATTACTACCTCACCGCGCTTGAAACTCAATTAACGTATGATATCCGATCACCGGCTATCCTGATTAAATAATGGTGACCTAGATCTCTCATCAGCTGCCCTAGCATACACAATGAGACTTAATTCTCATGAGAGTTGATTGCCGAGGACAACATAACCTTGAATATATCAGTGGAAGTTTGCACTTCTTTTACATGATACCTTTAAATTTTTGCCAGAATTAAAAAACTTTTTCATTCTTCGGCCATTTCGGAGAGAAAAATCGAATTGATTCTTGCTTTTTATAGTTTTTCAGATTTTATCGTAATGTCATAATATGACGTTAGCTTTAGAGCTGGCTTACGGACTACACAGTTTGCCTGGAAAGAGTTGGCAGCTGGCGTATTGAAAATTTTATTTTTACTAGTCCAGGGGAAGTCAATAAATGAAAGTAAACAAAAAATCAAATAAATTGTTTATTGTAAAACTAGAGTGACAATATTAAAACTTAAGACTAAACTTAAGATCCAATTTCACCATACTCTGTTAGTTATTTAACAGACGATTAGCAGCTAACCCGAGATTTGACAATGTCATTTTTTTGTCTGATTAACTTCTTAATCGTGGATTAACTAACTAAGGCCCGTGTTCACCAAAAATATAACCGACGGTTAAACCGTGGTTAGAAGCTAATCAGA
Source organism: Aproaerema taeniolella (assembly GCA_949987775.1). NCBI lineage: Eukaryota > Metazoa > Arthropoda > Insecta > Lepidoptera > Gelechiidae > Aproaerema > Aproaerema taeniolella. The sequence continues at coordinate 10,030,888 of OX465268.1, read as the reverse complement.
CAAAATGTCAAAAAAAATGTATGAAAATGACGTTGTCAAATCTTTGATTAGCTGCTAATCGTTGGTTAAATATTTGGTGAACACTGGCCTAACAGAGTATGGTGAAATTGGACCTTATAATAAGATAAATTAGTACCTGTGCCTGAACTAGGCTAAATGTATCTCAGGCGATGAAAATAAATCTAAATTGAATGTATTGATTAACTTTACATGTAAAAAGTCAAATTTGCCCAAACCCTTATCTATTGACGTCCGGTCTACGGCGATTGAAGACCGGAAGTCCGGATTTCCCGGGTATCTAATCCGGACAACATAAGGCAAACTTCAAAAGGTACCAACTTAAAGGGCGAAGGTACATCGGGGTGACTTAAAAGACCATATTGCTGTAAATTTTATAGAGCGTGATAAAAAACCTCCTGAACCAGTATTACTCAAAGAACACATTTACGAAAAAAAATTCATTTCATCACGAAAAAAATAGTTAATTTTTTGCCTAAAAATATATATTACTCCTACACCAGGCACGCGAGGGGTGCGGGTAGCGCTCGGGGGTGTCTACTTTAGAAAAAAAACACCGAAAAAGTAAAATAAAAATATATTAAAAAAAACCCAAATGGTTCTGTAAGTGATACTGGTTCAGGATTTTAAATATAGTTAGGAGGTTTTTTATCACCCTTTATACTATCTTTCTGCCAGTAAGTGGGATGCGAGGGTTTTGCTGTATTGTGGGTGAAAGGCTGACAACCTATCACCACTCTACTCATATTCCATCTGATAACCCTCAGAAATATTGTCAAATGTGGCGTCAAGTTAGTCGGCCGGTTTGGTCGAGTGGTAGGTGACGCTGCCTCTTGATCGGCGGGTCCTGGGTTCGATCCCCAGTCGGGGCAAACATTTGTGTAAAAAGCAGATGTTTGTTCTCGGGTCATGGGTGTTTGTGTTTGTCTTTGTGTGTTCCAAGGGACCCACGACACAAGGGAAAACCTTAGTGTGGGCCTTTGAGTGTGTAGCGTGTAGCAAAAAAAAAAGGGGGTTCTCAAATAATGTCCTTTAATAACATCCTGAATGAACGAATATGTTTGTATGTATTTAACCCGTCTCGTGCTTGTTTACGCCGCGTGCGATACAAATCTCGTACACCATGTCTTCAAAAAGCACGCCAAGGCTTGAAACTTGTATTTCTATCTGTGTTGGTGAGTCTGTGTGTATGTGCTACTATGTATCTGTCTGTAGCATCGCAGGACATAAGGGGCCGTCCATTAATCACGTGAGGCTCGAAAGGGGGGGAGGGGGTTTATCAAAAATCACGAAACATCACAAGGGGGAGGGGGGTGTAGTAAGATATCACGTGTATTTATTTTTTCGTCAAACGCGCGATTTCTAAACCGAAAAACGGGCGTGTAGTGTTATTCCAGTCAAAAACAACCTGCAACATTTCTGTCTAGACATTTTAAAAATTAGATTTTACTTTGTATCTGTATTTAAAGACAATATTCTAAAAATTTTAAGATTCTTTGTAGGTACTTAAAAATACACGTGATTTTGGATGGGGGAGGGGGGTCAGTCTTAAACCTCACCACGTATGACCAAGGGGAAAGGGGGATTTCTGAATGTTCAGTGAAATAAAGCTATTTAGAATTTGAATTTAAAAATATGACGTACTGCCTACCCCAAAAGGGATTACATATAGGCGTAAGTGTCTGGATGGTATGGATATTTCCGCCAGGGACTTTCTACTCGTGGGAAATTGGGAAAATTATGTGACTGGAGTATTATTTGATGTGAAGCGATGTTGCTACAAAGTTTTGTTAAAATTCGACCAGTTTGGTGAGAAAGGGTAACATAAACATCAATAAATCCTAGTTCACAAACTTTTGCCTGTCTATTTTTAGTAGGGTTAGTATTTTTAACCCCGAACAAAAAGAGGGGTGTTATAGTAGGTGTTAAACGAATAGAAAGATTTCGATGCAGATATTTGTTAGTATTTTTAACCCCGAACAAAAAGAGGGGTGTTATAGTAGGTGTTAAACGAATAGAAAGATTTCGATGCAGATATTTTTTTCTGAAAGCTGACGTGATCAAGATGGTTCTTAGGCCAGTGTTCACCAAATATTTAACCAACGATTAACAGCTAACCAGAGATTTGACAATGTCACTTTCATAATTTTTTTTTGACATTTTTCTGGTTAGCTTCTAACCGCGGTTTAACCGTTGGTTATATTTTTGGTGAACAAGGGCCTTAGTTATTTTAATCAAAATTAGTTTAGCCATTTAAGATTTATAAACAAAAGCTGCTTTAGCACAAAAAACTCAAAACACCACTTTGAAAATAAACTGACTTACGTCATTTTGTTGTTGTTTAATTTACCCCTTTTAGGAAAGGTAAAGAAACCTGCGAGTATCTTCATACAGCCATTTTTAAACACTGTCTAAGTTTTATTTTAGTTTTTGTGATAAGGCCCTAAATGTAGGGAGTTATACAACATTTTTAATTATAGATTTAAATTGTTTTATATATTGGTCTAACTTTTTACTTAGTTCTATTATGTGTAGGCCTTTGAGTGTGATTTTGATTTTGTGCCATATACGTCCCCACTGAGGGGCACGGGCCTCCCTTTGAAACACGAAGGGGATTTAGGCCATAGTCCAACACGCTGGCCCAATGCGGGTTGGTGGACCACTCGTCTTTCGAAAATGAATTTTCTTGGACGGGCGGGTTTCATCACGATGTTTTCCTTCACCGTTGAGCAAGTGATAATTACAAATCCGTACATAAATCCGAAAAGACGAATTTAGTGGTACAGGCCCGCACCAGGGTTTAAACCCGCAACCTTCGGATTACAAGTCTCGCTCATTACAACATCGTGATGAAACCCGCCCGTCCAAGAAAATTTATTTTCGCTCGGCGCGCGGTCCACCAACCCGCATTGGGCCAGCGTGGTGGACTATGGCCTAAATCCCCCTTCGTGTTTTGAAGGGAGGCCCGTGCCCCTCGGTGGGGACGTATATGGGCTGGTAAGAAGAAGTACTACAAAACATCACTACGTCATTTTGTTCTTGTTTAATTTCTTAGGCACAGAATAATTACTTTATGTCCATACAAAATTTCTGATTATCTATCAGACAGGCAGCCATGGGAATGAACTGCTCAGCTCTAGAGTTATTTCAGATTTAGTTAAAATTAGTAAATAAGAAAATTTGTAATGCGATTTAAAAGAGCAACCTCAGAGTTTCTTGCCTGTTCTTCTCTGAGGAAGACTGCACCTTTGCGAATAGGCGTAGAGTCAGTAAGATCAGAGGTACGAATGCGTATGTATGTATTTAAATCGTTTAATGTATGTTTGTATGTATTTCATTGTAATCTTGACTTGTTTTAAGTGACATCCTGAATGTCCTATAAAATAAAGATTTTTCTATTCTATTCTATTCTATTCTATTCTATACATCTTCTTTTAAACATTGTCTAAGTTTTAGTTTTTTTCTTGGTAAGGCTCTAAATGTCGGGAATTACACTTTTTATTTTATTTTAGAGTTATTAAATCTGTAACACAAGCAGCTCTATACCATCAAGCACCAATTCTGTGGTGGAAAGCTTTCATGTTGTACTTCTGATTACCAGTGAATGGCCAATTTACATTTTTTTACTCAACTCATGGTGATTCATACCACGTTGATGAGTGAGTAATTAATATCATGTCCCTCATTTTTAACTCCGGACAAAAAAAAGGGCTGTTACAAGTTTGAAGCGTGTATATATGTGTCTGTGTATAGGTGTATTTATATGTCTTTGTACCTGTGTGGCTGTCTGTGGCACACACCTATATCGAGATAGACGGTAAAAGTTTACCTACCTTGCGTGTAAAACGTGTGATCTACGGTCACAGTTTTGTCCGACTTAAGTCAGTCCGCTTGAGACCTATGCCGTAAATGATAATCGATTTTAATTGGATTTAAATTATTGTTTTACTTAATTAAGCGCCTTTGAATCGTTTCCGCGCAGTCTTGATTTCCCATGACTAAATCTCGCTCGTGACGTCATCTTAAGTACGAAAAATTCGACATGTTAGGTTCTCATACAGCTTGAAGCGCTCGTTTTGTCTATCTTGATATAGGTCTGTGGTCTGTTGCATCATTGTAGCGAATGGACCGATTTCAATGCGATTGCTTACAACTTTTATACGGCTGAACCAATGTTGGTCAAATATAGCTAAAGCCATCTTGATTATGTCAGCTTTCGAACAAAAAAACAGCATCCAAATCGGTCCATTCTTTTAGGAGCTACGATGCCAACTACAGACACACATATAAACACATATAAAGATACACGGAGACGGAGATACACACGTTAAACTTATAACATACTTCTTTTCTTGTCGAGGGTTAATAAGAAAAGAAAGAAGTCCTTTATATTAGATGTTACGAATCGAATAAATAAGCATGCCAGTTTTTCAAATTGTTTAAACGATGGAAATAGCATTCCATTCCATTTTCAAGCTTGCGTCAAACGCAAAGTTCAATACGAGTCACGCAAGAATTTCATATGACAGTTTCAAGAAAATGCCGACAGAGGGCGCTACGAAAGCTGCTACGCACAGTCGTAGCTTTTCGCTCGTAGCCGCGCAACGTAGCGTGCTACGCCGTAGCGGACCGCCGAATTTGGGACTTTACGTATACGATTTTTAAGTGTAAAAGTGCTAAGTGAAAGTCAAAGTGGATTGTAAAGTGGTAAAACAGAAAGTTTATTGTAAATTTGAATTTAAAGTGAAGTGAATGTGTAGTTTTAATTGTTAGTTTTTGGTGTTTAATAAGGTAAGTTTGAGTTTTTTTTGTGAACTAATTAAAATTTGAACATGTCATTAGGAAAAAAATATGATGTTTAATACGTGGAGTGGAAAGCCAAAATGCTATAAAAAAAGAATACCGGTTTTTTTCAAAAATTAAAATTTAATAAAAAACTCGAAAAAAAAATTGACTATCTTTTTCTTACAAACAACGTACACTTACAGGAACATTAATTTTCAATTTTCTTCAATACAAATATATTAAATTAAATCCACCATAAGTGTATTTAAAAAACCAAACTCTAAAATTACAAAGATTACATTAAAATTAGGGACATCCTGTATTTTGTCATTTTAAAGCCAAAGGGTGTTATTAAAATAATAGCTAGTAATATTTAGCTGATTTATTATACAAAGTGATGGTTCCGCGCCCTTTTTATTATGTTTGGATAGTAAATAAAATACTAAGATAGATAGTATAATGATTAATTTCTATTGAAACATTTTTTAATTATTTTACATAGTTAATGCTCAAAGTCCTTAATATTATGTTAAGAATCCTCACAAAGATCCTCGACCTCACATAGAATCGCAGCTTACTGGTATGTTAAGTCACATTATATGTAATCAACCGACTTCAAAAAAAGGATCAATTCGACTGTATGGTTTTTTTTGGATGTATGTTACGCGATAACACCGCCAATTGATTAAAAAAAAAAATATTTCGACAGAGTATACTCCTGAGTTGATCCCATATTAATTTTATCGAAATTAATTCAGCGCTTTTTAAAATAATCAAAAAAAACAAAAAAGAAACTAATCTGAATAATTAAATGACTATTTAGTTTATAGTTTTCTGAGCATTGTAGTCTGCGAAAAATAGGAAAATTGAGGAAATAAATTATGTCCTTTCAGAAGATGGAGGATTGTGTTGGGGTAACTTTCCTGAATGTTTCTAGAACTTCGTAAATTAACCTTTTCACCGCCAAAGTCTGATATATCAGACGTTTAAGTTTCGTGCCCTCGCCGCCAAAGTCTGCATCAGACATTTTTTTAATTTTTTTTTTACTTTATTATATTTTTCTTAATTTTTTTTCACCAAGCGTTCGCCATACGTCACGACATCAAAAATGTTTTTTTTTTAATTTTTTGATGTCGTGGCGTGTGGTGAGCGTTTTTGACGAAAACTCTTGGCGCTAAAAGGGTTAATTCCTTTTTTGACACTAGTTATTTATTTTAAGCGAACTATTTTTGGGATTGAAGTCAGTGACTCATAACGTTTTTAACGTAGAAAATTATTTAGTCTACTATATAAAAATAAGTCGGGTTTTCCTTCCTGACGCTATAACTCCAGAACACACGAACCGATTTCCACGGTTTTGTATTCGTTGGAAAGGTCTCGGGCTCCGTAGGTTTATAGTATACTTTTTATTAAAAAAAAAATTAGGACGCGGGCGGAGCCGCGGGCGGAAAGCTAGTATCTTATAGTTACTTAAAAGCCTATTTGCTTAATCAGGCTGTACGTCTACGCCCAAGGTTTACAATTTAGCACTACACCAGACAATATATGCATGTATTATTTATAAAAATAATTGTGAATTGTTGTGTATTATAAATAAAATAGCAAACGACTAATTCTTTGAAAGTTTTTAATTACTGGTGTAGATAGTACTCAATAGTAATTACATGGGTTTATTACTAAAGAAAATAATTTTGTAATGCAAAACGAAGTCATGGACACATAGCTAGTTTAGTAATCGAAATAATAATAAAAATATAAAAAGTAGTTAATTTGAATTTTTACTTTTTTCTCTCTCAAATAAATAAGTTTATTTGTTTTTAACCCCCGATAAAAAAGAGCGATGCGGTAATTTTGACGTGTGTATCTGTGTGCTTGTGTGTCTGCATATGGCATATTAGCTCCTAAACGGATAGACCAATTTTAATGCCGTTTTATAGAATAGATAGTATTTGTCATTACGAACTGCGGTGATAGCCCAGTTGGTAATGAGCCGGACTTGTAATCCGAAGGTCGCGGGTTCAAATCCTGGCGCGGGCCTGTACCACTAAATTCGTCTTTTCGGATTTATGTACAGATTTTTAATTATCACTTGCTCAACGGTGAAGGAAAACATCGTGATGAAACCCGCCCGTCCAAGAAAATTCATTTTTCGAAAGACGAGTGGTCCACCAACCCGCATTGGGCCAGCGTGGTAGACTATGGTCTAAATCCCCTTCGTGTTTCGAAAGGAGACCCGTGCCCCTTAGTGGGGACGTATATGGGCTGTGGAAAAAAAAATTGCGAGAAAACAGATATTATGTTGAGTACAATTGGCCTTTTTATAATTCGAACGGCACGGCACGGCATGTAAAAATTTGTAAAACCATTCCCAGCGTCTAGTTTCACTAGTAAATATAAGCAATGATAATACAAATTTGCCGTGCCATTTTCGAATTATAAAAAGCGCAATGGCTTTAACTATCGTATAGTTGTTACAATCATCCAGATTGTTATATTTATAGTACCATTAAAATAGGACAGGAAAATGACGTAATTGTTACACAGCTCTGCTCTTAAGACGAATTTTCCTTTAGGAAAAAAAAATTCAGTGTCCAATTGTTCACGGAAACGACGGAATTGTTTTGAAAATTCATTAAATATTAAATGTATAATGTATATTTTGCCAAAAAACATGAAAGAAAGAAAGACAGACTTAAGATTATTTGCTTAGTTTAAATGTAAAAATATATTATATACCTATAGTACAAAACAACCTTTAGTAACTAAACTTACCGACATTCTGTATACCCTAAAAGTATAATAGACTTGATTGTATGTCACTAGTGAAATTATAATTATAATCTCCCGCGACATTAAAAGCTGAGTAAGATTATATTAAGGGCCTCGTGCATTAAATTTGGATGAGTTAGATTATGTTAATTTCGGGTAGGTTGCAATAAAATTATAAAAAAGTCGTTCAATGTAAAAATAATAGTTTAAAAACTAAAACAACCCGCTTTTATTGCTAACCGAACTAAAAAGTAGAAAATAATTTTTAATTACAATCAGGATAATTCAATTCAGAGTAAAAAGCGTGGGGTGCATGATGTATTGAATGTTAAAATTATTCAATTGACAACAATCTTTGATGAGAGAGTTATGAAAATATTGTAAAATGCACCCCACGCAAAAGCGTAAAAATACTCTGAATTGAATTATCCTGATTGTAATTAAAAATTATTTTCTACTTTTTAGTTCGGTTAGCAATAAAAGCGTGTTTTTTTAGTTTTTTTAAACTATTATTTATTTTCCGTATTTTAGTCCGCGAAGAGATATATTAATCCTGACGATCCTAATCAGGATAATGGAAAATTTTTATCGGGTTATTGCATGGTCATCGGCCCTTAACACGTGTGCAAAGTTTCAAGTTGATCAGACGTCTAGAAACCAGTGAAAATTAGGCTCAAAGATTCCGTTACATACATACATACATACAACCCGAGCTAGTAAAAACGTGTTAAAAATTGGTAGTTAACGAAGTATCGAGCTATAATCTTACTGAGTAAAATTAAAATTTTACGGCTTTGACAATGTTACGGTATTCTAACACAATAGCAACTGAACAGTTCTTTTATTTTCTTAATGTCTCTCAGCAAACAATCTGCTTATTCAAAATAAGAAATTTGCGGAACTACAACAATAAATAAGTCATATTAATTGTAAAATTAAAGACGTTGTATAACCCCCGATATATATTGCGGTAACTATAAAATTTGATCAACTAAAGCTAAGAACCACCTCGATCACGTTAGCTTTCAAAAAAAAAACCGGCCAAGAGCGTGTCGGGCCACGCGCATTGTAGGGTTCCGTAGCAGCATGGTTCAAATATGCAGCTGGCTTCTTAATTCTACAAGCATATTATCATAGTTTATGTTAAAATCCCCAAATACTATACTTAGTATCATAAACAAATGTATTAAAAAGTTTGGCCTAAATATAACAGAATGGAAGTGTTTAATGCGCGAGCGAAGCGAGCGCGACTTTTTTTTTTGCGACAATTTTATTGTAAGGAATAATATAATAATATCAAGCTAAGCAGGTGTATATTTTTAATGTCGTTTTCGTAATTAGCACCCACAAAAACCTATTAAACGACACCTGAAGTGTCAATATGTTACAGCTTGGCTTTCGGCTCGCCTCACTTTTAGCGTGGAACCTTGTATGTCAACCATTTTGGATTAGGGTACACTTCGTCGTAAATGCTACCCTCGTGAATTATTCCACATTTTTTTTCATTATAAAAATTAATGTTTCCTAAACGGATTGCTGAATCGAAAAACGTTTGTAGTAAACCCCTTCTATCTTTTAAAAAGCTATCCTATGATAACGCACTCGATGATATCGGCTAGAAAAAAAAACATCGCCCATTCACGTTAATGGGAAATACACGAAAACATTTTTTTTCTACCATTTTATTTTTTAGATTTGTCACCACAATCAATAGGTATGTATGACCATGCCAAATTTCAGCTCTGTGCTACCAAGGGTTTCTTAGGAAACCTGCGGACAGACAGACATGGCGAAACTATAAGGGTTCGTAGATTACTACGGAACCCTAAAAACAAATATATTATTAAAGAGTTTGTAATTTGGGAAATAATTTTTGTTTTGGTCTAAATGCAACCGAATGTAAGTATTAAAATTCGCGAGCGAAGCGAGCGCGAATTTTTGTTGTTGTTTTTTATTTTGTTTTTTTTTACGGCAATATTACTGTTAGAAATAATATCAACCTGCTGTTAAAATAATTTTGATGTCATTTTCGTAATGAACACCCCCAAAAAACTATTTAACGACACCTAAAATGTCAATATGTTACAGTTTGGCTTTCGACCTCCCCTCACTTTTAGTGTGGAACCTTGTAAACATATTCTTATTAATCCCAAAAACGTTTGGTCGACTATTACTCGCAAACTTGAAGGGCCAACTTATGTGTGATAGTTTTTCTTTTAATTTCGTTGTATATTCTATAACCGTGAATTTTTTTTCATTTTTAGAAACAACTGTTTAGCTGGTGGTGTCCCCCCCGGAAACTTGTTTTTAACAAAAAATTTCACTTTAAAAATATTTTTTTCTCAAACGGAGTGCTGAATCGAAAAACGTTCTTAGTAAACCCCTTCTATATTTTAAAAATCTATCCTATGACATTCAATTCGATGGTATCGCCGAGAAAAAAAAAATCCATCGCCCTTTCACGTGTATGGGAAACACCCGAAAAAATGTTTTTTCCAAAATTTTATATTTTAGATCTGTCGGCGCAATCAATATCTATGACCATGCCAAATTTCAGCTCTGTAGTACCAAAGATCTTATATTAGTAAATATATTCTTATTAATCCCAACAGTGTTTGGCACTTGGTCGACTATTACTTGCAAACTTGAAGGACCAAGTTATGTGTGATAGTTTTCCTTTTAATTTCGTTATATAATCTACCAACGTGAATTTTTCCACATTTTTAGAAACAACCGTTTAGCAGGTAGAGGGGGGGGGACACTTGTGTTTGACAAACATTTTCACTTTAAAAATTAATATTTCGCAAACGGAGTGCTGAATCGAAAAACGTTCTTAGTAAACCCCTTCTATCTTTTAATATGCTATCCTATGACACCCCACTCAAAAATATTGGCGAGAATAAAAAAATTCATCGCCCTTTCACGTCTATGGGAGATACCCGAAAAAAATTTTTTTTCTAAGATTTTACTCTACAGTTCTGTCGGCGTGATTCATATGTATAATCATGCTAAGTTTCAGCTCTGTAGTACCAAGGGTTTCTTAGGAAACCCGCGGACAGACGGACAGACGGACAGACGGACAGACGGACAGACGGACATGGCGAAACTATAAGGGTTCGTAGATTACTACGGAACCCTAAAAACGTCGAAATCAGTCAATTTTTATAGGAGCTACGTTGCCACAGACAGACACACAGATACTCAGACACATAGATACACACGTAAAACTTATATCGCCCCTCTTTTTTGTAGGGGGTTAAATAGAAGCAGTGATGGCTATTACAACATCGGAGGCTATTTCCATCAGGGTCGAATGACACCTAGACGTGACATTCTCCTAAATTCAGGGATCAATTTGTGGGGAGACTGCAATATGGGTAATTTGGGTAGCAATTCTACTAATATTATAAATAGGAAAGTCTGTGGATGGATGTTTGTTACTCCTTCACACAAAAACTACTTGATGGAATTTGATGCATCTTTGCAGAAATATAGATTAGATATCAGAATAACACATAAGCTACATAATTATCCCAAAAAAAAAACAACCTAAAGTAGGACATTACCTTCGTTTTATTTTTTTATTTTATACAGGAACGTAAATAACTTAGGCCCATTTTAACCAAAAATATAACCCACGGTTAAACCGCGGTTAGAAGCTAATCAGACAAAATGTAAAAAAAAATGTATGAAAATGACATTGTCAAATCGCTGGTTAGCTGCTAATCGTTGGTTAAATATTTGGTGAACATTGGCCTAAGAGCTAATAACAAGCTTCTACATATATTAAGGACTAGCATTCCGCTTGGGACTTAGTTCCCGTGGGAATTCGGGAGAATTATGTAGCCTATGTTACTCAGGGATAATGTAGCATCCTAATGGTGAAAGAATGTTTGAAATCGGTCCAATAGTTTTTAAGTTTATTCGTTACATATAAATATATATATCTTTCCTCTTTATAATGTTAGTGTAGACAGAAAAATTATGATTTAGGCAACAACACTATTCTGTACTTCCGTATACTAATATTATAAATAAATGTTATTTTGAGTTTTGACTTGAAATGATTTTCATACTTGAACACTGTCTTACAGATTCGCTCCGAAAATACTAGAATGGTCATATTTATATACAACTAGCTTTCCGCCCGCGGCTCCGCCCGCGTCCTAATTTTTTTTTAAATAAAAAGTATCCTATAAACCTCACGGAGCCCGAGACCTTTCCAACGAATGCAAAACCGTGGAAATCGGTTCGTGCGTTCTGGAGTTATAGCTAGGGAATGCAATCTCGCGAGATTGAGGATCGGACGAGATCTTGCGAGATTATGAAAATCAATCTCGCGAGATCTCGGCAATTTCGGGATCTCGCGAGATTGGTAGTTAAGAGTATCAATTTTTGCAAATAATTTCACTAATAAAATAGATATAGAACTCCCGGGACATTGAAAGAAAAAGAACCATAGGTATTTTGAAATCAACATTTATTTTTACGAAGTCAAAAAGATTAATTAACAAAAATAATAGAATTTGAGTTGAGATAATCAAATCAAAGGCTCATTTCGCCAAACTAAAAAGAGAAATAGAATATAAAGTGTAAACCAAATAAAAACAATCAAATTAGGAACATTCTTCTAGTGTATGTCACGCGAAGCCATCGAGAAACACGGCGATGAGCTGGAACTCCTTGGCATGAAGTTATCTGCCAACCTTAACTTCGGCACCTCCATCGAGTCTAAGGCTCAAACTGCGGCCAAAAAGCTGGGCATCCTTAACAAAGTTAAGCGATACTTCACGCCAGATCAACTTCTTACCCTTTATAAGGCGCAGGTCCGATCGTGCATGGAGTATTGTAGCCACCTTTGGGATGGTTCGGCCAAATACCAACTAGCTGCACTAGACTCGGTGGATCGCAGAGCCAGGAGGCTCGTTTGTGATAAAAAGCTGGTTAAGGATAAGCTCCAAAGCCTAGCTCATAGACGCAAAGTAGCTTGCCTATGTGTTTTTTATAAGATGTACTTCGGGGAGTGTGCTCAGGAGCTGCACTCACTCATTCCGCCTGCCCCTTTCTTCCATCGGACGTCCAGACGCACTGCGGGGTATCACCCTTATCTTGTCGAGATACCTCGGATACGTACTGAGCGCTTTTCTTCATCTTTTGTATTGCGCACTGCCAAGGAGTGGAATTCTCTGCCGGCGTCTGTATTTCCGAGCTCATACAACCCGAATATCTTTAAAGTACGAGTGAATAGGCTTCTTCTGGGTGAGCTCGCTACATCCTCGACCGCATCTTTTCCCTGAGCTAGATTGTGGTCAAGAGCGAACCCATTCTTAATAAATAAAAAAAATAGCAACATCTCGCTATACAATTATTTACAAACTGTTTTGGAAGTAGCTTCTTAGAAAGCACAACGTATTTAAGGTATCGTCACCTAACCTACACCTTATTTTGCAGGCTAGATAGCCAGCCGCTGAGAATGCCCTTTCAGATTCCACACTTGTTGGTACTATAGTTGTGAGGCAGTTATCAGCGAACTGCAAAAGTTCTCCTTTAGACCCCCCGGACTCGTATAGATTCATTTCCTTCTTCAACAATTGGTCCAGCGAAATCTTTGCTTTCCTAGGGTCTTTGCAGGAAGTTATTGCTTCCTCCAGTTCTTCTTGCAAAGAAAGCTTGCCTGCTTCATTCAGAGTCTGGGAAAGGGATGAGAGGGGTTCATCATCCTCATCAGGGGTGGCAGTGGCAGCAGGCGCAGGTGAGGTGATGTTGATGTGACTGACTCAGTCTGTTTTATACCATGCTGCGAATGCAGGCGCTGTATTAATGCTTTAAGTTCAGTGCGAACTACACTTTTCGGAAGTAATTTAAAGGTTTTCATGCTCGAGTTCAATCTCGCTAATCTCGCGAGATCTCGCCCATTTTTAGGCCGAGATTAATCTCGCAGAAAAGGGCCGAGATCTCGCGAGATCGAGATCTCGCGAGAACGAGATTGCATTCCCTAGTTATAGCGTCAGGAAGGAAAACCCGACTTATTTTTATTATATCTAATGAAAGTCAATGTAGGGAATCCTCTTCCATTTCTATTACATATATAAATGAGCCTCTTATTCTTTATATAACAAGGTCGGATTGAGGTCGTTATCATCATTATAATTACAGACCCCTTTCTTATGGCAATATTCAAGAAAGAAAATATTATGTTTCCCAAATTAATTGAGCATGGAATTCTATATCTCCCAATCTGCGGTACAATAATTCGGATTGGGATTATTAAGAAGCTACGATTCATTGCTTGGTTAACCGTATCAATCAGTTTATCATGAAATAATAATAACGTGTTCAAATATTTGTATGCTTGAATTAGAATTCAAAATAAAAATCGTTTTGAAGAACAGTGGACACAAGGTGGACATGAGAATTTGATTTGTATTCCCACCACAACCATAAAATAAAACCACAGATTAAAATCTCTGTCATTCTGTATGTTCGAAGGGAGTTTTGAAAGCCTTAAATCTTAATAGTTTTCTATGACTCGCTGACTCTCTCACTGACTCATCAAAGCTCTAGGCTTGGATCTAGACAAGTGAAAGGTTTTCTTTTCAAATTATTTTTTTTCCGTTATTGCAGAGGTTTCCGAAGATCAAGACAGCCTTTTCAAAATCCTTAGGAAAACTTCAGAGTTGCTATTTATATAAAATGGTCACTTTATCCATTCAGGTGGCGAAATTGAGAACTAACGAAATTTCATCCAACTGATGATAGCTGCCTCGACTAGCAGCGCCACCGACAACTGAATGATAAGTTGCTAGTTTTCGGATTTGTCAGATAAATGGATAAAATCGTTACCATTATTCCACCGCCACTAAAACGCCATTGATTAGCAGGATAGCGGTCCTGGGCGTCTTTTAGTAAAAGACTGCAACTTTACAAATAGGCGTAGAGTCAAAAGAACGAATTTACAAACATACAACGTGTTTCAAAAAAACCAAAAAAAAAGATGATTCAAAATTAATTAAAATTTAGCTTATTACGTAGCTCTGTTACAAATATGACAAGTATGTCATATTAATTATATGAAACTTTCATTTTGAAAGATGTCAAACCGTGCAACTGATTACTAGAGTTGCGTTTCACTTTTAAAATAAAATTTTGGAATTCCTTTTTTTTTTTTTTTTTAAAGAAGTTGTTCAGTTTCATGGACTGATTAACTACCCGAGAGGTTGAAGAGATTTACCTAAAGCCTATAATCCCTAACGGGGTAGGCAGAGCATCAGTGGTTATAGAACCACTAAATGCCACGTTTGATTCATTGTGAGGGGTATAAGATGGAAGTTGCATAATGGTGAGAGGTGGTCTGCCTTTCACCCATTATACAACAAAACCCTCGCATCGTTTCGTTTTCGCCTTAAAAAGATTAAGACAGACTGTTTCAATCGAAGCCGCATTAGTGGCGTATCATGGGTACGTGTCGTCCGTACTTTCCTATGGTCTGTTACTCTGGGGGAACTCAGTCGATATTAATAGAGTATTTGTGCTTCAAAAAAAGTGCATTCGTGCAATCTGCAATGCTAAGTTTGATGACAGCTGCAAACCCCTTTTCCAGAAGTTAAACATACTACCTCTACCCTGTATGTACATAAGGGAAGTTTGTGTTTTTGTGGCATCAAATCCGAAGTATTGGAGGACTCGAGGTGAGGTCAGGGCACGGCCAACTAGAAAAAACATAATTAACCTACTATATCAGCCTCCCGCTCGCAAGTACATATATAAAAATAATATATTTCACTTAAGCACTGTACTATTTAATAAACTACCTGACAATTTCAAAATGATGACCGCAGACTCCCTTAGACTTAATTTGACAACATGGTTACTTAAACATTGCTTCTATAGTACTAAGGAATATCTTGAATTTAGACATTAATGATTTGCTAACTGACCATGCTTGACATTGTTATTACTTTTACTATTTACATTTTATTTAATTTATCTTCTATTGGACATTGTATTGACTAGCATAATTTTAATTGAATTGCATATTTTGATTTTTTCTATTGGACATTGTATTGTATTGATTGACATAATTTTAATTTAATTTTCCTTATATTTTGCACGCTTCGATATAAGCTGAAAACACTGCACTTGTATTATGTGAACATCCTGTATTTATACTGTTTTCTAGCAATAAATATATTCTATTCTATTCTATTCTATTCCCACTCACAGACTTTTACTGTATACCTGGGAAGAGTAGGTAGCTGGCACATTCTAAGTTTTTTTTTCACTCCCAGTCCAGCATGGAAGGAATATGTATGTATTTTATTTATTTATTTATTTAACTTAATGCACTAAAGTACATGGGCGGACTTAATGCCTAATGGCATTATCTACCAGTCTACCTTAGGGTGATTGGGAGATGTACGTGGTAGGTGCATATCACAAATATAAGAAATTACTTTAATAACTATGAAACTACATGAACAAAGGAAAATAACTGTAATACCTAATAAATATATAATCAAATGCATGCATGTACTTACATAAAGTAATTATTATAAATATACATACATACAATATGAATATACATAACTATAATAGATATATAAATACATAATATAAGAATGAAGAAGTCAGCTTGAATCATATAACAGCTTCAGAAAGTGCCACCGTACTCTGTGTTTGAAGGAGTTACGGCTGGGGGACCTTCTAATTTCCTCAGGTAGGAAGTTCCACATCAACACCGTCTGCACGGTGAAACTTTGGTGATAAAAGCCCGTGCGGTGGATGGGGCATTGCAGGAGAAGGTTATTTTCGGAACGCAGAAGCCGACTGTGTCCTTCACAGACGAACTGGAAGCGCTCCCTGAGATAGTTCGGGGCATGTGGCCCCGTCAGCACCGAGTACAGGGTACATAGTGCACGTAGACTGCGCCGCTGCCTGATAGGGAGCCACTTCAGTTTTTGACGCTAGGCAGACACATGATCATACTTCCGCAGACAGAAAATGAAACGTATGCAGTTGTTCAACAGTCGATCGAGTTTGTTAAGAAAGTCGGCATTAAGATCCAAATAGCATACGTCACCATAATCAATCATTGGAAGTATGAGTGTCTGCACTAACATGATTTTTGTCCGGATGGGCAAGAAGTTTTTCAGGCGTGAGAGTGCCCGCAACGTCCCAACCACTCTCTGGCTGATGCTGGCGATGTGCGGCTATGTATGTATTGAAATCATTTAATATACGTCACTACTTTACTTATTTTAAGTAACACATTGAATATTCTATGAAATAAAGCTATTAGACTTTAAAACGAAATCTTGTGAAATTACTTTGTCGTTTAAAATTGTTACCAAAAAAACAAACTGTAGTAAAAAAGTCTTGACACCTTCGCTATGTAAATAATTACACAAATTGTTCCCAAAGACGATTCAAGTTAAAGTTTGTTCGCTGGGTAATTGCCGAAAGAAATTAATTACTTTGACATCTAGTTTCTTTAGAAGTTTCCAAATTTACTTGGAAAATCGTTTGATAAAGTGTATTGTGCGCTAATCGATATTGTTTGGTAGTTTTAGCTCTAAAGCAATTTTTTTTTAAATAACAAAGTGACTAGCCCCCGACTTCCGATTGGCTTGATCTTGCCTACTAATGTGAAGGTTGCGGGTTCTATTCCCGACTAAAATCCATACTGGACTGGGAAGGAATGAAAATAATTTATTTGAGAGTTTTTACTATTGCAGTATTTATTTTTATTTTATAAAAACGCATACGCAAGAAAAATTTATATGCCAGCTGCCGACTCTTCCGAGGCATACTGTAGAAGCTTAAGTTGGACGCGTGGATTTTGCTGACAACCTATCACCGCTATTTGGTATCTAATATCCTTCTCAGAATAATTATCAAATGTGGTTTCGAGTGGTTCTAGAATAACATGACGTTCTGCCTACCCTGAAAGATATTACAGGCGTGAGCCTATATGGTATGACTATACCTAATTGGTAAGGGTATATGTGCCCTTGTGTATTCAACCCCACTGTTGAGCAAAGACCTCTCGTTCATTCTGCAATTTAGTAACTAATATATGGCCTCTGCTATGAAATGAAGCTGAAATGACTTCAAAGTACCTAAATTTAAACCTTAAATTATCCAAAAGGTGTTTAATCGAATAACTGAATGGGTAGTTAATAAATTATTCAGTGTGTTTATTGAATAAACAGTTCTCTTTATTAAACGAGCAAAGGTTTTCATAAATTATGATGTTGAATAAGGCTCTATTTATATAAATATACGGTTTTACTCAAAATTTGACTAAACATAATTATTTTTTAAATTCTTTAACAATGTTGTGCTCTCCAGTTTGCTAGATTTGTCAGATTAAGTGGAGTGACTGCCATCTGACCTCCATGACCCTGCTATTAGGGGAACCTGACCGGATTAATTATGCCACTCTTCGAGACACGAAGGGGATTTAGCCCATAGTCCACCACACCGGCCCAATGCGGGTTGATGGACCGCGTGCCGCCCGAAAGCGAATTCTCTCAGTCGTGCGGGTTTTATCACGTTGTTTTCCTTCACCGCTAAGCAAGTGGTAATGATAATTAATGAGAAATTGGTACATAAATCCGAAAAGGCGAATTTTGTTGTACAGGCCCGCACCAGAATTTGAACCCGCAATCTTTCTGTTGCAAGTCTGGCTCCATTACCAACTGGGCTATCACCGCTTACCTTATCTAATAGTTTTTTTTATAATACTCTCTGTGTTAGTTTGCAGATTAATACATGATACGTTAAAATATGAAGAGTATTAATACCCAAGCCAGCGATGGTTCCTGACCATAGCATCAACCCAGGCAGCACACAAGTCAGATAACTGGTCAACAATGTAACCTTATATGAGGTTAAGCTTTATTATTTTTGTATAGAAGCTGTGTGTATTGCAAAGTGCTGTATAAACTTTTTTTTTTGCTATAATATTGCTATTAGCTGAGTTTGTTTTGTAAAGTGCCGATTTTATTTCTAAAAGCTGAATAATCATCATGAACAGACTTGTTACTCAAGAGTTTGTGTAACCTTTTGTATAATACAGGTATAAAATTCAATTATCAAGCATGATACTGGATAATAGAGGTTCTGTTCTCTTTTAGCTGTATTACAGACCACATCTTGACCGAAATTCAGCTGCTGTATAAAGTAAGGTGTTATTTTTGTTATGAAGAATGTAGCCACTTATCAGAAATTAAGACAGCTGTTATAACTACTTTATTCCTCTTTAAGTATGAAATTACCCTCTAGTACAGCTAACTTTGGTAAAACCAATCGTAACAGACTCTTATACAAAAGTTTGCTGGATATTCACGAAAAGTAGACATTTATTAAGCTAGAAGAACTGTTCTGTAACTTTAGTCAGATTAATGTACACTGAATCCCAACTATTTGATTAACGGTACGAATGTGTGTGATTATAGAAAAGTTATCCAAAATATGTTGTGCGCAGACCACTTTTAACCAGAAAATAGCTGAATAAGTGGACACACAACGTCTGTTATGCAGACATAAGACAAGTAGCTGTGCAAGCAGGGTATTTAATTCAGAATGAGCGTCGCCATAATGAATAACATAACCTATTATATTTTTTTAGAATTTTATACACAAATACTCAATTTTAATAACGAAATTAGTATAATATTCTTGTAAAAGTATTGCAATGTTATTTTTGAACCCTTAAATTGCATAAAACATAAAAAGTATTTCAGTAGCAAAAACAAAACAATAGATGAAATGTTGTTTATTATCTCAAAAACTCGCTTATCAGGGCGGCGCGTGAAAATTTTACACTCAATGTATATATAAATACACGGTAAAGTTGCATGCGCACCTACAATTTCTTTCTTTAAGCATTAAATTAGGGTAACATTATTTATTTACTTTCAGATAGGAACAATTATGGCCGTTTAGCTTTCACATCATTACAAAACACGACGTTTCGGATTTGTCAATTTAAAATTAATATGAATATCTAACTTCTTGATAAAAAGTTATGAAATACGCTAAACGCTGTGTATCCTCTGAATAACTGACCTTTGAAGGACTTCAGCACTAAGTTCATTCATCATTCATTCTTCATCTGGCTAACAGGGCTGTAATATTTGTATAAAATAACAAAATGCTTTTATCCAGAAGATACTCACCTTGTCGTGCAATTATTCAAAACTTATTCATCTGTTACGTTGCTATTATCCAGCTATTAGCAATATGATTTTGTGCCCAAATTGCTTGGATAACGTCTGAGTAAGCGCTTAACCAGCTAATTACGGTAATCTTATTCAGAAATTCGTTTCTATGACTGCTGTTATACAAAACTTACTCAGAAAGTTTGTGCTGGCTGGGAAGTCCTCAAAGCTTCCATAACGGCCAAGTCCTTTACAATTAGACAAATTCCCTTTACAATGTAGACAGATATAAAGCGAAAATCCCAAGGGAACGAAGTACGAAATAAGTCTAGTTGAAACTAAAAACGTTACTACATTATGTGTGTCGTAATGTTAAGCTAAGGTCGTCTGCATAAGTAATGTGCATACAGTGTTAGTGTTTCTAGGAGAGCGTCTAGAAAGTTCTAGCGTTTCGCAGAGATTTTAAGATGTTCTTGTTTGTGTTGTCCAATGGCTTTATTCTACTATCAGCTTTCCACTCAAGTCTCCGCCCGTATGGACTACAGGTTATATCGTGCCCAGCTATGGGATGAAATGTAACCTATAGCATTCCTCAAGGTCTAATATACAGGGTTATTTTTTAATCAGTACACAAATTTTTTGTACGTAAACTTAATGAAAATTTAACAGACCCGTATTTTTTTGTTTTATATAGTTTCATATAAAAATTTCTTCAAGCTAGATCGTCTGAAGCATGAAAATAAATAAAAAAAATTGTATGGAAAAAAAAATTACTTCGTCCAATTGACTTGAAACTTGGTAACAGTAGTCTTCAAAACAATTTGTGACACACGTATTTCTGAGTTTTACAAAATTCATCCTCTAAGACGTTAAAAAGGGGTATCAAAATCTGAAAATTTTGAAAAAAATAATTTTTTTTCGTCTTATTTACGTTCTATCAACGTTACTGACACCGTAAGAAAAAATTGTGTACTGATTAAAAAGTAACCCTGTATCTTTATACCAAATTTTATCAAAATCTGTTTAGTTTTTTAGGCGCGAAAGCGCAACAAACAAACAAACTTACATTGGTATTTTTAATATTGATAAGGATGTTTTGTATTTTGATCCTTTTATCAATTCAGGATTTTACCACTTTTAATATAGCTTTTAGCAAGGTGACATCAGCGTTTCTAGCCCGTCATATCGCTCACTTGATGGGTCTTTTAAAAATACGAAAACGGCACGGCAATTTTATTTATTTATTATAAGATGGGTTAACTCTTGACCATAGGGTCAAAGATGAGGTCGACGATGGAGCGAGTTAACCCAGAAAATGCCTATAAAGGCAATGGTACTCCCACGAACCGACGGACCACAGCAAGCTGTTTGGCGTCGGACTTCGGTAGAAGGGTGGTCGCGAACCAGACGGCCCTTTACAGAGCCTACCACACCGCATGAGACCATAGGATGACACCTCAGACTCAGAAAAAAAAATGAAGTGTCGTTACCTGGGATGGATTACTAGGTGGCAGGTCTCATTTGTGTTTCCTTAGTCGCCTCCTGTGACACCCACGGAAAGAGATGGGGTGGTGTTATTCTCAACCGATCACCACACGGTCCAAATGTATTGCCATTGCCTCCTATGCACTAGTGATACTAGAAGCTGGGAACATAGAAGGCAATGGTAATACAAATTCTGTAATGCCGTGCCGTGTCGTTCGAATTATTAAACGGCCCATTCGATGTTTTTTTTACTCTCGACGATATAATATAAGTTTGACGTGTATTTTTATGTCTGTGTATCTGTTGTGTCTGTCTGTGGCATTGTAGTTCCTAAATGAATGGACTGGTTTCGCTTTTCGAGAACCTCTGCAGCTCTAGCACGATAACGACAAACTCGCGCTCGGCTCACGCTGAAACTTCACTTTGATTGCGCGAGGGTCCAGCGCAAAGGCTTGCTCGCGTTGTCAATGTTGACATTTTGACATAGGACCGCGGTGTTATCGCGGCGCTGTCTCTTACTCGGCCTGCTGGGCTAAGAGCGTTTCCTTGAATTACTTAAATTCTTTAACTCACAAATATAAACACTGGTCACACTGAAAAAACACGAAATTGAATAACAAAACGAGTGTCGAGTTTATGCAATCAATATGCTGTACGGTTTCTGAACGCGAGTTTTAAACCGGAAAATTTAAATAAATAATAAAAAAGCTCTCTTTTTTCACTGGGCGAATTGCAGTAACTATATGTATAGAGCAGCAATAGCCAAATGGTTTAAGAACCAGTGTCTTGTAACTGGATGGTCGCGGGTTCAAATCCAGATTCGGACCTGTACTTCTTAATTCGTTTTTTTGGATTGATGTACAATATTTCTCATAAATAACACTTCTTCAGAGGAAAACGTCGTGTTCATCACGACAAGTTTGTCCTAAAAATTCAAGTTTTCGGGCGGCGCAGGCCACCAATCCGCACTGGGCCATCGTGGTGGACTATGGCCTAAACTCTCTTCGCTGCTTTGAAGGGAGGCCTGTGCGACTTGGTGGGGACGTAATTATAGAAATTAATAAATTAGTGCCGATGAGGAAAGTACTACTAAACATATTTCTTTCCGTGCCGCAAGAGGAAAAAATTGAGAACCTTTGAAAGTAATCTTTATTTGCAGTATATATTCACCTCATTATGTTTGCAGTAAAAACTAATATATATCTTCTTATGTCAATACTTCGTGCACATAAACAAATAAATGCACTTTGTCGCATTTCCTCACGTTTCGCATCGTAGTAGAATACGATCCATTATAGCCCGTTGAAGTTAAGAACTTCGTTTGACCTAGTTGAAATCCAGCTTAGACTAGGAGCTAGACTTGGCTATTTAGCCTGTCTTTGACTATACAAATACCTCAGCCAGGACAAGATGCAGTTTAGGACCTAGAGGAACTTCAGAAGTTTGTCGAAGTTGGGTGTATGCCTGTTTAGTGTTCAATTGTAAGCGAAGTTTTACGTAATAAAAAATTTGCAAGTTTCTTCACAAAACCACTAAATTTGTCTTTTCGGATTTATGTACGGTTTTCCAATTATCACATGCTTAACGGGGAAGGAAAACATGGTAATGAAACACTAAAATCCAAGAAAATTCATTTTCGAAAGACGAGCGGTCCACCAACCCGCATTGGGCCAGCGTAGTGGTCTATGGCCTAAATCCCCTTCGTATTTCGAAGGGAGGCCCGTGTCCCTCGGTGGGGACGTATATGGGCTGGTAAAAAAAAGTTTCTTTACGTGACTTCTCATACAAAAAATTGTCGATATACCAGTATCGAAGGGGTGTGTGGGAGTCATAGCATCTTAGTGCTCCAAAATCGTCATACCCACCTGCTAGCGGTGCACCCTGCTGATCAACGGACGAGGCTATGAAGTTTAACTGATACTGGCGACTTTGCCATTTATAATCCAATTTATTATTGAGGGTTATGAAAATAAAAAACAGGAAAAGTTAAGATTTGTAGTCGCAGTACATGAAAAATCATGAAAATATCAGAGTTTAGTATGTTTTATTAATGCCATTATATTTTTGTAGTACTTATAATGATAACAGCTGATGATACATAATTCCACGGCACAGAAATCCCACAGTCGCCTCTGGGGAGAATCGGAGTAATGACGAAATGTATAGTATTCTGCACACGGTTTAATTAGAAGCACTGTAATTATTCTAGGTTTTGCTAGGTTAGCGTATTCAGACGACGTCTCTTATTTAAAGCCACTAATTAATTAATCGACTCACCTTCTTTCTACAATAGGTAGGTAACAGGTACAGGTAGGTATATCTCAGATTCTTTCATTCCCGCCTGCTCCAATGACAATGCAGACTGGTGCTTTTTTTTCTTTTATCCGCTCCAATTTCAAAAGTAAGCGACCTCCTCTAATGAAGCTGAGATGAAATTGTTCTTTAACTCGATTTGTTGAATCCATCTTCCTATACAAGGTGCAAGGGAACCGCTTCAGAATACTATAAGTACATGCTCAGTCAATGGTTTTAAGTAACTTTCTCAAAGAAACTTTTCCAGGAAACGAAAAAAAAAACGACGGCCCCGTACAAAAAAGTCATTTTAATCGGACAGCTTGTATGGAGAAGTGAAATGGGAAAACAATTTTTTTGGACGTTTTGACTCGAAACTTCGTCAAGATATACCTTGAAGCAAATAAACGGACACGTGTTTCGCGATTTTTCGAAAATCAGCAAGATTGAAATGGGTGACTAAAAGAGTTCTTTGCGCGAGCGAAGCCACGGGAGAAAACTAATTTATATTTACTGGTTCAATCCAGTTTCTGTGCTCTTTGATGCAGCTGGATCTGTCTTTGTCTTAGGCTCGTGTTACAGAAGGAGACTTAAATCGATCTATCGATCTTAATTTGATCTATCCTTATTGATTATCTCTTTCTTTCACTATTAAAATGACAAAGACGACTGCAACTTAAGTCTAAATCAGAGTCTGAGTGCGTTCTGTAATACCGACCTTCAGAACTACATAAAGAGAACTACATATATGAAATATAGAGTGAAATATTTCAAACTTTTGCCTCTCTATTAAAATTGAGTGATCAGTTGATTGCCTTACTATGAGAGGTCATACATACCACTAGTTTTTTTTAGACTGGCAAGATGACAGGACAAGACACACGGCCTCCGTACTCCGTTGTTACTATCTCTCCCGGCTCGGGTTAGCCTCTGTATAAGGCGTAATGGAAAATATACCTTAACTTGTTATCATTACAGTTAATTTTCCTAAATCCAATTTTTCATAGTTACAGGTCCTCGTTAACTATACTAGGTTACTGGTTCTAGCATTTTGGATAAATAAAACATATTATTATGTAACCTTCTTACATCACCAACAGTAGAACACCTGATATCTTTTGAACCTATTCAGAATAACAGAATATGAATAGAAAATGCTTACTCATTCATTTGATATATTGTATTCATATTTCTTCTTAGAAATAAGTCTTCAGAAACTAAATATTCCATTGTTCATTGAAGTGCTTTGTTTGTGTTTACGTCAAGTGCAAAGTTGTTCATTACTCGTCGTAAATAAACACATAAAATTCTTTATTTAGTATGAAATAGATTTCAGTTTTTTATAAGTTATTATTTATTAGTACTTTCACGTCAGAGGCCATTGTGCAGTTTGAAAACTCTGACACCAGGGTTTGCCAAGTTCGCCACACACTTGACTATATCTACAGGATAAGAAGAAGAAGAAGTACTTCCACTTAAACTTAAAATATGACAAGAACAACAACAATAAACGCTACACACTCAAAGGCCTGCTCTAAGGTTTTCCCTTATGTCGTGGGTCCCTTAAAACATACATAATGACAGACACAAACACCCATGACCCGAGAACAAACATCTGCTTTTTACACAAATATTTGCCCTGGCTGGGAATCGAACCCAGGACCCGTCAATCAAGAGGCAGCGCCGCTACCACCCGACCAAACCGGCCGTCAACTCTTCCCAGGCATACTGTAAGAGTCAGTAATTAGGATGTGAGGATATTAATGTAGTTATGATATGCAAATAAATGCGTAATGTGAGTCGAAAAACAAAAATCTAATTATGGAAATCTAACTAAAATTGAAGAACGCAAAGTTTGTCATTCAATACGAAATTGTTTACATCACGATATTTTTCCTCACCATAGGAGCATCGGACCCACTAGCCACCACCAGCGACCCGAATGATTTAATGGGCCTTTTTATAATTCGAACGGCACGGCACAGCATGACAGAATTAGTATTACTATTGCCTTCTATGTTCCCAGCTTTTAGTATCACTAGTGCATAGGAGGCAATGGTAATACAATTTTGCCGTGCCGTTTTCGTATTATGAAAATGCCCTATAACTGTTAATATTTTTCTTTAGTCCGACGCAAAAAATAAAATCCTAAACGTTTTCCAAAGCCGATTGAAAGCTTATTGATTTGATAAAAAGCCTGTTTGCCGAAGCCCGATCGGCCTAAGTTACGCTTAGTCAAGATGTGTACTTAGGAAAGGTTCCTTATTTAGATAGCCTAACTTGAGATCTGGTTATATAGATACTGTTTGCCTTAGCTCAATTGTGAAAATTTCTGGATTATTTAATGTTATTGACAGATTTAAATAAAGAGTGTCCGTGGTCTAACGGCTAGAAGTACCGAGTGCGATCCCCAGTGCCACCATGTACCAATGACTCGTTTTCGGAGTTGTGTTGAAATAATGTTGAACACTAACCGATGCTCTTACTGTGAGGGAAAACATCGTGAGGAAACCTGCACGTTCAGGAGACTGAATGTGTAACCATGATCCAATCCAGTCAGGTTACCCTGTTAGCAGGGTCACGGACGTCAGATAGCTTTGCTCCACTGTAATAACTTGACCTGCCAAATCCTGGATCATGGTCAATCGTACCCCGAATGAGAAACGGGACCAAGCGCTATAAAGAAGGTTTGTATTAATACTTCTTTCCTGCTGTCCTAGTACACGCAATGAGACTTTATTCTCATGAGAGTTTGTTGCCAAAGAGAACATGACCTTAAATATAACAGAAGAAGTTTGCTTTTCTTTTGTATACGATTTACTAATTTACGTTCAATGCCAGGTGCAGGTGCGAGGTGTTCGAGGTGCGAGGTAATATTTGTCTATTTGTTATTTAATGACTCAAAATTTACTGGATGAATCTTCAAAGATGTTGAAAAAAAACAACGGGTTGCACTCCGGGAGTGCCGGCAGAAGTGAAAACTTGAACATTAACGTTGTGCATTAATATGGAAATAAAACAAAATACACAAAAAGAGTCCGTTATTCTCTCAGGATTAGAAACCTCGACCTGTTGCTTACAATCTTGCAACTTTTCCACTCGACCTAACTGTAAAATAGTCTATCGGTATTTGCGCACTTTGTACGAATAATCGTTGATGTCGGTCACTGAGATAATTTTACCATAGGGCTGCCATCCGTCCGGGTTTCCACCCATTCTTCAAAGTACACAACGCCGCTAAAGAAGTTTTCACTTCAAAAAAGGTGGCAACCCTATCCTACGCATTTTCGATCACGGTCACGTGACATCTGACGCATTTTCGATCACGGTCACGTGACATCTGACGATCTGACGCGAGTTCGTCGCGAGTTTAACTTTTTTTCCCCATACTAAAAGTGCTCAACGCCGCTAAAGAAGTTTTCACTTCAAAAACTCAGTAAAAAGAAAATCCAAAACTAAATTAAACAAAAGTAAAATTTTCGCAACTTAATTAATCATTTATGTATATGGCTCTGTCTTCAAAGGTTAAAACAATTTTGCCAATGTCAAGGTTGGAAACTACAAGAGATCACGGTACAGCAATAAGCGGTATAAGGATATGACTATGATATGACTATGGTAATGAGGAAAGACGTTTTCCTTCGTCATTGGACTGTGGTGGTGACGAAGTGATAAATTAACAATTACCTCATGCTTTCAAAAGAATGCTTCCTCTACTTCAAATATGTCAATTAAGTCATGTTAATTTTAAACAATTAATATGACTTACTTGACATATTTCAATAGAGCGGTGATTTCAAATATGTCAAGTAAGTCATGTTAATTGTTTAAAATTAAAATTAATTGTTTAAAATTAACATGACTTACTTGACATATTTGAAGTAGAGGAAGCATTCTTTTGAAAGCATGAGGTAATTGTTAATTTATCACTTCGTCACCACCACAGTCCAATGACGAAGGAAAACGTCTTTCCTCATAGAGCGGTGATTTCAAATATGTCAAGTAAGTCATGTTAATTGTTTAAAATTAACATGACTTACTTGACGTATTTGAGCGGTGACACAAATTAATAATAGTAATGAGCAGTGATTATTTTCTCTGAAAAGCAACGCATCAATACAATTTTTTATTAATTTTAGATTTTCATCTAATTCTTTTTATTTGAAACATTTTAAATCTTACACATCAGAATAACATATAGGCCATTTAATTTTCCCTAATTCCCACAGGAAAGAAGTCCCGGGCGGAATAGTAGTAATAAATAATAATGTATTGTGTGTACCATATATGTGGAATAGTTTGGAGAGTAAAGGACCCTACCCAATTTGGCATTGTAACAATAGTCGATACAACCTTACCCTACCGACTGAACCTCCATAACTCTTCGGAGCCGATCTTTAATCTTAATTAAATCTATTGTATTCGGATATTAATATCATCTGCTTTTGTCCGGATTTGAGTGTATTAGTTATTTGTTTACCGACTTCAAGGAAAGGAGGAGAACTTCTAAGTACAGTCGTGGTCCGAAAGTGGTTTTCACCATAAGTTTCTTCCAGAAAACTGTTCATTTGCTACGAAGTCCGTGTAGAAAATTGCTGCATTTCGTAGCAGATTTCTACGAAGTAGCCTTTTTGCCAAACTCCTTTATTTCATAGAACGTCAAATTACTGGATAGTTGTAGTTTTAAATAAAATAGTATTAGAACTGTAAAATTAGTTTTAATTTTATAGAGGAAACATTTTATTTAAATGTTTACGAACGATAGCACATCAGACATCAGACGTGTGTCGTTATCAGATAAGTGACGTTGTGGAAGCTGGTGCGGTGGATTGGTGTAGAGTCCGTCGGAGCACCAGTCCCAGCGTTGGACGGTGGTAGGATCGAGTAGGAGAGAAGTGAAACGCTTGAGTGCCGTTGGATGAATGTATGTTTATTCGTTGCCGCCGGCCGTATTTATACATACGTGGCCGCGGCGATTTTTTCTTATGTAGCTACCCTAGATTATAAACCGATTATGGCGGATCGCCCAAGATGGTGGACTGGCTATTTTATTTTGCATTCCGATGATATGGGTATCAAAAGAAAGGGTTTACTGAGATGATTACAAAAAAAAGTGTACCGCCTTATTCAACAACGTAATTTAAAAGTGACAGTAACTAAAAGCCCAGTTGGTAATGAGCCAGACTTGTAATCCGAAGGTCGTGGGTTCGAATCCTGGTGCCTGTACCACTAAATTCGTTTTTTTTTGGATTTATGTACGGATTTCAAATTATCACTTGCTCAACGGTGAAGGAAAACAACGTGATGAAACCTGCCCGTCCAAGAAAATTCATTTTCAAAAGACGAGCGGTCCACCAACCCGCATTGTGCCAGCGTGGTGGACTATGGCCTAAATCCCCTTCGTGTTTCGAAGGGAGGCCCGTGCCCCTCGGTGGGGACGTATATGGGCTGGTAAAAAGAAGAAGAAGTAACTAAAAGCCTCTCGGAAGAGTTTAAAACTAGGTATGTCCTGTATTTCTTTATTAGTAAAACATATTTTTAAACATTCCCGCAAGATCTTTAACTGTCATTTAACTTTGAATAATGTTTAGGAATGAGCGGTTTAAAAAGAAGTAAACAAAAATCAGCTTTCCCTCCCACGTCGAACAAAAGAAATAAAAAGACACTGGGGATTGTGATTCCCCATCGCGGTTCATTAGCAGATGGAAGCAACTATAAGAGATGTAAGGGACAGCTTAGCAAATACATTAGTGATGAAATCTAATCATCTCACAAATCAGTTACCCGTAACTATTTTTTCCTGGAAATATTAATTTAAAGAGTTTCCGTTATTTAACTAGCGCTACGCATTGTACGGTAAAACCGCATCTTGCTGCTTTCAGAATACGGTGCATATCGCTAGTTTTTGTATTTTACGCTGTTATTATTAATTTTTATAAAAAAATGGAATGTACTCGAATAAAACATTTGATTGTAAGTATAAACAACTAAGGCCCGTGTTCACCAAAAATATAACCAACTGTTAAACCGCGGTTAGAAGCTAATCAGAAAAAATGTCAAAAAAAATTTATGAAAATGACATTGTCAAATCTCTGGTTAGCTGCTAATCGTTGGTTAAGTATTTGGTGAACACTGGCCTTTTTTTTATTTATTACAAGGTGGGTTAACTATTGACCACAATCTTGACCATAATATCAAAGATGAGGTCGACGATGGAGCGAGTTAACCCAGAAAATGCCTATAAAGGCACTGGTACTCCCACGCACCGACGGAACACAGCAAGCTGTTTGGCGTCGGACTTCGGTAGGAGGGTGGTCGCGAACCAGACGGCCCTTTACAGAGCCTACCACACCGCATGAGACCATAAGACGACACCTCAGATTCAGAAAAAAATGAAGTGTCGTTGCCTGGGATGGATTACTAGGAGGCAGGTCTCATTTGTGTTTCCTTAGACACCCACGGAAAGAGTTGGGGTGGTGTTATTCTTAACCGATCACCACACGGTATAAACCTAAACATGTCATGTCGAAAACCATTCAAATGATGTTCTGAATTCAAGGTTTCATTTTTTTCTAAGTTGTCCCTTACACTCTGTATTGAATCGCATACTAGTTATCCCTGAGTGGCTTGGGACTTCTTCCATTAACAATAACATACTATCAAAAGTAGAATATTTTCTTTGGGAATTTCATTTGAATACCTTGAGGAAAGTTATCCAGATTTAAGGGAAGACTAAGTATATTTCCAACAATAAATTTGTTGGCGTTGGATAGTAGCCTATGTCACTCTCTGAGAAAAAATAGGTCGATTCTTCGCTCCTTTACGTAATGAAGGAAGGATTTACAAACACAATTTCACTTTTATAATTAACTAGCTTTCCGCCCGCGTCTCCGTCCGCATGGACCAGAGGATATATTTTTTTTGGGATAAAATGTAGCTTATGTCCTTTTTCAAGGTCTAATCTATCCCTGTACCAAATTTCATCAAAATCGGTTCAGCAGTTTAGGCGTGAAAGCGTAACAGACAGACAGAGTTACTTTCGTATTTATAATATTACAAGTATTTCGTATATATGTATTAGACTCCTTCACATATTTCCAAATATTTGTGATGGTTGAGGTTTGAACCCGCAACCTTTAGATCAGTACGAAAGCTCATTACCGACTGAGTTATCGCCTGTCAAGTAAATATCAGAAGGGATAAAAATATTAAGGAGAAATTTAAAAAAAAAAACAAATTCATATTAAAAATAGCTTTATTCCATAGAAAATGTTACAAATAAGAGAAAAAGATTTAAATGAATACAAAAATAATATACGTCCGCCTTTTCATACTATGTTTCCTTTAAGAATTTGTAATAAATAGTTTACATACATATACAGGGCTTTAGGTAAATCTCTTTCAACCTCTCGGGTGGTTAATCAGTCCATGAAACTGAACAACTTCCCCAAGGAACATAGGTCAAAATACGAAAAAATATTTTGATCTCCCATACAAAATGCGCTATATGCTGATGGAGTTTGTATGGGAACTCAATTTTTTTTTCGTATTTTGACCTATGTTCCTTGGGGAACATTGTTCAGTTTCATGGACTGATTAACCACCCGAGAGGTTGAAAGAGATTTACCTAAAGCCATGTATATTCGTTCATTCAGGATGTTACACCCGTGTGTTCCAATCTTGAATAAGCGCGCAAAGGCCGAATAGACCGTGTGGTTGAGAATAACACCACCCCATCTCTTTCCGTGGGTGTCGTAAGAGGCGACTAAGGAAACACAAATGAGACCTGCCTCTAAGTAATTCATCCCAGGTAACGACACTTCATTTTTTCTGAATCCGAGGTGTCGTCCTATTGGTCTCATGCGTTGTGGTAGGCTCTGTAAAGGGCCGTCTGGTTCGCGACCACCCTCCTACCGAATTCCGACGCCAAACAGCTTGCTGTGTTCCGTCGGTGCGTGGGAGTACCAGTGCCTTTATAGGCATTTTCTGGGATAACTCGCTCCATCATCGACCTCATCTTTGACCTTATGGTCAAGATTGAGGTCAAGAGTTAACCCATCTTATAATAAAAAAAAGGTTTATAAGTTTTAAAAACATACACACATATTCTTTCTTTTCTACATATTCTGACTCTATGTCTATTCGCAAAGGTGCAGTCTTCCCCAAAGAAGAATAGGCAAGAAACTCCGAGGGTGCTCTTTTTAATCTCATTTTTTTCTTGTTTTTTACTAAATCTGAAATTACTCTAGAGCTGAGCCGTTTTTTTCCATGGTTGCTTGTCTGATTTAATACCAATTCCATGGGAGTGCAAAATGAAGTAGCCAGTCCGTCATTTCACTTTCACATTCACAGTAAAGACACATTTTTATTTTATTAAGGAAAAAAATATTTAATGTTCTTTTTCTATTAACTTTTGTATTTTCACAAAAGGAAGAGAATTCGAAGAAAACTCATTACAATATTGAACAACAATTGTAAAAGCATTCGTTTGATTTTGACTCAATAAGTTTTCCCAGTATATGTGAAGAATGGATGTTAAAGTAAGTATGTTGTGCAGACAGTAGCACGTCAATTTACCCATTTGCACTACGAAAGCCGGCGCTATTTCAAGCGAGATAAGGGTGACGTCGAGGTCAACATGTGTAGCCTGATGTGCTGTCGTGTGTATGGAAAGTCTTTTCAAATGAATGAGTCACCTTTCTTTTATCAGGAGGAAAATAATAAATTTAAATATTGTGATCTCTTAGTGAAGCTTTTATGAGAGATTAATGTTAAAAAAAACTGCAAATCTTTTTGTTCATGTAAGACTTTGGTACAGATGACGGAGTTATAGGGTTATACGATTGCACTATTAGACCGAGATCCCAGGGCCGCCAGACCTTACTTATTTTCTCATAAACCAAATATGTGGGAAAGATTAGTGCTAGTACGTACTAGTAATGTATGAATACCAGCTAACCTGGGCCGACGGCCAATTTTCAGCTACCAGGTTCTGAAGGTACTTCCGAAAATTGCTCACTTGTCTTGAAGTCTGGGTGCTATAAAAAGTATTGTTATAGTTCCCTGAACATCATATTCAAAAATCACGGTTCAGATTGTAGGTATAGCGTAAAGCGACTGGCAGAAATTACAGCCGACGGAGAGTGTCTGGCGGTGTTGAACATTAAAAATGGTCAGTTTCCATATAGACGGAGATCCCAGGGCCGCCAGACCTTACTTATTTTCTCATAAAACAAATGTGTGGGAAATAGTAGTGCTAGTACGTACTAGTAATGTATGAATACCAGCTAACCTGGGCCGACGGCCAATTTTCAGCTAGCAGGTTCTGAAGGTACTTCCAAAAATTACTCACTTTTCTTAAAGTCTGGCTGCTGATGATGACGAACAAATCAGATACAATATACTTTATTGCACAATGATATAAGGCTTAAAAAAAGATACATACTATCAAAATATAGACCCTCCTCCTTTTTTGAAGTCGGTGAAATTTTTGTATAATCCCAAATAATCCTCTCGCTTATAAATCTAAAATAGCTTAACCGATTTTGATATAACATGTCTAAAAACCACACCTGGAAAACCTGCTTTTAAATAATAAAATCCGCATCCAATCGAATCGCCCGTGTAAGAGCTACGGTGCCACAAACTGACACATAGCGTTCAAACTTATAACAGCTCTTTTTTGCGTTGGGGTCCAAAAACTATAAACATAAGTTTACTGAGTCATCTACGCATCGAAATCGGTCTATTCGTTTGGGAACTACGATGTCACAAGCAGACACACAGATACACAGACATACAGATACACATATACACACGTCAAACTTATAACACCCATCTTTTTGCCGAGGGTTAAAAAATGAAAATAAATCTCTGTTTAATTTATGCTGCTCTAGAAATAGTAATTATACAGGATGGTTCAAAATTTTAAAATTTCTCCCCAAAAGTGGAGAAAGTGTCGGTCGTTAGAGTGTCTAGGATATAATTCTCCCTATTTAAGTGCGTAGTTAGAGTCGTCATTTAGAGCTATTTGGCTGCGGCTCTAAATTTGTTGGCTAGCTAGAGCTTGAAAAGAGCTTGTTCATTTTCGATATATCATCATCTCTTTTGGTTCATTGTGTTTATGTTTTCAAAAAAGCATATACTAATAACAGTTCCATTTCCAATATTTGTAGATAGATAGATAAAAACTTTATTTAACTGACAAAATACAATAGGCGAATGTCTTTAGCTCTTTTAGTTCGTTATTGTTGTATAGTTATTTTTTTTTAATATGATATTTATAATTTTTTAGACAATGTACTTTTTTTAACAGCCCATATACGTCCCTACCGAGGGGCACGGGCCTCCCTTCGAAAAACGAAGGGGATTTAGGCCATGGTCCACCACGCTGGCCCAATGCGGGTATTTTTTTTGCCTACTAACTTTTCAATAATCGTAAAAACATAATATATAGATACGCTAATTTCAACTCATTGGAATATACAATCACATGATTTACTGCCTACTCCAACAGGGTTTACAGGCGTTAGTGTTAGGTTTAGAAACAACATGAAAATTATGAAAAATGGTCATGATTTACCTATTTAATGATCTACATCTCTTTGTCTCTTTGAATCGGTGTTACATCCCTATCGTTATATGAGTTGGCTGTGTAGTCTGAAACTTCTCTCATTAAATCCGTGTGGATCCTAGTGCTAAATGAATAGATGTCCTCGTTTGCGCGTTCCCACTAGAAATAGCCACATTCTTGAACTTTGTATATTGAATTAGTTAGTAGAATTTCAATTAGTTAGTGAAATTTTAGGGGATCATCCTCCCCATGAGACTGAACCCAAGGAACCTATATGAAATCTCCAAAAAAATGTTCGACTTCCCGTAAAAAGGCATCCTATAGCGGCGCAATGACTTTTCGTTTTAGCAACTGAAAATACATTACGAATAATTTTTCGTAAACAGTGATAGCCCAGTTAGTAATGAGCAAGATTATACTATGCCCGAAGGTTACGCGTTCAAACCCTGATGCGGGCCCGTATCACTAAATTCGTCTTTTCGGATTTATGAACGGATTTTTCATTAATTATCACTTGCTCAGCGGTGAAACATAATGAAACCCGTCGTCTAAGAAAACTCGTTTTTTTTTATATTATAAGATGGGTTAACTCTTGACCTCAATCTTGACCATAAGGTCAAAGATGAGGTCGACGATGGAGCGAGTTAACCCAGAAAATGCCTATAAAGGCACTGGTACTCCCACGCACCGACGGAACACAGCAAGCTGTTTGGCGTCGGACTTCGGTAGGAGGGTGGTCGCGAACAAGACGGCCCTTTACAGAACCTACCACACCGCATGAGACCATAGGACGACACCTCAGATTCAGAAAAAAATGAAGTGTCGTTGCCTGCGATGAATTACTAGGAGGCAGGTCTCATTTGTGTTTCCTTAGTCGCCTCTTACGACACCCACGGAAAGAGATGGGGTGGTGTTATTCTCAACCGATCACCACACGGTTTTCTGGCGGCGTGCAGTCCACCAACCCGCATTGGGCCAGCGGTGTGGACTATAGCCTAAATCCTCTTCATGTTTCGATGGGGGGGGCCGTGCCACTTGGTGGGAACGTGTACGGGCTGATAAAAAACTGAAATTCATAGATATCATGGGTGTGAGTTAAGAAGATAAAGAGTAATGCAAGCTTAGGATGACCTTTAAGAAGGCATAAGTTATTTATAACGCACTTCTGTGCCCTCAAGTGGTTCTAGAGTGGGAAAAGTATACATTTATAAAGTAAACACCTTTTTCTTTGACAAATAAGATTACCTTGAGATTAGCTTTTTTTGAAAGATAAATGGACTTAGTTTTATAAGCTTTATGAGTGTTTTCTTTCAATATTTTTCTTCAATAATATCAATGTATTTGATATGCCTATAAAGTAAAACTGAAGAGAAACACTGTATTTTACATTAAACGCTTAGATTTGATCTTAGAAACCTTTGATTCTTTGATATGTAAAGTTTGCAACATTTTTTTATTGCTGTTTTGTTTTGTTTTTATTTAAAGATTTGCCAACGTTTACATCGCTAATACATAAGTAAACAAAATCTTCGAACTAAAAACTAAACGAGTACACAATTGAAGGCAAATACCACATTCGATATTAAGAACACGTTTGTGTGTTACAATAATAATAGTACATTCTTTTACAAAATTAACAAAGTTTTAAATGTTTCTAAGCTGCTGCATGACTTTCTTACGAAATTGTGGCAAAGAGTCCTCAAAGAAATCAATTGCTTGGTAGTACTTATTTGCTAGGTTACTAAGACGCGGAATAGGAGAGTTGACGCCAAGGACAGTCCTTCTAAAAGGAGTAAATATAAAAACAAAATATATGCAGCTCGAATAAATCATTACGGTATTTCAGAGGCCCATTAAGCTTCTAACTTATCGAGTAAGCATTATACACCGTGCTCCTGAGGATATCCATTAACTTCTATAGCGTTAACTAATGAAATCTTACAAAGGAAGTACTTAAAAATGCTTCGTTTCAAAGTTACTTGTGAAATTACTTAATTGGGTTGTTAATTATTTAATTCGAGCTACGTTGCCGCTTATAATAAACTTCATTTGTTACCCGAGAGCTAAATCCTGTAATGAGCCTTGCATATCAGATAATTAATGTCAAGGTATTTAGTTTGTATGAAAGTTAAAAATGTTAAAAAAATGATAATTCGGGAATGTGTTCATAATGAAAAATGTTTATCTTGATGGTCTGAACAGCATGTTAAGTTAATGCATATCCTCAGGAACACGGTGTATAGTATGTGGCAAATTGGACTTCCCTTGATGTCAGAATTTTCATACGGCCAAACGGTGTCTGTGTTGGTTTTATGACGACAAAAGCAGGGAACCACGTTTTAACTTTCCTCTCGTAATAAATAGCTAAAATTCAGATTTGCTATAAAAATAATATTTATATGAGCATTGATACTGTGTTTATAATCTTTGTTTGAACAGCTCGGTAAAGTTGAAATGTGTTTAAAAATAAATAAATTCCAAATAAAATTAATCCAAAATAAAGTGCTTTATATTCCGAACACATACCTGGTTTTTTCTGCCCCTACACTAGGCGGTCCCTGTAGTGTGGTGGCTATAAAAATATACAAAAGATTACTAAAAAACGGCACTCATACTTCTAAAAGAGCGGCATTTTCATATTTAAGTGTTAATGCAACACTACATTAAAGCGACTGTAGTATCAAACCCCACAAATAGAGCAACGCTTACCATCGTCAATTCATATTCCGTTTAAGTTCGGTACACTGGGCGTCTATTCCACTAATCAAATGCGTCTCAATGGCGGTTGAATGACAATGGCCATTTTATCCGTTCAGGTGGCAAAATTCAGAACTATTGAAACCTCGTACACTTGGGAACAGCAACGCCATTGTACGTTAAGTTGTTGACTACCTAGTAACCATTGAAGTATTATGTACTAGCGCCCCAAGTCAAGGTAGCTGTTATGAAATGAATAAGGTTTAGATAGTTCTATATTTCGCCACCTGAACGGATGAAGTTTCACTATTATCATTCCACCGCCATTGATTATATTAGTGAAATAGCCGTCCAAGACCCCGATTCTGTAACTTAAGTTGTGTGTCGATGGAATGGATGCCATTTTATCTGTTCAGGTGGCGAAATTGAGAACTATTTAATTTTCATATACTTGCTGACAACCACCCTGACCAGCAGCGCCACCGCCAATCGAAAGTTAAGTTGCAAATTACCTAGCAACTGAAAATTCAGCTGGCGGTGACGCCACCAGTCAATGCAGCCGTCATTAGATGTATGAAATTTAGATAGTTCTCTATTTTGCCACCTGAACGGATCAAATGGCGACCATTCCATCGACACACAACTTAATTTACAGAATCGGGGCCCTGTTCATAGTACATTGACACTCCCAGTTGGCTGCCAACCAAAATCGACTGCACTCGTAGAATTATGTGACACCAAGAGGACATTTCAGTGACGTACGAGACTGCTCCAAATAGGGCACTGGAATTACTAAAAATCCAACTTTAAAATATAAAATCTGTTGAAAATGGGGCCGCTATTTTTGCAAAGATTGAATGTGATTTTTGAAGCGTTTTTATTCATAAAAGCTCAAAAATAGAGCCCTGTGTTGTGTTTTTTAAACTTGATGAAAATGTGTTTGAGTTGGACATACTTCAGGGTTGAATATCCAGCCAAAATAAGTAATAGTAAAGCTGAGGAGACATGTTTTGCTATTTAAAAAATAATATTAGATGAACTAGGAAAAAACTGATTTGAAACTAAAATATTTAGGTACTGAACTATAACTAGGGAATAGTTTTAAACATATTATAAAATCGGTCCACTCTTTCAAGAAATACGATGCAACAGTTAGATACACAGATACACACGTCAAACATACAACTCCCCTCTTTTTTGTCAGGTGTTCTCAAGACTTCTTGAGTGTTTTTTTTAATCATAAGATGGGTTAACTCTTGACCTCAATCTTGACCATAAAGGTCAAAGATGAGGTCGACGCTGGAGCGAGTTAATCCAGAAAATGCCTGTAAAGGCACTGATATTCCCACGCACCGACGGAACACAGCAAGCTGTTTGGCGTCGGACTTCGGTAGGAGGGTGGTCGCGAACCAGACGGCCCTTTACAGAGCCTACCACACCACATGAGACCACAGGACGACACCTCAGATGCTTGGGATGGATTACTTAGAGGCAGGTCTCTTTGTGTTTCCATAGTCGCCTCTTACGACACCCACGGAAAGAGATGGGGTGGTGTTATTCTTAACCGATCACCACACGGCGAAAAGTAAAAAAATCATAGCCGTAGTTCCTAAACAGTTTACCACATCTTCAAAACTCAAATTACAAACTAGTATCAAGCATAAAGCGTCATAATTCCCTTAAAGCTGCCATTTTGGTACACATCCAGCTAACATCCAACTTCGTCGTTCAAAGTTAGCCGACCTAGAAAACTGATGAGCATAGTTCCACACAATTCAAACAAAGTGGATTAGTCGCGTCATTTAAGAGTGAAACTACATCGTTGTTTGGAGTTTATGGAATTATCTACTTGTCTGTTTGAAATTGTAATGAACTAGCTTTTTCTTACACAAGCGTACTTCTTCTTCCTATCGTGCAAGTATAGTTTGGCGACTTTGTCTTTGTCTAACCCTGTTGTCAGAGTATTCAAACCGCACAATGGCCTCAGACTTGGTTTTGACGACTGAAGTCAACCGACAACAGCCAGGAACGACAGCTTAACGTGCCCTCCGAAACATGGAAACGCTCGTGATAAATTGCTTGATCATGAGCTTAGTATTTTTAAAACGCTTAACCGTGCCCGCGTGATGCATATTCCCAAATAATTTTAGAGACATAATAATGTTCGACGCGAATGGGACTTAAACCCACGACCCCAATATTGTAGGTATTTACATATAACACATATAATTGTACACATAATTTATTGTATTTATCTTGATTTATAACAAATATTAAATAAATAAATAAAATAAGCTTTTATTACTCCTTAATTCATACAAACAAAAATGAGACACTCCCAGTAAGTAATAAAATACTTGTGTTGGGGTAACAAATATTATATTACTATTTACTTGTTTTGTTCCGCTTTTTACTAAGTATGATATATAATTATAATAATTACTAATTGTGACTATTATTATGTTTTATTGCATTGCAACCCGCAATACCTGTGTCTCCTCTCTCAACTACTCTAAGGTAGACTGGAAGAGATCCCTTGGATAAGTCCGCCTTTGCTACTAAATTACCTTTGAAATGTATTATATGACACTGTGTTTGAGCAATAAAGAATTTACATACATACATACATACCCCAGGATTAGATCTCCTGGTGTTCTTACCAACTGAACTATGGTGCCTTCAAGTCCAGCGGCGAAACTCATTCCCTTACTAAGCATATTACGTCGTGCGTGTAGGTTAGTGCCATCTTTTTAGTGCCAATTTTAATATTATTAACCCATGATACCTAAGATATAAGTAAACATTTTACTTAGTTTAGGTATCATAATATAGCATACCTGACCTACTAACCATTTTGTAATAAAAATTTAGTATGTAGCATTATTTAATAAGCATTTGGACAACTGAATTATGATGATAATTTAAAAATTTGTTCATTATACATTTATGTATTTAGGCTTAAGTTTTTATAGAATAAAATATCTTATTTTATCTTATCTGTGTCTTGTGCGGAGAACGAGAAATTTCGAGAGTGCCTTGGTAAGGGAATTTCAGCGCTTCACTTGAAGGCACAATAGCTCAGTTGGTTAGAGCACCAAAAAATCTAATGCTGGGGTCGTGGGTAAAAATACTGAATTGATTTTAATGAAACTTTACAATAACGTAGCAGCTACATTGTAGCAGGATAACATACAGGGTTATTTTTTAATCAGTACACAAATATTTTGTACGTAAACTTTATGAAAATTTAACAGACCCGTATTTTTTTGTTTTATATCGTTTCATATAAACATTTCAAGCTAGATCGTCTGAAGCATGAAAATAAATCAATTTTTTTGTATGAAAAAAAAATAACTTCGTCCAATTGACTTGAAACTTGGTAATAGTACTCTTCAACACAATTTGTGACACCCGTGTTTCTGCGTTTTACAAAATGCATCCTCTAAGACGTTAAAAAAGGGGTATCAAAATCTGAAAATTTTGGAAAAAAAAATGTTTTCCTTCTTATTTACGTTCTATCAACGTTACTGACACAGTAAGAAAAATTTGTGTACTGATTAAAAAGTAACCCTGTTTAGGCTCCATAATTTTCAAAAATTCCCACGGAAACGAAGTTCCGGACGAAAAACTAAAATCGCTTTTGTCCAGAAACAATGTATGAGAACTTTGAGATGAATCATAATCATCTATATCTTAAATATATCTTTTCTTTTTCTTTCTTTACTTTATCCAAATAATCCGTCTTACCTGGATAGTAAAGCCTCTTACTGTGACCGTGCTTAGGCAAACCTCGTTTCGAGGCATGTACACACGGCAGCACGTCAGGCTGTACATGTTGACCTTGACGTCGCCCTTGACTTGCTTGCAATAGTGGCGGCTTTTGTAGTGCAAATGGATAACCTGACGTGCTGCTGTATGTACATTGTCTCCAAAACCAGCAATGTATAGTTAGAGTTTCGTGGTACATTACGTAGCGTGAAAGTAGCTCCA
This sequence comes from Aproaerema taeniolella, assembly GCA_949987775.1. Classification (NCBI taxonomy): domain Eukaryota; kingdom Metazoa; phylum Arthropoda; class Insecta; order Lepidoptera; family Gelechiidae; genus Aproaerema; species Aproaerema taeniolella. Next base: position 9,990,115 of record OX465268.1, on the reverse strand, counting down.
TAAATAACGCTAGATATAAGAAAAAAAGGGCTGGATTTTAATTTCTGATAGACGCAGATCCCAGTGCCGCCAGACCTTACTTATTTTCTCATATTAACCAAATGTGTGGGAAATAGTAGTGCTAGTACGTACTAGTACCTAATGTATGAATACCAGCTAACCTGGGCCGACGGCCAATTTTCAGCTATCAGGTTCTGAAGGTACTTCCAAAAATTACTCACTTGTCTTGAAGTTTGGCTGCTGATGTCTTATATGATATAATTAATTAAATATAAAAATTAATGTTCAACACCGCCAGACACTCTCCGTCGGCTGTAATTTCTGCCAGACGCTTTACATTTCGCAAGTAAATTATGCGATTATACCTACAATCTGAACCGTGATTTTTGTAGGTATATGATGTTCACGGAACTATTATTATTTAATTATACTTTATTGTACACACAAATTAAAACAAACATTTTACAGAGAATAGGATACACAATGGCGAGCTTAACTCAAAATGAGTTCTCTTCCAGCTAACTATACTAATACTTTTTATAGCACCCAGACTTAAAGACAAGTGAGCAATTTTTGGAAGTACCTTCAGAACCTGGTAGCTGGAAATTGGCCGTCGGCCCAGGTTAGCTGGTATTCATACATTACTAGTACGTACTAGCACTACTATTTCCCATACATTTGGTTTATGAGAAAATAAGTAAGGTCTGGCGGCCCTGGGATCTTGGTCTATGAGTTTATCTAAATTTTGTCAAAAGCAGTCAATCATCAAAAATTGTGAAGTGACGCTGGATAAAATGTTTGGTAGTTACAACATCAGATCCTGACTTGGTGACAATGGGAATGGGACATCTCTGGAGTATACTCTTTCGAACAAAAACATAATTTTGAAAATCAGTCCATATTTTGGCAGAGAAGTTGGTTAACATACAAAAAAAAGATACATGCAGTCCGTTAAAAATATAAATTAAACAAACAAACGTAACGAAAATACCTGACACAACTTGTTACAAATACTTATTTCCAATTCGCGAAGCAATTTCTGAAATAAATTGAAACAAGCCGTGATGGACAGCTGTTATTGGCTAAGCCAAATATTCGGAACGATCCGACTAGGGGGTTCGGAAGCCAGACGATCAATGCAGTGGTTTTCACTTGATCGAGAAACTAGCGTGCAAGAAATGCAGCGCAGGGACGTACTTGGATCTTTGGGGACCGCGGACCGTTGTTTATACTTTGTGTTGTTGCTACTTGATGGAACTCCATATTATTGTTTGTTTTATATTGTTTGTTTTGTACTGTACCTACCTTCACTTGCCTGGTAACGCTATTGTTTGTAACTCCTTAGGTGTAATGTATTATTTGTTTTCTCTATTTCCTTTCTTCTATGTATGTTAGTGATGTTAACTTTTTTTCTTATGTTTAATGTTTATTCTGGTGTATGTACACACGGCAGCATATCAGGCTATCCATCTTGACCTTGACGTCACCCTTATCCCGCTAGTAATAGCGCCGGTTTTCGTAGTGCAAATGGGTAACCTGATGTGCTGCTACCTGTACATTGTTGTTTTACTATCAAAATTATCTTCTAGGCTGCTGGCAGGTATTTAATTGGATGTAAATTTTTATTATTTGATATATACTACTTTATAATATATTTTATATGAACTTAGTACTTATATTATACTTATCACTATTACTATAAATTATATATATTTATTATTAATTGCTATATGGATATAACTATAGGAAATTCTTCCGATTTATTTCTATCTTGTCCCTCTGACTCGGATGACAGCTTCCAAAGTCTTGACCCTCCTTTATGTGACTTCCTTGATACCACTTTCTCTGATGCTAAAAAGAACTTTAATATTGTGCATATTAATGCACAGAGCATACCGGCTCATTACACAGACATGCTCGCTTCTTTCGATAACAGAAACATCCATGCCGTTCTTGTGTCAGAAACCTGGTTAAATCCTTCTCTTCCATCCACATCCTACTCTCTTCCCGGCTTCCAACTAGTGCGAAATGACCGTGGCAGTTCTACCTGTGGCGGTGGGGTAGCCATCTATCTTCGTTCCCACCTACATTACTCTATTCTTCATAAGTCACCTCAACCTCCACCCCCGGCTACTGCCGAACACCTTTTCCTTGAGGTAACCCTTTCTCACTGCAAAATCCTTCTTGGAGTGTTTTATAATTCATCGATGAACAATGATTACTTTGGCTCACTAGAATCTCTGATAGAAAATTTATCTCCTTCTTATGCACACACTATCTTGTTAGGGGATTTTAATACAAACCTGTTAAAAAGTGACCTCCACGCTAAAAAGCTTCACTCGTTAGCTTTCTCTTGTGATATGCATATACTTCCCTTGAAGGCCACGCATCACTTTCCAAACTGTGAACCTTCCCTTCTTGACCTTATAATAGTATCTTCCCGCGATCTCGTGTTCAAGCATGCTCAAGTTTCCGCAGACCAGTTCTCATATCATGATCTTTTGTACCTATCTTATCGACTGCGACCACCTAAATCTAAAGCAAAAACTCTATTGCTTAGGAATTTTGCTGGGATGGACACAAAAAAGCTGTGTGAAGATGCCGAAAAAGTAGACTAGTTGTCCATGGATAGGCTTGAATCGGTTGATGAGCAATTGGCGTTTTTTAATTCTAGACAGAACTATATGATCGGCATGCTCCGGTGCGAGCTGTACATGTTAAACATCTTCGTGCGCCCTGGCTGAATGATGAGGTGCGTAGTCTAATGCAGAAGAAGACGCGGGCAAAAACTAAATACAAAATTGACGGATCCGACAAAAACCGCGATAATTATCGGGAAGTAAGGAATCGCTGCAATACAAAGATTAGGGATATACAGAGACGCCATATTCATAAGTCTGTTGAGAATGGTGACCCGGCTAAGGTCTGGTCATTTCTCAATAAGCTCGGAGTTGGTAAGTCACGGAATGTTTCGAACCCTACTAACGTTGATATTAACGCTTTGAACAGTCATTTCTCATCTTCTGCTGCAATTGATAGTGGCATAAAGACTAAGACTATTACCAATCTTTCGTCACATCCAACTCCAGATTTCCCACCTTTCGTATTTCGTCAGCTCACGGCTTGTGATGTTAAGAAGAATATACTCGCCATTTCGTCGAATGCCGTCGGAGGTGACAATGTTGGTCGTAATATGATCGTTCCGATCATTGACATCCTTTCCCCTGTCATTGCCAAAATCCTAAATAAATCCATATCCTCCGGTGTGTTTCCTTCCTCATGGAAAGAAGCTAACATTGTCCCTATTCCCAAAAAGTCAAATCCCAGTTCTTTCTCAGATTACCGTCCCATTTCCATATTACCTTTCCTCTCCAAAGTCCTTGAAAGACTTGTTCAGCAACAACTTTCTTCCTTCCTCAATATGAACAATCTTTTGAATCCCTTACAATCTGGTTTCCGCCCCGGTCATAGTACGACCATTGCCTTGGTTAAAATCTCTGATGACATTCGTACGGGGATGGAAAATCAGAAGCTGACGGTGTTGACTTTACTGGATTTCAGTAACGCTTTCAACACTGTTGACTATGATATCCTTCTTGCAACACTTCGTTCTCTTAACATATCTCCAACCGTTGTTGACTGGTTTCGTAGTTACCTGTATGGACGTCGGCAACGCATCCGTATTGAAGAAACCTTCTCTTCGTGGTGTGATATATCAGCTGGCGTACCGCAGGGTGGCATCCTGTCTCCTCTCTTGTTTTCTATTTTCATAAATTTGATTACTGTTCCTCTTGTTTCTTCCTATCATTTGTACGCAGACGATCTCCAAATCTACACCCAGGCTCCAATTTCTCAACTAGGGGATGCAATAGGTACTGTAAACAAAGATCTCAGAAGTATTTCCGATTGGAGTCGATCCCACGGACTTATTGTTAACCCAGTCAAGACACAAGCTATAATTATCGGAGGGTACTGGAAAACTGCACGTATTGACTATAGTTTTTGATGGAGTCAATATTCCGTTCAGTGAAAAAGTAAAGAACCTTGGGGTTATATTCGATTCATGTCTATCCTGGAAACCTCAAGTAACTGAAATAAGCAGGAAGGTCTTTGCCGCGTACGGATCGCTTAAACGGCTTAAACATTTTTTACCTACGAAAACGAAGGTATCCTTGGTTCAGGCGCTCCTCTTGCCCCTGCTAGATTACGCCGATTGCTGTTACTTAGACATTTCTGTGGAGCTCTTAAATAAACTTGAATGTTTACAGAACCTGTGTATACGTTTCATCTTTGGTCTGCGGAAATTTGACCATGTTTCCGAATATCGCACTCGTCTTCAATGGCTCCCCATCCGCCGCCGGAGGGACTGTCACGTCCTTTCACTCTTGTACACTATCCTGTCTAATCCCACTGCTCCTTGCTACCTTAAAAATATCTTTACTTTCCGCTCTGCAACTCTCAACCGTAATCTTCGTTCATGCTTTAATCTTTCTTTAAATATTCCTTCGCACTCTACCAACTTCCTCTCCAAATCCTTCACAATCCAATCTATCCAACTATGGAACAATCTTTGTCTACTTTGTCTTTGTCTGTCCCTGGTGTGCAATAAAGAATATTTCATTCATTCATTCATTCATTATTACCAACTAAGACACGCCTGAAGATGATGTAATCGAAACTGGTCGCATTAAAATATTAAATAAATAGTGGAACTAGTGTAAAAATCATGTCTTTCATTGATCTTTAATGCTACTTAAAGTGAGGTAACATAAATATGTACGGATGGATGTCACCGGCGTCGTCTGTTGACATCAAAGGCCTTATTAAATGCTAAACTTGCTTTTATTTGTGGAAATTGCTGGATAATAATATTTCCCATGTTAAGTTAAAAAATTACGTAGAGACAACAGCACACTGGCATATACCGTTGCATTGCAATATGAAAATCGGCACTATTGCAGATGGACAAGTTCTTCTTCTTCTTCTTATCGTGTAGGTATAGTCAAGTATGCATCAAACTTGACTAACCCTGGTGTCAGAGTTTTCAAATCGTCAAATGACCGCTGCCTTGGTTTTACCGACTGTAGTCAATTGACAATAGCCGGGACTGACAGTATAACGTGCATTCCGAAACACGGAAACGATCAAGATAAATTGCCACTTTGGTCACTCATCAGGTTCCCTGTCTCTGTGTACATTGCATATCCCCACTGGTGAACGAGATAATTAAGACATTATAATGTCAGCAGGTTGGATGTATTAAAATTTGTGTGATCATGTAAGTATGATATCCACTCAAGTTAAGCGCTGATGAAAGGACACAAATTGAACTAACTTGGATATTTAATTTGGGGTTATTTTGAGTTTTGAAATTTCACCTTGATGCGAGCATAATAATAATAAAATAATTTTTTTTCAGACCCACATATAAATACTTTACAGACTAACATACATACAAAATATAATTAAACAAAACAAAATCAAAACTTAATGAACACTATTTCCCGGGTGTTTTTGCGGGCACCTGAATATGAGTTTTTTTAAAAGAACCACACTTTACGTACTGATAATTAGTATTCTTTCTAACTGGGGCCACAAAACTTCCCTGAGTCCGTCACGAACTCAAGCGAGTGGTTAGTTTGGCATCGGGCCATATTTTGTGAGAAATACGAGTGTTTCCCGGCTTTTCAACGTCACTTTGTCGGCACCAATATGCAGTGGCTAGTTTTAAGAATGTCGGCTTCTCTAATAATCAGTTCAGAAATATAAGGTTGCTGTTTAAGGAGTTTTAGAATTTATTGAAACGCTTTTGAGCTTTTTGTGTGCGATTAAGCGCAGTCATTATAGCCCTCCAACTGAAATCTATACTAATATTATCAAGAGTAGAGATTTGATTGTTTGTTTGTTTGCATTAAGTAGGCTCCGAAACTACTGGATAGAGTTGAAAATTCTTTTACCATTAGAATGCTACATTATCCCTCAGTAACATAGGCTACATAATTTTCTCAAATGCTAGTTATTCATAAAATAAACACGTAATTCATAAAAGTTACAATGTAATAAAACCGGCCAAGAGCGTGTCGGGTCCTGTGCATTGTAGTTTTATGGATTGACGGAGCCAGAAATTTCGTCAGTAAACCATAAAATTCATTATACTTACTAACAATAAGAATTCGGTAAGTTATAAGAATAAATCATTCACTTAATACATAAAAGAAAAATGTTGTCAATTTCTGAAAACGTTCGGTTCTATATTGTCAGGGATGGTCAACGTTCTAGTTTCCTGGCCGTAATAATTCATCTTTGAGGGTTGGAAACTAGCGATTTCGTAAGCGGTAGCGTTTTTTTTTTTTTAATTAGCCATGAGTCTAAAAACAGCTTACCAGAAATTTACCGTGAGTTAACACACCAGAAGTACCAGTGTTTAATTTAGTGACCTGACTAGCGACCTCCGGTGACATAGGATATTAATTTATTATAAGTGTAATGGCAAACAAAATCACAAAAAAGTTAAATAATTTGCATAGTGGTTCCCAACAAGGCCGAGTCTGTATATGTGACTTTGATTTATGAGAACGAGATATACTTACAATTTCTAATTAAAAAAACAAACAATGGGTTGTACTCCGGGAGTGCCTGCAGAAGTGAAAACTTGAACATTAACGTTGTGCATTAATATTTAATTTAATTTTTTTCTATGCTGACACCCGATGACATCTTGACTTTTGCAGTTTTAATTTCCTTTATTTATTAAACACCCCTCCGCCTGACGGATTTCCGATCAGGTTCACGTGTCCGTCACGTAAAAACTCCTTAATTTAAAACATAATAATTCTGAATGATTTTTCAGAGGATTAAAAAAAAAATCATGTTTTTTGTTATTTTATGCTGCAAAACTAAATACACAATGAATGCGAATCCACTCCGATCTGCAATAAAAAAAAATTATGTTGCGTAGCGGCTAAGTAAGTAAATAACAAAAACTCCTTAACTGGACGAAGCCTATGAAAATAATTAAAAAAAACTGTATTTTTGTGAATTTGTTGTTTCATCGCAAACTTCCTAGCCCAAGTTCATGGTTGCGATACGTCCGTCTAATGTCCAAGGCGTAAGAATAACGTCTCAAAATTCCCATCAAATCGCTCTCTTTCATTTCCTTTCCATTTCGAGATAATGTCGTTTCTGGACCAAAGAAGGTCTTGGTCATGATGGAGGGAGGATTATGATGAGTTATGACTTGTGAATTTTGGTGTTACATTTTTCTCCAAATTGTTGGGAATTATTCTTAATGTCCTCCAACCTGCATTGGGCCAGCATGGTGGACTGTGGCCTAAATACCCTTCGTGTCACGAAGGGAGGCCCGTGCCCCTCGGTGGGGACGTATATGGGCTGGTAAAAAAAATTCTAAATGCTTTCATCACTAACGTTAATAAAAAGCAACCAAGAAATGTATTTTAGTGTCAGCAAGTGTAGGTAGACTACGGGAAAAATAATTTTAATATATGATTAAGACTTTTTTCTAAGCGGCTGTGAATGAATAAATCGTTTATATCTGCACACACAAAGCTTACACAACAATAAAATTAAAATTAATTTTAAAATCCGAATTTAAAATTTAGACATTAAAAACATGTAGGGTTTTACTGTACTGTGGGCGAAAGGCTGAGACCTATTACACATGTTTTATCTAATAAACCTTTGGTTTTAAATGTGGCATTAAATGGTTTTAAATCAACTGACGCTCTGCCTACCCCGGTGAGGATTATCATTTTACAACATTGAATGGCACTGCAAATTGATAACTGCTCCAATAATTAAAGGAAAACACAGCATGTTTAAAGATGACGCTTAAATACAAAATTAAAATCGTTACAAAATGTGATAACTTAATTACTTAAACCACGAAATTTCGAAGAAAATATTTGTTTTTTACAAGAAAGCAAATAACACAAGGGGAATGTAATCTAAATTACATACACGTCGAAGGAGGAAAATTTAATAAAATGTACAATTTCCGGGTTCTTGATTACTTACTTATATTTCTCTCTTATACTTACAATCTCCCAACATAAGGAAGTCAATGTTTACTGGGCTGGCCTCAAGCGAGGTTTAGTTGTGTTCTCTTAGAAATAAGTATTTTTTTTTTTCATTTTACAATTACTTACAAATTGAGGCAATGGAATTGGCGAGTAAAAAACAAAAATCTCCTTTTACGAGTATGAGAAGGGAGATGCTTACAATGTCCCAAAACAAGGAAGCCAATGTTTACAGGTTTAGCCGTAAGCGAGATTTTGTCATGTTCTCTTTAAAATAAAGAAGTATTTTATTTTTATCTTTCAATTGCTTACAAATTGAGGCAATGGATTTGGCAAGTAAGAAATATTGTACATATAGCAGCACGTCAGGTCACCCATTCGTACTACGAAAGCCGCCGCTTTGTAAGCAAGATAAGGGCGATGTCAAGGTCAAAATTTATAGCCTGATGCACTGTCGTGTGTATCTTTTACGTGTACGAAAGGGGAGGTACAGTCTGTTCTCTATAAAGTACTGTGATATGCAGTCTTTGCCGTGATGGGACTGCATATATAGCAGGTACGTTACTGGCTGATCGGAGTTGCTGTCAACAAGTGTCAATTTGAATTCAAAATTGAATTAAGATGGTTTCAAATGGAGTGACAGCAACCCGGGGCCAGGCGTCATTCATGTGTGGACTTTCAAGTGTGTTATATGCGTTTATTCCACCAGTGTTCGGAGTGTGTAAACAATAATTAAAACCAGTGTATTACGTTTTAAACAAGTTTTGATTTACGCCCCTAGAAGTCCCCCTACAGTATCCACCCATGTTTCTTGTCTTGCGATAAGGTCCAAATTAAAATTAACTCATCAAATCACCCTTCCGTCCATAACTGTCTTCAATGACGAAAACTTCAACATCCTACAAATATTATAAATGCAAAAGTTTGTAAGGATGTTTGTATATATGTTTGTTACTTTTTCACGCTCAAATAGCTGGACCACTTTTGATAAAATTTGGTATGCTGACATCCTGGATTCATGTGTTATATAATTTTCCGAAATTCCCAAGGGAACCAAGTCACGGGCGGAAAGCTAGTTTATAATATTAGTAGAGTACATTCCTAAATTTAAATAACTACAATTATTAGTATTAATACAGTCCAATTTCACCATACTCTGTTAGTTAGTTAATCCACGATTAAGAAGTTAACCAGACAAAACGTCAAACAAAAAGTATTAAAATGACGTTGTCAAATCTCGGGTTAGCTGCTAATCGTCTGTTAAATAACTAACAGAGTATGGTGAAATTGGGTCTTAACCAGGTACATTTATCTAGACTGCCTTTCTAGGCTAGGTCAAGCTTTTGTAGTAGATTCATTCCGTCCAACCATTGTCTTATAACCCCTTTTACTTCAAAGGAATTGTTACAAGAATACACAGGAAGCGCTTGTTGTCCAGTGAACCGGTCATTGAGGTAAAGCAACGTACACAGGAGCAGAGAACCTGATGGGTGACCGAAGTAGAAAATGATCACGAGCGTTTTTGTTCTTCGGAGGTTACGTTAAGCCGTCGGTCCCGGCTGTTGTCTATTGACTACAGTTTTTAAGCCAAGTAAGAGGCCATTTAGCGGTTTGAAAACTTTGACACCAGGGTTAGTCAAGTTCGCCATATACTTACTTGGCTATAGCTACACATGACAAAAGTCTTCACACTTATTTTTTGAAGTGAACACGTTTGTTAATTTGCTTCCGTAGTGAGACGCAATTCAGAAAACTGATGAAAAACGCTATCGGGGCATATATTTTTTTGTTTTTGGGAGAAATTTACAATTACTCAATTTTTTTTTGGTAGAAATAAACACATTACATAAAAAATACACCCAGTAAAATAAATAACGAATTTCAAAGAAGGAAACCACCAATTTCTTCATTATTCTTTAAAATTAATGTTGATTGATGACGAGTAATAACTGGATGATTAATTTGTTCGGGTACTTAGAATTTAAAAGCTGGATAAGCTCCCTAGTTTCTCATGGAGCACAATAGGTACATATTACGTCCGTCCCCACCGAGGGGCACGGGCCATATTACCGATTATCACATAATGTTTTAACCCCCGACAAAAAAGAGAAGTGTTATAGTTTTAAGTGGTATCTGTGTATCTGTATGTCTTTGTATCTTTGTGTCTGTCTGTGGTTCGTAGCTCCTAAACGAATGGACCGACTTCGACGCAGTTTTTTTCTGTTTAAAAGCTTATGTAATCGAGATGTTTCTTAGTTGTATTTAATATAAATTGGAACAATCGATTGCAAGTTAACACACGCATACAGATGGTGAAACTAATTTTATTTTATAATACATGTTCTAAATTTTTCTATAATGATGTTGAACTGAGGGAATGAGCCTGGTAACCCACGACACAGGGAATCCTAGTGTGGGTACCATGAAGCACTGTTTAATTTACTGTCTCTTTTTTTCTGAATAAATACATTTTTTTTAGTTGATTAAAATTTGATTAACATTAGTTCAGCCGTTAAAAGTTATAAGCAATCAAATGTCAGGGTGATAATTTTTTTTAAATTTTAGAGTTATTTGGAAAACGGATCACTCCATCCTAATGAATCGTTTTCATACTGAATTATGCCGCTGGACTAATGTGCTGAACATCTTTTTTGTAAGTCGACGACCAATATTTCGAAGCAGGGAATGTCAATATAACTATTGGGTAACTTAATTAGTTAGCGAAAGTTAAGGACGTCAATCAGCTCACAAAACTGAACAACTTTCCTTATGATTTTAGATTTAGATTTTATTTATTAGATCACCAACAGAGTAAACAACAACACTTAAAACTACATGTAATTGCAACTCTAATTATAGGCGATAACGACATGCGCTATTAATTCCATAACAGATCTGTTAAAATTAAATGATTTAAAACAAAAAGTTAACAAAAAGGAAGTTGAAAATAAAAATAAAAGATCATTAGTAGATCGAAATGTGTATAAATAAAGTCCGTAAAATCTGTTTTGCGATATTGCAGTACAGATGGAAGACAGCGATGGTAAATGACAGTATCGGTCATATGTCAGCGTATATTCTAATAATCAATGTCGTCTCAATGGCGAATTAATGATAATGGTGACCATTTTATCCATTCAGGTGTAAAAATTCACAACTCTCCACGAAGTTGTGAAATTTTAACCTGAATGGATGCGAGGTGTTTCGCCCCACGTTGGGCGCCAGTGCGCCAGCTGGCGGTGGGAGCCGGAGACTCGGGACACGATGAATGAAGAAAATAATTAAGCTGGATTACATTTATTTCATTATATCAACACTTAAAACTTTATAAGTTAATTTATTACGAAAGCAATATACTCTGAGCGGGCGTGCGCCTGCGACGGAAAGTCAGATGGGTCTCTGTCGTTCCAGCGAATGACAGCTAGAAGTGTTTAATTTCGAATTTAGATTTAGAATGCCAAAACTGAAGAGTAAAAATGTCGCAAAAAGAGAATGGAGACGGAGGATGAAGACGAGGCGCATGCAGCCTCGTTACAAACTATTGAAACCTTATACACTTCATAAAAATCGCCCTGACCAGTAGCGCCAACTACCTCGCAACTTCACATTCAGTTGGCAATGACGCCCCCAGTCAAGATATCTGTCATCAAATGTCTGAAGGTGGCACTTCACTTGGCGTTGCGTATTCGCGTAGCATATTCGCCGCATTTGTTCAAATATTCGTACGTAGTCCAAACAAACACGACGTCCTCACTTGGGATGCCAACAGCAAATAAGGTCTAATAATCATATTGCGTCCTTTGATGTGTGACCAAAGACCGACAAGCGAACGGATCGGCGTATTTACCTATTTGTGTGTTTGTCATATTTGTGCAAATATGGCAAATATAGGCGAATAAATCCACCACACATGGTATTTTTGGCCGAATACAGCAAATACGCTAAAACGCAACGCCAAGTGAAGTGCCACCTTAAGACCCAATTTCACCATACTCTGTTAGTTATTTAACAGACGATTAGCAGCTAACCCGAGATTTGACAACGTCATTTTCATACTTTTTGTTTGACGTTTTGTCTGATTATTTCTAAAGGCCACCTGAACGGATGAAGTAACCACAATTGTCATTCCACCGCCACTGAGACGCCATTGGTTAGTGGAATAGCATCGAGGTCGTAAGCTTACATAGGTGTTGTCTGCTCTGAAAATTTTAATATTCTGAGGAGCGTTACAGAAACTAAACTTCACTAATTGAACAAAATTGTTGGTTTGCGTAGTTTCGATCCTTACTAGCTCTCCAACAGTTAAAATTTTCAAATTAAGTAACATTAAAAAGTCCAATTTTGTTCAACAATGTGTTGTTTACATCTTTTCTTCCAATTATAGGTAAAAATAATTTTGCTTTATGATCAATGTGCTGTCTCTCACTACTGGGACAATAAATATGTAGGTCAAATATGTATTTAAATAAAACACCAAGTACTTGCAATGCGTCTGCGACACGCCCGCTCGCCGCGAGCAATTGACGGTAAGTGCGGGGCGAGCGGGCGGTTCACAGCCACTATATTTATTGTATATCTGTATACCACAATCAATATAACAGAAAAACGACAACTACCTCGGAATAAGGCTGGATTTTTCTAGAATAATTATGACACTAAAATTTTGGATCACCCCCGACATTAGATTGCTTATGATTTTAAGGCTGTACCAATTTTAATTAAAAATTGCTAAGAACCATCTCGATTACGTTATTAAAAAAAATACCGCATCGAAATCGGTCTATTCGTTCAGTAACTACGATGCCACAGACAGACCAACAAATACGCAGACACACAGATAAACAGGCACACAAATACATACAACAGATCTTACAACACCCTCTTTTTTTTGTCGGTGGTTAAAAAAAGGTGATTCTCTTAGAAATCTAGATTTTCATAGAAGTAGTCCTTCACTAGATTATTTTGCTTTTGTCAAATTAAACTAATTTTAATGTTTTTCTTTTCAGGTATGTTCCCAATAAGCATCACATTAACAAGGTTGGCAAGGAAGGTGAACATCTATGAAAACCTTCGTGTTGAAAGGTAGGGGAGAAGTGACACGAAGGAGACAGGTTTTGAAAGACAACTTTACATTTCGGTAGTTTAGGAACGGATTTGATTGGTGATTTTATGTTTGTGGGTGACGGGAAATCATTTGTTGCTACTTTAAATAAAATCTCCAACCCAATTTGTTCCTAAACTACCGAAATAATGCAAGTGGCTCTTTCAAAATCTGGCTCCTTCATGCCATTTCTCCCATATACGTTGGTGGAATTAAAAACATCAAAAAGTTCCACTATAATTTTAAATACCATAGCTGATGCCCGCAACTTCGTTTGCATGTTAATGTTTTTTGTACAGAGTACACAGATTGAAAACATCTATCTTACGTGATTTGGATTTTTACATACAACAGTTTTTTCCCGCTAACTCCCGTTCCCGTGGGAATTTTGCTATATCCTGTTGCAACTAAGCTTTAAATTTACTAAGGTACCTGCATGCCAAATTTCAAGCGTCTAACTTAAGCGGTTTAGATTTTTCCCGCTAATTCCCGTTCCCGTGAGAATTTCGGGAATTCCTTTCTTAGTGCACCTCTACGGTACCTAAGCTACGTCCCTTCCAAATTTCAAGTGCCTACGTTTAGCCGTTTAGGCTGTGCGTTGATATGTCAGTCAGTCAGTCAGTTTCTCCTTTTATACAGGGTGTCCCAGAAATAGTGAATCAAACTGCTAAGGGAGGTAGCTTGACTAATGTCCTATACATAAAAAAAATGAAAAAAAAAAAAAAACGCACATGACCATAAAAAAAGAATATCCGAAAAACGAGAAAATCATCAAATTTTATTAAGTTTCCATCTCTAATTATTGCGTTTTGGGTTTCTTTGTACCAAATAAACACAAAACGCAATAATTAGAGCTGGAAACTTAAGAAAGTTTGATGATTTTCCCGTTTTTCGTATATTCTTTTTTTATGGTCATGTGCGTTTTTTTTTTTTTCATATTTTTTATGTATAGGACATTAGTCAAGCTACCTCCCATAGCAGTTTGATTCACTATTTCTGGGACATCCTGTATATTTAGAATTAGATTTTCACTCATTTAGCTTACGTGTTAGTTCCACAGAAACTCAACACTTTTAAGTTATGTTTTATTTCCTCCCATTACGTAAACTGTTAGTGAATTGCAGTTTTTCTCTCAACTTCGAAATACTGCTGTGTTAACAGTGCATTTATTGGTCGATCTCTTTAAAGCTTATTTTAACAAATTGCTCTATTTCGTGAAGGTCCATTGTCAACCTCATCTATGACCTTGGTCCAGATTGAGATCAAGAGTTAACCCATCTCATAATAATAATAAAAAAAGTTTTCATGCTACAAAGCGAAAACTTCATTTAATTTGTTGGAGTTTTTGCAGCTATCGTTCAGTTGCAGAAACCGTCATTTACGTTAAAGCTTCTTCAAGTGTATCACGTCCTTGTTTAAATCAAAAGCATTAACTTTAATGGACGTTTCTGCAACTTAGAGTAATACTCTAGACCCCGGGCCAGGCATTTTTCGTCAGTCATTTCCTCTCGGGCGATAATTTGTAAAATGCTTCAGATAGATTTATCATGAAGCTCTATGAACGTCTGCCGCGGCTCGGTTGGTGGGTTAAGCAACAATAACCTCCCAATCACGTTGAAAAAATAAACTTTATCTGTTCAGGTGGTGATATTAGGAACTATTTAATTATCTTTTACTTACTTGCTGACAAACACCTCGACTAGCAGCGCCTCAACCAACCGAACGTGAATTTGCAAACTACCTAGCAACTGGAAATTCAGTTGGCGGTGGCGCCACCAGTTAAAGCAGCCGTCATTAGATGTATGAAATTCTGATAGTTCTCAATTTCGCCACCTGAACCGATAAAATGGTGACAATCATACGAACATGTAATTTTTTATTATTTTTTCAGTCAATTCCTCTCAACTGAAAATTTATCAGATGACATGATAAATAAATTTATCAGATGACATGATCAATAATCTATCTGAAACATTTTACAAGTTGTCGCCCGGGAGGAAATTGGTCATGTAAAACTGTTCCCAGCTCGGGTACCACTCGTGTTGTTTTCTCTGTGCAGAATAAAATAAATTTCGTCATTGCTCCGATTTTTCCTAGTGTCGTAAGAGGTGACTGTGGGATTTACATACATACATACGCTCACACTTACAATCCTTAAAGGTTAGGCAGAGCATCAGTGGTTTTAAAACTACTTGATGCTACGTTTGACATAAATTCAGAGGGTTATTAGTTGAAACATGATGTAATAGTGGTGATAGTATGACGGCCGGTTTGGTCGAGTGGTAGTGGCCCTGCCTCTCGATCGACGGGTCCTGGGTTCGAATCCCAGTCGGGGCAAATATTTGTGTAAAAAGCAGATGTTTGTTCTCGGGTCATGGGTGTTTGTGTCTGTCTTTATGTGTGTTCCGAGGGACCCACGGCACAATGGAAAACCCTTATTGAGTGTAAGGCGTTTTATAGGTGTCTCCTTTAGCCCACAATATAGCAAAACCCTCGCGTATTCCTGCGAAGAGTATGCAGCTGACACATTTTTATTATTTAGTGCCATTAACTACCAGGGCATGATGATCGTCAGAAGTTATCATCATAGGGACACTACTGCGATCGTCTACCTGCATGCTAAAACGAACCAAGTGTCTTAATTCTTATTATTTGTTGTGTCTCGGCAATCATGCATAGATTTCCCGAATGCACATGAAATGTCTACGAATCATTAGATTCATTGCCTACAATAATTTTAATTCGAAACTTTATTGAAATTTACTTTATTGTTGTTTAGTTTTAATTTTCCTGTCTATCACTTTGGGTATATTTTCTACAATAGTTTAAATTTCGCGTTGCATAATTCAATGTTATGCAACGCGAAATTTAACGGTGACAGCAAAGTGTAGCGATGATAGCCCAGTTGGTAATGAGCCAGACTTGTAATCCGAAGGTCGTGGGTTCAAATTCTGGTGCGGGCCTATACCACTAAATTCGTCTTTTCGGATTTATGTACGGATTTCTAATTATGGCTTGCTCAACGGTGAAGGAAAACATCGTGATGAAACCCGCCCGTCCAAGAAAATTTCCGAAAGACGAGCGGTCCACCAACCCGCATTGGGCCAGTGTGGTTGACTATGGCCTAAATCCCCTTCGTGTTTCGAAGGGAGGCCCGTGCTCCTCGGTGGGGACGTATATGGGCTGGTAAAAAAATCATTGTTGTGTAGTTATAATTTGGGAAACAAACAGAGCACTGTACTTCTTCCACTTTGTATTTGTTTCATAATATTTTTTTTGGAATTCTGCCTTTGATCACTGATACATAGTAAATTAAGTTTCTGTTTATGAAAGTTTTTTAAATTAGTATTTCCACTTTAAAAAACCACCGCGTCATACATCGCATGTCGCCCCGCCCAAAGAGCCTCGTTTTCATTAACAATGCCCCGTTTTTTGTCAAAAAATTAGTATTTTTCATTCTCGTTATCATAATGATGACAAGAGTTTTTAGTAATGTAATTGTAATTAAAATACCCGATATTTTTAACTCCCGACAAAAAAGATGGGTGTTACAAGTTTGACGTGTGTATCTGTGTGACTGTCTGTGGCATTGCAACTCCTAAACGAATAGATCGATGCAGGTTTTTTTGTTTGAAAGCTGACGTGATTAAGATGGTTCTTAGCTATGTTTGATCAAAATTAGTTCAGTCGTTTATAAGCGATCAAATGTCGGGGGTGATAAATTTATTTAAATTTTAAAGTCACAAACAAATTATTATTACATTTCTCCAGCTAGCCAAACTGTAGTATTTCACCGAGGGCTTTAGGTCACTAAAGTAGAGTCCTAGGTGAACGTTACAAATAAGTTTAGAGTAGACTAGCTGATGCCCGCCACTTCGTTTGCGTGTTATTTTTTTTTGTACAGAGTACACAGATTGAAAACATCTATCTTACGTGATTTAGATTTTTACATACAAAAGTTTTTTCCCGCTAACTCCCGTTCCCGTGG
Organism: Aproaerema taeniolella; assembly: GCA_949987775.1. Taxonomy (NCBI): domain Eukaryota; kingdom Metazoa; phylum Arthropoda; class Insecta; order Lepidoptera; family Gelechiidae; genus Aproaerema; species Aproaerema taeniolella. The sequence continues at coordinate 9,972,990 of OX465268.1, read as the reverse complement.
GAATTTTGCTATATCCTGTTGCAACTTAGCTTCAAGTTTACTAAGGTACCTGCATGCCAAATTTCAAGCGTCTAACTTAAGCGGTTTAGATTTTTCATACATAAGGATTTTCCCGCTAATTCCCGTTCCCGTGGGAATTTCGGGAATTCCTTTCTTTACTGCACCTCTACGGTACCTAAGCTACGTCCCTTCCAAATTTCAAGTGCCTATGTTTAGCCGTTTAGGCTGTGCGTTGATATGTCAATCAGTCAGTCAGTCAGTCAGTCAGTTTCTCCTTTTATATATTTCGATAATTCTAAAACCTTAGGGGCTAGAATCCCAGATGGACTTGGTTAGAGTTTTGGAATATGGCCTTAGGAAATGAGGTCCTTCCGCCTGCCCCTTTTCTCTACCGGACAGACGCACCGCGGGGTGTTGGATACACATAAAATCTTTTTTCTTGTACTTTTTGAATTTTACTTTTTTTATTTGACGTATGTTATTCTACTTTCATATCTTTTCATATTACATTTTTTCTGTGTTTCATAGTCCTCAAATATTGAATTATTTTCAGTTTTATTTTCAATTTCCATTTACATTTTAATTGTTAGAAGTTACTTAGAAGTATTTACAGTGAACTCAAGTAGACTCTAACACGGGGTAACACCCTTGCTTTGTCGAGATTCCTCGACTTCGTACTGAACGCTTCTCCATTTTTTTTTGTATTGCGCACCGCCAAGGAATCGAATACTCTACCTGCGTCTGTTTTTCCGAGTTCATATAACTCTGTTATCTTTAAAGTTCGACTGAATATACGAGTACATCTTCTGAGTGAGCTTGTTACATCTTCAACCACTCTTCGCCCCTGACCTAGATTGTTGTCAAGAGCGAACTCATCCCTTATATTAAAAAAAGTCAAGTTCGACTCATATATACTTCACGTAAAAAAGAAGGGAAGAAAGGGACCTTACGTCAGCTTTAGTTATCTATATAAGGTCCCTTCTGTCAAAGTTGACCATCAAAAAGAAAAAAAATAGGTAGGATTACAATTTTAGCAAATATGTTTTCGCTTGTTTTTCCGAGTCTTTGTTGTAAAGGCTGGCAATAATGAGAGAAGCACATTGTTAACGAACATTGTTGTGTTTGAGTTCCAGAGTTGCGTAATTAATGTTGTTGTAGAGCTTACTGTTTCTAATTGGTATCATTTTATGTTATTTCTGTAACCAAAGCAGGTAGATTGTTGACCGATTTCCAGAAATTTTTGAAGTGAAAACTTCTTTAGCGGCGTTGTGCACTTTGAAGTATGGATAAAAATGTTAAACTCGCGTCAGGATACGTGACCCTGATCGAAGATTCGTAAGACGGAGGGAGATTAAAAACTTCTTTGTTGTGCACTTTTTGTGATGGGTAAAAAATGTTAAACTCGCGTCAGGACACGTGATCTGATCGAAAATTCGTAAGATGGAGGGAGAGCAGACCGCAAGGAAGAAATATATGTTCAAGTTTTCATTTCTGCCGGCACTACCGGAGTGCAACCCGTTGTTTTTTTGAAGAGAAAACTTCTTTAGCGGCGTTGTGAACTTTTTGGATGGGTAAAAAATGTTAAACTCGCGTAAGGTCACGTGACCCTGATCGAAAATTCGTAAGACGGAGGGTGAAGTGAAAACTTCTTATACCGCAAGGAAGTAATTTATGTTCAAGTTTTCACTTTTGCCGGCACTCCCGGAGTGCAACCCGCCCTTTTTTTTTGTTCGAAACTCCAGAGATAGTTTACTTCTATTGTCACCAAGTCAGGATCTGATGATGGAATTCCAGGAAATCGAATTTAATAGGCATTTACAATGTTTCTCATAAACTTTCTATTATTTACACTAAAAATTGAAAAAATAGCAAATTAAACCGACTTCAAGATTTAAAAAAAACGAACAATAAAGACATCATCACTTAATGTGCTACGTAGTAACTACTTCAGATATTTTTCTTAAAAAGTTGATTTATTGTAGATTTCTTGAGGCTAGAGGTACGTGGTTTATTGTTTACTTTTATAAAATATGTCAACATATTGTGTTCCGATAATTTGAAATGCCTGCCTGTATTTCCCGCGAGTTCATACAATTCGAATCTCTTCAAATTTCCAGTGAATAGACTTCTGGATGAGCTTGCTACATCCTCGACCTCATATTTGCTTCAAGATCCCGAGCGAACCATATCTTTTATTAAAACAACCATTACGATTTAGATAGGTACAGCGGCCAGCATATCAGGTTACTCAATTTTCGTTACAAACTACTCTTATCGCAACAGAACAGAATGCACGCGTGTGGTAGCCTAATTTGCGGCCAGAGGGTGTGCGGCGGATAAGTGCTAATAAGTGCTAATAAAACATTGCCATACCTTCTACAGACGTACTTTTCTTGCTAGTTTTAGGTCAGTATTACAGGAGACTCAAGTCTGCCTAAAACACTGTGTAAAAAATTAAGCACAACTCCATCAAAGAATGTTAAAAACAAAGTAAAACGCTATCTTATTGTAGACCAGCATGGAGGTCCTCCGGGTCCTCCCAGCCATGATATTGATTGATTCTCTTGTCACATTTAACTATCCCTTCTGACTGAAGATTATTTGTGGATCTATTATTATTATATTGTAACAAATTTTAATGTTTATAATCAAAGTTAAGAGTGAGAGATCATTGTAATTTATTTACTTATACTTAATCTATAAAATTAGTAGATTTAATAAGTAATTGCTTGCATTTTATTTTTAGGGCATGGTAGAAATAAAAAGTTTATTTTTATTTTTTATCTATACTTAAGTATTGATTATCTCATATGATTGATTATCGCACGCATATGACCCCACCACTGCCCGCTGCCCCGACGCCGTTCGACAATGATTGTCTAGCGCCTGGGTTAATAAAGAAGCAAAGTTATTACTCTAGCTCATTGCTTTTTAAATATCGAGGGCGCTCTTTGCTTTTTAAATATTGTAGACGCATTAGCAAGTATCAGAAATAGAAAATCAGTCAACCCAAGACAATCGAAATGGAGAAGAAGACCATGGAATGTTCTAAATGTAAGCAAGCAGCAAAGGAATACGCAGTGTGTTCTGTATGTATGTTTGCATTCCACTTTGATTGTGCGGGCTATTCCGAAAAACTGTATAGATTATTGGATAAAACGAAGAGAAAAAATTGGAAATGTTCATTCTGCATTAGAAAACAGATTAACACTGCTACCACTAGTTTACCTGCAAACAAAAAGAGCAATGCAGCCTCAACACGTTCTTCACCAGCTCAAAGAACTACCTACCGTGCTACTCCTAATAAAGACGATAAGATCGAATGCCGTAAATCTGAATTTATTAACTTAACTAAGGACTTAAATACTTTTTCTGTGCCCTCTACGTCAAAAACCTCTCTTGTAAGCGATTCTTCGACTGTTTGTGTACAAAGCGATGCTTCATTACATTCAACGATCCAAGATGGAGTCACTGTGCGCAATAAAAGAGTTGCTTACGATATATATCTGAAAAATTTTGCATCTCCCCCTCACATAATGACAGCTCAGCCTACTAACACGGAATCTGATTATGATACACCGGCATCTTCTTTAATGTCGGACAATGTCACTCATAGAGTAAAGCATACAGTGAACGTATCAACTGAGAACTCCTTTCAATCCTTATCTTTGGATTCAGATGGAGACGATACAGAGGTCTTTCCAGAACACACAAATTCAATTTTAAATCGGAGTTGTCCTGAACTTCAAGTACTTCAATCCCACATGGAAATAGAGAACCTTAAGAAGAGGACTTCTGAGCTGGAGGCCGAGTTACATAGTGCCGATAAGGAAATTGAAAACCTGATTTCTGAAATAGCTACACTAAAAAAACAAAATTTAGAGAAGGATAAGAAAATACAATACTTAATGAGCATCAAATTAGGCACCCCTGACAATATAACAACACCTAAAAGAGAAAGAAAGAAGAAAGAAAGAAAGAGTTTTTATTCGAAAAATCCAGAGAATCCACAAAAAGAAGTTATAAATAAATCTGTAACTGAAGAGCCTCACAAAGAAATTTTGGAACAGAAACGGAAAAATCAAAAAACTGACCAGGGAAAAGATGAGAAAACAATGTATTTAAAAAGATTGTGTATAGTTAGTGCAAACTCCAAAAATAAAGTACTGCAAGTTGCTGAAAGAAACCTACCTAATACAAAAATCTGTCATTATCTGGTTCCTGGAGGTGGTATTGAACAGATTATGAATGGATTGGAGTCCAAATTAGAAGGTTTTAATAAAGAAGACTTTTGTTTTATTATCATAGGTGAAAATGATTTCTCGGAATCTAGAGACTACTTACTTACAGTAAAATTTATGAGGGACACGTTACTTCGTGTACAACATACTAACATTATTATATTCACGCCGACGTTTAAAAATTGCATGCATGCTCAAATATTTAATAAGAGAATAGAGACTTTTAACCACTTCCTGGACTTAGATAATTTAAAATACGAATATGCATATCTTTTGGACAGTAATTATAATTTGGAGTATTCTGAAAACATGTTTAATACTGTTGATGGGCGCATAAATAACCGTGCATTCTCAGTTATTTTTCATGATGCTATGGAGTTGATGAGAAACATTTTTAACTACTATGTAGAACATAGGGCACAGCCGGATACACCTGTAAGTCCTGTAAGTAATAAGCTTTTTCGTTAGCTCTTCTCAAAATATTTTTGTCTACAAAGGTATTAATTTATTTCATCTAAATATAAATGGGCTCTTAAATAAGTTGGATATTTTACTGGTGCATCTCAATGAGCTGGCGTTAAAACAAAAGCGTGTCGATGTCTTGTGTTTTACAGAGCACAACATGTTGTATACAGATATGGATCTACTTCATAATTTGTCTTCCTTTAGACTGGCTGCGTCATTCTGTAGAGCCAGTAGGAATGGAGGCGCCTGCATTCTTGTAAGCCCTTATCATAAATATCGGACGTTACGTGATGTAGCTGATCTATCCGTTTCTGGTGTAGTTGAATGCTGTGGAATAGAACTAATGGAACATAAAATATATATATTTTGTATGTACAGGATACCAATAAATAGAAATAAACGTCGAAATTTTGATATTTTTAAAAATATTTTGTATAATATATTATTGACTTATGGCTTAAAAACACATAAAATAATTATAGCTGGTGATTTTAACGTAGATATTCTACAAAAAACACAGTACACGACGGATTTTATGGATATACTTACTTCCTATAATCTAAAGCTGTATTTCAAGGAACCAACCCGATTGGATAGTGGTACATGTTTGGATAACGTGGCTTATAATATACGAGGTTGCAAGGGAGAACTGTTGGACTACGGTTTGTCTGATCATACTGCCCAACTAATAACATGCCCAACAAAGAAAACATGTTTACTGAAGCATTGGTTTAAGTCGAGTAGGGACTATTCCAGGGCTAACAGAGACAAGTTTATTGAATGTATGAGAGCGTTGAGTTTTCAAGAAGTATATAACGAAACGGATGGAGACAAAGCGTATGATCTCTTTTTAAATACCTTTGCAACGTTTTATGATTTGTGTTTTCCAACAGTACAGATAAAAATCACAAAAAATAAAAAACCGAAGTGGATTAGCTCAGGAATTAAACATTGCTGCCGTAAAAGAAGACTGCTATTGTGGAACTATCGTAGTGCTCCTTCAGAGCACAACAAATTACTCTTTAAAAAGTATTCAAAACAACTAAAATCAATTATTAGGTCTACCCAAAAGTTACAAAATAATAACTACATTAATAAAGCGGTTAACAAGTCTAAAGCTACCTGGCAAATAATAAATACTTCAAAAACTAATCAACCAAAGGAATATATAGATCGGATTGTGGTGAATGGTTCTGTTGTTGATGACGCTAAAGATATTAGTGAAGGCTTCAATACATTTTTTCCTAGCGCAGTGAGACCAAATTTAACGAGTGCTAATACTAATAGTGGTATGAATTTTAAACTAAACAATGGACAAGTTCGCTCGATATTCATGCTCCCTACAGTATCACATGACGTAATAACCGCTATTAAATCATTAAAAAATACACATAGCACTGGTAATGATGGTGTTGCGACTATGGTCATAAAAGATGTTGCAATCACAATTTCTCCCGTGTTAAGTCACATATTTAATTTATGCATAGAGCAAGGTGTCTTTCCTAAGGCACTAAAAGAGTCTATAATTATTCCATTTTATAAAAAGGGTCCAAGAACGGATATGAATTGCTATAGACCGTTGGCACTTATACCAGTTTTTGCAAAGATTTTTGAAAAGATTATATACAAGACAATATACACGTTTTTTGAAAAATATAATATTTTTACAACTGCACAGTATGGTTTTAGAAAAGGGAAGAATATTAATATGGCTATATATGAGTTTCTGAAAACAGTTACATTTAGTTTAGATAAGCGTTTGCCTGCCATAGCTTTGTTTATGGACATGACTAAAGCCTTTGACTGCGTTGATCACAAACAACTGTTAAGAAAACTAGATGCGTACGGAGTGAGGGGCAATGTGTATAAGTTAATTGAATCATATTTAACGGATCGCACGCATGTGACGCAAATAACTCGAATGTGCCCTAAGAGTAACTCTGAACTTAAGTACATCTCTAGCCCCATATCTTTGTCACGTGGAGTCCCGCAAGGTAGCGTTCTAGGTCCCTTGCTTTTCTTGATTTACGTAAATGACCTTCCTGCTGTTACAGATCATCACATGACCTTATTTGCCGATGACAGTACTGTACTATTTACTGGACATAATAGAGACGAATTAGAATCTGAAATTAACAATACTTTGACATGCATTATAGATTGGCTAAATGAAAATAATTTGAAGATCAATTTAGATAAGACAAAAATAATGAATTTTAGAATTAGACATAATAATATTAATACATTAAACATTAATCATTTAGGGACCACGATACATGAAGTCGATAGTACAAAATTTTTAGGACTACACATAGATAATAAGGTTAATTGGAGGGTACATACGGACTATGTAACCAAAAGGCTAAACCAAGCATCATACGCTTTGCGCAGGCTCAGTAAAATTACAGACCGAAATTGCGTCCTTACGGCATATTACGGCTGTGTTGACTCTATCCTGAGATATGGTGTAATTTTTTGGGGGAATTCTACAGATAAACTCATGGTTTTCAGATCCCAAAAGAAATGCATTAGGGCCATTTGTAATTTAAGAAAGACTGATTCATGCAAACCTTATTTTAAGAAATTAAATATTTTTACTCTGACATGTCTATATATTTATGAATGTTCTGTGTTTGCTAAATGTAACCTAGGATTATTTGACTTCCATACTAGATTAAGATTAAAGAATAGAATGAAATTAACAAATAATAACACCGCATTGTTGCATAAAAGTGCTTATTGTAGAATTCCACACATTTTCAATAAATTGCCAGAATCGTTGCGAGAGTGTGGCAATTTGAATATGTTTAAAAATAAACTTCGCAATATTTTAATTAATAAATCATATTATAGTCTTGACGAATATTTTAATGACATTATTATATAATTACTATTAGAATTGAATTGTTAATTACTAATATATTTTAATTTAATTTATTTTGTATGGAGATGTTTTTGGAATGGTTTATTTTAATTAAATTGTTATAAATATTGTATGCCCTTATGGCGGGACATAGTCGGATTTATGTACGCAAATAATTAATATTATGTTAAACATCATGTACAACCTATGATCCACAATAAATGTTATCTTATCTTATCTTATCTTACAGGTATACCATCAAAGCCTGATAGGCCTGAGCCCCATATACGAGGCCATACGAGGTGCGATCTCATCTGGGTTAAGCTGGGATCTTAAAGCATTCCATTCTGAGCCAGGAAGCTAGTTGGCAAACTGTCCTACGATAATAGCGCTGAAATCATTTGCTTTTTGTCAAGGTATGTCAGGCAAACTGTTCGTTCGTGGACCTAGTATAGAGGACCTATAACTATGAAAATTTGTTACATTTGGATTTAGGAAAATTAATTGTATTTTAAATAGAATAAATTATATTTTCCATTGCATCTTATAAAGAGGCAAATCCGAGTCGATAGATATAGTAATAAGGGAAGGCGTATGTCTCGTTCTTTCATGCCAGTCTAAAAAAAAATCTGCTTGTTTTCCAGCTGCAAGAACTCTGTCTTTGCCATAGTAATATATTAGGTCCATGGGTTTGTTCTTAAGTGAACGACAATTTACTGCCAGTGTCAAAGTAATGAAAGAGACAAGAAGACGGAAAGGAGTTATATGTAAAAGAGACGAAAAGTTGATAGAGTCTAAGATATAAATTATGGGTTTTGCTCTTGATTACAATCTAGCTTAAGGGCAAAAATGCGGTCAAAGATGTAGCGAGCTTACCCAGAAGAAGCCTATTCACTCAAACTTCAGACAGGCTTTTCCACTAACCAATGACGGTTAAATGGCGAGGGTCGTCATTTTATCCGCTCAGGTGGTGAAATTGTTTATAGACGCTATAGTTAATTAAATTCTAAAACTGGTCTAAATTTGCGTATACATTTTATTTACCTATTACCGAAGTTTCGACGCGGTTGCACGAACCGTTGTCACGGGAAGACTGTTGCTGTCTCAGTAAGCTGTCACCGGAGTCGGCTTTTGCTGTGTCGGAGTGTCGCTGTCATCGGGAATAGGTAAAAAAATATGTACACGCGAATTTAGACCCATTTTAGAATGTAATTATGTGTTCAAGTCGCGAAAGTTTAAAGTGTTATATGACGCTAATAGTTCTAAATTTCGCCACCTGAAGGATGAAGTGGTAAAGTACCATTACCATTCACCGACATTGAGACTCGATTTGTTAGTGAAATAGATGCACTGTCCTTCTGCCAAAATGTGGTATCAAGTTGTAACTATTCTACTTGTTCTAAATGGAAATAAGGGGTATTACTGTAAGCTTTCTTAAATTAATGTTTCAGTCGAAAAATCAAAATAAAACTCAAATATCTACAGGTTATTCTACCGTGCAATTACCGGTTCACACTACAATGAAGAAACAATTTATTAAATTTTATTTTCAAACTCTTTTTTATTTATTTCCAAGTAGGGTTGAAATTTTCCAGCTATTTCTAACATGCCGTCGCCACTCAGGAACCAATTTAATATCAATTTTCTCCACATTGAAGTTTTCTATATCATCTATTATTGAAGTTCTGTATTGACTTGTATTTTCCTTTCTGCTTTATCAAGTGTTTGGAGAACTTGAGTTAGCCTGGTGGCAGAGTTTTCAAACCGACAAACGGCTTTTGACTGTTAACGATTGTAGTTGTTGGAATCCATGACACCAAAACCTCTGCTACCTACTGTAGATTAATAAAATTGTAGTCTGTAATCCAATGTGGAGCTGTCACGTGAGTGACAGTAAATGTTTAATTAACTGATTAATGCGTTTATTTGCAATAAAAGTGCAAATCAACTTCAGCTGGAACTGACCCGACGGCTTAACGTGCTGAATACGGAAACGCTTGTGATGAATTGCGACTTTGGTTTCTCATCAGGGCGGCTATCCCATTATCCAAATGCCGTCTCATTTGAGGTGGAGTGATAAAGGTGACCACTATATCCGTTCAATTTAGAAATATCTAAATACTTTTGATGACAGCTCCGTTGCTAACTAATAGTTAGCAACTTAACGTACTTAAAGTTGGCAGTGGCGCTGCTCATCGGGGCGGTTTTTAGGGTTCCGTAGTAATCTACGAACCCTTATAGTTTCGCCATGTCCGTCTGTCCGTCTGTCCGCGGGTTTCCTAAGAAACCCTTGATACTACAGAGCTGAAACTTGGCATGATTATACATATAAATCACGCCGACAGAACTGTAGAGTAAAATCTTAGAAAAAAAAAATTTTTCGGGTGTCTCCCATAGACGTGAAAGGGCGATGAATTTTTTTTTTCTCGCTAATATTTTTGAGTGGGGTGTCATAGGATAGAATATTAAAAGATAGAAGGGGTTTACTAAGAACGTTTTTCGATTCAGCACTCCGTTTGCGAAATATAAATTTTTAAAGTGAAAATTTTTGTCAAACACAAGTGTCCCCCCCCCTCTACCTGCTAAACGGTTATTTCTAAAAATGTGGAAAAATTCACGTTGGTAGATTATATAACGACATTAAAAGAAAAACTATCACACATAAGTTGGCCCTTCAAGTTTGCGAGTAATAGTCGACCAAACGTTTTTGGGATTAATAAGAATATGTTTACAAGGTTCCACGCTAAAAGTGAGGGGAGGTCGAAAGCCAAACTGTAACATATTGACATTTTAGGTGTCGTTAAATACTTTTTTGGGGGTGTTAATTACGAAAATGACATCAAAATTATTTTAACAGTAGGTTGATATTATTTCTAACAGTAATATTGGCGTAAAAAAAACAAAAAAAATTTGCGCTCGCTTCGCTCGCGAATTTTATACTTACATTCGGTTGTATTTAGACCAAAACAAAAATTATTTCCGAAATTACAAACTCTTTAATAATACATTTATTTTTAGGGTTCCATAGTAATCTACGAACCCTTATAGTTTCGCCATATCCGTCTGTCCGCAGGTTTCCTAAGAAACCCTTGGTAGCACAGAGCTGAAATTTGGCAAGATCATACATATAAATTACTCCGACAGAACTGTAGATTTTTTTTTCGTGTTTCTCCCATAGATGTGAAAGGGTGATGATTTTTTTTTTCTCGCCAATATCATAAAATGGGGTGTCATAGGACAGCTTTTTAAAAGAAAGAAGGGGTTTACTACAAACGTTTTTCAATTCAGCGGTCTGTTTAGGAAACATTAATTTTTATAACTAAAAAAAATGTGGAATAATTCACGAAGGTAGCATTTACGACGAAGTGTACTGTGGTATGCAGACCTTCACAGAGGATCGGGCATAACGCAACTTCTTTCTCATTCGATCATTTCGAAGAAGATAATTCGAATATCAATTTCAAAGGTTTGAAATGGTATTCGATGTCAAGATTCGAAATGATTGAAGATCTGGTCTTGCGCCATTCATTATTCTTTGTTTGATCGTGGCGGATTGAATATTTGTTCTTTGCGGATTAATAATCTTAGCCCGCGATATATATGTATGCGATGATAGGCGTGCAATAGCACTTTTAAGCAGGTGTTTTAGTTTTTCAGCTGTGAATTTATTAACGAAGTAAAAGATTGTGATTACGAAGAAGCTGTTGTTAATTATAACTAAATAACACGAAGAAGCAAGCTGTTTTATTACTGCCCCCTAAAATACACCTTGCAGTACCCTAATCCAAAATGGTTGACATACAAGGATCCAAGCTAAAAGTGAGGCGAGCCGAAAGCCAAGCTGTAACATATTGACATTTCAGGTGTCGTTTAATAGGTTTTTGTGAGTGCTAATTACGAAAACAACATTAGAAATATACACCTGCTTAGCTTGATATTATTATATTATTCCTTACAATAAAATTGTCGCCAAAAAAAAATATATATATTAAAAATATATTAAAAAAATTCGCGCTCGCTTCGCTCGCGCATTAAACACTTCCGTTCTGTTATATTTAGGTCAAACTTTTTAATAGGTACATTTCTTTATATACTAAGAATAGTATTTGGGGATTTTAACATCAACTATGACAATATGCTTGTAGAATTAAGAAGCCAGCTGCATATTTGAACCATGCTGCTACGGAACCCTACAATGCGCGTGGCCCGACATGCTCTTGGCCGGTTTTTATTTTATTAATAAAGAGTTCGCTCTTGACCAAAATCTAGCCCAAGGGCGAAGATGTGGTCGAGGATGTAGCAGGCTCACCCAGAAGAAGCCTATTCACTCGCACTTTAAAGATATTTGGGTTGTATGAACTCGGAAATACAGACGCCGGCAGGGAATTCCACTCCCTGGCAGTGCGCAATATAAAAGATGAAGAATAGCGCTCAGTACGTATCCGAGGGATCTCGACAAGATAAGACCCCGCAGTGCGTCTGGACGTCCGATGGAAAAAAGGGGCAGGCGGATTGAGCTCATGTAGCCTCTGAGTACACTCTCCGAAGTACATCCTATAAAAAACTCATAGGCAAGCTACTTTGTGTCTATGAGCTAGGCTTTGACGAACAGACGAACAGGTTCCATGCTCCTATGTACGTTGTTTAACCTCACTAGTCAGTACTGATTGACGAGTGCCACACTAGGCTGCGAACTACTTGTATTTTGTAATTGCGCAACTTCGTAACGAGCGCAATCCGAGCTACAACTATGTAGTGGGGAATTATGTGTGTGGAGAATTTCATTACATTTATTGGTACGTCAGTCTAAGTCGACAGATTAGTCTTAGCGTGGATTTGGCAACGGTGTTTTCGGACTAATTACTGAATCGTGATAGGTTTTGTTTTTAACAAAACAAAGGTTTTGATAGTGTTGATAAGTAGTGATAGCCTAGTTGGTAATGAGCCAGACTTGTAATCCGAAGGTTACGGGTTCTAATCCTGGCGTGGGCCTGTACCACTAAATTCATCTTTTCGGATTTATGTACGGATTTCTAATTATCACTTGCCCCACTGTGACGGAAAACATCGTGATGAAACCCGACCGTCCAAGAAAATTCATTTTCGAAAGACGAGCGGTCCACCAACCCGCATTAGGCTAGCGTGGTAGACTATGGCCTAAATCGCCTTCGTGTTTCGAAGGGAGGCCCGTGCCCCTCGGTGGGGACGTATGTGGGCTGGTAAGAAGAAGATAGGTTTTGTTTTTAAACCCCTATAAAAACGGGGAGTGTTTGAAGTTTGACGTGTGTATCTATGTGTATGTTTTAGGCATCGTAGCTCGTAAACAAATAGTCCGATTTCAATGCGAATGTTTTTGTTTGAAAGCTGAATGTAATCGAGGTTTTTATCAACATTGGTTCATCCGTTTAAAAGTTATAAGAGATGAATGTAAGGGGAGACACCAAATTTTTTATTTTAGAGTTATATTGGTGGTATTGTAGATACTCTTTGGATATAGGACAGATGATTAATATGATTATAGTACTGAGTTTAAAAATTAAAATTAAAAAGTTATTTATTGTCAGAAAATAATTACAAATGAAAACTTAATAACTAATTTTAAAAATAATCATAAAAAAGTGTGACAAAAGGAAAATGGCTCAGCATGTGCAGTGATAGGCTGAAACCACGTTATAGCGCTGATTTTCAGCCATTTCCTATTCCCTTTAAGATGTTATGCAACTAGTATTGAGGGATTAAGGCTAATAAAATTTATAACGTTCTGAATGAAAAGACACATTAAATTCCGATCTCTATTTCTGCAGTAAATTATAGGTCAAAAATAGGCAGCTGGCCAGGTAGAAAATGAAAAAATATACAAATATTTAAGGCTTTAATTACGATATTTGGATATTTGTAACAACATATGTTTTCTTATGAGGACAAAAAATTATATTTTCACTACTCATGCTCGGAAAGTGCTTGTTATAGGCTGCACAAAATCGATTTTTGTGTTCGAGAGCACAAAACGATCTACTATAGGCTGCACAAAATCGCATTTTGTGCACTAGTGCACAAAGTGATCTACTCATAAATGGGTCTATAGTAAGGCATAAAAAACTCCATACAGCCAAAATAATCAGAAGTTTAAAGATAAAATTTGTTATTATATGTTGTTTTATTATTTCCTCGCAATCGAAGTGAAAAGCAGAGTTTATAACTCGTCCACAAAACCATTTTTAGGGTTCCGTAGTAATCTAGGAACCCTTATAGTTTCGCCATGTCCGTCTGTCCGTCTGTCCGTCTGTCCGTCTGTCCGTCTGTCCGCAGGTTTCCTAAGAAACCCTTGGTACTACAGAGCTGAAACTTGGCATGATTATACATATGAATCACGCCGACAGAACTGTAGAGTAAAATCTTAGAAAAAAAAATTTTTTCGGGTGTCTCCCATAGACGTGAAAGGGCGATGATTTTTTTTTTCTCGCCAATATTTTTGAGTGGGGTGTCATAGGATAGCATATTAAAAGATAGAAGGGGTTTACTAAGAACGTTTTTCGATTCAGCACTCCGTTTGCGAAATATAAATTTTTAAAGTGAAAATGTTTGTCAAACACAAGTGTCCCCCTCTACCTGCTAAACGGTTGTTTCTAAAAATGTGGAAAAATTCACGTTGGTAGATTATATAACGAAATTAAAAGGAAAACTATCACACATAACTTGGTCCTTCAAGTTTGCGAGTAATAGTCGACCAAGTGCCAAACACTGTTGGGATTAATAAGAATATATTTACTAATATAAGATCTTTGGTATTACAGAGCTGAAATTTGGCATGGTCATAAATATTGATTGCGCCGACAGATCTAAAATATAAAATTTTGGAAAAAACATTTTTTCGGGTGTTTCCCATACACGTGAAAGGGCGATAGATTTTTTTTTCTCGCCGATACCATCGAATTGAATGTCATAAGATAGATTTATAAAATATAGAAAGGGTTTACTAAGAACGTTTTTCGATTCAGCACTCCGTTTGAGAAAAAAATATTTTTAAAGTGAATTTTTTTGTTAAAAACAAGTTTCTGGGGGGACACTACCAGCTAAACAGTTGTTTCTAAAAATGTGAAAAAATTCACGGTTATAGAATATACAACGAAATTAAAAGAAAAACTATCACACATAAGTTGGCCCTTCAAGTTTGCGAGTAATAGTCGACCAAACGTTTTTGGGATTAATAAGAATATGTTTACAAGGTTCCACGCTAAAAGTGAGGGGAGGTCGAAAGCCAAACTGTAACATATTGACATTTTAGGTGACGTTAAATAGTTTTTTGGGGGTGTTAATTACGAAAATGACATCAAAATTATTTTAACAGCAGGTTGATATTATTTCTAACAGTAATATTGCCGTAAAAAAAAACAAAAAAAAAAATTCCATCCCATGTCTGTCTGTCCGCAGGTTTCCTAAGAAACCTTTGGTAGCACAGAGCTGAAATTTGGCATGGTCATACATATCTACTGATTGTGGTGACAAATCTAAAAAATAAAATGGTAGAAAAAAAATGTTTTCGTGTGTTTCCCATTAACGTGAATGGGCGATGGTTTTTAGGGTTCCGTAGTAATCTACGAACCCTTATAGTTTCGCCATGTCCGTCTGTCCGTCTGTCCGTCTGTCCGTCTGTCCGCGGGTTTCCTAAGAAACCCTTGGTACTACAGAGCTGAAACTTGGCATGATTATACATATGAATCACGCCGACAGAACTGTAGAGTAAAATCTTAGAAAAAAAATTTTTTTCGGGTGTCTCCCATAGACGTGAAAGGGCGATGAATTTTTTTTTCTCGCCAATATTTTTAAGTGGGGTGTCATAGGATAGCATATTAAAAGATAGAAGGGGTTTACTAAGAACGTTTTTCGATTCAGGACTCCGTTTGCGAAATATAAATTTTTAAAGTGAAAATGTTTGTCAAACACAAGTGTCCCCCCCTCTACCTGCTAAACGGTTGTTTCTAAAAATGTGGAAAAATTCACGTTGGTAGACTATATAACGAAATTAAAAGGAAAACTATCACACATAACTTGGTCCTTCAAGTTTGCGAGTAATAGTCGACCAAGTGCCAAACACTGTTGGGATTAATAAGAATATATTTACTAATATAAGATCTTTGGTACTACAGAGCTGAAATTTGGCATGGTCATAGATATTGATTGCGCCGACAGATCTAAAATATAAAATTTTGGAAAAAACATTTTTTCGGGTGTTTCCCATACACGTGAAAGGGCGATGGATTTTTTTTTCTCGCCGATACCATCGAATTGAATGTCATAAGATAGATTTTTAAAATATAGAAGGGGTTTACTAAGAACGTTTTTCGATTCAGCACCCCGTTTGAGAAAAAAATATTTTTAAAGTGAGTTTTTTTGTTAAAAACAAGTTTCCGGGGGGGACACTACCAGCTAAACAGTTGTTTCTAAAAATGTAAAAAAATTCACAGTTATAGAATATACAACGAAATTAAAAGAAAAACTATCACACATAAGTTGGCCCTTCAAGTTTGCGAGTAATAGTCGACCAAACGTTTTTGGGATTAATAAGAATATGTTTACAAGGTTCCACGCTAAAAGTGAGGGGAGGTCGAAAGCCAAACTGTAACATATTGACATTTTAGGTGTCGTTAAATAGTTTTTTGGGGGTGTTAATTACGAAAATGACATCAAAATTATTTTAACAGCAGGTTGATATTATTTCTAACAGTAATATTGCCGTAAAAAAAAAAACAACAAAAAAAATTCGCGCTCGCTTCGCTCGCGAATTTTTTACTTACATTTGGTTGCATTTAGACCAAAACAAAAATTATTTCCCAAATTACAATCTCTTTAATAATACATTTGTTTTTAGGGTTCCGTAGTAATCTACGAACCCTTATAGTTTCGCCATGTCTGTCTGTCCGCAGGTTTCCTAAGAAACCCTTGGTATCACAGAGCTGAAATTTGGCATGGTCATACATACCTATTGATTGTGGTGACAAATCTAAAAAATTAAATGGTAGAAAAAAAATGTTTTCGTGTGTTTCCCATTAACGTGAATGGGCGATGGTTTTTTTTCTAGCCGATATCATCGAGTGCGTTATCATAGGATAGCTTTTTAAAAGATAGAAGGGGTTTACTACAAACGTTTTTCGATTCAGCAATCCGTTTAGGAAACATTAATTTTTATAATGAAAAAAAATGTGGAATAATTCACGAGGGTAGCATTTACGACGAAGTGTACCCTAATCCAAAATGGTTGACATACAAGGTTCCACGCTAAAAGTGAGGCGAGCCGAAAGCCAAGCTGTAACATATTGACACTTCAGGTGTCGTTTAATAGGTTTTTGTGGGTGCTAATTACGAAAACGACATTAAAAATATACACCTGCTTAGCTTGATATTATTATATTATTCCTTACAATAAAATTGTCGCAAAAAAAAAAGTCGCGCTCGCTTCGCTCGCGCATTAAACTCTTCCATTCTGTTATATTTAGGCCAAACTTTTTAATACATTTGTTTATGATACTAAGTATAGTATTTGGGGATTTTAACATAAACTATGATAATATGCTTGTAGAATTAAGAAGCCAGCTGCATATTTGAACCATGCTGCTACGGAACCCTACAATGCGCGTGGCCCGACACGCTCTTGGCCAGGTTTTTATGCTCGACGTTACTATCAGCGCTCGCCCTTGACTCGGGCTGCTATATGTCTCGGATAAAAATGATTCGTTTTGTGCACTTGTTGTAAAATCTACTATTTTTTTAGAAATAATGAATTCGCTCTTGCCCACAATCTAGCTTAGCTACTACTCGTACGTCAATCGTTAAAATATGCTCTTGTATGAGCGAAGATGAACAATTAATTCATTATTTTCTTCTTTTAAAGGCAATCTCATTAAAAGGATGAAGTAACAATCTACTTAGCTAACAAACCAATAAAACCATTACATTAAGTTACAAGAAAATACAGTCGAAAAACACATTGAAGGGCACACAATATATTACTTTACAGTGATATCTCAGTGATTCTTATTTTCGGGCTGGCTTCATTAATCCCGTAGTTAATGGCCCGTGGCTTATGTGTTTATGTCAGTGATAGTATACATGAAACAAAGGTAGATAAGACGAAGGTACTTCAGCGTAGCTCTGAGGAAGCTAGTGACCGGGTTGAGGTGGAAAATACCAAGAAAAGTCAGTTAATTACTTTATGTGGTTTATTATTCAGAATCCTAACTTGCATGGCAGAAGCCACGGAAGGGAGTGTGTCAGTTATTTATAAAAGGCGCGAAATGACCCGAATCATTTGAAGTGAGAACCATTGGCTAAAGGCATTACAAAAAGATGGTAAACGTAGAGGTAATAGAACCTCTACAGTACCCACACAAAATACAGGGTGTAAGCTTAAAAATTACTTAAATGGTGAAAACTACTTATAACTACGATCGGCTACAAGTTTTTTGACCTTGAAAACAGTGAGTTTTCGTTATTCACCTACTTTAGTGCTATGTAATGTACCGCGTTAATATTTTTTTTTAATGCAAAATGGAGTGTATTCTTGTAATAAAATATCAAGGCAGAATTTATTAAAAAAACTAAACTAAAAAATGATTCAACTGGAAAATCATTCATAATGACAGTCTGAATTCAGAGTTTTAGTTTTTGTTAAGCTGTCCATGTACAGCTAGAAATTTACCAAGTAAATGTTTATCTTTGTGTATGTTCACAAGATTAGGAAAAACCTTATTTAAATTATTTTTGCTTACCATTCAGCAAAACTCCTGTGTTCCATTTACTGACTTTCACAGTAAGCTTGGAAAAAATTGATAAATGTCCAGCGTGGAAGTAAAATAAAAAATGCCTTCTAATATTATAAAAGCGAAAGTAACTATGCCTGTCTGTCAGTGTGTTACGATATCACGCCTAAACTACTGGACTGATTTTGATGATTTTAGATACAGAGACGGATGAGACCTTGGGAAAGAACATATAGGCTACATAATTTTATCCCACAGCTATTATGATATTATGATATTATCTAATATGATATTATGATATTATGTAGTCCACGCGGGCGGAAAGCTAGTAAAATGTACATTAAAATAAATGATTATCTACTGTTTTTGCATATAAATCCATTTGTTTACAGGTTAGTGAAAATCCTAGGGGATTTCTCTGGAGTCGAAAATTGATGGATCGGGAAAAAGATGATTCGCGCTCACAGTTTTATATTATGTCGCGAAAAATACACTTTCTCTTATATTAATAAAATAAGAGACTACAAGAAGCGGCAAAATGATCTTGACACTTGAGTGTCGTCTTCAATAATATTATAAAGAGGAAAGATTTGATTGTTTGTTTGCATTGAATAGGCTCCGAAAACACTGGACCGATTTGAAAAATTCTTTCACCATTAGAATGCTACATTATCCCTGAGTAACAAAGGCTAAAAAAAATTCCCGAATTCCCACGGGAGCGAAGTCCCGGGCGGAATACTAGTGTGATGTAAAGCGTCACTTAAGTTCATACAGGGCATTAATTCTGTTAGCTCGCGACCATCAACGAAATATTGAATCGGGGCATGACGTCGTAAAACAAGGCAGGGCATCTCACTAAGGTTTTCCCTTGTGTCGTAGATCCCTTGGAACGTATACAGGGACCGTCACAAACACGTCATGGGTCAGAACAAACATCTATTTTTTACTCAAATATCTGCCCAGACCTGGAATCGAACCCAGGACCGTCGATCAAGAGGCAGCGGCACTACCACGACCCAACCGGCTACTGGGCGAATGCTACACGCTCAATATTTATCACGATCTAAATCGTGTTTCGGAATGTTGTATCACGATCCAATTTGACATATCCTACACGTTCAATAAAATTTTACGATATTTACTGCGATCCATCAATACCTACTTGATACTACACGTTCAATAAATATCGCGATCCTGGATCGCGATCCACGGATCACGATAAATATTGAACGTGTAGCATTCGCCTGCAACCGACATTCGATCGATACTTGTCATGTAACCTGTCACTGTCAAGTGACAGCTGTTTAGTTTAAGAGAGAGATCATGGGGTAGAGTGTGTACAAACACCTTAGTGCTCCGAAATCGCCTGCTCTGACGTACTACAACTACAACCGAGGCTCTGACGTACTACAACACGTAAAGGTTTTTTCTACTTGATATTGGATACTTCTCCATTATATATTTAAATTTTGATTAAATACTCAAAAATTGGCAAAACTGCGACAGAGTAGACGATATTTTTCAAAGAATTAATTGAATTACTCATGGAGTGTGTTATAACATCTTAGTGCTCCAAAATCGTCATCTTCACCTGCTAGCGGTGCACCCTGCTGATCAACGGACGAAGCTCTGACGTATTACAACACGTAAAGGGTTTCTTTACTTGATAATGGAGACTTCGCCATTCTCAGATGAACTGACATCCGATGGTCCGATGTATCAGTTGCAGTCTTACAGAATACTAGCTGATACCCGCAACTTCGTTTGCGTGTTAATTTTTTTTTGTACAGAGTACACAGATTGAAAACATCTATCTTACGTGATTTAGATTTTTACATACAAAAGTTTTTTCCCGGTAACTCCCGTTCCCGTGGGAATTTTGCAATATCCTGTTGCAACTAAGCTTTAAGTTTACTAAGGTATCTGCATGCCAAATTTCAAGCGCCTAACTTAAGCGTTTTAGATTTTTCATACAAAAGGATTTTCCCGCTAATTCCCGTTCCCGTGGGAATTTCGGGAATTCCTTTCTTAGTGCACCTTTATGGTATCTAAGCTACGTCCCTTCAAAATTTCAAGTGCCTACGTTTAGCCGTTTAGGCTGTGCGTTGATATGTCAGTCAGTCAGTCAGTTTCTCCTTTTATATATTTAGATACAGGGTGTGAAGAACAAATCTTAGCATATATTTTAGTGGTGGAATCTACCAATTTATCTGAATTCTCTAGTCATAACTATAATCGGCTACAAGTATTTTTCTTTCCTCGAAACGTAAAGTTACCGAGTTTTCGTTATTTACATATGCTGTGGCATGCAATGTACTGCGAAACCGCAGGACCCCCGCGCCGCCACGCTAGCTATTACAGTATGTGATGTCGGTACATTGCTGGTTTTCGTGTTCTACACTGTTATTATCGTTATTTTTTGCAAATCGGAGTGAATTCGAATAAATAATTTAACTTGAAGCAGTAAGTTTTCCTTAGGAAAATTCCACTGGAAAATAATTTAGAATGATAAATGTGTCTTCAGGGATTCAGTTTTTGCTAAGCTTTCCCTTAATAGGGCATGCTTAGAATAAACGTACAGTTTATTAAATATTCTAAGCTGCCCTGTGTTGTGGTGTAGTGGCGGTCAGACTTTTAGAGGGCAAAATTAAATCCTTTCAACACTCCCAAAATATACACATCAACACGGTCTAGGGATATTGCACGATTTTTCATACAAAAGAGGTCTGTTTGAGAAGCTACAAAAGCATACTCGAGATACATGGAGCGCTATAATTTTTAGACGAGCAAGTGCTAAACCTGAATTTTCAATTCTAGTCAATAAATTTTGTTTTACTTGAAATTTGTAAAAACGTGATGAAAATAAAAAAAAAATTGCGCAAATTCGACAATTTTCATACAAAAAGCAGCCAAAAAGTGCATTTTCATTTTTGTTTCATTTTTGTTGTCTACTGTCCAAACTTGTCCCACGCACTACCGTGCACCCGTTCCTCGAAAGTTTCGCACTAAACTGGGAGATAAACGGGGTCCATTTATTGTCTGAAAAGAACAATAGGTGCAAATAAACGTTGAAATCTCGTCGCCAGCTAAAAGCCGGGATTGCTGTGATGTTTATCTTTTTTTTCTACGCAAATCCTCTTTTTATTTTCCTTTCTTATTCTTGCGAAGGGTTAAGAGTAGATTCGATTATGGGATCTTTATGTAAGGAAGATATTGACAGATAAAGGAATGGTAGTTTAATATTGCATACGGCTTTTCACGATTAACTTTGATCCCGTGGGAAAATGAATGAAAATGTTACTTATATTATAATACACATCAACACTGTCTAGGGATTTAGCAGGATTTTCATAAAAAAGAGGTCTGTTTGAGAAGCTATAAAAGTTTACTAGAGACACATGGAGGGATAAAATTTTCGAATGAGCACTTTAGCTCAGCTAAAGCTAAAGCTCGGTTTTCAATTGTAATCAATGAATTTTGTTTTGTTTGAAATTTGTAAAAACGTGATTAAAAGAATAAATGGCATCTCAATGGCGGTTGAATGACAATGGTGACAATTTTATGCGTTTAGATGGCAAAGCTCAGAACTATCGAATGATGACAATCGTGCCGATTAAGTGCTATTGCCAACTGTACGTTAAGTGGCTAAGTGATTAAGTTGTATAATAAACATTCAGCAGTTCGAGTACGATGGTGATAGCGCGCGGAATTTGCCGCGGTCCTATGTTAAAATGTCAACATTGACAACGCCAGAGGGCGAGCAAGCCTTTGCGTGGGGCCCTCGCGCAATCAAAGTGAAGTTTCAGCGTCAGCCAAATGGCGCGCCGCGCGAGTTTGTCGCGCATCGTGCTCGAGCTGCAGATGGCAATGGCGCCCCAGTCAAGATAGTACATCAAACCTATGAAGTTTAGGTACAGTCAACAGCACATCAGGTTACCACAAACTGTCGAATTTCTCAAATGGATAGTAAACTCTAATGCTTGGAGATAAAATTGAAAATCGATTGAAGAAATTTGACAGTTTTGGATAGCATGGTGTGCCGTTGTCCCTGTACATTGGATTAGAACTATATGGCCCCTTTATAATTTCTCCGCCATTAAGACACCATGGTTAGTGTAATAGCTATATCAGTTAAGTTTTATAAAATTCTGTTAAGTAGTAGAATTAGGTTAAGCAACATTTCTGAAACAAATGTTAGTCATGTGGCCCTAATGCCTGATTAGAAGAATACGATAAAGCAGGAGCTTGTATGTGTCTCCGGAAAATGGTAAAAACCGTAATAATACAATTTTACTAGTGAAATTATAATCTCCCAAAATATTAAAATTTGCATCGTAAATTAAAAATTTACGAAATTTTAAGAGCTGCCTGGATGAAATTTAGATATGTTAAGTTAGGTTAGACTTTTAGGTACGGTTAGGTTTGGTTAGGTTGAATAAATATTTAAAAAAAGTCCGTCAATGTGAAAAAAACTGGGCAGTTGTCAAAGTACCGAGAGTTTACAATCTTACTTAGTCAAAATACAACATTACGGGTTTGAAAATATTATTTTTCTTTCCCTAAAAAATATTTTTTTAAATATTATTGTGACATACATATATACCGAAAATACCGTGCACCCAGAGACCATAAAGAAAGAAAATCTTATTTCTAGCTCCACATAAATCATTGTTCGCTCAAAATGTAGATAGCTCAATCTGTAAATTGAACGGAGACTGAATGGACGACTCAGCAAAAATGAGTCGAGAGTGAAGCGGCGCCTAAACTAATCCTTGAAAGAGCTTTCTATGAATAATATTGAATAGGGTTCAACATAGAATCGCGGGTTACGAAAGATTCGTGTCTTTTTAAAATCTTTTTATTTAGACGGATTTTTTGGAATACATACGGGACTTTGTTCATATCATTCGTTCTCTAATCTTCTTCGTTTTTATACAACTTTTTTCATAATCCTTACTAATACGCGAATCTCGTAGCTGATTCTCTGGATTAACACAATATGCTCCTTAATTCCCGGATGGAAAGCTAGTACTTAATAAGAAAAAAATAAAATAACATTCAATAGTGAAATAGCCCAACTCTAGAAATCAGTTGCCTGGTTTGGCATTTTTCAAAATGATAATTTCATCTAATTAACGTGACACGCTTAACATTTTGAAATAGAGCTGCGCATTAATTCAAATTTCATTAATTTTAGATTTTCTTTTTGTTGGGTGTTTATGAAACACGCTGTTTAACCTGTAGCGACCCAATGGGCCTTTTTATAATACGAAAACGGACGGAAAAATTGTATTACCATTGCCTCCTATGCACTAGTGATATTAGAAGCTGAGATTATTGGGGGCCATTGCAATACCATTGTAACCATTGTTTACCATTGTAATTCAAATTTCGAAGTGCTGTGCCGTGCCGTTCGAATTATAATAAAACCGGTCAAGTGCGAGTCGGACTCTATAAAAACCACGTTTTTTGTATGGGAGCCTCCTTAAATATTTATTCATTCTGATTTTTAGTATTTGTTGTTTTAAGGAACATAGAAATACATCATCTGCGAAAATGTCAACTGTCTTAACTATCACGGTTCATGAGATATAGCCTTGTGACAGACAGACGGATGGACGGACAGACAGACGGACAGCGGAACCTTAGTAATAGGATCCCGTTTTTTCCCTTAGGGTACGGAACCCCAAAAAGGCCCAATACTGAGGGTACAGGTCCGTATTGCACTCCATATTCTTTGGTCTTGAGCTTAACACATCCAGGTTTTTACAGCAATCTTGGCAAAATCTTCAGCCTATCAACATCGGTTGTCTACTTTTGTATTCAGTGCGGCGTTTCCAGTCAATCTGACATGCCTGACTTTCATAAGCAATAATTTTCCACGTTAAAAACGTGTGTGTCACCGACTTTAATCCCAACATCAGTTAGCACAAAGTTGATATCTGCATAGTATTTTTTGCGGACTACAATGCCTATTAGCAGATAACCACAAACGAAAATGTCATTCATTTATTTAAATGAAGTTCTGGTTTGTAGTATTTTTTTGCTTTTGTTGATTTTTTTTTAAAGCGCCAAGTCATTTTCAATAAAATTTATATGGGACCTCTTCAGGAGTATACTCTTTCGAACAAAAAAATAATTTTGAAAAACTCCTTTTTCAAGTCGGTTGAAAATTAAGAATATGAATCAGCCCAATAAACTGAACCAGTTTCCCGTAACAAAAGGGTTGTTTTTTTATGAATTTTAAAAGGGTTCCTTACGGAAAGTTGCTCAGTTTCAGTTAATGTTCTAAAGTTTTTTAAGCTAATTCTAAAGTTACGCCATAAAAGATTGTATTAAGTATTCGTGTGCTTCCACATCAATGCAAATTTTTCATCAATTTTATAAACTTCATTATCATTCAGCAGAATAATCATCATAAATAAATACTAAAGTACCGTAGCAAAAACAGTGTAAAGGACAGCTTAGCAAATAATGAAATTGTGAATTCTTCTCATAAATGTGTTCAGTTACAATCATGTTTTTCCCAGAAACGTCAAATTTTCGTTATTTAACTACTTTAGTGCTAATAGACTAAGATCCCAGGGCCGACAGACCTTACTTATTTTCTCATTAACCAAAAGTGTGGGAAAGAGTAGTGCTAATATGTACTATTGATATATGAATACCTGCTAGCCTGGCCCGACGGCCAATTTATAGCTACCAGGTTCTGAAGGTACTTCCAAAAATTGCTCACTTGTCTTGAAGTCTGGGTGATATAAAAAGTATTTTTATAGTTCCCTGAGCATCGTATAAAAAAATCACGGCTCAAGCTTGTAGGTGCAATCGCATAATTTACGTGCGAACTGTAAAGCGTCTGGTAGAAATTACAGCCGACGGATTGTGTCTGGCGGTGTTGATCATTAATTTTTATATTTAATCTATTATATTCTATAAGACATCAGCACCAACACTTCAAGACAAGTGAGTAATCTTTGGCAGTACCTTCAGAACCTGGTAGCTAAAAACTGGCCATCAGCCCAGGTTAGCAGGTATTCATATGTTAATATAGTACGTACTAGTACTCCTCTTCCCACACTTTTGGTAACTGAGAAAATAAGTAAGGTCTGGCGGCCCTGGGATCTCAGTCTATAAGCAATGTATAGCAAAAGCGCTCTATACCGCGGCGCCGTAATCAGATATTCAGAATGCGATTTACATTGCTGTTTTCTTGTTTCAAGCATTATTGTTTTTATTAGAAAATGGAGTGTTATAGATCATATGGAATAAATGATTTGGTTAAAGCAGAAAATATTTAAAAAACATGAAATAATTTGAAAAATTTCCGGAGGAAGATTCCACTGGAAAATCGTTCGGAATGATGGTCTGAATTTAGGGTTTTAGTTTTTGATAAGCTGTTCCTTATACCATATATAAAGCAATGATATATTTTTATTCTAGCGCTTGAATTATAGGGCGAAATAAGGCTAAAAGGATTGCCGTTTGTTACAAAACGTGCTGTATAAACATGAACGCTGTGATTCATCTCTTACGTCGACAAAGAAAACCTTTTATCATCCTCGAAAATGTTATTTATACTGTTCGTATGAGCGTGTGGTCTTAAGCTAGCGAGGAGTAACAAGTTTGAAAAAGTGGGGGGTAACCCAGGCCCCCCATCGCGGTAATTGTTACGATTCTATCAAAGTAAAAAACTAAACTATTCTTGTCAAAATTTTCATTTTTGTTACACGTTTTGGTTCAATTTTGTTATCTTCATAACAAAAAAATAATACTTGATATAAAAAAGAACATTTCAATAGGATCGTATCTGACAAAATAACAAAATTATAGTAACAGTGATAAACACGGAATAGGATGTTGACTAATTTTTTTAAATTGTTTATCTTAAAAAGGATCTGAATCCGAAACCCAAAACCGAAATAATTTTTGAAAACTATTGAGAAATAAAAAAGTTACAAGCTATTAAATTTCAATAGAGGGGGAAACTGTCAAACAACAAAAAAGAGATACACTTACTGGCACGTGACGTCACCGCCATTTGTTTGCGTAGGTAAAAACGAGATAGCTAGTTCTCCCCACAAAACGAGATAGCTAGTCCAAACGATGATATAATGCTAATAACTTGTTCATTTGTAAACAAATTTTAATGCTGTTTTCGGATGTTAATATATTTCGAGCATTATACAATCTAAATATATAAAAGGAGAAACTGACTGACTGACTGACTGACATATCAACACACAGCCTAAACGGCTAAACGGAGGCACTTGCAATTTGGAAGGGACGAAGCTTAGGTACCGTAGAGGTGCACTAAGAAAGGAATTCCCGAAATTCCCACGGGAACGGGAATTAGCGGGAAAATCCTTTTGTATGAAAAATCTAAACCGCTTAAGTTAGACGCTTGAAATTTGGCATGCAGGTACCTTAGTAAACTTAAAGCTTAGTTGCAACAGGATATTGCAAAATTCCCATGGGACCGGGAGTTAGCGGGAAAAAACTTTTGTATGTGTACTCTGTACAAAAAAAAATTAAAATCAAACACTGTCAACATCCCTATTGTGGAATCGATTCTGAAAATTCTTTTACAAATAAGAAGTTACATTATCTAATTAAGTTGAGTTGAGTTAAGAGATTTTTAGGGATAAGAGTTGTGACCCCCACTCCGGGTCATACTTGGTGCAAAGGTTATCCATTGTCATTCAATGTGGTAACACCGCAAGTGTTAAGGGCACCTTTCCACCACTATGACAAGGGGCGGTTTATTTGACTATTTTAACTAATTTAAGTATCAATTTAATATGAGATTTTTGACATTTAATAAAAAAAAATTGACCCCCGTTCAATAAAATCTCGATTTTCCTAATTTGGGTGCAAGCTATACAACGTGTAACAAAAAAGCCGAAAGCAGCGTAGTTAGTATTAATTAATTTATACACGAAGTTTGATTTCTAAACACAGTATTTTAATTTGCCATACAAAAATAAAAATGTGTTTTTCAGTTTTCGTTTGGGAAAACCCTGAAAATCTATTACACAGTACGTTATACTTGAAAATGACGTACGCAAAATAGGCATAAGAATTTATTTACTCAGTGAGAATAATTATGATATTAAAGTAATATGCACTATTGCACTTCCCACCTTGCGTATTTTTAGGCTTCCTTCGTGAATTTGGCGAATTCTTGGTCAAACTCAGCATCATTTTCCAAGGCACTTTTATGAAACTGCCAGTAGTAAGGAAACGGCGTATCAACGTTGAAAAACAAAGGCAGGTGACGATTTGCTTTGGATTAGCTTCTGGTCTGATAAAGCGGTCTCATAAGCGGAAAGCTTCAGAAAAGTTCTTTTCATACAAAATTCCGCGTTGGAATATTAACACAATTATTTTATCATGGAGTCATTTTATTACTTGGTAGAAAAACAAATACTTACGTATGAAAAACTAGCTGTTGCCCGCAACTTCGTTTGCGTGTTAATTTTTTATTTTGAACAGATTACACTTTATTGTCATTCCATTAATGGACCTTCATTTAGTTTATTAAATATTGATTTAGTTTAAGATTTAGATTTTTACATACAAAAGTTTTTTTCCCGCTAACTCCCGTTCCCGTGGGAATTTTGCAATATCCTGTTGCAACTAAGCTTTAAGTTTACTAAGGTACCTGCATGCCAAATTTCAAGCGTCTAACTTAAGCGGTTTAGATTTTCATACAAAAAGATTTTCCCGCTAATTACCGTTCCCGTGGGAATTTCGGGAATTCCTTACTTAGTGCACCTCTACAGTACCTAAGCTACGTCCCTTCCAAATTTCAAGTGCCTACGTTTAGCCGTTTAGGCTGTGCGTTGATATGTCAGTCAGTCAGTCAGTTTCTCCTTTTATATATTTAGATATTTAAAAAAATGTAACAAAAAGGCTATTCTTAAAAGTGAATAGTCATAATACTGTATTATCAAATCAAATCAAATCAAATATACTTTATTGTACACACAAACAGAAAAATAACTAAAAATAACAATAAATTTACATAAACCCAAGGCATATACAATAAGGCGGCCTTATCGCTCTAAGCGATTTCTTCCTTATTCTATTATTTAAATGTACACTTGAAATTATGTATTTTTTAGTTTACTTTATCCTAACTTGACCCTCTAGCCCACATTTTAAGCGATATTTCTTGTGTTAAGAATTTT
Organism: Aproaerema taeniolella; assembly: GCA_949987775.1. NCBI lineage: Eukaryota > Metazoa > Arthropoda > Insecta > Lepidoptera > Gelechiidae > Aproaerema > Aproaerema taeniolella. The sequence goes on along the minus strand of OX465268.1, from coordinate 9,944,474 downwards.
ATTTTATTTATTATATTTTATTATATTTGGGGAGCTTACAGCAACGTTTACAACACAGAAACTTAATTAAATAACTAAGAGCTAATAACAAGAATATTTCTTCCAGTTTGTTTTGATCCTATCTAACATCGATTTCTAGGTTAAGTTTACGTAATAGAGGGTTAGCACTCACTTACTTTAGAGAAATTTCCTTACACAAGGAATCTCGCACCAGCTGCATTATTCAATTCTAAGACTCCATAGAATGATTACATACCATGGCCCCTATTCACTGGCCTCCGCTTCTAAGGAGGTTTTTGTTACACGTTGTATAAATGCACACAAAATCCCGGGTAAAACCTAGTATTACGTACTCGATGACGTCACCAGTTTCGTGTACGCCTATACGCCCTCTTCTGACCTTTCCACTTACATTCATATTAAAGTATAAATAAATCTAGCAAAATAGATATTAAATAACAGTTACTCTCTGTTTTATTCTTATATTATTTTCTGCCACTTCGTAATATCTACATTAGGTAGTACTTTTTACTTTATTTTTAGACATTGTCTAAGTTTGAGTTTCATTTCTTGTGGGCCCTAAATGTCAAGGCTTATACAACTTTTTTTTTAATTTTAGAGTTTTCATACATTTAGTTGGCATTATAAACTGATAACATCCAGCGTCCTCATCGTGTAAGTATAATCAAGTAGGTATGTGGCAAACTTGACCTTAGTGTCAGAGTTTTCAAACCGCCAAAGTGGCCTCTAACTTGCTTTAACGACTGTGGTCAATCGGCGACAGTCAGGACTGCTGACTTAAGGCGATTAGAGTCGTCAATGACCTTGACGTTTGAGCCCTCTGCCCCGCGCGCCACAACCCGCACCCCGCAAGAAAACACCGGTCAAAGAATACACAGGCGTAGAATGCACAGAAGCGCACTCCATACATTACTGCCTATCACTTGAGTTTGTATTGATGAATCTAACTAGGTACTTCTAATAACAAAAGATGTCGGTGTATGTAAGTAATTATACTTAATCTAAGTTGAATTATTTTGATTGCCGCAATCGACGTAATGCTATTATTCGACAATTCTGGCATTCTCACCGGTCGCATATATACAGGGTGGAATTTTTTAACGTCTCCTGGAGGGAAAGTACTCTAAATAAATATAATAAATATATATAAATCTTAATAAATATATATTTGTGATATATTTTTAGTGCATAAATAGTCAACTTATTTATAATTATTATTTAATTAATATTTGCGCTTTCCCGCATTTCAATCTATAACTCCTATACCATAAGGTTGCCTGGAAGAAATTGCTGTTAAGCAATAAGGCCGCCTATTTGTATACATTATTTCAAATTCGCTGTATAAACATATTCTGTAATCCTATGTGTGCAATAAAGAATATTGTATTGTATTGTGTATTGTAAATACTGTAGATAGAAAATTTTACTCAAAGGAAACATTCCTTTATTTTTAATAATAGAGCGGGACCCAAGGAGAATAAAGTTCATTTCCGTGGGACTTACCTCCGCCATACGAACTACTGGTAAGTACTTATTCGGCATATTTTCCTGAACACAAAAAGTGCGGTAGTCACTTTCTAAGAGTATGGAGGGGGTAGCTATGACGTGACGTATTTTATTTACGCTATATTTAGATAACTACTGGACAGATTTACTTAAATAGGGTCTCAAATGAAAGATAATTTAATGAACATTGTTTTATTCTAAAGATTCATTAGTGTAAACCTAGTAACAAAATAAATATTTTCAAAAAACGACATTATGTAAAATTAAACTTTTTTTACTGTGTGAAAAGAACAGAAACCGTTAGGATTACGGTAATTTAGCTCATTATACAAAAATAGCTACACTTATCAGCATTCTAATGAACCTAAAAACGTTTAAGTCGAGTGTAAGGTTTCGTTACATATTTTGGCAATTTTTGCACTTTTTAAAAATATTTTTGAGTGTTTAACTTGAATTGAATAGTTCGGTGAATGACTTTTTCCGGTACAACTACTGACAGACAAAACAGTAGCAAAGTTTAGTGGCTAACTTGATGCGAAATTCAAAAAGGGAAGGGGAGTTTGGCTGACGGGGACATTCGTTGCCTGGCAGTTGAGGAGAGTAGTCGTGTCCTTAGAAAATGTAGTTTACGGAAGTGTCCGTTAAAATAGTGAGATCTAAAATATAATTAAATTGTACATTACCATGAAGTGGAAATATACGTTTAAAGAGGACTGGTGTTTCCTTTGGATTGATGCACGTTTTACACCTCAGAAGTGGGATGGACAACGCATAAACGCGTAAGTAACACGCCTTAATTGTTTTAAAGGAAACCCTTTTGATGTAGATATTTCATGATTAATTAGATACAACGGCAATAACCGATCTATCATAAAAGGGAATCGTTATAAAGGTAGATGGTTAACTATTTTTAGTTATTTTTAAAATTATATATTTTGGCACAGCTAATTTTTACAGCTATTATGTGCAATTGGTAGAATAGTCCTTCTTTTACATAGAATGACGTCATCGATGTCGTAAGATACCGACTCGGTACCTGGGAATTTATTTATACACATAATAATTGTGAGTGCTTTGAATTTTTCTCTCTACCTACATTCAAGCTATGATCAAAAACAAAACTGTAACCGACGGAATCAAATACGGTGGCACCGGATTACTCGAACTCTGTGTAGGGGTTTCTTAAAGGGGGTTGGAAATTTGATTATTTTTGCGCTAGGAGTAGCCGTTTTGAAGATATGACTACTTTTATGAATTCCTTATATATTTTGATTGTTTTTTTTTCTTTTTTATTTAGTTATATCTAGATAATACCACAAACAACATAACAAAATATTCCCTGCGATTGGATATGTATCTATTATCTTATTTTATTATTTAATGAAACTATGTATTTAACAAATCAATCAGGGTCAAAAACATTTGATTCGTGTAATGTAACTTTAACCATAGCATGTCATATTACATAATCTAGTTATCTAGTTATCTGAAAAGGAGATGCTTAAAACAATTGCATTAGAATTTTCAACTATGTCTGTTTAATGTGCAATCATTCTCCAAGAACAGGCAAAAAATTAAACTTAGAGGATACCAAACTAGTAGCTGTTACGTAGCAACAACATAAAGGCAACAGTTACTCAAGAGTCTGTTTCGATTCATGTATGATTTATTAAAATGGGCCAAAGATTCAAATAAAAAAAGCTTTATTAATGCTTTTAAACTAGCAAAATTTAGGGCTCCTCATGAAGCTCAAGAACTTTTTTATAGGAACCCATATCAAACATCAACTATTTTTTTTAGTTTTAAAAGGCGATAGCAGCGCAATTTCGCAGCTATTGGTACTAACAGTGTCATAGGCCTGACCAAACGATTTCAAATGAATGAAGCGACAAGTGCCAAAGTTCACGTCGCAGCACGGTGCAGGGATTCCTCCGAATGAATCTCAGTGTTGCCGATGTAAAAAAATATAATGGCGGCTGTACGCCAGCGACCTGCCTCTGCCTCGAGTGCGTACGTTTACACTCTCATACCCATCAGTACAGACCAGTACCATTGAGTCCTTTGTTTTAAAATATAACGCAAGTACGTGCAAGTATGAAGAGTTTTATTTCGATACGATACGAAGCGTTATTTTGGTTACGAGAATTTTTGAAAATAGTTCGTAACAAAATGAAGAAAATTTTTGACAAAAAAAGCCTGTTAATAAAAATTATGCCTGTTCATAATACTTTTTCATTTTGCTGTGATTCTACCCGTTTTGTCACGTTATTTTCAAGATTATTCGTACCAAATCTAAGTACCGTAGTCAGTTCGGCGCTACCCACGCTCACTTAGACGACTGCAGTTCCGTTGTTTATAGCTCGACTTAAACGTTTTTAGGTTCATTAGAATGCTGATAAGTGTAGCATTTTTTTTTATAATGAGCTAAATTACCGTAATCCTAACGGTTTCTGTTCTTTTCACACAGTAAAAAAAGTTTAATTTTACATAATGTCGTTTTTTGAAAATATTTATTTTGTTACTAGGTTTACACTAATGAATCTTTGGAATAAAACAATGTTCATTAAATTATCTTTCATTTGAGACCCTATTTAAGTAAATCTGTCCAGTAGTTATCTAAATATAGCGTAAATAAAATACGTCACGTCATAGCTACCCCCTCCATACCCTTAGAAAGTGACTACCGCACTTTTTGTGTTCAGGAAAATATGCCGAATAAGTACATACCAGTAGTTCGTATGGCGGAGGTAAGTCCCACGAAAATCGTTATTTGAAGACTTTTTTACGAATAGGTCCCGCTCTATAAGAAACAAAACAGCATTCAAGGATTTTCGAAATTTCGCTTGCCACACCCGGGAATCGAACCGGCTTAAATTAAAAAAAATAACACCCTGCACTTTTATGGTATCGATCGATAGGGTCAATCGTAAAGATCAAATGTCTCTAACAAACATGGTAAATTAGATGAAAAGAGAACCATTAAACTACATAAAACCTAACGATGGGACCCTTAAGTAAAAGTGCTTTAACACGTCCCATCAAATTTGTAAGCTTAGATTTAATGGTCTTCCTTTCACTTAATTTACTATGTTTGTTAGGGAGATTTATCCTTACGATTGACCCTATCGATTAATACTATTAAAGTACAGGGTGCTTTTTTTGGATTTTAGCTGGTTCGATTCCGGGTGTGGCAAGCGAATTTTCGAAAATTGTTCAGTGTCATGGGCTGATTCACCACCTGAGAGGATAAGATCGAATTACTTAACACCCTATACATATTATATATATTCAATCATATAGATTTAGATCCGCATAAGTACTTAATACAATTAAATTTCGTCAAACGTCTATAAGCGCAAAATAATCAAATATTACGACTAGATTACAAACTTATAATAGTAGGTACAATTAGCGTCCACGCGCGAGCTATACCGTAACACAATAATATCGTCTGACTGCACTACTCTCTAAGCACACTAATACATAAATATACTGTGTCAACGCACACAGGCAAACAGAAAATACGCTTTATCGCTCGTAAAAGTTTGGATACGAGTGACACAGCCGTCCCGTCGGAATGCCAGCGGAGGACTGCCGCCCGCGCCCGCGCAGACCACCCTCTGCAACTAAACGTTCGGATTTCCATTTTTCGTAACTTTTGAATGAAAATATTGTTCGATTTACAAAATTTAAACGTTGTGTCTCAAGAAAAAGGGATTCTTAATTAATTAGTATAAGAATATTTCCATATATCATAGCCGTTTAGGAGCAGTAAGGAATTTAAGTCAAAAATCGATGTCTCGTGGCATTTTTTTTTAAATACAATACAAAGACGTAAAAAAAAATACTGACGTTCCACATGTAGTCCTTGAACAGATGTTTCACATATTTTTTTTTCAACTTTCCCTGGCCAGTCATAAATGAGAAGTAAGCTTTACAAAATGCTCAATATTCGGAAATTGAGGGATCTAATCGCCTTAACGTGGGTACGTGGGTAAGCATGGAAACGCTCGTGATAAATTGCAACTTTGGTCACCCATCACGTTCCCTGACTCTGCGAAAGTTGGTTGACTTCACTGATCGGTTCAGAACAGCAATTACCACTTCGTTGCGAACGCCTAATACAGGAAGAAAACATTTTCAGCTTAGCTTCGTTCGTTCAGCCTATAGAAAAGCTTGAAATATGTAAGCTATTTTTCTTGGCTTGTTGTTTATTACTCTTTTCCATACAAAAGCCTTCGTAAAGTGCCTTCAAGGTGACATTTTGCGGTATCGATACAAATAAATAAGTAATTTAAGGTTTTCACGCCACTTCCTTTCGTCACGCGAGTTTTTGAGGTTATTTTTGGGGTTCTTTCGGCAGTATCACTAAAATTTTAACAAACTTGTCGTCTATACAAACAAAATATAATAGAAAAGTTTGTTTCAGCTATACTGTTCCCAGTGATAACTCTTTTAAAAATGTTGTTTCACCCCCGACATTTGATTGCTTATTACTTTTAAACCGCTGAACCAATTTTGTTCAAATATAGCTAAGAACCATCTGGATTACGTCAGCTTTCAAAATAAAGTTTTGACTATGAAGCACAAGTTTATTTCTTTGTTTTAAAATTCAAACCCTACGGAACCCAAAACTTTAAGGTTCAGTTTTAACAAGGAACTAAACTGAAATGCCCTAAAATAAGTATAAAACCAATTTTTTCGGCGTTGTTTGCGTGTTTTGTTGGCGTACTCCAATAAATTATATGGCGTGTGTAGATAACTAAAGCTATTGAAATTCATACTTTCCTATATCTTAATGTAGCTATTCTTCATGCAAAAATGTACGCTCTACATTTTTTAGGAGGCCTAGACAAAGGCACATTGGGCCTTTTATAATTCGAAAACGGCACGGCAAAATTGTGTTTTGCCTCCTATGTACAGGGCTTTAGGTAAATCACTTTTAACCTCTTGGGTGGTAAAGCAGTCCATGAAACTAAACAACTTTCCCAAGTAACAAAGGTCGAACTATGAAAAAAAATTTTGACTTCCCATACAAAATGCGCTATCAGCTGACGCGGTTTGTATGGGAACTAAAAAAAAAATTTTCGTATTCCGACCTTTGTTCCTTGGGAAAGTTGTTTAGTTTCATGGACTGATTTACCACCCGAGAGGTTGAAAGTGATTTACCTAAAGCCCTGGGTACCTACCACGATCGTTTAAAAGCATTTCTGTTTAGGATTCAACTTAGAACTGCTTCACAATAATTGTAATGTTTTTTTAAATAGTACCATGATGGCGCTGCTTTTAAACTGCTCGGTTGTCTATGGTCCATTTTAAATGTCTACATAAATTGTCGCTGGTCTGCCTTTGAATCGCAATAGCGCCAAAATTTAATCGCTTATAAGCCATCATGGTACGAATAAGCGTTACAGATTTGTTTAGGTCCTAAATTGGATCGTGCTAAGCGATCATAGTAAACCTCCTGTATAGTAATAATACTAGAAGCTGAGAACATAGGAGGCAATGGTAATTCAAATTCCGAACTGCCGTGCCGTGTCGTCCGAATTATAAAAAGTAATTTAAGGTTTTCACGCCACTTCCTTTCGTTACGCGAGTTTTTATTAGCGATTACTAAAATCGTTAGTTCTAAAATGTATGGGATTGACATGGACTGTACCACAGATATATGCACGACTAGACGACACGCAGGCGTTTGTACTTCGCGTGTCAAAAAGGGAGCAAAATTTGCTTTTCCTTAGCACCGTTCCATCACTAAATCGCTCGTGTGACGTCAGAGTAGGTAGAAAAATTACGGCACGCTTGGTTTCTATAGAGAAGATGAGGCAAGCGTAGTCTAGTCGTTTAATTGTCCGTGGTTTGAACAAATGACTATTCTGTTGTATCTGTCTTTCGATTTTATTATCGCTACAAAAATGTGACATTCTCTAGAAATCCAGAATATACGGGTCGTGTTGCTCTTATCTTGTTGCAAATAGACATCGTTTTCGTAGAGAAAATGTTATTCTATTGTGCTGTTGTATGTTACTAATTAATAATTAATAACGTCTGTCATTTTATCTAATTTTTATTATGAGATGGGTTAACTCTGAGGTCAAGAGTCAAGATCTTGACAAAGGTCATAGATGAGGTCGACGATGGAGCGATTTAACCCAGAAAATGCAAATTAAGGCACTGGTAGTCCTACGCACTGACGGAACACAGCAAGCTGTTTGGCATCGGACTTCGTTAGGAGGGTGGTCGCGAACCAGACGGCCCTTTATGGAGCTTACAACACCGCATGAGACCATAAGACGCCACCTGAGATTCAAAACAAACGGTGGTGTCGTTACCTAAGATGGATTACTAGGAGGTAGGTCTCATTTGAGTTTCCTTAGTCGCCTCTTACGATACCCACGGAAAGAGATGGGGTGGTGTTATTCTAAATCTAATTTTTTATCTAGTATCAAATGTCTTTTACCTGTTTTTCTCTGGTATCTGTTTTTCACTTAAATGTTTACTTTTCCTCTAAGTGGTAATCAATGCAGGCAGCGTCTCTATCCCTCAATGTTTTAAATTAAATTTTTGCTTTATATGTAAAGTCAATATGAAAATATCACCCTTGTGTGGGAAATTTAATAATCAAGCCATGTTAAAACCTGTGACAGGTATATTTAAAAAATGTTCAGATCTGTACCATTGGGGCAAATCTAAATAATAAATCATTTTCAAGCTTATTTTAAAAATGAATTTCCAATTTTTTCTGCGCTTGAAGAATTTTTTTCTTGTTTTGATTTTTCAATAAATTTCAAACTCTTGTCACAATTTTTACAAAAAAAACAATAAAAATTTTCCACGATGGTTCAGCATCAATAAATTGTTATTTTCATCATTGATATGCATCACGCATACTTTGAGCAGAAATAGAATTACTGGCGTAATAAGGGATAGACCGGAGGAAAAAAAATTAAGTGTTGAATAAAATTAGCTGCAAAATATGAAATATTGAATTCACAGTTTAGGTCGATTATAAAAATAATAATTTGAAAGTGGATTTCATTTTGAATAAACTTTTTGTGTTCCAAAATATATATCTATGCTTACTTAGACATCTAAAAAGTATATCGGGTAAATTTACATTAATAATGTGAATCATCTGGAAAACTTTTCTTAAGATAGATAGATATACTAACTTTATTTAACTGCTTCCAGAGAGACAATACAAACAGGTAGAAAAACATAATACTTATCTAAAACAGTCAAAATGGCGCTGACTCAACATGTTCTGTAGTACTAAACTAAAGCGCTGAGTATAAATTAAAAATGGTTTTTGTTGAGATTTATGCAATTGCCACTTTACAACCGATTTCTTATCTTTGAGAATCTTTTTGTTTCTTTCTATGTAAAAAAACTTTGGATTGGGAGGTGGGACAGAGTTTCGTAATATCGTATTCACAACTGTGAAAACCTTCACCTGTGTTTCACACCCTTTTCCTTTTGCTTATCAGAAAAAAAAACACTTGGCATAGTTTCTTAAGTCTCTACAATAAAACTGCAAAAAAAAGCACAAGTGCGGGAAGTAAAACTTTCGAGCTATATTACTGCCTCTGAAAAGGCTCTATATTTCGGGCATCAGCTCCTATTAAAAACAATATGACTAAGTTATTATTTCCAAATCTGTATCGCGGATTTGACGCTAGTGAAAATGCTGCGCAAAGTTTTTCTCCTTGTTAAAAACGGAGCCAAGTCCTAGAGACTCGGTTTCGTGCTTATTTTAAAATTTGCGGAAAATATGTGCCGGGAAAATATTATGCTTTATAAAGCGCTCTAGCAAAGTTTTAGTCTAGTAAAGTTTTGCTGAGTATTGAAATCTAATAAGCAAGGTAAGCTCATATTATTCGAGCTTATGTAACTCAAAACGATTAAAATGAGCACGTTTATTACATTTCAGTAATTTTATGTTGTTTTTCTTAAGAAATAAAAAAACGTGGGAGACCGGTTTCCTGTGACACATGTATTTTTCAATACTTACAAGGGGAGCCCTGTTTAAAATAATTAACTTTGTTAAATAGTTTGCAAATAATTTTAAATATTTTTTTTTTCCAAGCGTTAGTTCGGTTTCTGTATACGCTTAAAATATGATCCTGGATTTTGGTATACGCTTAAACCTGCCATCTGACCTCCGTGACCCTGCTAACAAGAAATGGACCAGATTGGATCATAGTTACGTATTCAGTCACCTGAATACCTGGTTTCCTCACGATGTTTTCCCATCGTTGTAACTTTTTTTAATGAGATGGGTTAGCTTAACGAAGTTCATAGATAAGGTCTACGATTGAACGAGTTAATCCAAAAAATTCCATTAAGGCACTGGAACTCCTACACATCGATGGAACACAGCAAGCTGTTTGGTAACGAATTGTAGGAACAAGACGGCTCTTTACAGAGCCTACCACTCTGCGTAGGACCATGAGACGCCACCTCAATTTCGGACAAATTGAGGTGTGGTTGCCTAGAATGGATTCTCATTTGTGTTTACTTAGTCGTCTTTTACGACACCCACGGAAACAGATGGAGTGGTGTTATTGTCAACCAATTACTATACGGCACAGCATTTTTATAAATTACTCTTCCACACCACAGTCGTGCTCTCAACGTCATTCTACGAAATCGCACTTTGCGTGAAAAGTACTCGAATCATTTTCATTCCAAGGAATGGCCCTCATGAATAATTTCGACTGCTCAAAATAACACCCCGTGGGTTACAAATGGGGTGACAAATGAAAAAACCAGTCAAGTTCGAGTTAGACTTGCGCTCTAAGAGTTCTGTAGGTTTTGTATGTTATACGTAAATTGTCTCGTTGTTCGCTTGGGACACATACAAAGAGGGATAGACCGACTTTTTGTCCTTTTTATGTAGACCGTCGACAAATACGTAATTAATGAAAATTCGATGAACTGTAAGTATTTTTATTACATATTTTTTTTCTCTGGGTGCGTTATGTCCTAAACCACGGGAGTGATTTTTATGTGATTTTATGTTTGTTAGCGTGGGTCCTTGAATGGTTAATATTCATAATGAGACCTTGTAAGTGGTGCTGCAACCGAGAAAAATAATCTCCGCTTGTTTGCTTAAAAAATTATGTCAAGCAACTTTTTATTGTTATTAATTTCAATTTAATAACATAATCACATACTGAGATTCAGAGCTATGACAAAAAAATGTCAGACAGAGTGTTAACTTCTTTACAAAGGATCTCATCTTTTTTTTGGTACACAGAACCCTAAAAAGGGGGCAAAAAGTCTTCAAAGAAATTACCTATTCTGAGATATAGGGTGGAATAAGTTTAACCATTTGCGACAAGTGTTTATTACCTTTATTAATCTTGTTGCTAGTTTTGTACATTGTTTTTATTCGTGCTGCCATTTGGAAGATTAAACATTGATTTATTATTTACTAGCTTTCCGCCCGTGGCTCGCCCACGTAGGCTACAGGTTATACTGTGTCCAGCTGTGGGATAAAATGTAGCTTAGGCTTCTTGTCTGAGTTTTTTAGAGTTAGGTATGCCTTCTTAGATATTACTATAGTACATCTATAAACGAACGGCTTTTTGGATCTATACTTCAGTTCTAATTTGTTTGTTGATACATAATTATATACGCTCTCGCCTAAAATTCTTATCAGGGTAGGCAGAGCATCAGTGGTTTTAAAACCACTTGATTCCACGTTTGAGATAAATTCAGAGGGTTATAAGATGAAATTTGAAATATGATGTAATTGGTGAGAGGTTGTCAGTTGTCAGTTTGTTGTTTATTGATACTAATGATTACAGTAAGAATATACATGTGTTACTGATACTGTATGTCTGTATGTAAATTATTTATTGATCAAAAATAATAGATTTTAAAGGTAATTTAATAGCAAAGGCGGACTTATCCCTGAAGGGATCTCTTTCAGTTTACCTTAGAATAGACTAAGTATAGGTAAATAAAACATGTATTACATGCATACTTACTTACGCTCACGCCTATAATCCCTAACGGGGTAGGCAGAGAATCAGTGGTTCTAGAACCACTAGATGCCGCGTTTGACACAAATTGTGAGCGTTATCAGATGGAACAAGTTGTATAATGGTGAGAGGTAGTCAGCCTTTCGCCCATTATACAGCAAAACCCTCGCATTCCTCTTACAGACTTTTACTGTATACCTGGGAAGAGTAGGTAGCTGGAACATTCTAAGTTTTTCTTTCACTCCTAGTCCAGCGTGGAAGGAAAACATGTATTACTACAGATTCAACAATTAGGTATCACCCAAAACATTTGCCATTAAATAAAGCAATAGATCTTAACGTATCCATGACACCAATAACCATTTAAGTAATTTATAGGTCTGATATTAAATTGCTAACACATCACTATGCTGATAACTTTGGCGTAGACCCAAAAATGTTATTGAGAACTCCCTAATCTTTGAATTCATGCCAGAGAAAGGTGCAAGTTAAAATATTTTCTCCACGGTCACACGTTGCTTAACGTCACTGATCGAATTATTATCACCGACACTAAACGACATAAAATTGCTGAATGATTTGCTTTCTCGCGCACGTCAATTAGATATACTGGAAGATTTTTTTATCACCATCCAAATTTTTTGTACGCAAACTTTATGAAAATTTAACAGAACCGTATTTTTTTGTTTCTACGTTTCATATAAATATTTCAAGGCAGATAAGATCGTCTGAAGCATGAAAATAAATCAAAATTTTTGTATGGAAAAAATATTACACAGTCCAATTGACTTGAAACTTGCCAAGAGTACTCTTCAACACAATTTGTGACACCCGTGTTTCTGCGTTTTACAAAATTAATCTTCTAAGACGTTAGGGGTGTAAAAACCTGAAAATTTTGGAAAAATAAATTATTTCCTCCTAATTTACTTTCTATCAAAGTTACTGACACCGTTAGAAAAAGGAGAATGGGTAATTTTGTATGACCATTGGATCCAAAAACAAAAATTTGACTGTAGCATAATGTTATTTTTTATTGCCCTAGTGTAGTAGTTTAATTATTCTAAGAAGCAGATTTGAATTCCATTGAAGAAAAAAGATACAAATTATTTTATCTAAGGTACATAGCGCGTTATTTTATCATTATTATTGGCTGTTAATCACTGAATATTGATTTTTAGTAATAAAAATAATTAGGATTACTGAAAGCGATAGCAACAGAATATATTTAAAAAAAAAAAAAAAAAAACTTTTTTTCTGTAATGGAATTCAGATGTGTCGCCTTAGAATAAATTAAACTACTCCACAAGAGTAATGATTACCAATATAGATCATAATGCTACAATCAACTTTGTATTTGGGTACGCTGTTACCCATTCTCCTTTGGCTGGTTATTAAAAAGTCACCTGTATTTAATGATTCGATTGTGAAAATTGCGAATGTGACTGTAACGTGCTTATCCAAAGTGCAGTTGCAAATAAATGTAAGCTCAGTTCCAACCTAATAGTTTATAAGTGTTTTGGACTATGTTTATACACTTATAAATAAATAAATAAATAAACGCTATACACTCAAAGGCCCACACTAAGGTTTTCCCTTGTGTCGTGGGTCCCTTGGAACACACACAAAGACAAACACAAACACCCATGACCCGAGAACAAACATCTGCTTTTACACAAATGTTTGCCCCGACTGGGAATCGAACCCAGGACCCGCCGATCAAGAGGCAGCGTCACTACCACTCGACCAAACCGGCCGTCCAAATCATTAGTAAATTGATCCCGGACAGTGAGCGCCATTGGGTTACGAGCGCTTACGAAGTTGAAAGTAACTAACTTCTATCAGGATTCGAATCAACTGCCTCGGAATTAGCTAAGGGTTTCATTATGTGCTGAGCCGCCCACGCCCAGAATATCAAACACTATCGGGTCACAGAATCAAATCGAGGTCTCGAACTGCGATCCACCTCCTGCATTATTTCTCAATCGGGAACTCGAGGCAGAGTCGGACTGAGGGCCTTAAAAATTAATGCGAATTTCGAATCGTTCCATTTTATCTTTTAATTTCCGAAAAAAAACAGGGGTATCACAAATTTTACGAGTGTATCTGTAATATCTGTGTGTCTGTCTGTGGCACCGTAGCTCCTAAACGTATGGACCGATTTTGATGCAATCGATGATTTAATTTTAGGCGTATGTTAATACATGTAAAGTTAGACAATGTTGTCAGTAAGAGTACATCATTGACATTGATCTGCTTTTGAAACATTTTTGAACAACTACAGTGGACTACTAATTTCTTTTTTTATTTTCGTACATGCATAACTTAATCATAAAAAAAACGATACGCACTCAAAGGCCCACACTAAGGTTTTCTCTTGTGTCGTGGGAAACACATAAAGACAAACACAAACACCCATGACCCGAGAACAAACATCTGCTTTTTACACAAATGTGTGCCCCGACTGGGGATCGAACCCAGGACCCATCGATCAAGAGGCAGCGTCACTACCGCTCGACCAAACCGGCCGTTATTAGATATTACAAAACAGTGATTGAAAGCCAGAGACAGGCGACTCAAATCAGTCACTGGTTTAGCAGTAGTAGCCTTAGTAGGTGTTAAAATCCGTCAACGAACATTACACAATCTTTGTTATAATTTTAGAAACAAAGCTAATACTTAACAGAAATTGACGCCCTCTACTTGTTGGAAGCATTTCTGTAAACAGCTGCTCTGAGCCCATACCAAATTCCACAAAATTGTAGCTGATCTTATATATAAAATTAGAGGTCCTGATTCACTGACTCATCAACGCCCAGCCCAAACCCTTAGACCTAGAAAGCTGAAATTTGCCAAAAAGGTGTCTTTTATGAGGTAGGCAAGCACTAAAAACAATTTTTTTGGACATTTTGACTCGAAACTTCGTCAATATATACCTTGAAGGAAAGGAAATAAACGGACATGTGTTTCGCGATATTTGGAAAATCAAGAATGAAATTGGTGATTAAAAGAGTTCTTTGCGCGAGCGAAGCCGCGGGAAAAAGCTAGTTGCAAAATAAAAACATTGTTTTTTTAAAAAAAAAAAACGATTTGAGTTAATACACAGTTGTAAAAACGTCCATTAAAGCTAATGTTACTCTAAATATCATACTGTCACTCTCTGTCTAATTAACGTAGACAAGGACAGCATTACATTTAAAGAGGCTTTAACTTAATGAGTCTGCAACTAAGTGTTAGACAACCGCCTAAGAGTGTGGCCTCATCATGCCACATCTAAATCCCTCCCTGTGCTTTGGTAACGAAGTTGACTCAGCACTCTCCGACTCTATTGACACGAAATCCTCTGCTCCCTGACGATTGACTTGCTTTTGTCCACATTTTTATTTTGTTATGTCGACGAAAATAAGGTTTAACACTATTTCGGGGTGTAGACGACGTTTATCATAGTACTAGCTTTCCGCCTGGGACTTTGTTGCCGTGGGAATCTGGGAAAATTATGCAGTTAATGTGTTATTCTGATGTCTTAGCTATATAACTGTAAACTTCCATTAAAATCCTTGTTTTTTGGCCAAAACATACTTCAAAAAATAATACTAAAACTTAGACAATGTTTATAAATGACTGTTTGAACATTAATTCCTTTGCCTTTCCCGAAAGAAATGAGATAAGTCAATTTAAGACATTGTCATGAGGTCTTTGGCGGGAACTCGGCGTGAGCGATTGCTTTGTCAATTGAATTTTCGTTTTCTGCGTGAAAAAGTTATTTAATGTGTAATAGTGATAGTGTATTATGCAGTAAATTGACTAAAATTCGTGTAGTTATGAAAAATTCAAGTGATAACAGTGTTTCTGCTCCGTTTGGTACCGACAAAGATCCTCGCGGTTGTGCTTCTCGCCGCCAGTTTTCGTAAAACAGACGCTATCCGGTTTTACGCAGAACATGATTAGCTTAGGGCTTAGGTTAAGTTGAAGAAAGAAGATTTTTCACTGAAGACGGCTGCATGGACATATTTTCCTTTGCCTTTCCCGAAAGGGATAAATTAAACAAAAAAAAGACATTGTCATTGTGGCGTCAAAATGTTTTGTGATAAAGCCTCAGATTAATGAAATCCATTCGATAAAGCGGTTATTGCCTCTAAGTTATAACTATGACTGAACCAATTTTGATCAGATATAGCTAAGAACCATCTCGATTATATCAGCTTTCAAACGAACAAGAAACTCATTGAAATCAGTCTTTTCGTTTAGGAGCTCGGATGCCACAGACAGACACACAGATACACAGACATACATCAAACTTATAAAACCCCTCTTTTTTGTTGGGGGTAAAAAAAAAAGAATACTACCAAAATACTACTTACTTTATTGTACCTAATACGGCAGAAACAGAAAGTACGTTATTCATAACCGCAGTTAAAACTGTCACCACAATAACTTATATTAACCAAATGTGGGAGCATAAAGCGGCGAAAGAGATAATTTTCCACTTTGGTGTAATTTGTAAGATTCCGCTGGATTTCTTTAATAGCCCACGTTTTCCAGCGACAAATCTCTACAACCGCAGTTCATGAATAATTTCGCAGTTAGAGAACTGGTGAAGAACTTCTATGTTTCGACCGAGGTCTTATGGGTAAGTGACTCTTTTATCCCATCGGGACTTCGTTCCGGTGGGTATTTCGGGAATCTACACTAATGTAATAAAGAGGAAAGGATCTATGTCCATACAGCCATTTTTAAACATTATCTAAATTTTAATTATATTTTTTGTGATAACGGGGTAGAACCACTAGATGCCTGTTTGACACAAATGTTATACCTACAAAAGTGATAATTTTAGAGTTATTATTACGGATATAAACTTTCGCTATTGCGCGACGGGTTAACATTTAACATAGTGTTATCTACTCCTACGTATTTCATTATACCCTGTATTAGTAGAATATGTTTTCACAGGGTTCTAATATGAATATTTAAGATATAGAAGTATATAATAGGTTGAATGTGAGTAACGCTTCCAAGATGGATTACCTTTGAAGCAGGGGCTTTTGTTGCGGCGCAGCATCACTTTGTGTGGATTTAAACGTATACTGTGTTCTTATGCATCATTTTACAGATATGTAGTAGAGGTGTTCCGGCCTATTTAGGAATTTTAAACACAAAATTTTAACCGACTTTAAAAAGCGATAAATAAAGACAATGTCATTTAATATGCTTCTGTTTAAAATTGGTACGAAGGCGGATGTACGTATAGCATATCAAAGTTATTTGACTTGTTACTGACTTCAAACAGATCAGTAGGTACGTTAAATAACATTGTGTTTATTTTTAGCTTTTTTGATGTCGGTAATTTTTTAAAATGTTTGTTATTGTTCTATTTTTAGTGTTAATAATAGAGAGTACATGAGAAAGATTGTAAGTGCCTATTGAGTTCAAGGGTTACCCTCAATTTCATTGGGATTCCATCATTAGATCCTGACTTGGTGACAATGAGATTATCTCTAGAGTATACCATTTTGAACAAAAATTTTAAAAAAAATCGGTTCACAAACGGAGGAGAAATCACTTAAAAAACATAAAAAAAGACACATACAGCCGAACATAGAACCCCTTCTTTTTTAAATGGGTTGATGAATATACTTAACCTGAATTTCCTGTAGAAAAAACACAATACTCAGATCAATCGCACCTGAAGAACAAAAATGTAAATAAAAATAACAGGCAAATTGGTAAAAATCTCTGAGTACTCGACACAAAGAACCAAATTAAAATAAACAGGAAACAAACTCGACAAATTGGATAAACGCATTTATTTATACAAAAATAGAAATATTTCATAAAAATAATTCAAATATTTTCACCCCAATGTAAATGAAATCCTGGTATACTTGTAATTCGTTTTCGTAGTATGTGTTTGGTTTGGTTATACCCAAGGAAATACACTTTGATAAATGATAAGGAAAAACGTTTTCGCGGGGTTAGTCATACGGAAGAGAAAGATTGGAATGATGGGAGCCGTAAATTATTATGTAAGATAGAAAGAAAATACAATATACGCTACATATCGTAAGTAAAACTTTCCACTAATCCTAACCTATCCTACTAATGTCATATTATCTTAAATCTAACTGGTCAGTTATTAATAACAACTTTTTCCTCTTCTCAGAGCAGTGTTAAATGTCTGCTTTTGTTGTATATTTTATTTATTTATCTACTATATAAAAATAAGTCGGGGTTTCCTTCCTGACGCTATAACTCCAGAACGCACGAACCAATTTCCACGGTTTTGCATTCGTTGGAAAGGTCTCGGGCTCCGTGAGGTTTATAGCAAAGAAAATGTTGGGCACGATATAACCTGTAGTCCACGCGGGCGGAGCTGCGGACGGAAAGCTAGTTTTATTTATAATTATGTTCTGCGAATGTTTAATTTTTTTAAATGAAATGACTGTTTTATATTTGTCATACAGGTCTTACATATTAAAATCTGTAACACTGTGTAGATATTATATAAATATGTACTAATATTATAAAAAGAAAAAAAAATGTTTTTATATGTATGTAATGGATAGACTCAAAAACTACTGGACCGATTGCAAAAATCCCGTATTCCCACGGAAACGAAGTCACGGGTGGAATAAAAGAATTAGTATGTACATGTATTTATTTGTATTTTGTATTTGTAAGAAACATAAAATTGCAGGTTCTGACTCACTGAGTCATCAACGCCTAGCCCAAACCCTTGGACCTAGAAAGTTGAAATTTGACACAAAGGTTTCTTTTATGACGTCGTAGTTTTGTCACATAAATATTCATCAAGTTTAAAATATTTATGCTTTTTGCATGGAAACTTCAATAAATGTACAAGAAAAAGTGCTTCCACTAAGGGATCATTCAACAATTACGTGATTAATACGGGCATTATTAATAATGCCTGGCTTTAGCGGGCAAAGTGATTAATTACTATTTAAACTTCATTTTTTATCATATTGCCCGGTCATTATTATACTGCTTCGTGACAATTGGGCAATTTGATAATAAAGCTAAGTTTGACGCGGTGCGGGGAGGGAAGTGCGGGGAGGGAAGTGCGGGGAGGGAAGCGGTGTGGGGAGGGAAGTGCCCTCGTTGCAATTGAAAAAAGTTTTAATTTTTCACGACCGCCGTCTTATGTTTCAAAACGGATGTCAATTTTGGAATAAGCACCCCTGAAAACCTATTAAATGACATCCATGACAGATTTTTACAAATAATGCATGTCCGCCATCTTGGATTTCAAAATGGATGTCGTATTCGGAATCAGCACCCCCGAAAACCTATTAAACTACACCCATGACAGTTATTTCAAAAATGTAAATGTTCTCCATCTTGGATATCAAAATAGATGTCATTTCCGGAACCAGAACCCCTGAAAATCTATTAAATGATACCCTTGCCGGCATGCCCGAAAAGTCGAAGCTCCGAGCTTCACCCTTCGCGTCACGATTCCCACAACCCACAACTAAAATCCAAGATGGCGGATACCTATGAAATTTTCGAAAGGCAGTCGGCGGGTAAGACGCTTGGTGATGCATCGGGCTTCGCCTTACGTGGAGCTCGGCCTTCGGCCTCGCCCTATAAGCAGCTCGCCTCGGCATACAGCTTCGCCTCACCTTTAGAATCTATTTATATTCTAAAGGTGAGGCGAGGCCGTATGCCGTCTGTCCTCAATCCAAGATGGCCGCCATATAAGTTTCTCACCTTCAGAAACTTATATGGCGGCCATATTGGATTGAGGGGGTTGACGCTCCAGGCTTCGCCCTCCGCGGAGTTCGGCCTTCAGCCTCACTCTATACGCGGCTCACCTCGGCCTACGGCCTCGCCTCGCCCGTTCGGCACGTCTGGTTATTTAAATTGTTTAATATTTAGTTTATTTTTAGTTAAATGACTATACCACTATAATAATTAGAAAAAAATAGTAATTAAATATGTTTGTATTACTCTGCCCAAAAGGTGATGGGCATTATGTATAATGCCCGGTCAATTTGATTATTTGAATAATTATTATCAAATTGCCCTCTCATATTAGGCATTATTCATAATGCCCGGGCATTATGAATAATGCCCAATTTATCACTTGGTCCATAACATATACATCTGGATTATTTTGTTAGAAACCATGATTAGATTTAGAATAATCTATTTTATTGTAACTTTATAGTTCTTACCTTTTGCATTTTGACAAATGACACACCCTCTTCCCAAATTTAGGTCATTTAAGACACATAGGAACATGACATACGTGTCAGTGCTAATCAACAGCAAACATTTTAAGCACGGACGAAGATTACGTAATCACGGCGAGGCGGAAGAAGGGTTAAAAACAAAAGATTACGCTGTGTTCACATAGGGGGGGTGGGGTTAAAAAAACGGCCATTGGTCACCCCTTTTAGAAAACTAAATATTTGGCGGACCCTTAACCCATTAAAAACTGGTTGAACAGTTGGTCAATCTCCTGACTTAAAGTTCAGGCGCTCGCAATTCCATATAAATTTTAGTAGCTATTGTACTAATCGTTTAGTTTATTTGCGGAGCTCTCACAGAGGCCTTTGGTGCCGCGAAGCATACTTTGATAATGGCTGGATTAGTAGAACAGCTGCCCTGAACTTATGACAACAGTCTAAATTCAGTAAAAAGTTGTTCCACCCTTAACAAACTTCCAGTATTTGCTAAGGTCCTGGATAAATTGCAAGTTATTTTAGGTCGTGTACTTTTAGGCAAATTTGATCAATATTGGAAGAAGGTTCGCGGGTCAGAATGTGAGTAACTTGAAGAGGGTCTGAAGTGTGCCTATTTTTGATTGGATCTTAATTTCCTTGTAATGAAAAACTGAGTGGCTTAAATCTCCAATGATCAATTTGTTTGCTGAACGTCTTAACTTAACTAAGTGCCTCTATACTGTGAATTTTGTTAGTGTTTTATAATTATTATTTTTTTCGTTTACCTACTTATGTGTATCCGTTCTAGTCATTTAACTTTTAGTATTTACTAAAGAATGACAGGAACTCTTTTTAAAATCCTTCTTTATTCCTTTTATACGTTACAAAAGGCACCCTTTTGCAAAATTTCAGGTATCTACACTGGGCGTCAAAAATAAGTAGTACAGTTTTAAAATTGCGATTTCTCCCAAACTATAAAACTTAGACCTTTGAAACAAAAAAGGTTAAAAAGAAAATTTAATCTTATTCAATAAAAACTTCATGCATTATAAGAACTTATAATGCTTGACTTTAAAAAAAACGAATAAATAAAAACACTTTTTTTAAACTGTTGAAAGGTGTTGTCTTACTTAGGATTTTTGTGTTTGACACATTCGCTGCTGATAAAGCAATTGTAATTGAAAAGCATAGGTATCTTCAGAGAGTAAATTTGACTAATCATGCCTCTTTCACCAGAAGAATGTGCAAGAATCTTAGCTTTTCTCGAAGTGGGCATCAGTATGCGTCGTACTGCAAGGAGGGTGGGTGTAACTTTAAGAACGGTTCAGCGAGTAAAGCAAAGGTACGAAGAGACTGGAAACCATCTAAGGAGACGAGGTAATGGCAGACCCAGGTGCACAAGTACCCGAGAAGATCGCTTTATTGTTTCCACTGTGTTAAGAAATCGACACCTTAATGCAGTTGAGGTTCAGCAACAGCTTCTTCGGACCCGAACAGACTACATCAGTGAGAGTACAGTGAGAAGAAGACTTGCTGAAGCTAACCTGAAGCCTCTAAGACCAGCAAATGGCCCCAAACTTGAGACAGAGCATCGCGTAGCAAGACTACGCTACGCCCGTCAACACGTACAATGGGGCGAAGAAGAATGGGCTAGAGTTTTATTCACAGATGAGTCTCGATTCTCTTTATACACTTCAGATGGACGGCGGAGAGTCTACAGACGACCCGGTGAGCGATACATTCAAGCTTGTATCTCGGAAAGAGTCCAATATGGCGGGGGCTCTGTACACGTATGGGCTGGTATCTCTTCAGAGAGTCGCACAGAGCTTGTGGTAATAGAAAATGGGACTTTGACTGGTGAAAGATATGCCTCGGAGATCCTCAACGAGTATGCAGGGCCATATTTAATAAATATGGGTGATGGAGCCATCCTAATGCATGATAACGCCCGGCCACACACTGCTCACCACGTACAAGAGTACATTCAGGAGGTTGGCATCAACTTGATGGCTTGGCCATCGAGAAGCCCAGATCTCAACCCGATTGAACACGCCTGGGATGAGCTTGGGAGGCTAGTCAGAAGGCGCAGTCCACCTCCTGCCACACTCAGGGCTCTAAAACATGCGCTGATAGAAGAATGGGAAAATATTCCCCAACACCGCCTCCGAAACTTAGTGTTCAGCATGCCAAACCGGATCCAAGCTGTAATTAGAGCCCGAGGCGGCAACACAAGTTATTAAATTGTGAAAAAGTTCCAAAACGTGAAAATTAAGTGGTTGACATATCGTTAAAAATTGATACTTTTTAGAATTTATCTTAATTTTAAGTTTGAAACTTTATTCATGCCAAATAAAATATAACTTTAATAAACTTCGTTAAGTTTACTATAAACTGCTTTTTATTTCATAAGTGTAACTACTATAGTTTAGGAGTAATTGCAATTTGAAAAGTGTACTACTTATTTTTGACGCCCAGTGTAGGTCGAAAGGTTTGGACTGGGCGTTGCTTACGTCATATTATGACATCACGATGCATGGCACATCATCGGAAAAGCTGTAAAAAGCTAGAACTAATCAGATTTTTATAAAGTAATTTTTTATGAGGTATAAAAAGATGTTTAATTCTGGTGTACATTTAAAGGTATCATAATGATAACTATAACTACATATTTTTCCCAAATTCAAATCGAAACGAAGCTATCCAACCTATACTTTTAAATCCCCAACTAAAAAGAGGTTTATAAGATTGACGTGTGTGTCTATCTGTGGCATCGTAGCTCCTAAGCGAATGAACCGATTTCGATGCGGTTTTTTTATTTGAAAGTTCGCATAATCGAAATGGTTTCAGCTTTATTTGATTAAAATCGGTTCAGCCGTTTAAAAGTTATAAGCAATCAAATGTCGGAGGCTATATATAAATTTTTTAATTTAAGAGTTATTTAAAATTATACTAACATAGCAAATAAACTTCAAGCAACAACAAACTGCGGTTAGTTCTAATTTCCAATGTAATTAGATCTAGACCACTGTTTCGCTGATTACCTATTCATTAATTCAGTACCTAGTGTTCATTCTCAGTTCATTCACGCTCACCAAAGCTTCGTAAGCCACAGGAGCTCTCTTTTGTAACCAGTCTTCAAGGTTCAGCAGTCTTCTTCTTCTTATCGTGTAGGTATATTCAAGTGTGTGGCGAACTTGGCTAGCCCTGGTGTCAGAGTTTTCAAACCGCACAATGGCCTCTGACTTGGTTTTAACGGTTGTAATCAATCGAAAACAGTCGGGACTGACAGCTTAACGTGCCCTCCGAAGCACGGAAATGCTCGTGATAAATTGCCACTTTGGTCACCCATCAGGTTCCCTGCCTCTGTGTACGTTGCTTAACCTCACTGATCGGTTGAGATCAGTGAGAGCCACTGGTTTACGAGCGCTTCAAGCATTGCAAAATTCACACTACATGCATTGGCGTGTGTAGGGTTATTTTCAGGGGGCCTGGCTAAAATTAAATGTAGGTACTCTAGCTTAATACCCTGTGTCTGTCTTAGCAGCCCATATACGTCCCCACCGAGGGGCACGGGCCTCCCTTCGAAACATACGAAGGGGATTTATGCCGTAGTCCACCACGCTGGCCCAATGCGGGTTGGTGGACCGCTCGTCTTTCGAAAATGAATTTTCTCGAACGGGCGGGTTTCATCACGATGTTTTCCTTCGCCGTTGAGCAAGTGATAATTAGAAATCCGTACATAAATCCGAAAAGACGAATTTAGTGGTACAGGCCCGCGCCAGGGTTTGAACCCGCGACCTTCGGATTACAAGTCTGGCTCATTACCAACTGGGCTATCACTTGCCTAATACACTGTATTTAAAAGTAACTAAATAGAATATATTCTATTCAGTTTAGTACAAGTATGTAATAATAATAATAAGTAAGTATGCGGATTTCTCTGCTGTAGATAATTATTTGATTTTTTAAATGATTTTTCTGTAAAGTTATCAGTATTTTGACATCCATCATAGAATTTCAAATCAGTAGCCCAACATACTGGGGTAGTCTCTAGATCATACTGGGGGGGGAGGGGGGGTGAGCACAGTGTATATTAAACAAAAAGCCTATTTAAGCTACAAAGCCTAGCTCATAGACGCAAAGTAGCTTGCCTTTGTGTTTTTTATAGGACGTACTTCGGAGAGTGTACTCAGAGGCTACATGAGCTCATTCCGCCTGCCCCTTTTTTCCATCGGACGTCCAGACGCACTGCGGGGTACCACCCTTATCTTGTCGAGATCCCTCGGATACGTACTGAGCGCTATTCTTCATCTTTTATATTGCACACTGCCAGGGATATCCTGCCGGCGTCTGTATATCCGAGTTCATACAACCAAAATATCTTTAAAGTACGAGTGAATAGGCTTCTTCTGGGTGAGCTCGCTACATCCTCGACCACATCTTTGCCCTAAGCTAGATTGTGGTCAAGAGCGAACCCATTTTTAATAAAAAAAATATAAAAAAAATCAGTTCCAACAATTTGTTTTAGGTCCTCAAACATTAAACAACAAAGCGGAGTATTAAATGTAAATTATGGAATTATTTATAAGAGACAGTAATTTGTGATATCATAAATAATTTATAGCAACCGAATAATTCATTATTCAAATAAAACAGAATTGCGTAAGGGAGACTCAATGAAACCTAAATCAGTATGATTATCTCGTCGCTTGGGAGAGTGATAGGCCATGAGTTTTACATTTTAATCCTCGATAATAAAGAGGGGTGCTATAAGTTTGAAGTGTGTATATGTGTACCTATGTATCTGTATGTCTGTGTATCTGTCTGTAGTATCGTAGCTCCTACACAAGTGGACCGGTTCTCGATGAGTTTTTAGGGTTCCGTAGTAATCTACGAACCCTTATAGTTTCGCCATGTCCGTCTGTCCGCGGGTTTCCTAAGAAACCCTTGGTACTACAGAGCTGAAACTTGGCATGATTATACATATGAATCACGCCGACAGAACTGTAGAGTAAAATTTTAGAAAAAAATTTTTTTTCGGGTGTCTCCCATAGACGTGAAAGGGCGATGTTTTTTTTTTCTCGCCAATATTTTTGAATGGGGTGTCATAGGATAGCATATTAAAAGATAGAAGGGGTTTACTAAGAACGTTTTTCGATTCAGCACTCCGTTTGCGAAATATTAATTTTTAAAGTGAAAATGTTTGTCAAACACAAGTGTCCCCCCCCTCTACCTGCTAAACGGTTGTTTCTAAAAATGTGGAAAAATTCACGTTGGTAGATTATATAACGAAATTAAAAGGAAAACTATCACACATAACTTGGTCCTTCAAGTTTGCGAGTAATAGTCGACCAAGTGCCAAACACTGTTGGGATTAATAAGAATATATTTACTAATATAAGATCTTTGGTACTACAGAGCTGAAATTTGGCATGGTCATAGATATTGATTGCGCCGACAGATCTAAAATATAAAATTTTGGAAAAAACATTTTTTCGGGTGTTTCCCATACACGTGAAAGGGCGATGGATTTTTTTTTCTCGCCGGTACCATCGAATTGAATGTCATAAGATAAATTTTTAAAATATAGAAGGGGTTTACTAAGAACGTTTTTCGATTCAGCACTCCGTTTGAGAAAAAAATATTTTTAAAGTGAATTTTTTTGTTAAAAACAAGTTTCCGGGGAGGACACTACCAGCTAAACAGTTGTTTCTAAAAATGTAAAAAAATTCACGGTTATAGAATATACAACGAAATTAAAAGAAAAACTATCACACATAAGTTGGCCCTTCAAGTTTGCGAGTAATAGTCGACCAAACGTTTTTGGGATTAATAAGAATATGTTTACAAGGTTCCACGCTAAAAGTGAGGGGAGGTCGAAAGCCAAACTGTAACATATTGACATTTTAGGTGTCGTTAAATAGTTTTTTGGGGGTGTTAATTACGAAAATGACATCAAAATTATTTTAACAGCAGGTTGATATTATTTCTAACAGTAATATTGCCGTAAAAAAAACAAAAAAAAACAACAAAAAAAATTCGCGCTCGCTTCGCTCGCGAATTTTATACTTACATTCGGTTGCATTTAGACCAAAACAAAAATTATTTCCCAAATTACAAACTCTTTAATAATACATTTGTTTTTAGGGTTCCGTAGTAATCTACGAACCCTTATAGTTTCGCCATGTCTGTCTGTCCGCAGGTTTCCTAAGAAACCCTTGGTAGCACAGAGCTGAAATTTGGCATGGTCATACATACCTATTGATTGTGGTGACAAATCTAAAAAATAAAATGGTAGAAAAAAAATGTTTTCGTGTGTTTCCCATTAACGTGAATGGGCGATGGTTTTTTTTCTAGCCGATATCATCGAGTGCGTTATCATAGGATAGCTTTTTAAAAGATAGAAGGGGTTTACTACAAACGTTTTTCGATTCAGCAATCCGTTTAGGAAACATTAATTTTTATAATGAAAAAAAATGTGGAATAATTCACGAGGTAATCCAAAATGGTTGACATACAAGGTTCCACGCTAAAAGTGAGGCGAGCCGAAAGCCAAGCTGTAACATATTGACACTTCAGGTGTCGTTTAATAGGTTTTTGTGGGTGCTAATTACGAAAACGACATTAAAAATATACACCTGCTTAGCTTGATATTATTATATTATTCCTTACAATAAAATTGTCGCAAAAAAAAAAGTCGCGCTCGCTTCGCTCGCGCATTAAACACTTCCATTCTGTTATATTTAGGCCAAACTTTTTAATACATTTGTTTATGATACTAAGTATAGTATTTGGGGATTTTAGCATAAACTATGATAATATGCTTGTAGAATTAAGAAGCCAGCTGCATATTTGAACCATGCTGCTACGGAACCCTACAATGCGCGTGGTCCGACACGCTCTTGGCCGGTTTTTTTGTAAAGCTGACGTAATCGAACTGGGTCTTAGCTATATTTGATCAAAATTGGTTCAGGCGTTTAAAAGTTATAGGTTATCGAATTTCGGGGGCGCTACAAAATTTTAATTTTAATATGTATAGGGCTTTAGGTAAATCTCTTTTAACCTCTCGGGTGCTAAATCAGTCCATGAAATTGAACAACTTTCCCCAAGGAACATAGGTCAAAATACGAAAAAAAAATGTTGATCTCCCATACAAACATATAGAGCATTTTGTATTGTGGATCAAATTTTTTTTTCGTATTTTGACCTATGTTCCTTGGGGAAAGTTGTTCAATTTCATGGACTGATTTAGCACCCGAGAGGTTGAAAGAGATTTACCTAAAGCCCTGTATATATATTAAAATGTCAAATGAGATTTTCTCGTTATTTCTAGATTGGGGACGTATGCGGGATGTTGGTAATGTTATGGAGTCTTCGGAGAAAGTCGTATAGTTTCATTTGCAGGTTCATATCGCATGTTAATGTTTCACTTAGTTAAAAGAAGTCATACCCTATGAACTGAAGCTTGAATTTTATTTTATTTTAGTATTTTTAAATGCTTACCCGCGTGAGTGATATAGATAATTGTTTTTAGGGAAAGAAAAAATATTTGACGCGAATGGGACTTGAACCCACGACCCCAGGAATGAGAAATTCTGCCGCTTAACTTGAAGACACTATAGCTCAGTTGGTTAGACCACCAGAAGATCGAATCCTGAGGTTGAAAGGTTGAAGTCCCAGTCGCGTCGAACATTTTTCTTTCCCTAAAAATTGTTTGAATTTTTTCATTTTAATTAACTTCAAAATATTCATTTAGGTTGCGGCCTCATGGTAGACGTTCTATTTAACATAGCACAGCAAAATGCTTTCAGACCAAGGATATAATAACAAGGGAAAGATTTCTTCGAAAAACGCTTGAGAACTCAAAAAGTAATAAATTAATTTTTATTTCTGAAGCCTGCAAAAACCGGTATATTACCGGAAACTTTTAATTACGAGGAAAGAAATTTTCATGTTATTTAATTCTAAGATTTTTAATTATGTAAAAATGTAAGGTAAATTTTGTACAAATGAATAAAGTGAGAAGATTGATAAAGACTTTTAGATTGTAAAAGAAAAATGGCCTAAACCCCATTTTACTTTAACAATATAAAAAATAGGTTTTTCATTTCACCATGCGGTTTTATAACATTTAAAAAAGTGAACAGCTCTTATCACTTTCCCCTAATCCTTACTAATATTATAAATGCAAAAGTAACTCTGTCTGTCTGTCCGTCTTTCACGCCTAAACTACTAAATCGATTTTGATAAAATTTGGTACAGAGATAGATTAGAGCATGGGAAAGGACATAGGTAACAGCGCTGTCCAGTGGCAGCACACGCTGAGTCAGCACCCTTTTTATATACAGTGTTCCTTTGTTTTGTCTTAATTATTAGTTATAAATTGTATTTAGTTTTGTTTTGTTGTTATTATTTTGTCCATTTAACTGTGTATAAATAAAGATTTTATCTATCTATATATCTATCAACATTTTATCCCACAGTAGGGCACGCTATAACCTGAAGTCCACGTGGGCGGAGCCGCGGGCGGAAAGCTAGTAACTTATATTTTGACACATACAATTCTTCTTATTCCTTGTCTACGTTATAAAAGGAATCTTTGCGCCAAATTAAAGCTGTTTCAAGCGCCAATTAAGGACGTTTTTGTCAGAGCAAGCGTTCTACAGCTTCTCAGAATTTGATGAATTGAAAAATGACATAACATATATTGTAATGTAATTTAATTGTAATGTAATTTAATTGTAGGGATAAGAACTGTGACCCCCGCTCCGGTTCATACCGGTTCGGTGCAAAGGTTGTCCATTGCCATTCAACGTGGTAATGCTGCAAGATTTACGGGCACCTTTGCACCAAATGTCATCCTTGTTATTTGACTGATGATTTTTGATAATTTATTTGATAATTTTTGACATATTTGTAATTTTTGACATTATTCATTAATAAATAAAATTGAAATTTTATAATTTAAATGTATTTTATTATTTACCGAAATTACCTACTTTTTGACATTATTGGTTTTAATTGTAAATTAACGTGTGTTTTGTTTTGACTTGTAATGAAAAATTACTAATAAGAAATGTCTGTGTCTAAATTTTAGCTTTCTAGTTCCAAGGATTTCAAACAAATAAAGAAATTCTTTATTCAGTGCACACAAACTTAAAAACTAAACTTAAGCAATTATATTTTATAAGCTGTATTTACATAAAAATAAAAGAAAATAACGTTGCTGAAATGTGTGGACACAGAAATGGCACTGCCTCAGCATTATGTTACAGATTAGGTCACTGTTACCAGATTGCAACGCTGTTATTCTGGCTAGGCGTTTATGAATCTGTGAGTTAGGATCTGCATTTTAATTGTTTTATGTGTTTACTAGCTTTTTCCCTCAGCTTCCTTCGCGCAAAGAACTCTTTTAATCACCCATTTCATTGTAGACCCCTTAGGGGATGATTTTCGAAAAATCGCGAAACACGTGTCCGATTATTTGCTGCAAGGTATATCTTGACAAAGTCCCGAGACAAAATGTCAAAAAAAAATGTTTTCTCCATACAAACTTCGAACCCCCATTTCACACCCATAAGGGTTGGATTTCGAAAAATCCTTACGTCATAAAAAAAACACATTTTTGCCAAATTTAATCTTTTTAGGTCTATGGGTTTGGGCTGGCCTTTGATGAGTCATTGAATCTGGACCTTATATAAGAAGATTAGGTTTACCAACGGTTAACACATTATTACCTTCTAATATTAATGCTTAACCAACTACAAGTCAACTCCGCATGCATTGAAATTGGGCAATTTGATGTGAAGAAATGAGCTCTTTAACAAAGGCAATATAAAGTTAGTAAAGAAATGAAAAAAGAAGTTGAAATAAAAATGTTTGGTAAGACCATTAATAAGCTTGCAAACAAGCACCATACTAGCTCATTACAAGCTTACAAGCTACTATTACAAGCTACTAGAACAAAAAATAAACTTAATGCTATGATAGTTACTTTGCAACTACATGCTACGAGCTTTAACCGTGTGGTGATCGGTTGAAAAACACCACCCCATCTCTTTCCGTGGGTGTCGTAAGAGGCGACTAAGGAAACACAAATGAGACCTGCCTCCTAGTAATCCATCCCAGGCAACGACACTTAATTTTTTTCTGAATTTGAGGTGTCGTCCTATGGTCTCATGCGGTGTGGTAGGCTCTGTAAAGGGCCGTCTGGTTCGCGACCACCCTCCTACCGAAGTCTGACGCCAAACAGCTTGCTGTGTTCCGTCGGTGCGTGGGAGTACCAGTGCCTTTATAGGCAATTTCTGGGTTAACTCGCTCCATCGTCGACCTCATCTTTGACCTTATGGTCAAGACTGAGGTCAAGAGTTAACCCATCTTACAATAAAAAAAAATCCAAGCTATGCTATTTATATACAAGCTATTTAACTTTTCTTAAAAGTAAACTTTTTCATATGTTAAAGTTGTCAAAAGATCATTTTGTGCAGAAGCAGAGAGAAATGATTAAAATTAAGAAGCTTCCCAGAAGTTTAATTAACCCAATAAGTGCGTCATAGGATTCCACATCCTTTGAACTTCAGATCCTCTCAGTTATCTACGTTCGAAAATTGTAACCTCATTAACACAAAACATAATTTATTAACAGAAGATTTAATTAAAACCTTTAGAAGGCAAATGAATTAACGTGTGTCGAGTTTGGGGCCAAACAAATAACGTCGGTTGGATCGGGGAAGAAATGTATCTAGAACAGGAGATAAATAAATAAAGTGTAAGTCGGTTTTGTACTTATTTGTTGTTTCTGTTGCAGCAATATCCTAAAAAAAGATTTTTTCGTCGTAGTCTAGTGTCGCTCACTGATCCACCTGATGGGTGACAAACCAAAGTCGAAATTTATGATGAGCATTTCCGTGCTTCGCTACCCGATGTGGTCTATTGACTACAGTCGTTAAACCCAGTCAGAGGCAATTTGGCAGTTTGAAAACTCTGTCACCAAGGTTGGTCAAGTCCGCCACATACTTGACTATACCTACACCAAGAAGTTGAATTTGATAATAGATTTTTAGAGAATACAAAATTAAAAGAAAAAAAACTAATTAAAATTATGAATCGTGTTGCAAAGAAAATTTTAATAAACGTAACATCATAAACTACACCCTACGTACGAATTACTTATGTAACACAGAAAAATGGATCTACGTACGTATTTCCAAAAAAACAAAATCTACATAAGCGGGGAAAAAGCTGATGGTTCTGGCATAAAATTAAACCCAGAAAAGCTTAACACGGTTCTCGCAAGACAGGCTTAAGAGGATGGACTAGAAAATAGCTAAAAATATATTTTCCAGCTCCGGCTGAGCTATGCAAAGCGTTAAAGCTTTATTCCCCAAAGCAGAGATCAAAGGATTTAGTCGTAACCTGAATTTTGTATAATGTAGCGAGAACATTTTAGAAATTACACGGCTTCATATGGATCATTTTAGGATGAGTCTTTAACCCTTCTTTTTAACTCCAACTGGAACAAGTTCACTGCTAAAAAAAACAACTTTTAACCCCCGACAAAATAAAGCGGTGATAGCCCAGTTGGTAATGAGCCAGACTTGTAATCCGAAGGTCGTGGGTTCAAATCCTGGTGCGGGCCTGTACCACTAAATTCGTCTTTTCGGATTTATGTACGGATTTCTAATTATCACTTGCTTAGCGGTGAAGGAAAACATCGTGATGAAACCAAGAAAATTTTCGAAAGACGAGCAGTCCACCGTAAAGCATTGGGCCAGCGTGGTTGGACTATGGCCTAAATCCCCATCGTGTTTCGAAGGGAGGCCCGTGCACCTCGGTGGGGACGTATATGGGCTGGTAAAAAAAAACCCGACAAAGCAAGAGGGGTGTTATAAGTTTGACGTGAGTAATTGTGTATCTGTGTGTTTGTCTGTGGCATCGCAGCTCCTAAACGAATGTACTGTTTAATCGAGATGGTTCTTAGCTAAATTTGATCAAAATTGGTTCTGCCATTTAAAAATTATAAAACTGCTTGACCACAAAACATCAAAATATTACTTAGACAATGTCTTAAACAGACTTATGTCATTCTGTGTATCTGTATATCTGCGTATCTGTGTGTCTGTCAAGGGGTCAAATCAAATCAAATATCTTTATTGTGTATCGATTGTTAATTTGTAAAATATCACAAGAGGAGAGGAGTGTAGTAAGATATCAATTCGCACCCTCTGAACGATAAGGGATAATTTTTATATTTATTTTTTTGGGTTATTGGGTTATCATCTGAAAAAGTCTAGTTTTTGGGAATTTTGCACGAGCTCATTCCGCCTGCCCCTTTCTTCTACCGGACATCCAGACGCATACCTTGTCGAAATTCCACGAATCCGTACTGAGCGCTTCTGTTCATCTTTTATACTGCGCACCGCTAAGGAATGGAATTCTCTGCCTGCGTCTGTATTTCCGGGCTCATATAAACCGAGTCTCTTTAAAGTTCGAGTGAATAGGCATCTTCTGGGTGAGCTTGCTACATCCTCGATCACACCTTCGCCACTGGGCTAGATTGTGGTCAAGAGCAAACCCATTCGTTATAAAAAAAAGTTATAACTTTTAACTTTCACACTAATTATGTCACTCGTTTTATTTAAAATATGTGTACTTATTATTCCATCATTAATGTGCCTTTATTTTAATGTTTATCAGATAGAACATAAATTATTAAGGACCGTATTAAGATAGAACATAATTATTAAGGCAGACTCTGATCTATATTTAAGTAGCAGTCGTCTTTGTCATTTAGATAGTGAGAGAAAGAGACTATCAATACATCAAGACTAAGTCCCGCTATAGCAAATTTTTGCGTCGTTCTGAAGGTGTTTTTATTTTTTTCGTTAAATTCAGGATTTCTAATGTCTTCTTAATATTTTCATGATTGGTGCTAAATAGTCCAGAATTAAAATTCTTGTATGATGATACCTGTATCTTCGAAATGTATAAGTCGATCTCCTTTCGTGTTTCGTAATATTACATACGTCGCAGTGTCGCTCCAAAAACACATACAGGGTGTAAGGGACACCTTAGCAAATATCTGCCCATAACTATGATCGACTACAAGTAATTCTTTATTTCCGGAAACGTCAAGTTACGGAGGTTTTCGATATTTACCTACTTGCTGGTTGTCATGTTTTACGCTGTTATCATCGTTTTTTATTGGAAAATGGAGTCTGTTATAATAAATTACTTAATTAAAAAAAAAATACTAAAAAACATGCAAAAGTTCGAAACTTTTCCTGAGAAAAATTCCACTTGAAGATCATTCAAAATGCTGATCTGTGTTCAGGGTTTAAATTTTGCTAAGCTGTTCCTTAGGTACAACCTGTATATTGACGAGGGCAGGTGAATTGTAAAGGCGATAAATAACGCGTTAGGGTGCTTTATTCTTTTCTCCGCTTTATTTTTGCACTCCATTGCATCCAGTTACCTCACACTGAGTGCTCTTTGTGTTTATACGTTTTATTTCGTCTATTGTTTGAAGATTTGTTGGCTTTTGTACTTTTCTTTAGCACATAAATAAAATCTCGTCTGTTTTAAACTAACTTTTTTAATTACAGAGGTGATAGCCCAGTTGGTAATGAGCCAGACTTGTAGGTAAGAAGATTGCGGGTTCAAATCCTGCTGCGGGCCTGTACCACTAAATTCGTCTTTTCGGATTTATTTACGGATTCATAATTATCACTTGCTCAACGGTGAAGAAAAACATCGTGATGAAACCCGCTCGTCTAAGAAATTTTCGAAGGACGAGCGATCCACCAATCCGCATTTAGCCAGCGTGGTGGACTATGGCCTAAATCCGTTTCGAAGGGAGGCCTGTGCCCCTCGGTGGGGACTTATATGGGCTCGTAGAAAAAATAAATAAACAAAATACATTCGCTCACGCCTGTAATCCCTAATGGAGTAGGCAGTGCATCAGTGGTTCTAGTGAGCTACTAGATGCCACGTTTGACACAAATTGTGACGTTTATCAGAAGGAACGAATTTATTATAGAATGGTGAGAGGTGGTCTCAATCTTTCGCCCATTATACAGCAAAACCATAGACTTTTACTGTATACCTGGGATGAGGCAGGTAGCTGGCACATTTTAAGTTTATCTTACATTCCCAGTCCAGCATGGAAGAAATAAAATTTCGTCTGTTCCAAACTAACTTTTTTAATTGGAGTAGCAAAAAGTTTGTGTAATCCTCACAAAGTCCTTATACTTTTCTGGGTCTGATTTATACACTCACAGACATACATACCTGTCGGGGTAGTAAGAGCATAATTTTTTTTAAATTTAATTTTGACGAGGCTTGGCGCGATGACATGATAGGAGACTTTAAAAACGTGAACTATCATTGTCTAAGTACATCTTTTTTGACCCCCTACAAAAAAGAGGGATGTTATAAGTCTGACGCGTGTATCTGTGTATCTGTATGTCTGTGAATGTATTTGTATGTCTGTGGCATCATAGCTTCTAAATAAATGGAAAGCTGACGTAATCGAGATTGTTTTTAGCTATATTTGACAAAATAAATTAAGCCGTTTAAAAGTTATAATGTCGGGGGTGATATTTTTTTTAAATTTTAGAGTTATTTGTATTTATTTCATAAGTGACAATCTCTCAGCAATGTATAAGGAACTACGCTCTGCAAATAAGAGTATAAGAAAGCCGCCTTGTAGGGTTTACGAAGCTCTATAGCAGCTGACCACCTGTCAGAAACGAAATGAATTATTAACTGGACTACTACAAAAGCCACTTAATTACCTCAGAACTGTTTACCATTCATTAATTTGGCCAAAATTCTACAAAGAAACTTTATTATTCACCTCTCCTTCGCAGTGAAACGAAATTAGCAATTAAACGAAGGTGCTCTGTATTGTCTTTATTATCCAGGATAATTTAAGAGTCAATAGTGTTGGGGGCAAATGTACCGCGCCCAAGGGAGAGATAACGCATAATGTATTTTGTCGGGTTTTCACTGCTCTTCCGCGCTACGCATTGCGGCATTATGCAGAGCTGTGTCAGAATTTAAATTTGGAACTTGGCCTATCGTATTTGAA
This sequence comes from Aproaerema taeniolella, assembly GCA_949987775.1. Lineage (NCBI taxonomy): Eukaryota > Metazoa > Arthropoda > Insecta > Lepidoptera > Gelechiidae > Aproaerema > Aproaerema taeniolella. The sequence continues at coordinate 9,909,681 of OX465268.1, read as the reverse complement.
TAAGAAATTGTTTTTTTCGGACGCCAATGGCCAGTAACTGTCTTAATAATTTGTTGAATTTATTCAACCTATTTGGATGACAATGCGATAAGAAAGGGGGTATTCATTAGGTTTTGTTCGCTTAAATGTATTAGTAGCTATGTCATAGCCTGAGTATTGACCAGTCAAACCTAACGGAGCTTCGAGGTTTGCCTATAACAGCTATTTTAAAGGCACACCATGATCTATTATAGGCATAAACTTAGTAAATATCTAGTAAAATTTAATTTTCGCTCGGGTTTCAAGTACTACATTACTTCTCACACTTTTATCGTTATTAACTATAGTCGTAGAGTACACTGTTTCTGTTTTTTTCGTAGTACAAAACGAAGTGAGATTTTTGTCGTGTTTTTTTCTCACACACTCAATATTATTGTTCTTTTTAGAGCTTATTTATTATTATAATAATAAACGGCATTTATTTGTCCATAATAAACAACAAACATTTGAAAATTATACATTGTCAAATAAAACCTTTTTTTAAAATGGAACTAAATGAATTTACTAACTTAATTAAATTAAATAGTGAAAATGCAATAGCAAAATTACAAAACAATAACAATAAGACTGATATTTCAGTCTATTAAACCGCCTACAGTCGATCCTGGTGCAAAGGACCCCATAACACTGGCAGCATTGCCACGCTGGATCGCCATGGCCAGTCTTTGCACCAAGAACGACTGAGTGCGGTAGTCCCCTGTGCTATCCCTTAAACGCCGCCCGAGCTCTGCCACAAAACTTTTGGCCTCTGCTCCCCAGCAACCCGTGGTCTCCACAGCAAAAGGTACGAAAGCGTAGGTCTGTGTCAGGGTAGAGTACTTCGTTTTTTAAATTGATTGTAATAGTTTTTACGTTAAATCAGTTAATGAGTGGTCAAAGAGCATAAATTTGTAATATGTTTTAAACAGCTATTAGATATTTGAGAATATTTTATTGTATTTACTAACAAAAATCTACAGTTCTTCAGAAGTACTTATATTTATAACGCCAACTATTGATTTTTTTATGTACTTACACAAAAAAAAAATAGAAAGTTACAATGATATTCTGGTTCGCTGTCGCAAGTATACAAAAACAAGCTTATGTGTGTGTGTGGAGAGTGTATTGTGTTTGTGAGTGTGTTTGTTCTTACGTATTCTTTTAAGCCATGTGGTGATCGGTTGAGAATAACACCACCCCATCTCTTTCCGTGGGTGTCGTAAGAGGCGACTAAGGAAACACAAATGAGACCTGCCTCCTATTAATCCTTCTTACACCTCAGTTTGCTTTGAAAGGTGGCGTCCTTTGGTCTCATGCGGTGTGGTAAGCTCTGTAAAGGGCCGTCTGGTTCGCGACCACCCTCCTACCGAAGTCCGATGCCAAATACTTGCTGTGTTACATCGATGCGTGGGAGTACCAGTGCCTTAATTGGAATTTTCTGAGTTAACTCGCTCCATCGTCGACCTCACATAGATGAGGTCGAGATTGAGGTCAAGAGTTAACCCATCTCTTAATAAAAAAAAAAGTGAAGGTGTGTGCCACTTGTTTACAAGTTATATTTAATTATATCCGTCATGGAAAGCGATCCTCGAGTTCTTTGACGCCCGTTTTCTTTCATGATCCTCCATTTAGCTGAGAAACCACAAGAAAGTCTCTTAACGAAACCAGTAAAATTTCACGACACAATTCCAAGAACAAAATTGCTGAAACGGAAAATCTGCTTTTCGATTGAAAACCGCCATCTTGCCAATGCTATTTTTATCACAAAATGGCGATCAAAGACTTGCGGAAGATTACTTATTTGTGAATGAAAATTGAAACTCGTAGTCATTAGGAAAAAGGGTTTTATTCAAGAAATAAGTAATTGGGTAAAAATATAAAGATAATTGGATTTATTTTCTTGTTTTTCAATGGTAGTACAATGAAGAACTAACCATTTATTCCGTTGTTTTCTAAATATAGGAATATTTTGTGATTCTATATTTATTTTCGGGTACTATCTTGTCGCGCATCATAATCTAGAGCTTAAACTTTCTTACATAATTAATTTAAGGTTTACAGAATTAGTTTTAAACCGACTTTAAAAAAAGGAAGAGGTTGATTTTCAAAAAAAGGAAATTTTTTCACAATAGGTTTTTAACAGGTTTTAGATTTCAGCTCGATATCCTAGTTTTAGTTAGTTTTAATGGAATGTTTTTTTCTTTACAGATTAAATCGAGCACTTTGTATTGAAGATTGTTATGGTAAGTCTCATCTATGCAACGTAATGTAAACAGCTTTGTAAAAAAATAGCCATAAAATAAGACTTGATATCTACGCGAAGAATTTTCCATTAAACAATGACATTTATGAGATGCAAGAGCTGTAATTAAATCAAAATAAAGTTCCTTCAGGCTTCAAGGCGTGACGTGATGTCTTCTTCACTTGTTAGGGTTGCCATCGTTTAAATCTTGTTCATAAAGGGAAAAATCTAAACTGATCAGTAAGGTTAAGAAACGTACACAGACACAGAGAACCTGATAGGTGACCAAGTTTGAAATTTATCACCAGCGTTTCCGTGCTTCGGAGGGCATGTTAAGCCGTCTGTCCCGGCTGTTTTCGATTGACTACAGTCGTTAATGCAAGTCAGAGGCCATTTGGCGATTTGAAACCTCTGGCACGAGGGTTAGTCAAGTTCAGCATATAACTACAGCTACACTATAAGAAGAAGATTGGCCTTGGAAGTCTTTAACAGACTATTTAAGCAGTTGCTTGACATCTTAATTGCCACCTTACAATTTCGTTTGAGCTACAGAATTGCCGCCATAGCGTATTCGATTCTGGTATTTGTTTTGGTCATTAGGGAAGGGAATTACCTATTTTGTATAATTGGAGATTCAATATATTCAAGTGTTACTTAGTAAGACAGTTAAAAAAATGTAACGAATTTTTAAATTTGCTCATCTATGTAAGTTTACTATTTTGGCTTAGCAATAACGTGTTGAAGACACCTTTTTGATGACTAAACGACAAAGTCTCCAACAATTTGTACAAGGAAAGTCACCGGTTATTAACTTGGCTTGATTTTGATGCCTATAAGTACCTACACAATAGGAAAGAAAGGACAAGAGGGTCATCTGAAACGAATAAAAGAAAGATCTGTGACAAAACGATTGGATGATAAATGATTGTAGGCTCTCGTTACTGTCAATATCATCCGCTAATTAACCTTATATTGAGTCCTCCCTTACTTCTGTCTCCTCTAATTAGTCTGCCATCACAATGTGTGGTCATTTGTTTTTCTATCTTATACGCTCTTACATACAGGGTAATTTTTTTATTAATGTCCAAATTTTTTGTAAGTAAACTTTATGAAAATTTAACAGATCCGTATTTTTTGGTTCCTACGTTTCATATAAATATTTCAAGCTAGATCGTCTGAAGCTTGAAAATAAATCAAATTTTTTTAATGAAAAAAAAAATAACATCGTCCAAATGACTTGAAATTTTGTGATAGTGACACTCTTTTTTTTGCGTTTTACAAAATTCATCCTCTAAGACGTTAAAAAGGGGTATCAAAATCTGAAAATTTTGGAAAAAAATAATTTTCTAATAACGTTACCGACACCGTAAGAAAAATTTGGATATTGATAAAAAAAATACCCTGTATATGCTTAAATGAGTACCTACAAGTCTTCTAATTTCTTTGTGTGCCTCGACAATCAACGCGTATGAAATGTCTATAAATTTTGAGATTTATCGCCAACACAATAATTTAAAAAAACGCTCATTATCGGCGACGCAGTGATCGAAATAATCAATTCCCGAGGTATTTAGACGCCCGAGCGCAGGGAGGGCGGCTTTAGTCCGAGTAGGAATTGATTCTTTTACCCGTGTTAAATACTCTACTTTTCATTTCTAATATGAGGAAAATAAAACTAGTTGTTTATCTAAACTATTTATTGATAATATATAATAATATAGTAGTACTTACCTATACCTGTTTAAAATTAATTGTCAAATTAGGACAATTCGTGAAAGTTAAATTTTAAATATGGAACTCACCGCGTAATGAGGGATTTTCTTTTTATATTTTTTTAATTTTTCCTCAGTCGCCGGATAGATGGCGCTAAACTATGTACGTTACTGCAAGGAACGGAGCGTTAAATTATTTTTGATTAATTCACTTGAACGTAATTTTGAGATCATAAAACGAAACGTTATAGTCATATCACATCAATATCACGTCTACCATACGTATTAAGACGATTTTACGAAAACAACGAAAAAATAAAACTGAATTATAACAAAGCGCGAGAAAACTACGATGATTGGAAAGCCAAAACAAACTCAGAATATTTGATGCAATGTTTTTCTCCAAGCCTTTTGGCTTTGGCACCTAGCAACGGAGTCAGTTCAGCGCCATCTAGAGAGCTCTGGGGAACTACTTTTTTTTTAATACCCAAAAAGAAAACCTCCCATTGTTGCGGCTTATTCCGCTCAAAGAAGTTTGCGCTAAGTTCACACTAGCTGTTTAGAAACTCACATGGCCGTAGCATGTTTTTTTAATTAGTTTTTTTTACATAAAACTCTTCACAGCTGACAGTTTTTAAAGTTCATTCCGGCCCTTACGTGGAAAGTAATTTGTATGAGTTTTTCCCTCATACTGGAGGAAAGCAGCATTTTCCACCCAATAATCAGGTCAAAATAACACTACTTTTCGAGTATGAGAAATGAAAAATGAATTTTAACAGCTACGGAGCAAAGGGTTTTTTCGTACATCGCTCCGTCTTCATGCGATGGATGTCTCTTCGTGCTTCTATTTTCGGCAATAAAACCTTTGTTTCGCAGCGATTAAGATTCATTTTTCGTTGCTTTGATCGCCGCGCCATGTCGCTTGTGTATAAACAGCGCTTATAATTATTATATTCTTTAGTCATTTTGTACTTTAGCCTATAATTATGATGTTTTTTGGGACAAATAGAAAATAGGAGCAGTGTATGTTTTCTAAAGTATAGTATAGGCGATAATGAGGTTGTAAACTACAGCTGATAATTTTAATAATCATGTACTTCCACACTGGACTGGAAGTGAAAGAAAAAGTTAGAATGCACCAGCTGCCATCTCTTCCCAGGCATACTGTAAGAGTCAGTAATAGGGAACTACAGTTTTTTTGGTTAGAATGTGATATTGAATGTGTGTGGAAGCGATAATGGCTGCTCTGGCCACGATCATCCATAAACAACCTAAATTCTAAGTGTTATACACATAAGCTCACGCCTCTGTCCCATTAGGGTAGGCAGAGAAGACAGATTGCTACTTGCTACGATCCAAACACGCACATCCTTCGCTTCCTTTATGTACATTAATATTTCTCTTCGTACATGCTCCTTCGGATTCAGGTACTCCTAACATGGCCTTTTCTCAGTACATCACCAACTTGGTGTAAGTACGTTAGCCTAGGGCGCCCTTTTCTCTTCTAATTATTATTAGTAACTAGCTTTTCGCCCGCGGCTCCGCTCGCATTGGCTATAGGTTATATATTTCCCAAGGTCTAATCTATCTTTTTACAAAATTTCATCGATATTGGTTCAGCGGTTAAGGCGTGAAAGCGTAACAGACAGACAGACAGAGTCACTTTCGCATTTATAATAATAGGTCTTTACCTATGAAATTGCCGATTTTTCTCAAGCTTTATTTTATCCATAATTTATTTGATTAAACAGCTATTACTAAAATTGTTTCTATTTAAAATTTTGGCCACATAACGGAGATATTGAGTCAAATTAATACATATTTACTTTAGATTTATTTGCTGAAAAAGAAGCTTAAATATAGCTCGTTTCATCCGTTGCCCGTTTCATTGCTTATTTTGCTGTACCGTTGTTACAGTTACAGCTTTCAATAAATTAAGTATGATGGAAATTAACTTAATGTTGTCCAAACCTTTCTACAAAATTTTGCTAAATTTGGATTTCGAATTCCCGAGAAAAATTCAAAAACGTTAGTATGGAAAATTCAGTTTTCCAAAAATATTGTATGAAAAACGGCAATTTCATAGGTAAAGACCTATTATTAAAAGGGATTAATGATCTACATAGAGTGCACTCACCATATATTAGGTCCTTACCTATTAAAATTGGCTTTTTTTTATCAAGCTTTATTTTGTTCATAATTTATTTGATTGAACAGCTCTTATAAAAATTGTCTTTTATTTAAAAACTTGTTCATATAACGGAGAGTTTCAGTGAAGGTAGACTAATATAATTCACCGAAAATCACTGTACATTAATTTAAGGGTGGCAACCCTAATGACGACCCTCTTTAGATAAAACCTTTGACGGCCGAAAAGAAGTAATTTTGTTGCTACCGTAAAATTTTAATGAGGAATCCATTTTTCTTTTATTACCTTGTCTTGACTTACCACACAATACATTAAGGCCGCGTGTTCACCAAAAATATAACTAACGGTTAAATCGCGGTTAGAATCTAATCAGACAAAATGTCAAAAAAAATGTAAGAAAATGACATTGTCAAATCTCTGATTAGCTGCTAATCGTTGGTTATATTTTTGGTGAACACTGGCCTTAAGTTGATGGCAAAATACTTGTCTAAGGTCCGTATTAAACAACGACTCTGTTAAATAGACTCTCAGACTCTGTTAAATAGGGCTTTAGGTATCTCTCTTTCAACCTATCGGGTGGTTAATCAGTCCATGAAACTGATAAACTTCCCCAAGGAATATAAGTCAAAATACGAAAAAAAAATTGATCTTCCATACAAAATGCGCTATATGCTGATGAAGTTTGTATGGGAACTCAAAATGTTTTTTTCGTATTTTGACCTATGTTCCTAGAGGAAGTTGTTCAAATCAAATCAAATATCTTTATTGTGTATCGAGAATACAATATGGATGTTATTTTGTGACAGAAACATACTCGATATGCCAGTTACGGCGTACAATATTTTTAGTTGCAACGTTCGACCACACATACAAATAAAATACGAAAAAAATAACAGTATTAATCATTATAAAGCTTCATGGACTGATTAACTACACGAGAGGTTGAAAGAGAGATACCTAAAGCCCTGTATACTTAAGTAGCAATCGTCTTTGTCATTTTGATAGTGAGAGAAAGAGACAATCTATACTTAAGTATCGATCAAGACTTGAGTCTCCTTCTGTAATACGGGCCTTAATTATATTTTAGTATATCTTATTGGCGTTTGTTTTTGTAATACTTACCTTAGTATATCTTGAAGCGCTCATAGCCCAGTGGCGCTTGCTAATCTCAGCTGATCAGTGAGGTTAAGCAACGTACACAGAGGTACGGATCCATATGGGTGACCAAAGTGTGGCAATTTATTGAGAGCGTTTCCGTGCTTCGGAGGGCACATTAAACCGTGGGTCCCGGCTGTTGTCGATTGACTACAGTGTAAAACTAAGTCAGAGGCCATTTGGCGGTTTGAAAATACTGAAGCCAGGGTCAGTCAAGGTCGCCACAAATTTGATTACTAGCTTTCCGCCTGCGGCTCCACCCGCGTGGACTACAGGTATATCGTGCCCAACTGTGGGATAAAATGTAGCCTATTTCCTTTACCAGGCTCTAATCTATCTCTGTACCAAATTTCATCAAAATCGGTTCTGTACCTAGTTTAGGCTTGAAAGACGGACAGACAGACAGAGTTACTTTTGCATTTATAATATTAGTAAGGATATATATACTGCCTCCTTATCGTGTATATAAGGATATACACGATAAGGGAGGCAGTATATTAAAAAAAAAATGAGTCAAAATATTTTCGAATTTTTGTTCGATTTGTACTGTACCTAAACACACAAATCTAATACAGGCTTATTTACATGCAAAATCATATTACGCAGAAAATATCAAGCTTACTTAGGTTGAAATCGTCCAAATAAAATCCTAATGTTTTCAAACTTAATCTCATGTTATTTATAAACAAAAATCCACAGTAATACAGAAGTCCCCTTCAATCTCTTTCCGTGGGTGTCATAAGAGGCGACTAAGGAAACACAAATGAGACTTACCTCCTAGAAATCCATCCCAGGCAACGACACTATATTTTTTTCTGAATCTGAGGTGTCGTCCTATGGTCTCATGCGGTGTGGTAGGCTCTGTAAGGGGCCATCTGTTTCGCGACCACCCTCCTACCGAAGTTCGACGCCAAACAGCTTGCTGTGTTCCGTCGGTGCGTGGGAGTACCAGTGCCTTAATTGGAATTTTCTGGGTTAACTCGCTCCATCGTCGTCCTCATCTTTGACCTATATGGTCAAGATTGAAGTCAGGAGTATGTTCACTGATTTCTCTGCCAATTATGAACTGATTTTCGAAATTCTTTTTTTGTTCGAAAGAGTGTACTTCAGTAGTATAGTCCCATATAATTTTTTTCGAAAATGATTCAGCGCTTTTAAAAAAACAAAAAATGCTACAAACCAGAACATCATCTAAATAAATTAGTGACATTTTCGTTTGTGGTTATCTGCTAATGTGCATTGTAGTCTGCAAAAAATACTAATTATCTACTATGTGCGAACTGTTGTTTGGATTGAAGTCGGTAACACATACGTTTTTTCAATGTGGAAAATTTTTATAATTGTAACTTATACTTATTGCCAATTTGACAATAAATAACTGTCTTTTCTACCTTTCCGCACTCGAATTCGTTCGCATTCACTAGTTTAGGCGTGATAAGATAATAGACAAAAAAATTGGAGTCACATTTGACTTTAAGTCTGAGGGTAATAAAATGGTACATGTGTATACATATAGGTTGTCAGCCTTTCGCCCACTATACAGAAAAAAATTCGCGTCCCGGTTACTGGTTTCTACAGTAAGCCTTGGTAAAGTTGACAGCTGGTTCATCATCATCATGTCAGCTGCAAGACGTCCATTGCTGGACATAGGCCTCCCCCAGGGATCTCCACCTCGATCAGTCCTGAGCCACCCGCATCCAACGGCTTCCCGCAATCTTTACCAGATCGTCGGTCCACCTTGTGGGAGGCCTCCCTACGCTGCGCCTTCCGGTACGTGGTCGCCACTCGAGGACTTTTCTGCCCCAACCGCCATCAGTCCTACGAGCAATGTGCCCTGCCCACTGCCACTTAAGGTTAGCAATTCTTTGGGCTATGTCGGTGACTTTGGTTCTCCTGTCTCATTTCAGCTGGTTAATACTAAGTTTCTATTTCAACTTGGAAAGTGCGTGGCGAACTTTTGACTAACCCTGGTATCGAGTTGTCAAATGGCCTCCGATTTGGTTTTAACGACTGTAGTCGATCTGAAATGCTTGTGAAAAATTGCCGCTTTGTTCACCCATTAGGTTCGTTACCTCTGTGTGTGTTGCTTAACCTCAGTAATTGGCTGAGATCAGCGAGCGCGGAAGTAGAAAATTTCTCATGGAGACAAAAAATCGCTGTCGCTGTCGCCGCCAGCTGTGGTCAGGCCCTTAGTTCTCACATAATTTGCATCTCGAACTTCATCCATATTCATTTAAATTTCTCGAACGGAACTATCCATTAATATTATATTCATTAGACTGAACTTAAAATATTCACGTCTTATTAACCACAGACAAGGGTAGAACTCCCGTTGTCTAGAAACAATCTTCATAAATCCAGATTAAAAACCTTTTAACTTTAATGTCTTATGATTAGATGAAAAACATACACGTATATTTTACATCTTCTTCTTATCGTGTAGGTATAGTCAAGTGTGTGGCAAACTTGGCTAACCCTGGTGTCAGAGTTTTCAAACCACACAATGGCCTCTGAATAGGTTTTAACGACTGTAGTCAACAACAGACCGACAGCTTAACGTGCCCTCCGAAATACGAAAGTGCTCGTGATAAATTGCCACTTTGGTCACCCGTCAGGAGTTTAAATAAGATAAAAATCAACTAAATAATGAAACTTATAGATTTTAGTAGAAACTTTGTTGGCTTCCGGTTAATCTATAAAATGCTGTACGTTTTTCAATTCGTTAAAGTAAAATTAACTCATGCCGCATATTTGCAACGGGCCAAAAAACTGCACTCAGACCAAAGAAACTAGCATATTTGCTTCAACCACGGAATCGAAGCAAGAACCATCACATAGCAAACATTTAACAGGTAAAGTAAATTGAAAGCGTCCTCTAATAACTCTAAAATTAAACATTTTGTATTTCCCTCCATATTCATTGCTTAAATGATCAACTATACAGCTAAGAACCATCTTAAGATAACGCCACTTAAAATAACACTGAAATTAAAATTTTAAAAAGTCACCCCCGACATTCGATTGCTTATAACTTTTAAACGGCTTAACAGATTTTCAAAAAACATAACTAAGAACACTCGGGATAAAATTATATATGACACAAAAAAATTAAAAGAAAATCGGTTCATCCGTTTGGGAGCTACGATACCACGGACAGATACACAGACAGGTTAAACTTATAACACCCCTCTCTTTTTGCGTTGGGGGTTAAAAAAACATCGAAATCGGTCCACAGACACACAGATATACAGACACATACATACATAGACACAAGATACACACATCAAACTTATAACACTCCTCTTGTTTACCGGGGGTTAAAAAATGGCTTCCTCAAAAAAGTAGTCTGTTTCATATAATAGGGGAGATTGATTTTAAGGCTTACAAGTTCATTCACTTGGTGTATCAGTAGATATTGCCTAACAAGTTGTCGGCAAGGAAGTTATTAGGGTCGAAAGTACACAAAACCGTTCAATCAAAGTAATTTATTAACATCAGCACAGATAAAATTAATGAAACTCTTTGCCTCATTAGGTTTCAGCTATCGTACCAACCCTACATACTTGGAAACTGTCCAAACGGGACAGTTTTTGTCCCGATTCTGTCCCGCTCTCGTCCCGGCAAAATATTATTTTATTACGGTGACATACTCGCATTGTTTCATTTCTTGTTTAGCAAATAACATTGTTTGAGCTTCCGAATGTGATGTAACAGATACAATGACTTCCTTTGTGCGTAATAAATTCTTGTTTTTCCCTCGTTGCAGTACGGTCACGTCACATGTAGAAATAGTCTGTTAAAGCTCGTATTACATTTTCCGTGTTTACAAGTGAAACGTTTGTGGTAGTGCTCCAATTTCGGTTACAATAATTTGTCTGAAACAGAAATGAAACGTTATAGAGTTTCCTTTATTGTTAGAACATTAAATAAAATAAAAAAATACAATTATATTGTTTTGCGGAGGTATATTGATGAGTAGGTTAAGTGATAACTTGACTTTTTGTTTCCCGAACATCATAAGTGTTATTCTGACAGCCGGTTTGGTCGAGTGGTAGTGACGCTGCCTCTTGATCGGCGGTCCTGGGTTCGATCCCCAGTCGGGGCAAACCTTTGTGTAAAAAGCAGATGTTTGTTCTCGGGTCATGGGTGTTTGTGTTTGTCTTTATGTGTTTTCCAAGGGACCCACGACACAAGGGAAAACCTTACTGTGGGCCTTTGAGTGTGTGTGTTTTAGCGTGTAGCGTTTATCGCTAGATTGGAAGGTTAGAAAGAAATAAAGATAAATTTTTTATATCGTAACATATAAGAGGCAAGATTAAACAGTAAAACACGATACACTACATAAAGACAATAATAAATACAATACAATACAATGAAAAACTAGCTTTAGATCGCTTAGGGTCCGAGACAAAGGGTCCTTAACTCAGCTATATGTTGCGACTCAGGAATCAGGATATGAGACCGCGAGCCACAACCTTTAATCCTAGGAATAATACTTTAGGAGATGATATTCGGGGATTCGAGCAACTTTCCTGCACATTTGATAAAGTTTTCTAGGATTGAATTCAGCTGTAATTCGATGTATATTTTAATATTCATCCTTACTTCCTAACTAATTCCTTACTAGATAGATTAGAGCCTAGGAAAGGACATAAGCTATATTTTATCCCACAGTTTGGCATGATATAACCTGTAGTCCACGCGGGCGGAGCCCCGGGCAGAAAGCTAGTATAATATATTTATTAAATTGTCTAGAAAAAGCTATGAAAAATTAATTAAAAAATCGATGAAATCGCTTCAAAAATTCTGCCGGCAGCCTCTTAATTTGTTATACCAAAAGCGATAGACAGAGTACTCAAAAAGTGTAATCAATAACAACTTCTGCTTGTAATACAAAACTGCCCTTTCTCGGGCTTTGTAACAAGTTTACCCCACTTGGCTGATAAAAGGGTTGTTTGCTTATGTAATCACTGTCGGATGATACTCACCAAATATTTGAATATTTCTCTAAAATAAAAATAAAAATGTGTAACTCTTTTTTGCGGTGATAGCCCAGTTGGTAATGAGCCAGACTTGTAATCCTAAGGTCGTGGGTTCAAATCCTGGTGCGGGCCTGTACCACTAAATTCGGCTTTTCGGATTTATGTACGGATTTCTAATAAATTAAACAATAACAAAATGACAAGTCAGTCTAATACAAATGTGACTGTGAAAATGGAAAGGTACAACTTTCGTGTTAGTCGTTAAGGTTCACAATTAGTGTGATGAGCTATTGCAAATAGCTCTTATTGACTACCGCATTTAATGGTGTTTTGCGGTAAAGCATTTATTGCATACTAGCTTTCCGCCCGCGGCTCCGACCGCGTGGACTACAGGTTATATCGTGCCCAACAGTGGGATAAAATGTAGCCTATGTCCTTTTCCAGGCTCTAATCTATCTCTGTACCAAATTTCATCAAAATCGGTTCAGTAGTTTAGGCGTGAAAGACGGACAGACAGACAGACAGATAGAGTTACTTTCGCATTTATAATATTAGTAAGGATAACTTTTAGATGGCTGAACCAATTTTAATTATATATAGCCAAGAACCATCTCGCGATTACGTCAGCTTTCAAAATTTTTTTTTATAAGTTTGACATGTGTATTTGTGTGTCTGTCGTGGCATCGTACCTCCTAAACGAGTGGTCCAACTTATCCCGAGTGGTACATTTTATCCCACAGTTGGGCACGATATAACCTGTAGTCCACGCGGGCAGAGCCGCGGGCGGAAAGCTAATAACAAATAAAAATTGAAAATCCACATAAGTTTCGTCAATTAAATAACCTGCCCTGAATCTGATGCCGCGCTGGACGGCAATGGACAGACGCTGGATCAGGTAGGAGCCAGAGCGGGAGTCACTACCACGAGCTGACAGTCTCCGGCCAATCTCCCGAATCAACTCCCTACCTTCACTACCCCAGGGACCCGCTGTTTCAAATGCGATGGAAAAATTATATAGAATTGTCCCATCGCCACGCATTTAACGTGTTTCTGACAGGCTGCCCATTCTGCCGCTGCTCGCTGCAACCCGTGTAGTCCTGCTTAAGTGAGAGGGTGCGAACGTACTGACGCAGGTAGCGTCCCATATGAGGGAGCGACCGTTTTGCCAGGGAAAATTTTAATGTAATCTTCAGTAAATTTAATGTAATCTTCATTAAATTTTTTTCTTCAGTAAATTTAATGTAATCTTCAGTGTAAAAAAATTACATTGTAATAAAGTTGGACTTAAATACCAGGTTCGGCATAACAAACGATGGAAATAATCTCTGAAATGTATAATCCTTTTATCCAGTTAAAATCGTTAAATACCTACCCCTGAAAGAATATAAATCGTCAATCAGAATTGACTGATTTAATTTTATCCATTAAAAGTCTGACCAATTTAAAAGGAGGTAATTGACTGATAATTACTGATAATTGACTGATAAATGCCAAAGTCCAGCACGTTGGTCCAATTCTGTTTTAAGACTCATTACAAGGTATTGATAAATTAGTGTTTTTAGCCCCCGACAAAAAGAGGGGTGTTATTAGTTTGACGTGTGCGTCTGTGCGTCTGTCTGTAGTATCATAACTCCTAAACGAATAGACCAATTTCGAAGCGTTTTTTTTGCTTGAAGGCTGACGTGATTGAGGTGGTTCTTAGCTTCGAGTATATTTCATCAAAATTGGTTCAGCCGTTTAAAAGTTATAAGCAATCGAATGTCGGTAGTTATACAAAATTTTTAATTTTAGAGTTATTTGAGGATAATCATATTAACAGCATGTCTCTACTAGTAATTGAAAAAAGTTTGTTTAGTGTAATTTAATATTCAATTAAGTTTTTATTAGTCAATAAATGGAACGCGAGAGTTATGTGGGCGAAAGGTTGACAACCTTTTACAATTAAATTCAGATTCCGTCTAATAACCTTCAGTATGAATGTCAAATGTAGCGTCAAGGGCTTTCAAAACCACATGACTGTCTGTCTACCCGAAAAGACTCTAATCGTGAGTGTATAGATAGATATAGATAAATTATTCGAGATCCACAAAGAATATGTGAATACGCTATCTACAACCTAAATTCTATAGGTCTGAGACCTGAGTTGTCATTTTACAGAGAGTTTCTCATTGGGATGTGGATGTACGGGTACGGTTGAAAGGTGTCCTGAATACTGAATATCTAATACAAGTGTAGGATGTGTTGTGTCTTCAAACAGAATTCTAATGTTGAACTTTTGGAGACTTTTATACGGTGAAGGAGATGTTTTGAAAAACTTTTTACTATAGCAGTTTACATTTTTGCATCAAGAACAGTGGTTAGGAAAGAGAAAAATATGTGAAGTATATTTTGTGAAGCTCTCGAGTGGCGTACGATGACGAATTTGGTGAAAAGAAAACGTTATTTTTAAACCACGAAAATGTCGAGATGATAATTTTTTTTAGCATTTGCGGCATTGTTACACCTCGACACAGCAGTAGAATAAGAGTTCCAAGGGTCCTAAGCACTGAATACTTGAGGTCCCTTCTGGCAATGAAAATTTTGTTTTATTCCCTTCGTGTTTCGAAGGGAAATTTTGTATTATTCCCATGCCCCTAGGTGGTGACGTATATGGGCTGGTAAAAAAAATCGCGAGATGGCCCCGGAGGCTTTCTATAGGTACTTAGTGTGCTTATAGGGTTAATCTGCCAATTCGAGGCGCGAGGCCGTTGGCAACGTCGCCAACGCTTTCTGCCGCTCTGATCGAGAATTCACTTTGTTACGGTTCATCTTGCACTTGGATGTATGTTCGCAAAGGTGCAGTCTTCTTTATTTTTATTTTATTTTACTAATATTTAGACATATTGGTAACTGTACTAGGTTTGCAAATGTTTTCCACCTCCTGTTTAAACTAGAAAACCTGTAATTGACTTTACAATTAGACCTAAACTAACTATTAATTTTACATGTCTTGTAATTAAGCTGTTGGTTTTGTATAATAAATAAATAAATAAAGTTTTTTTTGCTTTGTCCACAGATGCGAGAAGGGCTGGCCAGATGAACTCTATGGCTCCAAAATCGAGGGGCTGACAAGATGACAAGAGTCGGCGTGTTGGTGTTCTGCTCGCTGCTGGCCAAGACGCTATGTGTGATAGCCCCGCAAATACCAGGTCAGTTTATCAATCAGCGAGGTTAAGCAACGAATATCGGACACCTGATGACCATAATGATAATATATCACTAGCATAAAAGCCCTTGTTAGGAGTACCAAAATCTGGGTGACAAAAATCTGGTTAGTTTCAATGCCAACTCAGGCTCAGGCGTGTCTGTTTTCCGCGAAACGGAGTCCCTTTAATCTGACTCCTACTTTCCGGGGTGCATCTGTACCTATCACCAATGAGCTTGAGCTCCTTGGCATGAAGTTATTTGCCAACCTTAACTTCGCATCTCTATCGAGTCCAAAGCACAAACAGCGGCCAAAAAGCTGGGCATCCTCAACAGAGTTAAGCGCTACTTTACGCCCGATCAACTCCTTTCCCTTTATAAGGCACAGGTCCGATCGTGCATGGAGTATTGCAGCCACCTCTGGGATAGTTCGGCCAAGTACCAACTAGCCACACTGGACTCGGTGGACCGCAGAGCCAGGAGACTCATCGGTGTCAGGAAGCTAGTAAAAGATAAGCTCCAAACCCTAGCTCATAGACGCAAAGTATGTATTTTTTATAAGATGTACTTCGGGGACTGTGCTCAGGAGCTGCATGAGCTCATTCCGCCTGCCCCATTCTTCTATCGGACGTCCAGACGCACCGCGGGGTACCATCCCTATCTTGTTGATATCCCCCGGATTCGCACTGAGCGCTTTTCATCATCTTTCGTATTGCGCACTGCTAGGGAATGGAATTCCCTGCCTGCGTCTGTATTTCCGAGTTCATATAACCCGAATCTCTTTAAAGTTCGAGTGAATAGGCTCATTCTGGGTGAGCTTGCTACATCCTCGACCGCATCTTTGCCCTTGGGCTAGATTATGGTCAAGAGCGAACCCTTCATTAATAAAAAAAAACCCCGAATGCGACGAGCGTGTATTATGAATGTAGAGGAAGCGAAAGAGGTATGTTTAGACCGTAGTAGGTGGTAATCTGTGGTCTCTGCCTACCCCAACAGGACAGAGGCGTGAGTTTATATATGTATCTATGTGTGTATTATTAGTGTTTCCGTCCAAGTTGTATTCTAATGGACTTTAGTCGATAAACCAAGTCAGACGTGATTTGATGGTATGCAAATTATGAAATTAGTGTTTATACGGTTTGCTACGTAGGTACTTAACTATACTTACACCTTAAGCAAAAAAGTTTTAGATAAACAGTCTAAGACAAGATTATTTTTAGAAGAGGAGAGTATTATTTGAAACAGCAAAGATTAAATGCTCTGCAGATGAATAAGTGGATTCTTGAAGGAATCTTAGTATTAACAAAATTATCAGATAGACTGCTGAGAAAATAAAAGTAATAAAGCTTCTAATGGTCTTAAAAATCCTTCATAAACTAAAATAGATGGAAAATCGTTAAGTAATTCAGACGGTCCGAAATTTTTCTGCCAATAATTTGCTTTATTATTAGATCTATTTATAAAATAGAAAGGAAAAAAAAACTTGAAATCTTGATAAATATTCCAAGAATATTAAATGGAATCCCGTGATAAAAACTTTGTTTGAGACGAGTTTTATTTTTTTCTTAGTATGTATATCATATTCATAATAGACGGTGCACTAACAGTGAGGCAAAAAAATTGCGGATAACCAAAACTCCATTATACTATTCTGTAAGTTCTGAAATGTTTATTGAAAACTTTCCTTTTGGGCCAGCCATTAATCACGTAATGTTTTTTTTGCATTTTTTAACCCCCCCCCCCCCTCCCCCTTGGTGATACGTGAGGTTTAAGACTAACCCCCCTCTCCCACCCAAAATCACGTGTATTTTTTAGTATATACATACAAAGAATTATTAGTGAATACAGGTATAATCAAATTTTATTCTGAAATTAAGGACCATGATAAAAATGTCTTGACAAAATGTTGCAGGTTGAATGAAAACCATATTTATACTAGTACACAAGGCAGCACATCAAGCTATACGGCTTTCGTAAGGCAAATGGATAGACTGACGTGCTACTGTGTGTACATTGTCCTCGGACCTTGTACCTCGGAAGACTTTCTTCAACACTAACAACTGGATAAGCATCTTGCAAGTATTGTGCTTTGTTAAAGATTAAAGTCGCGTCGGTTTCATCAAGCCACGCTACACGCAACTTTTCGGTTTGAAAATCGCGCGTTTGATGAAAAAATAAACACACGTAATATCTTACTCCCCCCTTGTGATACTTTATGATTTATGCCAATCCCCTCCCCCCCCCTTTCGAGCCTCACGTGATTAATGGACGGCCCCTTTGGAAAAAAAGAAACAAAAATATTTTAATTTCTGATCATCTGTTACACAAGCAACCATTCATGGGAATAAACTGCTCAGCTCTAGAGTCATTTTAGATTTAAATAAGTTAAATGAGTAAATAAGAAAATCAGTAAATAGATTTAAAAATAGTACCCCTTGGAGTTTCTTGCTATTCTTCTCTGGGAGAGACTGCCACCTTTGCTAATAGGCGTAGAGTTAAAAAAACTAATGTAATTGACTACTTTGACTGATAAGTAATATCCTAAATATTCTATGAAATAAAAATATTTTGATTTTGACTTTTAACTTTGAACCGGTATTTATTTTAAGGCTAAGCTTTTTATTCTTTATTATAAGATGCGTTCACTCTTGACCTCATACTTGACCATAAAGGTCAAAGGTGAGGTCGACGATGGAGCGAGTTAACCCAGAAAATGCCTATTGAGGCACTGGTACTCGCACGCACCGACGGAATACAGCAAGCTGTTTGGCGTCGGACTTCGGTAGGAGGGTGGTCGCGAACATGACGGCCCTTTACAGAGCCTACCACACCGCATGAGACCATAGGACGACACCTCAGATTCAGAAAAAAATGAAGTGTCGTTGCCTGGGATGGATTACTAGGAGGCAGGGTCTCATTTGTGTTTCCTTAGTCGCCTCTTACGACACCCATGGAAAGAGATGGGGTGGTGTTAATCTCAACCGATCACCACACGGCAAACTAAAGCGTCCAATAGTGAGATATAAGAATAAAAGAACGTCAAATTGTTTTTCACACACAAAGAAGTCTGGAATAACCTTGAAAATGTAACCCAATTAAGGCGAAACAACATACATATAAGATCTTCGTAATAAGCAAGACTTAGATTAATATTTACTCAAAACGCTTGTGCTTCAAGTAGAAACAAACAGCTTTAAAATTTAAATGACAGAAGGAGCATGTGACGGTCAATTTAATGATTAAATCTGTATAACTATAATAAAATGTGTACAGGGCTTTAGGTAAATCTCTTTCAAACTCTCGGGTGCTAAATCAGTCCATGAAACTGAACAACATTCCCCAAGGAACATAGGTCAAAATACGAAAAAAAAAATTTTTGATCTCCCGTACAAAATGCGCTTTAATGCTGATGAAGTTTTTATGATGAAACTGCATCAAAATTGGTCTATCCGTTTAGGAGCTACGATATCACAGACAGACATACAGATCCATTCGTCAAACGTTTAACACACCTTTTTTCTCGGGGGTTTAAAACGGAACAACAAGGTTTCCCTAAGAAACCTATTAAATTCTCAAAAAAACATTTCGAAACATTTCGGTTGTTTAAATATATTTGTGAGTGTTTTTTGCAACTAGTACGCGACCAAACCTTATTTTCTTCCAGAAACTTCAGCGAAGTAGGTTTTATAGTTAAATTAAAGTTCCCACTATCTAACTAAGACAAGCATGAAATTTCTAAGCCATTAACTTTAAAACGAGGTCACATCTCCCTTTGAAGATCTAAGAAAATAGCTTTATTTTTGAGCAAACAACGCTACCCTGAATGTTATTTGTTCGCAGCAATGGAAACAAACCGCAACTTAGACTTTATACATGGTGTAAGGGACAGCTTATCAAAAACTGAAACAATAAATTCAAATCATTATTCTAAATGATTTTCCAGCGGAATTTTCCTCAGGAAAAAGTTGGAATTTTTTTCAAGCTTTTTATATTTTCTGCTTAGACAACAAACACAGTAGGTAAACACTCAATAAAGTTTATTGATGTTCTGCTTTAAAATGAAATTATTTATTCAAATGCACTCCATTTTGCAATATGAAACAATCATAACACAGCATAACACGAAAATCAGCAACCTACATCGCACGCGAGGCGCATTCCGCGGTACATTGCGTAGCGCCATTGGGTAAATAACAAAAACTCCTTAACTCGAGGTTTCCGGAAAAAAAGATTACGTATAGAAGATCACACTATGGGTCACCTTTAAGTATTTGCTAAGTTGTCCCTTACACCCTTTATATTTGTCTGTTATTTGTACAAACACTGGTATACGAAAATGAATTTTCATGAGCTGTAATAGAGTCCAAATAGTTTTCCAGGCGGGACCTCGTTTCCGTGGGATTTTGGGACAATTATTTAGCCCTTGTTACTCAGGAATAACGAAGAATTCCAATGGCGAAATAATTTTTGAAATGGGTCCAGTAGTATTTTAGAGTATTCGTTACAAACATATAAATCTTTCTTCTTTGTAATAATTAGTTGAGACTGAGGGCGACTTGTAACAAAAAAGGAATAACTTCGTTTGCTTATAACTTTTAAATGCCTGAACTAATTTTGATCAATTTCAATCTCGATATTGCGAAGTGGCAATGGGCTGGCCATGTCTGTCGCAGAACCGACGAGCGTTGGAGTAGACAGGTTTTCGAATGGAGATCACGTCTTGGCAAACGTAGTGTAGGACGCCCCTCAGCCAGATGGTCAGATGACCTAAAGAAGACAGCGGGTAGTGGCTGAATGAAAAAAGCAGAGGATCGTGCAAAGTGGCGCACCTTGGGGGAGGCCTATGTTCAGCAGTGGACTGCAATAGGCTGATATGATGATGATGAATATCGAGAACCATCGCGATTAAGTCTGCTTTCAAACAAAAAAAAAAACAAATGAAAATCGGTCCATTCGCTTAGGAGGTACAATGCCGCAGGCAGACAAACAGCTACACAGACTTACAGATACGCACACACGTCAAACTTATAACACCTATTTTGTCGTCGTTTAAAAAATCACTAACGCAAATAACTTTTTCGGCAGATTTCAAGACCGGTGACAAGAAAATCATCAACGGCCCCTTCTGGCATGAAGCGATCACCGAAATATATGAAGTGGAAGATGAAGAAGATGTTTCCACCACTACCACCGAGCCCCTGCCTTTCTTCGAAGATGATGCTTCTACCAACAACGTGACGGCTCAGCTTGGAAGTCGCGTGCACTTGCATTGTAGAGTGCATGATTTGGGCGAGAAAACTGTGAGTTTATTTCTTATGTTATTTTATTTCATTGAGTATATTTAACATAATAAAGTTTTTTTTGGTATGAGATGGACCAATCTTGACCAAGGTCATAGATGAGGTCGACGATGGAGTGAGTTAACCCAGAAAATTCCAATTAAGGCACTGGTACGCCCAGGCACCGACGGAACACAGCAAGCTATTTGGCGTCGGACTTCGGTTGGAGAGTGGTCGCGAACCTATGGTGTCATGCGGTGTGGTAGGCTCTGTAAAGGACCGTCTCTTTACAGAGCCTACCATACCGCATGAGACCATAGGACGGCACCTCAGATTGAAAAAAAACTGAGGTGTCGTTGCCTAAGATGGATTACTAGGAGGTTATGTTAGATTTAATAATGTAACATATGCCCAGTTGGTAATGAGGACCATCAATATATATAAAAATTTTTTTAGTCTTAACAGATAATACGATATTTTACTGTGATTCGCCCTTCAGCTTAAGTTTGTATTAAAAAAATTGGTAAATGGGTTAAATATTGCCGGCCTGTTACCGGAAGGTTGCGGGTTCAATTCCTGGTACGAGCCTGTACCACTTAATTCGTTTTTTCGGATTTATATATAGATTTGACATGAATTATGAAACTCGTCTTAGAAAACTCGTTTTCGAAAGGCGCGCGGTCCACCAACCCGCATTGGGCCAGCGTTGTGGACTATGGCCTAAATCCCCTTCCTGTTTCAAAGGGAAAGGGAAGCACGTATCCCTTGGTGGGGATGGACTGATTTAAAAAAATACGATAATGACTCAATCTTAGTATCACCTATTTTAAAGTCGAAACTATATGAAGATCCTATAGTCGTTACAGCCCGATGCACGAAGGTAATGCTAGACGACAGGATCCTTGAAACGTCTGATAAGGTTTCGAGAGGTTCTTCCGATGACATAGCTTTCGAGTCCTGGGAGGTGCCAAACATATCATGGATAAATGGAGTTCCTGGATGTGGCAAAACAACCTGGGTTGTAAACCGTTTTGAGGTTGCACAAGACCTGGTAGTCACAACTACAACCGAAGCGGCAAAAGACCTTAGAGACAAACTTGCAAGCCGTATTGGAGGCTTCGCCAGATCCAAGGTGCGTACTCTTGCATCTGTTCTAGTTAATGGCCTTAGAGAACCGAATAAGGACAGGTGCAAGAGACTCATTGTGGACGAAGCACTCATGAACCACTTTGGAGCTATTATTATGGCTGCCCAAATTGTCAAGGCAAGCGAGTTGCTGCTTATCGGTGATAGAAACCAACTACCCTATATTGACCGACACAATCTTTTTCCTTTAAAATACACCCGCCCTGAAATAATGAGTACCATAACGCAGGAGCTTCTGTGTACCCATAGGAACCCTCTTGACGTAGCATTTGCCCTTAGAGAAGTCTACAGTGGTATTTACTCGTCGAAACTTCGTACGGCTTCCTTAAAACTCGAAAGGTATTCAGATGCACAGATCGATCGAACCCAGTCCGAAACCCTGTACCTTGTTCATACACAGGTAGAAAAGACTACTCTACAAAACCAGGGATACAGATCGGGCACCGGGTCACGCATCCTCACCATACACGAGGCTCAAGGGTTGACGTACGAAAAGGTGGTGATCGTGCGTACTACAACGACCAGGCAGGAGCTACACGACAGTATCCCACATGCTGTAGTTGCCATATCGCGTCATACCGCCAGTTGCAAATATTATGCGGATGATGGTAACGATGCGATAGGCAGATTCATCAAAGAAGCAGAGGCGGCAGGCAGGGAAAAAGTGGTCAATTACAACCTCAAAATGGCGATCAAAAGTCGAGACAAAGCCGTCATGGATGCCTTGAGGTCTGAATGCAACAGCGAAGAACCGTCACTCGCTTAAATATATATTATATACATTATATACATATTATATACATTATGTATTCATATATTTATTATACTTATTTATAAATTGTAAACCTCTATGGAAAGTAATGTATTATAGTTAAAATCAAGTATTAACAAGAAAACTTAATCTAGACAAAGGCACGGACATAAAGTCTGTGGATGCTAATAATAACACAAAAAAAAAAAAAAAGTCGAAACTATGAATGTAAGTTCGTTTATTACACTTTCATTCTTCAACAACTATATGAATTTTCATGAAATAGGGACAGATAGATCTGACACAAAACAACACATAAGCTACTGGAGTAGTTGAAAACACAAAAATTTGACATAAATTTACTGTTGTTGAAAACTACTCATCTTGACTTAAATACTTGACGAGTAACAGCTAGTCTTCAGCTTTATCTGATTATGGAATTTATATCAAGAATAAAAACTAGCCTTACCATAATGTGAAAAGAACAAGTGAGTGCTGACAAGACAAACACCTTAAGTTATTAGACTCAACATTTCCATAACAATTGTTCACCAATGTGAAGCAAGTCAACAATTCCCACAAAACTATTACTTTCAAGGTCTAACCAGCATTATTGCCCTCAAAAGACATTTCCGAAGACATACGTACCTACTAATTTACCCCAAACAATTGATCTACCGTTAAATTTGATCAAATTGCGTTCAAAACCTCCCTCGATACCACGCTCCGACACCATATATCTTGTGTAACTACGAAACTTCAGTAATAAAACTTTTTACTTTTTACTCCGTTCGCGCTCGAAGTGCTTCGAAAAAAGAATGCAGTAACTCTTTTAAATTGTCCTGAGAGACAATTAGAACATCTTCCAATTTCAAATTCCGTGTTTCTTTTTAAATGTAGAACATTAGTGGGGACGAATGAGAGTTGAAGCGTTTTGGAGAGGTAAACCATTAATTTTGGGAGCCTTTTAAGAGCACTTTACTCTTACGGCGTGCATAAGCATAACAGATAGGTGCTATTAATAGGAAATTTTCTGGGTTAACTCGCTCCATCGTCGAATACATCTATGACCTTAGTCAAGATCGAGGTCAAGAGTCAACCCCTCACATAAATTTACTTCCACGCTGGACTGGGAGCGAGAGATAAATTTAGAATGTACCAGCTACCAGTTCTTCCCAGGAATACTGTTATAGTAGGGACAAACCCTCGTTACATCATGATTCATCTAATAATCCTCAGAATTTATGTCAAAAGTGGCATCAAGTAGTTCTGAACCACTGATGCTCTGTCTTCCCCCGTATGGGATTACAGGCGTCAGCGTGTGTAATATATTTTTTTTACCAGCCCATATACGTCCCCACCGAGGGGCACGGTCTTCCCTTCGAAACACAAAGGAGATTCAGGCCATTGTCCACCACGCCACTGGCTCAATGTGGGTTGGTGGACCGCTCGTCTTTCGAAAGTGAACTTTCTTGGACGGGCGGGTTTCATCGCGATGTTTTCCTTCACCGTTGAGCTTATAATTAGAAATCCGTACATAATTTTGAAAAGACGAATTTAGTGGTCCAGGCCTGCACCAGGATTTGAACCCACAACCTTCCGATTACAAGTCTGGCGCATAACCAATTACTGGGCTATCACTAAATAAAAATCTCCTTTCAGATCTCCTGGGTCCGTCACCGGGGTGATGACCTTCACCTCCTCTCCTTTGGAAGACACACCTACTCAGCTGATTCAAGATACTCCTTAGCTTTCGAACATCCCAACGACTGGCGGCTCCTCATACAGTATGTGAGCGAAAGAGACGAGGGTGATTACGAATGCCAAATCTCCACCCATCCTCCGTTGGTGCGAAGAGTACATCTGTATGTTGTTGGTAAGTTTTTGAAATAAAAAACGAAAAAATAGACGTGTGGCACTCGGGGACTGCCGCGGTAAAGCTATTGCATAGCATTTTCTATCAACTTATGCAATTATAATTAAAAGTAGCCCTCTACTTTTAATTATAATTTCATAAGTTGATACAAAATGCTATGTAAAAATTTCAAAAAAGTTTACCATTTTTTTTGTTTTTTACAGCCGCCATCTTGATTTTAAAATGGATGTTATTTTCGCAATCAGCACCCCCGAAAACCTATTAAACGACACCCATGACGGTTTTTTACAAAAAATACATGTCCGCCATCTTGGATTTCAAAATGGATGACATTTTCGGAATCAGAACCCCCGAAAACCTATTAAACGACACCCATGGGTATGCCCGAAAATTTCATATCCGCCATCTTGGATTTTTGGTGGGGGGAATCGAGACGCTCCGGGCTTCGCCCTACGCGGAGTTCGGCCTTCGGCCTCACCTTTAGAATCTAAACTTGTATGGCGGCCATCTTGGATTTAGGGGGGGGGGGACGCTCCGGGCTACGCCCTACGCGGAGCTCGGCCTTCGGCCTCGTCTCACCTCGCAGCATGGCGTCGTGGTTCGGCTCGGCCTGCGGCCTCGCCTCACCACTCCTTGTATGGCGGCCATCTTGGAAAATGGTGAAATCGAAAAACTGACCCGATATTCGGAATCATCGAACCCCAAACCCCCCAGATACCGATTTTCGTTCGGATCGGAGCAACTTCATTTTATTATTATTATATTATTATTATAATATTATTATTATTATTGTTGCACGCACACAAACACCGTGTCGAAGACTGCCGAACTGAAACGACGTTAGACGATGCACGGCCTTCAAGCCACACCTCCGTGCCCGTCGGAGTGGGGAGCGTTAGGTTTTTTCGTTACAGAATTTCTGGATTCGGTCCCCGCGCTCAAGGCCCGCGATAGAAGCTATGCAATAGCTTAAAATTCTTTTACTTTATTACTGTGCATTTTTTTTGTGTTTCTGTGATGTCCCGTTTTTAGAGTTTCGTACCCAAAGGGACTTACGAAGACTCCGCTGTCAGTCCGTCAATCACTAGGCTGTATC
This sequence comes from Aproaerema taeniolella, assembly GCA_949987775.1. Lineage (NCBI taxonomy): Eukaryota > Metazoa > Arthropoda > Insecta > Lepidoptera > Gelechiidae > Aproaerema > Aproaerema taeniolella. The sequence goes on along the minus strand of OX465268.1, from coordinate 9,884,092 downwards.
TCATGAACCCTGATAGTTAGACAGTTGAAATTTTCACAGATGATGTATTTCTGTTGCTGCTATAACAACAAGTACTAATAGTTATTAACGATACTAGTGTCGTAGGTAATGTGTAACGTGAGCCCATTTGAAACACGAGCGAAGCGAGTGTTTTAATTAGGGCTCCAGTTACACATTACCTAAGGCACGTATATTGTTCAACGTTTAACAATGCAGTAGCCGAGGAAACTAAAAAAAAAACCGGCCAAGAGCGTGTCGGGCCACGCGCATTGTAGGGTTCCGTAGCAGCATGGTTCGAATGTGCAGCTGGCTTCTTAATTCTACAAGCATATTATCATAGTTTATGTTAAAATCCCCAAATACTATACTTAGTATCATAAACAAATGTATTAAAAAGTTTGGCCTAAATATAACAGAATGGAAGTGTTTAATGCGCGAGCGAAGCGAGCGCGACTTTTATTTTTTGCGACAATTTTATTGTAAGGAATAATATAATAATATCAAGCTAAGCAGGTGTATATTTTTAATGTCGTTTTCGTAATTAGCACCCACAAAAACCTATTAAACGACACCTGAAGTGTCAATAAGTTACAGCTTGGCTTTCGGCTCGCCTCACTTTTAGCGTGGAACCTTGTATGTCAACCATTTTGGATTAGGGTACACTTCGTCGTAAATGCTACCCTCGTGAATTATTCCACATTTTTTTTCATTATAAAAATTAATGTTTCCTAAACGGATTGCTGAATCGAAAAACGTTTGTAGTAAACCCCTTCTATCTTTTAAAAAGCTATCGTATGATAACGCACTCGATGATATCGGCTAGAAAAAAAACCATCGCCCATTCACGTTAATGGGAAACACATGAAAACATTTTTTTTCTACCATTTTATTTTTTAGATTTGTCACCACAATCAATAGGTATGTATGACCATGCCAAATTTCAGCTCTGTGCTACCAAGGGTTTCTTAGGAAACCTGCGGACAGACAGACATGGCGAAACTATAAGGGTTCGTAGATTACTACGGAACCCTAAAAACAAATGTATTATTAAAGAGTTTGTAATTTGCGAAATAATTTTTGTTTCGGTCTAAATGCAACCGAATGTAAGTATAAAATTCGCGAGCGAAGCGAGCGCGAATTTTTTTTGTTGTTTTTTTTTTACGGCAATATTACTGTTAGAAATAATATCAACCTGCTGTTAAAATAATTTTGATGTCATTTTCGTAATTAACACCCCCAAAAAACTATTTAACGACACCTAAAATGTCAATATGTTACAGTTTGGCTTTCGACCTCCCCTCACTTTTAGCGTGGAACCTTGTAAACATATTCTTATTAATCCCAAAAACGTTTGGTCGACTATTACTCGCAAACTTGAAGGGCCAACTTATGTGTGATAGTTTTTCTTTTAATTTCGTTGTATATTCTATAACCGTGAATTTTTTTACATTTTTAGAAACAATTGTTTAGCTGGTAGTGTACCCCCCGGAAACTTGTTTTTAACAAAAAACTTCACTTTAAAAATATTTTTTTCTCAAACGGAGTGCTGAATCGAAAAACGTTCTTAGTAAACCCCTTCTATATTTTAAAAATCTATCTTATGACATTCAATTCGATGGTATAGGCGAGAAAAAAAAATCCATCGCCCTTTCACGTGTATGGGAAACACCCGAAAAAATGTTTTTCCCAAAATTTTATATTTTAAATCTGTCGGCGCAATCAATATCTATGACTATGCCAAATTTCAGCTCTGTAGTACCAAAGATCTTATATTAGTAAATATATTCTTATTAATCCCAACAGTGTTTGGCACTTGGTCGACTATTACTCGCAAACTTGAAGCACCAAGTTATGTGTGATAGTTTTCCTTTTAATTTCGTTATATAATCTACCAACGTGAATTTTTCCACATTTTTAGAAACAACCGTTTAGCAGGTAGAGGGGGGGGACACTTGTGTTTGACAAACATTTTCACTTTAAAAATTTATATTTCGCAAACGGAGTGCTGAATCGAAAAACGTTCATAGTAAACCCCTTCTATCTTTTAATATGCTATCCTATGACACCCCACTCAAAAATATTGGCGAGAAAAAAAAATTCATCGCCCTTTCACGTCTATGGGAGACACCCGAAAAAATTTTTTTTTCTAAGATTTTACTCTACAGTTCTGTCGGCGTGATTCATATGTATAATCATGCCAAGTTTCAGCTCTGTAGTACCAAGGGTTTCTTAGGAAACCCGCGGACAGACGGACAGACGGACAGACGGACATGGCGAAACTATAAGGGTTCGTAGATTACTACGGAACCCTAAAAATGTTGTCAAAAACTTACATCGTATAGGTATATCCAAAGTTCTTAAAAGATAGTATTTCCAATCAACATTCACTGAAAACGTGTTACAATTGAACAATGTGCACTAATATTTTACGATTAAACACAAAACATTAAGGAATTAACATTTTTATGACACAAAAATAATTTGTTGAACAAATAATTTCAAATGGCGGGCAAAACGATGGCGAGCAAAATATTTTTCCACAATTATGAGGCAAAGGCTAAGTAAATAAAATGCCAATCGCGCCTACAGAAATTATTAAATAGTTCAACTATTTGTTAAAAATCAGATTTGTTTTATTGAAAAAGTAAAATAAATTATTTACTTTTATGTTTTATTTCACTGAAAATTAAGATTTTCGTCAGAAATAATTATTTTGTCAGACATAAAAACTCTTTGCTATCATTCTATACAGCCAGTATGAAGCTTTATAAAAAAGATAAAACTCTCACTTGTCAAAAGGGTCACTGAATTATCAAATCAGCTACTCTTTATTGCGTCATACATTTTTGTCAGTATTTTATTCACTTTTTGCTTACTTTTTATACATCATTTGATAAAAAAAATAACTTTACTGGATCACAGAATAGCCACTGAAGTTGAATTTCGGTATACGAAAAATGGTTTATTTGCTCATTAGTTCAAATATTTTTTTTCTTTACAAAATCTTCTTCTCATTTCAAATTACATAACATGACATGTGTTTTATGGGGTACGTAAACGTACACTCCGTGGCAATGTTACGGGGCCATTTCCGAGCAACTGCATTGTAAAATAAATAATAGGTCTTTACCTATGAAATTGCCGATTTTTTCTCAAGCTTCATTTTATTCAAATTTATTTGATTGAACAGCTATTACTAAAATTGTTTTTTTTATTTAAAACCTTGGCCATATAACGGAGATATTGAGTCAAATTAATACATATTATTTACGTTAGATCTATTTGCTGAAAAAGAAGCTTATATATAGCTCGTTTCATCCGTTGTCCGTTTCATTGCTTATTTTTGCTATACCGTTGTAACAGTTACAACTTTCAATAAAGTAAGTATGATGAAAATTAACTTATTGTTGTCCTAACCTTTTCACAAAATTTTGCTGAATGTGGATTTCGCATTCCCGAGAAAAATCCAAAAACGTTAGTATGGAAAATTCAGTTTTCCAAAAATATTGTATGAAAAACGGTAATTTCATAGGTAAAGACCATAGATATTTCATAGGTATTTAAAGGGGCTCCCATACAACAAACGTGATTTTCTTGCTCGTTTTTATAGATAATCGTACGAAACCCGTCGTGCGCGAGTCCGACTCGCACTGGGCCGGTTTTTACTTTCAAGTGTGTTTCTTTAATTTTATTTTTGTTGTTTTCATATTTGTGTGACGTATTGTATCAGTGAACAAAGTTATGTCTGTGTATTGTAAATTCAACTAGTGTATACAGGCTCAGAAATTCTATCCAGAGTTTTTATACACACTGATTCTTGTCTCTCGAACATTATACGTGTTTTCCTTAGATCCTAAAACAATGGATATACCATACGCACAAGATTATAAGTGAAAGAAAAACAGAATTACCCGTTAGTCGTGAAAGTAACAAAAAGGGTCTCAGAGGATTTTCTGTAGAAAATGTGGCGAAAGACTGACAAAAGAATTTCACCTGGGACTTCGTTCCCGTGGGAGTTTGAGAAAATTATGTAGCCTATGTGTTAATCCAGAGTGTCAGCTACCTCCATACCAAATTTTATTAAAATTGCTCTAACCGTTTGAGCGTGAAAGAGGACCAAATATCCAAACATACAAACTTTCGCGTTTATAGTGTTAATAAGGATAATGATAAAAACTTTACTGCAAACTACGTAGCACAAGCGATTTAAAAATTTATCAACTTTTCAATTATTAGTTTTTTTGATGAATGCTGCCCTAAACTTTTTAATCCCACATTCACATAATTTTTCTAAATTTTAAATCCAAATTCGCATATTTCTATATATATTTAAAAAAAATATATATATATATATATATATATATATATATATATATATATATATATATACGGAGAGAGGCCTTTGCCCAGTAGTGGGACACATAACGGCTACATAAGATAAGATAAGATAAGATATATATTTCTGGAAATGTGAATGTGAATCAAAAATTTCATAGGCCAAGTCGTCGGAAGAAAAAATAAACACATTTGTGTTGGCTATTCGTTGCCTCCCAAGTCACTTTATAGTAGACTAATTTTCCGCCCGGGACTTCGTTCCTATGGGAATTTGGGAGCATTGTGTAGCCTTTATTACTCAGGGATAATGTAGCATTCTAACGGTTAACGATTTTTTTCAAATCGATCCAGTAGTTTTTGAGTTTATTTGTTACAAACATTAAAAAAATACCAATCTTTATACTTAAAGATGAATTTTATAAAATTTTAGTGTAGACTTGCAAAATTTTGCCACCGAAATTGCCTTTCCATCAAAATGTATGCCAGTTTGAAAACCACCCAACCATCTGCCCTTTTACCCTTCTATTCCAATGTACTTGTTAAGTAAGTAGCACGTCTAATTCGTGAACCTTTTTCAGAACATGTAGTTTCTGTGTTCTGTACAGTCATGTTCCATTATGCTCCAAATGTTCCACACAGATTCTTTGTGAACAATCGTGACAAATATTTTTGTAAATAGCCTCTGCTACATGTTTTAGTGTAGTTGCTGTAATGTTTTATTTACTTTTTATTTCTCTTTCTTTTTGGTGTTGTATTTATCAGTGTCATGTCATGTTATCTTAGCTTTCTATTTGTGACTTCTTTGCCGTGGAAAAGGGAACAAGTGGCCACTAAACTTTCAGGTATCTCCACTAATATCTATGGGTTGAAAATCAGATTGATTCGTTGCTCCATTAGGACGTGCCAATAAAGCAACTAAACACATTTTTCTATTCTTCTTCTTGGCGAATCGATAGCTAGTAGTCGTTATTATTACTTTGAAGCCCAGAACGTAGCCACTTGGCCAGCGCGGCAGATTGAGTAGCGTCCATTAGATCTTGTTGCGTGCAGGTGGTAGAGCACGCACTGCATGATGCTAAGTGGGCCATAGTTGACACCTCTCCGCACAAACCCAAGTCCGCATTTTACATTTATAAAATACTAGCATTCCGCCCGGGACTTCGTTCCCCTGGAATTCGGGAAAATTATGTAGCCTATATCCATCGGGGATAATGTAGCTTTCTAATAGTAAAAGAATTTTTAAAATAGGTACAGTAGTTTCGGAGCCTATTCAATGCAAACAAACAAACAATCAAATCTTTCCTCTTTATAATATGTATAGAAAGGTAAGGATGTAGTTATGATATTCTTGCTTTCTAATTACTGTCGGCTCCGGCTGTTGTCGATTGACTATAGTCGTTAAAACCAAGTCAGACGCCATTGTGCGGTTTCAAAACTCTGACACCAGGGTCAGCCAAGTTCGCCACACACTTGACTATAAGAAGAAGAAGAATTACTGTGTCTTACACTATGCCTTGAGAAGGCTTGGCAGTTGATACATTCGGTCTCTTCACTCTAAATAAAGCGTAAAATTCAAACTATCTTGAAACAAAATTTAGTATAGACATTTCAACATTTCAACTCAAAATTCAATTTTACACGTTAACAGGTTTTACGGTTTGGCAATTGAAATGAGCCAAAATGTATCAACGAGATTAACAACTCTTCTTTCCTCAACCATCCTTTCATTCGTACTTCATTCATTTGAACCCTGTTATCTTAGTAACCATGTGTTAATGACGTTCACCCAAACAAACCCCATCATTATCTCTGTTGGTAACCTCTTTATATAAGAACCCTTTACATCACATTCTACAGTTAAAAGCATAGACTTCGAATTATACTGGCTTATAGACGGACTGACAGTTCAAAACTGAGGAACTGGTTAAAATTGTTCGTTCATTAAACTTAAAGCTTCTTTATATGTAATGCCGTCCTTGTTTGCATCAACTAGACCAGGGGTTCCCAACCTTTTTTTGTCTACTGCCCACTTTAAGAATAAATTATTTTTTAACGCCCCCCTTTTTAAACATACTTAAAAACCGCTAAGTACTTATAACTGATTATTGAAACGCAACTTTATAGTATTCGGACAGAGTATCTTTTATTGAAAATAAAACAAACATAATCAATTCTTATATAAAAACTAATGTGAAGGTTGAATCTGATGCTGTTCAATAAGTTTGTTGATATCAGGTTCCAATTTAATCAAAAACAGCCGCAAGTCGCCACGTTCGGTAACACGCAAACGATTTCTCTTTTTAGTAAGCAGCGTTGCCACAGCACTAAATCCACGTTCACACAAATATGACGATGGGAATGCTATCAAGAATCGTTGAACAATTGACCACAATCCAGGGTACAATTGCAGGATCGGTTTTTATAGCCAAAATTCTTGATATCCATTTTTGAACTTGATTTTTATTTCTTCGTTTGTTGTCAATTCTATAAGTTCTTCTTCCAGCTGAGGTGACATTGCTATGTTGACATTTGAAAATGGATCCAACACCCAGTCTGGTATTTCCAAGTTTAAAATGTCCTGGTATCGTTCGGTGAAGTCAATGTGGAGGTTTTCCAAATGTTGGCAGTAGGCAAACAAGTCGTCGTTACTGCAGGATACTGATAAATTCGGAAAATTGTGAAACTCACGTCTGCCCATATTTTTTTTGTGCAGAAGCAGTTTGGCTGCGAAAGCAGCAAAGACATTTTTTGTTTTAATTAAATTTAGTTCATCGCCTTGCAGTTGGAGGTTCACGTCGTTGAACAATTTATACAGGTCTGTCATGTAAGCTATATCATTCTTTGATGTTATGAGCTTGTTGCGCAGTTCTGTATCTTTAGTTTCCAAGAACTCTATCACAGAGTCAAACAGGTTATAAAATCGAATCAGACAATTGCCTCTTGACAGCCAACGAACTTCAGTATGAAGCAACAAACGGTTGAAATCTTCGTCATTAGTAACACAAAGCTGATGAAATAATCTATCATTCAAAGAGCTGCTACGGATTTTATTGAATGCTTTGATGACATATTGCAGTGATTGAAATAGTCGTTCACTTAAGTTTCTAGCAACCAAATGTTGTCTATGAATAACGCAATGTATAGCAAGGACATCTGGAATTTTATTTTTTAGGTACGCTATGAAGCCTTTATGGCGCCCTGTCATAGCCGGAGCGCCATCCGTAGCAACTTGTATAATATTTTTCAAAGGAATCTCTTTCTCTTCACAAAACTTTTCCAATGTATTGAATATGGTTTCGCCTTTTGTATCTGTCTCCAAATTTCTGGCAAACAATAGTTCTTCACGTATTTTCTCATCTTTAATAAACCTCACGTAAGATAGCAACAACGCTTCATTAGTTGGTAAAGTGGACTCATCGAGCTGAATTGAGAATTGACTAGTCCTCAGATGATTGCACAATGATTCTTCAATGTTTTCAGCCATTTCATCAATTCGTCTTTGCACAGAATTATTACTCAAAGGAATTTTTTGGATAATATCTGCGGCCGGTTTATGAAGCACAGTAGTTATTACTTCCTTTATTGCTGGCAAAATTAACTCTTCTCCGATGTTGTGTGGTTTGCCTTTTTGAGCAATTAACAAAGGGATATTGTACGAAGCTCGAAGTCCGTCGTCATCTTGCTTAGCAGCCGCCGAAAATAGTTTTGATACACTTGGCTGAGTATTATGCTTCTTCTCTAGGTCTTGAAAATATGCTACATTCTTGTCTTTCTTATCTGGATGCATTTTATTCAAATGACCTTGCAGTCTTGAAGGCTTCATTGCTTCGTTCGAAAATGTTTTTAGACATAGAAGACACAAAGGCGACGACGGGTTTGTGGGATTTTCAATAAATCCGAATTTAATATATTCCGCAGAGTATTGCCGTCTCTTCTTTTTTACTTCCGACATTGTTTTGTTTTGAGAAATACGTAAGTGGTATAATGAAGTACTGCTTATCTATTATGCGCGAAACCGCAAATGAAAATAAAATAAATTTACGTCGTTTATATAGGATTGCATAAGCAGCACGCACCAACAGGAATAAGACAAACGTGCATAAACTCGTTTATCTCATTCGACGCCCAATCGTACTCGACAAGCAAGAACAAGTATTATAGAACCAGCCGATTGATACAGGAATGTACAAATCGGATTATTTAACAAAAACTTGTTAAAACATGATTGCCCACGGTCTATTATATCGAACCGAGTTTGAGCTATATCTTAATTAATATTAGTTGATGTTCACAAGATGTAGTCGAGAGTCGAGAGCTCAGTCGGTATCTAAGAGTCTTCCTAGCTAGGTAGATGAAATTATAAATCGACCCCAAAGCCCTACACAACGCCCCCTTTTTTTTCTGGGTCTCTTACCGCCCCCCTTTAGGCCTGCAGCGCCCACAAGGGGGCGTTATCGCCCACGTTGGGAAAGACTGAACTAGACGGAAAGTGACAGTGGCATTTGTGGCATTACTTAATAAACGGCATTTACTGGCATTTACTTAATAAACGTTTCTGCAACTAGTTTTACAAATAACATGTAATTTATCAAAAAATCTTAGAAGCTCGAATATTGCGTGCCATTCAACGATGATACTCACAAAATATTTGAATATTTATCAAAAAAAAATTTTTTTATTTGAATTTTTTGCGGTGATAGCCCAGTTGGTAATGAGCCAGACTTTTAATCCGAAGGTCGTGGGTTCAAATCCTGGTGCGGGCCTGTACCACTAAATTCGTATTTTCGGATTTATTTGCGGATTCCTAATTATCACTTGCTCAACGGTGAAGGAAAACATCGTGATGAAACCCGCCCGTCCAAAAAAATTTTGAAAGACGAGCAGTCGACCAACCCGCATTGGGCCAGCGTGGTGGACTATGGCCTAAAATCCCCTTCGTGTTTCGAAGGGAGGCCCGTGCCCCTCTGTGGGGACGTATATGGGCTGGTAAAAAAAAAACAATGGAATTAGAATAGGTTCATGCATTCAACACTACTGTGTATGGTTTCTTAGAAATACTAAAAATCTTTTTGTATGTCTGTAAAGATTTTCCTCTCCTTTACACAGTTTGGTTGTCTTAACACCACAATATAATCCTGAGTCTACGGTTAAAAGGTACTATACGAATTGAAGCTGTACTCACTAAGCTCCCGTGTTGGAAGGATGTCGTTACGAAAGGGGATGAATGGAGATCCTTTATGACTTTTCGTAACGAGGATAATACGGCTGGCAACTTGGGACCCTTGCGGTTACGTTTGTAGTGCAAAGTCCAAGTGTAAAGTGAATTAGAGTTGGTTTTCTTTGCCGTGGAAAACTTCTGATCATTGTCAATGTTTTCTACATTAAATTGTGTGGCAAACTTGACTTTTTTTTTTGTTATAAGATGGGTTAACTCTTGACCTCAATCTGGACCATAAGGTTGAAGATGAGGTCGACGATGGAGCGAGTTAACCCAGAAAATGCCTATAAATGCACTGATACTCCCACGCACCGACGGAACACAGCAAGCTTTTTGGCGTCGGACTTCGGTAGGAGGGTGGTCGCGAACCAGACTTATGCTAGTGTCAGAGTTTACATGCTTAGTGGTAGGTACCTGACTTAGTTTAACTACTATAGTCAATCGATGACAGCCGAGACCGATGGTTGACGTGCCCTTAGCAAAGCTAGTACGACCCGCGACAAGCTTGCGCGTCATGCTACTCTGTAAAGTTTGACTTTGATCGAGTTTTTTTGACGCAGTGCTTGAGATGCCAGAAGTACGAAAACATTCAAGATAAATTGTCACTATGACCATAAAAAAATTGTTAATTTTCATCTATACTAATATTATAAAGAGGAAAGATTTGATTGTCTGTATGTTTCTTTGCATTGAATAGGCTCCGAAACTAATGGACCGATTTGAAAAATTCTTTCACCATTAGAATCCTACATTATCCGTGATGGACTTAGGGTACATGATTTTCCCGAATACCCACGGCAACGAAGTCCCGGGCGGAATGCTAGTTGTTAATATTTGTAATAGCAGTGAATAAAGTTTTTATCTATCTATCTAAATGTGGAGTAAATTAAACCTTTATTTGTCAGACATAAGACAGACACAACGAAGATGTGCACCAAAATTCACTAAAACCAACATTTAGTTGGCCCAAATTGACAAAATCACCTTTAATTGGAGGTTCTACATAGAACCTGTCTGTAGTATTAAGTTTTTTAATGTTGATGTAGAACAACATAGAACTTCTGTTGGTGTACCCTCTTAAATAAAAATAAACAAAATCTGTCACCAGCTAAATATGTGGCCCAAGATCCAACCTTTTTTGTTACCATGTACTGCGGTCACATAACCATCATATAACATGTAGCGATGTTGGCTTAGGTACCCTGGTTACCTTAATTACGGCCTAAACCATTAATTTATTTTGTTTGCGTTTTTCCTCATTTGCAAAAGTTGCCAGTGATCCGTTTTATCTTGATAAGGGTTCAAAGAGGTTTTGGTATTTGATAGATTAATTTTCTTATGTTGGTTTCGTTTAATTTGTTTTTATTTGCGCGAAAAGCTCATAGCTATCACCACTCTTCTCGTTTTATCTAATAATTCCGAATTTTTTTTTTACTTTTCACTGCTTTGTTGCTTGGTAATGATACGGTTCATGAAAATATATAGAAAAACCTGAGTTACGCTGATAATAGTTTTTTTTGTGGCAAAGACAGGTATCACCAATTAAAAATGTTGTATCACCACCGACATTAATTTATACTAATATTATGAAGAGGAAAGATTTGTATTTTTGTACATACAAACCAATACCAATACCACCAATAATACCAATTTTACATAACGATTTTTGAAATTGGTCCAGTAGTTTCAGAGCCTATTCGTTACATACGAAGTTCCGAGCATGATTCTAGTTGCTTATAACTCTAACGGCTGAACCAATTTTAATAAAAAATACCTAAAAAATATCGCGACTGCTTCAGCTATTAAACAAAAAAGACGCATGAAAATCGATTCATTGGTTTAGGAGCTACGATACCACAAACAGACACATAGATACACACGCCAAACTTATAACCCCTTTAAAAAAAAAAAAGAATACCGAGATTTGTACCCTTGGCCATTTAGAAATAAATACCCTTATGTCGGCTGGACGTAGATGAGTCAATGAATCTTCAAGATTTTCTCAATTTTTTCCGTGAAAAAGCTACAAATATCCATCCATCCTCAAAAACTTTTAATATTGGATATTAGGACGCTCGTATATTGAGCGCTCGCTCGCTGGTATGAATCTGCTGCACCAATTTCATTTTTGCAGCGTGCATAAATATTTGTGTAGTTGGCAATACTTGCTCTGAAATCAACGGAAAAAGGTGAAATAGAGTGTAAAAATTTAATCAAGTGTGTACCTACATTAAAATAATGAGCGGTTTATTAGTTGACGAAGTTTTATAGGTTAAGTGCGTAATTAATTTGTGGTTGGATTATTTTGTCTTGAAGCTTTTAGAACTGTGATTATATGCTTTCAGACAGCTTAAATTATTTCGTGTTTATGTTTTATTAGTTAAGTTAAATAGAGTAGTGGGACGCGGAGAGGTCATTGATTTTTCAATAGGGTTCGATTTTGGGAATTTTCTCACAATAAAAAAAATAAAAATAAACTCTACAGACTCAAAGGCTCACACTTATGTTTTACCTTGTGTCGTGTTTCCCTTGGAACATACATAAAGACAGACACAAACACCCATGACCTGACAACAAACATCTGCTTTGTACACAAATATTTGCCCCGTCTGGGAATCGAACCCAGGAACCGTCGACAATCCCTCTGTCTAGTGTTTACTCCCGTTTCTGATTCGGGTTACACTTCATTATGATTCAGGAATTGGCAGAACAAGTCGTTACAGTAGAGCAACTTCCATACCACCGCCATGACCCTATTAAGTTTTTTACGACATGCTGTAATTTTTTAGATAGTTTATTTATTCGTAATTTTGCAGTTATTTATTTTACTTTTAGTTACTTTAAGAGTTAGGTCCTTAGGCAGTTGTCGATTGACTAAATCAGAGGCCATTTGGCGGTTTGAAAATTCTGACACCAGGGTTAGTCCCACATACTTGATTATACCTGTACGATAAATAAGTTCTTATACAAAAAAAATCTACGCTTATCTCAGAAAATGTATTTCATCAAAAACATCTGCTTTGTTTGTGTATACTATAACTGATTGGTATTTGTTGAGATAATTAAACCATGAATACCTTTAGACTTCGTCTTCCTAAGCGCTTGGTCTCGTTTCTCATTTGAGGTACGCTTGAAAATGATCCAGGATGTGGAAGGTCGCCATTACAGTGGAGCGCCTGCTATCTGACCTCTGTGATCCTGCTAACAGAAGATCTTGACCGGAATGGATTGTGGTTAGAAATTAGGTCTTCTGAATTTGTAGATTTCCTCACGATATTTTCCTTTACCGTAAGAGCATCGGTTAGTGTAATGTATAAAACCCACAAAACGAATAATTGGTATATCGCAGCACTAGAAATCGAACTCGGATCCCTTGCTTACAAATCTGACCCCCTAGTCGTTAGACCACCTTTGCTCCTATATGTAGGCTAAAAGAAGTAATACACAAAACTAGAAATAACATCCATATATCACAGATTAATATTACATACGTAGAAAACTAGTACCATTACAATAAGTCAAGTTAGAATGACCAGAAGCTTTGGTTTAGGCTACTTACAGAGATCCCTTTACCTAAGAGCCCATAAAAACCAGACGGAACGATATTCTGGAATTTATAGCTCGAGTCTAACATGACTTAGGGAGTCTTCGTTGAACTTTTTTACTGCGAAGATATAAGACGAAAGATTACATATGGGTGATTTTAAATTAACAAAACTAGCCGTGAGGTGGTCGGTTGACAATAACACCACCCCATCTCTTTCCGTGGGTGTCGTAAGAGGCGACTAAGGAAACACAAATGAGACCTGCCTCCTATTAATCCATCTTAGGCAACGAAACCTCAGTTCGTTTTGAATCTGAGGTGGCGTTCTATGGTCTCATGCGGTGTGGATGGCTTTGTAAAGGGCCGTCTGGCTTGCGACCACCCTCCTACCGAAGTCCGACGCCAAAAAGCTTGCTGTGTTCCGTCGGTGCGTGGGAGTACCAGTGCCTTAACTGGCATTTAAGGGTTTTGTTTCATGGAAAAGATAACCCCTTATAGTTTATTTTAATTTTATTATGACATGGGTTAACTCTTGACCCCAATCTTGAACAAGGTCATAGATGAGGTCGACGATGGAGCGATTTAACCCAGAAAATGCCAATTAAGGCACTGGTACTCCCACGCACCGACGGAACACAGCAAGCTGTTTGGCGTTAGACTTCGGTAGGAGAGTGGTCTCGAACCAGACAGTCCTTTACAGAGCCTCCCACATCGCATGAGACCATAAAACGCCACCTCAGATTGAAAACAAACTGAGGTGTCGTTGCCTAAGATGGATTACTAGGAGGCAGGTCTCATTTGTGTTTTCTTAGTCGCCTCTTACGACACCCACGGAAAGAGATGGGGTGATGTTAATTTTCGCTGCTTGATTTAAAGTTCCTCATTACGATTTTATATTTTTTGGATTAATAATTCAGTTCATATATTGTTGGCGTAGCGTCTCCGCTTCCGCAAATAATGACGTCGTTGTCTTTATGCTTCACCTATAGAGAGTCTCTATTAGAGACGATAATTTTTCAGTTTTGTTATTTCTATGGCTATTTTCTTATGTGTAGCATAAAACGCGCCCCACCCTATTCAATTAAAATCCAATTCATGAAACAGGGAAAACACAGTTTCTGAAACTCACCTCTGTAATAGTATTGTTTACCCTATTCTTGAGTACAAAAAGTAGGGTAGTACCCTACCTATTTGAGGCTCAGATAATCCTCGGTCACCGTTCAATTACACGTTTACCCTGAACTAGTGAGTGAGCCTATAATTATTACGAGGTTTCACAAGCGGTGTGTTATCACTAATTATTTTCGGACCACCAAACGTGCGTTTCGCTCTGCCAAACTTACTGCCACACTTACAGAATCGCGGCCCGTGTTACAGAAGGAGACTCAAGTCTTGATCTATACTTAAGTATTGATTGTCTCTTTCTTTCACTATCAAAATGACAAAGACGATTGCTACTTAAGTATAGATCAGAGTCTGAGTCGCGTTCTATGATACGGGGGACCTAAGTCTTACCGACTACCGGCCATAATAACCAGTCCTAACCTTGAGAGATGCGCGCGCTATTTGCTCGGGACTCTTTCACGCGCGCCGTATCTTTTTGAGTTCCCTACAAATTCAGCATAGCTAGCATAGTTCGCGACCAACTCGCGCGTCACGCCATTACGATGACGGTAAAACATGGTAAAACTTCACATTGATTGCGTGAGGCCACTGCGCAAAGGCTTGCTCCTTTTCTGGTGTTGTCGACACTTTTTTGACATTTGACCACGTTGTTTTCATGTTATGCTCGAGCTACAGATCGTCCCTCGTTTTTCTCTTGTACCCTTTGCTGTACACTCTCCGCTTTTATTTCTGGGGGGCTGTGTCATCGTCTTTCCCTCTATTCTTTTGACTTCGCCTGTTGTTTTTTTTTTAAATTTTACTTCTCCAGCTATGCCAAGCTGCGCAAAAAGGTTAGATTACTGTGAGTGTGCGGTGCACATGTTTTCTTAAGTCGCTGTAGGCCGTCATTTAGTTCAAATAATCTTGTTCTTGGACAAATGGATAGATAGATAATACGTTTATTCAATGACCAGCAACTTTGACATAAAAACAACTTCATACAATACACAAAGAAAAACACAGTAAAACGTAAAGAGGAATTGTGATGTGAAACGCTGGTCAAGGAAGAGGTCCTGACTCAACATAGTGTTGTGGTTGGAGCTACAAGGCCACAAGGGCTTTAGCAGGGGTGTTAATTAAATAAAATGAAGTTAACCTTCCGCTTGCTATATCGCTGTGCCGTAACCTAGTTTTGGTGTGTACATAATTGCATAGTACTGTATGAATTCTCTGAGCCAGGCATTTGGAATTGTACACCCTTTATGAAATCGTGTTTGGAATTTTCGGCTTTACTGAGAAGAAAAAAGAAGTATTGTTTGTTGATTTGAGTACAGTAAAAAGGAAATTATTCGACTTGGTGCCAATCACAAAACATAAAGAATATATGTTTGCCCTATGTTTTTACTTTGGAAATGTATTTTTGTTTGCTACGTGTATAATATTGCAGAGTATATATATTTTTTAAATTTTAGAAAAAAATCTATGTAGCTATACTAGAGGCGCTAATAGCCCGGCGCTCAGTGATCTGAACCGATCAGTGAGGTAAAGCACAAGGGCAGGGAACCTGTGTTTCCGTGCACGTTAAAACGTTGTCGGTCCCGGCGGTTGTCGATTAACTACGGTCGTTAAATCTATCGTATAAACAGTGGTATTTTTTTTAAATAAACGTTTATTTATTTTTATTTCTGTAAAACGAAATCTCCGTCTATAAACTGACGGATTATACATTATGTCTGCGACGTGTTTACCATTTCCTCTCATAGTATATTCTCATACATAGAAATGGACATTTCTCCTCCGTATTAATAAAATATTCAGCAGACCGTGTGCTTTGGAATGCTTGGTCTTGTTGTGTGTTAAGAATAAATCTATATGTAACTACGGGTGTTAGTTTTAGACATTCGTAAGATTTTCATGAAAAAAATATGTAAAATAATTATAATTCTAAAATCAAACATTTTGTTTCACCCCATAAACACAGAGAACACTATTTTTCCTACTACCCTAGCTGCTACAGGCTGATATGTATAATACTGGCTGTTTTCAAGGTTTTTGAGAGCGGGATAACCACCCGACTCACGAACTACCTTACTGATCTTGAAGCCCTTTGGATCGCCAATTTGCGTACCGAGCAGGTCGCTCCACTACGCTGCCCGCTCTTCCCCCCGCCTCGCTCCGCATACCTGAGACGCGGTACAGCGGGAATAGTCAAATTATTTATTTATTTAACAGTTTTTTGCACACAGAACAATTTACAAATATTTAATCAGACAAATAGAAAAAGTAACATAAAAGGCACAGCTTATTTTTTTAAGAAATTTCTTCCAGCAGACTTGGGACAGTGAGAGGCGTAAAAGAATTAAAAACAGACGTGCACATTTAACCATTGAAATCTAAAGTTTGCTGTACCTTGTACAAGGTTTCAAATGATGAACTTGATAATAAGCTTAAGAACTTATTGTACCATTTGAAGGCAAATAAAGAAATATTAAATATGAAACTATAGTCACCTTAAGTTACAAAACTTAGAAAACTTAATCCTAAACTGGTACATTTCTAAAATTTTGTCTTCCTTTCAAAAAGCCCCGCAAACCCTTCGTTGAAAACTTATCAATACAGTTGATTGTATTTAGATCCGGTAGTAAAATTTAAGCCTTTTTAGCGAATTGTGATTGAAACAAAATACTTACCTACTTTTATTTGCTGAAAGAGATTCTAAGAATGTGCAGATTGTTTGGTATAATCTTAGCTGTATTTTTAGTATAAGTATGTGAGAAAAAAGTTTATACAGGGTTACACCCTACTTAAATTCTGGAATCTATCAATGATCAGCGATATTTTTTTTCTGGGAACCTTATGTTATTTATCTGCTTTAGGCCAGTCGGTTATGGTTCAAAGCACTTGGGTTACAAAACAAAAGATAGTGTAGTAGTTTTTATTTTTTTACCTTGCTTGTATGGATGTAACAGAGTAAATATCAAAAATAGTAAAACGACACATCTCGGGACAATTTTTGGCACCTACAAAACCTCGAAATTTTTGGACTTTCCTGGTTTTTAGTTCATAATTTCTACATGAAACATCCTAGCGAAAAAATGTCTATCCAACAAATTAAAGAACATTAAATTTTGCGTCGAATAAGTACCAAAACTTAACATTTCGGGTTTTTAAAAATTGTTTTCGACAGTTAAATAACCGACCCTGGATCTGACCTGTCCCAAATGTCCATATTAAACTAGCTACACTACCACATAGTTTAGACAGACTTTGAACCAGGTAGAAAGGAGTCGCCATCTCAAACTGTTAAGCTGTGGCTAATTTCCCTAATAAACCCATTTCTTTATTCTCCCTCCTTTTTCTTTAATTTTGAAGTCTTTTCTAAGTCAATTCTTTCTTTCACAGTGCCAAAAGTAGAGATCGTGGACGAGCGTGGCCGGCCTCTTCAAGACAAGTTCTACAAGGAAGGATCCATCATAGAACTCCGCTGCGTGGTCAGTGAAGTCCCACAACCAGCGCGACAGGTCAACTGGAAACATGGCACCCGACTGCTGAACTACGACACGAAGCGAGGAGGGGTGAGGTATGTAGACATCGGTATGTTCTCACTGGTCCACTCTAGCGTTGTCACCCGGTGACAGATGGTAATTTTTGTGCCAGATGTCACCCCGGGTAATAGTGCTATAGGGGAATAGTGGAAATAGGTAGATGGGGGATAAATAGATTTACATAAAAACATCCTTTGACTTACGCACAATGGCTCACTAGAGAGGCTAAGTGCGGAAAACATCCGATAAACATAACAGAACGTCCTTTGACTTACCCGTGATGTACGTGCTATTAAACACCATGGGGTCATGGTGGGCAGAACCATGAATTATTAAATGTATACTACTACGAGTCCCAACCCTTTTGCTCAGCGTGGCGATTTTGAGTAAATCCGCCTCTTTAGGTGTTGTCAATTTATTAGTAAGTGTCAAAAAATAAGTTGTCATGGGAATTTTTAAATATCCACCTTCACTGCTTAAATTATTTAAATAGTGGTCAACAGGTTAAATACCTAAGAGACCATAGAAAGAAATCACAATCTATTGGTCAAAACCAAAGATCGTCTTCTTCATATCGTGGCGATAGCCGTGTGAGTCCCCGGCATAGCCGTGTGAGTTCCCGGCAGAGTAGAATAGGACCACCCTCTTTCTTACCGAGGTGTCGCACAAGGCGACTAAGGTAAATATGCAAGCAAGTTCATCTGCACACAGAGAAGGAAAACTCTGCAATTGTATCAAAACCCTCGCCAACCCGTCTGCCAAGCGTGGTGAGTGAGTATGGCATTTACCCCTCATATTATTGAGGGAGGCCCGTACCCCAGCAGTGGGGACGTATATGGGCTGATGTTGATGATGTAGATATAGTCAAGTATGTGGCGAACTTGGCTAACCCTGGTGTCAGAGTTTTTCAAACCGCGCAATGACCTCTGACTTGGTTTTAACGACTGTAGTCAATCGTCAACAGCCGGGACCGACAGCTTAACGTGCCCTTAGAAGCACGGAAATGCTCGTGATAAATTGCCACTTTGGTCACCCATCAGGTTCCCTGCCTCTGTGTACGTTGCTTAACCTCACTGATCGGTTGAGGTCAGCGAGAGCCACTGGGCTACGAGCGCTTCAAGTCATAGATAAAATAGCTTTATTTCATATATTTTTATTTTATTTATTTATTTATTTCATGAAAGCATCTTAACAATATTATAAAAACGATACAATATGACACTGAAACCCTATCGGGTTTAATATGTGTCGCGTCTGACATTGTTGCATGATTATATATCTACATTATTCTAGGTACATACATATTTTCAATTTTGTAAAACATAAGTAAAGTACACCCAAGGGCAGATCAATGGTTGGAATAAAATTTTACTTCTTAAGAGCACGAAATAAGAACGTGTCGTCGCTCGATCTGCTCTCGAATGCACAATTACATTCAGGATGTTACTTAATATAAGTCAAAGTTAATTAAAGGATTTAAATATAATACATACATACATACACAATATGCGCCTTTCACTGTCTAATTTGTAAGTCAGTGCCCCTAGGAACAATTAAAATGCCTAAGGCATACTTGGGTTGTCTCCCAAGGTCACACAATATACTAAAAATATAATCGAAATTCAGAAGTTCTATGGTAAATGTTTTACTTACTTATTTATTTATTGTATCTTTCTCCACAGGGAAGTTACTGTTATCATCTTAAAAGATAATTAATAAAGGGTAGTGAAATCTTTTGGGAGATCTTTGGAGGGTTACTCTCGTTCGGAGCGTGTTTTTCTAATCCAGCGACGTTTTATTTAGCTTAAATTACTTGCATCACTGTAGAAGTCGTCTACGTACTCATTGTTTTGTAATAGCATTTTCCTTTTCTTTTCTAATATCCTGTGTAGTTTATCCTTGCAAGTAGAGACCAGAGCAACTTTGTTTTTTATGATTTTTTATTCATAATTACCCCATCGATTTTTATTCATAATTACCTTATTTTAGTTTTCTTATCTTTGTTAATTAATATTGAGCACCAAAATCATGTCATAATATGTAAATTGTAATCGCTTTATATTGATTTAATTATCATGAACACCTTCAGAAAAATAGCTTATAAAACCAAAAATTCTGTTCTGATATAAATAAACTGATTGCTAAGTGATGGCTTGAAATAAAAGTAAGAAAATGAAATCCATGGACATGTTTACAAGCTAAATAATCAAATATCAGTGGAATTATTACATCCATTCCTTATCCTATATTGTACATTGTATCCTATATTGTTAACAAGTAAGTGAATATTCCATTTATCCAAAAGGACCAGTTTCTCACAAAGCAGGGCAATGTTTAACCACAAAACCAAATACCCTTAGAATGGTAGTTTTCGTCAGCTGTAGTGCGAATAACCCGCTACAAATACGGTCCGGTTAACGGCTCATAAATTTAATCCACAATCCACATCATTTGGGGAGGAACGTAGCGTACATCCGATAGGGGTGGGAAATTTAATTAATTTCAAACGCCCCTGAAGGACTTTTCAAACAATTTTCTGATTTTATTGGCTGAGTTATGACCGTGTAGGTTTATTTGGTGTTAGATATGTTTGCTTTGTGAGATTGTTGGGAGTATTTGAATTAGGAATAAATAAAATGTTTAAAATACTACAATTAATTCATTTTTTGATAAAATGGCGGCCACAATTTTCGTGTTTTTGCCAATGTCAGAGTATTTTAATGAGTTTCAAAATAGAGAATGGTGAAGTCACCAATATCAAATAAAGAAACCCTTTAAGGGTGATAATACGCCAGTGCCTCGTCCGATGATCAACAGGCTGCACCGATAGCAGGTGAGGATGATGATTTTGGAGCACTAAGACCCCATACAAATCTTTCTTCATGTCATATGATGCATCTTTATATTTATTCCGTTTTATTCTTTTGTTTTGCATTTATTTCTTTCCTCAGTATAAGTACATTTGCAGCTCTAGCACGATAACAACAAACTCGCGCTCGGCTCACGCTGAAACTTCACTTGGATTGCGCGAGGGTCCGGCGCAAAGGCTCGCCCTATGGCGTTCTCAATATTGACACAGGACCGCGCTGTTGTCGCGGCGCTGTCACTATCGTACTTGGCCTGTTGTTGTCCTTGTTTTCCTTTTTTTTTACATTTGTTTCTGAGTAAGTACAATGACGAATTTGACATGTCTCATATTAGTTAACGTTAACTTCGATTGGTTTTAGAACCATGGAATAATCCGCCAACAGTGACAAGGATTATAGGTTCTAGTGTAATATTGGATAGATTTAGTGCCTGAAAATTCCCGAGAAAGTAAAGTTTAAGGAAAACAAAGGTGTGAAGTTAGAAGTGCTCTTAACTGGCGATATAATTTTACTGGTGGGTAATGGTAATCATGTAAAGTGGAAGTACTAGAAGTTTGACTAGAAAGTTGTTGACCCTTAGCTTGTTAAAAGTTTTGTTTGATCGAAAGGAGCTTCAGAACAAACTTTCTTTGGAAGTGAATTAGGAGAGTACTTAACTTAAGAAAGTAATTTATTTTTTCTGTGGTTTCCATCAGATGGCTAAATGCCTAAAATGCCTGGCTATAATTTAGTTGAAGATTTTTAAGACCTACGAGAAAATCTTACTCATAATTTTTTAAATAGAAATTTAAGACCTACAAACAAAACTTTGGTCAAAACAGGCCTTTGTCCAGCACTTACTGACAAAATAAAATGAGTAGATAACTATCTACTTTATCCTTACTAATATTATAAATGTGAATGTAAGTTTGTTTGTTACGCTTTCACGCCTAAACTACTAAACCGATTCATTTGAAATTTGCTGTAGAGATAGATTAGACCTTGAGAAATGACATAAGCATAGGCTTAATTTCATCCTACAGCTGGGCACAATATAACCTGTCATCTGGCGGAGCCGCGGGCGGAAAGCTAGTATCTTCATATATTATCAACTCAAAGACGAGTTTTCAATTATTTATGTTAAATGACATTGGAAATAATTCAAAGAAGGCCTCCTCTGAGAGACATTCAGAACCCCAAACAAAGAGAAGTTTAATTAAGTGTTACAAACAAATTTTCACCAGATTTCTGCAAATCTTTACCAAATTTGCTTGTGGCTTGAATTATTCATTTCGAATTAAAGAAAAATATTATTAACATTTTGAATGAAAAGTACAATATTTGTGTTTTATCCAAATATTAAGTACAAGACGTTAAATTATTTAAGTTTATTTTTTTATTCTACTACAAAAATCCAAACCAAGGCGATCAGATAATTTTTCATATTTCGATCTCTACTAGATTATTATTCAAGGCCTGATTTGCCCCCAAAAAACGAGGGGTGTTATCAGTTTGACGTTTGTATCTGTATCTTTTGTCTGTTTTACTGTTCGATACTTTGTGTATCGTTGGACCAATTATAAAGCGTTTTTTTGGTTCTAAGCTATATTTAAGCAATATAAATATATATATATATATATATATATATATTTTCTTAACTTAGTATTATATTATGTTACAAGAGCACTATAGGTTTGTTTGTTTAAAAGTGATCTACAGTAATATGCGAAAGTGGAAAGATTTGATTATTTGTTTGTATTTTATAGGCTCCGAAGCTACTGGACCTGTTTGAAAAATTATTTCACCATTAGAACTCTACATTATCCCTGTGTAACATAAGCCACATAATTTTCCCGAATGTCAGGGGTGATGCAAAATTTTTAAGTTTAAAGATATTCGAGCACACATTCTATTTTTTTAATTAAAAATCAAAAGCCTAGCTTTTCAACTACAAACAGGATTATAGGTTCATGATTACTAATTATTGTCATTTAATACACCACGCTTAGTTGATATGATGGCAAACTTTCTTTTTCAATTCTATGCGTTTCACTTCGGCCAATTTTCAACTTACCTTATTGTCCATACCCACTGACCAACTGACCTAAATCCCCACATATCCACAGCTCGCAGATTTTCGCATCTCACATCCTACCCCGTACTTAGTAAACTAAACACGACAGCAATAAATACTTCACAACGTATGAAAATATCGGGCAAGGGTATGATTTATTTTGCAAAATATATTTTCTATTCCTACTCTAAGTTAATGTCGTTTTACATGCGATTTCTGGAAGCTAGATTACATTTTTTTGGAGTCAGTAAATCAAGTTTCGAAGGGAGGCCCGTGGGGACGTACCTATATGGGTTGATAAAAAAGTAAATCATGTAATCTTAAGCAAAAAATGCTTGAGATTATAAGATTTACTTGCTTTTACATTTCTTTCATTTAAAGTTAAAGTAGGTATTCTAAATGAACCTCATTTCAAGTGTGTTTACTTACTTATTTAAAAAAAAACCTTGGTAATTTTATAAATACTTTGATCCTGCTAATCTAAATATATAAAAGGAGAAACTGACTGACTGACTGACTGATATATCAACGCATAACTTAAACGGCTAAACGTAGGCACTTGAAATTTGGAAGGGACGTAGCTTAGGTACCGTAGAGGTGCACTAAGTGCACTAAGAAAGGAATTCCCGAAATTCCCACGGGAACGGGAATTAGCGGGCAAATCCTTTTGTATGAAAAATCTAAACCGCTTAAGTTAGACGCTTGAAATTTGGCATGCAGGTACCTTAGTAAACTTAAAGCTTAGTTGCAACAGGATATTGTAAAATTCCCACGGGAACGGGAGTTAGCGGGAAAAAACTTTTGTATATAAAAATCTAAATTAACACGCAAACGAAGTTGCGGGCATCAGCTAATACTTTTATAAATGCGAAAGTTTGTGGAGATGTATGGATGCTTGTAACTCATTCACGCTCAAACGGCTGGACTAACTTAGATAAAATTTGATATAGAGATAGCTGACACCCTGGATTAACACATGGGCTACCAAATTTTTCCAAATTCCCACGGGAACAAAGTCCCGGGCGGAAAGCTAGTGGAAGATAAAAATAAAGTAGATTGTAAAATTATTTCTGTTATTTATCTAAATGATCGAACAGTCAATAGAGATAAAATAAATTGGTAGGTGTCGCAGTACAGCAGTTGTAAAAACTCTTTAAAGGCACTCCACATGGAAGGTTTCAGAAGAAATAAAACCACCATAGAGTTATTATGAATAATTTAATATATTTGGAGCCGCCGATAAGAAAATAGCCAAAACATTAATACTGCGTTTTACAATGCTATCAGCGCCATCTACTGAGAAATTTTGAAACTAAAATTCAAACAAACGTTACAAACAACAGCATCGGTAAAAACTATTTCGAAATAATTTTGATCGTCAAATATCAGTCATTGTTGCACTAGAAACGGTTTAACCTAACTAATTTATCTCACTGGAACGTTCACTATTTCATTATTACATAGAAGTTGCTCAGTATCTACCGTTTCTTGTGTTAATCGACTGATTACAAAACGAAGAAACTTTTCCGCTACCTAATTAAAACTTTCTAATCCAAGACCGTTTTTCTGAAGGCAATCTTCAAACCAATTAGAGAACTGTAAGTGAATAAAGGTCGAGTTTTATTGAAATCTTTGTTGAGATTTTACTACACTCCGGGTCAGTCAGGAAGGCGAAAAGTGGCTATATTACGCTTCAAAATAAGTGTGTACTACGCTTGTTTAGTATTTTATTTTTGCAAAAGTTACATTACATTTGCCAGGAACAGTTAAGTCCTACCAAATTAGAAATGGGTATGGTGCAATTTTTTTTTCCTTTGTTTTTATCCCTTTCGGGAAAGGCAACGGAATCTATAAGTGCGGTGATAGCCCAGTTGGTAATGAGCCAGACTTGTAATCGGAAGGTTGTGGGTTCAAATCCTGGTGCGGGCCTGTACCACTAAATTCGTCTTTTTGGATTTATGTACGGATTTAAAACATCGTGGTGAAACCCGTCCGTCCAAGAAACATTTTCGAAAGACGAGCGGTCCACCAACCCGCATTGGGCCAGCGTGGTGAACGATGGCCTAAATCCTCTTCGTAATTCGAAGGGAGGCCCGTGCCCCTCGTTGGGGACGTATATGGGCTGGTAAAAAAAAGGGAATCTACAGCCGTTGTCTGTGTAGCTCCTCCCGTTGACCATAAACCCATAGTGTAAGATTTTTGTCGGAACCAAAAGGAGCTGATACACCTTATCACTTGAATTAATTATTCTATCAGTACACTGTTTAAAGTTAGTTTACTTGCAGTTTACTGCAATTTGCGTTTCAAAGTTACCTAATGTCATATTCATATTACTGTCTAGCTAGTCTAATGTCAGAGGGACATTATTAAACCCAAAGAATAACCTTCTTTACTAATAAACACTTTATACAATAAGTATGATTTCTTTGTTACAAAATTTTTACTCAATAATATCCTTTGCTCTTTTTCTACAGCGTGAAGACAGAAGCGACATCCAACGGCGCCCTCTCGCGGCTGTACATCGCAAACGCCAACAGAAATGACTCTGGCAACTATACGTGTTCCCTTGCTGATGTTGCCGCCTCAGCTGTGTCTGTGCATGTGCTCAGAGGTACGGAGATTCAATCAATTTACTTTAAACTTTCGCGCGCTTTTTGCACACATGGTTAGTTAGCGAAACTTTATGGGGTGATTTTCACCATGAAACTGAGCAGCTTTGCCCTAGAAATCTATATGAAACTCTAAAAATAAATTTGACTTCTCAATAAAAGGAAAATCAGCTGATCGCACAAGTTGTATGTAAAAGCGATTTTTTTTATATCTCAACCTATGTTCCTTGGGAAAAGTTGTTTAGTTTCATAGATTGATTCACTCCTTAATTTTCGCTTACTAAATTTTATATCACCCAATATAAAAGTTTGAAAAATCTTTCGTTTTTATCAGATGGTTTTTGAATCAGTTATCCTCTACAGATATATTCAAGTAAAGGAAACACTAGGATCAGTGTGGTTAAGCGACTCACAACGATGCTTCTTTGAGCCGTCGGTCCTGGCTGTGTCAAAGGCCATTTGGCGGTTTTAAAACTGACACCAGGTTTAGTCAAATTTCTATAAAATAAAAAAGAATATAGTATTCTTTAGTTCATCAATGGAGTCAACAGAGAGATCAAATAATTTAAGCACACTGATGGAAATGACTAGGGTTTTCCGACCTTTGTAAGTAGATAAGTTACTTCCCTAAAGGGCTATTAATAGTGCACTAATTTTAATGGCAAGGGCTACACTACTCAAACAGGTCAAACACTCTTGAATTAAAGTAGGTTAAATTGAATTATTAATGGTCAATTTGGTTATTCCAACTTTTTGCCTACCTAAAACAATCTCCCCAACTTCTCGCATCAACTCCAAACATTTCGCGTCCCGCCGACAGCTGAGCTCAACTTTAAACTTGTAATTGAATCAGGCTTTCATTGAAAACCAATTTCACTAAGTGCAAAATTTTGTTCACAGGCGAGAATCCTCTAGCAATGCAGCGTGGCGGAGCGTCTGTTTTGCATTCATCGCTAGGTGTCTTAGTTGCTATTGTTAGCTGACATATGGCCAGCGCGTTATGTACGCGCTGTGAACTGTAAAATACGTGTTGAATACTCTACTAGGTTTACCTTCTCTTAAATGGCATTGTGTGTGGAGATTTTAGATAAGTAGGAACATTGATGACAACCAAAATGAATCTAATAGTCTCTTTGAGGCGCTGTTGATACCTACACAAGCAGCGTAAGATGAATCTTAAAAGCTACGGAGTAAGTTTTTTCGTACGTCGCTCCGTCTTCAGGCGACGGTTGTCTTTTCGGTAAAAAAATCTCCATAGCTGTTAAGATTTATTGTATAATGAAGTGGTCACCATTGATTAGTGGAAATACGCCAGCTGCATTTATAAAGGAGCGAGCGTTCACACTACATATAGACAAGATCTGATCAAGCTGTACAGATTTGCTCTTAACAGTGTTCCATTTGATCCGTTTGATATGCTTTCAAATGCACTTTGAACGCAGTTTGTGGCCGAACGCTTGCCGCCTCATTTATTCAGTGACTGATTTACAGATAATTAACCGTTTTATATTACGTTCGCTTAACTCCAGTGCGCTGTTTAGTAGTTAACGTACAGCTGTCAATATACAAACCCAAAATTTACTACCCGTTCTGAATATACGTGCTAATTTTGTATAGAAAGCACTTCTTTTTACAAGCCAAATGAACGAACGGGTCAAATCTTGCAATTGAGTTTTAAATCAGTTAACCTTAACCGATAGTTGCATACACGTTTAGTTTGGATGAAAATGCATGATGGTTAGTTAAGTAATACAAAATGAACATTTTTTTTACAATTAACTTAATAACCAACATGGGAGCCTTATGAAAAAACAATTGAAAAGTCCGCTATGAAGGTGGTTTACTGACCTATCTTCAAGATCTTCAATTCTATTACAGGTAAAAGAAAGATTCAATTCCCAAAGCTTTTGAGACGCTCTTACTTAATTCTGAATAGATTCGGTTATTTTCAAGATTATTTGATTGAAAATGTTAAGAAAGTTTATCTCAAAAACCAAAAAAGTGTTTTCTGAAACCTTCACAGAAAGTGCTAAGTCCCGATTAGAATGTAAAATTGATAAAATTCTAAAACCTAATTATTTTAAACTTTGTAGACTAGATAATAAAGTGTTGTCGGTTGGTTGTAAAGTCTCCAAAATGTTTTGGTTGTAGATTTTTATAGCGCATCTGAAAACTTTGGAGTTTGTCAAAATTTTATGACTTTGTTTTATGTGTGATCCTCAAAGTATAAAGGGAGAAGGTTTTTAAGTATAGTGGCATCAAAGCCAGCTACACAGTATCATTAAAGGGGAGGGATAATTGCTGTTTGGATTTTTTATTTAGCTCTGGCACCATCAGAGTGCCTGGTACCAAAAATAAAGCAATATCTCAAGCATTGTGTTCATCACAACTCAAACAATTTCTTACGTGAGTAGTACTCAAGTATAGCGCAACACAGTGTTATTATTTTCTTTTTTTTAATAC
The DNA here is from genome assembly GCA_949987775.1 of Aproaerema taeniolella. Taxonomy (NCBI): domain Eukaryota; kingdom Metazoa; phylum Arthropoda; class Insecta; order Lepidoptera; family Gelechiidae; genus Aproaerema; species Aproaerema taeniolella. The sequence goes on along the minus strand of OX465268.1, from coordinate 9,856,354 downwards.
AAAGAGGTCCAAGAAAGCTAAACTTAGCTAGTTATTAGCTCTTGTAAGAAATATCGAAAGCCATACGATGATAGCTATTTTGGATATTAAATATTAGCTAAATATTAGCATGAACATATTCTTGCGTCCTAGCTAAGTAAGCTGGACTAGCTAAGTAAAGAGAGCAAAGCTCTTTATTGTATTTGAGCTAAATATAATAATAAAATTTATGTGACTCTATTCATATTGCGATTTCTTGCTGCTTTATGTGTGTGATGAAGTATATTATTTTCTTCTTTATGAAATACTATATCTAATTTTTTGACACCTTCTCCCTTAGTGCTCTGAGGTGCTCTTTATGATTGTTCCATATAAGTTCTAGTATCTTTTGAGAGTAAGCATGGCTAATTCGGCACAAAGGTCGTTTCAAATTTCTGAGATTTGCTCTATGCTACTGTTTACAATGGTGCTCTAAAGCCAAATCATACAAAGGAATAAAAGGAGATTAAAGATGAAATGTACGAGAAAACAAGCGACTTATTAGAATATTTCGTTTCTTGTACATTTTCGTGCAGTAGCTCAGTTTAAAAATTTACGCGTCGCGTCATTATTTTTAAATCTCTTGTCTACTTTGTTGAGTTTTTTTTTTGGATTTTTTAGGCAAAGCCTATAACAAAATGCAGACGTTGTTTTTTTTGGTAAAGCATTTGCTTGAAAAATATTGGTTCTAATGATGATATACGCTAGGCGAGTCATCGATAATCAAAACAGAGATCAAGCAGTCAAAGAAAGAGTTCATGGAAATGACGTGAAGACATTAGAAGCTGGTTTCTTTTAAATGTAATTGAGGTGATATCGGTATAATCTTATAATACATAAAAAATTGTAACTAAACATACGTATAATGAATGTTATCTCGTTAAGTTATCGTGTTATTTATTTGTATTAATAATCAACTATCATTTCAAAGAAATGTGTGACTAAGTTTATCGAAAAGGTTTACTGTAAACCCCAAAGAATAACTGTTAAATATAATAAGTAAACATTCGTCGATGTAAATAGTAAATCATACTTACGATTACTGTAAATAAAGGATATGTAGATAGATTTCAAAAACCGTATACTGAAAATCATGTAAAATTGTTTGAACGCCTTGTTTTTCAGTTACTTGCTTGTTTATTTCTTACAATACAACTATTACTATCAAAGCTAATTAAAATAAAATTATGTATTTTAAGTTACGGTTAGCGCCATCTATTAAAAATGTTTGGAATCAAAATGTTGTTACAACCAATGCGTGGTTTACGATTTTACAAATAATTTGAGTTAAAATTAAAAACTAAGAGTATATTGCTACTGAGCAATAAGGCCGTCTTGTTGTACACTGCTTATTTACTGACATGTTTCTTTTATTATAATGTTCTTTTGAGCAAATAAATTACATACAGCAGTACGGCAGGCTATCCACTTACACTACGAAAGCCGCCGTTATTGCAAGCGAGATAAGGACGACGTCAAGGTCAACATGTATAGCCTGTTGTGCTGCCGTGTGTACATTGCATTGTATATACCAAACAGGCGACCAGACTCTGTTTTTCAGTAAGGCTAGAGACTGTTCTTCTGTTTTTCAAAAACTAATTTGTTCCTTATATTTTCCTAGTAAAAAGCCCTTTTCTTGATAAAACAACAATCATCTTGCAAAAATATTAATCTACTCGTCCAGTTAATTAAGTTCTAGTTTATTTGAACTAGTGTTGCATTCGATAGTTGACCTTGACAAACAGTAAGAATATCGATAAGAAAGAAAGAAAGAAAGAAAGAAAGACAAATTTATTATAACGGACATCACAACACATATAAGAGGCAAGAATAAACAGAAAAACACGATCACGATACACTACATGAAGACATTAACAAATACAATAGCAAACTAGCTTTAGATCGCTATGTGTTGTAGGGTCCGAGACAAAGGGTCCTCAACTCAGCTATATGTTGCGACTCGGGAATCAGGATATGAGACCGCGAGCCACAACACTGGTTTTCAGTGAGTCCCATAACCAAGTGACGAACGAACGTCCGTGAACGAGACAGAATTTTTTAGGAATAAATAAATATTGGTAATGAAAAATGGAAAATACATATGTTACAAATAAATATAATACATAATTAAACATATGTGTAAATATGGTGAAACAGTGGGTTGAGGTGTGTGTAAAATGTGTGTGCATGATGCCAACAGGAGATCGCCTTGGAAGTGTGTATAGGTAGGACTATCGATAGCCTATAGTTTGCGATACTATTGATGATAGACCTAACTATCGATAGTATCGATAATATCGATAGCCCTGTCGATATTCTTACTGTTTTTCAAGGTTACGATAGTATCGATAGATTATCGATACTTTCTACCATTGGTTGCAACACTAATTTGAACTCCACTACCTTAATTACTGAATGTTTATTGATAATGGCAAACTCTGCACGTAGGTAGCTAATAAATTTTGGTTCATTTCACCTTAATTGAGTTTCCTTTGGTATCGAAAGAGGGAGAGAATATGTTGAACAATTTTGATTTAAACTTTTTTAATAACATATACAGGGTGTAAAGGAGAGCTTAGCAAGTACTTAAATGGTGGAATATACTCATAAATGTTATCGTCTTCAAGTTTTTTCCCGAAAACTTCAAGTGAATGAGTTTTCTTTATTTACCTACTTTGGCGTTCCACAATTTACCGCGAAATCGCGCTCCGCATCACATTGCTATCAGAATGCGATGTACATTGCTGGTTTTCGTGTTTTTTCTTGCAAAATGGAATATATAAGAATAAATAACTAAATTATTTGAAAGCAGAAAATATGAGAAAACGTAAAAAAAATGTTCCTGAGGAAGATTCTATTGGAAAAATATAGAGTTTCCGATTTTGCTAAGCTGTCCCTAATACCCTGTATATTGAGTTTATGAGTCAATAGATTCCTACATAAGTTTTAATTTTGTTTCGTAAAACTTAGTTTAGAGTTAAACTCAATAGGTTTATCAAGTTTTGATGAGTTTATTTTTGATTTAGAAACTCCTCCAGGAAGAAGAATTAATTTTCTATGGCGACACTTTATGTTTACAATCTCCTCACGAAATTGAATTACTTGACTCAGGGAAACCAAAAAACATGGAAAAAAAAACAAGTCACATGGAGAGACGTAATTTTTTTTTCTTACGCCGGCCTACGGCTTGAAAGTCACCAAATAATTTTTCTCTTTTGCTTTTTTCATTCCTTGCTATCTGAACGCCCACGACTTCGTTCCAATGAGAATTTAAACCTGGGATTTTATTGGATTTTTAATTTAATTTTGACAATTAGGAAAACCACAAAAAAGTAATCATCCAAATTGGTCAAGTCGTTTTTAAGTTAAGCAAGACTAACTTTTACATACAACATGTTGCATGTAAAAAAGTCATTTTTACATACAACATTTTGCATCAATACCTTACTAAAAGAAAATCCAAAATCAATAAAAATTATATCAATTTGCAGCTCTATTTCAAATATGTCAAGTATGTCATGTTATTAATATGAAACTTTCACTTTGAAAGATGTCAAACCGTACAACTGATTACTATAGGGTGAAATTGAAAACATTCGACAAACTTTGAGGGATTAATCTACCCATAAATAAAACAAATAAAACGCTACACACTCAAAGGCCGACACTAAGGTTTTCCCTTGTGTCGTGGGTCCCTTGGAACACACAAAGACAGACACATACACCCATGACCCGAGAAGAAACATCTGCTTTTTACACAAATGTTTGCCCCGACTGGGGTTCGAACCCAGGACCCGCCGATCAAGAGGCAGCGTCACTACCACTCGACCAAACCGGCCGTCATGATTACGAACAACTTTTTCTATGGGACCAACTTTCCTACTAAAAGATAAAAATCAGTTGCTCCATACATTTTGGTTGAGTAGGTAATGAACTTTTGTATGGAACAGAAAATTTTTATTTTTTAGTTGGAAAGTTGGTCCCTTAGAAAAAGTGGTTCATCATCGTGGGTAGATTCATCCCTCAAAGTTTGTCGAATGTTTTCGATTTCATCACGTAGAGTTGAGACCTTTTCACTTTTAAATTTAATTGTGGATTTTCTTTTTGTTGCGTTTTTGAAACACATTGTAAAGAAGAAGATTTATAAAAATACGGGAATGAATTCAGGCCACAATGTACTTAAGTTTAACTTGTTTAACGTTCAGTTTACATTATTCTGTTTATTTTAATTAGTTTCGAAATTACAAGAGTGTTCGGTATCAAAGGTTAATGTTACCTAATTTCATTTAGCTAAGTTGCTTATTCTAAAATCGCCACTGTATTTATTAAAAAAACTTAATTTGCAATTATTATTAAGTGAACATAACAAAGTAAACGAGATATTATTAAGAAATTTGTACATTATATAATATTTATTGTGGATTTCGAAATATTGTACGATTAAGGATGAAAATAAGACAGTGATGTTATTTATAATAAAAAGTGAATAAATGTTTCATTCAAAATAAAGCTGATTGTTTTCTTTCTTTGAAAAATACTTGAAATTTACAGGGTATAAGTGACAGCTTAAAAAATACTTAAATAGTGGAATCTACTTTTAACTACGATCGGGCCTTTTTATAATTCGAAAACGGCACGGCAAAATTGTATTACCATTGACTCCTATATAATAGTAATGCTAGAAGCTGAGAACAATGGGGGCAATGGTAATTCAAATTTTGAATTTCCGTACCGTGCCGTTCGAATTATAAAAAGGCCCATTGGCTACAAATTTATTATTTTTCATCAAGGAAATAATAACAAACTAATTAGTATTTATTCAAAAAAAAACTTGTATCCCATACCCCCCCCCCCCACGCCGCCACGCTATAAGAATACGATGTACGTTGCTAGTTTTATTGTTTTATGTTTTTATAATAATTTTTGATTGCAAAATTTAGTTAATTTGAATAAATGGTAAAATACAAGAAAATGTTCGAAATTTTCCTGCGAAAAATTGCACTGGAAATTCAGGGTTTCAGTTTTTGTTAAAATATCCCTTACATCCTGTATTAATCACTAGCATTCCGCTCGGGACTTCGTTCGCGTGGGAATTCGGGAACCTATGTTACTCAGGGATTAAAAAAATTAAATTAAAAATAATTTATTACTGTAACTTAGACTAATTTTACATTACATGTTACAGGAGCACTCCCGTTGAGTAATAAAAAATACTTGTGTTGGGAGGCTCCGCTCTTCCATAACTAGGTAGATATTTGAAGTCTTGGTAAAAGGTAAAAGGTACAATTTTTACAATAAAATAAAATAATAATAAAATAAAAATAAAAACAGGGATAATGTAGCATCCTAATGGTGAAAGTATTTTTGAAAGCGGTCCAGAAGTTTTTAAGTTTATTAGTTACATAGAAAAATACAAATCGTTATTTTTGTATGTCTTTATAATATTAGTGTAAATAACTACATCTACTGACTTCCCGTTTTTCATGGGTGTCGCTGATTCACAATAAAAGTAAAACATGGTAGATGAACAATGTATTGGAAAAAATCACATGAACAATTCAAAAACTTCAAAACAGACAGATAAAAGGTTAACAATTCATGACAATTCAAAAGTATTTAAAAAAATAAACTTACAAAAAGAGGTGATGTCGCCGGCAATGGGGATTTTCAAATATTTTTCAAAGCGGGCGTACAATTCCAGACTTTTATCCGCTGAGGCGGGCGGCGTCCCAGGCGCGAACGAACTTTCCGGGCGTGCCTCAACACCAACGAACAAAAATTGTCGTTACCTAATTATATATGTCGCCGGAAATTAATAAGAATAGTTAGTTGATCAATTTTCGAGGTAGTTTATCAACTATCGGCAAATCATACACGGCAGTTGAAATATATTATTTAACGCAATAAATTTTAGCTAATTGATTAACTTACGCTGCCTGGCTGTAAGTTTAACAACTAACGATTTTGCCACACGTCAAATCATACACGAATGGACCAATCGCTGCTCAGTGTACATTTTTACGTTAAACTGACATCCGTAATATAATAAATACAATGTTCTCTAATTGGTCGAAGTGACAACTTCTTAAGGCAACCACAGTCGAGTCGTTTTTGGGGTCGCAGTTCTAACCTAACCTAACCCAACCAACCCTAAACGGGTTGGTTGGGTTCGGCTACTAGCAAACCACTTGTCGCAGTTCTAAGTGAGACATTCAACCAATCAGCGAACACCTCGAGTTTTCAACCAATCAGAGTACACATCGCGTTCGTCGTATCATTTTACAGTGAGACGCCGCAAATTGATCAATTACCGGAAATGTGTACGTTAAATAATACAATTCAACTGTTGTGTATGATTTTCCGATAGTTGATAAACTACCTCGAAAGTTGATCAACTTACGATTCTTATTATTTTCCGGTGACATATACAAGCGACATGGCGCGGCGATCAAAGCAACGTAAAATGAATCTTAATCGCTGCGGCGCAAAGGTTTTATTGCCGTAGAGACATCCGCCATCTGAAGACGGAGCGGCGGACGAAAAAAACCTTTGCTCCATAGCTATTAAGATTCATTTTACGTTGCTTTGACCGCCGCGTTACCGGGCCACGTTGCTTGTATATAAACAGCGCCTAAATTTACCCAATATTTTATTAGAGCTCGTAAATCATACCATCAAACATTTGTACAAACCAAAGTCAATTCGAAATGTGTTGTTGTGCTCTAGACTTAGGATTATTCTCGCTTATAGACGAACTGTGAAACTCGAAAAGCCGTTGTATCCGTTTTGACATATCATAATCATAAATATTTTATTTACAACTCAATCGCTTGCATGACAACTTACCACATTACTGTCAACTACAGTTGTGTATCTCGCTAAGGGATAGAATCCAAAACGAGGTCATCCGACAGAAAACCGGAATGATGAATATTATCCAAAAGTGTAGCAAGCTGAAGTGGCAGTGGGCTGGCCATGTCTGTGGCAGAACCGACGAGCGTTGGAGTAGACAGGTTCTCGAATGGAGACCACGTCTTGGCAAACGTAGTGTAGGACGCCCCCCAGCCAGATGGTCAGATGATCTAAAGAAAATAGCGGGTAGTGGCTGGATGAAAACAGCGGAGGATCGTGCAAAGTGGCGCGCCTTGGGGGAGGCCTATGTTCAGCAGTGGACTGCAATAGGCTGATAGGATGATGACAGTAGTATTTGCTACAAATGACTAGGATTTTTTAAAAATGTCGGTGCTGCCATGTAAAACCAATGACTCGTTTTCTAAGTTATGTACATTAGTTATACACGAACCGGTGTCGTGAGGAAACCAGCAGCTCGAGTACGATGGTGATAGCGCGCGTAATGCGCCTCGGTTCTATATCAAAATATCAACATTTACAACGCCTGAGGGCGAGCAGTCCTCGCACAATCAAAGTGAAGTTTCAGTGTGAGCCGAGTGGCGTGCCGTGCGAGTTTGTCGCCATCGTGCTCAAACTGCTGCACATACAGGTGACTGTGTAACAATGATCCAATCCGGTCAGGTTCCCATGTTAGCAGGTTCAAGGAGGTCAGATGGCAGTCGTTCCACTGTAATGACTTGACCTGCCAAATCCTGGATCATGGTCAAGCGTACCCCGAATGAGAAACGGGACTTTCTCACAAATTATATACATACTTATCTATCTACAGGGCTTTAAGTAAATCACTTTCAACCTCTCGGGTGGTAAATCAGTCCATGAAACTGAACAACTTTCCCAAGGAACAAAGGTCGAAGTATGAAAAAATTTTTTTTAGTTCCCATACAAACTGGCGTCAGCTGATAGCGCATTTTGTATGGGAAGTCAAATTTTTTTTTAATACTTCAACCTTCGTTCCTTGGGAAAGTTGTTGAGTTTCATGGACTGATTTACCACCCGAGAGGTAAATCAGTCCATGAAACCACCCGATACTGATTTACCACCCGAGAGGTAAATCAGTCCATGAAAAATCACATAAACTTTAAAATAATGTGCTGCTACTTTATGCATCCTTGTCTTGTCATTTAAAACATTGTTATTTGATTCGTTTTCCTTTTCTATTTTGTTGTATTTCCGTAAAAGCTTCCTCTTTTACACACTTTGGTTGTCTATATGCACGAGTATAATCCTAAGTCTATGGTTTCCCAGATTGATTCATTCATTTGAAAAGCTACAGCATGAAATTAAAATGTCCTTCCCTTCTCGCGACTGACACTTAATTTCGGTTTCATCACTGAATTGTCAAAGGGATGTTTACTTGACAAGATTTATTTCAGGTGCAGCAGAAATATCCATTTTCTTGACGTATATTAGCCAGAAATACATTATACAGGGTGGAATTTTTCAGTGCCACCTGGAGGGAAATACTCTAAATCCATACTAATATTATAAATGCGAACGTAACTCTGTCTGCCTGTCTGTCCGTCTTTCACGCCTAAACTATTCACTTTAACTATTCGTCTTTCACGATTGTGATGAAATTTGGTACAGAGATAGATTAGAACCTGGGAAAGGATATAGGCTACATTTCATCCCAAAATTGGGCACGATATAACCTGTAGTCTACGCGGGCGGAGCCGCGGGCGGAAAGCTAGTACTAAATATTGGTAAATTTACTCAAGAGAACCATTCATTTATTTCCAATCCAGAAAAAAATCTCTTTTCACAGCTGCACAACTGCATGCAAAGATATTTGAAAATACTGACATAAATGAATAAAATACAAATATGAACACCATATACTTTAATGGCATCAATCGATATAGTCCATAGTAAGGATCAAATCACTCTATAACAAGCACTTTAAGTTAGCTAGTAACATTTTTGAGGATGATTTCCTACATTAACCTGAACAATTTTCCAAATAACTTAAGGGATCAATACAAATTTATGAAGAATAAAAATGAAGTCAAAAATCGCCCATAATGAGAAAAAAAATCGTTCTTAATTATGAGAATAAAAATCTATAAACTAATCAATCAGTATCCAATTGTAACCTCAACAACCTTAACATGCGTTCGTCCTCCATTCCCTGTTCCCATAAACTCCGTCCACAAGAATTTCTGAACAGAACATATCACTTTCACTAAGTCTTCACTGAAACTGTACAAGTTCGTGAGATATAATATACCCGCGGGAATGGTAGCTTGATAGGAGCTTAGAATGTGTAAATTAGAGGTGACGTTGATAGTCAGCAAACGCACTCTCCAAGGTCTGTATTGCTATACGACTCAGACTCTTATCCATACTTGAGTTTCCTTCTGTAATACGGGCCTAAGGCTCGACAAACACTGTCCATATTATATTTAATTTAATTTAACTTAATGCACTAAATGTACAGAGGCCAGCGCATCAGGTTACTCCATTTTCATTGCAAAACCGCTCTTATCGCAACAGTACAGAGTGCACGCGTGTGGTAACCTCATGTGCGGCCCTCCGTACAAGAGCGGTCTTAATGCTCAATGTACTAGTCTACCTTAGGGTGACTGGCAAGAAGTGAGTGGTAGGTGTCATCCGAGGTGAAAGATAACATGATAAATTATAAACATTATAGGAAACTAAATATAAATAATATATCATAGACGATAATGTGTGACTTTGAATCAGCGAAAATAAAGAATATGAATCACCCCAAGAGCAAACCCATCTAAATCTACACTTCTACACTAATATAAAGTGTTTCAAAAACCCAAAAAAAAGATAATTCAAGATTAATTAAAATTTAGCTTATTGCGCAGCTCTATTACAAATATGACAAGTATGTCATATTAATTATATGAAACTTTCATTTTGAAAGATGTCAAACCGTGCAACTGATTACTAGAGTTGCGACTATTTCACTTTTAAAATAAAATGTTGGAATTTCTTTTTTTTTGGGTTTTTTTGAAACACCTTGTATACATATAAGAGTAAAGATTTATATTTTTGTACGTAACGAATAAACTTAAAAACTGCTGGACCGATTTCAATTTTTTTTTACCATAGGATGCTACATAAAACGAAGTTCCGAGAGGAATGCTAGTTTTCAATAAAAATAAAAACTGAACAACTTTTATAATAATAATTTACTTAATACTTTATTAAAAAAACGATTCTCTATTCGCCATACATATTTTTTATTGTGAATCCATTGTGAATCACAATATCATGAAAGCGGCACACTTGTCTATACATATTATAAAGAGGAAAGATTTGATTGTTTGTTTGCATTGAATAGGCTCCGAAACTACTGGACCGATTTGAAAAAATCCTTCAACATTAGAAAGCTACATTATCCCCGATGGACATAAGCTACATAATTTTCCCAAATTCCTACGGGAACGAAGTCCCGAGCGTGAATGCTAGTTACATAATAAAATAACCACAACATTTAGCAGTTAGCAGTAAATCCAGCAACTGTAAACCACATTGTCATGAATTTTGTGACACAGTTAAAATGTTTGCTATAAACCTATTATTAATAAAATAAAATAAAAACCCGCCTAGACTTCTTAACCGTAATTTCTGAAACCCGAAATATAATCTCATGAAGATTAAGTTTCTTACTACAAAATTACTTAGTTACATCGTCATCGCCTAGGGAATACGATTATTGTAATGTTATTTGGAATATTACATGCTAGTTTCCGTTCGGGCTTCGTTCCTGAGGGATTTTCAAAAATATTCAGTGGAAGATGAGTATCCTTTCATCCAAAATATAAGTAGTACTATCTTTCAACCCGCGGCTCCGCCCGCGTGGACTACAGGTTATATCGTTCCCAACTATGGGATAAAATGTACCCTATGTCCTTTCCCAGGCTCTAATCTATCTCTGTATCAAATTTAATCAAAATCAGTTCAGTAGTTTAGGCGTGAAAGACGGACAGACCGACAGACAGACAGAGTTACTTTCGCATTTATAATATTAGTAAGTAAGTATGTAAGTAAACACTTTATTTGGGGGTACAACACAAAAAAAACAGCATATACACAACAATAAACGCACAAACAGCAACAACAAAAGCACACACAGCACATATTAAACAGAAATAATAATACCGTGTTGTCTGTTCTGCACCCGCCAAAATGGTGCTGACTCAGCGTTGTGCTATGGTCAGTAACCATAGCGCTGTTATTCTATCAGAACCACCAAGATGTTTTGGAACTCGTCTCCACGAAGGCAACCGAGCATAACAATAATAAATAAATAAGATATAAATAAATAAGTTACATAGTGAAATAAAATAAATAAATATATACCTACATTGATAAACTCTTAATATAATCAAATTACTGGAATAAGTGCTTTAAATAAATAAATGAATAAAAATATAGTAAGGATTAGTAAGGATGTAAAATTATGTACCTTAAGTCACCCGTTGTTATGAGAGCTTTCTATTGGAGAATAGTAGATTACCCAACAAATGAAAAAAAGGTGAATTCTTTTCGAGGGATACAAGAGCCGAGATGAATTTTTTTTCACGTGTTAGGTACTCTACTTACCATTGACTACGAGAAAAAGAAAATAATTACTCTGTGACATTAAATTATAAACAATGCTTTAACGCGAAATGGCTCTAGAACGAGAGGTTCACTTTCATCACTGGATGTCGAACTCATTTTATGATTTTGAGACAAAAACTTTTAACAGAAACTTTTAATTGCATGAAAATTGCACAGAAAATTGGCTGAATTCCTTATTCTAAATTTAAAATTTTTAACCGAGCCATATTCCATACAGCCAGTTATGAATGAATGAATGAAAACGTTTATTTCTGATAATAGGGATCCATAGACAATGTTAGTATAATATTAGTAACAATGTTTGTCTTATAGCTAAATTACTAAGTTAGTATTTCTTAAAGCTAATTGAAATTTAATTAAATTAATTTAATTTAATTACATACAGCCAAGTTTGTACGTTTTTATAGCGAGAGTATGCAACCTCCTTGCACATTTTCTTTTGTTTTCTTACTAAAATCCATATATTCGCGCATGTTCAAAATTCAAAATGTTTTATTCACTCAGTAAAATAAACAGCGTTTTATTGACTGTTTTTGAAGAATAACGGACCCTTTTTCAAGGGGCAATGGTAAAAAGAATTTTTGAAATATTGGTGTACGCTAAAAGACTTCGTTATTTATCTTACCTTACCTACTATCTTCTCTGACAATTTTGACAATTTACTTTTAATATGCGCCATCTGTCGGCACTAGGGGAAGCTCAGTGTAAACCTCTAATTGACCTAAGGTCACCTTTCCCTGTTTATCTCTGTTACGCAATTTCAACTGTATCTTTAGACAATGAAAGTAAACTAATAAATTTTCATCGCGTAATTGAATCTACAAGGGAAAATTAATTTAGGTTTAATCTTGTATCTAGTTGAAAAGTTTTGCAAGTGATAAATTGTCGAAGTTTCAAGATTACTAATTTTGTTAAGGAAATAGATGAATGTTGTATTATTCCGCAAGGGGTTTAGTGTTTTGGATTTATACTAACAACCTAACAAGGGAGATTGGCACGGATTATTTATTTGTTTCTACAATTCTGAATAATAACCCGTGACACTACTGTCGTAACCAAGTGGCACTCAGTGATCTGTACCAATCAATGAGGTTAGGAACCTGATGGGCGACCAGGCAAGGTGATCAATTTGGTAATTTACCACTTACGTTTCCTTACTTTGGAGGGCACGTTAAGCCGGTGGTCCCGGCCGCTGTCGATTGACTATAATCGTTAAACCAAGTCGGAGGCCATTGTGCGGTTTGAAAACTCTAACATCAGGCTTAGCCAAGTTCGCCACACACTTGACTATACCTATAAGATAAGAAAAAGAAGAAGAAAAGAAAAATGTTCGGCGCGAATGGGACTTGAACCCACGACTCCTGGTTCTCTATCCAACGTGTACGCACAAATGAGCCCAGCAATAGTTGGGTAAAATGACACCCCCATATATCTGCTATATAAGGTTGCAGACACCCCTGGAAAAACACCCGGGAAATAGTGTTTATTTATTTATTTATTCATTTATTTATTGTACAAAACCAACAGCTTAATTACAAGACATGTAAAATTAGTAGCTAGCTTAGGTCTAATTGTAAAGCCAATTATAGGTTTTCTAGTTTAAACAGGAGGTGGAAAACATTTGCAAACATAGTACAGTTACCAATGTGTGTAAATACTAACAAAATTAAATTACCGTATAAATTATTACTGTATAAAGTACGAGCAATGTCACTGGAGTGAGTTTCCTATCGGTATTTAGATTTTATATAGTAGTGTTAATTTAATTTTGTTCAATTATATTTCATATGTATGTTAGTCTGTAAGGTATTTATCTATGGGCCTAATTTCCCGATTATAATTGATTTTATAATTATTATTTATTATTAAAATGACCTGAGGTTTGCGCCCCTGCCAGCCCGTCTGGCCAGCTCCTATCTACGAGGTTTCATCTAGGTATTTTTATAAGAAAACGCGGAATGACGCTAGAATAAGGCGAACCGACGCGACGCCCGGTACGTGTTTACTTAAAATGTTACCATGTTGAACAAAGGGCGTTATTAGATTACGGTATATAGAATTTTAAACAGTTTGTATACTTAACTCGTTTCCAAGACAGACTAGGAGTGAATGAATCTAAAATTAAAAAAAGTTTCACCCCCGACATTTGATTGCTTGTAACTTAAACGGCTGAACCAATTTTTGCAGCTGTTTATAAAAAAAAATATCATTAATCTAAGTAGTTGTACACTTCCTAGTTTAGTTTACTCACCTGATGTAGTGCAAGTCAACAGGATAGCTGCGTACCCTATTTCAAAAAATTAAAAGTGTTACCTCTCGCTTGTATCTTCATTTTTGAAGCATGTGTATTTGTTCATCAGCATCCAAATAATTTTAAGTTAGTAGAAGTCCGACACCCACGTAAAGTTAGAAACAAAATAGATATTATGCCGTTACACCACCCAAAACTACAATTTTATAAAAATACAGCTTTCGTGTTGGCTCCTAAGTTGTATAATCACCTCCCCGTATGTATAAAAGACCTAAATATTAGACATTTTAAACAAAAACTGTACAATTTGTTAGTTAGTAAATGTTATTACAACACAGAGGAATATTTGGCAGATAATCTTAAAGTGCAATATATAGAATAAAGTGCAATATATGTATAGAATTTTACCCACTCAAACACATCATTGGTAGGTTGTTCCTTTCTCAATAATATTATTCTTGCAGTTTAGGTTACACAAATTTTAAGTTTTATATTAAGTAGGTATTTAAGTAGTTTTAATGCAAGTAGGTGGTGAAGATGATGAAATACGAGGTGGATGCTGCAATTTGCTTTACCGCCGTAAATAAATAATGTTGCACCGTGATGGTCTGCGAAGGTAACTTATCTATATCATCTGCATAATATAAAGCACGGTAGGTAGTCACATCGCGTTATGTGTGCATCGGTTGTATTTGTTATTTTTTTGTAATAATATTTCTTTCTTCCTATTTAACCTTTTATATAGGTACATTGTAGGTAGGCACGTGTAGGTATATAAGTATACTTATATGTATAATTAAATTGTATTTATGATAGTCATTAGTGAAACACATATTATATTTATGATTAAAATGTATAGATAAATAAGACTATTGTATAATTGAGTACATAAAAGTGTAGGCAATGTTTATAATTTCATTCAGATATGTATACTTGAATCACTTAATTTATATTACTTAAAATCACTTTAAACTTATTTATTTTTTAATTTATTTATTGCTCTTTATTCATTCGTGTTTTTATAATTATTATAAAATTGCAGTTATACATTATTTAAATTTTATTGTATTCTATAGATAGACGTTGTTGGTGTGTGTGTGTAGGTACATTGTTGCCGTCATGTCGGAATAGGGTGCACATAAAACCAGCGCCATGACTTGTGGTAGTCTCAAGTCATGGCTTTAGCTGAGTGCTACCCTTTTGCACGGCACGTCACAACGCAGAAGACTCACTCTTAATTTAATTAACTATTTATAAATATTTGTTCTTTTTTTGTGTAGATATTAAGTTTTTTTTTTTTTATTTGTAATTTTTTGTTTTTTGTTTTTTGTTATTTGTTTTTTTTTGCCATTACACTTTCCTTTAATGTCTCTGTGTTGTGATGTCCTTTGTAATAAATAATTTTCTATTCTATTCTATTCTATTCTATAGAATATATGTATAGAATAATGAGTTAGAATAATTTAACAAACATATTAAATATGGAAAAATGTACCCATTAATATTGCATGCCATAATGGTATGTTACAGCGCACGTTATATTGTATATTACCATCTTATGTTATTTCTTTACCTGTAACATTGCAATAAATATATTTGAATTTGAATTTGTATGTGACACCTAAAGGAGGAGCGGTGCCTCCTAACACAAGTTTTAAAAAAACTTAAAAGGAGACACCAGCCCCCGTATCAATAATGTAAACTGGTTGTTTGGTGAAAATAGAGATTTACTTATTATTTATTTATTTTTTATTTTATAAAATATAGCTTTTCGCGCGGGACTTAATTCCCGTGGCAATTTGTTTGCCAATTTTCCAAATTTTTAAAATAGTTATTCTGCTATTCGGGACGGAGACAAATACAACAAATCAAAAACAATGAAAACCGGTCCAGCCGTTTTCGAGTTATAAGTGTTCGGACTGACCCGACTTTGTTTTATGTATTAAGATAAGATGGCTAAGAACTATCTCGATTACGTAAGCTATCAAAAAAAATCGCAGCGAAATCAAGCCATTCGTTTAAGAGCTACGATGCCACAGACAACCATACAGATACATTGTTTTTCTCAGGTTTAAAAATAGAGTGTGACGACCACAGTGTGACAGTTTACCCGAATGCCGAAGAGGGTAATGTTTTTGGGTGTTTAGGTACTGATTTCTTTTATCTATACTCTACCTAAAATCTGATTATCAGATAGGTCACGACCTTTAACATCTGGAAGGAAAATAACAAACAAATACTTACAATTTTGTGTAAATATTCAAGAAGGAAAATTACAAAACTGGAAAATTATAGCCGAGGCAGTTACGTTATTAAGGACGAAGTTTCACTGGAAAATTAATTTTAACAATCCTACGAATACTGTTATTATATTTTCATTTATTTGGGATAACAACAGCTTATTCTCAAATTAATTTGAATTTGATCTTAAAAAGTGTTTACTTAAGTAAATGTAAATGTTTATTTATCTTTAATGTTTAAAATATTGGGTTACTTCTAAGTAAATAGCCTAATTAAAACTTTGGATGAACTTTCCTCAAGGAACTTAGGTCCAGATAGGAAGAAAAAAATGTTTGCTTCGCCATATAAGAAGAAAGAAATAAAAGAGAGTTTTTTTTCCTTTTTCGCTATAATTTTTTTCGTTTTTGACTTTCTCGATTATTTTTTTTGTTCCTTACAGCTCTCGTGAATACGCATCTTTTGAGCTTTTTTTTGAATATCATATCTTCACAACTCTCTGAGATATATGGGAATCACACTTTTTCGTGAAATCGGAGCCCATATGGAGCAAACGAAAAGAAACTTCCAATGTCATTTTTTTTTTTTAATTTATATTAGTTAGTGAAAGTT
The DNA here is from genome assembly GCA_949987775.1 of Aproaerema taeniolella. NCBI lineage: Eukaryota > Metazoa > Arthropoda > Insecta > Lepidoptera > Gelechiidae > Aproaerema > Aproaerema taeniolella. Next base: position 9,839,724 of record OX465268.1, on the reverse strand, counting down.
GTTTGGTTTATTGAGGGGAACCACCCCCTAATATTTCGATAACTAATTAAAGACAGCATTATAAAGGGTGTAACACCATTATTGGCTGCGGCAATATACTAGTAGCCAATTTCTTATTGTTTAAGCTGTTTTAGTACGTTTTGGATATATTAGAAACCACTATCCGAAAACATTTAATAACACTAAAATTTTAAATGACATGACCAAAACAGAAGATAAAATACATAAAAAATAAGACCTTCTTAATTAAAAATACAATAGAAATGTAAAAAGAAACTTTAAAAAGATCATCAAAAATAAACTATACATACTCGTACATACAGGGTGGCCCAGCGGGTGACGTCCAAAACAAAAATTTGGGTGCCCCGTGCCAGGGGGCATCCAGATCACCCCCATGTATGTTCCGCGATTTTTTGTAGTTTAGAAGATTGAGTAATCGCTATAACTTGTCTAAGGTTCATTTACATTACAAGCGTGTTATCAACTTTTTGGGCATGTCTGTGGTATTTTTAGAAACAATATGTTCTATGTAATTACTGCTAGGGGACCGCCTACGATAGTCCCTGCTTAACGTTAAACGTGAATCACTCGTAAAAAAGCCACATTAAGTGCTATTTTTTTTGTATGTTAAAAAATTTTGAATATCTTCCAAAGTTTTTAAAAGCTATTTGAAACCTGCTGGTTCATCACAATTATTTTTTTACCAACTTGAAGTTTTGAAAAGATTTCGCTGAAGCGCCAATTTTAACTTTTAAGTTAAATTTAAACCATGTTCCGTATGACGAGGGACATCGATTTTTTTTAATTGGTAGCTGATATTTCCCTCATTATCTGTCACAAAGAATTTTTCAAAATAATCTTAAAATGTTTAAGATTTTTTTTTTAATCGATGCTGGGTGAAAAATTTCAAGTAATTAATTCAATGTGAAATAACTTCTAATCTACAAAAAATCGCGGAACATACATGGGGGTGATCTGAATACCCCCTGGCACGGGGCATCAAAATTTTTCCTTTGGACGTCACCCGCTGGGCCACCCTGTAACAGGGCTTTAGGTATCTCTCTTTCAACCTCTCGGGTGGTTAATCAGTCCATGAAACTGAACAACTTCCCCAAGGAACATAGGTCTAAATACGAAAAAAAATTTTTGAGTTTCCATACAAACTTCATCAGCATTTATAGCGCATTTTGTATGGGAGATCAAATTTGTTTTCGTATTTTGTCCTATATTCCTTGGGGAAGTTATTCAGTTTCATGGACTGATCAACCACCCGAGAGGTTGAAAGAGATTTACCTAAAGTCCTGTATAAAAGTATGAAAACTGTCGCGAACAACCATGCTGGTTTTGTTGTTCCTTGCGGAAAATTTTTCAGTTTTGTGGGCTGAATGAAATCCTTAATTTTCGCAAGCTACAATACAATACAATTTACTTAAAATTCTTCCAATATTAAGATATGTATTTATTACCTGGGCAAGCGGACCCTGAATTTTTTTCTTTTTATGAAGAGCCTTATAAATCAGTTAGCAAAACCTGTTTTAAAAGTATCATTAAATCCTTTAGTGACAACAGAACACGGACAATATTTTCTACAAAGTATTGCATCAACAATCTCTCTTTGGACCCAGCGCGACGCTTGGAACCGTCTGAATGTAGGTTATTTGGGTCATTTTGAGACAGGTAATTTTGCTGTCGGTACACTTGCGAGCAAAATTTGCCGTGCCAAAATCGAAAATGACCAAAATCGAATAAGATTTCGATTTTGGTCATTTGGATAGAATATTACTTGAATTTTAAAGAGTTTTTTTTAAATTGGTTATATCCTAGTTGGTAATGAGCCGGATTTGTAACCGGAAGGTTGCGGGTTCAAATCCTGGTACCGATTTTTCCGATTCATGTAAGTACTATTTTTGCTTAAAAATTATCACTTTCCGTGGGGAAAGTTGTTCAGTTTCATGAGCTGATTAAGTCACCCAATAGAATGCAATAAACTATTAAGTAGGTAGGTATCTTTTAAAATCATAGGAGGCAGTTTTTCAGTTGCCAGAGGCAAAAAGTTTATTAAGAGAAAACTAATAAAATAAAATGTTCGAAAATACTTTTGATTGTAAAGTAAATAGTGTGTTGAAGCTTTGACTTGCCTATGTGATCTACATGACGCTTTGGCAATAGAATGTGATTTACAATTAAACCAGATATGGTTTATCGCCTTTTCTCCACGACTGTACTAACCCGTTACCTTGATCTACGGTCGGATCGCTTCTGATAAATCACTGGGCAGATTCGAATGTACAGTCAAATATAAAGAACAATCTATTATTGAGTTAGTAAAAGTATACTCAGAAGCTTAGCAAGTTTGATATCAAATAAATTGGGTGACTCTAAATTAGTTAGCGAAACTTAAGGGGTTAAGTTTTCCCATGAAACTGAACAACTTTTCCCAAAAAATCTATAGAATCTTCTCAAAAAATATTTCCCGTGTAAACATGTTGAATTGAAAGGCGACCTTTTTATTTATTGTTCAGTTTCCTGGACTGATTGACATTACAACAAATTGGACTCCTCCACAAATTGAGGGTGAATGGCTGAGGACCGTGGGGTGTGAAAGTGAAAAAAGAAAAAAAGAGGCCTTTGCCCAGCAGTGGGATCCCGAGGGATTATAATACTAATTATTACTAAGGTAGGCAATTAAATATAGTCTCTAAACATTTAAACAATGTACAAAGGAACAAATAGTGCACTCCTTCCGATTTATTAAGCTTAGCCATTCTCAGTTTGAATTTAACTACAGCTAGTGAAGGGACTACTCGATACGAATAGAATTGAGTCATTTTTAATGAGTTAACTCAGTACCTCTGTAAATACAGGGCTTTAGGTAAATCTCTTTCAACCTCTCGGGTGGTAAATCAGTACATGAAACTGAATAACTTTACCAAGGAACATAAGTCGAAAAACAAATAATTTTTTTTTAGTTCCCATACAAACTGCATCAGCTGATAGCGCATTTTGTTCTTTGGGAAAGTTGTTCAGGTTCATGGACTGATTTACCACCCGAGAGGTTGAAAGAGATTTACCTAAAGCCCTGTATAACTAAAATCGCGTGGGTGATATAATTGAATCTTTTGACGTGATATGTCTTTGAATTTGTTTTTAAAGTGGGACGTATTTCCAAAAACGATGATAACAAAATCGGGGGACACAGTTTCTTTCCTTATTGTGTAGGTATTAATTAAGTATGTATATGTAGAGACGTAGAGACAGCAGCACGTCAGGTTACCCATTAGCACTACGAAAGTAGTATTACGAGCGAGATAAGGGCGACGTGTAACTCCTAAGACATAGTTTATGATCGCGCCTATACACTACGAGAAGAGTGTGGAGATCTTAAGGCTAATAAAATGCAGTCTCACTACAGAAGAGAATGCAAACTGTGGAAATAATGTGAATTTCCACAGTTTTAATGATTGGGAGACACTTGTTGGGCCTTTATATAATTCGAAAACGGAACGGCAAAATTGTATTACTATTGCCTCCTATGTAATAGTAATACTAGAAGCTGAGATGTGCCGTTCGAATTTTTAAAAATACCCAATGAATCACCTAAGCGACGATTGAGTCACTTAAACAATACAACCCTAGGCATACAACAGGCAACATTTCTTTCTGAATTAATTGGGTAAGTTCTCAGAATCCTGAGGATTAAGCTTACGGAAAATAGTCTACTGTTATTGCACGTATAACAAAACAAATTGCCTGTGAAATGCTATCGGGTTTTTAGATAAGTAATATTAATGTTATTATTTTTAGAAGTAAATAAAATAGGTCGACTTATGTGCGCATTTAATTTTTACTTAAAGACGAATGTATTAAAAAAATATATTTATCCTGTGTGTAGGATTTCGGGACTGTATATTATTTAAGATTTTGTTTATGAATGTGCTAATGCAAATTAAAGAATAAGATGCTATTAAGAAAGCACAATCTGATCAAAATGTTAATCTTCTTCTTCTTCTTATTGTGTAGGTATAGTCAAGTTATTGCTAATTCTTTTAGACTCATAAAACAGATCTAAGTCCCCTGAAGGAATCTCTTCCAGTCTACAAAGCAATTTTGTGTCATCAATTATACTGTTTGCAAGTAATTACAAAAAATATTTTTATTCCTCAGTTACTTATCCGTATTTATGTATGTATGTCAAATATTTATTGACTAATAGAAAAAAAACTAAGTATTTGCAAAGGCGAGCTTTTCCATAAAGGGATCTCTTCCAGTCTACCTCAGGTATAGTAAGAGAGAAACAGATGTGGTGCGGGCTACAACGCAAAAATACATACAACGTCTCAAGATCTTAATGAACGACCAGCCTCAGTGAGCATTGGAGCGAGCAGTGTGGTGGACGGATTACGTACTGCATCATGGTAGAGCCAGACATCTGCGAGCGCCAGCTGCCAACATTTCCTGGACGCAATATTTTGAACTCGACATAGTATGCGAGAAGTGGTGTGAAGGAGCCATGAATTGTGTCAAAAAACATAAAATTAAACAGAAAATATTGTAACACTTTATAAAGTTAGATCAAAACCCTTGTCACTGACTCACTAAAATTAACCCGAGAGTTGAAGAATTTTATTTAACCTCAAAAGCTGACTTTTTCCCAGAACTAAGGTTCTCTTTACATTGTTTAGAAAATAACACTAGATTTTTTATTTGCACGGGAGCCAAGTAGGTTTTTTTCTATAAATTCGATCCTTAAAATAAATCAATTTGTTAATTAGTTTTTACTAGTGATCCTTGAGTTCTGAAAGCTAATTTAAAGTCAAAGAACATCGAATTTTTTTATATAAAAAGTGTCAATAAACTTTTTTCATTTCATACAGTCGGTTTTACCACTGCTATCAGTTAAACGAATCGCATATCAAACGGATTCCAACAAAAACCGAAATGTCCAAAGTTTCTAATACCGTTTGGTGGTTGAGACAAAAACGCTAAGCCTCACATCTAATTACTTGAAGAAGTTAATAAAAGTTTTTGAGATAAAGGCAGCGGTTCGAGCCAAGTTGTAACGACTTCTAAGATACTGATCTTAATGTGCGATGCCACTTCTAGTCTTGACACAGAAATGTTTAGAATCGCTGTTTCCTATTTAGAAATCTGTTTCCTTGCAATATCTTTCTTTCCATTTTGACTTCTTCTTTGTTTACACTGCCTTTATAGGCATTTTCTGGGTTAACTGGCTCCATCGTCGACCTCATCTTTATGGTATTATCTTATAATAAAAATAAAAAACTGTTTAGGATCGGGACCTAAATAATTTGTTTCCATACAGAGCATGTCTGTCGCAGAACCGACGAGCGTTGGAGTAGACAGGTTCTCGAATGGAGACCACGTCTTGGCAAACGTAGTGTAGGACGCCCCCCAGCCAGATGGTCAGATGACCTAAAGAAGATAGCGGTAAGTGGCTGGATGAAAACAGCGGAGGATCGTGCAAAGTGGCGCACCTTGGGGGAGGCCTATGTTCAGCAGTGGACTGCAATAGGTTGATATGATATGATGGTACAGAGCATGGACCACGTGATGAAGGCTTCTCGACTTTATAAGATCATCTGCAGCTCTAGCACGATGTGCTCGCGCACAGAATGCGCCGCAGTTCTATGTCAAAATGTCGACATTGACAACGCCAGAGGGCGAGCAAGCCTTTGCGCGGGACCCTCACGCAATTAAAGTGAAGTTTATCACCGCGCCGCGCGAGTTTGTCGCGCATCATTCTACCAATAACGTGTGTTTCTTCCATTTTTAGGAGCTTCTTCAGACCTTGCTTGAAAGATTGCATGGTGTACCTGAAGATGCTTGGCACTAAGCATCTTCAGGTACTACGTGTTGGGCCAGCGTGGCCTAAATCCCCTACGTGTTTCGAAGGGAGGCCCGTGCCCCTCGGTGGAGACGTATATGGGCTGGTAAAGATACTGTCCGAAGTCTCCGTTAACTTTATCTACCTTATTCTATCTCCTATGTCCGGCCAATCTCTCCAGAATGCATCCAAGTCGCCATCTTATCTATTGCTCGGTCTTCCACGACGTCGGTGTCTGATTCCCATTGGATGAATATGAAGTAGAAAATGGATGATTATGTTCGCCCTTCGATTATGATGGCTTTCGAGCCATGTGTCCATCCCAATCCCATTTCAGTTCTTATAACATTTCTTATTTGAACAGGGTGGTATAAGGGAGTTTAGCAAAAATTTTATTTAGACCATCTCTCTTTACGATTTTCTAGTAGAATTCAGGATAACTTTCAAATGTTTTCATATATTTAAAAAAAAATTCTGCTTATTTATTTAATTATTTATTTAATACATTTAATTTTGTAATAAACTTATAAATAAACGCTTCATACTCAAGTGTCTACACTAAGATTTATTCCTTGTGTCTTGGGACCCTTAGGAACAAACACAAAGACAGACACGAACACCCATACATACTTCTGCTTTTTAGGGTTCCGTAGTAACCTACGAACCCTTATAGTTTCGCCATGTCCGTCTGTCCGTCTGTCCGTCTTTCCGTTTATACATATGAATCACGCCGACAGAACTGTAGAGTAAAATCTTGGAAAAAATAATTTTTTCGGGTGTCTCTCATAGACGTGAAAGGGCGATGATTTTTTTTTCTCGCCAATATCATTGAGTGGGGTGTCATAGGATAGCATTTTAAAAGATAGAAGGGGTTTACTAAGAACGTTTTTCGATTCAGCACTCAGTTTGCGAAATATAAATTTTTAAAGTGAAAATTTTTGTCAAACACAAGTGTCCCCCACTATACCTGTTAAACGGTTGTTTCTAAAAATGTGAAAAATTCACGGTAGTAGAATATACAACGAAATTTAAAGGAAAACTATCACACATAAGTTGGTCCTTCAAGTTTGCGAGTGATAGTCGACCAAGTGCCAAACACTGTTGGGATTAATAAAAATGCATTTGAACCATGCTGCTACGGAACCCTACAATGCGCGTGGCTCGACACGCTCTTGGCCGGTTTTTACACAAATTTTTGCCTTGACTGGGAATTGGACCCAGGATCCGTCGATCAAAAAGGCATCGCCACTACCTTTCGACCAAACTGGCCGTCATGAAAACATTAATAACGGCGTAAAACATGAAAATCAGCTGATACCGTCAAAATAGGTACCTAAATAACGAAAACTTATTTATTTGATTTTTCTGGATAATATAAAAAAATTACTTGTAGCCGATAGGAATAGATTCGACCGTTTTAGTATTTTCTAACCTGTCTTTTGCGGTATTGTATAGGTATGCAGATAATTTTTTGGCGTCGGCGGCGTCGTCCATCCGTTCCTTATCGCATTTTATCACATACGAATAGCTCATTTTTATGGACTGTTATAAGGCTGTTATCGTTATAATTATGACAGTAATGAGGGACGTGGCCTAAAATGGGGTAATCGGTGCGGTCATACCCAGGGAAAATGGATTTTACCCTTAGAGGGGTCACGAATGGGAATGATATGAGACCGCTTCATTTCTATTACGTCTGTCATTTTACCCTTACATTGTTCTTGCAACTTTTTGTAAGAAACAAAAGAATGGTCAGTTTAAATTAGTTGGCGAAAATTAAGCAAACCAATCAGCCCACTGCAGGCTGAGTACGATATTGACAGCGCCGCGACAACACCGCGGTCCTATGTCAAAATGTCAACATTGACAATGCCATAGAGCGAGCAAACCCTCGCGCAATCAAAACGAAGTTTCAGCGTGAGCCGAGCGCGAGTTTGTCGTTATCGAATAATTAATAATGAAGAAATTAGGTTGAATTATTAAAAAAAATCGTTTCTCCATACAACTTTGCGATTTGCCTTTTTATGGGAAGTGAATTTTTTGAGGATTTTGCATAGGTTTCTTGACTCTTAAGTGTCACTGGCTAATATAAAGTCACCTCATATATTTAAAAAGAGTTTTTACACCCTATAAATACATGGTGTAAGGGGCAGCTTAGTAAATACTTAAATGGCTCTACCCATAACTATGATCATCTACAAGTAATTATTTTTTATTGGAAACGTCAAATTAAGGAGTTTTCGTTATTTCCTTATTTTGGCGCTACGCAATATACCGTGAAACCGAGCCGCTGCTGTCAAAATGCTATGTTCTTTGCTAGCTTAATTAAATAGTTTATTAAAAAAAAAAAAAACATAATAACATCGTAAAATACAATGGAGTCTATTCGAGTAAACTATTTACAGCAGAAAATAATTTAAAAAAACATGAAATATTTGTGTAAATTTTCCGGATTTTCATTATTGCAGAATGATTGTCTGAATTAAGGGCTTCAGTTTTTGTTAACCTGTCTATTAAACCCTGTATAACTACATAGTTGCTAAAAGGATAGAAAATATAAAACGACTTTTTGCAAAGCATTGTTGCGACAAAATCGTCACCCAAATCTTTGGAAGATTGCAAAACGTCTTAAACTGACGCGTTTAACTTGAAACCAGATTTATGTGTACTTGAAGCTATCAATCTTGAGCAGGGAAATCTGTACGAATAAAGATAATTTTGCTTCAGAGCCAAGTTTAAAATATTATCCGTATTGACTCTATATTCTTTAAGGAGTGTTTAGTAACTTAGATTTTGTTGCAAGTTGGTTACTTTTTCAAATATTTTATTAAAAACAATATTAATTTTCACAACAGACAGATATAATAAAAACATACACTATGATAAAACACAAGATGTACAAATAGATGGCCTTATTGTTAGGTAGCAATTTCTTCTAGGCTACGAGAGGGAAGAGGTGCTTGAATATAAAATAGAGAACGATTGCGTCTAATGAGTAAGTACATGTTTAATATTTAACTTTCTTAAATACTATGAAGATATATGTATCTAAATAAAAAGAAAAGAATAAATATACAAAAATACTTACAAATTAAAACAATAAATAACTGAAATAAAAGTAAAAAGAACTAGGGGAAAAGAAGATATAAGACTAAAGAAGATTAAGAAGTGAAAGATTTTTGTGGTGACTTTTAAAAACTTCGATAGATGGAGCCTTAGTCATTGTTTCTGGTAGGGAATTTCACTTCCGAAACTCAAGAATTTAAAATATTATACCACCTTTAACATTTATATTTTTTACCCTTGAACGGCTAAACCATTTTCAATCCAAATATAGCTAAAAACCATCTCGATTACGTCAGCTTTAAAACAAAAAAAAATACGCATTAAAATCGGTCCATTCGTTTAGGAGCTACGATGACACAGACAAACACACAGAAACACAGACACTCAGATACACACATCAAAATTATAACAACTCTTTTTGCCCGGGGTTAAAAAAACATAATTATTATTTGTAAAACAAGGTTCAACTTACAAAGGTGTGAATAACAGAGTAGAGATATTTCCCCATCCAATTTTAAACACATCGTATCTGCTTTCATCGGCTTGTCATTCGCTGAAAATTAACGATAATATGGGATGAAAACACAGCATTATAAGCTTTGTACATCGCTCAGTATGTGATCGATCACGTGGTATCATGTTTGAAATAGATTGCTCCGCTTTGTTTAATATTTTACCGATATTGTCCATATCTGTGTTCAAGCAAAAATGATTTTGATTAATGTTCGTGCTGAGTTGAGTTTAAAGATGTATTTTTTGTACTTTGATCTGTAAACGAGTTAATTTTGTGTTGCTTTGAAGTAATTTGGAGCCGTGAAATTGTAGTTTTCTTTTGAAAATGTTCTTCTGAACTGAATTTTTACTTTCTTTGTGTTACATATGTGACTGTGAAAAGGGAAAGGTATTTTTTATTATTATTTTAAAGTCCCTTATGAGACTGTGTTCAGCGTAATTAGTCGCCCTCAGGCCTCGACAAAATTAAGATTTAAAAAAAAATTGCCTTTCGGCATAGTTAAGGTTCGGAATCATTCTTATTGACTACTCCGAAAATTGTACCATTTAGTAAACATTTCCGAAAATAGATATTTTGCTCAGAGTAATTTTTCGGAAATATTTTGCTCAGAGTAATTAACCGGAAATAGCTTTATATTTTTATTGTTTTGGGGAAATCTAATTAAGAGATAAATAACATGTATTGTTTATTTCTTAGAAAGCTAAACATTCCTGTTTTTAAAAGAAAAGCGGTGGCGTAGAAATATATTTATACAGGGTGTAACAGAAAGGTGTCGTCGTATTTCATGATGGTGACCAGCCAAAAAAACTGAACAACTTTCCCCAAGGAACCTATTTAAAATCCCCAAAAAAATTTCGCCTCTCCATACAACTTGAGCGATCAGTTGATAGGTTTAGTATGAAAGGCCGAATTTTTTTTTCGAAATTTCAATTAGTTTCTTTGTGGAAAGTTGTTCAGTTTTTTTATCCTGGTCACCATTCTGAAATATGACTGCACCTTTCTGTTACACCCTGTATACGCCTTGAGTATTTGAGTGTTTCTTTTTAAATGTATTGACGAGGCTCGGGGCATCCCAATTACGCTCATGAAAACCTCATAGGAGATTTTAAAAATAAAAAAATCCTGGAAACCAAGAAGCATTCCCAATTCTAAGACTTGCTCCCTTCAAATGTCAACCGATATTACAAAATCTTTTTTCGTTTCGATAAAAAAAAATTGTGAAACCTCAGGGGTATATCCTGTGTGTATAATTATATGTATGTCTTTGTAATCAAATTCGATAAAATTGATATGGGACCACTTCAGGATATACTTACTAAAAAATATAATTTTTTTATCGAACTTGACTAGACAGACACAAAGATACACCAATGCAATACACACGTTAACCTTATAACAACCCTCTTTTCTGACGAGGGTTAAAAACACCAGTACTCAGTACTTGTTTTATCTGATAACCCTCACAATTTTTGTCAAACGTAGCATCAAGTAGTTCGCTAGAACCACTAATGCTCTGCCTACCTCGTTAGGGATTATAGACGTGAGCGTATGTATATAGGTATTGTTGTAGACTTTATAGGGGCGTAAATCAATAATGCCTTTAACTTGTGACAAAAATGTATAAATTAATTAATAAACGCGACTCATCTGTACTCCTATTTATTTTTACACTCCGAAGACTGGTTTTTACGCAGAATAAACACATTCAACACAATTTAAAGTCCACCCATGAATGACACCTGGCCGGGCCTGCTGTCCTCCGTTTCTTTTATTTTTCCAGAAAACCATAATTAAATTTGGAATTTAAATTAATACTTGCTGATCCCAATCAGCCAGTGAAGCAGTCCTATAACGGCAAAGACTGCATATCACATTATGTACTCTTGGTAAATGGTAGTGGTATTTTAAAAATCTTCCCATTACTCGGTATCGAGGTCGTGTGCGATTGTCCGCGCGTCGCTCGCTTCCCATTGTTTTTTCTTCCATTTCATACTCGGATGCTGCCAAAGGGAGCCAAGAAGTTTTTGTTTTTATTATTTTTCACTGTTCAAAGGCGAAGACTATTTTTACAAGCTATTTCAGTGCTTCTATTTTCTTATTATGGTTCATGGTCAGCAAATTTCATATTTCAGATACGTAAGTTAATTTTCAAATAACAAGAACGAAACACACACTGCCGAGAGTCATTTTTTTTAATTTTTGAAGTGAAAACTTCTTTAGCGGCGTTGAGCACTTTTATTATGGGGAAAAAATGTTTAACTCGCGATAAACTCGCGTCAGATCGTCAGATATCACGTGACCGTGATCTAAAATGCGTAGGATAGGGTTGCCACCTTTTTTGAAGTGAAAACTTCTTTAGCAGCGTTGTGTACTTTGAAGTATGGGTGGAAACCCGGACGGATGGCAGCTCTATGGTAAAATTATCTCTGTGACAGATGTCAACGATGTCAACGATGTCAACGATTATTCGTTCAAAGTGCGCAAATACCGATAGACTATTTCACTGAATTATAAAAGTAGACAGTTTGGTCGAGTGGAAAAGTTGCCAGATTGTAAGCAACCGGTTTTGTGTATTTTGTTTCATTTCCATATTAATGCACAACGTTAATGTTCAAGTTTTCACTTCTGCCGGCACTCCCGGAGTGCAACCCGTTGTTTTTTTTATTATAAGATGGATTAACTCTTGACCTCAATCTTGACCATAAGGTCAAAGATGAGGTCGAGCGAGTTAACCCAGAAAATGCCTATAAAGGCACTGGTACTCCCACGCAACGCCGGAACACACCAAGCTGTTTGGCGTCGGACTTCGGTAGGAGGGTGGTCGCGAACCAGACGGCCCTTTAAAAAGCCTACCACACTGCATGAGACCATATGACGACACCTCCGATTCAGAAAAAATTGAAGTGTCGTTGCCTGGGATGGATTACTAGGAGGCAGGTCTCATTTGTGTTTCCTTAGTCGCCTCTTACGATACCCACAGAAAGAGATGGGATGGTCACTAAGAAAATAGAAGCACTGTCTGGGTTAACTCGCTCCATCGTCGACCTCATCTATGACCTTGGTCAAGATTGGGGTCAAGAGTTAACCCATCTCATAACAAAAAAAATTAAAAAAAATGAGTATTCCGTATGGGTCGCTTGGGGTTGTTCAGTTTCATGGGTAGAATCGCCCCCTAAAGTTTCGCTAACTTATTTAAAGTCACCCCATAAACATGGTATAAGGGACACCTTACAAAATACTTAAATGGTGGAATCTACTCATTACTATGATCAGTTATAAGTAATTATTTTTTCCCAGAAGCGTCAAGTTTTCGTCATTTACTTACTTTGGCGCTACACAATGTATTGTAAAACCTACTTTACCTACTTTGGCGCTACGAAATGTATTTTTTATTGAATAACGGAGTAAGTAGATACATTAGAATAAAATGTTTAATTTTAAAGCAGAAAATATTAAAAAACGAATTGAAAATTTTCCTGAGGAAAAACCATTTAGAATGATTATCTGATTTCAGTTTTTTCTAACATGTCCCTTACGCCCTATATGTTTATCTGTAATGTAGGTATATAGGAATTATTAGTTTTTTTTATATAAGGCGGTATATTTTCTTGTCGTTTCTTTGTCTCCGATTAAACTTGTAACCGAAAGGACGTGTTTCTCTTATTTCAAGTAACCTAGCTGCTAATTGGGTCTAGATCCTTACTAATATTATAAACGCGAAAGTTTGTATGTATATATGGATGGATGGATGTTTGTTACTCTTTCACACTCAAACGGCTGGACCAATTTTGGTAAAATTTGATATGGAGGATCAGGATTTGATATGGCAGTGAAGGTGAAAAACTCATATCTGATATGGGTTTTTCACCTTCACTGCCAGTCTTGCTAAAACTACATCTAAGTCCTGACGGAAGATCAGCGCTGTAGTCTTTGTCTGCAGCATAATGCTGAGTCAGCGCCTCTTCACTCCTGTGACACTCAGTGTCGACTGATTCTTACTATTTTTAATTTTGTTTTTATTTTTTAACTTTTTCTTATTGCTTTGTTTATGTGTTTTGATGTGTGTTATTGGAGTGAATAAAGCTGTTATCTATCTATCTATCTATGGAGGTAGCTGACACTCTGGATTAACACATAGGCTACATAATTTTACCAAATTCCTACGGGAACGAAGTTCCGGGCAGAAAGCTAGTGTAGCATAAATTAAAATATTTACTTCACCAAATCCACTGTTAACTACAGGAAAATTCACCCATTCACCTTTCAAAATCTAATTAGAGTCCCCGGGAGGTACAAGTGACAATAAGCTGGATCTTTTTAACTCTTAATTGCTTCCTAGTTAGCGCTTCAAGGATTATAAAAACGGGAGAATACTCTCTTAAGGGACTTTATTTAAATTTTTATGCAACTTGAAAGAGTTATAGTTTTTGAAGAGGATTTTAGTACGAACAAAGTAGAGGAAAGTTTGTTAGGAATTTACAGAGGTCATTGTTTCCTTTTTTTTATTATAGGATAGGTTAACTCTTGACCTCAATCTTGACGATAAAGGTCACAGATGAGGTCGACGATGGAGCGAGTAAACCCAGAAAATGCCTATAAAGGCACTGGTACTCTCACGCACCGACGGAACACAGCAAGCTGTTTGGCGTCGGACTACGGTAAGAGGGTGGTCGCGAACCAGACGGCCCTTTACAGAGCCTACCACACCGCATGAGACCATAGGAAGACACCTCAGATTCAGAAAAAATGAAGTGTCGTTGCCTGAGATGGATTACTAGGAGGCAGGTCTCATTTGTGTTTCCTTAGTCGCCTCTTAAGACACCCACGGAAAGAGATGAGGTGGTGCTATTCTCTACCGATCATTGGGCCAGCAGCGTGGTGGACTATGGCCTAAATCCCCTTCGTGTTTTAAAGGGAGGCCCGTGCTCCTCGGTGGGGACGTATATGGGCTGGTAAGAAGATAATATGCCTGGGTAGAGTTGGCAGCTAGCTCATTTTAAGTCTTTCTTTCACTCCCCATCAAACCTGAAAGGATTTTATTAACTGAGAATGTATGAGTTCCTAGTTTTTGGCTTGGATAAATAACTGTTGGTTTTAGTAAACGCACTCAAACGATTGTAATAGGTTTTTACCTATGAAATTGACGTTTTTCATACAATATTTTTGTAAAACTGAGTTTTTCATACTAACTTTTTTGGGTTTTTCTCGGGAATACGAATTCCAAATTTAACAAAATTTTGTGGGAAGGTTTGGACAACATTAATTTAATTTTTATCATACTTACTTTATTGAAAATGGTAATTGTAACAAAGGTACAACAAAATAAATAATGAAACGGGTAACATAAGAAACGAGTTATATTTGAGCTTCGTTTTCAGTAAACAAATCCAAAGTAAATATGTACTAATTTCACTCAAAATCTCCGTTATATGGTTAGGTTCAATTAAATAAATTATGAACAAAATAAAGGTTGAGAAAAAAGCGGCAATTTCATAGGTAAAAACCTATTATTTAAACGGTTTTACTTTAGCTAAAAAACGATCACTTTCAGGCAATGCAAGGTGTGCATGCATGGTTACATACCCTTAGACCTGTATTACAAAAAGAGACTCAAGTCTTAATCTATACTTAAGTCTTGATTGTCTATTTCTCTCACTAGCAAATTGACAAAGAAGATTGCTACTTAAGTATAGATCAGTCTTAGTCGCTTTCTGTAATACGAACCTTAGTCATCTGATTCTTCGGAACAACGTGACGACGTAATAAAGCACAATCAAACACACATTAGTGTGTTATTATCATGTATTAATTGATGTTGGTAAATAAATAAAATAAATAGATACAATATAAAAACTTTTATTGCTCTTAAATGAATAACAGATTTGAGATAACTTCAGAAAGTAATAATATTCTTGTTTCTGGGTTGTCTCATAGGTTTTATGGTATTTTCATAACTTAATAAAATAAGCAAAATTACTTTCCGAGGTCACCCGGAATGCCAATACTTAATAGTACGGGATACTATAGTCCCTTTTAAGGCAAATCTGTTAACATTTTCATTTATGCACTGTCAAACCGAAAAGGTCAAAAATATCAGCCAATTTCCTTAACTCTGGAATTGAATTTTCTGCGAAAAAGATCACAGACGTCGCCTACACAAATATAGTAGTAGGAAAGCAATAGGCCCCCCTGACTTGCAATATCCAAGATAAATGATGGAGCGATGACCGAAAAACTTTCGGAACAAAGCATAGATCCAACAAAAAAGAAAAAGACGGAGGGCCTTTGAAACAAATGGTCACACTTACACACACGCACAAGCACATACACACTTATAATTAAATAGATAGATAAGAAATTTATTTCCATTACAGTACACATTTACACAGCCACAGTACTGAAAGAGACAATCACCAAAGCAGCAATAATTACAAAGACGCACTCGCACTCACGAGCTCACACACTTCAGACAAGTCACACATGAACTATAGGATGCTAGAAGAAGAATATCCTTGTTGGTCTGAACCAAAAAAATAGATGATTCACGTCCGTGTTTTTTTACAAGGTAAAATTGTTCATATGTAGAAAAGAATAACTAATGATAATTGATGTGATTACTTTGTCGTCATCATCAGTTCATGGTTTTCATTATCAGTCCCAGTGAAAAGGGGTTTAGAAGCTAGCCCAATACGGTTTGGCAAACCAAAACTTAATTTTCTCAGACGTGCGGGTTCCATCACGATGTTTTCCTTTAGCCGAAAAGACGAATACAGTGCTGCAAGCCCGAACCAGAATTTGAACACGCAACTTTTCGGTTACAAGAATGTATTGTTCTTTAACCAAGTGGATTAAAGTTAAAGAACCAAGTTGGATTGCACATGGATCTAATTCTTACTTAAAGTAGCCAACTTGATCTAAAATCGATATTATGTGTCTTCTTAGCGTCTCTCTGTACTATCTATTTTTGTGGGGTAGGGCAATCAGTAGGGAGGTGCCGGCCCCCTCTATGTAAGCTAGGGCTGGGAGTTGACTGAAAAGGTCATATTAGATAAGAAATGACGTAATATTAAGACGTTGCACCGTAAAATATGGTGATTAACAAATAAAGCCCTCTATAAGTTTGCCTATATGATACAACCATTACAACATCCTTTTTATGACGCATGGCACAAGATTGGAAAAATTTAAGGTATTTACAACTAGAATCAATTAGAATTTGCTCTCCAAGTAGAAGTGTAGGTCTGTAACTTCCGTTCAATACCATAATAATGACATTCGTGGCAGCATCTAGGATTTTGGAACATTAACTTTTCAGTCGTGGTCATATGAGGTCGTTGCAAGGCTCTTCGCACTGTCTCCCGCCGTTTCTATCGGACCGCGGCCACTTTCATACATTGATTTAGAGAGTAAAAAAAATTAAGCAAACTTTTTTTGCAAAAAAGAGGTGTTATACGTTTGACGTGTGTCTGTGTATCTGCATGTCTGTGTATCTGTGTGTCTCTGTGTGGCTTCGTAGCTCCTAAACGTAAAGCTGAAGTAATCGAGATGGTTCTTAGCTATATTTAATCAAAATTGGTTCAGCTATTAAAAGTTACAAGCAATCAAATGTCGGGAATGATACAATGTTTTAAGTTTCATTTATTCTCTCCCTTTTTATTTCTGCGCTGAATAATCCATCTCCAATATAAAAGAAGCAAATACTTACCTGGTTCCTTTCAACATACCTCGGGCCTGCAATAGGCCGAATGAACACAAGATGATACGACGATGAGTCTTGCTGGCTCTCCGCCAAATGCGTATGCACCTGCACTAAGCACTTTATGGGGATCATTTCAGCTGAGTGGATGGTGGGGATGAATTTCTAATACCAATTTGAGGATGGAAACGACCATTGCTTGCTTGTTTATCGTGTCAGTATAATCAAGTATGTGGCGAACTTGACTTAGCTTAGTATCAGAGTTTTCTAACCGCCAAATTGCCTCTGACTTGGTTTTACGACTGTAGTCAATCCAAAGCACGAAAACGCTCGAGAAATTGCCTCTTCGGGCGCCCACCAGGTTCCCTGTCTCTGTGTATGTTGCTTTAATAATAATAATAATAATAATACGTAATAGCACTTGGCTTCGGCCCGTGCAAATCTACCTCCACGGAGAGAATATGTTTAAGATACATCAGACATAATAATAATAATAATAAAATCATTTATTATCAGGCATCTAAGGCCCATAGATAAATACCTTACAGACTAACATACATATGAATTATAATTAAACAAAATAAAATAAAACTAACTAACACTATTTCCCGGGTGTTTTTCGGGGGGTGTTTGCAGTCGGGAATCTCCCTCGGAAACGGCGGAACACCACGCCCTCCGGCCAAAAGCTCTCCTTCATGACTGTCTCCAGCATGGACGTCGGGAACCGCACCACAAATGCTTTGAAACTAGCATGGTGATGCGATTCCAACGGTTTCACTCTCTGGAGACCTAAGGGAACTTTTGTCTTCTGCCGTATGTACTCGACGACGTCTTGCACCTCAGTGCTGTAGTGCAGTCGCGACAAGTACACAGGCGTGCTCGGAGCTTCAGCCCGCAAACTCACTTCCGAGTCCGTCGCTGCGGTCCCGCAGCGATTCTTGTTACCTCAATGATCTGCTGGGCTACGAGTTTGCTTGTTTATTGTGTAGTGTATAATCAGGTATGTGGCGAACTAGACTAACTTTAGGCCCGTATTACTGAAGGAGACTCAAGTCTTATCTATACTTTAGTTTTGATTGTCTCTTTCTCTCACTATCAAAATGACAAAGACGACTGCTTCTTAAGTATAGATCAGAGTCTGAGTTGCGTTTTGTAATACAGACCTTATTGTTTTAGCGTCATCGTCAATCTCATTTAGACCTTGGTCAAGATTGAGGTCAAGAGTTAACCTATATCTTAATAAAAGAAAAGAATTACCTTAAATACAATAAACTACGTATTGAATATTACTACTATGATTATATTAACATACCTTGAATTTATTAGAATCTACCACATTGACTTAGACTTAGACTTAGAAAAAAAAACTGACATAGATGATTATATATAAAAATAATAATAATGAGAAAAAATTGTATTTTTTAAATGACTATAAGTTTGCTGTACCTTGTACAAGGTTTCAAATGATGAACTTGATAATTAGCTTAAGAACTTATTGTACCATTTGAAGGCAAATAAAGAAATATGAAATATGAAACTAGGTACCTATATTCTGCCTGCAAAAGTCAACTGAGCAACAATACAAGAGACTTGAATGGAGCACGTTATACGTCGGCGTAGGTAATACCTACAATTTAATGTATTGTTATTACGCTCGACTGAATATAAGAGAATTGTGGTTATGCTGACAATACTTTTGGGAAAGTTGATGACTGAAAAATATATTTTTCTTCTCTCTTAACCCGTTGCGCGCTTGTTTACGGCGATACAAATCTTGCACTTGTGTACAAAAAGCGCGCAAAGATTAAAGTGAAAAAAAAACCTTTAATTCTACAACGCTGAAATGTTGTTTAGTCAAACATGTAGAATACACAGACAAAACTGTAAAAAAATAAAAATTTGGTTGCCTCCGTAAAGAGGGTTTGAGTTTTTTACTCATAAACTCCATTTTGTGGGTTGTCATTGAATAGCTCTTTTGAAACAAATTCCAGTTTGTTCAGAAAGTTTTTCGATTATAGATTAGTTTGTAAAATTAAGCTTTCAGGTTTTTGTCGGGTATCACTTCAGCAGTAAAGGAAAACATTGTGGTGACACCCGCACGTCTAAGAAAATTCGTTTTCGGAAGGCGCACGGTGCACCAACCCGCATTGGGCCAGCGTGCTATGACTTCAATCATCTTAAAGTATCGAAGAGAGGTCCATGCCCCTCGGTGGGGACGTATATGGGCTGATAAACCAAGTCAGAGGCCATTGTGCGGTTCGAAAACTCTGAAACCAGGGTTAGCCAAGTTTTCCACACACTTGACTATACCTACACGATAAGAAGAAGAAAGAAGCTTTCAAGTGATAATTTTTGTTAGACCAAGTGTAAACTGAGAAATCCTTGTCACTCTACACCTCGAGTAGTGACCATTGTGTGAAATCACATAATAGTCATATTGTTCGTCACAATCTAAACTTAAGTTATTGTTAGGTTGACTAGGTTTAACAACGGTTTAACTTGATACTAGAAAGCACATTCAGTTTCAAGCATTCGATAGGCTGAATTATTTAATTTTAATTACCGATTGGCCATTTACACCCAATTTGAGGTCGGAACCTGGACTTCGAATAATGACTGAATTAATTGAGGTTTACCTATTAATTTCATTTTAGGGGTAAGCATAATAGTATTTAGAGTGGTAGGCTCTGTAAAGGGCCGTCTGGAATTTTCTGAGTTAACTTTCTCCATCGTCGACCTCATCTATTGTCAAGATCGAGGTCAAGAGTTAACCCTTCTTATAATTAAAAAATAATAATAAATGAATAGTTTTAAGTCAAAAAGATTGTGGATTTTGATAGTAAAGACATCAGCTTACAGTGTAATGCTTTTGCTATACAAAAACAGTCTTTATTGCAAATGAATATTACAGTCTTCAAAGATGTAGCTTTATTACAGTGCGTGCAGTGTATGAAATATTTGCTACTTCATAAACTTCTGAAGAAAGTTTCTGGAGTTCATAAAAGACACAATGTTCTTTAATATTCAAACTTTTTAGGTCTAAACAACAAAGTTCTTGCCTTCTACTTGGTAACTTTTATAAGATTGATATTGAGTGATATTTAGAGTCATACTCCTCGTTATCTCGGGCAACGGGAAAGGTGACGTTTGTATTTACATTTTATCTAATAATTTTAGGTTTAAGAATAAATAAAAAGCAGTCTGATTTTTGAGTTATTAAATTATATTTTTTAAAGTTCAGTGTCACGCCTCATCGCAACTATACGGCTTTTTGTGAAATTTTCCTTTACCTGAACAACAAACAGTTGATCCCTTTAGATACTAACTTTTTAACCCCTGACGCAAAAAGAGAGGGGTGTTATAAGTTTAACGTGTCTGTCTGTGTATTTGTGAATCTGTCTGTGGTATCGTAGCTCCCAAACGGATGAACCGATTTTCGTTTAGTTTTTTTTTGTGTCATAGATAATTTTATCCCGAGTGTTCTTAGGTATGTTTCATGAAAATCTGTTTAAAAGTTATTCAAAATTTTTAATTTCAGTGTTATATATGTAGATATGTTACTAAAACACTTCCTACTTTTTCAAGACAATAAATTTTTAAGAAACTTACTTATCGTCTCATATCTTTCCTTTCGGTATCTTCATAACCTAGGGTTCAGATATATCTTTCGAGCCTTACAAATCGGATTATGAAGGGTGCTCCGTAAATTTAATCTTGGGTGACTGCCTAAAACACGGTGTAGAAAATTTCATAGCCTACAGATTGGAAAGGTTTCTTCGATGCTGCTTAGTATAGGTATAAATGTCGTAGAGAAATGTTGAAATCAAGGATTTTATGATACTACATAACGTCGCTTATGAACGCAAAGTCTTTATCGCTCACAAAATATGATTCGTACTAAGATGAAGCGATGAGGCTGCGGTCCTCAGTCATTTCACCTACATTATGGACCCGACGACGGTCATTTGCTTAAGACGGATATGGTCCGGGGTTAGTCTAAGTTATGAATGTTATCTTCTTATATATAAAAATTGGAGGTCCTAATTCATTAACTCATCAACGCCTAGCCCAAACCCTTAGACCTAGAAAGCTGAAATCTATCTTCTTCTTATTTTATATATAAGATTGGAGGTCCTGATTCACTGACTCATCAACGCCCAGCCCAAACCCATAGACCTAGAAAGCTGAAGTTTGGCAAAAAGGTGTCTTTTATGACGTAAGCAAACACTAAGAAAAGATTTTTCAAAGTTATCTCTTTTATTGTCGTGCGTGTTAGCGCCGCTTGCGGGCCAGGCCCGCATGCGTGCAACCCAGAACCTATTGTTTCATACATGTTTTTCTTTTCCCGCGTGCGTGTGGCCCGGCCCGCCTTACAATAAAAACATGTATAAAATGACAGGTTGCGGGCGCAAACACGAATGACAATAAAAGAGCCTGGGGTGAAATGGGAGTTCAAAGTTTGTATGGAGGAAAAAATTGTTTGGACAATTTGACACGAAAAGTTTCGCGATTTTTGAAAAGTCAAGATCTCAGATAATAAAAACGGTGACTAAAAAAGTTTTTGCGCGAGCGAAGCCGCGGGAAAAAGCTAGTTTATACTAATATTATAAAGAGGAAAAATTTGATTGTTTGTTTGCATTAAATCTAGGCTCTGAAACTACTGGACCGATTTGAAAAATTCTTTGCCGTTAGAAAGCTACATTATCCCCGATGGGCATAGGCTATATAATTTTACCGAATTCCCACGGGAACGAAGTCCCGGGCGGAATGCTAGTAATACATAAAACAGGCCAGATCACGCATAGAAAGACGAAAGAGACCCACCTATAAAAACAATAACAAGCAACCATTATCACTGTATCTTTGTTAATCGTGTAGTTTCTGAATAAACTGGACTAGCGGTATTAGAATGGTCAAACCGTCAAATGGCTTCTGACCTTGTTTACCGTCGACCGCTAAAAGCTCCTATCTTAAACCCATAATTTGCAAGTTACGGGGCGTCGTGTTGGCTGACGGGTCAAGGTGTCATCTGCACCACAAATCGAGTAGTGGTATCGATTTACGGTAATGACGCACTTTAGAATATACCCCCAAATACGGGTCAATATCAGCTAACATAAAGGGATGCTACGATGTGAGATGGATATAGAGCTATTTAGTACGGTTTGTTTGAGATTGGGTTTAGTTATTGAATATCCTTATGGTATTGCTTGTATTGTACATATGGGTGATTTTAAATTAATAAGTGAAACTTTAGAGGGTGATTCTCTCCATGAAACTGAACAACTTTCCCAAAGGAAAAAAAATAAAAATAAAATTCTGATTTTTTTAGAATTTTTATATTACGGCCATCAGCTGATCGCTCAAGTTGTTTGGAAAGTAATATATATATTAAAAAAAAAAACGCTACACATGCAAAGGCCCGCACTAAGGTTCTCCCTTTTGGAACACACATAAAGACAAAGACGAACACCCATGACCCGAGAACAAATATTAGCTTTTTACACAAATGTTCGATTTTTATGGTCCGACTGGGAATCGAACACAGGACCCGCCAATCAAGAGGCAGCGTCACTACTAGAATAGAATAGAATATAAAAATCTTTATTTTATAAGACATTCAGGATGTCACTTAAAACAAGTCAAGATTACAATGAAATACATACAAACATACATTAAATGATTTAAATACATACATACGCATTCGTTCTTTTGATCCTACTGACTCTACGCCTATTCGCAAAGGTGCAGTCTTCCTCAGAGAAGAACAGGCAAGAAACTCCACTCGACCAAACCGGCCGTCAAATACTAATTATCTTATAGAGTTATAGAGGTTTTAAGGTGACCGCAATGGGTGGCTTTTTGTGCAAATAATAAGGCCCATATTACAAAAGGAGACTCAAGTCTTGATCTATACTTGAGTGTGTGGCGTTTATTTTTTATTTTAATACTTAAGTATTAATTGTCTCTTTCTCTCACTATCAAAATGACAAAGATGACTGCTACTTAAGTATAGATCAGAGTCTGAGTCGCGTTCTGTAATACGAAGCTTAGTCTTGCAATTCAAAACGGAAATGCTACAGCCGCCTTGCGGAGGCGCGCTTGGGTTCATATTTTATTTTTAGTTTATATTTTATACAAAGTTTCTTTTTTTTAAAAATGATACTGGAAAACTTTTCCTAATGAAAAATGTATTTGTCTACATTAAAAAAATAAATAAATAAACTCTACACACTCAAAGGCCCACACTAAGGTTTTCCCTTGTGTCGTGGGTCCCTTGGAACACACATAAAGACAAACACAAACACCCATGACCCGAGAACAAACATCTGCTTTTTACACAAACGTTTGCCCCGACTGGGAATCGAACCCAGGACCTGCCGATCAAGAGGCAGCGTCACTACCACTCGACCAAACCGGCTATTAAAATGTTGTTATTTTTTTTTCCATTTTGATATAAAGTTGTGAAAGTTCCCTTGTGAATTACATTTTTATTTGGGGTAACTTCAAATTAATAAGAGAAACTTCAAGGGATGATTCCTCCTATTTTTTTTTACCAGCCCATATACGTCCCCACCGAGAGGCACGGGCCTCCCTTCGAAACACGAAGGGGATTTAGGCCATAGTCTGCCATGCTGGCCCAATGCGGATTCGCGAACCGCTCGTCTTTCGAAAATGAATTTTCTTGGACGGGCGGGTTTCATCACAATGTTTTCCTTCACCGTTGAGCAAGTGATAATTATTCCTATTAAACTATAAAATTTTCACCCATATTTCCTTTAAACTGTATATAATTGTGTTTAAATAAAATAATATAAAAAAATACATATTGCTTACATTATAGGAGCTTTATTTACCTATGTCTACAAGTCGAAATGAAAAAGAATATTGCGAACATTATTCCTCGGTTTTACAGCAGCTATTTTTTCGTAAAAATGGAACAAAACATAAGATAAAACTTTTTATTGGCCGTTCTTATGCTTTGATTCTACTATTTTCTGCATGGGTGTGCTATAAAAAGATCACGTTAGTATACGTGTAAGACGTGTTTTATAAATACACAAATATTATATTTCTTAAATAAAAATATGATATTTGTGCATGTAGGTAAGTGTATTTATGCAGGTTGTATTTTTGTATTTGGGGATTTTTTTAATTTTTGTATGTTCCTAACAAATAAACTCAAAAACTATTGGACCAATTTCAAAAAATATTTTACTATATAGAATGCTACATTATCCCAGAGTAACACAGGCTACATAATTTTCCCAAACCCCCACGAGAAGGAAGTCCTGGGCGAAAAACAAGTAAAGTTTGCATTCCCACTTTATGGGTATAAATTGACATGGTAAGCTGAAAAGCTTGTTTAAAAAGTACTTTTTAACAATTAATTATTATTTTAAGATACGATTAAGAACACCAAAACATCATGATGAATTTTATTAGTCTAATAAAATTCCGTCTAAGAAAATCCACCAACTCGTTTTGTGCCAGCGTGGTGGACTATGGTTCGTGTTTCGAAGGGAGGCCCGCGCCCCTCGTAGGGGACGTATTTTGCTGATAAAAAAAAGATTAACAAACGGTTTATAGACAAACAATATTATGATAATAAAGCGGTGATAGCCCAGTTGGTAATGAGCCAGACTTGTAATCCGAAGGTCGCGGGTTCAAATCCTGGTGCGGCCCTGTACCACTAAATTCGTCTTTTCGGATTTATGTACGGATTTCTAATTATCACTTGCTCAACTGTGAAGGAAAACATCGTGATGAAACCCGCCCGTCCAAGAAAATTCATTTTCGAAGGACGAGCGGTCCACCAAACCGCATTGGACCAGCGTGGTGGACTATGGCCTTAATCCCCTTTGTGCTTCGAAGGGAGGCCCGTGCCTCTCGCGGGGACGTATATGGGCTGTTAAAAAAAAAAAAATTATTCGAGTTCTGTATTGGCTGAGATACAAGTAATTTTAATTAATCTAGTTCAGGCACATCAGTGTTAACTTTTTCCTTTTATTTTGTACATCTAGTCCTTTTTTACTGTGAAATTCTTGGTTGAATATATTTTTAAAGAAATTGATAAATTAGAAACCTACTGGGTTATAACTTCATAGTAGAATCTTTCCAATATTCGGGTGAGGGAAAAATGTTTTATTCCATACGTTACAGTCGCCATATGTAAGAAGTTACATGAAGTTTCAAACTTTGCTTGTTTCAGAGATATTCATGTTTAGTACAAGGGCTTGACGTGAAAAACGAACGCTTTTATATAGGTTGACTTTTTAATCACTGACCTTTTTTTTCTTACTTATTTACTGTTTATTGTACACAATAGACATACAAAAATAAACATACAAGAGAGAGACGACACAACAGGCACTGCTTATTTCTAGGTAGAAATTTCTTACAGCAGACCTAACAAGAGAGATTGGACGAAGTGAGGCGAGTACGACGTGCACAATAACGTGAAAAAGAAAAAAACAGAAAATGAAACTTACAATACAATTTAAATTAAATCAAAAAACATACTTTAATACCTAAACAAATAATAAATATCTATAATACATACAAATGCATACATACAAACACATACATATATATCTCTATAAATATATACATAACTACACAGACGGTTAACTAAGGGAGAGGTAGTGCTCCTTTACTCTCTTCTTAAAAACGGGGAAAGATGGACTTTCGCGAATAGTGGGCGGGAGAGAGTTCCACCCACAACCTTGCCGCATGGACCGTGAAAGAGCACGAGAAAAAATCAGTTTGGTGAGAGGGAATAGCCAAATTAGTTCTCACGTTACTCCAATAGGGTTTGTCAGTAGGGCGCGAGAATTTGAAGCGGTCTCTTAAGTAAGAAGGAGAAGAGGGAGAAAAAAGAATTTTATATAGTAAGCATAAAATGTGAGTATTCCTCCTTACTTATTAGTATCATAGAATTTTTAAAGTAGTAAGGGTTTAATTTTTAAGAAAATCAGAAAGGTCTCATGATTCTGTTTAAAAGCTTCATTACCAAATTTTGTTTACTAAGAAAACAAGGTTTCCTCACGATGTTTTCCCTCACCGCATCCGCTAGTGTGCGAGTAATGTACAGACGTAAGGAAAGTAGGAAAGCAGGCACTATTTCTAGCGATATAAGGGTGACGTCACGGTCAACATGTATAGCCCGATGTGCTGCTGTGTGTACATAACTCAGAAAACAAATCATAAGTACACGGTGGCACTGAGGTTCGAACTCCATACCTCTCGCTTAGAGACCAAGCTGCTAGCCGTTAGATGACGACGCTCTCTGAAAAATTAAGATAAAAAAATATTAAAATTTTAAGTTTGTAACGTTTTCTATAGTTGATCGAAGTTTGTAACTGATATGTTTTTATTGTTTTATGTAATAGAGGCAGTGTAATAGCGAGCTTTATTTTGTTTATGTTCAAATAATAATTATTTTTATGTTGTCAGATTATGAAATTTATACCTGTCAAGTTGGCAGCGCTTTTTTCGTAACCTCTCATTTGTCACCGATTTGTTAGATGGTAGCCAATTGGATTGAAACATAATTTAATTCGTTACAGTAATTCTCTTTGACTTCTTCTTATTATCAAGTAGGTATAGTCAAGTGTGTGGCGGACTTGGCTAACCCTGGTCTCAGAGTTTTCAAACCGCACAATGGCCTCTGACTTGGTTTTAACGACTGTAGTTAATCGGCAACAGCCGGGACCGACAGCTTGTAGTCTCTTTGACAGCATTTATAGTTACTCATTGTATCATTGATTTGTCAACTCGTGTATTCACAAATTACACCAAGTTAAACTACCAGATTGTTTCCGAGTGGATCAGATTCAGAGTCTTGATCCACCAAAGATTGACTAACTTTGTTCCTCACAATCCAAATCCCATTCTGAGCATATTGTAATGTGCTTATAAGAACAAAATGTTTTATATTTCTGTCTCACGAAATCCACGCAACCAAAATCCACCGAAGGACTTATTCAAATAAAAATACACATAAAGAAAAAGAATACAAAATAAGGAATAGTCTACCGAACACATTACATGCTCCGTTAAGACCAGACTTTAATAAAATTGGGACCTACCGCAGGGTAGCTATTCCACTAATGGCATCTCAATGGCGGTAGGATGATAAAATAATAATAATAATAAACGCTACACACTCCAAATCCCACACTACGGTTTTTTCTTGTGTCGTGGGTCCCTTGTATCGAGGGTCCATGACCCGAGAACAAACATCTGCTTTTTACGGAAATATTTTTCCCTACCGGGAATCGAATCCAGGACCCGTCAATCAAGAGGCAGGGTACCACTAAACCGGCTGTCAATGGTGATCACTTCACCAGTTCTGGTGGCGGAATTTTAGAACTATCTAAAGCTAATACATTTGATGACAGCTACCTTGGCTGGCAGCGCCACCGCCAACTAAATTTAAGTTGGTTAGTAATTTGCAATTTAAGGTAGAAGCGCTGCTGATCGCAGCGGTTGACGTCAAGTGTATGAGGTTTTGATAATTTTGAATTTTGCCACCTGAACGGATAAAATTGACACTATTACCATTCCAAAGCTATTGAGATGTCAGTCTTTAGAGGGATAAACGCTCAGGGCGGCCATTCTGCTAATCAATGACAGTTAAATGACGATCTATATTTAGTTGGTAATGAGCCAGACTTGTAATCGGGAGGTTGCGGGTTCAAATCCCGGTACCACTAAACTGTACTACTAAATTCGCCTTTTCAGATTTATGTACGGATTTCTGATTATCACTTGCTCAACGGTGAAGGAAAATATCGTGATGAAACCCGCCCGTCCAAGAAAATTAATTTTCGAAGGACGTGCGGTCCATCAACCCGCATTGGGCCAGCGTGGTGGACTTTACCTAAATCCCCTTCGTCTTTCGAAAGGAGGCCCGTGCCTCTCGATGGGGACGTATATGGGCTGGTAAAAAAAATACACTCACGTCTATAGTCCCATTTGTGGTTAGTAAAACGTCATGTGGTTCTGGTTTTATGACAGCTGCTTGAAATTTAGATTTTTCTTAATTTCGTCACCTGAATGGATAAAATAGTCCAAGATAGCTATCCATCGAAGCGCTCGTAGCCCAGTGGCTCTCGCTGATCTGAACTGATTAGTGAGGTTAAGCAACGTATTCAGAGGCAGGGAACCTGATGGGTGACCAAATTGGCGATTTATCACTAACGTTTCCGTGCTTTAGGGGTACGTTAAGCTGGCGGTCCCTTGTGTTATCGATTGACTACAGTTGTTAAAACCAAATTAGAGTTCATTTGGCGGTTTGAAAATTCTGGCACCACAGGGTTAGTCTAGTTCGCCACATACTTGACTATACCTACACGATAAGAAGAAGAAGAAGCGATCCGTCGCATGATTATCATCATTCTATTGACATTTAAACGCGATTGATTAGCGGAATAGCCGCCCCAACAGTAATAAAATCGGTACAGAAAATTCGGGAGTTCGGTACCCTCGAAAAAATCCCGAAAACCGAGTTCATATGTTCCCGTTTTGCGCTCGGTGAATAATTTTTATTCTTTCAACGGTAAATTATCCGTCAGGCCGCAGTTTTGCGGTTTTGCTTCGCGGAACGAAACGTGGAGTTATGAATTTAACTGATATGGTATTTTCGATATAATATCACGGGTTCTTACCACGGTTTTTGTTTTAAATGAGTTATATATCAGTAACTTTCACTGACGAATTGACAGGTTCGGGTCGGCTTGTATTACGTCTCTATATAGGGTTGAGTGCTCGTAGGTGGGTAGTGTTAAGACCAGACAAAGCGGTCTATCCTCTTTCTTATTCGCTTCTTCTGTATACTCTCGAAACTCACTCGAAACTCGTCACAACACGCTTACTGGGTCATGTTTGGTCGAACGCTTTTTTTAAAACTTTTTTGAGTTTTGAGCAACAATGAGACTTGAAAGGAACACGTTATTCATCGGTGTAGGTAATACCTCCAATTTAATGTATTGTTATTACGCTCGAATGAATATAAGAGAATTGTGGATATGATGACCATACTTTTGGGAAATTTGATGATTGAATAACTCCAAAATTAAAAAAAATTGTGTTATCTATCTGACATTTATCGCTTATAACTCTTAAACGGCTGAACCAAATTTGGTCAACTGTAGCTAGGAGTCATCTCAATCACTCAGCTTTCAAATAAATAAAAAACCGCATCGAAACCGGTCCATTGTTTAAGGAGCTACGATGCCACAGACCAACACACAAAGACACAGAAAGCTGACGTAATTGAGATGGTTCTTAGCCATATTTCATCAAAATTTCTTCAACCGTTTAAGAGTTTCCGTAATGTTTATTAATTTTAGAATTACGCCATAACCAAGCGTTTACCGCGTCCAAAAAAACATATGTTTCATAAGTTCATGTTCCAAGCCATGATATAACTTACAATCTGATTCACAAGTTCCTATTTACACGGTGAAGTACTTTGCGGGTTTCATATTACAGTTTAACTGGATCGTTTTTGAGCTACTGCGCTCTGCCGAAATGAGGAATTATTATCGTACTATTTACCAGTTAAGCTTAATTTTAGATTCTTCTACGCTCCATTGTAAACAAATGTAGATCACATACGTGTCTATTCCAGCCTTAACAAATTTGTGGACAGGAAACTAGTTCTGCATACATTATTACATTGATTTGTATTTAAAGGGCCGCAAAAAAAAGGTTTTACCAACTTATTATTGCAGTTAATATGAACGGTTTTCTTTGGGGAAATGATGGAAAACTAGTTTCTTCAACAGTATTTGTAATCAATAAAAATTTTATTGTCAAATAGTTTCATCTATTACAATATTCGGAATTATAACTTAGATATGTATTGAAAAATAATAAATGTTATCCATAAAACGTAAATAATTTTTTTTCAGCTTAACAAGAAAATTTCCCGGTAGATCTTCAATTAAAAAAAAATATAAACCTGGTCGCGAAAATTAGACACAACCAAAACAAATCATCCAAATGGGTCGGGCTAGATTTGAGTTTTAGCGACAAATGGTCACCAATTAAATTTTATAGTAAGGGAAATAATATATCTGAGACGAAGACTCGCAATGAAAAATACATAAATGTCAATAAAAATTATATTACCTTCAAAACGAGGTTCGAAAGAGCGCATTCACATTTATTCAAACATCAAAACCCTTTTCAAGGAAACGAAAGCCGTTCTATTAAAAATTCTTCCTTTTCATACGAAGCTTAGGCATTCGAAGATCGGTTTTATCCGGTTCAATGCGGCTGAAGCTGCTATTTAGCTGATATCAGGTTTAGAGCACTGCATTCACTGCTTCGCATAGAAATCGTACCATATCTAAGCCTTTGATAAGATCTTGAAAAAGTCTTACTTTTTATGCTTTAATATCCATTTCTGTGACTAGAATACTTTTTTGCGAACTCCGTCTCTTTCTCCTGTCTTTTGCAATGGGATGACTATATGCGGTATTTTAGATTAGCAGCTGTGCGCCTAAGACTTCGTTCCCGAGGGAAATTTCTCGTTAGGTTTCTTCAGTGCAACACTTTTACACTTTCAATAAATGCAAACTTACTATTAAAAGTTTACTAGTGTTTTTTTTTTGTCTTTTCACGCCGGCCGCCGCGCCGCCTTAAAGAAACAATGGATCGAATGACTTTTTTGCGTCGGAATATGTACAGGGTAAAAATCCCTGTAACTATTCAAAGTCGCGGGCAGAAAACTATTAACTATTCAGTTTGCACAGTAGTAACAGACCCAACCATAATTTACCAAAAAGTAAATTCTATTTATTATGAATACATTTTTCGAAAAATCGTGAGCCATACAATCTGAATAGGAGCGCGTTAATATAACCATGATACAGTTATTAGGGTGGGTCAAAATTTTTTTTTCTTGATTCCTGTATTCTAATAGCGACAGAAGGGTGCAAAATGGACTATAAATGACATGTTTAAAATATTTTTACTTTAGCATATGATTAACTGCCTCCGGATTTACTTCAAAGTTTTTGAAATTATGGTTAAAGGAGGTAACTTCTAGAGCTTTAGTTATTAATTATACTCAGGATTTTAAATATTTTATAACGCCGTTTGACCGAACATATTGTCATTTTGCTAAATAAGTCCAATAAACCTCTAGTCGTTAGCTATTTGAGGCATGAGGGGGGTCACCGATTGCACTTAGCACGACACATTTCTCACGTCAGTAACACGGAAGCTAATGAAGTCGTAGGTTGTTTTTGGCTCGTTGTTACTATGGAAAGCATTCAAAACTTGACGAAATGTCCCCTGTTTAGTGAAATTTGTGACTTGAATGAAAATATATTACATTCTGAAGATATTACAACGAAGTTTTATGCCACTACATATCGCCACCACAAGTCAAGCTAGGAAATCTTTAAAAGGAAATTCCAACAGCAAGAATCTTTGCGCAAATATCAGGAAGTATGTAAAAAATTGGCATCTTCTGTGCCACTTGATACACTTTCTACTTCTTCTTATTCCGGCGAGTCTAATCACAGCGACAGCGAGCTCGCACTGCATGCAAAAACTGATCCAGCTCCGCGGACTGCCACCGTTACTATTTCTTATTGTACTATCTCCAAGACTTGTGACAGATATGGAGTATCAAACAGAGCAGGGGCAGCTATTGCATCAGCAGTTCTGCAAGCCACTAACTCGACTGTACCAGGAATTTATCCAAAATAAGCTACGCAGAGAACGAACGAAAACCAGACACAGCATTATCTCAGCTGTTACAAAAGGAAAGGTACCTGAAGATTTAGCCAACAAATCTCCAGATGAGATGTCTCATGCTAGATGGCCGACTCGAGCGAATCGTGTTCTTTATGTATACGTTTCAACGAAAATTCCATCTGAAAGCTTAATAATATTAGCAACCTATGTTGTTAAAGTTTACACTCGCTATCAACACTCATCCTATTTGCAAGGATGGAGCACGACACCTGTAGAAGCTGATCTCTTCGTCTAGGTACCTGTCAGCCGAACCTAAAACCAAAGTCGATCCTGTATTTCAAATAAATTGTTATTTCGACCATCCCGAGAATTTATTATTGGCAATGCTGACTGATCCGCTAAAACACATTCGTGACTTAGCTGCACGACGAACCCATTACACAGACCAAAATCCGTCTATTTGAAGTTCTGCAGATAAACCTAGATGCATCTTTTTACATAAATCTGATTGATTGGTAGCAAAATATCACCGAACCACCGATTATAAAAGAAATTAGTGACGAAAATTTACATTTGATAGTTGATCAAAAAGGTGAGGGTGAATTGCCTCTGCTACGTCTCCCCTGCCATACCCAAGCAATGGAAAGGGCAGTTAAGCCTGTCACAGAAGCTTCAAGTACTTTGTGCAGCAAATTTGCAAGAGAAGGCTACATTAAAAACCCGATAGCGTCTCGTAAAGATATGCACAAATTTGACAGCAAGAAGGATTATTTGGTGAATTAAAGGCAATAAATTAGATATAATTAGATTAGAGGTACGGTATTTAATTTTCAAAATTAAACAATTATGTTCTATAGGCTAGTGTTTTATCACAAAATATCATATTAAAAACCAATATTTTCTAAAAGCCTTTTTTTGTATCTTTTTCTTAATTTCAAGGTCAATCCGGAGGTTGAAGATGATATCTAATCGTAAAAATTTTTTGCATATCTAATAATAACGTATTAATACACCTTTTTATCACTATTATGTTTAAATAAAATACATTTTATTTTTCTCCATACATTCGTGACCCACAGGCCCCTCTTTCCCACTGGGCATTCTGGGCAAGTGCCCGGGGCCCCGCGGTCAATGGGGGCCCCCTTGTCACCAGTAGATAATTATAATTACTGACTAGAATATGTTTATATGCTTTCGGAAGCGTTAAGCGCACAGTGCTGAGGGTATGCCTGAAAAACAGGCTTTTGTATTGCGTTTAAATAGTCCTACACTGATTTAAACCGTCGCGCGATTGTTACGCCGCTTGCGATAGTAATCTCTAACACCAGCAGGCTGAGTACGATAGTGACAGCGCCGCGACAACACCGCGGTCCTATGTCAAAATGTCAACATCGACATCGCCATAGGGCGAGCAAGCCTGTGCGTGGGACCCTCGCGCAATCAAAGTGAAGTTTCAGCGTGAGCTGAGTGCGAGTTTGTCTTTATCGTGCTATAGAGCTGCTGGTGTACATTTGGCGCGCGAAGGCTTAAAAAAGAATCTTCAGTGTTCTATTGCAGCTTTCTGTCAAAGTCACAGGGGCTTCATTATCAGAATGTGCCCATGGCCTTCTATAGGTTAAAGACGGCCGTGGTGACCCACCCTAACAGTTATGCCAGCGAATAATTTACAAATATCAAGTAGGTAAGTCAGAGGTTTTCAAAGTGTGCCGTAGTTACGAAAAACGCCTCTACACCCTGAGCGATCAGCCGACTGCCCTAGTTTGAGTAGTCGCACATTTTTTGGTTTCTTATTTCTGTAATACCATGCCGCGAACTCCGCACCGAGACAAAAAACTGAACCAGTAAGTGCGCCTCAATTGAAAAAGTTTGGGAACCCCTGACGTAAGCCATAGTGAAACCTATCTTCGGTTTTCGGTAACACAATAAGAAACCGTTCAACTACCAAACAGTTTCCTGTCTTTACGATTATTTCCCTAAGATAGAAATTCAATATGGCGGCAAGTCAATAAAACCTGATAGAAATGGACTACTACTCGTAGTACGTAAACGAGATTGGATTTTCTGTTTAAAATGCTTTGAAAGTAGGTTTTTATTTGTAGATTTATTTTCTCGGTCAACTAGTATAAATAATTTTCCACGTTAAAAAGGTATGAGTCACCGACTTCAATCCCAACAACAGTTTGCACAAAGTAGACAACTAGTATTTTTTTCAGACTACAATGCCTATTAGCAGATAACCACAAACGAAAGTGTCACTCATTTATTTAGATGATGTTCTGGTTTGTAGTATTTTTTAGTTTTTGTTGTTTTTTTTAAACAGCGCTGAATCATTTTCAATAAAATTTTATTGGAACCACTTCTGGAGTATACTCTTTCGAACATAAAAAGAATTTTGAAAATCGGTCCATAATTGGCGGAGAAATCAGTGAACATACATTAAAAAAAAACACATACAGTCGAACATAGAACCTCCTCCTCTTTTGATGTCGGTAATAAATGGGGTCACTTTTAGTTAGTTAGCGTTTTATGGGGTGGTTTACGCTTCATATTTTATATTGCGCACAGCATGCCAATGAGTGGAATTATCTTCCGGCGTCTATATTTCCGAACTCATACAACCCGAATATCTTTAAAATACGAATGAATGGACTTGTTTTGAGTGTGCTCACGAGCAAACCAATTCTTAATAAATTTATAAAAATGATACCTGTGTTAAGGCGAAAAGTCAAAATCCGATTTTACGTAGTTTTGGCCACAATAATATTAAATTAAATTCATTGTTTTATTTGCGTAAAGAATTACAAATACTATGCAAAACAATATAAAACAATTACATAAATTAGTTCATAATTTTTTGGAGTCAATTCATACACAACCAGATGCCCAGATAGGTGCCAGGTAGGAATAACTAATTAAATCAAAAACCTATAGTTATTACCAACTAAACTTGTTAAGATATCAAAGTAAGAAGAACACAGTCACAGAAAGATCCCTTAGTTACTTACTAAAAGTGGGTACAAAAAATACGAGAGAATCCGCAAGTAACACTCAATCAATTGAATTTGCTAGCCCTCCAAATGATATTGTAGCAAATTTATTTCCTAGGTTCTCAAAGTCCTTGCCAGGCGCACAATTGTGTCCTTACAAAGCTTTCTCAGCAATTCCTTGATTGCAATCTCAAAGACTCCTTTTGTTGCAATATCCTTAACAAACGGGGCCATGAAATCAGGTTTCAAATTATCTAATGCCTCCGGGCCCAAATCGCATTGTCCCGGGTTATACACCCCTCTACGCATCCCTTACTTTTAGGTGTAACTTATGTCGTCGTGATAGAGGTGATTTTGCAATGTATTTTGTTTGACTTGAGTTGCTGATTGTGCCCGGATGGTTTTTGCTAGTTTTCACCACCTCTCTTGTTCCTTTGTAATTTTCCTGTTGCTAACTAAAGAAAGTGAGCCAAATTGTTGAGGTTAGCTGTGGCACAGAATTAACTTTTAGAATCAGTCTGATTATGTACGTTAAAACTTACAATTATGTTATAAGCACATCTTCATTCATGGAGCATTTGTGGTTTAATGGTCAGTGTACTGTTAAGAAAAACATAACACCTCTTGGACTGACATTTGCGCTATGTAACAAGTCCTTAATAATAAAAAAGAAAAAAAAAACACTTTTTCCGGGGGCAATGAGTGAAAGACGTATCTCTTCTGCGAGGTGTATATTTATTTATGATATACGAGTACTTCCATAAAATTTGGCTTTATTACACTTGTATAATTTATCACATACGAATCACTTTATTTTTAACGCCTGAAAAAGTTTTATTTGCACGCCTATGATCGCATACATGAAATTATTCCGCGAGCTCTCTCCTAAGAATGTCGGAAGAACAGATCTTCAATCATTTCGAATACTGACATCGAACACCATTTCAAATCTTTTAAATGATACTCAAATAATCTTCTTCGAAATGACCGATTGGAAAAGGAGTTGCGTTACGCCAGATCCTCCATGAAGGTCTGCATACCACAGCACTGTGTGTGACGTAGCTCAGAGAGAGCGATCGGGTTTCTCGCTGATGGAGTTCAGGAAAAGTCACAGAAACACATATAAGGCATTTATTGAGAGAAAACTAAGTAGCGCGGCCGAAGCCACGAGAGAGTATATCAGATACACAAATACGTGCCGATTTAGTTTGATGATGCTTAACATAACTACCATATTGAAAACTGAATGCACTGGCGATGAGGGAAAAATCTTGAAGAAACTTGCA
This sequence comes from Aproaerema taeniolella, assembly GCA_949987775.1. Lineage (NCBI taxonomy): Eukaryota > Metazoa > Arthropoda > Insecta > Lepidoptera > Gelechiidae > Aproaerema > Aproaerema taeniolella. The sequence continues at coordinate 9,803,612 of OX465268.1, read as the reverse complement.
CAGGCGACTGAATTTGTAGGCCTAATCCAATCTCACAAGTACTCCTGCCATCTAGGTCAGACGCCAGAAACTTTTCTATAATAAAGGAACTACTTACACACCATAATATTACTTACCATCTAAAGTAGTCTCAGAGTCATATACAAGTAAAACAACTCCCGGTGAGGTCTGTTTACTTTTCATCCCCACCGTCGTATCTGCAAATTTATATCTTCGACCCTTCCTTAAGTTTGCAAGGAAATTGGTTACCTTCCTGTATCTCGCACCGTGTTTTGTGTGATAAGTAAAATCACAAGAGGAGATTTTTCCGGCAACGTGTCATGTGTTGTTGGTGTCTGATTGGATTGCTTTTTACCTCCGTTTCCGTGTAATCCTACTATGTGCTCCTCTGGTGGGATAGTGACGATTAAACGCCCTTAATGCTCATATCGTGACGTTTTAAACTAATAGGTAAATTCAAGTAAAATAAAATTAATGATGTAATTTATTAACAACAAAATTTTACAAATCATCTGAGCATACATTTCCAAAAAAGTATCACTTTGGGCTCGTTTCTGTGTGTAATTAACAGGTATGTTGCTTTGTGTAGAATAAAGTATTATGTACTTCTATCGAACAGTCATAGAGTAAAATGTAAAGATAAAGTAAGTAAAACCAAGGTTCATTCTATCTATCGTATAGGGATATGTTTACTTTGTCACTAGTTTTTGACCTGTGGTATATCCAAAATCAGTTCCTTCGCTGCTAAGTTATTGGTTTGAAATGACATCAATGGGCAACAATAAATTAAGTGTTAAATTTATTGAAGCCTGCTACTATTATTCCGGATTCATCGAAGCCCATTATTCCGGATTCAGAAAGATTCCACGTATAGGCATAGATTATTTGAGCGATAAAGCATGCATGAACACACGTTATCTGAATAATCTATTGATGGAGTTTTTTTCTCACTATCGGATGGTATTGAACAACTTTCAGCTTAACGGTTGACAGCATACAGGGCCCCGATTCTGTAACATAAGTTATGTGTCGATAGAATGGTCGCCATTTTATCCGTTCAGGTGACAAAATTGAGAACTATCCAAAATTCATACATCTAATGACGGCTGCTTTAATTGACTGGTGGCGCCACCGCCTACTGAATTTTTAGTTGCTAGGTAGTCTGCAACGTTCGGTTGGTGGTGGCTCTGCTGTTCGGGCTGATGGTTGTCAGCAAGTATATGAAAATTAAATAGTTCTCAATTTCGCCACCTGAACTGATGAAATGGCCTCCATTCCATTCCATAGACACAAAATTTAAGTTACAGAATCGGGGCCCTGATATGAAAGGTAGACAGCGTACTGGATATATAAATTAGCACTTCTCCAAACAAGAAGAATTACGCTAGTACTCATCGCGGAGGATGAGGAGGTCTCTAATCAAGTCTTGCATCGATGATGATGCTGCAGCATTTACACTCAGTTGCAGAAACGTCCATTAAAGATAATTACACTTTTAATGTCAAACTATCACTTTCTGACTTCTTGAAGTAAATAAGGATGGCAAAACATTTGAAGAAGCTTTAACTTAATGAACATCTCAACTGAGCGTCAGAGACAGTTCATGCCGTTGTTCGGTGGTTAGAGTCTTATCCGTTGATCAGCAAGTTGCGCTAGATGGAGAGGTTGCCTAAAATCGAAACGTATGTTGATCGGTTGAGGATAACACCACCCCATCTCTTTCCGTGGGTGTCGTAAGAGGCGACTAAGGAAATACAAATGAGACCTGCCTCCTAGTAATCCATCCCAGGCAGACAATTCATTTTTTCTTGAATCTGAGGTGTCGTCCTATGGTCTCATGTGGTGTGGTAGCCTCTGTAAAGGGCCGTCTGGTTCGCGACCACCCTCCTACCGAAGTCCGACGCCAAACAGCTTGCTGTGTTCCGTCGGTGCGTGGGGGTACCAGTGCCTTTATAGGCATTTTCTGGGTTAACTCGCTCCATTGTCGACCTCATCTTTGACTTATAATAAAAAAAAAACATAAATCGTATTTATGGGTAAAATTAAGTTGTATTATAAGTTGTAGCCATCTACTCAAAAAGGCTAAGTTTAGGATGACAGAATTAATAGATCATGTTTAGATTTGGCTTACCCTTTGCATCTGAGAGTGTTTTTTGCTTAAAAAAGTTATCTACTGTTTTTCTAATTGAAATATCTATGGAAATATACGTACAACCACACATTTACTAGGCTTCCAGTCACCAGGGATTCCGAATCCCAATCAAAAAATTGGAAATATACGGGAACTCTAAACGAACTGTCTTTTTTTTTATATAGCTTTTGTTTGAAAGTTAACTGTGGTTTTGTATTACACAAAATTGGAAAATCTTTTATAGCCGTTTTATTCCGTGCTCTAAATTAAGTAAAAAAAAATAAGGATAAGGACTAGTAAGGATGAGTAAATAAGGATCTTAGTAAGGACAGTAAGGATTTGTTTTGTCACATTATAGCGATTTTATTAGCTCTTTTAAGACAATGTCAGCCTTTTACGGCGAGCAGGTACTGACCAATTACTCTTAGCAAGTAAGTAAACGACCAACTTGACTAACTCCATTGTCATATTCCAGTCAAAAACGTGATTGAGAAATACAGAAAGCCTTGTAATTAACTGCCTTTATGAAAGAGAGGTAGGGATAGACCTAGGTCGAGCTATTTCGAGTAAATAAAAGAGAAGGACGAGGTCGTGTCGTATCGAGAGGTCAAATCACTGGCGGAGGATAGAGGTGTGCGGCGTTTACTCCACCGAAAAGAGCACGGCTTTTAAATTTAAATTAACTATACCTCATTTAATTGATAAGCTACAATTGAATAAACGTAGTCAACGAGCTCTATATTTCACATAAACTTAAAAAATAATAACTTAAAAAATAATATTACTAATGAAAATATGAAAAATAAATTTAAAGAATACTTTCTAGATAACATTGACCAATCTTGAATAATGAAACACAGAAGACCGAAAAGTAGATAAATAGAACATACAATACAATATACTACAATATACTATATATACTATATAACATAATTATATAGTTAAATAAATTACCATTGCAATACTAAATAAACAATCATAAAATAGAAAAATATTTATATACAGTAATAATAATAGTAGATTAAGCAACAAGGGGATAAAACAGTGTATAATGTCACGGGCAGCATATTGAATTCTGAGCGAAATGAAGGATTCTGTAGTTAATTCCCGAGCGGAGCGAGGGAATTATGGTAAGAATCCTGAATGAAGCGAAGGATTCAAGTCTGCCCAAGACTAAGACACTTTTATCCCCGAGTAGCTTACTCTACTTTATACACCTACTGCGAGGTTAAATAAAAAAGATATTATAAATTCATCCCATCAATAATGTTTTGAGCCTCCGTTTCTATGTCGGAGTCGCTGGAATTACATACTGGACTTTTTATTTATTTATTTAAAAAACTTACCACAAAACAATTTAGTGATTCGCGATAAAAATCACAGACCCAAAATCACCTACGACGTTTTCTTATAATATTTAGTTCCGTAGGCAAAGGAAAGTCAATAGCTAAGACATGGAGTCAAGTTTTATACTAAATATTTTTAATAAAAGTGAAACCTCTTTGATGTGTCAAATTTTATAGTTAAAATCTACTTGGACCAAGAAAGTAACAGCCTTGTTTTGTTTTTCGAAATTATTTTTGATAGAAGTTTTTGTTGAAATTTTGACGTTCCATATTTAAATGTCATTAATGCCCGAGGGAAGTTCCATACAATTTTATTTCCCTTAAGCTTTAATGGCTTACTTTCAAAAATAGAATACTTGACGTATAATACGTGCTCCAGATGCAGGTGGTGTATAAAATAATAAACATTGTTTTTTGAAATCGACCCGTGTGAAAACGCACGGTCGGTCCTAGCAAACAATAGCACGACGACGGAACGAGCCCGCTGGTAAATCGAGTTATGATAAGAAACTAACCTACTAACAATCATTATAAATAGATAGATATTGTAAGCAGTATACGGAAAAACCGGTATACGGTTTACGTTATACTGTACTTATATAATTTTTTGCTAATTGTTGTTTTATATTTAATAATAACAATAATAATAACATGCTCAGCTCACCTCAGCTGATCAAAGATGTTTCTTCAGATATCTCATTAGGATAGTAGCGGACGTCGAAAGCAGTCAACTGCAGCTCAAGCGAAACGGAAAAACAACGCGGTCAAATGTCAAAAGAGTGTAGAAATGATATAAAAAATAAGTTTAAAAACTAAAACCCGACTACTGAAGAATCGTGCTCTAAAAAGTATGAAACAAGAAAATACTTATCGTGTATTTAATAAACACTATACACGTTATATAATTAAATGTATTAAATGCATATTCATAGTGACATTCGGAGAAGACCCGTGGTCGTATGCCACTTTGTCCTAATACGATCGCTTTACTACCAGTTAAAAGGTGGCATACGACCACGGCTCTCCTCCGAACATCACTATGAATATGTATTTAATACATTTAATTATATAACGTGTATAGTGTTTATTAAATACACGATAAGTATTTAAAAGTTTTCACAAATATGTCAGATACGAGCATTTTCTTGTTTCATACTTTTTAGAGCACGATTCTTCAGTAGTCGGGTTTTAGTTTTTAAACTTATTTTTTATTTAAATTATTTTGGGGTTGTTCGTTAGTGAACAGCTAAGAAAATATTATATGTATTTTTAAAGCTAACGATCTGCCCCAGTTTAACAAGGAAAATTTTTGATCATGCGCGTTGGCAAAAGTTTGTTTTGGAGGGGTATTTTTGCCAACGCGCATGAACTCAGCCGCGATCATGACTGTCGTTTTTATATCTTCAACAAAATAAGTTTGAAAATATAAACTTATAAATAGGTTGGTTCACTACTTGGTGTTGTATTTTATCTGGACTGGGACCCGGTAGAAAACAATGAGTGTCGTTGCGCGAGCGAAGCGAGCGGCAAATTTTTTCGTAAATAAAAGGAATACGAAGTTAAATCCTAATCCCGCAATAGTATAGGAGCTTTATGAAAACAGAATTTGTACTATAACAGAAATACATAAACCGTTCCAGAGCCTAGAATGTCCCCCTTACATCGTAGTTTACGTACGTACTTCTTAGATTGGGGGGACGCTCTGGGCTTCACCCTACGCGGAGCTCAGCCTGCGACCTCGCATCACTAATCTTTGTCTGGTAGATGTCTTAGATTGGGGGGATGCTCCGGGCTTCGCCGTATGCGGAGCTTGGCCTGCGGCCTCGCATCACATATCTTTGTTTGGTGGACGTCTTAAATTAGGGAGACGCTCCAGGCTTCGCCATACGCGGAGCTCGGCCTGCGGCCTCGCATCACTTATCTTTGTCTGGTAGATTTCTTAGATTAGGGGGACGCTCCGGGCTTCGCCCTACGCGGAGCTCGGCCTGCGGCCTCGCATCACTTATCATTGTCTGGTAGATGTCTTAGATTGGGGGGACGCTCCGGGCTTCGCCCTACGCGGAGCTCGGCCTGCGGCCTCGCATCACATATCTTTGTTTGGTGGACGTCTTAAATTAGGGGGACGCTCCGGGCTTCGCCCTACGCGGAGCTCGGCCTGCGGCCTCGCATCACTTACCTTTGTCTGGTAGATTTCTTAGATTGGGGGGACGCTCGGCCTGCGGCCTTGCATCACTTATCATTGTCTGGTAGATGTCTTAGATTGGGAGGACGCTCCGGGCTTTGCCCTACGCGGAGCTCGGCCTGCGGCCTCGCATCACTTATCATTGTCTGGTGGATGTCTTAGATTGGGGGGACGCTCTGGGCTTCGCCCAACGTGGAGCTCGGCCTACGGCCTCGCATCATATATCTTTGTTTGGTTGACATCTTAGATTGGGGAGACGTTCTGGGCTTCGCCCTACGCGGAGCTCGGCCTGCGGCCTCGCATCACTTATCTTTGTCGGGTAGATTTCTTAGATTGGGGGGACGCTCCGGGCTTCGCCCTACACGGAGCTCGGCCTTCGGCCTCGCATCACATATCTTTGTTTGGTGGACGTCTTAGATTGGGGGGACGCTTCGAGGTTCGCCTTACGCAGAACTTGGCCTGCGGCCTCGCATCACTAATCTTTGTTTGGTGGATGTTTTTGATTTAGGGGGCTCTCCGGACTTTAAAAAAAAAAACAATATTTTTTTCATTTTATTTAAGTATATTTTATATGAATTACAGCTATTGTATCGCAACCACTCCTGCTTGATTCAATCACTATACAGCTGAGTAATCACTGAACAAAGACAACAGTGCGCGATGGTGAATTTTACATCCGGTGCTTCTAAACAAATCCGCAAGAAACAGCTAATAATACATATATATTTGAAATACACTAATGAAGCCCTTTCATTTGATACCCAACAAAACACCATCAAAAACAATTTTTTTTTTAGTTCATGACTTAATGTCATCTAGAGGGCGCTCTTATCAATTTAATGTGACGTCTTATAGCCTATAACCAGCGGACAATCAAAACGCGTCCAACGATATGTCATTTGTCAATTTGAGACGAATAGTTTAGATGTTATGAGGGAACAGATGAACATACATACATACATACATACATACATACAAACATACATACATACATACATACCGGTCAACCACATAACCCTCCTTTTTGCTTCGCCGTAGTCGGGTAAAAAGAGCAAGCAAGTTCGCGCGGTAATCTCGCACAATTAGGTCTTATACTGGATGACAGCGGGCGGTGCGTTAAACGGCGGCGCGGCGACACATTTTTTTCTTCGTCGCCGCTTCCCGCGCCGCTGCCGTCGAAAATACTTCAATACAAATCTATGTATTTGAATGCGCCGCTTTCCGCGCCGCCGCCTCGCTCCGCCCACCGCTGTCATCCAGTTTAATCATAATTAAATATTGAACCGTGGCAGAACGTCCTTGCATGTAAATATTACTAGACGTTGTTCTGTATTTTAGGTCATTAAGAGTATTGTATGGGAGCAGAATGTGTACCTACGTTGACGTATCAAGACGTTGTTGCATATTTGAGACCATCTAAACTTTTGGATTGTGGCGGTACTGCTGATGACGATAGACGTCATTACACGATGTTAATTTTCTACAAGGAAAATCTAGGTATAAGTTGTGTTGGAACGTGGGATAACGTTAACGTCAGCAAGAGTCGAAAGCGTGGCAGCGTAGGTAAAACTTGTCTTGTAACGCGGCGATACATCTATGAACGTCGTCTGAATTTGTATGGAGCTAGGATGTGCCACGGCACATAGTTTGACTAAAGTGGCATGCATGCACGAACGTGTTAAGGACTCAAAGTTACACCGTCATCTTTGTTGGCGTGACTCGCGAGTTTATCGCACGCGCGGTCAGGCTTAACTGACCTTATCAATAAACAGAGCCACTCAACCTGTAAGCTGATCAAGCGACATGATAATAACTGGCTTAGCCCTCAAAACAATCCGAGTTAATCTCCGATCTATTTAGAATTCAACATGCATAGCTAATTCTCTCAATTTGGCTGGCATGTTAATGTAGATAGCAATTTGATCAGGCACTCTAGGATAGGGATCAACACGGCATTATGGCAAATGAAATTGTTCCCAATTCGGTTAATAAATCACCGACCCTTGTAAGTGTAGGATGAGAAGGTCAGGAGACTCGACAGCGTAGATGACAAGTTGGGAAATAACTGAAACACAGTTTATGGATTGGTAGCTAAGGTTGCCAATTTGCGATGCTCCAGAAAATTCCACATATGTAAGTACTCCTGCGCAAAGTGTGTATATTTGATAACTTGTTGACATTGTAAGCCAGCGTGGTGGACTATGGCCTAAATTCTCTTCGTGTTTCGAAGGGACGCCCGTGCACCTCGGTAGGGACGTATATGGGCCGTTATTTTGCCCATTTGCACCGAACATTTTTCTTTCACTAAAATTATTGGGGGGAAGAAAATGTAAATCTCTGGACCATAGTTAGTACTCAGTACGCGTGCCACAAGTGCGGACTTGCGGACGTTTGTGTCGTTCCAGAATCGGTTTATTCGGTTATTCAGTATTTGTATGAGATCAGCAAGCGCCGTTGCTGATCTCACACAGTCGCTGACTAAATCATCTGTCAAGATGGAGAAGCCTATGATGATGAGTTAGGAATGGCCCTTTTGCTAGTAACAATATTATCTTTCATTTTGCTAGTAACAATTCAAAAACCTTTTCATATGTCATACTTATTAAAAAAGCAAGTCTTTCAACAATGTCTCTTCCTGAACTTGGCTGGTACAAATTGCTTCATTAGGTGAGCCCCATTAATCTAAGATACGTCTTGCGGATGCCGATGTTAGTTTGTAAGATCAATTGGTAATTGGTCTCGACAGGATGGATTACCTACTTGAAACTTGATGACCGTAACGGGGGGGAATCAGTGTTTTCCCCGTACACAGCAGATTGAATAATTGTCTTCCGTCTTCTTCTGTCCCAAAAAGTGCAACTTTATTTACCAAGGAACTTCATCTTAATTTAAATAATGGCAATTATGAGCTATAACCTATTTGTTGTACTCTGACACAAACGTAACACTTCATAGTAACTTTGTAACCTTTTTGTTTATTAAGTGTATTTGTACCTGTGATTGTTTTGTATGTTGTATGTATGTTTTAAAGCAGTAAATAAATTCTTAATCTATCTATATTTTCCTGCTATTTATAGACATTACATTCTGTGGCCCAGAGATCCGGAGTACAGCTTGGGCTTCGATTTCAAAGAACGCTGTTCCTTCTTGTAATCAGTCGGACACTTGTATTCTTCCAGGTTGTTTGTGCATCCAGCAGTGCTTTAGCTAAGGTGCTTGAAGAGTTCTAACCCGAGAGTCATCAAAACTAAATTCATACTTTTTATTGACGGTCAAATTGACTGACGCTTGACGATTCTTTGTAATGTTACACTAAGCCTTACAGCAGAGCCGTAAGGACCTAGTGAACAGTAGTCGAGGTAGGCTACGTCGAGGGTCCTATAGATATAAGACCCTAGACGTAGGTAGGGAAAGGTCGAGTGAAAGGTTAGAGGTAGTAGAGAAAGAGAGTAGATACAAGAGAACAGATGTATTATATATAGAGCCTGATATTACAAATTTGGGTCCTGCCTCCCTAACGTCACTGGTGAGTTATAGGTAGCTGAGGGAAAACAAGAGTTTGACTTAAGTAGGACGACGTAGCTGAAGCCAGGAGAGCGAGGTCTTGATCGTGTTATGCCGGTTACTCCGCGCTCGAGGTGGTGTCTGCAGCAGATCTCACGGCCCACGCCGGAAGCAAGAGAAGGCTGCCCTCGCGGCTCCTCGCCGGAGGCAGGATAGGACTGCCCTCACGGCTCCTCGCCGGAGGCAGGATAGGACTGCCCTCACGGCTTCCAGCCGGAGGTACGAGGAGGCTGGAGTTTTTGAGAGCCCCACGCGAGGTACAGTGGTAAAAGAGGGAACTGTGGTGTGAATTCACACGCGCCTACCACTTTAGAGAAAATACTAGGTGTTGAGTACTATTGTAGCGTAGGTCACACGCGCCTACCACTTTAGGGTCGAGTATTGTTGTAGCGTAGGTCACACGCGCCTACCACTTTAGGGTCGAGTATTGTTGTAGCGTAGGGTTCGCGCCTGGGCAAAGTCCCTGGGCCGTGCTGCGGCCCAGGGAGGCCTTGAGACAGTAAGGTAGCTGTCCTGTCCTTCTATCTCACGTGAGAGATGAAGGAAGACTGATCTTTTAAAATTCAGCCGTCAAAAGGTAAACAGAAAATCGTTCGCGAAACTCACGATTTCCAATTTTGATTTCAAATTCAAATAGAAGTCAAGATTGACAAGAATAGGTGGCAAATACCAAAGACAATATGAATCACGGTTGAACCATCATTCTATGTCAATGGTTTAGACGCCAACGACAAGGAATGATGCCATCAACCAAAGGCAGAGAGTAACCAAAGACATAGAATTCAATGTCAACGGCTATATGACAGACTAATGACATGACCGCTGTGACAATGCAAAACACAATGTAAACAAATAAAACAAGAAATAGAAACTAACTAAAATACAGGAAAAAGAAGAATACTACATTACTCCAGAAACCCCGGAAAAATTTTTCGACTTCAGAGAAAAATTTTTTGTTAAATTTTTGGGAAGCAAAATTCCCACTCACATACACTATCATATATTCATCAGCAAACATACTTCACACTAACATTAGTTGGGGTACGGTTCACATTCAATGACGCGTACTCCGGAGATAGTGCTTCAAAAGATGATATACATGACCAATAGGCTTATTTATAGAGTTGTCAGCCGCTCTTGCCTATAAAGAGGCGGGACTGTAGGCTTATTTAAAGAGTAGTCAGCCGCTCTATGCGAAAACCCTATAGAAAATAGGAAGTTAGTTTCTGTAGCTACAAAACTTCTCTAACGAAAGGAGGTCTAGTATGCAACCAATCGAGAGTAGGGAAGAAGGTAGCGAAAGAATACTAAACTTCAGAAAAGAAACACCCAAACCAACGATAAGCAGTCCAATCGGCCTACCGTGGTAGGTTAAAAAGAGAAGTACAGTGACTTCTTAAGGAGGCAAGTGTTAACCTACCCCAAGAGACAGAGGAGATACGACAAGGGCTTATTTAAGGAGTTGTCAACCGCTCCAAGAGATATAAAAAGATATGACAAGGGCTTATTTAAGGAGTTGTCAACCGCTCCAAGAGATATAAAAAGGATATGACAAGGGCTTATTTAAGGAGTTGTCAACCGCTCCAAGAGATATAAAAAGGATATGACAAGGGCTTATTTAAGGAGTTGTCAGCCGCTCCAGAAAAGAAAATATAGGAACAAACATAGATTATGCCAAAGGAAGCCTGAAGGAGCTGAAGTCGAAGTTAAGAAAGGAAAGCAGAGTATAGAAAATACCCGATAATATTTACAAAATTTACAAGTGGTATATTCATACCTGGGAGAAATTAATCGAGAGAAGATGAGTCATAGTCACAGCTGTCGATGTCAATTCACTGAAGTTTAGAGAAAATGTGATTTAAAAATGCCATCCAATGGATCAAGATTAGTTAAGAGTTGATCAAGAACAGTAGAGAGTTGGACAATATTTTTAGCTGAGAATGGAGATTAGAGACCGTCGATGCAGGTTCCTCATTACGGATCTTAACCTCATATTCGGCTTCTGCTTTATTCAGTAAATTAAAGTTGATAAGACGAGCCATAGTGACGTTGAGAGGTAGTTTACAGTAGAGAGGTAAGTCTAAGTAGAACAATAGGTAATAAAATTTAATAGATCAATTGAGTCACAGTTATAGTCAACAAGTCGATCGAGTAATTTGGGATTAGATTTCACAAAATTATAAGCTAAAATTATTAAAGGTTGTTAAACAATCAGATAAAATTATTCGTATTAGTAAAAATTGTTAGTAAAAATAAAATTGTAAAAATTGTACTAAATAACTACAATATAAACTAGATTAAAACTACTACAAGAATTACAACTGGATTACAAGTATAGAGCCAGTAACGTAAAGGGAGGGAGTTCCTTAGTAAAGAGAATAAAATAATTAGCTAGGGTTAGTATGTTGTATGTAAAAGAAATGAGGGTATGTTATTTGAGAAGGCAAAGAGGGAATGTTATAAGATGAGGGCAAAGAGGGAATATTATAAGATGAGAAGAGGGAAAAGAGGTCACACTCAGAGGAGGTAAAGAGGGTCGCCCTCAGAGGAGGTAAAGAGGGTCGGTCCTCCGAGGAGGTAAAGAGGGTTGGTCCTCCGAGGAGGTAAAGAGGGTCGGTCCTCCGAGGAGGGAAAGAGGGTCGGTCCTCCGAGGAGGGAAAGAGGGTCGGTCCTCCGAGGAGGGAAAGAGGGTCGGTCCTCCGAGGAGGGAAAGAGGGTCGGTCCTCCGAGGAGGGAAAGAGGGTCGGTCCTCTGAGGAGGGAAAGAGGGTCGGTCCTCTGAGGAGGGAAAGAGGGTCGGTCCTCTGAGGAGGGAAAGAGGGTCGGTCCTCTGAGGAGGGAAAGAGGGTCGGTCCTCTGAGGAGGGAAAGAGGTTCGGTCCTCTGAGGAGGGAAAGAGGTTCCGTCCTTTGAAGAGGGAAAGAGGTTCGGTCCTCTGAAGAGGAAAAGCGAGTACCTTTATAGAAGAGGTATCTAATTGAGTGATGATAGTGAGAGCCTGAGATAAATAAAAGTGTCCTAATAAAGAGTCCTAATAAAGTGTATAGTGTTAATATGTCTTTTATTGCCACTAGAAGAAGTGGTGTTTTAGAATTTTGAGAACCAGGGGTGAGAAGCCGTTGGGCGCCAAATGTAATGTTGCACTTAGCCTTACAGCAGAGCCGTAAGGACCTAGTGAACAGTAGTCGAGGTAGGCTACGTCGAGGGTCCTATAGATATAAGACCCTAGACGTAGGTAGGGAAAGGTCGAGTGAAAGGTTAGAGGTAGTAGAGAAAGAGAGTAGATACAAGAGAACAGATGTATTATATATAGAGCCTGATATTACAAATTTGGGTCCTGCCTCCCTAACGTCACTGGTGAGTTATAGGTAGCTGAGGGAAAACAAGAGTTTGACTTAAGTAGGACGACGTAGCTGAAGCCAGGAGAGCGAGGTCTTGATCGTGTTATGCCGGTTACTCCGCGCTCGAGGTGGTGTCTGCAGCAGATCTCACGGCCCACGCCGGAAGCAAGAGAAGGCTGCCCTCGCGGCTCCTCGCCGGAGGCAGGATAGGACTGCCCTCACGGCTCCTCGCCGGAGGCAGGATAGGACTGCCCTCACGGCTTCCAGCCGGAGGTACGAGGAGGCTGGAGTTTTTGAGAGCCCCACGCGAGGTACAGTGGTAAAAGAGGGAACTGTGGTGTGAATTCACACGCGCCTACCACTTTAGAGAAAATACTAGGTGTTGAGTACTATTGTAGCGTAGGTCACACGCGCCTACCACTTTAGGGTCGAGTATTGTTGTAGCGTAGGTCACACGCGCCTACCACTTTAGGGTCGAGTATTGTTGTAGCGTAGGGTTCGCGCCTGGGCAAAGTCCCTGGGCCGTGCTGCGGCCCAGGGAGGCCTTGAGACAGTAAGGTAGCTGTCCTGTCCTTCTATCTCACGTGAGAGATGAAGGAAGACTGATCTTTTAAAATTCAGCCGTCAAAAGGTAAACAGAAAATCGTTCGCGAAACTCACGATTTCCAATTTTGATTTCAAATTCAAATAGAAGTCAAGATTGACAAGAATAGGTGGCAAATACCAAAGACAATATGAATCACGGTTGAACCATCATTCTATGTCAATGGTTTAGACGCCAACGACAAGGAATGATGCCATCAACCAAAGGCAGAGAGTAACCAAAGACATAGAATTCAATGTCAACGGCTATATGACAGACTAATGACATGACCGCTGTGACAATGCAAAACACAATGTAAACAAATAAAACAAGAAATAGAAACTAACTAAAATACAGGAAAAAGAAGAATACTACATCTTCTTATTTCTTCTTTAAGGTAAAATCAAATGTGTTCTGAACATTTATAACCCTGGTATTAGAGTTTTCAAACCGCCAAATGGCTTCTGGTTTTGGGACTGTAGTTAATCAAAACCGCCGGCATGGCCCTTCCATATAGGTTTCCTGCCTCTGTGTACGTTGCTTAACCTCAGTGATCGCTTCAGATCAGCAAGCACTATTGAACTACAAACGCTGGACGATTAAAATAAAATGTCGGTTCGATTGACGTCTACACGTCCCCGACAATGGCTCATATCATGTCATGCCAAGCGAATCCAATTGCCTGTACTCGTGAAGACCTAGAACAATGCCACGAATAACGCTGTACGCGTGGCTAGTCTAATAAAATTTTAAATTCAGCCATATGAACGACTCGATAAGAAGATGAAGTGAAAATAACAAAAGATCAGTAAAATCGTTAATGGCTTCGCCCTGGTCATAATCTACTTTGCAACAAGTGGCATGAGTCTGTAGTTCTCAGTGCGAGATACAGATGGCGCTAACCTACAAGCACAATGCAATTGCTTAGTAAGGTAAGGAAATGAGAAATTTCGCCGCTTGACTTAAATGCTCGATAGCTCAGTTGGTTAGAGCACCAGGAGATCTAATCCTGGGGTCGTGGGTTCAAGTCCCATTCGCGCCGAATGGGACTTAAAATATTTGTGAAGATCAGTAAAAATTTCGAAAGAATAGGACTACCCTACCATTCCACTAACAAGAACAATCACCATTGATAAAAGAGCTAACTCTTTATAAGGGAAAAGGACGCGATGTACAAACTTCGTAAAAAAGTTTCAAACAAAGTTAAGGAACAGCAATAATTTTCTGGGCTTTCTGCGATATGTACTCCTATATTGGATCGCTAACGGCTTTCCTGAGTTTGTTTGCCATTTACTGGCTGAAAGCAATTTACTACATGTTTGTATCTTTGGAGTTTCTTTGAAAACTGAATATTGGCTGGATTATAATTCAACTGGTACAAGTTAACTCGCCCCTTTATGAAATAAGGATAAAGATATTTCACGAAATGTTTTAGGTATTTATATGATATTTTGTATACTAATACAGTTTAACCAACTAAACAATTACGCTTAATCACAATCTTAAAAATTTAGGTTTTTTATAGACAACTTTATCGTTATGGGAGTGTTGGGTTTCTCTTCAGCTGACTGTACCCGATTTTAAGAATAGAGGCCATTTATTCATGTTTTATATTCTCGTTCTATTAACTTCTGCTTCTACATTGTCCTAAAAGTAGAAGCCAGTTGCTGCTGCCAGTTGTTTCCGGGCAAACTGAAGAGACCAGGCAAGGGGACTGAATTTGCTTTTTTTTTTCTGTATCGTAACAGTGAAGATAAGACTGCCACGCTGGACTGAGAGTGAAAGAAGAACTTAGAATGTACCAGCTGCCAACTCCTCCCAGGCATATTGTAAAAATCAGTAATAGGGACGCGAGGGTTTTGGTGTATTATGAAGGAAAGGCTGGCAACCTCTCACCAATATACATCATTTTCATCTAATAACCCTCAGAATTTATGTAAAACGTGTCAAGTGGTTCTGAACCACTAATGCTCTGCCTACTCCTTATTATGTATGTTTTACCCGTGGTACAACCATTTCTTACTTTTTTATTACAAGATGGGTTAACTCTTGACCTCAATCTTGACCATAAGGTCAAATATGAGGTCGACGATGGAGCGAGTTAACCCAGAAAATGCCTATAAAGGCACTGGTACTCCCATGCACCGACGGAACACAGCAAGCTGTTTGGCGTCGGACTTCGGTAGGAGAGTGGTCGCGAACCAGACGGCCCTTTACAGAGCCTACCACACCGCATGAGACCATAGGACGACACCTCAGATTCAGAAAAAAATGAAGTGTCGTTGCCTGGGATGGATTAATAGGAGGCAGGTCTCATTTTTGTTTCCTTAGTCGCCTCTTACGACACCCACGGAAAGAGATGGGGTGGTGTTATTTTCAACCGATCACCACACGGTAAATAAGGCGTACTACCGGTAGCAACAGAGGTAATTTGTCTATTAGCTTTCGAAAGTGCTACTTATGTATTGGTAGCTGATACAAAAACAAAGTTTGTTTTTACAACAGTAGGATCACTCTTGGATAACTGAGTTTAACATTCGAGGGCAAAACCTAGGCGTTATACGTCGCTTACCAACTTCCGAGTAGGACACATTGTTTCTGACGTTAGCCAGTTTTTCGAGACTACTACTCGTTTTTAATACCCGAAAAAAAGAGGGGAAGTTTGATGGCATCGTAACTCCTAAACGAATGAACCCATTTCCATGTGATTGTTTTGTTTGAA
The DNA here is from genome assembly GCA_949987775.1 of Aproaerema taeniolella. Classification (NCBI taxonomy): domain Eukaryota; kingdom Metazoa; phylum Arthropoda; class Insecta; order Lepidoptera; family Gelechiidae; genus Aproaerema; species Aproaerema taeniolella. The sequence goes on along the minus strand of OX465268.1, from coordinate 9,787,745 downwards.
AGCTAAATCAATATGGATCTTAGCTATATTTGATTATATTGCTTCGATGATAACAGGTTATAAGTATACAACTTGTCTGTAATAAGTAACTTAAAATCATTAATGGGAGGTTTTCTTTTTGGGTATTAAAAAAAAAGTAGTTCCCCAGAGTCCTCTAGATGGCGGTGAACTGACTCCGTTACTAGGTGCCAAAGCCAAAAGGCTTGGAGAAAAACATTGCATCAAATATTCTGTTCGTTTGCTTTGGCTTCCGATCATCCTAGTTTTCTCACGCTTTGTTATAATTCAGTTTTGTTTGTTCGTTGTTTTCGTAAAATCGCCTAACTACGTGTGGTAGATGTGATATTGATGTGATATGACAATAACGTTTCGTTTTATGATCTCAAAATTACGTTCAAGTGAATAAATCAAAAATAATGTAACGTTCCGTTCATTGCAGTAACGTACCTAGTTTAGCGCCATCTATCCGGCGACTAGGGAAAAATAAAAAATAAATAAAATGAAAATCCCTCATTACCGTAAATTAAGGATGTGAACCAGTCCACCAAACTGAAAAACTTTCCCCAAAGACTCTAGTCTAGAGCATTTTATTTTTTGGAGAGAGTCATTTAGTTTCATGAGGCGAATCAAACCCTAAAACTTTGCTAACTAATTTAAAGTTACCCCATTTATTTATTGAATCTGCTTACCTAAACCTTTTGATAGGTTTCAAAACTTTCAAACCGCCAAATAGCCTCTCTCTTTATCTCGACATAAAATTGATCAGCAGGGCTATGATGATCGCAACGACATTTTATCTCACGCGTTATCTCGTGGTCACGTATCTGTTTCGTCCAATGAGATTACGAGAAAGCGTCACGTGACCACGAGATAACGCGTGAGATAATATGTCGTTGCGATCATCATAGCCCGGCAGATGTCAAGTGTGAATTTATTATAACTTCTTTGGATTAAGACTCCGGTATAGATTGTAATCAAGAGCAAATTCGTTTTTTTAGCTTTAAAAAAGTAAAAAAAACGTAACTCAAGCTACGACCGAAATTTCGAAGCGTCGGATGTCAGTATATCTCTGTCTAGCGCTATACTTATGACAGTGACAGGTAGTGACAAATATCGACGTACGTCGATCGTAGACCTAAAGTCCAAGTTAATCTGATTTGAACCTTATCCTCTAAAGTCAAGCAGCTTAAGCCATCACTCATTTATTTTATAAAAAGGAGAAAATTTAAATTTCTTTTATAGAAATTTAAAACTAAGTTTTGTGGTCTGTTTTCCGAAACCGTGTGTATCAAAGGTTACAAAACAACATGTCTAAGCTGTAGAGCGTTCTGGTACTATACCATACAGACTAAGCAATGCTGCTGCATCTATTAGCTAGGACTTTAATATCTAAGCAATAAAGTTCAATTTCGTTTAAATTTTCGAAGATATTGAGAAATTATAATGTGGTGATCTGAACATGTCGCATAGTGGAAGTTTTAACAAAGTTCGTAGTACGAGAAGACTTGGTGTTACATAAGTTATGTTCGATATCATGGTAGCAAGATGTGATGAGAAGTATTGAGACGATGAAATTGTTTATCAATTGATTGGCTAAAACAGTCAACACTCGTAGACCTGTGGCGTTCGCTGATGTCGACCTATCGGTGAGTTGCTTTACAATGTAAACATAATGGCAATTTATCTCGAGCGTTTCCGTGTTTGAAAGGCACCTTAAGCCGTTGCGTCGGTCCCGGTTGTTGTCGATTGACTTCAGTCGTTAAACCAAGTCAGTGGACATTTGGAGGTTTCAAAACTCTAATACAAAGGTTAGTCACGTTTGAAACATACTTGATTATACCTACATGATAAGGAAGCGCCTGCCAAATGGCCTTTAATTTGGTTGATAGACTACTTTCAGTCGTTCAACCAAGAATAACCAAATCAGTGGTAATTTGGCGATTTAAAAACTCTGCCGTCGGAGTTAATCAATTTCACCTCATATTAGATCTTGTTTCAAGCCTGTCAGATTCCACTGTTTGGCTTAAGGCTTCCCTGCTTTACTCCATTGTCTCTTCATTGAGACAAAGAGGCCTTAAGACAAACTCTCATCATAAGCATCGCGGCCTATAGGGGCTTAGGGTATAGGCAAGTTAATCCGTCGGTACCAACTTTACGTCGTGAAACCAAGAGGTATTAACTTCGCTTCTTTGCATGACTACGCATGACATAAATTATTTTTTCTCTAAAATTATTACGATCTTTTTATTTAAGCTGTATTGCACACCATTATATCTCACGTAAGAGTAGATAATTCCGTTTAATTCCACAACTCCATTTTTCAGACGTCAAAAAGGCTGCACGTGCGATGCAAAAGAATTAAGCTGCAAAGCTGAAATTTTACGTGGATTCAAAAAATCGTCAGAATACATCCCAACGCATGAAATACGCGGGATTTTTTAGTGAAACTGAATTAAATTGGGTTTTTAGTTTTTAAAGTTGCGTATTCAACAATTTTAGCAACAAGTTCACGGATGAAAAAGTTCATCCAACAAGGAAAAATAACTAGAAATAGTAACATAAAAGTTATTGACGATATAAGAGTAATTTATTAATTATGTAACATTTTTTACATGGGACTTGAGTTATGTATTATACGTACTATTATACAGCGTGTTTCATAAGTTAAGTTCCCAATAATAAGAAAATGCAAAATTAATAAAAGTTTAGATTATGGCACAACTCTATCTTATGTCAAACATGTCACATTGATTGTATAAAAATAGTACATTGTTACTGAAGGGACTAAATAAGTCTTTCACCCCAGGTAAACACTGTGCTTATCATTACGAATGCAAGGAAAATAACAACATCAATAAGCTGAACTCATTGCATTCATACAAATCTCTGCAATCCAGAAGTATGAACAAAACTTTACAGCTCGAAAAAACAAATGAAGATCGGAATGCCACTTTCCCGCTTATTATGTTTTTTTCTGTGGCTGGCCAGCTATCCAGCCATTATTTTTCATTTTCATCATTAAATTTTTTTTTAAATATTTTGCAAAATCTATGTTATTTTAAAGAAATAAGTACCTAAAAGTTACAAAGTCATAAAAAAATATATTCTTCAATGAATACTTCACTTTTGTTATTTCAATTTTACATCGCGCTGTAATAGAGTGGCTGTATAGGATGTCGGAACATGTTTTTTGATACTTAATTTGACAGCTGTCAGTTGAAAGCAATTCTCCCTAGGCCTGAAAAGCATTACTTTCAAGCCCCTCCTTAAGCAACTTTAGATCTACTTTCAGAGTATGAGTAATGAAAAATGACAAACCATGCAACTGAATATTTGAGTTGGGACTATTCTATTTATGAATGTAAATCTGGATTTTAGGATTTATAGAGAAAATTGATTTTTCAAACATAAAATGACAACAAAATTTCTTATTTTGAAAGACCGGCTATTTGCTTCTTCTTCTTCTTCTTCTTCTTATCGTGTAGATATAGTCTATTATGTGGCAAACTGGGTTGCCCCGGTGTCAGAGTTTTCAATCGACGGCAGCCGGGACCGACAGCTTAACCCGAAGCACGGAAACGCTCATGATAAATTGCCACTTTGGTCATACATCAGGCTATTTGCTAATCAGTAACAATCACATTTTTAAATATTAAAATAACTTACTTTCTTCTTTAATTTTTTAATTTTTATTTATAAGTTGTATAAAAGGATAATGATGTCATTAACAATTAAGTTCGGTAAGACGCTCTTAAGTGGATTGAGTTTACCTACTTGTTTTAGGCAATCGTCGTTAATGTGTTTTGAAACCACACTTGAATATAATGTGTAGATTATGTAGTGAGATGTCATTATTTATGATAATATTGTTTATTCCGAGAAACGAAGATGTTTGCGTCCTATTTATCTGTCATAATATATTTGTTCTCTTTGGTTCCGAACAATTTTTTTTTTGAGTAAAAATTTTCTTGTAACGTTTGCGTACCTTAATATATCCTGAGTACTTGACCGCTTCATCATCATCATCATCATTCGTTTTAGACAATTAAGACTCACTCTCAAAACGCATAAAATATTTAACATAAATATAACCACATAAGTTTCAATAATAAAAACTGAAGTATATCAACACTATTTCCCGGGTATTTTCCGAGAGCGTCAACAGCTGAGAATCTAATGTATAACACATGAACTCAATTTGTTTAACTCGTAAATTGCCAGATGGATTTCCGCACACGCCCGCGGGTCCCCAAAATAAGGTCGTAAAAGATACTACCGCGATTTCCATAAAATCATAATTTTGATGGCTTGGTTTTACTTATACAGGCTGTAACGCGTTGTCGTAAAGTATTAACCGTTTTTACCAATCTGTGATAAGCGATTTTTTTTGTCATATAGGCGCTGTTTATAGACAAGCGTAGCGATGCGGTGATCAAAGCAACGTAATCTGCATCTTAATAGCAACGGAGCAAAGGTTTCTTTCGTCTGTCGCTCAGTTTTCAGGCGACGGATGTCTCTTTGTGTATTCGCGCGGCGCGGTTTCGCAGTACCCATATTGCGTAGCGCCAAAGTAGTAACGAATATTCCTTAACTTGATGAAGGTGGTAACTTGATGAAGGTGAACATTCCTTTCCTGTGGTTGATTGATCATACTTTTGGGTAGATTCAACTATTTTAGTATGAAAAAAACCCAAACGTAACAGCTGTAACAATACCTTCTCGCTTTGAGAATAAAGGCCTGAATGTAATTGTGGCATACAATCCATTTTACACCTATTAATATTTCTTTAATTAAATCTTTAAAATAAATTAACAGAATCGAAAAAAGTGAAAGATTGATGATATTGTTGCCAGTGAAATAAATACCGGAGATTGTACTGTGGTGTCACAGTTTTAAAGTAATAATATGGGTATGTAGACTAAATCATATCGGTGTGTTAACTTCAAGGCTTTTAATAAAACATTATTAGTATGAGAACAAAAGGGTTATAATTATGTTAAAAGTATTAGGTGGTCACCGCCATGATATTAATACAATAATAAGTTAACCTTACTTTAGGAGAAGCAGAGACAAAGGACAAAGCTATATGAGAAAAAGAAACAACGACATTGAAGAAAGATTATTTTAATTTCATTATGATGGGGATGCTGTAACCACAATTTAAAATCTAAAATTTTAAAATAGACAAATTAAAACTTAAACGCACATGTGAATACCGTGCTTTTTACAACCATTTTTATTTTACTAATTACTAAGTTTATCCTGTAAATAAATACCTACGTTACTAGTGCCGGGTATTCAGGGTACACCATTCAGTAAAATTCATCTTTTGAGTTTTAAACCAAAACCAAAATCGTTATATTTCTTTTGAGCACTTTGTCCCATTCAAGGAACTCTTATTTGCCAGAGGACTCTTATTTTTCAAAGGATTTTTTATTTTCAGGATTTTCCGGAGCGACTGCCATCTGACCTTCGTCTTCCGGCCAACAAATAAAACTTACAGGTTCTGTTGAATAAAAAAAAAGGTTTGTGTGGAATAAAAAATATTTTTCATTGATATGGTTCATGCGATTTTGATGAAAAAATTGCGATCTTCTTCTTATCGTTTAGGTACAGTCAAGTGTGTGGTGAACTTGGCTAACCCTGGTGTCAGAGTTTTTCAAACCGCACAATGGCCTCTAACTTTGTTTTAACGACTGTATTCAATCGACAACAGCCGGGACCGACAGCTTAACGTTCACTCCGAAGCAAGGAAAGGCTTGGTCACTCATCAGGTTCCCTACCTCTGTGTAGGTAGGGAACCTGATGAGTAACCAAAGTGGCAATTTATCACGAGCTGATCAGTTGAGAACAGCGAGCGCCACTGGGCTACGAGGGCTTTAACCTTTTCATTTGATATAACCATTTTATGTAACCTTTTATAACGTTACTAGCTTTCCGCTCGGGACTTCGTTCCCGTGGGAATTTGGAAAAATAATGTATCCTATATCCATCACGGATAATGTAGGATTCTAATGGTAAGGCAGCTTCCGATCCCAAGATCATGTTTCGTGCCGGCTGATCGTAGGGCTAACTCTCACCCTCACTCTCGCACACACACACACACACACACACACACACATACATACACACACACACACATACACACACAACATAAACAAACACATAATAAACTAACACATGTGAACTTGTTCGCACCTACTGATAGCATAGTTTAGTCTTGTATAGGATAGTATGTAAGTACCTCAGAATTTGTAATAAATATTTACTTAAAATACGTACTAAATTTATATACTACATATAGTAACATTACCTTTAATTTAATTTGATAAGGAAATATAAATAATTAAGAAGAACTAAATGTATCTGTCGAATACCGCACCAAGCAATTATTATTTGATAGCTGTGCAGGTCAAATTACATAATCACTACTTTTCATTGTAAACCTCTCGACTTGTTACACTTTATCTGTTTAAGCACATTAGGGAAACCTCTTATTGGCTTCTGTTTTAGTAATAAGTTTCTACTTATATGTTATCAATGTAGCTGTTGGTTTTCTAATAAAGAAATTAAATTAAAAATTTAAAAAACCCCCCCCGCAAAAAAGTAAAGCGGACATTTAAAAAGTATAAAACAATACCTTTCGTTGAGCCATCAAATTCATTTCAGAAATACCTATATATATTTTAATTATCGAAATCGATGGATGGCACGATAGGATTTGCTCATTAAAATGGCGCCATAATGTCGCGTCGGGGTACCGCTTTAGTGAATCAGACCCTTCATTTGATTGACTATTCACTGATTCACTAAAGCGGTACCCCGACGCGACATTATAGCGCCATTTTAATGAGCAAACCCTATCGTGCCATCCATCGATTTCGATAATTAAAATATATATAGGTATTTCTGAAATGAATTTGATGGCTCAACGAAAGGTATTATTTTTTACTTTTTAAATGTCCGCTTTACTTTTTTGCGGGGGGGGGGGGTTTAAATTTTTAATTTAATTTTTATTTCAAAATTTTTAACTTATTTTCAAAATAATTAAGAGTGTACTAGTGTGCTGGATATCCTGGCCGCAGCATCAGCTCACGGTGTTGCCACCATTGCATTGTATGCAGAATCAAATACTGATCAAAACGAGTCCAAACACGACATATCTGCTATTATTTTTTTAAGAGTGTGCTAGTGTTCTGGATATCCTGGCCGCAGCATCAGCTCACCGTGTTGCCACTATTGCATTGTATGCAGAATCAAATACTGAACAAAACGAGTCCAAACACGACATATCTGCTATTATTTTTTTAAGAGTGTGCTAGTGTTCTGGATATCCTGGCTGCAGCATCAGACCAAGAGTTCCATAATCCTGCATAGTTATTAAGCATACATGAGTGTTTCAACTTTTAGGTCACATATATGTTTGAAAGTAAAGTAAATACACATTAAGAGTCTAAGAACCCTACCGCAGCTAACAAAAGAGCTGATGACCTTGAAACGGCTGAACCGATTTTGATAAAACGTATCTAAGAACGATCGCCAAAAAACCTGCTTGTAAATAAAAAAAACGCATCCAAATCGGTTCACCCGTTTGAGAGCTACGGTGCCACAGACAGACACACAGACACACACACACACACACACACACACACACACACACACATAGCGGTCAAACTTATAACACCCCTCTTTTTGCGTCGGGGGTTAAAAATAAAATAAAAAATAAAATGTGAAAGAATTTTTCAAATCGGTCCAGTAGTTTCGGAGCCTATTCAATGAAAACAAACAAACAAACAATCAAATCTTTATAATATGTATAGATATAGAAGATGTAACCTTTTGATCCTCTGCTTTCTTTCCGTCTGTGTCCCCACTTCCCAGCCCATAACCCACGTACACACTATAAACATCCGATTTACTGTTCTCATAAAGTAGAAAGATTGCCATTACCGCGTCACTACGGCGGGTTTTACGATCGTTATAGCAACCACGCAACGGATTGAAAATTTTCACCGCACCACAAAACAATGGAGCGATATTAATAGAGTAATAATTAGAGTAATAATTGTTTGTTTCGGAATGAGAAAACGAAACATCCTATAGTTGAGGATGCTGTGGATAAAGACAGGAATTCAGATTGGTATTCAAATATTTTGTATTAGTTTCCGCCTGCGACTTCGTTAGTTACTATACAGACCTCCAACTTTCCTTTACCAAAAAAAAATCCTTACTAATATTATAAATGCGAAAGTAACTCTGTCTGTCTGTCCGTCTTTCACGCCTTAACTACTTAATCGAATTTGATGGCATTTGGTACAAAGATAGATTAGAGCCTAAGAAAGGACATAGGTTACATTTTATCTCACAGTTGGGCACGATATAACCTGTAGTCCACGCGAGCGGAGCCGCGGCCGGAAAGCTAGTACAATATATTGCTTCAATCAAATTTAAAATATAGAATGGCGAAGTTACCAATATAACCCTTTACGGGATGTAGTACGTCAGAGCCTTGACCGTTGATCAGCAGGGTGCATCGCTAGTAGGTGTAGGTGAGGCTGACGATTTTGAAGCACTAAAGATGTTATATCTTGCTTCGACCCCACACACCCTGCCCCGGCATGTTGCTTCGTTTTACTGTGAAAGAAGACGCAAACAAACACACATTCACATTAACAATATTACTAGCTTTTCGGCCGGGTCTGCGTTCCCGGGGGAATTTGGGAAAATTGTGTAGTATGTTAACTAATTTCAGTCTCACTCCCACTCCCAAATCTGTCTTAAAAATTGTTGAAGTTTTTATATAAGAGCTTTCTTTAATAAAGATGAAAAATCATGACCCTTGCAGAACAAACCCTTAAAATGAACCCCTGTTTACTCTCAGATAATAGCACTTAAAGAAATAACGTTGTTTTATTTTTCTTAAATGGCAGCCATTTTGTCAGCTTTTTTCGGTTAGGTACATTCATAACTGTAAGAAAATTAGTTAGGCCTGTCTTATTTTTAACCCCTGGCAAATTTGTTTTTCGTAGTGAAAATGGATAGGTAACGAGACGTGCAGTTGTCTGTACTAAAGTGTTTCATGCTCAGGTATAGTAAGTATATTTTTTTATTTATGACATTTAGTTATTGTAACATTACTTTGGAAAATGTATTAAATACTGTGACATTAGGCAATATGTGTAAAGTCTAATCCCTACTAATATTATAAATGCGAAAGTAACTCTGTCTGTCTGTCTGTCCGTCTAGCACGCCTAAAATACTTAGCCGATTTTAATGAAATTTGGTACAGAAATAGATTAGAGCCTGGGAAAGGGCATAGGCTGCATTTTATCCCACAGTTGGGCACGATATAACCTGTAGTCCACGCGGGCGGAAAGCTAGTCGTAAATATTTAGGTAAATAATATTTAATAAAATGAATCATGAAATCTGCAGCAAAACATGATGTACTAACAGTTATTTGTTGACATCTTTTTATACTGTATTTAAACGAAACAAAGGGTTTTATATGTGCTATTCATAAATAACTACACATCAATACGGTCTAGAGATATTGCACGATTTTTCACACTAAATAGGTCTGTTTGAGAAGCTACAGAAGCATACTCAAGATACATGGAGGGCTATAATTTTCAGACGAGAAAGTGCTACGCCTTAATTTTCAATTCTAATTAATAAATTTTGTTTTACTTGAAATTTGTGAAAACGTGACGAAAACGAAAAAAAAACGTTGCGTAAATTCGACTATTTTCATACAAAAAGCAGGCAAAAAGTGCATTTTCGTTTTCGTTTCCATCAATTTTAAGTAAAACAAAATTAATTAACTAGAATTGAAAATTAAGGTTTAACACTTGCTTGTCTGAATATTATATCCCTCCATGTATCTCAAGTATGCTTTTATAGCTTCTCAAACAGACCTCTTTTGTATGAAAAATCGTGCAATATCCCTAGACCATGTTGATATGTGTATTTAAAAAAAACTGTCCCAATTCGGCGCTGGCAAAGTATTACGCTATGATACAAGATTGGATACAGCCAAAACTTTACCGTCGGTCGATAAAGGGCAGCCATCTTATTTTGTGAAAATATTTCGCTCACATTTTGGGAGCATTCCGATTTATCCAATTCGCTTTGAATTGCAATAAAGATATTGAACCCTCGATCTGATTTACATTTGTCAATATTTTTAAATTGGCTAGGATAGACATACCGATATACATATATACTTTCTACATTTTACATTTTGAATATTTTTAAATATGATATATTTTTATATCAACCTGACGGAATAGTTTACGAGGATAGATGATAAGGGTACTTAGGATTACAAGAGCTTTTTGTAAATTTCATTTTATTTGAAAAGTATTGGGAATGTAAAAAAGTTTCAGGAATTTCAGGGCGGCTATTTTGCTGAGCAATGGAATCTCAATGGTGGTAGAATGATAATGGTATTTATTTTATCCGTTCATTTAAAATAATAATTTTCAAGTAGAAAATTCGAATATTACCCGGATAAAAATTTCACTGGAAAATCATTAAGATTAATGGTCTGGATTCATAGTTTTAGTATTTTCTAAGATAGATAGATATAAATAATTGATTGTCTCCACACCATACACATAGTTACAAATAACATGTAAACAAAAAAATAAATAGTAAAAATAACAAAATAAAAATGTACTAAACCTATTTAACATAATGTAAGCTGTACCTTAAGTATAAATATTTTACAAAAAATATTATTACAGAAAAATCTTGAAATACTGAGGCACTATTTTTGAATCACTCGGCTTGAGTCAAGCGATATCTTTTTAGTTGATTTTCGTAGATTCAGTTAATTTTCAATTTTTTTAATTACTGGCATATTAGAATGCTTAGACCCTTTTGCTGAAGTGTTTACCTAGATCAAAAAAAAAACTAAAGAATCCACGCAAATCTTCGATCAACAATACTCCAACAAGATAAGAGGTCACGTACAACATTAAAGCAACATTGTACACTACATTATGAACATTTATTTTTGTTTAATGTTATGTTTTATGTTTTTTTTTGTGTGTGCAATAAAGAGTATTGTATTGTATTGTATTGTTTTGTAAAGCTAAATGCGGTCCGCCTGAACAAAGTTTTAAAACCTTTTTTAGTTCAGCCTAATTACAACCATGGCACCTAGTAATTTAGTCACAACAAATACAAACTAAGAGCTCACGTCTCAAGTGAGCTGTTATTTAAGATTTCTAGTTGGCTTATTGTTCATGAAGGCACACATCAATAAAAGATATCGTACGATGCGAGTATAGAGCGATTTAAAAATAGAACACTTGAAATGTTGCTAGCTTATAAAGGAATACAATAAAACATATAGACCAATTCAAAGAAATATAGGCACTTACGTTTAAATTTAAGATTTCAATTGTTTTTCATACATTTCGAAGAATACGTAAATAAATAACCGGAAACGTTAACTTGAATGGAACGATTTAACAAAAGAAACGATTGAATCGAGAACAAAAGAAAACAAATCTAAATTTAACATTCAATTTGTATTGAGTTATTTTCGGCTTAGTATAGGTATAACTTGATTTGAGTAGTTAATTAAATTGAAGTCAAGAAATGTGCTAGCTGCCAACTTTTCGTAGGCATACCCTAAATGGTTTTTCTGTATAGGTTGAAAATCAATGATACGCATGTTTTACGTATTTAATAATAACGGTCAAGATTGAACACACTCTCTAAAAAAAATCTCAGAATATTTTACGATTGTATGTTTTATAGCATATAATTTTGGAGGACACAAAATGGTAACAAAAGGTAGCAAAAATAATAAAACCAGTCGAAATCATGAATGGTCTGCTGAAAATAATGAATGGGCTGCTAAAAAAAGTGATGGGATGCCAAAAATAATTAAACACAATCCTTATTTAACAACCTAGCTAACAGTAGAGTTATCTGGTTCTATCATCGAAGCACTGCCTACTCTGTGTGTAATTTTAATATTTTTTTATTAAAAATTACCTTTTGTTTAAAGAGATACTTAAGATTTAAAAAGTTTTATTTATTATCACAGCACCAAAACCCAAATATAAACCTCGTAACACGTTTTGATACTTAGTTCATTAATCAAAGTTGGTTGCAAGAACAAAATAAGCTAATTTAAAGGATCAAGACTGTTTGTAAACAAGGTCGAAGCACACCAAATCTTTGGTGTAAACATATTGATCCCTGTTCCTACTAAATAAGAATGCTTGGAGGTTGTATTCTACGCGCAAAAAAAAAACACATTTTGTTTTATCAGCACATATACGACCTAACCGAGGACACTGGCCTCCTTTCGAAGGCGATTTAGGCAATAGTCCACCACGCTAGCTCACATGTAAAAAATTAAATGTAAAATAATGTTATTAATATATTTTTTACTGATCTGAAGGTTGTGGATTTGATTCTCGACTAACACAAATATTTGAAAAACACTATTTCAGTGATTATCTAGCACCCGTACAGGTGGAAGCCTGGCGTAGATTGGCGTTAGATGGCGCTGTGAGGTGTCCCTTATATTTATTTATTATTATTGTTATTTCTTAACGATCAATTTGATATATGTAATTGAAGAATATACTGTTTGCATTTCCCTGATTCTTTAGCTTTAATACACCAGTTATTATTATTTTATTAGACAGACAGGCAGTTGAAACAACTGATAATTGCCCGCATCCGCTTGAAACCGTTCATTTTTGACTTTATGCCTGTTATCAAAATTTTCCTCGAAGCAATCATAATTAATTTAAGTTCATATATGACATCAAAAGTACTAGTAGAATAGAATCTGTTCGTAAATAAGAAGCAGTGGGTGCTTTTGAGGGTGTGCCGGCGATGACGGAGATAAATCGGAACTCTACGGCCCTTGGACGTATTCTCGTAAAGGACGACGAATGAAACCCTGGATAAATATGATATGAAGGCAAGTTTACCACACACTTGTCTATACCTACACTATAAGGAAGGAGGCAAGCGATCCGATATTTTTTTTAACATTACAATCTGCCCGGCAAAAATATTAAACAATTCCACGAAATTTTAAGGGCCGCCTGCATAAAATCAAGATAAGTTAGGTTATGTTAGGCTTTTGTGGTTCGGTTAGAAATTGCAACAAATTGTGGCATTTTACAAAGTACTGTGCGATTATAATCTTTCTAAGTAAAATAACAATAGACAATATTTAATAATTGTTTTAATATGATGTTTATTTGCGTGCCAATTTCCTTAAGAACCCATTTTACCGGCTAGCAGCCGCCGCAACATATCGGAGTCTAGCAAAATTGTGTTTCCATAACGATTACTCACAAGGTGTGACACCACACCACATTTTTTTGGAGGCGACAGCCTTATAGGTAGTGTTACGATTTAGATCATAGAAAAGAGTCAAAAATCAACCCAGAATATTTCTATGATTTCAATGTTTTCAAAATTCAAACAGAATTTAAAAGTAAAAAAAAAAGTTTTGGTCGAAAGCATTGTCATTTCCGAGACTGTTGACAGACGGTTATGCGAAATTATGGGATTCTTACCATACAAGCTCGGGTCACTGGTGTAGTGTAGGTAATATTAACAACCTCCTGTCTTATTGGAGATTTATGTTGGGTTTGTTAGTTACTCTGCCTTCTGAAACCATGTTCTCAAATGAGACACTTTGAGAAAATTTTATGGAAATATCAAAATTGGGCATCGAAGTTTCAGTACATAAATTGGTCCTCTTAGATAAGTATGTCAAATTCTAATAAAATATGAAAAAAACTTTAAGAGTTGATTGGGCCTTTTTATAATTAGAAAATAGTACTGCAAAATTGTACTACCGCGGGGGTTAAAAACATACTGTAGAATTGAGAACTTCCTCTTTTTTTAAAGACAAAAAAAAATGTGTCATTGCAACATAATCTATAGAAATGTTTTACTTTTTTGAAGTCTCTAATGCTGGCAACACAAAAACGTTCTTTTTTTAAAAGAATCTGTTATTTTCCCGCCATTGTTTAGTAAAACAAAGAAGAGAAAGAAAAGGGGTTTTATAATGTTTCCGAATTGTTAAGTAATTTTATAAACGCTTCTTTGTTATTTTGTTGAACAAAAATACCGCAAAAATTTGACTAATTTGCGTAACAATGAGTGAGGTGTCTTTGAACAGTTTTTTTAAAGATTACTTTTGCTTAGAAAAGATTTTTGTAAGATCTTGATTTTTTAACCCCGACAGAAAAATAGGAGTATTATAAGTTTTACGTGTGTTTCTGTGTGTCTGTGTACCTGTGATACTGTCTGTGGCATCGTAGCCCCTATACGAATAGACCAATTTCAATGCGCTTTTTTTTGTTTGAAAATTGACGTTATCGACGATTCTTAGCAATATTTGATCAAAATTGGTTTAGCCGTTTAAGAGTTATGAGCGATCGAATGTCGGGGATTGTACAACATTTTTAATTTAAGAAATATTACGGAGACATTCGCTGCCTAAACTTTTGTAATTTTCGTGTCACCTGATATATAATTTATTAGAAAATTTCTTCACGTTATGACTCATCCATCACATAGCATCCGTGCGACATAACAAGCTGTAATTCAGATTAATCTCTCCACTTGTAATCTACGGTGACAAGAAATTGGTTGAACATGGACATGACTAAGTGCAGAGCTTTAGGTAAATCTCTTTCAACCTCTCGGGTGGATATTCAGTCCATGAAACTGAACAACTTCCCCAAGGAACATAGGTCAAAATACGAAAAAATATATTTTGATCTCACATACAAAATGCGCTATATGCCGATGAAGTTTGTATGGGACCTCAATTTTTTTTTTCGTATTTTGACCTTTGTTCCTTGGGGAAGTTGTTCAGTTTCATGGACTGATTAACCACACGAAAGGTTAAAAGAGATTTACCTAAATCCCTTTATAATAATGAACAGACAGCTGCAGAGATACCTGACCACCCCTATGAAATAAGGATGAAGTTATTTTACGAAATGTTTTAGGTAATTCAATTATATTTCGTATATTAATATAGTTTTGTGAACTAAACAATTACGCTTATTCACGATTTTAAAATTTTATGTTTTTTGATAGACACCTTCATATTTATCCGGTAGGGGTGGTCAGGTATCTCTGCAGCTGTCTTTTTTTTATTAATGAAGGGTTCGCTCTTGACCACAATCTAGCCCAAGGGCAAAGATGCGGTCGAGGATGTAGCAAGCTCACCCAGAAGGAGCCTATTCACTCGAACTTTAAAGAGATTCGGGTTATATGAACTCGGAAATACAGACGCAGGCAGGGAATTCCATTCCCTAGCAGTGCGCAATACGAAAGATGATGAAAAGCGCTCAGTGCGAATCCGTGGGATATCAACAAGATAGGGATGGTACCCCGCGGTGCGTCTGGACGTCCGATAGAAGAATGGGGCAGGCGAAATGAGCTCATGCAGCTCCTGAGCACACTCCCTGAAGTACATCTTATAAAAAATACATAGGCAAGCTACTTTGCGTCTATGAGCTAGGGTTTGGAGCTTATCTTTTACTAGCTTCCTGTCCCCGATGAGTCTCCTGGCTCTGCGGTCCACCGAGTCCAGTGTGGCTAGTTCATTAACACACAAGAAAAACTTTCTATTTATATCGCATAGTCCCTTTTTATTCGGGGTACGCTTGACCATGATCTAAAATTTGGCAGGTCAAACTATAACGACTGTCATCTGACCTTCGTGACCCTGTTAACAGGAGGGGAATCAGACTGGATTGAAGAGCATAGAAGATAGTGTGCACAAATTTAAATAACTCAGAAAACGAGTAATTTATATTTATAACACTCTCCTTCTTCTGACGAGGGTTAAATTAATACTGCAGTTAATAAAAGAACAAACGAAGTATTTATTGTTTTATTTTAATTGTTAAAATTCCAACGCAGTAATTAAAACAACGAAGATAAAATAGAAAGACTTTTCTCTAAGAATTAAAACACTTAATAAATTATTTTTAGAGTTTTTATAAAAACTTTGTCCATTATTTTCCAAGACTAAAAATGTGGCGAAGCGCTGAAAAAGCTTGCAACTTAGAGGCTCCGTACAGTTTTATTTCATCTGAAAAATTTAAGGTTAATCAAGAAAAAAAGTGGTCAATGCGAGTATGTATTTCAACACTCGATAAAAAAGAGTGAACCCGACAAAAAAATAATGAAGAGTGTAAAAAAGAGGGGTGTTATTACTTCGACGTGTGTATCTGTGTTTCTGTCTGTCTCTCTGTGGCGACATAGCTCCTAAACGAATGGACCGATTTTGATTGGGTTTTTTATTTAAAAACTGATGTGATCGAGATGGTTCTTAGCAACATTTTATCAAAGTTAGTTCAGCCGTTTACAGGTTATAAGCTATGAATGTCTGGGGTTATACAACATCTTCTTCTTAAATATAAAATTTGAGGACCTGATTCAACGCCTATCAACATCAACGCCCAACCCAAACCCTCAAACCTAGAAAGCTGAAATTTGGCAAAAAGGTGTATTATATGACATAGACAATCACTAAAAAAGGATTTTTCGAAATTCCACCCACGTGGTTTGCGGTTTGTATGGAGAAAACATTTTTTTTTTGTACATTTTGACTCGAAACTTCGTCAGGTTATACCTTGAAGCAAATAAACGGACATTTGTGTTTCGCGTTTTTTTCTAAAATCATCCCCTAAGGGGTCAATAATGAAATGGATGACTAAAAGAGTTCTTTGCGCGAGCGAAGCCGCGAGAAAAAGCTAGTTGTTAATAAAGACACAGATATACACGTCAAACTTATAACACCGTTCTTGATTTGTCGGGGTTTCAAAAATAATCACTAGGTAACTGAATTATCTGAGTGATCCCATTGAAACATCAGTTCAAATTAATTAATATAATCATATACCTACCTACGGTAAGGATCCCTAAAAAACAAATAGAAATGAAAATGTTTTCACTTGTTTTCATTCGTTTGCACATTTAATTTCTTTCTTTGAACAATGCAATGCAAGAATTCAGTTTGAAACAAAGTTTAGTAAACACGATTTTACGAGTTGCCGCAAGAATAACTTAGCTGTAGAGTCATACATAATACCTATATTATTCAAAATAATTTTAGGGAGAAAGAATAATATTCGGCGCGAATGGGACTTGGACCCATGGCCCCAGTATTAAACTTCCTGGTGCTATAATTAACTGAGCTATCGTGCCTTCAAGTCAAGCGGCGAAATTTCTCTAAATTTGGAGTGCCATAGGTACTATTGCATATTGTATTGTGAGTATTGGCGACAGTTACAACATAAATTGTATATGCTCTATGTTGTGTTATTTTTTACTAAATAAATTTATCCTATCTTATTCTATTGTGTAACTGTAAGTTAAGTTTGCAAAACATTTTATATCATATACTACTACTCCAAAATGGTTCCCAACCAATACTAAGACAAAGAAACCTCGTATGAACTTCACCTACCATTTTGGAGGTTCCTAAGAACGTTTACCAGTTTACTTTCAAACAAACTTGGCACTATTGAAAAAGTTCTGATCCCGTATAAAAGTGTTGGCACAAGCTGGCCGGTGTCCAATCTGTGCCTTGTTCTTCGTACTTGTTCTTTGACAGAGTTCTGCCAGTCGACTCCATAAACTTAGGATTATACTGATGTATAGACAACCAAAGAGTGTGAGAGAGAGGAAAGAAAAATCCTTTAAGTAAATACAACGAGACAGAAAAATAAAATGAATAAAATGACAATTTACCGTGCTTCTATTTTGTTATTGTGGTTTGGACAATTTCCTATTTCTAGTATAAGTAGATTTTTAAAAGACAAGAATGATAGACACTATTTGCCAACAGACATTATGAAAACAAAAACACTGTAACTGGTTTTGAATGACAGAGAGGCAGATATTGGAACGAAATTTTCGAGTTTTTGGGATGTTTTGAAAATTTTTGTCCAATGCTAGTTATTTTATGCAAATATAATCTGAATAATTCAGTGACCATTCCACGCCCAGCCTAAAGGCTTGGACCTACAAAGCTCAAATTTTCCGCTAAGATTATTTTTATAACGTAGGCAAGAAGTAATAGAATATAGGACATTCAGGATGCCACTTGAAGATTAATTTAAGGTAATTCTCACGGGAACGAAGTCCTTTAGTTATAGATAAAAATATACATTATATTTTCGCTGAAACACCTAATATATTATATTAGATATTATATATTAAAAACACATATTAGTAATTAGAAGAAGAAAATACTACGATAAAGGCATAATGTTAGTGTTGTTAGATGTATTCAAAAATGACTTGGTTACGTGATTTTTATGTGAATGTGGTGATAATAGAAAGAAAATTTCCGATTTGTCGCTTTTTAACAGACTTAAAAAAAGAATGAGGTTCTTAATTCGACAGTTTGTTTTTTTTTGTTTGTGACGCGATAACTCCACCATTGTTGCCCGATGTTAAAATCTCTTTTTTTTTTCGAATGAGTATACTTCTAAGGTCGAAATTAATTCAGCATTTTTAAATTAAAAACAAAAATGTATTGTATATTATATAAGATTTCTTCATTTATATATTTATGTAGATGACGTTTTTGTTTGTGGTTACATTGTTGTGGCTGAAGTCAACGTTTACAAATATGACAGTATTAACAAGGAAACTTAATCTAGACAAAGGCACGGACATAAAGTCTGTGGATGCTAATACACAACTAAAAAAACATATGATAGTTCGTCTATAGTACCATATAATTCTAAGTCTATGGTCAAGTCTGAGATTGCAACACTGAAATCTCGTTAGTGTGGAAATGTAGGTTGCAATTCGTTATTTACCGTGGATAGTGAGAATGTTTTTTATTTGAAAATGATTTTTCAGGTTTGCCTTTGATTTTTGTGTCTATTCGGATATTTTTCCCGTTATATTCATTGCTGCTTCAAAATAAGCATTTTAATAACATACGCTCACGCATATAATCTCCCCATAGGGGTAGGCAGAGCATCTGGAACTACTTTATGCCAAATTTGACATACATTTTGAGGTTAATAGATGAAACGTGTTTCTCTCGTCCTCTTGTTTAAACTATGTTTGTATGTATGTATGTGTGTATGTATGTATATATATATTTATAGTTATATACTTATATTTATTTAATATACTTATATTCGATTAGTATGTCTACGTATTTTAAATAGGTACCTATTATACTAAGCTTTTCATTTTTAATCAAATATTTGCACCACCCGCTTCTGGTTACTTACTTATTATTTCTCATTTACCCCAAGGTTGCCTGGAAGAGATTGCTTTTTAGCAATAAGGCCGCCCTTCTGTACACTTTCTTGTTTTGTTTGTTTTTGTTTGTGTTCTATTTATGTGTGTGCAAATAAAGAGTTAAATAAATAAATCTATATATATGTATATATAAAAGAAAGTCGTGTTTGTTACAACACTTATAACTCGAGAACGGCTGGACCGATTTCCATGGTTTTTGATTTGTTGTATTTCTCTCCGTCCCGAATAGCAGAATAACTATTAAAAACATTGGAAAATTGACGGGGAAATTCCCACGGGAACGAAGTCCCGGGCAAAAAGCTAGTAAATAAATAATTAAATAAACTTGAGGATAATAGATATGGAGAGGTTCTCAGTCTTTCCAGCTAATACATTCTAAGTTTTTCTTTCACTCCCAGTCTAGCGTAAAAGAATAACTTCACACTGTAAAATAAACAATATGAGGGTTGGAAAACAAAAAAAAAATGACACATTAAATAAACCCCTTGCGGCAAGCTAGTTATTTTCTTCTTCGTGTTTTTTTTTGTTATATCAACAAAATAAACTGATACCTTAGTTCTAAAGACAGTTACTTTCTAGTCGGTATACTTTGTTTCTTAAGGATGTGGATTTTTTCCATAGATAATACTTTCTTCTTATTCACGTTCTTTTACTAATGGAGATAGTATGAAGTTTTAGAATCGTAACTCAATAATTTTCCACGTTAAAAACGTATGAGTCACCGACTTCAATCCTAACAGTTCGCACAAAGTAGATATCTAGTATTTTTTGTGGACTACAATGCTTATTAGCAGATAACTACAAGCAGAAATGTCATTCATTTATTTAGATGATGTTCTAGTTTGTAGTATTTTTTGTTTTTGTTGTTTTTTTTTAAAGCGCTGAATCATTTTTGATAAAATTTATATGGGACCTCTTCAGGAGTATACTCTTTCGAACAAATAAAGAATTATTCAAATCGGTTTATAATTTCCGGAGTAATCGCGTAACAAATATACAAAAAAAAATACAGTCGAATTGAGAACCTCCTCCTTTTTTGAAGTCGGTTGAAAATTAAAAATAACTTTTAAACGGCTGATCAGATTTTGATCAAATGTAGCCAAGAACCATCTCGATCACTTTCAAACAAAAAACACCATTTGTTTATGAGCTGAAATTAATATGACGATTAATTTAAAAAAAAAAAACACAATTTCTTCACAAAACTGTAGTGTAGACGGTATTTCAGAACAATTAAATAGCAACATTAACAATTCTGACTCATTATAATATATGAAGTTACTTAATTACATTTCTTTGTTCAGTATTCTGTAAACAAAACTGTTCTGTAATTTATTATTCTTTGCCCAACTTTCGTGGGATCCTAGATAGTGGCAGGAAAATCTCGTTAGCGTTGTGAAGCGATTCTTTGGACGCGATGACATTTTGCGAGAAACTAGTGAGAATTTTAAACTTCTGTAAGTGTAGGTTCACGGCGTAGGTACTTTTAGTTTTATTTAAAACTGTCTTTACCTCTATAATCCTTACTTCCTTAATAATATTATAAATGCGAAAGTAACTGGTAAGTAACTCTGTCTGTCTGTCCGCCTTTCAAGTCTAAAGTTATGAACCGATTTTGATGAAATTTGGTACAGAGATAGATTAGAGCCTACGAAAGGACATAGGTTACATTTTATCCCACAGTTGGGTACAATATAGCCTGTAGTTCACGCGGGCGGAGCCGCGGGCGGAAACCTAGTTTATATAATATATCTAAAAAAATGCCAAATGTTGCTGTTCTATATTGCCAAAATAAATAATTTGAATTTGTTTAATATTTTTATACATTGCGATGGTCTGAATTTTTGGGCTGCAATTACCATATCAAAATGTCAAGGAAAGCTTTTTAACCACCGACTAAAAAAGAGGGTGTATCTGTGCATCTAGATATACAGATATCAGTATCTGTCTGTGACATCGTAGTACCTAAACTAATGAATCGATTTTGATGTGTTTTTTTGTTTAACTTATATTTATTATATTAACTTATATTTTTGACTTATATTTATTTTTAATCAAAAAGTAACATTTTTAAGGAAAAAATGGAAAGTGGCATTTTTTGTACGTATGTATTTATTCTTTATTGTACAATGTTAATACATAGAATAACAAGTTTACAATAATAGGAAGTTTACAAAGGCGGACTTATCCCACGCGGGGATTTATGCTTTAAGTTTTAAATTTAGGCTAGTTTTTGAAGAAATATAGCTTTCAAACAAATTTAAATTGTCTTCTCCTTCTTCTTATCGTATAGGCATGGTCAAGTATGTGGCGAACTTGACTAACCCTGGTGTCAGTTTTCAAACCGCCAAATGGCCTCTGACTTGGTTTAACGACTGTAGTCAATCGACAACAGCTGGGTCGACGGCTTAACGTGCCCTCCGAAACAACGCTCGTGATAAATTGCCACTTTGGTCACCCATCTGGTTCCCTGCCTCTGTATACGTTGCTTAACTTTACTAACCGGTACAGATCAACGACAGCCTAGTGGTGTAGCCTAGTGGCTACGAGTGCTTCAAGTAACTTGTCATTAGGCTAATGTGATTAATCATGACTAATCCTCGTATGACACTGTGACACAGTTGATAGAGATAAATTTCGTCTTTGTTATGTTTAGTAAATTCAGTGTAAGTGAATTTACTAAACAATCACAATATAGAGAAGGAACATTTGTCTAACGAGATAGTATTAATTAGCAAAATCTTACAAATTTAAAATCTATAGAAAAAAGGTTTTAAAAAATAAATACAATTAAGGCTGCAATCTATTATCGTGGTGAGAAAACGACCATTATTGTATGTTAGTAAATTCTTTATTGCTCAAAAACAGCAAAATAAACTAAATTTAAAAGGCAATGTGATTGCAAAGGCGGACCGGCCTATCATCGAAGGGATCTCTTCCAGTATACTTAAAGTAGTTGAGGAAGAGACATTTAATAATAATAATAATTTTTTTAAATTACTAATTCTCTTAGTTATTGCCTATGTCAAAATATATGCATCAACTCTTTTCCTTTATAAAATTTAATGAACTAAATGACTGTACTGTCAGGCTAAATAAATCATATCAGACTTATCTTTACATATAATATAAAAAACTAGTCCTCCCGCGGCTCTTCCCGCGTGGACAGGTTATGTCATGCCCAACTTTAGGATAAAATGTATTTTATGTCCTTTCCCAGACTTTAATCTATTACTGTACCAAATTTCATCAAAATCGGTTCAGTATTTTAGGCATGAAAGACGGACAGAAGATATCCAGAGTTACTTTTGCATTTTTAATAAATTAAAATATATATAATAATTATATAATTATTTTATAATGATTATATAATTCTTTTTATAACAAAAGAAGGATTTCTGGAAATTTCCACGGGAACGAAGTTTCGGGCATCATGAAGATAAAAAAAGTGTTTTTAACAGTCACTTAATGTGAACAGAAAACTTTTCTCGTCCAACTCTGATTTACGTTATATAAGGCACGGGTCTATTTTTTTCCGTTTGCAATCTCTCGTAAAAAAGCTGCAAATGACAATGGCTTAATAATAGTAGTTGATTACCAACCCCCTTCCTCGCCCTTCGCAATAAAGCGGCTAATTTTCAATTCCCCTCGCTTTCCAAAACACCGCAAATTCGCAATTTCCTCGTAAGATGACCTTCGAGGAAGGAAGAGGACTTTTTTCACGAAGATTTATGCGTGCCAAGTTTGGCGCTACTGAGATTTTTTAGGAAAGTAATCTCTGTCGGTGGACGTATTAAAAATTTAAGGCTACACGTCGAGGACACGACAGTTTGTTGCTTATTTCACATAGCTTTCCGCCCGGGGCTTTGTTCCCGTCGGAGTTCGGGAAAATTATGTAGCCTATGTTCATCAAAGATAGTGTAGAATTCTAATGGTGAAAGAATTTTTCAAAACAGTCCAGTGGTTTCGGAGCCTATTAAATGCAAACAAAGAATTTAAATGATTGAACAAAGAATTTAAATGATTGAACAAAGAATTTAAATGAAGACAAAATTAAATTTGATCATGATGTAGAGGTGTCATTAAATAAAAAGAAAAGGATAACATTTTGCTCATTTAAAAAAAAAATTGAAAATCGAAAAAAAATAAGTTAATCTTGCTTTCGAGTTTCGATGAATGAGAAAAATATTTAAATGAGTTAGGACTTCCACGCTTGACTGGGAGTAAAAGAAAACTTAGAACGTGCCAGATGCTTACTCTTCCCAGGCACACTGTAAAAGTCAGTAAGTGGGACGCGAAGGTTTTTCTGCAATGTGGGCGAAAAGCTGACAACCTCTCACCATTATACATCATGTTTCATCTAATAGCCCTCTGAATTTATGTCAAACGTGGCATCAAGTGGTTAGAAAACCCCAATAGGGATTATAGGCGTGAGCGTATATATGTGTGGTGATCGGTTGAGAATAACACCACCCCATCTCTTTCCGTGGGTGTCGTAAGAGGCGACTAAGAAAACACAAATGAGACCTGCCTCCTAGTAATCCATCCCAGGCAACGACACTTCATTTTTTCTGAATCTGAGGTGTCGTCCTATGTTCTCATGCGGTGTGGTAGGCTCTGTAAAGGACCGTCTGGTTCGCGACCACCCTCCTACCGAAGTCCGACGCCTAACAGCTTGCTGTGTTCCGTCGGTGCGTGGGAGTACCAGTGCCTTTATTGGAATTTTCTGGGTTAACTCGCTCCATCGTCGACCTCATCTTTGACCTTATGGTCAAGATTGAGGTCAAGAGTTAACCCATCTTTCTATATCTATATCTATATATATAAAAGAAAGTCGTGTTTGTTACAACACTTATAACTCGAGAACGGCTGGACCGATTTCCATGGTTTTTGATTTGTTGTATTTCTCTCCGTCCCGAATAGCAGAATAACTATTAAAAACATTGGAAAATTGACGGGGAAATTCCCACGGGAACGAAGTCCCGGGCGAAAAGCTAGTATTTTAATAAAAAAATAAAAAAATGTGTAATTAGGTAGCATTTCTTAGAATATACAAGTAAATAAAAGAGAAAACACCTGTTTCAAATCCCCTTCAAAATATAACAGTGCGAAAAATGTTTACGGCCCCAAAATATACTCCCCTCCAAATGCCTGGCACCAGCTGTTCTTGGGTAAAAATTACTCATTTAACTCGGCGTTCACCCTAGTAATCCTGTGTGCCTGTATTTATATGTATATTGACGACCTACTGATGTCACAGTGATAAATTCAAAGATGAGTACTCGACGTTAGACCGTAACATATTTTATACTTCTGTATTGTTTACATTGATGATTTATTGATTTTTTGGTAGAACATTTTAGATTGTTGACAGATGTAATACATTCATTGACCTAGGAGAAATTGAAACCCACTATAAACGTAAAAAATGTTGTCTGTCTTAATCTATAAGAACTTATTTTAATATATAAAAATGTAGGGTCCTGACTCACTCACTGATTCTTCAACGCGCAGCCTAAACCTAGAACATAGGCAAGGAACAAGGAAGAATTTTATGAAATTCCCACGAGAAAGAAGTCCCGGGCATCCTCTAGTACTTTATAAATTGTATAAACATGAAATGAAGTGTGGTAAAGGAAACTGCCCCATCCATCAACATAACTCCGAAGCGTTCGATATTTGAATTCAACTCACGGCGGCTTAAGGAAGTGCGACATATAAATCTAATTTGAGTCTTAGTAACATCTGGCGTCTGTAAATTAACTCCATTTTACAGAAAGAGAGAAAGGAAATGCGTATTTACTTGCTTATGTTTTCATTGTATCAACTTTTATGTACTACTTAAGAATATCGTCATTTGCACACGTAATTATTTTCATACCTTCTTTTGAGAAACCAGAAGTCAATACGACTCTTTTATGGTTGAAAAATATTTTTTTCTACTCGTATAAGCATGTCATAATTATAGGACGGAGGAAACGTTTAAAAAATAGTACTAGAAAATCGAAGAATCACTCACAGACATCTTTTAACAAAATGAATAAGAAATTAAATAAAAAATGCGTTTTTTTCTACAAACTTACTTATCTGTAAAACAATTTTTTTTGCTAAGAAATCTAACGCACATTTTCGTCGTGCTTGATTTGAGTAAAAACTTATTCTTTTTTTTCCTAAAATCTGTAGGTACCTACTTGAGTAATCGTTTAATCTGTGACTCTATACTGTCAACCCGAGAACTGCGCCAAGAAAAATTACCTACAACAGAACAATCAGGACCAATAGGTTTGCGAAATTTATTCCTGAAACCATATTTCACCGAAACGAGCGAACACGTTTGGCTTATCGTAGGGACTCTTCCTAACCTCTCATAACTTATGGAACGGAAGGAAAATCTTTTTTTAAATGTGAAACTCTTTTTTAGGAGCAAAGGGACGCCATGACAGGGTAGGGGTAAGAATAACCGGATGTTTGGGTAGTTGGAAAGTGTTTAAGTGCTGCATGCAAAAGTTGTTTTTTTGACACTTCATGGGTAAGATTTAAAAAACAGTCGATTTAGCCTCCAACTAAAAATAAACTTGAGAAGCGTGAAACGAAACGTATCTGCTGAGCTAACTCTTTGTTTATTCGCAAGCAGTGTTAGTCGCGGGCCATAAACGTTCCGGTTTACGCAAACGTTTTCAAGCACCACAAACTGCTTAATGTTCTTCTCTAGGGCACTGTTATGCAATATGAGTACCGTTTTTATGCGTTTTCTGCATCGTATCTTAGTTAAACTTAATAATCTAAGATATGGAAGAATAGCAACGCTTTCCATTACAAATAAAGTAAAAATCTAAAGTTGACATTATTTATAAAAGTAAATATTGTTAAAAAACAGTTGGTTTATAACCCTTAACAAAAAAAAGGGTTGTTATAATTTTGACAGGTCAGCATAAAATTAAGAAGTCACTAAAGATATTCTAAATCAATAAATTTGCAATAAAATTAAGAAGTAACAAAAGATATTCTAAATCGGAAAAATTCTCGTCGCATATCTAACTCTAATCAAACAGACCGCCCCTTGTCATCCCCGGTGCAAAGGTGCCCATGATACTCGCGGCATTACCTCGCTGAATTGCTATGGAGAGCCTTTGCACCAGGTATGACCTGGAGCGGTGGTCACACCCCTTTTCATTTAGGCGCCGGCCGATTTCCGATCCGATTTTGACGTGTCTGTATATCTGTGTTAGACAACAACAAAATAAAAAATGGTGTATAATCCCTGACTATGGCCCTAATTAGGGCTATGGCCCTAATTGTCAGGGATTATACACCATTTTTAATTCAGAATCCTTATTAAGAGAATCAGATCTGTAATAATACGAGTTTATGACTGTTCTAGTCTAAACAGCTGCCAAATTTCGGGTCACTAAAGCGTTGATAAAACACAAACAAGTGAACTCGATTATAGATCTCACTTGCAACGTACTAGGAGGTGATAAAATGTTAGAGGTGGTAGCTTTTACTTTACCTAGTCAAAGTAGAAAGAATATCATCAAAATAGATCATCATGACCCAGCGACCCAAATCCCGAAAGCAAACCCTACATACCCCGTTTTAAATAAAGTGACATATAAACATAAGCTCATGCCTTTGTTCCATTGGGGTAGGCAAAGAAGACAGATTGTCAGGTGTGGTATTATCCAAACAAACTTCTTTTGTCAGCGCTATTGAGCGACATCCATATGATTTTTCAGTTGGTTCCCTCAATAGAGTTGGTACTATTTTATTCCCTTGTCTATTGTTAATAAGATTCAACTTAAAAAATCATGCTATTTCTAATCTAATCTAAGTATGACGTGAAAATAATTAGATAATCTCTGCTTTTTTATTGTAAGTATATTTTTAGGCCTCTGTTTTGCTCATTGATGACTAGTTTTGTAAAAAATTTCTTCTCTTTCCTAAAGCTTTGTCCCGTTTCTTACATGGGGTAAGTCTGATCATGATCTAAGATTTGGCAGATCAAATCAATACCTTAACAAGAATATTGAATATTTCCTTCATAATCAGTATCTTTCAAAGGAGTTCAAAGATTTTGGCTAAGACAATGGTCGCTTTTTTTTTAAAATGGCGGCGCACTATAAATGTATTTTGATTGAGGACCCTTAAAAAAAACAAAGAATTTTATGGTCACTAAGTATGTTACTAAAGCGTCACGTAACAGAGAAATGATTATTTCAAGTTTTTTTGTTACATAGAAAGCGCTATAATGTGTCGTAATTATAAGTCTTAGACTACTTTTACTAACAAATGAGCCTGTGATGCTTGAATGAAGATATTTATTATTATATTATTTATGATAAGGGTGACATTCAAATGTTTTGTTTGTCCACCTATCCGCATTGGGCCAACGTAGTGGACTGTGGTCTAGATTTCTTTCATTTGACGTAAATGGAAAAAAGTAAAAAGTATCTCAATTGAGATATTACCTGGGTTTTATTGGGCACCGCTTTTTTGGAAAAAAAAATTGCGCTGGGTGCTTAGCCAGGTTCCGAACAAAAATCTTTGAACCCCTTTAACAAACTAAGTATCAACCATATCCATATCTTTTTATAGCTCTGGAAACTACTCAATTTGCTTCAGAAATTTCGAAGTTGACCGTCCGAAGGCGAGTTGGCAAGTGCAGAATTAAATTACAGTACAACTTCTCACGCAATTTTCGCCTCTATACGAATGCAGTTAAAATTATAATTGCATCAACAATCAGACTTATTGTCAACGTGTTAGTTTGTTACCAACTTTACTGTTAATTTATTAACCTAGTTTCGTTTGTGTGTGAAGATGTATTTGAAAATATAATAAGACGCATTCGTATGATTTATTTTACAGTAAATAAAAGAATATTTAAAGAGCCAATATCAAAGATAGCTCACTTGCCTACTGATCTGAAGATTGCTTGTTCGATTTCTGATCAACACAAATATTTTTAAATCGTATTTTCATTCATTTGTAAGCAGTCTTTTTTTTATTTATTACTAGCTGACCCGGCCAACTTCGTAACAACTTTTTTCCATATTTTCTCACCTTTTAAACCTTCCCTGGACTTCCACGACTATTTCAAGACTAAAGTTAGCCAAATCGGTTCAGCCGTTCTCGAGTTTTAGCGAGACTAACGAACAGCAATTCATTTTTATATATAAGAAGATAAGATGGGTTAACTCTTGACCTCAATAATTTTTACCATAATGGTCAAAGATGAAGTCGACAATGGAGCGAGTTAACCCAGAAAATGCCTATAAAGGCACTGGTACTCCCGCGCACCGACGGAACACAGCAAGCTGTTTGGCGTCGGACCTCGGTAGGAGAGTGGTCGCGAACCAGACGTATGTTTTGGTATAATTTTATGTTTACTTTAATTTCAGGCTTCATTCCGTAAATACAAATAGTTAGTGTCAAAGTTCGTGCATGTATTTATTAATTATGCACAATATTTAGAAGTTAATTTATCGTTTCAAATTTTGAGATTAAATTTACATATTTCACACTGTCATAAATCTGTTTAAAATTATGCTAAATAAGTAGTTGTTTTGATCAAATACTGCAGTTAATATCAATTTTTTTGCGATTATAGCACAAATGCCCAAATCCTTGGCCCCTAGTAGACGGCGTATCTGCGCCGACGACGGCGCGCGTTACACGCGCTTCTAACGCGTTTGGAACGCAACCTTGTAACCTCAGCGATCGTGCAGCGCGTTTATATAAACGAGTTAAATCCAAGAAAACGCAAAAATCGGCATCTGCTGCGCTGAAAACGCGCGTTCCTGAATCCTTTCTTAAGCCTTTCTTAAGACACAAACAAAAACAGACACTTTCGGTACATTCGAAAACCGCACATTTTCTGCTTTTAACACAAAGTTTTGAATTAACCGGGAATAGAATCTAGGCCCCGAACAAAGAACCGTCGATTTTAACAGTCATCGTCACTATTTACTATCAAGAAGTTTGTAAGATAGATGTACCTATTTAAATGTTATTACAATTCCTCGAAGCGCTCGTAGCCCAGTGGCGCCCGCTGATCTCAACCGGTCAGTGAAGTTAAGCAACGTGCACAGAGGCAGGGAACCTAATGGGTGACCAACAGTGGCAATTTAGCACGAGCATTTCCGTGCTTCGGAGGGCACGTTAACCTGTCGGTCCTGGCTGTTGTCGATTGATTACAGTCGTTAAAACCAAGTCAGAGGCCATTTGGCAGTTTGAAAACTCTGACCCAAGGTTAGCCAAGTTCACCAAGTTCACTACACGATAAGAAGAAAATTACAATTCCTAATAAAATATTTCAGCTCAGACCTACCCCGTATAGGATTATAGGCGTAAGTTTATGTGAATGTGTATGTTTGTCATGGAATTGCTAATGTAACGTAAGTATGAATAAATTGTAAAGCAATTTCCAATTTTATATCCATTTTGTAACAAAGGATAAAAAAAATATACGGTAGATAGTAAATAATAATTTTTTCAATAACACATGATAAATGGAACAGAATACTCCGTTTCATGTAGAACTTTGTGTCAAAATCGTATTTCATTTTTATGGACTCTTGAAAAAGAATTAAAAAATGAAGAATTTGCAGATCAACAATTGCTGTTTGCTGTTTATTTTTTTATTCTTTTTCTTATTGTGTAGATATAGTCAAGTGTGTGGCAAACTCGGCTAACCCTGGTTCGCCACACACTTGACTATATCAGAGTTTTTCAAACCGCACAATTCATTATTGACTATCTAGCTTTCCGCCCAGAAATTTTGTAAATTTATGTAGTTTATGTGTTATTCTTATATTAAGCTATATTTTTGAGAAGTTTCTTAAAAATTCGTTTATAATTTTTTGCGTGATGGAGTAACAAGCATAAACATTTAAACTTGTATATCTATATTCTATATATATATAAATAAAAACGAATTGTTGTTCGTTAGTCTGATTAAAACTCGAGAACGGCTGGGCCGATTTGGCTAATTTTAGTCTTGAAATATTCGTGGAAGTCCAGGGAAGGTTTAAAAGGTGAGAAAATATGGAAAAAAGGCGTAACGAAGTTGGCCGGGACAGCTAGTTTATAATATAAGTAGGAATATTTTTACTGAATCTTCTTTACAGGTACCTATCCAGTTTTCCGGTTTGGTCGAGTGGTAGTGGTGTTGCGACCAACATTTGTGTAAAAAGTAGATGTTTGTTCTCGGGTCACGGGTGTTCTTGTTTGTCTTTATGTGTTCCCAAGGGACCCACGGCACAAGAGAAAACCTTTGTGTGGGCGTTTGAGTGTTTGTCATGAGGTTGTAATCAAGGACAAGGCAAATTTTTTTGACTTGGTTTAACGACTAATGTAACTTTGACTTAATTTAACTAACATCCTGAATGTTCTATGAAATAAAGTTATTTTTAATATGAACTTGACTGAATATCAAATTTTAGCCGTGTGGTGATCGGTTGAGAATAACACCATCCCATTTATTTTCGTGGGTGTCGTAAGAGGCGACTAAGGAAACAGAAATGAGACCTGCCTCCTATTAATCCACCCCAGGCAACGACACCTCAATTTGTTCTGAATCTGAGGTGGCGTCCTATGGTCTCATGCGGTGTGGTAGACTCTGTAAAGGGCCGTCTGATTCGCGACCACCCACCTACCGAAGTCCGACGCCAAACAGCTTGCAGTGTTCCGTCGGTGCGTAGGAGAACCAGTGCCTTTAATAGGCATTTTCTGGGTAAACTCGCTCCATCGTCGACCTCATCTATGACCTTGGTGAAGATTGAGGTCAAGAGTTAACCTAACATATAATAATAAAAAAAAGAACTCAAATCATGGTAGAGAAAGTGTGATATTTTGCGATACAGCTTTGGTGTAGAGAAGGCCAACTGAAGTGGAAATTTCGAGCCCTCCCCTCTGCCAATAGCTTGGCAATCCCCACGTTGTTTTAAACTCAAAGGATGTAGATGGAAGAAAATTACTTGGTAGCTACACACATCAACACTGTCTAGGGATATTGTATGATTTTTCATACAAAAAAGGTGTGTTTGAGAAGCTATAAAAGCATACTCGAGACACATGGAGTGATTTTTACTTTTAGTCTTATATGTACTAAATAGCGATCTAGTCGAATTATATGTATAATCGTACTTGTAGTCGGCCCCCATGATACAGGCTCGGCCTAGTGTGGTAGCCACTGTGTAAACACTGTACAATCGCAATGATAAATAAAATCATTTCATTTCCTTTTTCATTTTCATTTCATTTATATCAGATGAGCAAGTGCTAAACTTGAATTTTCAGTTCAGATCAATGAATTTCATTTTTCTTGAAATTTGTGGAAACGCGACGAAAATGAAAAAAAATTGCGCATTTTTTTATATTATAAGATGGGTTAATTCTTGACCTCAATTTTGACCATAAAGGTCAAAGATGAGGTCGACGATGGAGCGAGTTAACCCAGAAAATGCCTATAAAGGCACTGGTACTCCCACGCACCGACGGAACACAGCAAGCTGTTTGGCGTCGGACTTCGGTAGGAGTCTACCATTTTCATACAAAAAGGGCGAAAAAAGTGCATTTTCGTTTTCGTTTCCGTCATGTTTTCACAAATTTCAAGTAAAACAAAATTTATTGGCTAGAATTGAAAATTCAAGTTTAGCACTTACTCGTCTGAAAATTATAGCCCTCCATGTATCTCGAGTATGCTTTTATAGCTTCTCAAACAGACCTCTTTTGTATGAAAAATCGTGCAATATCCAGGAAAGATTAGTATTTTGGTATTTTTGTATGTTACGAATAAACTTAAAAACTACTGCACCGATTTCAAAAAATCTTTCACCATTAGGATGCTACATTATCCCTGAGTAACATAGGTTACATAATTTTCCTGAATTCCCACGGGAACGAAGTCCCGAGTGGAAAGCTAGTATTGTATAAAACCTCAGAAAAACCTTTGTCAATTCTCGTTTTGTCATAAAAACGCTGACGGAACCTATCATATCGACTCCCGGTACAAACTGCTAAATTATTAACTCTACTCACACTGTACTTTATCGAAACGTGTTCGGCTTATGCAATTGCTTTTGCCATAAACGTACAGTCAAGTGCAAAAATATATATCTCCCCAACCATCTCAATTACATGTATCATAACTAATTTCGTAAAGAATATTTAAAAAAAGTACTTATATTATCCATACTTCCATACTAATATTATAAATGCGAAAGTAACTCTGTTTGTCTATCTATCTGTTTGTCTGTCTGTCCGTCTTTCACGCCTAAACTACTAAACCGATTTTGATGAAATTTGGTACAGAAATAGATTAGAGCCTAGGAAAGGACATAGGCTATATTTTATCCCACAGTTGGGCACGATACAACCTGTAGTCCACGCGGGCGGAGCCTCGGGCGGAAAGCTAGTGTTTTATATATTAAAAAAATACATATTGTTTATGATTTTACTGTAGTATTAGAGATACGTTTTGTAATGTAATGTGATACGTGAAGGCTGGCTTCAAAGTTCTGACAGAGTAGCAGCGTCGTAGCTGTGCTACGATATATGCTGAGTCAGAACCTTTTTGCCAACACGGTACATTTCAAATTATAAATAATTGTGCACTTAGAAATATGGAAATCATATGTAACTAGTCAATTTGCTGTATTCTAGATTGGTAAATAAATGGGATTTAATTTCATGTTTGTACTAAAGAAATCATGAAATATCTAGTTTTTTTTTCATCAATATTAAACGACTGCCCCCTGGCACAGGCATTCTCATGCCTAAAAGGAGACCCCTGCCTATTTATACGAAGAATATGTGAGACATAAATATTTTTTTTTTTTTTTTTGATTTTTTGATTTTTGATTTTTTTTTGATCAAAAATATATAGGTACCTAATGTTAAGTGCATAGATGTATCAAAACTGTCAGTTTGTCCTTTTGTATGTACAGAGGCCAGCGCATCAGATTACTATCCATTTTCATTGAAAAACAATTTTCTTATCACAGAGTGCACGCGTGTGGTAACCTGAGTTGCGGCCATTATATGAGTCCATTATATTGATTTAAAAAATCTAACATATTTATTACCCCTTATGCGTACACATTCTTAAAAACATTTTTAGTAACATATTTAATTTTGTTTTTATGAAAAGATTATTTGGATACATATCTATTTATAGGCTTCACTGTACCTGGGATTTGGTGATAAAATTCAAATTTTAGCTCGAGAGAACCAATTTCTAGATGCGAGGTGTTGACGTTTGCCTTGATGGGTTCTGAAGTTAGAAAAATATGTCAGAAATGAAACTATATCAAATTCAAATTCAAAATAGCTGTTTTTCACAGAAATTCAGGATGTTACTTAAAATAAGTCAAAGAATAGAATAGAATAGAATAGAATATATTTATTTTTATTTTAGAAGACATTCAGGATGCCACTTAAAATAAGTCAAGATTACAACGAAGTACATACAAACATACATTAAACGATTTAAATACATACATACGCATTCGTTCTTTTGACCCTACTGACTCTACGCCTATTGCAAAGGTATTTTATTTTTTTGTATATTTGTATTGTATTTGTATTTAAATGTTATTTTATTTTATTTTAGGTATAAGTATTTACTTATTGTCATGTAGTTTATTTAATACTGCTGCACCCGCTACTTTCTTTCTCTTCTTGATTTCTCTTCTCCGGTTGCCTTGAAAAAATTGCTGTTTAGCAATAAGGCCGCCTATTGTACATCTTTCCGTGTTTTTATGTTTCTGTGATGTCCTGTTTTATTGTGCAATAAAGTATATATAATAATAATAATAATAAAGGTGCAGTCTTCCTTCGAGAAGAACAGGCAAGAAACTCTGAGGTTGCTTTTTTAAGTCGCATTACAAATTTTCTTAATTACTACTTTTAACTAAATCTGAAATAACTCTAGAGCTTAGCAGTTCATTCCCATGATAATCAGAAATTTTGTAAAAGTCCTTTTTGCAAAGTTTTTGTTTAATTACTGTCTTAAGTTTGTCCAAAGGTAAATTTTGAATACACATGGGAATCTTATTATAGAAACGTATACATTGACCCATAAAAGAGTTCGTGACCTTGTTACATTAAATACGTACAAACATTCGTTCATTTAAGATTTAAATACATACAAGATGGCCAGTTTGATCGAGTGGTAGTGACGCTGCCTCTTGATCGGCGGGTCCTGGGTTCGATTCCCAGTCGGGGCAGATATTTGTGTAAAATCAAATGTTTCTTCTCGGGTCACTGCTCATATCTGTCTTAAAGTGTGTTTTAAGGGACCCACGACACAAGGGAATACCTTAGTGTGGGATTTTGAGTGTGTAGCGTTTATTTATTTATTATTTATACATATTAGTTTTTTTTTACTCTACTGACTCTACGCCTATTTGCACAGGTACAGTCTTCCCCAGAGAAGAAAAGGCAAGCAACTCCGTCTACATTATCTGTTATCATTTGTAATAGAGAAAGAAAGTTACATACAGTGTGAGTCTCTATAAATTGTCTCTTAAAAATTTAGCTAAGAATCATTTCGATTATGTCAGCTTTCAAACAAATAAACCGCATCGAAATCGTTCTTTTAGGAGCTACGATGCAAATGATAAACACACACTCGTACCTAAATAAACATATCGATTTTGAGAATAATTGTAAAGTAAAACAATAACATTTTGAGGGCGATTAAAGACTTTGTCTACATTCCTTTCTTCCTTCTTTACTTTACGTTTAGTCAGCTACACTAATATTAGGTCTTTACCTATGAAATTGCCGTTTTTCATACAAAATTTTTGGAAAACTGAATTTTCCATAGTAA
The DNA here is from genome assembly GCA_949987775.1 of Aproaerema taeniolella. Lineage (NCBI taxonomy): Eukaryota > Metazoa > Arthropoda > Insecta > Lepidoptera > Gelechiidae > Aproaerema > Aproaerema taeniolella. Next base: position 9,752,605 of record OX465268.1, on the reverse strand, counting down.
CGTTTTTGGATTTTTCTCGGGAATAAGAAAACCAAATTTAACAAAATTTTCTGGGAAGGTTTGGACAACATTAAGTTAATTTTCATCATACTTACTTTATTGAAAGTTGTAACTGTAACAACGGTACAGCAAAAATAAGCAATGAAACGGGCAACGGATGAAACGAGCTATATTTGAGCTTCTTTTTCAGCAAATAAATCTAAAGTGAATATGTGTTAATTTGACTCAATATCTCCGTTATATGGCCAAGGTTTTAAATAAAAACAATTTTAGTAATAGCTGTTCAATCAAATAAATTATAAATAAAATAAAGCTTGAGAAAAAATCGGCAATTTCATAGGTAAAGACATATTATTATACTTAAAGAGGAAAGATTTGCTTGCTATATTATGTATGTGTTTATATTGTGTGTGGAATAAAGAAATTTGTATTTGTATTTGTATTTAGATTTATTGGCATGAAAATTCTTTTACCATTAGAATGCTACATTCTCCCTGAGTAACATAGGCTACATAGTTTTCCCAAATCCCCACGGGAACGAAGTCCCGGGTGGAATGCTAGTAACCAAATATATGGCAAACTCGACTAACCCAGGTGGTTAAGAAACTGCTATTAGTTCAATATAAGACACAAAACTCTGACTTGGGATACTAAGTGACTTTGTGAAAGCCCTTTGGGTTGGAATTCATGAATGTTAAATGATGTGGCCTTGTCGCTTTAAAACGTTACCACGAGGATTTTCAAGGGATTTTTTCTACTTAACCGACCTTTTCACACCTTTTTTGGAAGGGTCATTCGGTAACTTATAAAATAACTGTAGAGGTTGTAAGCTGGTGCCTACCTTATATTGTTAGGTACTTTTTATGACTTAAATTGTAAGGTAGCTACGTAAAATCGCCACGGCCAAAGTATAAATACGGCCGGCGTATCGAATAAACATTCATTCATCCAACGGCTCAAGCGCACTACTGAGTTTTAGCTTTGTATTATGTGTTAGGCGTCGCAGAAATAATCGGCAACCGTATTTTTCAACCGACTTCAAAAAAGGAGGAGGTTCTCAATTCGACTGTATTTTTTTTTTGGTATATTTGTTACGCGATTACTCCGGCAATTATAAACCGATTTGAATAATTCTTTATTTGTTCGAAAGAGTATACTCCGGAAGAGGTCCCATATAAATTTTATCAAAAATGATTCAGCGCTTTAAAAAAAAACAACAAAAAATACTACAAACTAGAACATCATCTAAATAAATGAATGACATTTCTGCTTGTAGTTATCTGCTAATAAGCATTGTAGTCCACAAAAAATACTAGATATCTACTTTGTGCGAACTGTTAGGATTGAAGTCGGTGACTCATACGTTTTTAACGTGGAAAATTATGCTGACACCGACTCCCGCTACCGTCGGTGTCGCATCTAGTTTTCCGGCTATTTCTGCGACGCCGGTCCGTGTACATAATTTGTGTACTTCCATGCTGGACTTGAAGTAAAAGAAAAACATAGAATAGGCCAGCTGCGTACCCTTTCCAGGCATACTGTAAAAGTCACTAAGTGGGACGCAAGGGTTTTGCTTTATTGTAGGCGAAAGGCTGACAACCTATCACCACTTACATCATTATTTCATCTTATAACCCTCTAAATTTACATCAAACTAACATTCCGCCCGGGACTTCGTTTCCATGGGAATTCAGGAAAATTATGTAGCCTATATTCATCAAGGATAATGTAGGATTGTAATAAAGAAATAATTTTTCGAATCGGTCCAGTAGTTTCGGAGCCTATTCAATGCAAACAAATCTTTCCTCTTTATAATATTAGTGTAGATGTGGCATCAAGTGGTTTTAAAACCAAGTTACCGAACTTATAACACAAAGAAGCAATTTCCAGTGAAGAATCAAAATAATCTTTTCATTATTCATACTCTGAAAGTAGGTCTGAAGTTGCCTAAGGAGGGGCTTGAAAGTAATACTTTTCAGGCCTAGGGAGAATCGCTTTCAACTGACAGCTGTCAAATTAAGTATAAAGAAAAACATGTTCCAACATCCTATACAGCCACTTTATTACAGCGCGATGTAAAATTGAAATAACAAAAGTGAAGTATTCATTGAAGAATATATTTTTTAATGACTTTATAATATTATACTTTTAGGTATTTCTTTAAAATAACATAGATTTTGGCAAAATATTTACCATTTTTTTTAATGTTGAAAGTGAAAAATAATTGCTGAATAGCTGGCCAGCCACAGAAAGAAAAAACATAATAGGCGGGAAAGTGGCATTCCGATCTTCATTTGTTTTTTCGAGTTGTAAAGTTTTGTTCATACTTCGGCAGCTCTAGCACGATAACGACAAACTCGCGCTCGGCTCACGCTGAAACTTCACTTTGATTGCGCGAGGGTCCCGCGCAAAGGCTTGCTCGCCCTATGCCGTTGTCAATGTTGACATTTTGACATAGGACCGCGGTGTTGTCGCGGCGCTATCACTATCGTACTCGGCCTGCTGGTTTGCAGAGATTTGTATGAATGCAATGAGTTCAGCTGATTGATGTTGTTATTTTCCTTGTATACGTATTGAAAAGCACAGTGTTTACCTCGGGTGCAAGACTTATTTAGTCCCTCGAACTATAGGCTTTCCCTCGCTGCGCTCGGTCACCAAACCACGTCTCAGGACTTAAATAAGTTATTTTCACCCCATAAGTAACAATGTATTATTCTCTATTAAAGACTCCGAATGAATATACGGGTCTCTAACTCATCGGAAGTCAGCAAAGTCTATATTATATATGTATGAAACATGAATTTTTAACTACTTTGCTGAGTATAACTTTCGAGTGTATGTTCCTAAGGTCAATATGAGATATATTGGGAAAGGAGTTATAAAGTTTTACTGAAATATGCGTGAAAGCTCCTTTGAGACGAAGTGATGGAGCTTTGAGTTATAAGTTTGCCATTTAGGAAATCTTTTGTAGCTTTGTAGTCAATTGTTCGTTAAAATAATGTATTATTTTTAGCGAAACCAGTGGCACTCGCTGATCTCAACCGATCAGAGGCAGGGAACCTGATGGGTGACCAAAGTGGCAATTTATCGCGAGCGTTTCCGTGCTTCGGAGGGTACGTTAAACCGTCGGTCCCGACTGTTGTAGATTGACTACAGTCGTTAAAACCATATCCGCCGTTGTGTGGTTTGAAAATTCTGACACCAGGGTTAGCCAAGTTCGCCACACACTTGACTATACCTACACGATAAGAAGAAGATTTGTTTGGCCTAGTACAAACAAAGTTTGTAAGAAATGACATTATAATTATTTTTTTCGAAAATTTCTTTGGTGCATATTTTTTACACTAATCCAATTTCATCGTATTTAAAAAGCAACAAAAAAAAAACAAATTATGAAACTATATTATGTTTTTGTAACGATATGATAGTGAAAAGATAATGCTTAGCAAATAAGAAAAGCACTGGAAAAGGCACAATGAAAACCATATTAAAGATATTCATTCTTACTATGAAACAGTCTTCTTCTTATCGTGTAAGCAAACATGACAAACCTTGGTGTCAAAGTTTTCAAACAGCCTAATGGCCTTAAAGAATATGCCCTCCGAAGGGCGAAAACGCTCGTGATAAATTATCTCTTGGGTCACCCATCAGATTCCCTGCCCCTGCGTATGTTACTTAACCTCACTGATCGGTTCAGAACAGCGGAAGCCACTGAAATAGTAATAATGATAATAAAGCAAAAACAACCGGAATTCAAATTCAAAATTGAACTTGACAACAATCAATGTAAATTAGTTGAGAAACAACACTTCGAATGACACGAATCAACAAGACAACTGAAGGGCTATTCTACTATTTAATGGCGGTGGTATGACAACGCCATTTATTTAACCGACTTCAAAAAAGAAGGAGGTTCAATGTTCGACTGTATGTGTATTTCTTTTTTGTGTATGTTCACCGATTTCTCCGCAAATTATGGACCGACTTTTCAAAATTATTAATTGTTTGGAAAGAGTATACTCCAGAGGTGGTTTTATATAAATTTTATCGAAAATGATTCAGCGCTTTTAAAAAAATCAACAAAAACAAAAAATACTACAAACCAGAACATCATCTAAATAAATGAGTGACATTTTCGTTTGTGGTTATCTCCTAATAGGCACTGTTGTCTGCAAAAAATACTTGTTATCTACTGTGTGTGAACTGTTGTTGTGATTGAAGTCAGTGAATCATATGTTTTTAACGTGGAAAATTATTTATTTATTCATTCAAGTGGCGAAATTAATTCCATACATAATTATGGCGGCTGCTTTGACTGGCGGCGCCACCGCTAACTGAATCTCAAGTTGCTAAGAGTTCGCAACTTAACGTTCGGTTGGCGGTGGCGCTGCTAGTCGGGGTGGTTGCCATCAAATGAAGTTTCGACAGTTCCACCTGAATCGGTTGTCATCAACCACCATTGAGACGACATTGATTAGTAGAATAGATGACCTGTTCTGTTAAATTTATTATTAAGAAACTCATAACTTTGTTGACTCTCTTTCAGAGTTTCAAAAGTCATTTCTGTTGAAAAATTATATTTATAATTTGAGATATGAGGAAAGTAAGGAAGATTTGCAAAGAGTTTTTGAAATAATTATTTTTATTCTATTTGTGTGTTTCTTAATATGATAACGCATCGAATTCCTAAAAATGTTCACAGGAAAGTAACAATGATTCACTTTAAATCATCTTTTAAGGATATCGTATGAAGGAGAATAACATTAGGCACAGTTAAAGTTCTCTTCAGATATCATTATTTAATTGTTATTTTTAGGGGCAAAAACGTGGTCGACGATGTAGCAATCTTACCCAGAATATGGCTAATCACTGGAACTTTAAAAGGATTAGGGTTAGATGAGCCCAAAAATACAGACGCAGGCAGAAAATTCAATTCCTTAGAGGCGTGCATTATAAAATATTTTTTTATATTTTTTTATTATTGGCCAAGGTCATGGATGAGGTCGACGATGGAGCGAGTTAACCCAGAAAATGCCAATAAAGGCACTGGTACTCCCACGCACGGAACATAGCAAGCTGTTTGGCGTCGGACTTCGGTAGGAGGGTAGTCGCGAACCAGAAGGCTCTTTACAAAGCCTACCACACCGCATGAGACTATAGGACGCCACCTCAGATTCAGAACAAATTGAGGTGTCGTTGTCTGGGGTGGATTAATAGGACACCCACGGAAAGAAATGAAGTGGGTTATTCTCAACTGATCACCACACGGCAGTGACAAGATGAAGAGAACTGTTCCAAGGAATCTCAACAAGTTAACCGAGTTACTCAGCAGTGCGTCTGGACGTCCGGTAAAAAAAAGCCCAGGCAGATGGAGTTCGTGCAGCTAAGTATATCTTGTAAAACACACATAAGTAGTTAAGCTACTTAGCGTCTACGAGGTAAGCTAGTTTATTTTTCATAATATTTTTGTCAACAATGAACAGAAAACTGAAATGAAAAAAACGTACAGTCAAGAGCCAGAGCCTCTAGCTATACCAATTATTTTTATAATATTCAGAATTTATAAATTGAAGGTCATGACTATTACTTATCGATTCATCAACGCCTAGCCCAAACCCTTGGACCTAGAAAACTGAAATTTGACACAAAGGTTCCTTGTATAACGTAGAATAGAAATAATGAAGGATTTTACAAAATTTCCACGGGGAAAAGTAAAGAAAGTAATATGAAACTAATTGGTATTCTGTACAATTATTTTTGGAATAGCCTACTATTTCGTACACAATAACTGTCTTACTCCATTAATCCCCATTACAAAGTCCTTAAAACGCTTGAGGCTTTAAATTCCAGTAGTAATTAGAAGATTCTGATCACATCTTGAAATAAACTCGGGAAATTCAGGACAGGGTGCCTTTGAACTGAGGTGTAGCGGTGCTTTTGTGAGTTAATAGGGTTGTGATTGAGATTTTATCAAGAATTAACAGTATAGAAGCTACTAATTGATGATACAGATTTTATTTTCAACTTAAGGCGACTACAGCACCTAAATTACGATTATATGATGCGTAGATAAGCATGACGCACTGTATTAAATCGAACAAAAAAAATACTACGGTAATATTCAGGACATAAACTAGATAAGTAGTTTGCTGAAAACATGATTCAGCACTTTTGGTTCGATAGAAAAGGCTCACAAAGTCACCTCTAAATACCTAATATTGTGTATCTTTTAAGCTGTAAAAACGATAGTAAAATGCACACAGGAACTTGAATATGCTATCAAAATGTTTGTGATTGAACACTCTCGATAAGTAGTTAACGCATTTTTCGATTTAAGCTGTTACCTTTCCATAAATCTCATTTTTCTAACTTTCAAACATGTTTTTACGCACGCACGCTTTCATAGTCCGTAAACTTCGTGTATCGACACTGTTCGCATGCCGGCCCAGGCCTGCTGAGAGACGGAGATGGCACTATTCCTATGTGTGCTGCCTTTATCGGGTGCTGTAGTCGCCTTAAGAAGATCTATCGACGGCTTTTATTTTATTTATATGGATTAGGTGGCTAAATTAATAAGCAAAATTTTAGGATGTAAATCAATCTATTAAACTTAACAATTAACTCTAAGGAACCTAGATCACAATAAAAAAAAATATCCATGAGGCTGGCGTCATTCGAATACCTACTTTGGTTTTATATTTTGTAAAATGGGATTGTCAGCAGAATGAGATGGATGCTATACTTGCAAGTGATATGTCCTGTTTTAGATTCGAGGTTTACTTGACCATAATCCAGGTTTTGGCAGATTAGGTAATCCATGATTTTTTAGAACGAAATGCAATGCCCATTTTATTTAGGTTACCATATAAATAAAATGAGGTTAGCAAAAATGAGCTCTCACTTGATTCGACATTTTTATCGACAAAACACAGCACCGCACTACCAAGCTTTTTGTTTCAAATGATAATTTTAAGCAATGAAGGCAACTCTTTACGAGTAAAATTGCTTTTTCGGGTCAACGAACTTCTTAGGAGGTGATTATGGAATGCTTACCTGGAGGTTAAGTGTGTAATTAGAATTTGTATTTAATGAAGAAATAGGGAGACTGCGGCGGGACCATATGAATTCAGAATTTATCAGGGTAACTGATATTTTTGGAAATACCCTTGAAAATCGCAGGAACTACCTGCTCAGCAGGCTGAGTACGATAGTGACAGCGCCGCCACAACACTGCGGTCCTATGTCAAAATATCAACATTGATAACCCCATAGAGCGAGCAAGCCTTTGCGCGGTACTTCGCGCAATCAAAGTGAAGTTTCAGTTTGAGCCGAGCGCGAGTTTGTCGTTATCGTACTAGAGCTGCAGGTTATCGACACAATTGAAAATAAGAGTCCGGGAGGATTCATAATTTTTGAGAAACAACCCTCAGAGTTTTTTGTTATTAAAATTATTATTTAAACAAAATAGCATAAAAATGACATTTCTGGAGTTGCATTTCGGGAGACTTTTTATTAGTTACCGTGAAATGTTACGAAAAGAAATAGAAAAAATCTTTATTTTATAGGACATTCAGGGTGCCACTTAAAATTAGACAAGATTACATTTAATACATACAAACATACATACACATTCGTTCTTAGTTATTTACTGTTTATTGTACACAATGTTTATATAAAAGAAACATACAAAGAGAGAGACGACACAACAGGCACTACTTATTTCTAGGAAGAAATTTCTTACAGCAGACCTAACAAGAGAGATTGGACAAAGTGAGGCGAGTACGACCACTGACTCTACGCCTTTTGACCCTACTGAATCTACGCCTGTTCGCAAAGGTGCAATCTTCCTCAGATTATTTTGTGTTTCCTCTTAGAGCGGGGGCTGCGATCCTTGGAAAAAGTTCTATAGTTTTGTGGGCTGATGGACATTCTTCTTACCAGCCCATGTACGTCCCCACCGAGGGGCACGAGCCTCTCTTCGAAACACGAAGGGGATTTAGGCCATAGTCCACCACGCTGGCCCAATGCGGGTTGGTGGACCGCTCGTCTTTCGAAAACGAATTATCTTGGACGGGGGTTTTTCATTACGATGTTTTCCTTCACCGTTGAGCAAGTGATAAATAGAAATTCGTACATAAATCCGAAAAGATAAATTTAGTGGTACATACAGGCCCGCACCAGGATTTGAACCCACGACCTTCGGATTACAAGTCTGGCTCATTACCAACTGGGCTATCACCGCTTACGGTGATCGACATTCTTAATTTTCGTCATTTTAAAGTCACCTAATCTATACTTAATATTATAAAGAGGAAAGATTTGTTTATTTGTATTATGTAACGAATAGGCTCCGAAACTATTGGACCGATTTCAAAAATTCTTTCACCAAGGATGCTATATTATCCCTGTATGTTACTCAGGGATAATAGAGCATCCTTGGCTACATAATTTTCCCGAATTACCACGGGAACGAAGTCCCGAGCGGGATGCTAGTGTATCGATAAGCGGCAATGAGAGTGCCATCAGGAGGCCTGAAGAAATCCTACTAATATTATAAATGCAAAAGTTGTGAAGATGTATAGATGTATAAATGTGTGGATGTTTGTTAATCTTTCACGCTCAAACGGATAGACCAATTTTGATAAAATTTGGTATGGAGATAGCTGACTCCCTGGATGAACACATAGGTTACATAATTTTCCCGAACTCTTACGGGAACGGAGTTCCGGGCGGAAAGCTGATTCTTGAATATTTCTGCGAGTAAGTGTGGTAGAATAAATATCTTTAAAAAAACGCGTCCTAATGTCATCTAACTTTTAATGAAACCCCAACGTTTTTGCCCAATACCCTCATCAAAGGAATTTAATCGTACTGAAAATGTTGCCTCTAATACCCCTTTTCTTTGCTCACAAAGGACAAAGGATTTGTAATTTGAATTTGTATAAAAATACTGTGTAACATTACGAATCGGTCTGAATTTGGCTGTAAGTAATTATCACCGCAAAATGTCAAGGACAGCTTTTTTAACCCCCAGCTTTTTTAACCGAAACCTTGTAACATTAAATTAAAATAACATTAAATAACATTAAAATTAAAAATGTTGAATCATCCCCGACATTCGATTGCTTATAACTTTTAAACAGCTGAACAGATTTTCATGAAACATGGCTAAAAACACTCGGGATAAAATTGTCTATGACAAAAAAACTAAACGAAAATCGGTGCATCTTGAGCTACGATACCACAGACAGATGCACAGACAGACACGTTAAACTTATAACACCCCTCTCTTTTTGCGTCGGGGGTTAAAAACCCAGAAAATGCCTATGAAGGCATTGGTACTCCTACGCACCGACAGAACAAAGCAACCTGTTTGGCGTTGGTCTTCAGTAGAAGGGTGGCAGACCGCCCTTTACAGAGCTTACCACACCGCATGAGACCATAATAGAACGCCACCCCCAACTCAGAAAGAATAGAGGTGTCGTTGCCTAGGATGGATTGATAGGAGGCAGGTCTCATTATGTTTCCGTAATCACCTCCTATGACACCCACGAAAAGAAATGAGTTGTCATTGCCTAGGGTTGATTATTAGGAAGTAGGTCTCAGATTTGTGTTTCCTTAGTTGCCTTTTATGACGTCAACTCTGCTGTTATTCTCACCCGATCACCACACGGCACAACTAGATCCTTTATGGATTGACGTGCCATTTTTAAAAGAAATGTCGAATGAGACCGACCATACACGTGCCATCAAATAATGTTGACTAATTGTGAAAATATTAAAATTAAACTTAAACAAGAGCGCTTCCCGCCCACCGCGCCCACTCATTCAGTAACGTAGGCTCACTTAAGTTTGTTAGTTAAACTGCATAGTGAATTTTGTTAGTTTGTCTACTACTCGTAGTATAGTATTCTATATTTGTGCTTTGTCAATCGGTGGCGTGCCCAAAATATTTTGTCGTGTGCTATTTTTGGCACGCGTGCCATTGGTTCGCCATCCCTGTCCTATAATATTCGCCAAGTGTTCAACATCCTTTTTTTATCACCGAGGAGCACGGGCCTCCCTTCGAAACACGAAGGGGATTTAGGCCATAGTCTACCACACTGGCCCAGTGCGGGTGGTAGTCCACTCATCTTACACCCTTTATCAACCTTTATCAAAGCCGATATCTCAATAATTAAGCTTTACTAAAACAGTCTAAGTTTAATAGACCATAGAGGAGATTAAACTGTAACTATCATAGTTTAAAACTAATTGTGTCCTGCTCATTAGACAAAGGTCCGCGTAGAGGATAACATTGTTACGTGTTTCAACTAGTTGCTACTGTGAATAGTTGAGAAGTTTTATCTAATGTTTTACAAATTTTATACATATTGTTTATAAAACATGCGTAGAAATGGTTCGTATCACAATTTTTTAACAATGATCTTCTTCTTCTATCGTGTCTTTGCTACTTTGCCACTTTTACCGCACCGTCGGTTGCTGTTATTAGATCCGCCCGGGTGCAGGTAGTACGGCACGAAGAACATGAGATCAGATGTTCCATTGCTTGAACGGATTCAACACACTCACATCGGAGGTCCGAGCCATCAGTAAACCCCCACTTAAAGCGATTTTCTTTTCTTCGGCCAACTTGAGTTAGGAGACTGTGCAAGGATTTTCAAATCGGCCACGCGAGATCATACGAGTATCCAGGAGGAAGTTTTAAATAAAACGGCCTGTTTGGTCTTTATCGGGTTCGATTCCCAGTCGGGGCATTTTTGTTCTCGGGTCATGGGTGTCTTTATGTGTGTTCCAAAGGACCTACGACACAAGGGAAAACCTTAGTGTGGGCCTTTGAGTGGGTAACGTTTAAATAAAAATAAATGATTATTCGATACTTCTGCGCTGTTGCAAGCTCTATAATCACGGATGAACCGTTATGATTCAAGCTTCTAAAAATAAATATTTATATTGTTCCAACTGCCTTTTCCCAGGCTCATTGCAGAAGTCAGTAAGTAGGACTTTTTATTATTTTATTATGAGATGGGTTAACTCTTGACCACAATCTTGACCAAGGTCATAGATGAAGTCGACGATGGAGCGAGTTAACCCAGAAAATTGTGGGCGAGAGGCTAACAATCTCTTAGCACTAAACATTAGGTATGTTTCATCGAATAACCCTCTGAATTTATGTCAAACGTGGCATCAAGTAGTTTCAAAACCACTGATGCTCTGCCTAACCCGATAGGAATTGTAGGCGTGAGCGTTTGCATGTATAAAATATATCTTCTCTTATATATAAAAAACCGGCCAAGAGCGTGTCGGGCCACGCGCATTGTAGGGTTCCGTAGCAGCATGGTTCAAATATGCAGCTGGCTTCTTAATTCTACAAGCATATTATCATAGTTTATGTTAAAATCCCCAAATACTATACTTAGTATCATAAACAAATGTATTAAAAAGTTTGGCCTAAATATCACAGAATGGAAGTGTTTAATGCGCGAGCGAAGCGAGCGCGACTTTTTTTTTTTGCGAAAATTTTATTGTAAGGAATAATATAATAATATCAAGCTAAGCAGGTGTATATTTTTAATGTCGTTTTCGTAATTAGCACCCACAAAAACCTATTAAACCACACCTGAAGTGTCAATATGTTACAGCTTGGCTTTCGGCTCGCCTCACTTTTAGCGTGGAACCTTGTATGTCAACCATTTTGGATTAGGGTACACTTCGTCGTAAATGCTACCCTCGTGAATTATTCCACATTTTTTTTCATTATAAAAATTAATGTTTCCTAAACGGATTGCTGAATCGAAAAACGTTTGTAGTAAACCCCTTCTATCTTTTAAAAAGCTATCCTATGATAACGCACTCGATGATATCGGCTAGAAAAAAAACCATCGCCCATTCACGTTAATGGGAAACACACGAAAACATTTTTTTTCTACCATTTTATTTTTTAGATTTGTCACCACAATCAATAGGTATGTATGACCATGCCAAATTTCAGCTCTGTGCTACCAAGGGTTTCTTAGGAAACCTGCGGACAGACAGACATGGCGAAACTATAAGGGTTCGTAGATTACTACGGAACCCTAAAAACAAATGTATTATTAAAGAGTTTGTAATTTGGGAAACAATTTTTGTTTTGGTCTAAATGCAACCGAAGGTAAGTATAAAATTCGCGAGCGAAGCGAGCGCGAATTTTTTTTTTGTTTTTTTTTTTTGTTTTTTTTTTACGGCAATATTACTGTTAGAAATAATATCAACCTGCTGTTAAAATAATTTTGATGTCATTTTCGTAATTAACACCCCCAAAAAACTATTTAACGACACCTAAAATGTCAATATGTTACAGTTTGGCTTTCGACCTCCCCTCACTTTTAGCGTGGAACCTTGTAAACATATTCTTATTAATCCCAAAAACGTTTGGTCGACTATTACTCGCAAACTTGAAGGGCCAACTTATGTGTGATAGTTTTTCTTTTAATTTCGTTGTATATTCTATAACCGTGAATTTTTTTACATTTTTAGAAACAACTGTTTAGCTGGTAGTGTCCCCCCCGGAAACTTGTTTTTTTAAAAAAAATTACTTTAAAAATATTTTTTTCTCAAACGGAGTGCTGAATCGAAAAACGTTCTTAGTAAACCCCTTCTATATTTTAAAAATCTATCTTATGACATTCAATTCGATGGTATCGGCGAGAAAAAAAAATCCATCGCCCTTTCACGTGTATGGGAAACACCCGAAAAAATGTTTTTCCAAAATTTTATATTTTAGATCTGTCGGCGCAATCAATATCTATGACCATGCCAAATTTCAGCTCTGTAGTACCAAAGATCTTATATTAGTAAATATATTCTTATTAATCACAACAGTGTTTGGCACTTGGTCGACTATTACTCGCAAACTTGAAGGACCAAGTTATGTGTGATAGTTTTCCTTTTAATTTCGTTATATAATCTACCAACGTGAATTTTTCCACATTTTTAGAAACAACCGTTTAGCAGGTAGAGGGGGGGGACACTTGTGTTTGACAAACATTTTCACTTTAAAAATTTATATTTCGCAAACGGAGTGCTGAATCGAAAAACGTTCTTAGTAAACCCCTTCTATATTTTAAAAATCTATCTTATGACATTCAATTCGATGGTATCGGCGAGAAAAAAAAATCCATCGCCCTTTCACGTGTGTGGGAAACACCCGAAAAAATGTTTTTTCCAAAATTTTATATTTTAGATCTGTCGGCGCAATCAATATCTATGACCATGCCAAATTTCAGCTCTGTAGTACCAAAGATCTTATATTAGTAAATATATTCTTATTAATCCCAACAGTGTTTGGCACTTGGTCGACTATTACTCGCAAACTTGAAGGACCAAGTTATGTGTGATAGTTTTCCTTTTAATTTCGTTATATAATCTACCAACGTGAATTTTTCCACATTTTTAGAAACAACCGTTTAGCAGGTAGAGGGGGGGGACACTTGTGTTTGACAAACATTTTTACTTTAAAAATTTATATTTCGCAAACGGAGTGCTGAATCGAAAAACGTTCTTAGTAAACCCCTTCTATCTTTTAATATGCTATCCTATGACACCCCACTCAAAAATATTGGCGAGAAAAAAAAAATTCATCGCCCTTTCACGTCTATGGGAGACACTCGAAAAAAATTTTTTTTCTAAGATCAATAGATATTTTTTTTTCTAGATCTATATTTAATTTTTTTTCTACAGTTCTGTCGGCGTGATTCATATGTATAATCATGCTAAGTTTCAGCTCTGTAGTACCAAGGGTTTCTTAGGAAACCCGCGGACAGACGGACAGACGGACAGACGGACAGACGGACAGACGGACAGACGGACATGGCGAAACTATAAGGGTTCGTAGATTACTACGGAACCCTAAAAATGAATCACTCAGGCCCGTGTTCACCAAAAATATAACCAACGGTTAAACCGCGATTAGAAGCTAATCAGACAAAATGTCAAAAAAATGAATGAAAATGACATTGTCAAATCTCTGGTTAGCTGCTAATCGTTGGTTAAATATTTGGTGAACATGGTGAACCTAAATCTGTTGGTAAGCGCAAAACTCGAGAACGGCTGGACCGATTTGGATGTTTCTTTTTTTGTTGTGTTTAGTATTGTCACGACCAGGTTTATATTTAAAAAAAATCCACCGGGACAATTCCCACGGGAACGGAATCGCTGATGGACAGCTAGTATATAATAAAATAAATAAATTGTTTATTCATTTCCAAAAAGGCATACATGATTAGCATTAGAGACTACAAAAATATTACAAATAAAACCAAACTTAATTAATTAATTAGGTATACGCCTCAACTAGGTGAAACCTGTGTTCCAGGCACTATACTGGGCTAGCTTTCCGCCCCCGGCTCTGCCCGCGTGGACTACAGGTTATATCGTGCCCAACTATTGGATAAAAATGTAACCTATGTCCTTTCCCAGGTTATAATCTATCTCTGTACCGAATTTCATCAAAATCAGTTCAGTAGTTTAGGCGTGAAAGACGGACAGACAGACAGACAAAGTTACTTTCGCATTTATAATATTAGTAAGGATTACAAATACCTGTTATGTGACTAATGTATGACTGTGCCCTAGAAACGACCATTAGTCGTTTAAAAAGTGCTTAGCATTGATCTGAAATCTCTTCGCTATCAATCATGACAGATTAAATAACTGCGTTTGATGGATGGCCCGAGGTTATAGGACAAATGCCATGGTCGGCTCCCCCTGTAGAAAGCGGTAGGGAAGGAAAGATTGATTTTGGTTGCTTAAAAGGCGTTAATTTAAAAAGATTCAAAAAATTTTTTTGACGTAAAACACTACAACACAAAGAAAATAAAATCCATACTATACATTATATATTTTAATATCTCATGTATATTTATATATAATATATACAAGGCTTTAGGTATCTCTCTTTCAACCTCTCGAGTGGTTAATCAGTCCATGAAACTGAACAACTTCCCCAAGGAACATAGGTCAAGATATGAAAAAAAATAATTATCTCCCATACAAAATGCGCTATAATGCTGATGAAGTTTGTATGGGAACTCAAATTTTTTTTCAGTTTCATGGACTGATTAACCACCCGAGAGGTTGAAAGAGAGACCTAAGCCCTGTATAATAATATGTATAAATATTATATATTTTAATAATATAAATTCGAAAGTAACTCTATCTGTCTATCTGTCCGTCTTTCACGCCTAAACTACTGAACCGATTTTCATGAAATTTGGTACAGAGATAGATTAGAGCTTGAGAAAGGATATAGGCTACATTTTAGAGGTTTAATGACAATAGTGACCATTTTATATCAATTCAGGTGACGAAATTCAGAACTATAGATTTTTTTATTATTATAAGATGGGTTAACTCTTGACCCCAACCTTGACCAAGGTCATAGATGATGTCGATAATGGAGCGAGTTAACCAAGAAAATGCCAGTTAAGGCATGAACTCCCACCCATTGACGGAACACAGCAAGCTGTTTGGCATCGGACTTCGGTAGGAAGGTGGCCGCGAACCAGAAGGCCCTTTACAGATCCTACCACACCACATGAGAACATAGGACGCCGCCTCAGATTGAAAATTCAAAACAAACTGAGGTGTCGTTGGATCACTAGGAGGCAGGTCTCATTTGTGTTTCCTTAGTCGCCTCTTACGACACCCACGGCAAAAGATGGGGTGGTTTTATTCTCAACCGATCATCACACGGCGGTGATCTCAAGCAATTCCTAAAGAACACGACAAAACAACGTATAATTTAAATAGTGGATTTTATGCTGTAGGTAGTGCGATGTCAAACAGGACACCGCTCAGCATGTGTGAAGGGCCTCCATTCCACTAATCAATGGCAGTTGAATGACAATGGTGACAATTTTTAACCGACTTTAAAAAAGGAGGAGGTTCTAAGTTCGACTGTATGTATTTTTTCAAAATTCTTTTTTTGTTCGAAAGAGTATACTCCAGAGGTAGTCCCATTATAACAAGGTCAGGATCTGATGATGAAATCCCAGGAAAATCAAGGTAAACCCACAAATTAAATAGGCACTTACATTGTTTTTACCTACTTTCAATTATTAACACTAAAAATAGAAAAATAATTAACTTTTTACAAAAAAAGGAAGGCCGCTTTTCAAAAAGCGAAAAATAAAAACCTTGCACTTAGTGTGCTACGTACTGATCTGTTTGAAATCGGTGCAAAGGCGGATGTACAAACTTATCAAACTTATTTGGCTTGGGGGTTTTTATGCAAAGTTTTTATTTTTTGCTTTTTTAAGTCTGTTTTCTCTTTTTTTGTAAAAAGTTAATTATTTTATCAATTTAGGTGACGAAATTCAGAACTATCAAAATATCATACACTTGATGAAAACCGCCCCGATCAGCAGCGCCACCACTAACTGTACTAAATTACGATTTTATGATGCGTAGATAAGCATGACGCACTGCATTAAATCGAAGAATAAATACTAAAGTAATATTCAGGACATAAACTAGATAAGTAGTTTGCTGTAAATATGATTCAGCACTTTTGGTTAGATAGAAAAAGTTCACAAAGTCACCTCTAAATACCCAATATTGTGTATCTTTTAAGCTGTAAAAACTATAGTAAAATGCACACAGGAACTTGAATTTGCTATCAAAATGTTTGTGATTGAATACTCTCGAAAAGTAGTTAACGTATTTTTCGATTTAAGCTGATACCTTTCCATAAATCTCATTTTTCTAACTTTCGAACATGTTTTTACGCACGCGCGCTTTCATAGTCCGTAAACTTCGTGTATCGACACTGTTCGCACTGCCGGCCCAGGCCTGTTGAGAGACGGAGATGGCACTATTCCTACGTGTGCTGCCTTTATTGGGTGCTGTAGTCGCCTTAAGTTGCTAACTACGTAGCAACTTAACATTCAGTTAGCAATGGCTACCCAAGTCAAAGTAAGTGCACCCTCAAAGTAAGTGCACCCTCAAAGTTTCTTGCCTATTCTTCTCTGGGGAAGACTGCACCCTTGCGAATAGGCGTAGAGTCAGTAGGGTCAAAATATGTATGTATGTATTTAAATCCTTTAATGTATGTTTGTATGTATTTAATGTAATTTTGACTTATTTTAAGTAACATCCTGAATGTTATATAAAATATAGATATTTAGAGTTTGAGTTGGTTTACATAGTTCTAAATTTCGCCACCTGAAGGGATGAAGTGGTTACCATTTTCATTCTATCACCAACGCCATTGAGACGTGGTTAGTGGAATAGTCGCTCTGCACCTAAATGTTATAATAATATTTATGTACAAATCTTAGAATACGTACTGTCGAAGAACACCACTATTATGTATAAAGAAAACAAAAATCGAATTTGATAGCTAATACTAATACATGTACTAGACCTATAAATATAATCTTTTTTTTTGGGTTTCGTGAGAACGACAACTATTCTAGGAAAAACCGGAAAAGTGCGAGTCGAAGCACGAAGGGTTCCGTACTATTCTTACTCCTTACTATACTACTATATTATACTATGTATATACTCTATTACTATATTTACTATATTTTATTATATATATTAATGTTATACATGTGAAAGTAACTCTGTCTGTCTGTCTGATTTTGATGAAATTCGGTACAGAGATAGATTAGAGCCTGGGAAAGGACATAGGCTATATTTTTATCCCATAGTTGGGCACAATATAACCTGTAGTCCACGCGGGTGGAGCCGCGGGTGGAAACCTAGTTATCTATAAAAAGAGCAAAACAATCACGTTTGTTGCACAGGAGCCCCCTTAAACATTTATTTTATTCTTTTTTTAGTTATTATAGCGGCAACAGACATACCTCATCTGTGAAAATTTCAACCGTCTAACAACCACGGCTCATGAGATATAGCCTGGTGGTAGACGAACAGACAAACGGACGGACAGCGGAGTCATAGTAATAGGGTCCCGATTTAAATATTAATAAAACAAATAAAAATAACCCTAAAAATGGCGTCCACTATCATAATTTTGCCAATTGTCTCAGTCTGGTATATTCAAATAGTGGATGTAATAAAACTCTTAAATTAAAAATGTTGTAGAAATTTTAAAAGGCCCCCCGTTTAGGGTCTTACCACAAAAAATAAAAAAAAAACTAAGAAAATGTTTTAAATAGCTGTAATGAGATAGATTCCTTTGCCTTTCCTGAAAGGGACAAATTGAACAACAACTTAACTCTAGGTAAATTTAAAAAAATTGTATCTTACCCGACCTTCGATTGATTATAACTTTGAAACGGCTGAACCAATTTTCACGATCATGTCAGCTTTCAAACGAAAAAAAAGTGTTTTAAAAGTCGCCTGTATAAAAAATATATATAATATTTTTTGAAAATTCATATAGACCCATCTAACCCCAAACTAAGCATATACTACTTTTTTTTCGTTCATACATAAATATGTAACATTAATGCCCAGACTCCTCAAATACTTGAAATTAAGATTTTGAATTATTATTTGTGTTGGCCGAGAATCAAACCTTGAACTTTGAGATCAGTAGACAAGGTCATTACCAACTGAGTTGTCAAACCAGCATTGCCTGACTTACGTAGGTGACTATATAAGTTTTGAGATACGCAAAAAGTAAACAATATATGATTACAATGTATATTAAATATTTTTAATATACGCTTCATTATACTTTATACTTTCCGTCCGCCTAAACCAGTCTTGAAAACCCTTATTCCAGTTGTTCTCCAACAGATAAAAAAACCGGCCAAGAGCGTGTCGGGCCACGCGCATTGTAGGGTTCCGTAGCAGCATGGTTCAAATATGCAGCTGGTTTCTTAATTCTACGAGCATATTGTCATAGTCGATGTTAAAATCCCCAAATACTATAGTATCAAAAAGAAATGTGTTAAAAAGTTTGTAGTTTAAGAAATAATTGTAGTTTTGGCCTAAATATAACAAAATGGACGTATTTAATGCGCGAGCGAAGCGAGCTCGAATTTTTTTTTGTTTTTTTTTATTGTATTTTTTTTTGGTTTTTTTTTTTTGCGATAATATTATTGTTAGGGATAATATAATAATATCGAGCTGCTGCTAAAGCAGGTCGCGTGGTGATCGTGTATAATTTTGATGTCATTTTCGTAATTAGCACCCCCAAAAACCTATTAAACGACACCTGAAATGTCAATATGCTACAGCTTGGCTTTCGTCTCGCCTCACTTTTAGCGTGGAACCTTGTATGGCAACCATTTTGGATTGGGGTACACTTCGTCGTAAATGCTACCCTCGTGAATTATTCCACATTTTTTTCATTATAAAAATTAATGTTTCTCAAACGGATTGCTGAATCGAAAAACGTTCATAGTAAACCCCTTCTATCTTTTAAAAAGCTATCCTATGATAACCTACTCGATGATATCGGCGAGAAAAAAAATCCATCGCCCTTTCACGTGTATGGGAAACACCCGAAAAACAATTTTTTTCCACTATTTTATTTTGTAGATCTGTCAGGGCAATCAATATGTATGACCATGCCAAATTTTAGCTCTGTAGTACCAAGGATCTAATATTAGTAAATATATTCTTATTAATCCCAACAACGTTTAGCACTTGGTCGACTATTACTCACAAGCTTGAAGGGCCAACTTATGTGTGATAGTTTTCCTTTTAATTTTGTTGTATATTCTATCACCGTGAATTTTTCCACATTTTAAAAACAATCGTTTTGCTTGTAGTGGGGGACACTTGTTTTTAATAAAAAAATTCACTTTAAAAATTAATTTTTCGCAAAGGGAATGCTGAATCGAAAGACGTTCTTAGTACACCCCTTCTATCTTTTAAAAAGCTATCCTATGACATCTCATTCGATGATATCGGCGAGAAAAAAAAACCATTGCCCTTTCACGTGTATGGGAAACATCCGAAAAATTGTTTTTTCCAAAATTTTATTTTTGCAATCTGTTGGCGCAATCAATATGTATGACCGTGCCAAATTTCAGATGTGTAGTACCAAGGATCTAATAATAGTAAATAATATTCTTATTAATCCCAACTAAGTTTGGCACTTGGTCGACTATTACTCGCAAACTTGAAGAGCCATCTTATGTGTGATAGTTTCACTTATAATTTCATTGTATACACTACCACCATGAATTTTTTCACATTTTTAGAATAAACCGTTTAGCTGGTAGAGGGGGACAAAAATTGACAAAAATTTTCATTTAAAAATTTATATTAGGCAAACAAAGTGCTGAATCGAAAAACGTTCTTAGTAAACCCCTTCTGTCTTTTAAAAAGCTGTCCTATGACACCCCATTTAATGATATTGGCTAGAAAAAAAAATTCATCGCCCTTTCAGGTCTATGGGAGACACCCGAAAAATTTTTTTTTTCTAAGATTTCACTCTACAGTTCTGACGGCGTAGTTAATATTTATGACCATGCCAAATTTCAACTCTGTAGTACCAAGGGTTTCTTAGGAAACCCGCGGACAGACGGACAGACGGACAGACGGACATGGCGAAACTATAAGGGTTCGTAGATTACTACGGAACCCTAAAAATGGTTGATTTCCACCGCTTTTTCAGCACTTGAAAAAGACTTTTCTTTTATCGTATCTTTTATGGTGGGGAATAAAAAGAAGTCACAAGGAGCTAGGTAGGGGCTGTAAGGTGTGTTGGTAGGGTTAAATACGAGATTCTTGAAAAAACGCCTTTTTTCTGAGGGAAGAGTGCAACGACGCGTTGTCGTGGTGCAGCATCATTCCCCGGAGATTTGGTCTCCTGTACAGCTTTGAAAACTTGTGGCAACGCGATTGTAATTTACCCTTTCTAAGTTAACAGACCTACAATCCCCTAGAATTTATGTTGCAAGAATTTTCCGCGGTCTTTGCAATTTTGTTAGCAACTGGCCATCTGGAAACACCCATGAAATGAAATGAAATGAAATGAAATGTAATGAAATGAAATGAAATCATGTTTATTGCTAAAGTTAAACCTACGATACAATGACTAAATTAACAGTAAAAAGTAAGAACTAGATTAACCTAAGCAAAAGGAGCCAAGCTCAGCATTGTGCTGTACAACAAATTGTACAGCGCTGGTTTTCAGCTTGACCCTGTTTGGCCGGTCGGCCGCTGCAGTTACTTAAAAATAATAATATAAACATTAATAACGAAAATTATAACATAAGTATATGATAAAACATCAACCCATACCGAGGAACGCTCTTGCATTCCGGATCATATTAGTATATCCATATTTTGTCGCCATTAATGATTTCAAAAACACGTCTTGACATCCCATTTTCAAAACGTAGACGCATCTCACGGCACCATTCCACACGGGCTTCTATTTCCGTTTCGGAGAGCCAACGAGGTATCCAACGGCAACAAAGCTTCCCCATTTTAAGATGTTCATTTAATATGGTGTGAACAGTAACCGAACTGATGCATAAGAGTTACTCTATGTCCTTCTATGTAATACATGGGTCGTCTCGCACAATCATTTCAGGACTGCTGTTGGCGAGCGTCCACTTCTGTCATCATCTTCAAGGGGCTATTTTCCCCCCTTTTAAATACGTTAAATCAGATGGTTGTTCGAAAATGAAAATGGAAATGAAATGAAATGATGAAAATGGTTGCCCGAGAAGGAGCAGACTCACCTAAAGTTGATTTTAAACTTTCTATACTTAAATCTTCAGATAAACCATATATAAAGTCGTCCTATATCATAGCACGCAAATGTTCGCGTTTAAGCTCCATTGTGGTAGACGAAAAATCGGAAAATGATGTCAGGATAACGCTTCTAATTTTTTTATTTTATTTTGTTGCTGCAAATGGCTTTTTGTGTTCGATTTTATAATAAATTTGCCTTTTAACAATATAGATGCGTTCCATTTTTAAATTCGAGCATCTCGAGATTTATATAGCCACCTACGTACCTAACCTTTTTTAAGCGATAGTGGAAGATAAAAACTAGAATTTATCTATAACCTGTATTTTGGTTTTCCAGAATTATATGGAAGGTACACAGTATAAAAAAGTTTTTAAATTCACACAAAATTTTCGCCAGAGACTTCGTTTGCGTGTCTGTTCGTCTGTCTGAATTTTTTTCGAATTTTAGAGAAAAATTTATATCCTTATTAATCAACATAATAGGGCTTAGGTCTTGGATTTTTGTAGAAAGAGCAGTTTTTTAAATATATACACATCAAAACGGAGGGATATTGCACGGTTTTTCATACAAAAAAGGTCTGTCTGAGAAGCTACAAAAGCATACTCGAGATACATGGTGCTCTATAATTTTTAGACGAGTAAGTGCTAAACCTGAATTTTTAATTGTAGTCAATAAATTTTGTTTTAGTTTAAATTTGCGAAAACGTGCCGAAAATGAAAAAAAAAATGCGTAAATTAGACCATCTTCATACAAAAAGCAGGAAAAAAGTGCATTTTCGTTTTTGTTTCCGTCACGTTTTCACAAATTTTAAGAAAAACAAAATTTATTGACTAGAATTGAAAAGTCAGGTTTAGCACTTACTCGTCTGAAAATATTAGCCCTCCATGTATCTCGAGTATGCTATTATAGCTTCTCAAACAGACCTCTTTTGTATGAAAAATCGTGCAACATCCCTAGACCGTGTTGATGTGTGTATTTCCTGAAATGTAGTTTTTCATCATTGCAAAGTGTTATTAAAGTCTGTTTACTAGTTTTTCCTTGTAAGAGTATCATGCGAACATACATACCTACAAATTTTTGATAATATTAAAAGTTTATGAGTTCGAGGAAGAAAAAAGTAAAAAAAACCACTTGTTTTCTATTTTAAAAACTAAACAAGTTTTAAGACTAATTTTAAAGACTAACACCTTATTTTTATTTTAGTAACAACAAGTTTAAGCTAAAAATAGGACACGAAAACTCGTATATATAATTGGAAATTCTTCAAAACAATTCAAATCACATCTTGAACAGACGTGTTAAAGAAATATCGTGTAAAATGGCCAAAGCAGTTTTAATCTTTCTTGTGGTTTGTGTGGCCATGTGTGCAGCCTATCCACAATCCCTTCTAACCCCGGTTGCCCCAGGAAGACATGTGAGAAGTCCTGAACTCATGCACTATGGTGAGCCAGTACAACCTCGTCTACCAAGAGGCACAGTCATTGTCCATCAACCAGCATCTCTCTTAGTTCCAGCGCCATGGAAATCAATCGAATACGATTAAGTTGGAACTTTTTAATCTTCGCATATACTTTCTGGTGCTGTTAGTGCTCGTTTTCGCAAATTAGAGTTGTCAATAAATGTTGTTTGATTTTTGTATATATATATGTTTTTTTTTGTGTAACAATACATCATAAACGTATTTAAATATAATATTTAACGTTTATGATGTATTGTTACAGTGAATAAAGTGATGTATAAGTCTTAATAATGCGTAATATCGTGTATCAAGAATATTTACTTCAGTGACTTCCTTTCTTTAGTGAAACCTTCAGTTTCTTATCAATAGCATTTAACTTTATCGTTTACAAATATTATTAAAGAAAATCTGTTTTAAGTCCTTTTTATAAATTGCAAATGATTTTGTGTTAAGAAAAAAAAATTAAAATAATTTTAGTTAACTAAGCTTTACTTTTATTGATTTCAACAAAAAAACCACTTCAAATGAAAATGGTAAGTAGGTACACCATTAAATTTATTTACGTCACAAGCTTTTACTCTATGCTATTGTTACATAGTTTACAAAGAGAATAGGGTACGCTGAAAATACTGTATGTAACATCCTACTTCCTACTAATATTAGTAAATGTGAAAGTTTGTGAGAATGTTTGTTACTCTTCCACGCTCAAAAGGATGGACCGATTTTGATAAAATTTGGTATGGAGGTAGCTGATACCTGGATTAACATATAAACTTTATTTACACACAGTTAAATAGAGAACAATACTAATAACAACAAAACAAAATACAACATAATTCCCAAAACAGGCTACATAATTTTCCAAATTCCTACGGGAACGATTTCCCAGGTGGAAAGTTAGTATTATTACTTATAGGTATTTACTTATTCATTTACAAGAATTTATGTTGTAATAAGAGGGTATTTGATTAGGAAAATCATTATCCGTCATAGAGCTTTGTAAAAATAGGTAGTTATTTTAATTTACGTTTTATGATTTAGGTATTTATGACGATAGTACAGTTTTGTTCTATAAAAGACTGTCTAGTTGCTTTATAAATTATATCAATTTATTAGTGTTGTGGTGAAATAGTAATCAAGAAAATAGAGATCTTTCAGAAGCGTGTGTGGTGTCAGATTGAGTGATAGGGTGAGGAATAGCGAAATTCAAGAGCGATGTGGTACGAAAGAAAATACAGTGAAGAGGATAGGAAAAGAAATGTTGCAGGGGTTTGAACAGGAGAAAAGAATGAGTAAAAGAAGATTAACAAAATAAATGTACAGGATGACTTTCTAATCAGACGGTGTCAGTAATGTTGATAGAACGTAAATAAGGAGGAAATCTTTTTTTTTCCAAAATTTTCTGATTTTGATCCCCTTTTTAACGTCTTTAGAGGATGAATTTTGTAAATCGCAGAAATACTTGTGTCACAAATTGTATTGAAGAGTACCATTACCAAGTTTCAAGTCAATTGAACGATGTTATTTTTTTTCCATACAAACATTTTGATTTATTTTCATGCTTCAGACGATCTAGCTTGAAATTTTTATATGAAACGATATAAAACAAAAAAAATAAATTTTCATAAAGTTCATGTACAGAGGCCAGCGCATCAGGTTACTCCATTTTAGTTGCGAAACCGCTCTTATCGCAACAGCACAGAGTACAAGCGTATGGTAACCTGATATGCGGCCTTCCATATAAAAAAATTGCGTACTGATTAAAAAATAACGTGGTATAGAGCGAATGTAGTTTAAATTGTCGGAAGAAGGCTTTCGGCCACCATCGCAACAGAAGGCATTCAATAGACCTTATTTGTATTAAGAGAAGTTTTCATTTCTCTTGCGTTTGAATTTGGACTTGCGTCCTTTTAGCAATTCAAGATCATTTGTTACGTCAGTCGAATTCAAAGGAGTTATTATAAGATGGGTTAACTCTTGACCCCAATCTTGACCAAGGTCATAGATGAGGTCGACGATGGAGCGAGTTAACCCAGAAAATGCCAATAAAGGCACTGGTACTCCCACGCACCGACGGAACACAGCAAGCTGTTTGGCGTCGGACTTCGGTAGGAGGGTGGTCGCGAACCAGACAGCCCTTCACTGAGCCTATCACACCGCATGAGACCATAGGATACCACCTCAGATTGATTTAAGTTAATACTTTTCTTAGTAATCAACACTCTTTATTCTTATTCCTACGAAGTCGAAGAAGTCAGGTTTTATGTGCTTTTCAGCGTTTCATTGCTCCCTAGTTTAACTTGACTCTACAAGTCTTTCTGGTAATGCAGTAAATAGTCACTTTGTTGGGAAAACGCTTTTGTTCCTCTAAAACTATTCAGCCTTTTCTCTACAAACTTTCTTTGTAACAAAGGTTAAAGTAAAATAGAGAAGCGACGTTTGCGGGCTACCAGCGATTCAGGCGCATGAGATAGATTAGAGCCTGGTAAAGGACATAGGCTACATTTTATCCCACAGTTAGACACGATATAACCTGTAGTCCACGCGGGCGGAAAGCTAGTGTTAACTAAGTTAACATTTTTTAACTAAGTTCAGTAGTTCCAGAGATTACTTCCTACAAACAATCTCACAAGCTTATAAACTTTACCTCTTTTCTATTAATATGGTTTAATGAATGATTAATACTTATTCTTCCTAGCGTTTAGTTCCTATTCTCGTTCGGGGAACACCTTACTATAATTCAGGATTTGGCAGGTCAAATCATTATAACTCAAGATCCAGCCGATTTTGAGTTATAAGTGGTGTAACAAACACGACTTTGTTTTATATATTTAGATATATTACCAGTGATTAAAATTCACTTTGTACTACAACGAAAAAAGTAAAGCGGTGAGAAAACGAAGTAAGTGTATAAAAAGTTCAAATTTATTTCTAGGTACCTTAAGACCCTTAAGTGACATGACAAGGGTCTATTTCGCTTTTCATTTTCGATTTTCTGTACACAGTTTAGTTTAGATTGTGAAGTTACGAAACCTATTGTTTATTTAAAGGTACAAGGAAGGACATGAGAATGCACTTTAAAAAGCTCATGAATAACATGTTGTGCTGCTTTTAATATTAACCTTAGTAGGGTAGGAATTTTCTCCCCTAGGAAATAATGAAAAATGAAAATGACATATGATTTTGGTGGGCACTAAAATAATTCTGTGGTAAGTTGCTAAAAAAAATGAATAAAGTGTCAGCGATAAAAAATAAACTTACGACTGTAACATTGACACGGCGACAAAAATGCAGCTTAATAAAAATTTAAAATTAGCTGTTTTTTGTTGCCGTCGTCTATTAAATTTTGTCGCTAAAACAATAAATTGCCTCGCGCGATTTATGCACACTTGTGTGTGCAGGATTTGTATCGCATTTGTATACGGGTTTAAAAAAAAAGAAAACCTAAAACTTTATTTTATAAGGTGCCGGTAATAAAGCAAATCAACAAATTATAACTTGTCACGCACACTTTGTCAACTGTCATTAGCAGACAAACATTAGTTTAAGTAAATTAAGAGCTAACTATTACTTCTCTATTTACTACAGTAAATGATTTGTGTATTTGTCACCGTAATCTTACTTAGTAAGATTAATCTCTCAGTAAGTACTTGGTAAAACTGCCTTAAGTTTTTTTCACATTGATGGATTTTTTTGTAATATTAATGCAACATACCCTTTTTTTTGAAGTGAAAACTTCTTTAGTGGCATTGAGCACTTTTAGTATGGGAAAAAAATTTAAACTCGCGATGAACTCGCGTCAGATGTCACGTGACCCTGATCGAAAATGTGTAGGTCAGGGTTGCCACCTTTTTTTGAAGTGAAAACTTCTTTAGTAGCGTTGTGCACTTTGAAGTATGGGTGGAAATCCGGACGGATGGCAGCCCTATGGTAAAATTATCTCTGTGACAGATGTCAACGATGTCAACGATTATTCGCACATAACGCGTAACTTAGACGGTAATGTAATAGATTTTAGTGGAAACTTTGTTGGCTTCTGTGTTAATTAAGTTGTTTTATGTCCAGTAGATTTACTTAATGCTGTATGTTTCCCAATTTGTTAAAATAAAATAAAATAAAATAGTGCGCAAATACCGATAGACTATTTTACTGAATTAAAAGTAGACAGTTTGGTCGAGTGGAAAAGTTGCCAGATTGTAAGCAACCGGTTTTGTGTATTTTTATTTCCATATTAATGCACAACGTTAATGTTCAAGTTTTCACTTCTGCCGGCACTCCCGGAGTGCAACCCGTTGATTTTTTTTTGTTTTACGTGGAGAAAAACCTGCGATCCAGGTACCCAGCCCCCGGGAGAAGAACTGGGTTATGTGGGATTTCTACCCACTAAAGAACTCCACGGTGACCACCCTCGATGCTCTTCGGCAGGCTTCGGGATCTCCGTGGAATGCACCGATGCCCGCCTAGCATCTCGCCTGAGTGGCTCCTCCCGGGGCAAGAGCATATAACCTAACCGAATCTAAAAAAGCGTAACCATACCTATATAGTCTAACTTATCCTAAATTCATGCAGACGGCCCTTAAAGTGTCGTGAAATTGTAATTTTCCTGGGAAAATTTTAATATCGCGGGAGATTATAATTTCATTAGTGAAATTGTAATATTAAGATTTTTATCACATGTTAAACAGATATCTATAGGTATATTTACTAATATTTTTAAGAGGTATAGTTTTTAAGTTGGTTTGTGATAAGTAATCTCTGGTTTTTAGAAAATATTTCAACAAGAGAAAGCTCTGTTATCAGCGACTGACATAGACTTTATCATTTTTCCAGATTCCCACGTGACTTCGACAATCTCGTGTAAAATTCATTCGGATAGTCGATCGCGATAAATTCAAAAACTACTAATATAAACTCAAAAACTACTTTTTACGGTTTTTACCTAATGGATGGAATGATTCAAGAGAAAATTTCTGTGTATGATTAATTCCCGAAATTCCTACGAGAACGAAGTCCCAGGCGGGAATCTAGTTTAAAATATACAAGAAAGTCATTTACGTTACGTTGTTGTAACTGTTGTATAACTAACTTGCTATGTTAAAGTTTCCGCGAGTTGTTCACACATGGAAATTAGTTTCGTTGTCTCAAGAGACGGAGTGGAATAGTTTTCCTTCTGTTTTTCAGCAACAGGTTTTCATTATTTAATATATCTTTTCATTAAATATCTACTTTATTACTGTCCATAATGTAACTTTTACTCTGTATCATATTCTGTACTGTTGGTGTGCAATAATAGTATATTTGTATCTGTAATTGAAGAGTATAAGCTCTCACTTCGAAATTGATCAATGAGACTAGCTATGTTGTACATCCCACTTAATTTTATAAATGCGAAAGTTTGTCAGAATGTATGGATGTTTGTTATTCTTTCACGCTCAAACAGCTATATCAATTTTGATAAAATTTGGCATGGAGGTAGCTGACACCCTGAATTGACACATAGACTACATAATTTTCCAAAATTCCCACGGAACGAAGTCCCGGGCGGAAAGCTAGTATTACATAACCTTCAGACATCCTCCAGACAATTTTAAGCTAAACTAAAACAAGGACAGCCTGTATGCAAATACGAAGAGAAGTGATTTAAATAATAACAAAGCGAAAACATTTCTCTAAATGGCAACTCATTAAATATTTGTTGAAGAAGCGACGATTCATAAACAAAATAATGAATTTCGAGCAAACTTGAAGTGGCAAATTATACGACAAATAAACAAATGCACAGGCCAACCTGAATCACAGATATGCTAATTTGCATCATTTGGAAATCTGGTGTGGTGATATTAGCGAATAGCAGGTTCATATTAGCAGGTTCATGACTTCAGTTGAGTGGTAGTGGCGCTGCCTCTTGATCGACGGGACCTGGGTTCGAATCCCAGTCGGGGCAAATATTTGTGTAAAAAGCAGATGTTGGTTCTCGGGTCATGGGTGTTTGTGTCTGTCTTTATGTGTGTTCCGAGGGACCCACGACACTAGGTAAACCCCTAGTGTGGGTCTTTAAGTGTGTAGCCTTTGAGCGTTTATCATATCAGCCGCAAGACGCTGTTCGACATGTACAGACAGCTGTACGTCAGGTAACCCATTTTCACTACGAAAGTCAAGCGAAAGCCCTTTCAAGCGTGATAAGGGCGACGTCAAAGGTCAACGGTCGACCTGGGTTCTTGCTTTCTCCTGCGCTGCGCTTTCCAGTATGCTGTCGCCACTTGAGGTCTTTTCTGCCCCAACGGCCATCAGTCCTACGAGCAATGTGCCCTGCCATTGACATTTAAGATCTGCAATTATTTGAGCTATGTTGATGACTTTAGTTCTCATGTGGATCTCTTCATGTTGTGTTATATTGTTTTGTAGAAAAAAATTATGGAACACAGAAATACAATGGTATAAAATCTTAATCAACAACAGGCATATTGTTATCTCTATCGGGGTAGGCAAAGCACCAGTGGTTTTAAAAACACTTGATGCCACATTTGAAATAAATTCACAGGGTTATTAGATGAAATGTGATATTAAGTGTTGAGAGGTCGCCCACAGTTCAGAAAAACCCTCACGTCTCACTTACTTACTTAAGAGTAGGCAGCTGGCACATTCAGAGTTTTCCTTTCTTAAGGCGACTACAGCACCTGATAAAGGCAGCACACATAGGAATAGTGCCATCTCCGTCTCTCAACAGGCCAGGGCCGGCAGTGCGAACAGTGTCGATACACGAAGTTTATGGACTATGAAAGCGTGCGTGCGTAAAAACATGTTCGAAAGTTAGAAAAATGAGATTTATGGAAAGGTAACGGCTTAAATCGAAAAATGCGTTAACTACTTATCGAGAGTGTTCAATCACGAACATTTTGATAGCAAATTCAAGTTCCTGTGTGCATTTTACTATCGTTTTTACAGCTTAAAAGATACACAATATTGGGTATTTAGAGGTGACTTTGTGAGCTTTTTCTACCGAACCAAAAGTGCTGAATCATGTTTTCAGCAAACTACTTATCTAGTTTATGTCCTGAATATTACCGTAGTATTTTTTTCTTCGATTTAATGCAGTACGTCATTCTTATCTACACATCATAAAATCGTAATTTAGGTGCTGTAGTCGCCTTAATAGACCTTAAAGTTTAATTAACATTATTTCATTTTGGAAAATCTACGTTTAAAAGTCTCAATCATCTGTAGAAAAGCAATTTTATTCTTTGTATCCGCTCCGCTCATCTCCCAACGCAACATCATTAAATAAAGGCGAGCATTTCGTATAAATTTTCTCAAGTTCCCGGGCAAAATAATCGTATTTACGGTTCATTTGGCCTCTTCCTTTAGGTAATTTGCTATCTCCATGTAATCACGTCCCAAGCTATGGAGTAGTCCTCTCAGAGAGTCTTTACATAAATCTTTTAACCCGTTGAATATCTCAGAATATCTTGATGTTACCCCTCCGGTACACTTCGCTGGTAGAATGTATTTTTTTAATTAATTTTTTATCACGTAATGGGTTAACTCTCGACCTCAATCTTGACCGAGGTCGACGTTGGAGCGAATCAACCCAGAAAATCCCATGAAGGCATTGGTAGTTCCACGCAACTACGGAACATAGCAAGCTGTTTGGCGTCAGACTTTGGCGAAAGGGTGGTCGCGAACCAGACGATCCTTTACACCGCCTTCCACACCGCATGGGACCATAGTACGCCACCTCAATCTCAATGGATTAATAGGGGGGGGGGGGGGGGCAAGTCTCATTTGTGTTTCTGTAGTCGCCTCTTACGACACCCGCGCAAATAGATGGGGGTGGTGTTATTCTCAACTGATAACCACACGGCACAAATATGCTAACACATAATATTATATGGATATGATCAGATTGTGTTTTCCACTAAATTATTCAGTTAATGCCGTACAGGGCCGTGTAATATGAAACATGATGTAACTATACATCTTGTTTTGTAAAATGATTGGGACCCACGATGTATGGAAAAGCATTGGAGTTAATTGAGATTCTATTTAGAATAGCGAAGAGCATATGTGAAGTGAATTATGAAAGTAGAAATTGAAGAGCGAAAGAGGTGTGTTTGGATGGTATCACGTGGCAATCTCTGGTCTCTGCCCACCTCAATGGGACATAGGCGTGAATTTAATGTATGTATGAGATTCTATTTGTCACAACAACCTGGAGCTGGTGGTAATTTTCGTTTAAACTTAATGAAGTAACTAGAAAAGCGGATTCTCTTAACACAAACATCTTATTTGCTAAAAAGGTGTCTTGCTATCACTAGTTACTGTAATTTGGATTAAAAATAATAATTAATAATAATAAATATCTTTATTTAAGCCAGGCTCATTTGTGAGTTAAAAATATCGTCTAAACTTAAAAGTAAATATATTAGTCATAGTAATAATTTGCCTTATGCAGGTTCAATTAGTCAGCGTAGGGCAGGTAATGGCGAACTTTTAGGACG
This sequence comes from Aproaerema taeniolella, assembly GCA_949987775.1. NCBI lineage: Eukaryota > Metazoa > Arthropoda > Insecta > Lepidoptera > Gelechiidae > Aproaerema > Aproaerema taeniolella. The sequence continues at coordinate 9,720,978 of OX465268.1, read as the reverse complement.
TAGTGATCCTACGGATCTTAAACCTCTCGAGGAAGGTCCTCTTCCTGGTCTTCGGCTTGCTTTCACTGGCCGGCTAGACTAAGGTTTTGTTTTTGGTAACCTAAACCATTTTAATTAATTTATTTATAGAAAAATCTTTATTTTATAAGACATTCAGGATCACACTTAAAACAAGTCAAGATTACAATGTATTGCCTCATAACCTAATTATGGTCACGTTAGCAGATGCAGATTGTGCAATGTTTAATTGTTTGCGCTTTATTTTTCATTAAATAACCTTTTTCTAATACTACTTCAAAATCCAGCTGAACAACAACAGATGTGTTCTAAACAATAGCCAAAACATTTTTGTCTAATTACTTTACATTTTAAAGAGCAAAGAACATTATTCCCTCTTTGTCTTAACTGACTTCTGTAATTGCTGAGCAGTTTAAAACTTCAGACAGCAATTAAGGTAGTCTCTTTTTAAGGTAAACTGTTGTAATTTATTCAAAGAAGTAGTTTCAGGAATGTTAAGGGTTCTTTAGAAAGTAGTTCTGAAGTAAGAAGTTAGGGAAGGGTTGCAAGCTTACTAACTTGGAGTGGTCAAGATAAAATATACATACAGGGCTTTAGGTATCTCTCTTTCAACCTCTCGAGTGGTTCATCAGTCCATGAAATGAATAACTTCCCCAAGGAACATAGGTCAAAATATGAAAAAAAAAATTGATCTCCCATACAAAATGCGCTATATGCTGATGAAGTTTGAATGAGAACTCAAAACTTTTTTTTCGTATTTTGACCTATGTTCTTTGGGAAAGTTGTTCAGTTTCATGGACCGATTAACCACCCGAGAGGTTGAAAGAGAGATACCTAAAGCCCTGTATATGTTACAACCATAATGTATAAATCATTTTATTTATTTATTTATTGGAACACTAACAGTACATAAACACTATGGTACGGGCCTACAGAAGGAGACTTAAGTCTTGACCTATAAGTCTCTTTCTCTCACTATCAAAATTACAAAGATGACTGTTACTTAAGCATAGATCAGAGTCTGAATCGCGTTCTGTAAAACAGACCTAAGACATTTATATTAAGCGTACAATTATAAGAATTACATTGCAAGTGTGTCAGCCTATTATAGGTTTACACAGCATTTTATGAGACAGGCAATTAAAATACAAATTAAAACAGAAACAAAAACATTATTTTACAAAGAACTAAGTAACAGAAATGAAATATTAAAGTATTCAAATAAAATAAAATAATATATAAATACTAAAGGTAAGTTTATAACAATAAAAATAGTAAAAATATAAATACCTAGTTGAAATTTATAAAACAATACAAATGTAAACTGCGCTATTTGTGTACAACAAAATAATTTATCTATCATATAAAGAGTTAGTATCGAATGGTCGCAAACGTAAATAGTCGAAATTGTGATTCGTAAACAAAGTGTTTTATCAACTCGTCTGAATTGCAAATGGTCTAAAAATATTATTTTGTCTATTTTGCAGTCTCTATAAAGGGTTGTTTTGTTTGTTGCTGCAATAAGTCTAAATGTCAAGTAGTGTTGATAACAGTAGGGGTCTTAAATGTTATTTTGTCTTAATTGCACCTAAGTTGCTTAGAAAATTACTTCAATTGATAGAAATTAGGTAAAGTTTTTCTAAATTATTTACATCTGTTTCAATCTAAACTTATAGTTTTGCAATGTCTGTCTCTCCGCGATTTTTCTCAGAGACCCTTGGTACGACAGTACTGAAATTTTGCAAAGTCATAGATACATATTGAACACGCCGATAGAACTGTAAAAATACGTGAAAGGGCGAAGAATTTTTTTTTTACTCACCAATATAATCGTGTGGGGTGTCCTAAAAAGCTTTTTTAAAGATAAGAAGGGTAGAGAAAGAACGAAAGTAGAAAGAACGAAAGTGATTCATTAATCAGTTTGTAAAATATAAGAAGTTTTTTTGATCATTCCAAGTGGCGTTTTGTTGTTTGTTTATCCAAAGTACACAGGCGTGGGTTTTATTTTATTTTATTTATGCATGTAGATTTATGTGCATAGCACACTGTTACGTATGTGCAAATATCAAGGTACTGATTTGAAATAGACCCAAACAAAGCAATATTAATCAGGCCTGCCTATAACTGTTGTTTCATACGGGTAGCAAAACGAAATGGGAGCTCCGATACAAAACAAGGAACTGGAGTCATTTCGTAATACTACAGCCCTTTACTTTACTAGGTTGGAGTTGCGGCTGCAGCGGAAATAGCGATCAGACAAAAAAATATTTTTTGTAATAATTTTGCGTAACTCAGGTTTAACTTGTTTACTTCAGAATCCAAAGGAGCCGAAATTTATTGTTTTAGTTAGACCGTAAGCTTGAATTAATTTAGAATAAATTGTGTGACTTATTGTTACTATTTTTTTTATCTATTAGGGATATACTTACAGCTTTCATATATGAAGTAAATGTATTGTATTCAACAGTATGGCAGCGGTGATAGCCAAGTTGGTAATGAGCCAGACTTGTAATCGGAAGGTGGCGGGTTCAAATCCTGGGACGAGCCTGTACCACTAAATTTGTCTTTTCGGATTTATGTACGGATTTCTAATTATCACTTGCTCAACGGTGAAGTAAAACATCGTGATGAAACCCGCCCGTCCAAGAAAATTCATTTTCGAAAGACGAACGGTCTACCAACCTGCATTGGGCCAGCGTGGTGACTATGGCTTTCGTGTTTCGAAGGGAGGCCCTTGCCTCTCGGTTGGGACGTATATGGGCTGGTAAAAAAAAAGATCCCCCAGGGCCGCCAGACCAACAGTATGACAAATTCATTGCATTAGTTCTTAGTCAATGAAATTCCATTCTTGAAATACTTAGCGAAAATTAAGAATGTGTATAAGTATTAGCCCGCTAAACTGAACCAGGACTGTTCAGGACAGGAACGTAAGTCGAAATATGAAAAAAAAATCACCTTTCTTAAAAAAAACGACTTATTCCATTCAACTGACCGATCAGCCTTATTATGTTGAGTCTTTTTTTTCTGAGATTTCAAAGTGGATTTGTAGAGAAAAGTTGTACATTTTAATTGGGAGAATAACCCCCATGACACTCCATAACGCATTGGGCACGGCACGGCACTTCAAAATTTGGATTACCATTGCCCCCTATGTTCTCAGCTTCTATTGACATAGGAGGTAATACAATTTTGCCGAACCGTTTTCGCATTATAAAATGCCCGATGGCTTCTATGAGAGCTCGTACAGTTTCATGTGAAATAGTAATTTGCCGCGTAGCGTCTTGTAGTTTCGAATAAATAGGGTTAGATCTTCCAAGCACATACAGACTTTAGTTCAAGACAAAGCATTTCACACATTCCTGGCTTAGAAACAGCACTCTTGATTGAACAAAGGAAGCGAACTTAGAACACAAATTATTCGTTGTCCGATTTCCTAGAGAATCCTTACAACTTTGTTTCTCTGATTAAAGACAAGACCAACTTCCAACTGTGAAGTTGGAGACACAAATTGTCGACCATAAATTCAGCGCTTAGAAATATTTTGCTGGAAGAATTATTGCGCTGAAAATATTAACATACTTGCTCTCCGCTCGGGACTTCGTTCGCGTGAGAATTTGGAAGATTTATGTCGCCAGATTGGTGATAGCCCAGTTGGTAATTAGCCAGACTTGTATTCGGAAGCTTGCCGGTGCGGGCCTGTACCTTCAAATTCGTCTTTTTGGATTTATGTAGAGGGTTTTTGATTATTAGCGGTGAATCAAAACATCGTGATGAAATCTACAAGTCTGAGAAAGCGCGTAGGTCAGTATAAGTATTATCAAAAACAGATAAGTCCACTATACTTTAAAAAATAAACCTTTACAATTATATTTTCAAAGAATTTTTAGAGTAATACAACTTCAAGCAGCTATTAAAGTAGAAATAAATGGCGAAGGATTGCTTTTGCTGTTTTAAGGTAATATATTAACTTGCATTTCAAATTTACTTCATATATTATTCAGTCATGAATATTTTCTGCTGTATACCTAATAATTTAACTTCAATGTAAATATTAAAACCACTACTAAATCAGAGTCGCAAAATGTTCAATTTATTTTCTAATTTTACTAAGAAACATTTTAATAGTGGTCAAGTCGCTAAATACAAAAAATACAATACAATACAATACTCTTTATTTGCACACAAAAATAATACACAAGGAAACTTAAACATATAAGTGATGTGATACAAAAAGGCGGCCAAAATATATATATATATAAAATATATAATAAAAAATAAAATAAATAAATATATATATTTTGTGATACAAAATATTCACAGTAGGTATTAAGAAAAAGCTAGTTTAACAGGTTAAGTATTTTTAAAACGCTTACCCGCGTTATCTGTATTGTGGGCAAAAGGCTGACAACCTCTCACCACTATACATCATTTTTCATCTAATAACCCTCAGAATTTATGTAAAACGTGGCATCAAGTGGTATTGAACCGCCTACCCCGTATGGGATTACAGGTGTGAGCGTATGTATGTATTAAACTTTTTAATTCGAAATTTACTCGCTATTTGAACAACCAAACCCAGAACGCTCATAAGCGAAGTTTCCATACTCAGTTAGCGAGATAAGCAAGCGAAATTGAGCGCATTTACGATGATAACGCAGCAAATTAAGCGCAACCAAGCGTTGCTACCCGTTTCACCCCGAGAATGGGGTAAATCGCCGAGGAATCTGTATCTACATGGAAGTTATAAAACAGCCTTATCGTTTCGTCAAGTTGGCTATTTTAAAAAGTCGTTCACCTTTTTCGTGACGTGAATTATCGCTGTAGAATATTTCAGCATGGCTCTTAAAATTTATCTTGCGCAGTCGGGTAAAAATGTGACACTTTCCAGAAAAGAAAATCTCTAAGCAAAAACAGCAGCTCGAGCACGATAGCGAAAAACTCGCGCGGCGCGCCACTCGGCTGACGCTGAAACTTCACTTAGATTGCGTGAGGGCCCCGCGTAAAGGCTCGCGCTCTGGCGTTGTCAATGTTGACATTTTGACATAGGACCGCGGGGAATTAGGCACGCTATCAACGTCGTACTCAAGCTGGATGCCGGCTGGATTTATGTAAAACGACGACTGAACTTCTTTGAGTGCCCCAAAACATCGGAAGGGAAGACGACATCAGTCCATTATTGTGACAGTGACAGGTAGTGACAAGTGTCGGTCTTGTGTCAGTTATAGAATTACAAAATAGATGGCTAGTACCGTTTGGATAAGAGTTTATATTCTTCTTCTTATCTTGTAGGTATAGTCAAGTATGTTTAGCCCGGCTAATATTTTTCATAAAGAATGGATGCGAAGATGTGGTGGAGGATATAGCCAGCTCACCCAGAAGATGCCTATTCACTCGAGTGAACAACTCGAACTTTAAAGAGATTCGGGTTACATGGGTCAGAGAGAGTTAACACAAATTACTCTTTCTGACCCATGTATAATAACACTGTCCCATGTGCAATTTTATTTTAAGTTTGGGCAAGGTGAGATGAAATATTTATAAGTCAGTGTATTTTTTTTATAAACTGTGACTGCTCTGTAAACAAATACACACATCAACACGGTTTAGGGATATTGCACGATTTTTCATACAAAAAAGGTCTGTTTGAGAAGCAACAAAAGCATACTCGAGATATATATGGAGGGTTATAATTTTCGGACGAGCAAGTACTAAGCCTTAATTTTCAATTCTAATTAATAAATTTTGTTTTACTTGAAATTTGTGAAAATTTGTGAAATTGAATTTGCGTAAAGTCGACTATTTTCATACAAAAAGCAGGCATAAAGTGCATTTTCGTTTCCATCACGTTTTCTCAAATTTCAAGTAAAACAAAATTAATGAACTAGAATTGAAAATTTAAGTTTTGCACTTGCTTATTTGGAAATTATAGCTCCCTATGTATCTCGAGTATGGTTTTTTAGCTTCTCAAACATACCTCTTTTGTATGAAAAATCGTGCAATATCCCTAGACCGTGTTGATGTGTGTACCTACATCAGAGTTTAAGTCATAAATAGCTTTATTTCATAGAACATTCAGAATTTTACTATAAGTCAGAAGTTTTGAATTACATTAGCATTTTTAACTTTGCGCCTATTCGCAAAGGTTCAGTCGTCTTCAGAAGAAGAATAGGCAAGAAACTCCGAGGGTCGCTCTTTTAAACTCAATCATATTTTCCTTATTTCTAATTTTAATTGATTTTTGATGTAAGTAGTGCTGCTAAAAATATGTACAAAGGTTTACATTTTTTAATGAATAAAATGTCTACATAAACATTATATGTAGATAAACTACAGTCTTCACCGGCGCTTCTTCTCTACGTTTGGCGTTTATGTACGTTGGTAATGCAGTTCTTGTGTACGAGCTTGAGTGGGTTTGTTTTACGTCTTTCTTGCGAGCAAAGCCGGGTGTCACGCTAATGGTCATTTAAACACGTTTAATGGTATCTCCGACGATGGATAGCAGTTGTATTTTAAAAATAGCAAATATTTTGATTTTTTTAGCAACCACCTAAAAAAGGCAGATCCCTGATCTGTTTTAAATGTACTTAACTAGATATTTGGAGCTTTACCACAAAAAACTAATACAATATATCTCTAGCTTATGTGATTTTTGGTACGGAAAAAGTTTTAAATATTTTCTAAGTGGTGTTTCATGTTGTTGTAGTAAAGCAGTTGATTTCTTATTTTAATTTGTTAATTTCATACTGGACTGGGAGTGAAGGCTGCTAACCCTTCCCAGGAATTTTACATGGGTTCTTTGGGGAAAGTTTCATGGGGTGAATCACAATTTAAATTAATTTAAAGTCACTCCATAGATCTAATAATATTATGACAATGCTCTCTTCAATGATATTTTGGGATCGTTGATTCAGAAAAAACCGGCCAAGAGCGTGTCGGGCCACGCGCATTGTAGGGTTCCGTAGCAGCATGGTTCAAATATGCAGCTGGCTTCTTAATTCTACAAGCATATTATCATAGTTTATGTTAAAATCCCTAAATATAAACAAATATAAACAAATATAAACAAAAACAACCCTTAGTATCATAAACAAATGTATTAAAAAGTTTGGCCTAAATATAACAGAATGGAAGTGTTTAATGCGCGAGCGAAGCGAGCGCGACTTTTTTTTTTTTGCGACATTTTTATTGTAAGGAATAATATAATAATATCAAGCTAAGCAGGTGTATATTTTTAATGTCGTTTTCGTAATTAGCACCCACAAAAACCTATTAAACGACACCTGAAGTGTCAATATGTTACAGCTTGGCTTTCGGCTCGCCTCACTTTTAGCGTGGAACCTTGTATGTCACCCATTTTGGATTAGGGTACACTTCGTCGTAAATGCTACCCTCGTGAATTATTCCACATTTTTTTTCATTATAAAAATTAATGTTTCCTAAACGGATTGCTGAATCGAAAAACGTTTGTGGTAAACCCCTTCTATCTTTTAAAAAGCTATCCTATGATAACGCACTCGATGAAAAAAAACCATCGCCCATTCACGTTAATGGGAAACACACGAAAACATTTTTTTTCTACCATTTTATTTTTTAGATTTGTCACCACAATCAATAGGTATGTATGACCATGCCAAATTTCAGCTCTGTGCTACCAAGGGTTTCTTAGGAAACCTGCGGACAGACAGACATGGCGAAACTATAAGGGTTCGTAGATTACTACGGAACCCTAAAAACAAATGTATTATTAAAGAGTTTGTAATTTGGGAAATAATTTTTGTTTTGGTCTAAATGCAACCGAATGTAAGTATAATTTTTTTTTTTTTTTTTTTTTTTACGGCAATATTACTGTTAGAAATAATATCAACCTGCTGTTAAAATAATTTTGATGTCATTTTCGTAATTAACACCCCCAAAAAAACTATTTAACGACACCTAAAATGTCAATATGTTACAGTTTGGCTTTCGACCTTGAGGAGAGGTCGAAAACGTGGAACCTTGTAAACATATTCTTATTAATCCCAAAAACGTTTGGTCGACTATTACTCGCAAACTTGAAGGGCCAACTTATGTGTGATAGTTTTTCTTTTAATTTCGTTGTATATTCTATAACCGTGAATTTTTTTACATTTTTAGAAACAACTGTTTAGCTGGTAGTGTCCCCCCCGGAAACTTGTTTTTAACAAAAAAATTCACTTTAAAAATATTTTTTTCTCAAACGGAGTGCTGAATCGAAAAACGTTCTTAGTAAACCCCTTCTATATTTAAAAAATCTATCTTATGACATTCAATTCGATGGTATCGGCGAGAAAAAAAAATCCATCGCCCTTTCACGTGTATGGGAAACACCCGAAAAAATGTTTTTTCCAAAATTTTATATTTTAGATCTGTTGGCGCAATCAATATCTATGACCATGCCAAATTTCAGCTCTGTAGTACCAAAGATCTTATATTAGTAAATATATTCTTATTAATCCCAACAGTGTTTGGCACTTGGTCGACTATTACTCGCAAACTTGAAGGACCAAGTTATGTGTGATAGTTTTCCTTTTAATTTCGTTATATAATCTACCAACGTGAATTTTTCCACATTTTTAGAAACAACCGTTTAGCAGGTAGAGGGGGGGGACACTTGTGTTTGACAAACATTTTCACTTTAAAAATTAATATTTCGCAAACGGAGTGCTGAATCGAAAAACGTTCTTAGTAAACCCCTTCTATCTTTTAATATGCTATCTTATGACACCCCACTCAAAAATATTGGCGAGAAAAAAAAAATTCATCGCCCTTTCACGTCTATGGGAGACACCCGAAAAAATTTTTTTTTCTAACTCTACAGTTCTGTCGGCGTGATTCATATGTATAATCATGCCAAGTTTCAGCTCTGTAGTACCAAGGGTTTCTTAGGAAACCCGCGGACAGACGGACAGACGGACAGACGGACAGACGGACATGGCGAAACTATAAGGGTTCGTAGATTACTACGGAACCCTAAAAATGATGTAATAAACCCCAACTGTGCAATATATGGAACTCTACTTTACCCCGATATCCCGTATTTAAGATTTATGGCTTCTGCAGATGACTTAAAATCGGGATAAACCGAGATTCGTCCTATGGTGTTTTATATATCTATGGGATTTTTGCCGCAGGCGGCTGGTTGTGGATTTTATGGTAATTTTACGGGATTCCAAGGGGTTCCATGGTGGAGTCGTGTTTCATGCATATTTTTTTGGAAGAATGAATGAGATTATTGCGCTTTAGGACCAGCTAGAAAATGAATCAATATGGGAAAAGTGCTTAAAAATGACGTAGTTATTTGTATATTTAGTATTTTTAAATCGCTTATCCCGCGTGAGGGAAATATACAAATTAGTTTAGGGAACGAAACATTTTCAGCGCGATTGTGACTTGAACCCACGACCCCCTGAAAAACGCTTGACTTGAAGGCACGATAGCTCTGTTGGTTAGAGTACCTGAGATGTGCGCCGAACATATTGATTTCCTAAGTCAGTAATTAAATAAAATGTTATACCATCCTTATATTATATCAAATCAAAGAATTGACTATTGCAGTGCCCTAACAGTGTTTCATGTTGACACATAAGCAAACATATGTAAAAACAATGTACACATGGAAGCAATAAAGAATTGAATTGAATTCCCTAAAATTATTTGTACATTGACAAAAGTTCGTAAGGAGGCCCGTGCAATATGTCCCTGGGTGGCGTATATGGTCTGATGAAACAGACAAAAGCTTGATTGAAGTCAAATTTTCTGAATGTTGGTTGGGTTCGTTGAAATCCGTTTAAGATTATAATGAAACATTATCAAGAACTTCATTAATATTCAATATTCATAATGATAGCAAATTTTATTAAATAAATTTCATCAAATTACCGTTCAATTTCTTTCAAAGGACATACGCCAGCGGTACAAGAAATTAAATTACAAAAAAACGAGGAAATTTCTTTTCAAAGTTACTTTTCAAAAAATAAACAGCAATGATAAGCAACAATAGCTACAAAGCTTGCAGCTTAATTAAATTTCATGTTGCTTGTAAAGTGTATAGTCAGGATTTCAATATAATAAGATTAATAATGGTGATAAAGAGCCCAGTTGGTAAAGAGCCAGACTTGTAATTCGAAGGTCGTAGGTTCAAATCCTGGTGCGAGCCTGTACCACTGAATTTGTTTTTTCAGATTTATGTACGGATTTCCAATTATCTCTTGCTCTACGGTGAAGGAAAACATCGTGATGAAACCCGCCCGTCCAAGAAAAAATCATTTTCGAAAGACAAGCAGTCCACCAACCCGCATTAGGCCAGCGTGGTGGACTATGGCCTAAATCCCCTTTTTGTTTCGAAGGGAGGCCCGTGCCCCTCGGTGGGGACGTATATGGGATGGAAAAAAAAAGTTTAAGTTTGCTGTTTCTCTTATTTACTACTTTACAGTTGTTAGACTTTTAAAGAACATTTTCTAACAGAATTGGATTTAAAAAAAATCCTGGTAAGATAATTAATTCCACGTCATACACCCAAAGGCTCTCATAAGGGGTGTAGGGTCATAATATCTTAGTGCTCCAAAATCGTCATCCTCGGTCCTTATCTACAAGCGGTGTACCCTGCAAAATATGGAATTACGACCTCTATAAGGGTTGCCTTATAGAGGTCGTCATTCCATATTTTTATTTCCATGAAATAAAATGCTTTTAAATTGGGAAAATTACGATCGTAGTTGCCAGTTTTAGAAAAAAATAATAATTGAAAGGCCCTTATTAAGGCTTGTATCATGTGTTCCTATGGGAGACAAATTAATACAAATTTAAACATCTGAAAACAACCATCTGCTTTTACACTTATGTTTGCTCCGACTGGGTATCGAACCAACGAGTCGTGAAGACAGAGGAAGCGTTACTATCCGATCAATCAAACACCAGAAGGTTTTTTTAAACCTCTCTACCAGACAATTGGCATTTTTTGGCGTTTCTCTTTCGGGATAAACAACAAACAAACAATTTAACAAATATCATTTCACGTGAGTATTTTACAGGGTTTAAAAAAAACACCTATAACATCGCTATGTCTTCCACGCGGGACTTGGACTGGAAGAGAAATTTGGATTTTTTCAGCTGCCAACTCTTCCCAGGCATACTGTAGAAGCTAGTAAGTGAGACGCGAGGGTTTTTCTGTATCGTGGGCGAGAGGCTGCCAACAATACAATACAATATACTTTATTGCAAAAAATTGAAAAGAAATACAATGATGAGACGCTTACAAATAATGTTACAAAAAGGTACAATATAGGCGACCTTATCGCTTCAAGCGATTTCTTCCAGGTAACCTTTGGGTATGAAAAAGTCGTTAAGTGAAATCAAGATCGGGCGCAATATTTAACAACCTATCATCACTGTTCTCAAGGTCCATCTAATAACTTTTAAAATGAATGTCAAATGTGGCATCAAGTGATTCTGGAGCCAGATGATGTTCTGCTTACCCGACAGGGTTTATAGGCGTGAGTGTATATGGATGGGTGGAATCTTGCAGGTCTATAGATTTATAACATCGTGAACGACAATGGTCTATGACTTTTTATGATTCATTAGATTTTACTTTCATACAAATTTTTTTTTGATTTTATTAGTATTTTACAAGAATAATATTATCAATAGAGAATTTATTATTATTATTATGGTATTTTGTCATCATAATCATCGTTAGAGTGAAGTTAATAACTTAACAGGTTTATTTTAAACTAAGCGGGATTTTTCCTCCAATAAAAGTTTCTTTGCTTTTCTTATTTATAAATCCTTACTAATATTATAAATGCGAAAGTAACTCTGTCTGTCTGTCTGTCTATCCGTCTTTCACGCCTAAACTACTGAACCGATTTTGATGAAATTTGATACAGAAATAGATTAGAGCCTGGGAAAGGACATAAGCTACATTTTCTCCCACAGTTGGGTACGATATAACATGTGGTCCACGCGGGTGGAGCCGCGGGCGGAAAGCTAGTAAAACATAAAAGAAAACTTTGTATGTTAATCCGGAGAGCCGGATACCCGTAAAACCGTAAGACAAACCGTTACATTTGGAAACAATGTTACGGCTTTTAAAAACTCTTAAAGTGGAGTTAGCTACTAAACAGAAATCAAGACCTGAATAGAAATGTAGTCGTAATCTTTTACACACTGCCCGTTTTTGCAGGTAGAGCTTTTGGGAATAAGATTTGTGCCACGAATTTTTTTTCTACACTCATAGCGTGGGTTACCGATAAATGTCGCTGAACTGACATAAATAAATAAATGGAACAATCTTAAATGCACTTGGTTTCTAATCCATACAGTCCACGCTGGATATATTTTGAATACATTTGACTCTATATCCCGTGGCTTAGATCACGCGAGTCAGGTTCTTCAATTTTTTTTTATTACGGTTCACAAACGGGATATATATATATATATATATATTCAAATATATTGTACACATAAAAAAACTTAACTAAAGTACATGCGAACAAGAATGAATCCTAAAGTAGTGAACACAGCATGCGTAAAAAAGAAAGGTGCTATTCCGTATTTGAATTAAAATTATAACAAAAAAAAATAAAATAAAGAATAAACATATAAAAGTAATTAAAACTAGCTAGATAGATGTAAAGTAAGACTTAAGTGCTTTCCTAGCGGAGACCACAGAACCAGAGAAAATATCAATGTCATTTCCGATAGCATTATAAAGTGTGCACATACGATAAATAGGCGCGTGTAGACCGAGAAGTGCAAAGGTTTTATGATTTCGCAGCCTGCTGTTAAGACGATCCATCACAAGCCATGAATGAGTTTGAATTGGAATTCGCATACAAATTGCAAGTATGGTATGCGAATACTTGCCATCGATTCGCTAAGAAGAAGATTTAAGTGTTCTAAGAAGGTATTTAAATTTATCAAGTCTCGGCATTCTAGCCTACGTCTACTTCAAAAGTAACGTATTCAGTCTCAGCTTTGTGTGTGAGCATTATCCTTCTGACTTTTATTATATTTGTTTATAAATATATTAAGATTTTTTAATTATCATTAGTTGATGAAAAAAAGCATCTTTTTTAATAATATATAATAATGACAAATTTTCGAATATTTTCTTATACTTAACTGTATCTAACTCAGGGCAAAAATGCGTTTAAGAATGTAGCAAGCGGGTGGGTATGACGATGTTTGTAAAACAATTGTGTAACAAAAAACTGTGTATTAACTTTTTTAAATTTGAACTAATGAAAAAGGACAATCAAGTGTAAAGCAAAAGTATATAGCAAAGTCAACATGTTTTTTATAAGTTTTATTCAATAAACCATGACAAGGCAAATGCCTAGTCATTATATATATAAAACTTGGGGTTCTGTTTTTAGACAGTGGAGAAGAGCGTTTTATATCTAAAAACATTTCTTTCAATTCGTATAACTTTTTTTTAGTTGCAAAATCTTTTTTTCATACATTTTGAAGTTGCTCAGATTTATGAACTTAAAAAAATAGTTAAAGGAATGATCGCAGATATTAAACGCTTTATTAAAAAATATTAAAGAGTGTAATGAGTAACAGAATATATAATATTTAAAAATTATTTATGATTAATATAAAAAATAATACCGATCTTATACACATAACAATTTTTAATATATGTAAGTATAGAAAACAATTCAGAAAAATAAAATGAAAAAATTATAAGTAATGCATTTTTGTATGTAATCAATCCATAATATAACTTTTGGCATATAAAATATTATTTCTTGAAAGTACTGACTGAACCCTAAAACGATTTGCAAGTTAAAAATTTTCGCAGATAAAATATTACATCTGTTACGTGCCTTATTAAATAATTGTGTAGTTAGTTAGCTTAGTTTATCTTGCTTATCTTATGTCAAGAAACAAAAGAATAAAAGTCTCATTAGCAGAAACAGAACTCAGTCTTGCACGTGTTCTCATAAAATATATTTAAAATGAAATCTGTGTGGCTTTTTGTAAGTGTATTTATAGTGACACTGACAGACGCAGCAAGAATATTGACATATATACCAACTCCGTCAATAAGTCATCAAGTGGTGTTCCGTCCTCTGACACAAGAACTGGCCAGACGTGGACACGAAGTGGTCGTCATCACTACAGACCCTGCCTTCCCCAAGGGAGAAACACCAGCCAACCTCACAGAGATAGACATTCACAATATATCCTATAAAACTGCTAAAGAAGCATTCCTAAATATGGGACAGGGGAATAAAGACAGTTTTTTAGGTCATATGGATCACATTTTCGAAATGCTTCTTAAAACTTTTGACAAGCAAATGAATTCAACTGAAGTAAAAGAGATTATTTTTGGTGATCAGTCCTTTGATCTGCTAATACTCGAAGCTTGTATATGGCAATCATTGGCCTTATCTCATGTATTTAAGGCTCCAGTCATTTTAGCCAGTTCACTCGGTCCTATTTTTGAAAGTAAGGAAATTATTGGAGCTCCAACTCATCCGATTCTTTATCCTAACCCATTAAGGCAAAGGCTTAGCAATTTAACATTTTGGGAGAAAATGCGAGAGCTGTATTACTATTTCAAGTTAAGTTACAAACTATATACACTTGAGGCAGTGGAAAATGAATTGTTGCAAAGACACTTTGGCAAAGATTTGCCACCAATGAGTGAATTGAAAAACAACGTCGATATGATGTTTTTAAACATTCATCCAATCTTTGAAGGCAATCATCCAGTACCTCCCGGTGTGGTTTATATATGGGGAATACACAAGAAACCAAAAAAGGAACTGCCAGAAGTGAGAAACTAAAATAATTTATTTTATTAGCATTTTTCTGATACGGTTTTAAAAGATAAAGTCATGATACCAGCACATGATAATATTGTGAACAGTTAAAAATAAAATTATATACTTATTATAATATAATACTTCTTTGCTAATCTAGAGTTGGTGTTTTAATATAATACAAAACACATAAGAAGATTGCGTTCAGTAAAATTACATGAAAAGCAAGGCTTAAAAACAGCTAAGTACTTCCAAACGAGGAATTAGGAAACAAAATCAATCTGTTAGATTTATTTATTCTTTTTATTTTTTAGGAAATGAAATCATATTTAGATGCATCCAAAAATGGCGTCATATACATGAGTTTTGGGACGAACACAGACCCAACAAGACTTCCTCTCGATATGATACAGAAGTTTGTGAAAGTATTCTGTAAACTGCCGTATAACGTTTTGTGGAAATGGGATGCTGACGAATTGCCTGGACGCTGCAGTAATATAAGAATTGGGAAATGGTTCCCGCAGTCGGATCTACTTCGTAAGTAAAATCTTTTTGCCTTGCTCCACTAATTAGAACACACACTCATTTTCTTTATTTTCCTGAAGATATCTGCTTTCGGTCTGACAGTATTTTTCTTTTATCAGCCCATATACGTCCCCATCGAGGGGCACGGGCCTCCATTCGAAACACGAAGGGGATGTAGGCCATAGTCCACCACGCGGACCCAATGCGGGTTGGTGGACCGCTCGTCTTCGAAAATGAATTTTCTTGGAAGGGCGGGTTTATTTATAATAAAATAATAGTATTTAATTATTATTTAACTGTACAAATATGGTAGGTAAACTAAAACCCACGTTTAGGCCATGTTAGGCCCTGCTTAAAAGAAAAGCAGGGCAGAATTTGATTTTTCATGAATTGGCCATTTTCTCTACAAATTCACACATAGAATAGTTTTTCATAATGTTTAGGTACCTTTTTATAAAATGGGATAGTGCGAATGTTATAAAAATAATCATTTCTTGCTATGGTCTCTGCTGTAGAATGGACGACCATCCAAAAACGGATAAACCAAAAACGAGCTTGTAGGCCCGTGGTGCACCAACGCAAAGGACGACTCTTGAGAGAAAACGTCTTGGACACCGCTTCGATTCATACCTGGTGCAGCACATTTTGCTGGCGATCTAACGTAGAAATACCGCAAACGTATTTGGCATTTTCCCACCGGGTACGACTTGGGGTAGTTTGTTTGACTAGGGCTTACGCCCTATTAAATTAGAATAGTTGGGATTCGTTTTTTATTTGCCATAATCTAATTATTTTTTCATAGGACACCCAAATATTAAGCTATTCGTGACTCAAGGAGGTTTGCAGTCAACTGATGAAGCCTTAGCAGCAGGAGTTCCTCTTGTTGGTATTCCAATGTTGGGAGACCAGTGGTTCAATGTGGAAAAATATGTAGCGCTCAAGATTGGCGTACATCTAGAAGCTGACTCATTTACAGAAGAAGATTTTAAAAAAGCTGTTACAACTGTCATTAATGACGAAAGGTATTGCTGATGAACAAACTGTTTAAAGAATTATCTTAATCTCATTGTGTTGTATTATAAATTATATTTATTGCTGTCAATCACTACTGCAAACAGCGTTGTAATTACAACAAAGAATGACTTTCATGTGGAAGTTGAATGTTCATCACAGTGTTTGATAATATTATAAACAGAATTGCTCCGAGTATGTTTGCATGAAACAAGTTTGCATAGCATCTAATGCTGCAGTTAAATTATATCAGGCGTAATGATACTGCGGATAATGAAGTTAATGAAATGTTAGCAAATGATGTCACTGTTCTTATGATAAGTATACAGCGGGTGAATTATAATAGAGTAAGACCAAGGTTTGAATCAAAAACTCGAGAAGAGCTTGAATAGGAAATGATTCTTTAGTCTCCAGTTAAGCTAATATAGACGCTTGTCATTAATTTTTCATTCTGCCTGTTTCGTACTGACGTTATGAGATAGATCAAAAAGGCGGAACGAGATTTAAACAACAAAATTAGGTTACGCGTTCATGTTAGCTGGGCAGAAAGATGAAAGTTGTACGTACTGGAGTGTATCAAGTGAAGATACTTTAAAAAGTGCACCTTGAATGCGAAAATGGCTTAAGCGGATTTCAACAGAAAATAAAAATAAAAATTAGAGTGAACTTTTCTGGTATCTAAAGTTTTACAGGGAAGATGATGTGAGACTAATTTAGAAAAAATAAAACATGTTAGTGCGGAAGGTGATTAACTTTTCATTGCTTTAAAAACTACTAAAGATATTATAGAGGTACAATGAACATGTAATTAAACAGATTGTAATGATAATTTGTTGACTCATTTTCAAATTTGAATTTTTGAATTTAAAAATTTTGACGCACCTAAGATGATTACATCACATCGTGATGATAACATATCAAATCAAATCAAAATAAATTTCGCAGATAAATTTCGCACTAATAAATTATAGGCTCCGAAACTACTAGACCGATTTAAAAAATGATTTCACCATTATTTATATTATTTTATTAAAACGGTACATCAACAGAGGTTCTACATAAACACTTAAACATTTCAAAGTGCAGGCAGGTTCTGTGTAGAACCTCCAATTAGAGGAAATCAGACTAACTATTTAACATTAGAATGCAACATTATCCCTGAGTAACATAGGCTATTTAAATTTCCCTAATTCCCACGGGAACGAAGTCCAAGGCGAAATGATTTCTTTAAATAAAGTTACTAGACATGAAATTTCTTCCACAGCTACAGAAGAAACGTACAAAATCTGAAGACTCTAATGAGTGACGATCCTCTGCCACCCCTCGAGCGTGCTGTGTGGTGGACCGAGTACGTGATAAGACACAAAGGAGCAAAACATCTACGAGCACCAGCCGCCAACATATCCTGGGCACAGTACCTCGAACTAGAATTTGTTTTAACACTTTTAATTGGAATACTTGTAATAGTTTTATTAGCAGTAGTAGTATTTTATAGATTTGTTAATTTTATTTTTAAAAAATATTTTAGGTCTAGAAAATTAAAAGTCAAATAGATCAGTGAAAGAATAATTATTATTTGTAGGTAAAGTGATTTTAGGTTAACATTAGTAATCAGAAACCTTTTTTTTTTTAATACTGTAGTAAGACTTTTTGCTATCGTTTTTATTTAAGGCCTTATTTACACTAGATTATGTATAGATGTGATAGCTTGCTTCCCGTGCTCGTGTGGCATTCGATGATATACCACTCCAGAAGGTATCTTTGAAAATTTAAGATAAAATGTAGCCTATGTCCATCTTCGTACCTTAAACTAGTAAGGCTGTATCCGTATAAAAATTCATCAAAATCTGTTGGATAGTTTAGGCATGAAAACATTACAGTTACTTTCGCATATATATGGATGACGTCCTTCTTCACTTTGTAACCGTTCCATCCTACAGCTCGAGCACGATGCGCGACAAACTTGCACGGCACGCCATCGCCACTCGGCTGACGGGTAAACTTCACTTTGATTGCGCGAGGGCCCCGCGCAAAGGCTTTCTCGCCCTCTGGCGATGTCAATGTTGACACTTTGGTATTCCTATGTCAAACGCGCATTTCGCATTTTGCATTCGCGCATTTCGCATGCAAACACATCGTGCTCGAGCTGCTGATGTAAAGATAGCAGTACGTCAAGTTACCAATTTGCACTACGAAATCCGATGCTATTACGAGTGAAATAACATCATTGTTAACATGTATAGCTCGATGTGTTTCTTTGTGGACTATATGCCAGTACTGGCAGTGCGTGTGTACTATATCTCGTTCGTAATAAATAATCTTCCTGATAGTTATCTGACGTACATGAAATCCGAAACTAATAAATAAATCTTGTTGTAAAAACTACACAGCAGTACCTACGTTACTACTACAGTAAGGTACTCCGTCACCCAGAGGAATAGAGATTGTGGCACACAATAAAACGTTAACTTTCTTTTAACGTCAGGTTACTTAGTCTTTTTAACTACCGAGTAGGATTTTAAAGGTTTTGCTGTACCGTTTCCTGGCAGAGAGCGAATGGCTTTTAGATTGTTCTACTAGAAACAGCTTGAATTTTAAAAATGTTATAGCTATTACTTAACTGAACTGCGAGTGAAAAAAATTTAGAAACCAATGGGACACTAATATTATGTTAGTGTTTTTTAGTTATATCTTTAATTTGCCTTTAATTTGTTTTTGTCTTTGTGTCTGTTAAGTGTCTTCTGTGTTTCTATATTGTGATGTCTGTGTTGTAAAAATAAAGCATTTTCTATCTATCTATTATAAAAAGGAAAGATTGCTTGTTTGTTTGTTTGCATTGAATAAAAAATATTTCACTATTAGAATGCTACGTTATCCCTGAGTAACATAGCCTACATAATTTTTCCTAATTCCCACGGGAACGAAGTTCCAGGTGGAAATCTAACTGTAAAAGGCCGAGAGCCTCTCACCACTACTGTCATGCTTCTTCTAATAACTTGCAGAACATATCTTCTAATAACTTGCAGAACATATGTTGAATTTTGAGTCAAGTTGCTCAAGAACAACATGATGCTCTGCCTACTCTGATAAAGATTATAGGCGTGGTATGAAAATAGACTAATGTGGTCCAAATAATGTAATTTTTGCATGGTTCAATTAAATACGTCAGTAAGTATATTTTATTCCGATAGAATACACAACACAGTAAATAAAAAAAAGTATCACCCCTGACATTCATAGCTGGTATTAAAAATCGTTTATTTTGTTTCTCCACATGACCTTATTCTATAAGTACAACAATATTTGTTTTTTCGTATAACTTTAATATAACGTATAAACGTCTAAATGGTATAACTTTGATCAAATATAATGAACTATCTCGGTTACATCAGCTTTCAAACAAATTGGTCCATTCTTTTAAGAATTACGAAGCCTGCAGATAGACACAGATACCCACGTCAAACTTATAAAACCACTTTTTAGGGTTCCGTAGTAATCTACGAACCCTTATAGTTTCGCCATGTCCGTCTGTCCGTCTGTCCGCGGGTTTCCTAAGAAACCCTTGGTACTACAGAGCTGAAACTTGGCATGATTATACATATGAATCACGCCGACAGAACTGTAGAGTAAAATCTTAGAAAAAAAATTTTTTTCGGGTGTCTCCCATAGACGTGAAAGGGCGATGAATTTTTTTTTTCTCGCCAATATTTTTGAGTGGGGTGTCATAGGATAGCATATTAAAAGATAGAAGGGGTTTACATAGAACGTTTTTCGATTCAGCACTCCGTTTGCGAAATATAAATTTTTAAAGTGAAAATGTTTGTCAAACACAAGTGTCCCCCCCTCTACCAGCTAAACGGTTGTTTCTAAAAATGTGGAAAAATTCACGTTGGTAGAATATATAACGAAATTAAAAGGAAAACTATCACACATAACTTGGTCCTTCAAGTTTGCGAGTAATAGTCGACCAAGTGCCAAACACTGTTGGGATTAATAAGAATATATTTACTAATATAAGATCCTTGGTACTACAGAGCTGAAATTTGGCATGGTCATAGATATTGATTGCGCCGACAGATCTAAACTAAAATTTTTTGGAAAAAACATTTTTTTGGGTGTTTCCCATACACGTGAAAGGGCGATGGTTTTTTTTTTCTCGCCGATACCATCGAATTGAATGTCATAGGATAGATTTTTAAAATATAGAAGGGGTTTACTAAGAACGTTTTTCGATTCAACACTGCGTTTGAGAAAAAAAAATTTTTAAAGTGAATTTTTTTGTTAAAAACAAGTTTCCGGGGGGAACACTACCAGCTTAACAGTTGTTTCTAAAAATGTGAAAAAATTCACGGTTATAGGATATACAACGAAATTAAAAGAAAAACTATCACACATAAGTTGGCCCTTCAAGTTTGCGAGTAAAAGTCGACCAAACGTTTTTGGGATTAATAAGAATATGTTTACAAGGTTCCACGCTAAAAGTGAGGGGAGGTCGAAAGCCAAACTGTAACATATTGACATTTTAGGTTTCGTTAAATAGTTTTTTGGGGGTGTTAATTACGAAAATGACATCAAAATTATTTTAACAGCAGGTTGATATTATTTCTAACAGTAATAATGCCGTAAAAAAAAACAAAAAAAAAAAAATTCGCGCTCGCTTCGCTCGCGAATTTTATACTTACATTCGGTTATATTTAGACCAAAACAAAAATTATATCCCAAATTACAAACTCTTTAATAATACATTTGTTTTTAGGGTTTCGTAGTAATCTACGAACCCTTATAGTTTCGCCATGTCTGTCTGTCCGCAGGTTTCCTAAGAAACCCTTGGTAGCACAGAGCTGAAATTTGGCATGGTCATACATACCTATTGATTGTGGTGACAAATCTAAAAAATGAAACGGTGGAAAAAAAATTTTTTCGTGTGTTTCCCATTAACGTGAATGGGCGATGGTTTTTTTTCTAGCCGATATCATCGAGTGCGTTATCATAGGATAGCTTTTTAAAAGATAGAAGGGGTTTACTACAAACGTTTTTCGATTCAGCAATCCGTTTAGGAAACATTAATTTTTATAATGAAAAAAAATGTTGAATAATTCACGAGGGTAGCATTTAAGACGAAGTGTACCCTAATCCAAAATGGTTGACATACAAGGTTCCACGCTAAAAGTGAGGCGAGCCGAAAGCCAAGCTGTAACATATTGACATTTCAGGTGTCGTTTAATAGGTTTTTGTGGGTGCTAATTACGAAAACGACATTAAAAATTGCTGTTTAGCAATAAGCAATAAGGCCGCCTATTGTACATTTTTCCGTGTTTTTATGTTTCTGTGATGTCCTGTTTTTTTGTGCAATAAAGTATATATAATAATAATAATAATAATAAAAATATACACCTGCTTAGCTTGATATTATTATATTATTCCTTACAATAAAATTGTCGCAAAAAAAAAAAATTCGCGCTCGCTTCGCTCGCGCATTAAACACTTCCGTTCTGTTATATTTAGGCCAAACTTTTTAATACATTTGTTTATGATACTAAGTATAGTATTTGGGGATTTTAACATCAACTATGACAATATGCTTGTAGAATTAAGAAGCCAGCTGCATATTTGAACCATGCTGCTACGGAACCCTACAATGCGCGTGGCCCGACACGCTCTTGGCCGGTTTTTTTGTAGGGGGTTAAAAACCACAAACAAATCATCAGCTATTAAAATGTAAAGTTTGCAGATTAGGCCTTTTTTAGGATTAGATGCTTGGTTTTTCTTGAGGTTGTTCTTTTTCGTTAGACTTTCTATTTTTACACGAAACGAATTTGGCGGAGTTCAATATTTATTTTCGGCGACCGTTATTTTACTAAACTTGGATGAGCACTGTGTTGGTTAGCCCTAATGTGACTTGTGAAGCCCAATTTGTTTTTAAAAGTTTGACTGCATATGCTATAGGTCAAGATTTTGTTGACATATTTAAATTTATAACTAACTTATAGGTTGTCTTTCCTGTATTTCATTTCACAGTTGGTCAAGCCCTATTTCTCTACCAACTTCCAAGCTTAAGACGCTTCTTGTTCCTCTTATCTTGTGAATCTTTATGGACCAGTACTCATTATCTATAGCCTAGTAGAGATCTTCACGTGTACAGGAGTCAGGACTCACTGAGCATGTCAAAAAGGTACCATAAACCAAGTAGAAGTGCCACATTCGCAAGCGTTATTCACGCTGTACCTACCTACTCAAGACACTGTTCTTCAAGTATCCTTTTGTCTACTAGTGCGTACCTACTGGTTATTGTGTAATAACAGATTCATGTCAATAGTTCACCTTGACATACTTAAGCTGTGGTGTTTTTATCAATCGATTTGTTATCTGTGGTCGCGTTTTATAATATAAAATTTCAAAATGTTATCAAAGTGCGTCATGTAATTACGTCTTAACATAAGTAAGGATTTATTGTCTACTATATAGGTACTGATTGAATTCAGAACTACGAACTTCTTCTTATCGTGTATGTGTAGTTAAGTATGTGGCGAACTCGACTAACATACT
The DNA here is from genome assembly GCA_949987775.1 of Aproaerema taeniolella. Classification (NCBI taxonomy): domain Eukaryota; kingdom Metazoa; phylum Arthropoda; class Insecta; order Lepidoptera; family Gelechiidae; genus Aproaerema; species Aproaerema taeniolella. The sequence continues at coordinate 9,698,083 of OX465268.1, read as the reverse complement.
TTAATGTTGATATGTTTAATTTTTCCCTTTAGTTTAGTTATTAAACTTATCGTATAAAACCTTATACAAAGTTGTTTACGTTTAGTTTCAAAAAAAGGAACAAATTTTTTGATAACTAATTAGGAAATATGTGGCAAATCATTCATGAATGAAACTTCCCCTCTTCTAAAACTATAAAATGAAAAGAATAAAACGTTCTTTGATAAAAGAAAAAGAAAATAACATGGAGCATGGTGCGGTGCAGCTTTGTTCTTAAATAATTGCTGCTCTAACCTAGGTGACCTACAATAAAAGCCGCACAAAATTTAAACGGAAGAGAAATTCAGTAGAGCAGGCCAAAAAAAACGAAAGCACCCACTTTATAAGAGTACTTAACATTTTATGCAATGCGTTTTTAGGATGATTAACAAGAATTATTCTTGTATAATTGTTAATGAGTACGTGGCGCTAATTGTCAAACAAAGTGGCAAACAATAATCCCCAAATAATATTATGTATTGATTGATATTTGAAAAATGGCGTCTATAATCGTGATTGGACAAAAGGAGCCAGCTAAGAAAAAATAAAAAAAACTTGGTAACTGAAAAAATCCATAAGGATAAACGAAAGCTTTCTCAGTTTGATCATCAGAGTGCACCGTTAGCAGGTGAGGATGGCGATTATGTTACACCAAAAGGTTATGAGTCCACACACCTCATTAAATACACACATCAACGCGGACTAGGGATATTGCACGATTTTTTATACAAAAGAGGTCTTTTTGAGAAGCTATAAAAGCATACTCGAGATACATGGAGGGCTATAAACAAGCAAATGCTAAATCTGTATTTTCAATTCTAGTCAATAAATTTTGTGTTACTTGAAATTTGTGAAAACGTGACGGAACGAAAACGAAAATGCACTTTTTTCCTGCTTTTTGTATGAAAATAGTCGAATTGACGCATTTTTTTTCGTTTTCGTCACGTTTTCACAAATTTCAAGTACCTAAAACAAAACAAATTGATTAAAATTGAAAATTCAGGTTTAGCACTTGCTTTTCTCCAAATTATAGCACTCCATGTATCTCGAGTATGCTTTTATAGCTTCTCAAACAGACCTCTTTTGTATGAAAAATCGTGCAATATCCCTAGACCGTGTTGATGTGTATATTATGTATATCCTTTTGCATTTTGTCGTACTGTCTAATAGGCAACCCTATTAAATGAGGCGACAATGGGGAACGAGAGGAGTGTTGCCGGGAATCTGCCTTTACTATCTCTAATTACTTACTTTTCCATCATTGAATAATTTATGTTTTCCGTGTCTTTATTTTTAATATCTTTTTGACAAGAAATTTCGACATTTGCATTTTGAAACGTGTTTCTTACATTATTTTTGACATATACCTAGTTTTAAACTGATTTTGTTAATGTATTTGTCACTACCTGTCATTGTTTATGTACATCGGATATCTGATACTATCGCCGTCAAAATATCCGCTGTAGACTTACAAATAGATGTTTGGGTAAAAAAATTGGGCTCGTAGCTGATGCTTCAAGAGATTTGCACAGTAAAACGAATTATAATTAACTCTATTATTGGAGTATCTTATCGAATTAGCTAAACGGTGCAGAAAAATTTCTCGAGCTGAAACATAGGTCAAAAAACCCAATGTAGGAGGCACAAGGCGGATCAACGATCTGTTCGTCAGAGGCCGCTGAAAAAATACGATACAGTTTAAAGTTTCGCGATTTGAACACATAATTACCCGAGACCACGGCGCGTGCAACCGCGTCAAAACGTCGGGAAATAGGTAAAATCATGATACATACGCGAATTTAGACCAATTTTAGTATTTAACATGATACAGGTCTGATAAATACTTATAGAAGTCCTTCGGGAAGGCCTTGTATTGTGATTTTGAGGCTGATGTCATGATTCTTCTTCTTATCGTGTAGGTATATTTGACTAATCCTGGTATCAGAGCTTTCAAGCTCCTAAGTGGTATCTGGTTTGGTTTCATGACCATAGATTAACGTGCCCTCCGAATAACGGAAACGTTTGTGATAAATTTATGCAACAGGCTCCTTGCCCTGTTGTTTGCTTAACCGTGCTGATTGGCTCCAAGAAGTGAATGCTACTGGGCTACTAGTTCTTTAATGACAAGAGGATTAAACACAAAAGGCTAACTTAGAGGTGATAACCGTAGGTGGACTGGACAATCACTATAGTATCCACTTCTCAGTTATTTCCCTTATCTTAATTGTTGATATTGTTATTGTGTTTAGCTTATCATACACGTATATAATTTATTTACAACCCACTTCATTTACAAAATACTATCATGATTTTAAAGTTTATCTGTCAAAATGGTGTGAAGGTTAATTTTATCTAGGAGATAATTGTGTTGACCTAATAGTCCCTGTTTTGTAATTTTCAGGTATAAATGCTGTTTTGTTGATATGCTGTTAATCTGTCCTGGTTTAGATATTCAAGATGTTTAACCTGTGGTTGGGTGTTGCCTTTGTAGGATGTGTGGGTAAGGTTATTTTTTATTGTTTTCGTAACTGTTTTCTCGTGCCGTTAAACATTTTAGTCTATGATTCTCTGAGTGCTTCCGAAATTTATAATTCATAGAGCTCACATAAGCGTTTAAAATCAAAGCCGTGGTAAGACCCCATTATAACACAATATTTTTTTAAAATTTAACTATTATTTAGAATGTTTCAGTACATTAAAGGAAGATGGGCACATTAGTATGGAACTTGGTACTGGCACCAATTGTAATAAATGATACATCGTTAAAAAGGTAATATTCAGTATTAGTATATAGGAAATATTCAGTTAATTAAGGTCATTTATAATTAATACAATAAATAAAAATACTATGCCAAAATGAAGAATGATGTCGCAGAAAAAATGGATATAAATGATGAAAAATAAATAACTTTCAAGGCACGATTACTCTAATTGGACAATAAATCAGGACTAGTGCTTCGATTATTCTTATTCTACAGAAAATTACCTTTTTAACGATGTATCACTTATTTCAATTGGTGATGGTACAAAGTTCCATACTAATACCGATACTAAAATGACCATCAACCTTTGCACCGCCAAATGTGTGCACCGCCAAAGTAATATTTTATTTTTGATTTTCATGCATTTTCATCTGAAATTAAAAAATAATAATTTAAATTGTGATTTCAATATTCGTCTATTAGTTTTTACAGTATCCAGCAAAGCTGAGATCTTACACAAAAGTCCGTAATGGTAGAGGAGAGACAGAATTCCAAACAAATCCATTGGATTACATGTAATTTAAAAAATCTAAAATTAGAACACTTTTTTGCAGTGGCATCCCCAACCTTGAAAACCAAAGAAGACGTGAGAATAGTTGGCGGTGAAGATATTGACATCACAGAAGCTCCCTACCAAGTATCAGTACTGAATAGGGGGCGCCATTCTTGTGGGGGCACCATAATTGCCCGGGACCTTATTGTCACCGCTGCTCATTGTATCATGGGGTGAATATATTATTCTTCTAATTTATGAATCTGACAACACTAAATCACATATTACAGAAGGAGACTCAAGTCTTGACCTATACTTAAGTATTAATTGTCTTTTTCTCTCACTATGAAAATGATAAAGACGACTGCTACTTAAAATTAAATTCAAATCTTTGGGTTTTCTTTTCAAAGGTGTTAAGTTTGTCGGCTGTTTTACCACTTAGCCTCATAGGGCCATTGTGCGTGCTATTTTTGGGCTGGCTATTCTAGTCAGCCAAAGTTCTCCCAGAAATATGTATGACTCTTTACGTTCTGGATGGTTCTGACATACCCTGGGTTATGCAGGATCTTAGTCCATTGTGCTTCAACGCTGTTGCACTATAGCGTAATATATTATGCGCTCGGGTTTTCTCTGTCACAATGCAACCATGGTATCAACCCAGTTGCAGAAACTTCCATTAAAATTAATGCTATTTTAAGTATCATTCTGTCATTTTCCGTCTGGTTGACGTAAACAAGGATGGTACATTTAAAGAGGATTTAATGAACTCTAATGCACCAGAAAGAAAGTTTACATTAAACTTTGCGATTGAGCGTTTGTGTGATGCCCATGTTAGGTCTGTATTACAGAACCCGACTCAGACTCTGATCTATACTTAATCTGTAAGTACCTACAGAATAATTTGACTTTCGTTAGATGTTTTAAGTTACAAAAATTCAAAGTTATTTATTTTACCATAACACAACAATATTTTATAATAGTAAGTTTCGAGACCCCCTTTTAAGCATTTTAATGCCTGTGCCACAAGATCCCAACATATACTTTAATAGGCCCGCAAAGTATTATTTTTATTGAACAATAAAAAACAATTTCAAAGACTCGAAAACATAATTTCTCAGAATTTATACATGTAAAATATCAGACCGTAATACAAAAGAGTTAATTGATTGAAAAAACCAATATACTGAAAAATGTATAGTAGTGAAAATTTTTTGGGCTATTTCGCTTTAATATAGCAAAAATATTTTCTTTTAGATGTTTAAAATTCCTTGAAAAATTTGACTTTCTAATGTCCGAGGTTGTGAGTAAGCTAAAGTTGGAGAGCAAGTTTTGCGGGCCTATCAAAGTTAATACGTACTGAAACTAATTAAAAGTTTATTATGGGTAGCATCCCTTGCTTTGCTATACTTTTTAAATAATACTTTGCAAAATATACTTGCTTCATTTGCATACACTAATAATCTGATTGAAATTATATTAAGTTCGTCTTCTTATCGTGTAAGTCAAGCATGTGGCGGAACTTGGCTAACCCTGGTGTCAGAGTTTTCAAACCGCATATAACGTGCCCTCCGAAGCACGGAAACAAGAAGAGATGATGATTTAGTTCTGAGAAAATGTCATCTATAATTTTGGAAATTTAAACGTTAGTAGCTTAATGTGTAAAATATCAGGTCACTTTAAATTAGCAAGCGACACTTGAAGGGGTTATTCGCCTCTTGAAACTGAACAACCTACCCCAAGAAACCTATATAAAATTGCTGTTACTATTAGTGAAAACAATGTTCATTAATTTATTACTTATGCGCACTATTGATTTAGAATAGAATAGAATAGAAAATGCTTTATTTCGGCGTACAACACAGACATCACAATATAGAAACACATAAAGACACTTAACAGACACAAAGACAAAAACAAATTAAAGACAAATTAAAGATATAACTAAAAAACACTTACAAACATAAAACAAAGTGCTGCACTGTGCTGCCTGTGTCGCACAGACGAAGTCGGCGCTGGCTCAGCATAATGCTACAGTTTTACCTGTAGCGCCTTAGATCATATATGAACTTAGTGTAGCGCTGATATTCTGTCAGGACCTAATATTTATACAATACTGGCATTTATACAATACTGGCATTCCGCTAGGGACTTCGTTACCGTGGGAAATCGGAAAAATTATGTAACCTGTTTTACTCAGGTATAATGTAGCATCCTAATGGTGAAAGAATTTTTGAAGTCGTTTTAAGTTTATTCGTTACATACAAAAAAAACTTTCATCTTTGTTATATTACCTAGTGTAGATAATGCTTTACTTTAAAAAAATACTACAAAATGAACAAGCATACATCCTCGACCACGTCTTCGCCCCTGGGCTAGATTGTGGTCAAGAGCGAATAAAAAAAAAGCATTTAATTTTAATTCTTTTCCAGAACAAACCCAAATGACTATCAAATCAGGGTTGGATCATCATCAAATTTGAAAGGTGGAGATATTTACCCAGTAGGTGAAGTCCTCGGCCATCCAGACATCAGTTACTCTAAGATGGACAGTGACATTGCAGTTATGTGGCTGTCAAAACCCTTGCAGTTCAGTGACAGTGTAGCACCAATAGACATGATGCAAGTTGAAGATGAAATCGATGATGGAGAGGAAACTATTGTCACTGGATGGGGACATACCAAGGTAAGTTCTGTTTGGACTTTAAAATATGTTTGCTAAGTTGTATTCAGTTCCTTAGATTCAAACTAATGTTTATCTATTTATTTTTATTATCAGATGGGTTAACTCTATGCCCTTGATAGATGAGGTTGACGATGAAGCGAGTCAACCCAGAAAATGTCTATAAAGGCACTGGTACTCCCACTCACCAACACGGAACATTTTGCTAAAAAAAAGTCAGTGTCAATAAATTCCTAAATCTATACTTATATACTGATTAAATCTATACTTATATACAAAGAGGAAAGATTTAATTGTTTGTTTGTTTGCATCGAATAGGCTCCAAAACTATTGGACCTATTTAAAAAATTCACCATTAGAAAGCTACATTATCCTCGATGGACATAGGCTATACAATATTCCCAATTTCCCACGGGAATGAAGTCCCGGGCAGAATAAATACACAAAGCTGCATATAAAAAAAAAACAAGTGCCTCTTTACTATACATTACTTGCCAAGATATATTTTCGGGCTATTATCAGTTTTAAGCCTTTGTTTTGAAACTAAGACAATATAAGGTAATAAATCTTTACTGAAGTAAATTAAACATTCTCTTTATATTTGCAATAGAGATAGGACTAAAGAACCACTTAAAACTACTGTTGACAAACGTTTTTTTTTGGTTTATTTAGATGACACTTGTTTCTTCTTATTGTGCAGGTATAATCAAAGATGTGGCATGATTGTTGAACCCTTTGATGTGTTTGTGTACCGTTGATAGGTCGTAAGTCTATAATACAGCAAATCAAACGAGTCCCTGTTGCTGACTTTTACAGGTTGCCTAGGAAGATCTTTACTATTTCCTTCGTTTCAAGTTCAGTATACAAACATATATGGATGTATACTATATACCTTCTTAAGGATATTTATATGAATACAAGCTGACCCGACAAATGTTGTCTTGTTTTAAATTTTCTAATGTTCCGCTCAACTTTCTTAATTTTTTTTTCCATAAGAACCTCCTTCTGACTCTGACAATAATAAACACAAAAAAAACGAATTAGTGATGCGATGACGAAGAGGAATAGTGTTTAAATAATGAAAAGTGTTTCGAAATTCTTTGTACATTTACAGTGCAAGAAATTATAAGAAATCTACGCTCAAAACGACTTTGTTTTATATCTAGAAAAGAAGAACGTCATGCCGACAGCTTCTTACATTTAAATATTTACACTATGTTTTGATAGAATTTAAATATTTACGCCTTGTTGTACACTATGTTTTACGTTCTGTTAATTGTATTGTACGAGTATGTCTTTGTGTGCAAATAAAGTATATTGTATTGTATTGTATTTTACACTCTGTTGCATTTGAACATGCTTTGTTTGGTTCTGCGGTCACAATTCATGCGACTGTGTTGCTCGTAACAAGTTGAAAATTACCAAGCTATGCTAATAATACTTCCACTTTGGATAGCCCAAACATATGCTTCATTGCGGATAGTAAGTAATATTGTGCAGTTATTTTGTTACAAAGTTTACTAAGCTCATAAAAGTATTATTACTAGATTTATGTAATAAAACTTTAATGAGTACTAGGACTCTTCATGACGTCAAAGTTAGACAAACAAACTAACTTTAATACGCCATTATTATCATGTTACTATCCGCACAACTATCTCTTCAGTTCAAAACACACCGCGTTTCCTACAACAATGATTTTGTTCAAATCGCTTTCAGGTTGGTAAACGCAAAGTAAAATAATTACACGTAGTTACAGAGACATCCATTCAAGTTAATGCTACAAATATCATTCTTAACACTTTTGTCTTGTTTACGTTTTTTACGGAATTACTTTTAAGGAAACTTTAACTTTATTTAACATTACTGCATACAATACAATACAATACAGCACAATAAACAGGACATAAAAAAAGTGTACAACGAGGCGGCCTTATTGCTAGGTAGCAATTTCTTCCAGGCAGCCTTAGGGTAGGACAGAAGTAAAAGTAGTAGTAGGTGGTGCATAAATGTCGTGAATCATAAGTTAAAATAATCGTAATTTGCAAGATATGTATCATCATCGTGTCAACCGCAAGACGTCTTCCGTGGGAAATTTATACTTGGCTCATGTCCAGCATTAATTTTATCAAGCCTTAAAAAAAACATGTAATTTTTAAAGCTGTTTTCGAATGTACTTCTGTCAATTAATTATTCAGCGAAGTCTTTTATTTATTCTGGCAATAAAAGTCTGACGTTTTTGAATTCCAAAATTGGACTTAAAAAGTCATCGAAATCATAAATTCCATTAAAAGCAGATGAGGTAGACAAAAAAAGGAGATTTTTAGTAGCTTATATTTTAAAATATTGCAGGAAGGAGGGATTTTTCCGAAGACCTTACAAATGGTGAAGGTACCGAAAGTCAACGAGAAGAAATGCGACGAGGCATATTACCCGATGTACAGTATCACTCCTAGGATGATTTGCGCTGGTGTGCCTAGAGGTGGAAAGGATGCTTGCCAGGTTTGTTTTCTACTGATATTTTATCAACTGCGCTAAAGAAATACTTACTAAAAAAATTTAAGTAATAAAAACTCATTCTTAAATGCCTAACTCCTCCGACGTTTTTCATCTTTCTCTCTGTACGTTATTCTGAGGTCTGCCTATCTGGTCGATTAAACTACAACTAAACTGTAGAAGAACGAATCTACTTATTATAAACTAGCTTTCTGCCCGGGACTTTGTTTCCATAGGAATTCTGGAAAATGATGTAGCCTATGTTCATCGGAGATAATGTAGGATTTTAATGGTGAAAGAATTTTTCAAATCGGTCCAGTAGTTTCGGAGCCTATTCAATGCAAACAAACAAACAACCAAATCTTTCCTCTTTATAATATTAGTATGGACAAAGTCCAGGTTTGCCAAAGAGCCATGGAACTCAGCGTGCTGGGCCTCAAAAGACGATCGATAACGTGTTCGAAATTCTGCGCTGCGTTCTAAAACAGGCATAATAGACGTTGGTTGCAAAGCAGAATGCACCCTGACAGGTGGGCCATCCTAGCCACTCAATGGGTGCCACAAGACGAACAACGTTGAAGAGGCAGACCCAGAAAAAGAACTGAATGGAGTTTGCACAGGATCGGGACATATGGAAGGCTGCGGAGGAGGCCTTTGCGCAGCAGCGGGATAATATATGGCTAAAAAACAAATTAAAAAACAGGTGAACCGTTTAAATGAGTTAGAGGGTGCGGAGGAAGGTGACAAAGGGGGCCGAGAGAGGTGAGGGCAGGAAAATTACCTATAGTATGCATAACCAGTTGATGTTTGCACAGAATTCGTGTAAAAAATAATGATAATCTTTTATTCTTTTCGGCAGGGCGACAGCGGAGGTCCACTAGTCTATGACAACAAACTGGCTGGCGTTGTATCGTGGGGTCTAGGATGTGCCAGACCCAATTACCCTGGAGTTTACGCGAAGGTATCAGCTCTCAGACCCTGGCTTGACAATAGCATCAACTACTTGAGACTAAAACATGTTTTTAGAGCTATGGAGTAAAGCAAAAGACATTATAATAGTTCATGTGAACTGTAAAAGAATCGAAGAGATTTTTGTTTGAATATGTCTTAACTGTTTTCTTATATCTTGGATGTTTAAAGGCGTGCTGTATAGACACAATTTTTAATAATATTAAATAATGTAAGTTTTATATTTTTGATAAATAAAAATTTTAAATTTATCTATTGCGTAAGATGCTTTATTTAGAAACCTTTTAGTTTAATAAAACTCATTCGCAAAAATCTCTGATAAAAGCTGCAGAGATTAACGTACACTATTTTATTTTGATAGGAATTGAAAACAACATTTCGAAATGCTTTCATAACAACAAAAGCACCCATTTCAAGAAAATTTCCAGCGAAAATTCCATTTCATTTCCCCGCAACACTTGACAAAAATTTGTTTCCTCTCGAGTACCTAGCCTCAACGAAGGATGTTAAAATAAACACTAACATTTCCAAGAAACTAGTTTTAAAAGCGGATCTTGGGTTTTTATTCTAAACCGATCGAGATTTCAAATTGTGGATTTTACAGATATTTTACAAGGTAACATACAATACAAACTTACAACCAAAAGTGTGCAAGGGCGACCTTATCGCGATCTCTTCCAGGCAATCCAAAGCGAAAGGAAAACACAAGAAAAACCGGGAGTAGCGCAAAAGTTGTATTAAAAAATTGTGATAATAAAGGATTTAAATATATGTTTGTATGTATTTAATGTAACTTTGACTTATTTTAAGTAATATCCTGAATTTTCTACGAAATAAAGCTATTTTGAATTTGTATTAGGGTTTAAATAGGTCGTTGGGCACAATCTGACCCAATTAGTGAAGGTTTTGCCTACAGAAACAAAATTCCTTTTAAAATAATAACGTTTATATTTATAATCTTACTTTTCATTTTGAGTAAAAATATTTTTTAAAAACATGGGAATAAAATATTACAAGTAATTTAAAAGTTGAAGATATTTATTCCAAAGAAAATTTTATTTTATTTTTATACTTATTGATGAAATAGAATAAATCTGATAAATAAATAAATATTTTTTTACAAATAAAGAATATTATTTTTTCCATCATGAACAATTTATCGAAACACTCTACACAATTTTGTTTCTGTGGACTTTTGTATGGTTTTCGTACTAAGTGAGATAGTACGATTGCACCTGTAGATATTGATCAAGTTGAAATAAACCTCATAATATTTTTTTTTCTAAGATACAGAATTTCATTTTCTGCCCGATTCCCATTACTTACAGTAATGCGATCCATATATTCGTAAACACATTAATTTATTTCTGTAGGCCGTGTGTACATTTTTTATACTTAGGTGCCCAATGATATTTATGAGACTTAAATACACAACATGTTAAACTGTTTTAAAATTATTTAATAAGAGTAATGATAACTTTAAGAGCAATTAAACTCTCATTTCTATGTTAAACTTTTTAAAGAGAGAGAGAGTCAACAAAGGTTGACATCTGGGCCCCGATTCTGTAACTTCTGTTGTGTGTCGATGGAACGGTGGCCATTTCATCCGTTCAGGTGGCGAAATTGACAACTATCCAAATCTAATGACAGCTGCTTTGAACAGTGGCGCCATCGCCAACTGAATTTTCAGTTACTAGGTAGTTTGCAACTTTACGTTAGGTTGGCAGTGGCGCTGCTGGTCGGGTGGCTGCCAGTAAGTATATGAAAATTAAATAGTTCTCAGTATCGCTACCTGAATAGATAATTATGGCCTCCATTCCATCGACAACAACTGAAGTTACAGAATCGGGGCCCTGTTTAAAGACTTGGAGTCTACACGATCATAAATACACGTTTTTTGAGCGAAAAAATAGCTGATAAATTGGGTTTCTTTAAATTAGCTAGCTGAACAAGTTTCCTCGAGGAACATAGGCCGAAATATTTAAAAATATAGGTATTGTGATATGCAGTCTTCATCGAGATGAGACTACGTTTCACAGATGGTGCTGGCTGGTCGGAGTGCTGTCAAGTATTGATTTAAAAATTTAAAATTTAATTTAAAATGTTCGCGAACGTCGAGGAAAAAAGAGATTGACAGCAATCCGGGCCAGGGTCATTCACGGAGAAACCTTCGGTGTACATCGTAAATTCTAAGACATATGATTGTGTCGCGTTAAAAGAAATACACTTGTTAGACCGTGTCTACGCTGTTGTTAATTCAAGCCCCCCCTGCAGTATTATGTTTCGCCTCTCCATGTAAGGTTTTTGAGGTAAGTCAGCTTATCATTCCTTTTCATAATTTCATATAGGTTCCTTTTCATAAATTATAGGGAAAGTTGTTCAATTTCATAAAAAGAATCACCCCCTAAAGTATTTTTAATTAATTTTAAGTCACCCCATATAATCTGTATGCAAGAAAACAAAATAATGAAATTACTTTTGACAATTTACGATGGATTTAATTTCGAATAGTTTAGAATACGAACCCTACACAAACGAGGCTTAAAAAGCAGTACTGACTTTACATTTAAAACAAAAAACTTCTTATTCTTTTGTCTACTTTCATAGATTCCTCTTAAGATAGAACTTTTGTACACTTTAGCGCGCTTTCTTACATTTTTTACAAGGAGGAAATGTAAATCGTATTTTTTTCACAGCTTTTTAATATTTCAGTGAATACCTTACATCGCAATGTATTTTATTTTTGTATTTTTAGTCTAATCCCTACTAATATTATAAATGCGAAAGTAACTCTGTCTGTATGTAACGCTTTCACGCCTAAACTACTGAACAGATTTTGATTAAATTTAGTACAGAGATAGATTAAACGTTGGGAAAGGACATAAGCTACGTTTTATCCCACTACTGGGCACGATATAACTGGGCTGGGCCGAAAGCTAGTTTACTATATATAAAATACATGTACAGTGCTTTTTATTTTCTTATTGAGTCTCAAGAACTTGGTGTTACCGGAATTAAAACAAAACAACAATAAAAGCGTAGTTCTCTTATAAAAAAAATATTGTCGGCGACAAATTGAACAAATAATAGACACGAAAAAAACAAATCTTCCACACCAATTTATGAAATCAACTAAATATCTGACACAACTTAGTATCGTTCCTCTCCATCGCAAGTTTATCTTGTCTCGGACCGTAGTAAAGTAGCAACTTATCTCACAGATAAAAAAAAAACTTGGCAAACTTCAGGTAAGCAACTTTTACGGCCAGCGTTTAAGAAAATTAAAAAGTTTCTTTTGATTTATTAAGTCCATTCTTTCAAGAAAGTTGTGTATTTTTTCAGGTATTCACCAACTTTGTGTGCTGGGGGTTTTAAAATAGACAATATACCTACTTAGTTAATTACTTCTGACACAGTTTTCATTGAAGTGAAAACTTCTTTAGCGGCGTTGTGCACTTTGAAGTATGGGTAAAAAATGTTAAACTTGCGTCAGGACACGTGACCCTGATCAAAAATTCGTAAGACGGAAGGAGAATAGACCGCAAGGAAGTAACGTATGTTCAAGTTTTCACTTCTGCCGGCGCTCCCGAGTGCAACCCGTTGTTTTTTATTACAATAAGTGTTTAGACGAGTTTTAATTTGCAACTATTAAGTCTTCACCTATAAAATTAACGTTTTCCATAGAATATTTTTGGAAAACTCATTTTTTCATACTAATGTTTTTGGATTTTTCTCAGATATGCGAAATCCCACAAAATTTTTTGTGAAGATTTGGAAAACAGTAATTTTTACTTTTATGATACTCAGTTTATTGAAATGTTTAACTGAAATTAAGGTACAGATAATATATGCACTGAAACGGGCAACACAATATACAAGCTATGTTTGAGCTTCGTTTTCAGTAAATAAATCTAAAGCAAAAATACATATATTAATTTCACTAAAACTCTCCGTAATTTGACCAAGTTTTTAAGTAAAAATCACTGATGCTACTAATATGATTGCGAAAGTAACTCTGTCTGTATGTCTGTCCGTTACGCTTTCAAGCCTAAATTAACTAAACCGATTTAGATTTGGTATAAAGATAGATTAGACATTGAGAAACTTTGCACGATATAACCTGTAGTCCACGCAGGCGGAGCCGCGGGTGGAAAGCTAGTTATTCCATTAATTGATAAAATCATTTGTCGATGACTGCACCCACTGCATTTCTTTGAAACCTATCTAATATTAGTTACAATTTATCTTATCTATACAATATAAATCACACACACCATATTGACCTGGTCTAACTTGCCTTGAACTAATACGAAGTTGATTACGTCATTATCAGTCGTGTTTTGTTTGGCTAACAGCATGCACGTCAATGTGGTTTTATTAGTTGTTTTTCTATCACAAAGTGTTATTTCCTCAAGGATATTAGGAGTGTTTGTGATCCCTTCACTAAGTCATCAGGTTGTATTTAGGAAGTATTATTTAGAATTAGCTAAACGCGGTCATGAATTGGTTGTTATAACACCCAATCCAGCTCTTCCAAAAGACAGGCCTAAGGATAACATCACAGAAATCGACGTTAGTTTCTCATATCCATTTGTCTTTAAAGAACTTGACAAAATTGATATTTTCCAAAAAGGTGTTTACGCAGATGTTAATACTGTGTCATTATATTTGTATCAAGTATTCCTCGACGCTATAAAGGAGCAAATCAAAACACCAGAAGTGCAGAATTTGATTGATAGTAATCAAAAATTTGATTTGATTGTAACAGAAGCGTATTTCGGATTGCCATTGGTTTTCAGCTACATTTTTAAGGCGCCAGTAATACAATTTTCCTCATTCTATGGATTACCAGAGAACTATGAAACGGTTGGGGCTTTAAGCAGTCATCCTCGCTTTTATCCAAACTTCAATAGAAACAAATTCCGTGACTTAAATTTCAAGGAAAATATCATTGAACTCTTCTACGAAATAAAACTCAGATATGAATTTTGGAAAGTTGAGAAAGAGGAAAATAGAATTATAAAAGAGATGTTTGGGCCCGGAGCGCCAACTGTTGCAGAATTGAAAAATAATGTTAATATGTTGTTTGTCAACATACATCCAATTTTTGGAGACAACCGACCCGTGCCGCCAAGCGTCAAATTTTTGGGTGCTTTACATATGGAGCCTGCTAAAGAAATTCCAGCGGTAAGAGTAACGACATTTAAATCCCTATTATAATACAGGGCTTTCGGTAAATCTCTTTCAACCTCTCGGGTGCTAAATCAGTCCATAAAACTGAACAACTTTCCCAAGGAACATAAGTCAAAATACGAAAAAAAAAGATGTTCCATACAAAATGCGCTGATGAAGTTTGTATGGGAACTCAACATTTTTTTTTCTTATTTTGACCTATATTCCTTGGGAAAGTTGTTCAGCTACCCGAGAGGTTGAAAGAGATTGACCTAAAGCCCTGTATAAATACGAAAGTAACTCTGTCTGTCTGTTACGCTTTCACGTCTAAACTGCTGGACCGATTTTGATGAAATTTGGTATAGAGATAGACTACACCTTGCGAAAGGACATAGGCTACATTTTATCCCACAGCTGGGCCTAATATAACCTAATAAACACCAAGTAACCTGGTTGAGACGGTAACAAGGTAAAGAACACACTTTTATTCCTACACTAAGGTTTTCCTTTGTATGTATGTATCCTTGAGACACATACATACATAGAATAGACACTAACACTAAGAACCGTAAACAAACATCTGCTTTTTACACAAACATTTGCCCTGACCGGGAACTAAAACTAGAAAATTTAACCTCATTTTGGACTGTGTACCGGATCGTCAGTTTGCGTTTTTGAATCAGTCGGTTTAGACCATTCAAAAATTAGTGTTTTGAATTCCTAATAATAGTACAGTCAGCAGTTTAAGTAAACCGGTTGTCCTCAAGAAAGATAAGTGAATAAAAACAATATAATTTCAAAAATTGATTTATACGTATTTCAACGAAGTATAATAAGTGAACATCAAGAGGTTTACAGTAAACATTCAAAACCTATAATTTAACCCTTTTAACTAATAGTCACGTTTTTTTACGAGTGAGTTTGAAACGTGCAGGAGTTAAATCAAAAGTTTTAAAACATATGGAGTAGGTAAAGCTTTTAATACGAAACGTTATAGCGGTAGTATTTTATTTTGCTTATATTGAACAAATTCTGTTGTAAATTACCTACCATTTTTAGCTGGTAAAAAAATATATTTAGTCCCGAAAATATAACTTTTTACGTGAAATTGTAAAATTTTCTGTAGGTATATTTGGTGATTTCAATTTAGCGAAAATAAAGGATGTGTTCCATTAAGGATATGGATTCTTGTCATTAGGGATAGGCCCAAGAATCTGAACAAATTTTCACAAGAATTTCGCCTAACGATACAAATTGTGTGATTTGCCTTTGTATGGGAATTCAAAAGGTTTTCATTAGGAGAATCACCATATCTACAGTCTCTGTAAGTAATTTAAATTAACCCCATATCCTTTTTCGTATGTTTTCAGTATCAAAAAAAAATACCTACAGCCGTGTGGTGATCGGTAGAGAATAACACAACCCCATCTCTTTCCGTGGGTGTCGTAACAGGCGACTAAGGAAACACAAATGAGACCTGCCTCCTAGTAATCCATCCCAGGCAACGACACTTCATTTTTTTCTGAATCTGAGGTGTCGTCCTATGGTCTTATGCGGTGTGGTAGGCTCTGTAAAGGGCCGTCTGGTTCGCGACCACCCTCCTACCGAAGTCCGACGCCAAACAGCTTGCTGTGTTCCGTCGGTGCATGGGAGTACCAGTGCCTTTATAGGCCTTTTCTGGGTTAACTCGCTCCATCGTCGACCTCATTGACTTTTATGGTCAATATTGAGGTCAAGAGTTAACCCATCTTCTTTTAATAAAAAAAAACCTAGATCTAAAGTTTTGCTAAGTAATTTAAGGTCACCCTACACCCATTCTCGTATATTTTCAGGACCTAAAAAAATACTTAGACAATTCAAAGACAGGCGTAGTTTATGTCAGTTTAGGCACAAATGTTCCACCTTCAAAAATGGATAAAGAAATGCTGACCAACTTTATAAATGGCTTCGAAGCCGTACCATATGATATTCTTTGGAAGTTTGATCCCGAAAATATTGGACCTTTGCCAAAAAACGTGAAAATCGAGAAATGGTTTCCGCAAAGAGATTTATTGAGTAAGTGTTGTTTAAAAATTGATTCTTTCTTGCCTGTTTTGCCACCGCAATATGCAAGTTACGATATAAATTATGATTCTGAGTTTGGAGAATGTAAATTAACTTATAAACCGACTTAAAAAATGGGAGGAGTTTCTCAATTCGTGTGTTATTTTTTTAATAACAATTTTTATTGTTTGTTCCGCGATAACTCCAATGACTGTCGGCTGATTTTCAAAATTATTTTTTGTTCACAAGAATATACGTACTCCTGAGGTGGTTTCATAATTTTTTTTAATCGAATTTTTTTTTTTTTTAAATCGGTAAACAGAAACTAAAAGCATATACACTTTTTATTTAGATGACGTTGCTTTTGTGGCATGCTGCTGATAGGCATTGTTAGGATTGAACTCGGTTTACTCTAACGTTTTTAACTTGAATAATTGTGGCTGTGTTTAGTAAAAAGTACAACTTTTGGATAGTCAATAAGAACTATTTACAATAGCTCATCACACTAATTGTGAACCTCACGAAAGTTGTACCTTTCCATTTTCACAGTCACAATTATTTTTTGTTAGCAGTTAGACCCATTCTAAATAAGAAATGGTACCATGGCTACAGAGTAGATCAACTCCCTTATTCATAAACGTAATTTAAAGATAAGTAACAGTCAAGACCCTTGCGGGAGCATGTATAAACATTAAACATGTCTTACTTCTGAAGGAATAAGAAGTATTTTTATAGTACATTATGATACAAGTGTGCTAAGTTGGATCTTACATTAGAGGCGAGGTCTCAATGGAGCCGAGAATGTAATATGCAATGCGCACGCGTGTCATACGACGTTTTTCAACACATTTTCGAGGAAATAAATAAATATAAACTTTCCTTTGATATTGGCGGCAACAAATTTTCACTTGCATGTTGCGCCTCAGAAAGTATTTCTGGCGGTGCGGTGTACCAACGTAGGTTTCCTGTTCTGCACTTGAAGAAGACATTTATTTGTGTTGTATTACTGACAATAATCACAATCTGATGAATAAAAATGCCGTTTGTAAAAAACCAAGTGAAAACATCTGAAAAGAGGCGTGATTATTTTTTCTTTTTTTGCTCGCAAAATGAGATTCACATTGACAAGTGCCATACAGCCAAATAATAATCCCATCAAAAACAATACTTGCCAAAAAAACCAAGTCTCGCAACTCAGTTGTTCTGCGGTAAAAAGTTGTGAGATCCATGTAATACCAAGTCGGTTATTAATTTATTCAGTCTCTACTTAAGCGACTTTCTGTCTTAATACGTCCAGTCTCTAAGACCACGATCGTAGTCCATAACAATTGAAAATCAATTGTGTCTGGAATCTCCGTACTCGAAGCATTAAGTTGTTACGTAATAATTAACAGCATCTTATAGTGACGCATATCAATATTACAATTCTTTAATGTTTTATATAAATATATCGAGACTTGGCCATCACACTAAATAATTGAATTTACATGTGTTTTCAGGCGATTGAATTTACACGTGTTTTCAGGCGATGGCCAAGTCTCAATATATTTATATAAAACATTAAAGAATTTTAATATTGATATGCGTCACTATAAGATGCTGTTAATTATTACGTAACAACTTAATGCTTCGAGTACGGAGATTCCAGACACAATTGATTTTCAATTGTTATGGACCACGATCGTGGTCTTAGAGACTGGACGTATTAAGACAGAAAGTCGCTTAAGTAGAGACTGAATAAATTAATAACCGACTTGGTATTACATGGATCTCACAACTTTTTACCGCAGAACAACTGAGTTGCGAGACTTGGTTTTTTTGACAAGTATTGTTTTTGATGGGATCTCATTTCTTTTTGTATTTGTATCTTTTTTGTATGTATTTTTTTTTTGTATTTGTATCTCATTTCTTTTTGTATTTTGTATTTGTATCCGAACAGCATTGGGTCGCTCGCGCGTATGAGCGCGGCTGCTGCTCGCTCGGCGACATTCACCTTTCCGCGCGCCCCGCCACAGTCCCCGCCCCGCGCCCTCGCGCTAGCACCGCGCAGCGCGTAGTAACGGCCCGCGCTCACTCGCTAGCATCGCAGCGCGTGGTATAATAATTAATTTACAACCTTACGCACTCGTAATAAGTACGAATACGCACGTAGGTACGTTTTTTGCATTAAATAATTTAATTTACACGTGTTTTCATGACGGGAATACCCATTTTTTGCTTGATTTGGCAGGGGCACTACCATGCGCCTATATTTATATGGGACTAGCTTAAACCTGCGGCTTCGCACGCAATAATAATAACTGCCGTAAAACATCGTTACGAATAAAGCCAATATTGAAAAATTTAACTGAAGACTTGTATGGCTGTATGGGCTTAATATTCTTTGCGGTCTTTTCTAGATTTTTTAGTTTTTCCTTGGTTCATACACCAAACACTACTTATATTCCAAATTTGAAGCTTCTAGGTCTGCTAGAAGTGCCTTAGAATTTTGATGATCGGTGAGTCAGTGAGTGACAAAATTAAGAATTAAGAAATTTGACCCGTTATAATTCTTAAAATACTGGTTCAAATTGAATGAAATTTGAAACATACCGTGTCTTTACAATGCCTGCATGGTTACTGAAATTTCAGTCTTCTAGTTTTATCCACAACGAAGTTACAGGGGGTCGAAAATGGTCTGAATTGCTTCGAGAAAAGGATGGTACGGCCGTGACGCTTTTTTGCTCGACTTGGTGGGGGCACGGTAGTAAATACTGAACTATATATTTTCACCGTTTTAGCATAAATAAATAATAATTTTCTGTTAAATTTAAATAATTAGTTGAATTATATTTTTATTTACAAAAAGTTTAATATTTACACTTAATTTTGAATAAAAAATAAGATTAATCTCTTTGCTGAAATTTAGAAAAAAAAACCATTACGTACCAGTGTTTTATTTTTGTTACGTAAGGGCTAGGTAAAACATATCATTATGAACCTTAAAACAATGACATAAGACCTACTTTATGAGCAAATGTGTTGAAAAAGTATTTTATACTTTGTGTTGTTGCTTCTTGATGGAACTAAGTGTAACTAGCATAAAAATCATGTCTTTCATTGGTAATAAGTATTTTTAAATGCTCTCGCCAGTCTCTTAACTGTGACTTAAATTTAAATCACGTTTTTGAGTAAGAGGGTTACTCTCTTGTTATTTTTAGGGTTTTTTATATCTTATTTTACTTTCAGCACAACCAAAGTAAACATGCAATAGTTGGAACTTTCTTTGAGATATATCTTATAAAGGCTTTTTGTACGTCTACCGCTTCCCCTTTTGTGTGGTTTCCTTCACCCCCGATTGCCAGAGAGAAATTTATCTATAAGTAGCAATAAGGCTGTCGCATTGTACAGATTCCTTTAACGTGCCCAGCACATATTACCATATTACAGAATAGACTGTTGCCTAGAAAATTATGCTTTGTCTTTACATCAAATTGTTTTAGCTCAATATTTGTGTTGATTAAGAAGATTATTGTAATACAAAAGTTCGCACATGTTATGATAAACTAAAAATTTAATTTAGTTAGGTCTATGAACCAAAAAAACTGTCATTTCTAATGTCTGTCAAAGACGTCAGACATCATATAGAATTGTTGACAATAGATGACGAACCTTGTAATTGATAGCAAACGTGACATTTATTTAAATGTTAGCAGCACTTTTTTTGTTCTGGAATGTTGGCATAATTGATTCCATAATTGAGCTTAAATCGACCTTAAGGTGACGAACCCTTTTTAATTTTCGACTGTACAGTCAACAATACATCAGGTTACTACAAACTGACAAATTTCCCCAATGGATAGTTAACTCTAAAGCTTCGAGATAAAGTTGAAAAACGATCGACGAAATTTGACAGTTTTGGATAGCATAATGTGCTCTTGACCCTGTACACTATAAACGTGTTTTATCTTATGATTATTTTATTTGAGTGTGTAATGAAGAGTAAGTATTGTATTGTAAGGCAAAACTATAGTAAACATTTGTCAAATTAAAAATCTGTTTTTTTTTTCCAGGACACCCAAATATCAAAGTGTTCGTGACCCAAGGAGGTTTACAATCGACTGATGAATCTATTGACGCTGGTGTACCACTGGTCGGTATACCATTTCTTGGAGATCAATTTTATAACGTCAACAAATATGTCGAGCTTGGTATTGGAGTGAAAGTTGATGCTCTGACATTTACTGGTGAACAATTAGCCGAAGCTATTCAGACTGTATTTAACGATGAAAGGTAAGAACAAAATTATTTGTATTACTTACGAATGGTTTAGTAGTAGATTTTTTTATAACTCTAAAATTTAAAAAAAATGCGTCAGCCTATCATTCGATTGCTAATAACTTTTAAATGGCTCAACCAATTTTTATCGAATATACCTAAGAACAATCTCGATTAAGTCAGCTTTCAACGCGCATCTGTCCATTCGCTTAGGAGCTACGATGCCACAGACAGACACACAGATAAACAAGCATAAAAATACACAGATACAAAGACACACAAAAAATACACACGTCAAATTTATAATACCATTTGGCCAGTTTGGTCGAGTGGTAGGGGCAAACATTTGTGTAAAAAGCAGATGTTTGTTCTCGGGTCATGGGTGTTTGTGTTTGTCTTTATGTGTTTTCCAAGGGACCCACGACACAAGGGAAAACCTTAGTGTGGGCCTTTGAGTGTGTAGCGTTTATTTATTTATTTATTTTACTGTCGGGGGTAAAAAAATGGATAAATACATTAGAAATTTTCTTTTTGTAGACCATCTTTATTAACCTTCAAATATATCCAGTTACAGAAACAACATCAAAAAGCTTCGAACACTAATGCAAGACCAGCCCGAGACACCTTTAGAACGAGCTGTATGGTGGACTGAGCATCTGATTCGAAACGGAGGTGGTGGTCACCTTAGAGCCCCAACTGCCAACATCTCCTGGGCTCAATATCTAATGTTAGATGTATTTGTTCCTCTAGGAATCATATCTGTGATAACCCTTCTAGTCACATATGTAGTATGTCTGAAGATCTTGAGGATGATTTTTGGAAGTAGGACAAAGAACAAAGTTAAGAGGCATTAGCGCCAGTAGCAAGAAATTTTGTGGTTGTGTTGTAATTATTGAGGTGTCCGAATAATAGATAAATAATTATTTTTTGAATGCGGCTGCATCGTGATTGGATGCATTAAATGAAGCCATTTGTCTCAGATTAATTAAATAAAGTTAAGACGTTAATTTCTATTATTACATTAAGGACATTAAAATTATAAAGTTAACGAAATAAATTACATTAGTCAATTGAAAAAAAATCTACACTCAACGTTTTGTTTTTATATTGATTTTCCAACATTTTTACGATAATCGCCGAACCAAATCCAAAGGGTCTTAAAGCATGAAAAAATTGTCTTTCCATAAGTATCGGAGGCAAGTACGAAGTAAGGATAAAGCTTGTAATAATTAAGATCTTTTTTTTTTGTAAAACTTACACAAAAATGCTCGAGGATTCAAAAAAGTTTTATAAAAATGTTACTTCTAAATACCTTAATCGTGTTCCATTTTCCTTTCAATTGAAAATTAAACGTCAGTTTTAAAATAAAATTCCCTTAACTAAATGCAGAAATTACCCCATTTCAGTTGAATTCAATTACGGTTCTGCACGGGTGCTTTTCAAAGGTTTTCATCACAAGATTTTTTCATTAAAATCAAATCAAAAAGTTACCTTAACTTTCTTTTTTGGATGGTTCAAGTGACAAAAGGCAGGCTTTAAAAAAAATGATTATGGGAAAAAAAGGCTGTTTTTGACAGCCTCTTGAATACATTCGCATTCTAGCTCAAAGGCAAAGATGCGGTCAAGAATGTAGCAAGCTCACCCACTTAGCTAAACTTAAACTTAAAAGCGATTGAATTGAATTTAATAATATGTATAAAAACAAAGTATACCTTTTCAATTGGTCGATAGATCGAAGCGGTTTTCAAAAAACTGTATAAAAATTGTCAATGTTGCAATTTTCGTGATAAAAAATCTTACTTTTACTTGGCTATGGTAGTTTGTAGCTGCTGTTACTTAGCAGCTGGCACTCTCAACTCTTATAGTTTATTGTAATTTGTGTGCACCTAAGATGCGCCTAAGATTGCCCGTGTATTTTTAGTTGCTAGTTCTTAAAACTACGCTATACAATCTCTTACCAGCCCATATACGTCCCCACCGAGGGGCACGGGCCTCCCCTCGAAACACGAAAGGGATGTAGGGGATAGTTTACCACGCTGGCCCAATGCGGTTTGGTGGACCACTCGTCTTTCGAAAATAAATTTTCTTGGACGGGCGTGTTTCATCACGATGTTTTCTTTCACCGTTGAGCAAGTGATAATTAGAAATTCGTAAATAAATCTGAATTTAGTGGTAGAGGCCCGCACCAGATATTGAACCCGCGACCTTCGGATTACAAGTCTGGCTCATTACCAACTGGGCTACCATCCTTGAGGTATCGCGTTATTTTTGGTGACTTGCACACACACGGAGTCTTTGAGTTTATGTCTGACTCTTTAACTTTTTTTTCAAACTAGCATTCCGACCGGTACTTTGTTCCCGCAGGAATTCGGGAAAATTATGTTGCCTATGTTTATCAGGGATAATGTAGCATTCTAATGGTGAAAGAATTTTTCAAATCGGTCCAGTCGTTTTGGAGCCTATCCAAATATTCAATGAAAACAAACAAATAATCCAATTTTTCCTTTTTATAATATTAAAATAGACCAAAGATTTAATCGGGATTTAAAAAAAAATTCTAATGCATAAAAGACTTTGTTTGAAACTGACTAACTCAAAATAATATCGCCCCTCGCACAATCGCACCTATCTTACAACTTAAATTCAATTCCACAAACTGAGAAGAGTTCGAGTTTGAAACTTAATTTGCTATTCTTTCGTCGTTGCATTTCTGGAATAATTCTTTTCCGAACAAGGACACATTCTGGATTCACAGTGAAACACAAAAATGGTACAGACAGCAGCATGTCAGGTTAGCCATTTGCTCTACGAAAATCTGTCATATTACGAGCGAGATAAGGGCAACGGCAAGTTCAACATGTGTACCCTGATGCGCTGTCGTGTGTACCTCAGTGACGATTATTTGAGTAAGAAGCAAAGTGAGAAATATTTAAACTAGCTTTGTGCATCTGACTTCGTTTGCATGGAGAACTATCCGTAAGGAAAGTATCAGAACTAAGGACATCATATCAATTCACCAACTTAGACCAGCTTGGTGAAGACTGGCTTACTTTGAGGCATTGACTCCCCATTTGTCACTCTCCAGCCCTTCACTGTGAAAAATTCGATCTATTTCTTTGTAACGATTTTACGGTAGGTAGTATAAACAAATCACCTTTCACGGTCTTCAGTTAATTTACTAATTTAGTAGCTATTTTCAACATGGATACCTGACAGCTTCATATTTAATTATATTCGTTTATCGCAATTTTACAGCTAAAATATTATATAATCGTTAATTGCGCACCTCACAGCTTATTATTCTATCTTAAAATTATTTCTATTTAAAATTGGTTTTGCGGGTAAACCAATAAACCAATTTAGCGGCTAAACTTTAGCTAATCAAAAAATCTATCAAATTAAAGTTTATAACAAATGAGAGAACATCATTAATAAAATACTAATACAAAAAAGAAAGTAAAACTAATATGTGAATTTATGTATCGACTATCAACTAGCTTAATCTAAATGTCTGTAAAATACTCGTTTAAATATTTTGTGTTCTGCTTTTAAACTGAACATGTGTGTGTGTGATTGTTTGTGTGAGAGAAAAAATATAGTGAAGATAGCATGTCTAGATGCTATCTTCACTATATCTACACTAATCTACACTCATATTATAAACAGGAAAGATTTGTATTTTTGTATGTAACGAATAAACTTAAAAACTACTGGACCGATTTCAAAAATTCTTTCACCATTAGGATGCTACATTATCCCTGAGTAACATAAGCTACATAATTTTCCCGAATTCCTACGGGAACGAAGTCCCGAGCGGAATGCTAGTCTTGTATAAGACACAAACAAGTATACTGGTGAAGAATTCGGTACTGCAATATTCGTCGCAATTTCAGTCACCAATTCTCATTGTGCCAAAAATTCGTCCAACAACCTCCTACACTACAGTAACAAGCTTCACGCTTAAGTGACGGAGAACAGTCGAGATATTCTTTCTGTCATTGTTCGAGTCACATCTGTTCAGTCGCAAAGAGAAATGAAATTCCAACGTCACTTGTTCCGTTGACATTCTCTCCGGACGTGTTAGGAATCGTTATTGGAATATGTATTTTGCGCTTCACACCATCTGCGGCTGCTACGCGGATT
The DNA here is from genome assembly GCA_949987775.1 of Aproaerema taeniolella. NCBI lineage: Eukaryota > Metazoa > Arthropoda > Insecta > Lepidoptera > Gelechiidae > Aproaerema > Aproaerema taeniolella. The sequence continues at coordinate 9,673,051 of OX465268.1, read as the reverse complement.
CCGGTTGAATAAAATTCTAATTTCAATTCGGTGATCAGATATTGAACGTACTAAAGCTAAGATTTGTGATTATTTCAACAAGCGAGCAGATCAAAAAGAAACTTATTTTAAATCCATACTAATGTTATAAATGCGACAGTAACTCTGTCCGTCTGTCCGTCTTTCACGCCTGAACTACTGAACCGATTTTGATGAAATTTGGTACATAGATAGATTAGAGCCTGGGAAAGGACATAGGCTACATTTTATCCCACAGATACGATATAACCTGTAGTCCACGCGGGCGTAGCCGCCGGCGGAAAGCTAGTAGGTCATAAACTCTCGATGTTAACTTTTGCCAATAAAGAAATTTTAAATAAACTTTTAGAATTTAAACGCGCAAGCAATGGAAGAATTCGAAAGTTATTTGAACACTGGATTAATAATTAATTTAAATACTAAACCCCTTATTCATCAAAGTTATTTAAAGTTAAATGACAGGTAAGAATTTTGCGTGCAACAAACGCCGGTGTGTGCTGAATTTGTATCGTACGCGCCGCAAACAAGCGCGTGACGGGACTTTAAGGCGACTACAGCACCCGATAAAGGCAGCACACATAGGAATAGTGCCATCTCCGTCTCTCAACAGGCCTGGGCCAGCAGTGCGAACAGTGTCGATACACGAAGTTTGCGGACTATGAAAGCATGCGTGCGTAAAAACATGTTCGAAAGTTGGAAAAATGAGATTTATGGAAAGGTAACAGCTTAAATCGAAAAATGCGTTAACTACTTATCGAGAGTGTTCAGTCACGAATATTTTGATAGCAAATTCAAGTTCCTGTGTGCATTTTACTATCGTTTTTACAACTTAAAAGATACACAATATTGGTATTTAAAGGTGACTTTGTGAGCTTTTTCTATCGAACCAAAAGTGCTGAATCATGTTTTCAGCAAACTAGTTTATGTCCTGCCTGAATATTACCGTAGTATTTTTTTCTTTGATTTAATGCAGTGCGTCATGCTTATCTACGCATCATAAAATCGTAATTTAAGTGCTGTAGTCGCCTTAAATCACGTTAATGAATAAGGGGGTAAGTTTACAAAGATTAATATGCATATACATTTTTTTATTACATACTATCTTTCCGCCCGGGACTTCATTCCCGTCAAAATTCGGGAAAATTATGTATTTTATGTTCATTACGGATAGTGTAGGATTCTAACGGTGAAACGGTGAAATTTTTCAAATCGGTCCAGTAGTTTCGGAGCCTATGCAATGCAAACAAACAATCAAATCTTTCCTCTTTATAATATTAATATAGACAATGCTAAGTAGTTAATTTATGAATGAAATTGTAATCAAACTTTGAAATTCCAAAGTTGTAATCGCAATCTCGGAACGAAGGTTCTTCGTATATGATAAGGAACGTATTGTTCATTTTACTTCTAACACACCTTCGTACCCTTTCTATAAGGGCTGTAATATTTCATATGTGAATTGCGGAATGTAGACATCCACGATAGGAAACTTTCCTAACGGAAAAAGTTGGTGTTGTGATTTATTGTTCAACATTTGAGTGTTTATCGCTTCCTATTTTAGAAAACTTTATTTCGATACGAAACATATTTTGGTTTGTTTCATGTCAAGATACTTTTCTGAAAAAATGGAAAATACAATTTTTTGAAAATATTCACAATAGATATTGCTCTGTTGGAAACCGGCCGGCGATAAGTAGTTTACGAAGTTGTGGTTATAAATTAAAATATCAGAACCCTAGGATGTAACGGTAAACAACGGCTTACCACCATTAGATGGGACCTGAAAAAGGTAAACATACCATCAGGAACAACGCGGGATAGAGAATCCTTTACTAGCCCGCAAATTGCGGTAAGTTTGGACGTGTTTATCAAATCTAAACTATTCAGCCCAATAGAAACGTTAAATATAATAGAAACGTGAGGGATTTAGCTTTGGTAAATACGTACGTAGCGGTGATAGCCTAGTTGGTAATGAGCCAGACTTGTAATCCGAAGGTCGTGGGTTCAAATCCTGGTGCGGGCCTGTACCACTAAATTCGTCTTTTCGGATTTATGTACGGATTTCTAATTATCACTTGCTCAACGGTGAAGGAAAACATCGTGATGAAACCCACCCGTCCAAGAAAAAATTTCGAAAGACGAGTGGTCCACCAACCCGCATTGGGCCAGCGTGGTGGACTATGGCCTAAATCCCCTTCGTGTTTCGAAAAGAAGCCCGTGTCCCTCGGTGGGGATGTATATGGGCTGAAAAAAAAATACGTTCAAACTTACCGCGATCAGGGGGTAGGAGAGTCGACCCCAAATAACGGAAATAAAAGCAGCAGAGAGGGAGATTAGATCTTACGTTTTCTAATAGTGAATTATACGACCAACCTGACACTTTATAACCCTATCACATCTCCAGTATTTGAAGACCAGGAGCAGGGATGGTGAACCTTTATGGATTGACGTGCCATTTTTGAAAGAAATGTTGAATGATATCAGAGACGTGCCATTAAATAATGTTGACTTATTGTGAAAATATTTAAATTAAACTTAAACAAGAGCGCTCCCCCCCACCAAGCCTACCCATTCCGTAAGTCTCAGTTAAGTTCGTTAGTTGAACTGCATAGTGAATGTTGTTAATTTCTCTACTATTATCTATGCTTCTTTAATTGCTGGAGTGTCCAAAATATTTTGTTGCATGCCATTGGTTCGCAATGCTTTGTAATTCAAAAATAAATTCAAAATCCTTGACAGTATAAATTTTAAAGCCCTGTCTTCTCAGAACGAGGAACACGTAACTAACCAAGCTGCAACCCAAAATCCTGCAAAGCCAGAAAGCTCTGGCCAGGAATCTCAATAAAGTCACGGAGGTAGTGTCGTAAAGTAAAATCACCATAAAATTTCTCTACCGCTGGATGGGTAGTGCGGAAATGTAGGTGTCTTCACCCTTCCGGCCAAAGATTTAAAGTTATAGATAAGACTAAAGAATAGACATTCTAACATTTTGTTGCAGAATTTACTTGAGAAACGGCACAAATATAAACGTTACGTGCTCGATGTTCTCTCTGGAAAAACATCTACTTCCACTTAATTGACAATCACAGTAAATAAGACCCGGGCGGTAAAGACAATCATACAGTTGTTCAGTTTCATGGACTGATTTACGACCCGAGAGGTTACAAGTGATTTACCTAAAGCCCTGTATACAATCACAGCTTTACACACACATGAACTCACACAAACGCACACCCACACACACATATATACTCTTTTATTACTTTTTATATTAAGTTGTTATTAAGATTGAAACAGTTTTATTGAGAAATCTTTTAGTTGGCGAATGCAATGTGTTATAAGTTATAAAGAATATTTAGCCTAATGTTATGCTGTAAGATTTCCTAAATTCGTAAAAATAAAATAAAATAAGGTAAACATTCGTCCATTTTGGTCGAGTGGTAGTGACGCTCTTGATTGGCGGGTTCTGGGTTCGATTCCCAGTCGGGGAAAATATTTATGTAAAAAACAGATGTTTGTTCTCGGGTCATGGGCGTTCGTGTCTGTCTTTATGTGTGTTCCGAGTCCGAGGGACCTACGACCCAAGGGACAACCTTAGTGTGGGCCTTTGAGTGTGTAGCGTTTATTTATTTTATGTTTATTTATTTATTCACTTATTTAAATACCATTCCTTATTTTGTAAATAAGACATGTTCTTTAAATAAATTTATAATAAACTCTGACACCAGGGTTAGTCAAGTTCGCCACATGTTTGACTATACCTACACGACAAGAAGAAGAAAAATGAAATTTCGTCCCTGTTCATGTCAGCAATACAAAAAATGACAGTATTACTAAAGCATAATTTACTATTTGACTGACCTTGTCTGGGTTTAAACTGCTAAATAGTCTCTGACGCGCCATGAATCGCAGAAGTAGAAATTGATTTACATGAAATTTTATATGGGCAACGTCTTGAGAAAAACGGAGCAGTTTTAAGAATAATCACGTGTATTTAAAAATGTTTTTAAAACAATTCAACAGGTTCTTATTACGATGTTCTTTTTAACTAGTGTCTGCACAACATTTCAATGCTGTTGCATGCACAATGAACATGGAAGAAAATAACAATCGCCATAAAAGTGTATTTAAAATTGTAGACTTTAAGAATAACGGTATTTAAATAATAATAATGTCCCTAAAACAAGGGATATATGAAGGGAAATAGTGTTTTTTGTAAAGTTGTCCCTAAAATAGGATTGCCTGGAAGAGATGACGCTTCGCGATGTGACCGCCTTTGCGCACTTTGGTATTTAAGCTAAGTAACCTTTTTTGTGACTGTGTGCAATAAAGAGTATCTATCTATCTATTGAGTGATGAAACCCACCCGTCCAAAAAATTTCATTTTCGAAAGACGAACAGTCCACCAACCCGCATTGAGCTAGCGTGGGGGACTATGGCGTTAATCCCCTTCGTGTTTCGAAGGGAGGCCCGTGCCCCACGCTGGGAACGTAGGTATACAGGTCTTTAGGTATCTATCTGTCTTTCAACCTCTCGGGGGTTAATCAGTCCATGAAACTGAACAGCTTTCCCAAGGAACACGGGTCAAAATACAAAAAAAAATTGATCTCCCATACAAAATGCGCTATATGCTTATTTATTTATTTATTTATTTACAGTTCTTTGCACACATGACAAATATATATAAAATCACAAACAGAATACGACACAAAAGGTTGCTTGTGAAGTTTGTATGGGCGATCAAAAATTTTTTTTCGTATTTTGACCTATGTTCCTTGGGAAAGTTGTTCAATTTCATGGACTGATTAACAACCCGAGAGGTTTAAAGAGAGATACCTAAAGCCCTGTATATGGAAAAAAAAACTATCTATTTAATGTCCCCAGAAAATTATAAGACCGTTCCAGCTGCACATAATATCCATGAAATATCTGCCCGAAGAGTGAACTGGGGCTAGTTACATGTCAGCAGTAAATCAAAAAGCCAATATTTTGGGAAGGTACGGTGTGGCCGGAAACCTGATGCGTAGGTGAGGTGAGGATAGTGGATTATGGGTGACTTCACAATAGTACCTCGTTATTACTTCAACCTAATAAGATCTTTGAGGTCCGTATTACAGAACGTGACTCAGGCCCGTATTACAGAATGAGACTCAAGTCTTGATTTAAACTTAAGTATTGATTGTCTCTTTCTCTCACTATCAAAATTACAAAGTTTCCTTCCGTAATACGGGCAGATACTGTCTTGCGTAATATACTTAAACGATACCTAAATATATCTTGCAGGCCTAACAAACTGAACGATAGCTCTTGATAGCGAAAGTTTTTTTGACGTCTGTACAAGATAACAGACTATTTTGCTTAGATGTACCTTTTAAGGTACTGCTGGCATTGAATCTAAATACCTACATAAATAAAATTGGATATCTTGATTCATTAACGCCTAGCCCAAACCCTTAGACCTAGAAAGCTAAAATTTGGCAAGAAGGCTTCGTTTACGACGTAGGCAAGACTAAGTAAGGATTTCTCGAAATTTTCACGAGAACGAAGTCCTGGGCAACCTCTAGTATCTAAATATTATAATTAAAAGACTACAATGCAGTGTAATTGCAGAAGAGAAGAGAAGAGAAAATGTTTCATCCACCACTCCTGTTTATCAAAGTCTAGTTTCAATAGGAATTGACCCGCATTTGGGTACGGAAGTTTTTTTATTAAATTTATTTTATCGCTACTAGACCAACGTGGAATGTAGTCTGTGATTATTCCAACAAAATACTCGTAATTGCGTATGTGTCAGCAGTGGTAAATTATGGTTTATTAAAGTTTATTATTCCTGACGCAGAGGTCATTTTGGTGAGTAATTAAGCGATGAGTAGGCAATTTTCTGTCCATGTTTGCATGTTGTTTGCAGAATTAGCATAGAAGTCGGTATGTTAAGAGTTTTGTTTTGAATGGAAGGGATTTATTCTTGAGCCCTTTGTGAAAATCGGTTGAAAGGATTTTCTTTAATGTGAGAATAAAATTCTTTATTTTAGCGAACCCATTTTTTATAAAAAAAAAAAGAAAAAAGTATCATCATATGCTTACTATTACTACTCTAGTATTATATTATCTGTGCTATTACTATTTCTTAAATATAATTACATGTAATGTTTCCAGCTCAGCATATTGCCGTGGTGAACTCATCGCGGCGCTGATTTTCCTTTTACTATATTTAAAAATACTTTACCTAATTACGTAATGTGTGCGTGTGCATCTGCGGGCCGAGTACGATAGTGACAGCGGCGCGATGACACCGCGGTCCTATGTCAAAATGTCAACTTTGACAACGCCATAGGGCGAGCAAGCCTTTGCGCGGGACCCTCGCGCAATTAAAGTGAGGTTTCAGCGTGAGCCGAGCGCGAGGTTGTCGTTATTGTGCTAGAGCTGCTGTTAAATGATCTGTATGTGTAAAGGTCTCATGTATCTGAGCTGTGTGTATGTAATTTCTTGCATGTGTGAGAACATTTGCTTGTTGGTATCCCTATGTTTGCGTTTTTGGGCTATATCAGATTGAAGTTTTATTGCTAAGGCAGCAAATTAAGTCGAGTTTGATACATACTTGATTATATCAGCACTACAGGGAATGAAGAACTGTAAGGCCCGTATAACATAAGGAGACTCCAACCTTGATCTATACTTAAGTATTGATTGTCTCTTTCTCTCACAATCAAAATGACAAAGACGACTGCCACTTAAGTATATATCAGAGTCTGAGTCGCGATCTGTAATACGGACCTACGATTAAAATAAGCACACAAACTATTAGATAGCAAACGGCTGACAAAAGTCACATTAATTTCGACAAAATACATCTCAAGGCACCATTGTCAAGTTTTAACTCACATACCTTTGAATTGGGGTCACTCTCTATTGAGGTCCTTTAATCTTTGCTTTAAGTATGCCAAGCGGGTGATAATCGTGTCGTTTGGGTCGTCCTTAGATGAAACGAGGAGGCTGTCTGTCGCATTACACACGTTCTTTGCAGTCTTTAGAGTATCACAGTGTAGTTGTAAGCAGTATAACGAGATTTTTTAACACCCTGAATTGTTAGCTAGTGCTTTGTCTTTAGAATGAGCAAATAACATTTTTTATTATTTTTTATTATAAGATGGGTTAACTCTTGACCTCAATCTTGACCATAAGGTCAAAGATGAGGTCGACGATGGAGCGAGTTAACCCAGAAAATGCCTATAAAGGCACTGGTACTCCCACGCACCGACGGAACACAGCAAGCTGTTTGGCGTCGGACTTCGGAAGGAGGGTGGTCGCGAACCAGACGGCCCTTTACAGAGCCTACCACACCGCATGAGACCATAGGACGACACCTCAGATTCAGAAAAAAATGAAGTGTCGTTGGCTGGGATGGATTACTAGGAGGCAGGTCTCATTTCGCCTCTTACGACACCCACGGAAAGAGATGGGGTGGTATAATTCTCAACCGATCACCACACGGTGATATTATTACAAGATGGCCGGTTTGGTCGAGTGGTAGTGGCGCTGCCTCTTGATTGACGGTTCCTTGGTTCGAATCCCAGTCGGGGCAAATATTTGTGTAAAAAGCAGATGTTTGTTCTCAGGTCATGGGTGTTTGTGTCTGTCTTTATGTGTGTTCCGAAGGACCCACGACACAAGGGAAAACCTTAGTGTGGGCCTTTGAGTGTATAGCGTTTTATTTTTTTTAAACAAGAGATAACATGACATTATTTGAAGCAAAAAAACCTTGCTCTGCAAAGATAACCATTAACCATTCTACATAGAACATAAAGAGTGTGCATCTCTTTCTTGCAGAACTGATTATTGTCAAAATTGAGGGTCTTAAAAAGTACCTAATGGGAAGGCTTCGGCTGCGAACAAGCTGGAGTTATAGAAATAGAAATTCTCTCAAGTAAAACAGGCCTAAGTACATTAGTTAACAATCTTTCGTTTAATACACATGACGATTAATGACATCAAAAAAGACAAAAAGATACTAATCACATTCAAGTAACAGCTACAAGCATAGAGGAAACTACGCCTATTAATGTCAGTACTCTCAATATAATAAAATAATCGGAAAATGTTTACTTGCATAATATATATATGTATAACCGACGATAATGCAAAATCATGGAGGCTAGTATACGGGCGTGAGATAGTCTTAGTACGAACGCTATGCTTTAGAACAGGGGTTCCCAACCTTTTTTTGTCTACTGCCCACTTTAAGAATAAATTATTTTTTAACGCCCCCCTTTTTAAACATACTTAAAAACCGCTAAGTACTTATAACTGATTATTGAAACGCAACTTTATAGTATTCGGACAGAGTATCTTTTATTGAAAATAAAACAAACATAATCAATTCTTATATAAAAACTAATGTGAAGGTTGAATCTGATGCTGTTCAATAAGTTTGTTGATATCAGGTTCCAATTTACTCAAAAACAGCCGCAAGTCGCCACGTTCGGTAACACGCAAACTATTTCTCTTTTTAGTAAGCAGCGTTGCCACAGCACTAAATCCACGTTCACACAAATATGACGATGGGAATGCTATCAAGAATCGTTGAACAATTGACCACAATCCAGGGTACAATTGCAGGATCGGTTTTTGTAGCCAAAATTCTTGATATCCATTTTTGAACTTGATTTTTATTTCTTCGTTTGTTGTCAATTCTATAAGTTCTTCTTCCAGCTGAGGTGACATTGCTATGTTGACATTTGAAAATGGATCCAACACCCAGTCTGGTATTTCCAAGTTTAAAATGTCCTGGTATCGTTCGGTGAAGTCAATGTGGAGGTTTTCCAAATGTTGGCAGTAGGCAAACAAGTCGTCGTTACTGCAGGATACTGATAAATTCGGAAAATTGTGAAACTCACGTCTGCCCATATTTTTTTTGTGCAGAAGCAGTTTGGCTGCGAAAGCAGCAACGACATTTTTTGTTTTAATTAAATTTAGTTCATCGCCTTGCAGTTGGAGGTTCACGTCGTTGAACAATTTATACAGGTCTGTCATGTAAGCTATATCATTCTTTGATGTTATGAGCTTGTTGCGCAGTTCTGTATCTTTAGTTTCCAAGAACTCTATCACAGAGTCAAACAGGTTATAAAATCGAATCAGACAATTGCCTCTTGACAGCCAACGAACTTCAGTATGAAGCAACAAACGGTTGAAATCTTCGTCATTAGTAACACAAAGCTGATGAAATAATCTATCATTCAAAGAGCTGCTACGGATTTTATTGAATGCTTTGATGACATATTGCAGTGATTGAAATAGTCGTTCACTTAAGTTTCTAGCAACCAAATGTTGTCTATGAATAACGCAATGTATAGCAAGGACATCTGGAATTTTATTTTTTAGGTACGCTATGAAGCCTTTATGGCGCCCTGTCATAGCCGGAGCGCCATCCGTAGCAACTTGTATAATATTTTTCAAAGGAATCTCTTTCTCTTCACAAAACTTTTCCAATGTATTGAATATGGTTTCGCCTTTTGTATCTGTCTCCAAATTTCTGGCAAACAATAGTTCTTCACGTATTTTCTCATCTTTAATAAACCTCACGTAAGATAGCAACAACGCTTCATTAGTTGGTAAAGTGGACTCATCGAGCTGAATTGAGAATTGACTAGTCCTCAGATGATTGCACAATGATTCTTCAATGTTTTCAGCCATTTCATCAATTCGTCTTTGCACAGAATTATTACTCAAAGGAATTTTTTGGATAATATCTGCGGCCGGTTTATGAAGCACAGTAGTTATTACTTCCTTTATTGCTGGCAAAATTAACTCTTCTCCGATGTTGTGTGGTTTGCCTTTTTGAGCAATTAACAAAGGGATATTGTACGAAGCTCGAAGTCCGTCGTCATCTTGCTTAGCAGCCGCCGAAAATAGTTTTGATACACTTGGCTGAGTATTATGCTTCTTCTCTAGGTCTTGAAAATATGCTACATTCTTGTCTTTCTTATCTGGATGCATTTTATTCAAATGACCTTGCAGTCTTGAAGGCTTCATTGCTTCGTTCGAAAATGTTTTTAGACATAGAAGACACAAAGGCGACGACGGGTTTGTGGGATTTTCAATAAATCCGAATTTAATATATTCCGCAGAGTATTGCCGTCTCTTCTTTTTTACTTCCGACATTGTTTTGTTTTGAGAAATACGTAAGTGGTATAATGAAGTACTGCTTATCTATTATGCGCGAAACCGCAAATGAAAATAAAATAAATTTACGTCGTTTATATAGGATTGCATAAGCAGCACGCACCAACGGGAATAAGACAAACGTGCATAAACTCGTTTATCTCATTCGACGCCCAATCGTACTCGACAAGCAAGAACAAGTATTATAGAACCAGCCGATTGATACAGGAATGTACAAATCGGATTATTTAACAAAAACTTGTTAAAACATGATTGCCCACGGTCTATTATATCGAACCGAGTTTGAGCTATATCTTAATTAATATTAGTTGATGTTCACAAGATGTAGTCGAGAGTCGAGAGCTCAGTCGGTATCTAAGAGTCTTCCTAGCTAGGTAGATGAAATTATAAATCGATCCCAAAGCCCTACACAACGCCCCCTTTTTTTTTCTGGGTCTCTTACCGCCCCCCTTTAGGCCTGCAGCGCCCACAAGGGGGCGTTATCGCCCACGTTGGGAAAGACTGCTTTAGAAGGAGACCTCACATCGAGTTAAACATGACAAGACTATGTTATATTTATATGCATATGCTAACATAGCAACATAGCTCAAACCTATGGGCACAGGTGTTCACTCATTGGGTGCCTCAGGATGGGCATAGACGTCGAGGTGGACCCCAAAAATGATGGCGTAACGATCTGGATGCCTATATTATATAGATGCAGTCCACTGTTGGACATAGGCCTCTCCTATGGCACGCCACTGAGCTCGGTCTTCAGCTCTCCTCCTCCAACCACTGCCCGCTACTTTACGAATATCGTCACCCCACCTAGTAGCAGGGCGCCCTACGCTACGTTTGCCGAGTCGAGGTTTCCATTCTAGAACTTTTCTGCCCCAACTGCCATCGGTTCTACGACAGATATGACCAGCCCACTGCCACTTAAGCTTGCTAATTCGCCGGGCTATGTCGGTAACTTTGATTTTCTGACGGATTATTTCGTTTCGAATCCGAGCAGGACCGCGATAAATGGAGTAACGTAGGGGAGGCCTTTGTCCAGTTGTCGGATCTGATTTGTAATGCGATTAAAAAAAACACCCTCAGAGTTTCTTGCCTATTCTTCTCTGGGGAAGACTACACCTTTGCGAATAGGCGTAGAGTCAGAAGGGTCAAAAGAACGAATGCGTATGTATGTATTTAAATCCTTTAATGTATGTTTGTATATATTTCATGTAATCTTGACTTTTGTTAAGTGGTATCCTGAATGTCCTATAAAATAAAGATTTTTTCTGTTCTTTATATTTTGACTAACTAGGAAATATTATATTATATTCTGACAAACTAGGAAAAAAAAGCAGGGATTCATCTCGATTTTTTTAGAAAAACATTCTACTAGCAAAAACACCTACACTATGTCATAGTCCTGTGGCAGGCACGTACTCCAGTAACGGTCATACACCGTTCACAATTGTCGGCCGTTCATGAAGAGACAGCCGTTGCACTCGGTTCCGTTTGTCTTTTTTTGTGAGTGCAGTCATATTCAGCTGTGAAATACATTTTGTAGTGGAGTTATATTCTGACCTACATAGGATTTCTAGATTACGAGATATGAATGGAATAGTTTTTAAACCTGGCTTTGGAATGGTAAAGCTGACTGGTGCTTAATGAACATTTGAAAGAAAATGTATTGCTCATCCAATCCTTACTAATATTATAAACGCGAAAAATTTGTATGTCCATGTTTGGATGTTTGTTCCTCTTTCACGCTAAAACGGTTTCACCAATTTTGATATGGTATGGAAATAGTTGTCACCCTGGATTATCACATACGCTACATAATTTTCTCAAATTTCCACTGGAACGAAGTCACGGACGATAAGCTATTACAACATATTGATTAGTTGGTTAGGGCAAATGATGATCAAAACATTTTCTTTTGCAGACTTATTTCTTTGATAGTTTGATTTTGTTATATTTTTTGTCATTTGTGTAAGTATACAACTTTGACATATAATTGACTGAAAACATTTTTGTTTAATGTAGATTGAATGTTATTATTATAAATTTTGCATTAATGACTAAATTTTGACGACCACATTATACTATGATATTGCTTTAGAGATGATATTGTAACTAGAATTAAAAATGTGAAATAAATGAATTTTATCTAATCGTATGATTCAAAGATGGATTGAGGAAGGAAAGCAATCAAAGTTATTGATGTAGATTTTTGACAAGGAGGAATAATCAAAAAATCAAGATGACTCATTTTCGTGAAATGCTCTAAGGGGTCCGAGGAATCACTGGAATACAAAAGGCTCTCCTTTGATCATCAAACACCGTATATCGCAGTTCTATGTTCAATGTTCTGTGTACAGACGCCACTATACTGAATTGTCAAGACTATGAAACCATTAATGTAATTATAAAAAAATGCTTAAATAAGAAAATAAGTTATTAATCAGGAGGAGAGTGGAAGTAGTGATAAATTATAGTGATAATGACCACTTGACCACAATCTAGCATAAGGGCGAAGATGCGGTTGAAGATATAGCAAGCTCACCCAGAAGATGCCTGTTCACTTGAACTTAAAGAGATTCTAATTGAATAAACTCGGGAACTCAGGAATAAACTCAGGGATTTTTTTTGAAAAAAACCATCCGTTCCATGCAACACAACAAATAGTTAACTAGTGAAAATTCTTTTTTATTCTTGAAAATATTGCATAAATAACTCTAATTATTAAAAAAACAAAATACCCGACTGCACACTAAAATAAAATGTATCCTATGACACTCCCGTAATCAAGACAAATCTAACGATACCTCATACATCAAAATCCATCAAGCCGTTTAGGCTACAGGAGGTCACAAAGGAACAGACAGACATCCTTCTTTGGCAGTCGGGTAAAAAACAGAACAGCAGATTTTTTCTTCTTTCACGAAAAAAAAACAAAAAAAAGTTTGTCATTCGTTTTAATGACACATAGTTTTTGATCGGTCTTTGGGTACCTTTGTTACCTACAGTTAACCGTGTTTGCAGTGTCAGAGTTTTTGTGCGAAGTCTCTCTCACGTAGATTTTCACGTAGACGTTTCGGGGGATGTCAAGGTTGGCAGAATTAGAATTGGTCGTAGACTTATTTTTTAGAAAGAGTATTGTTTAGGTAGACACCTTTTTCTCAGAAACTTGGTATTCCATCATTTATTTTTTAGTTAGCCTGGGGTGTGTCCGACTTCTCGGCAAAGGTCAAAAGACCAGCATGTTTTTTGATTCTTTCTACAAGTTCTTTTTAATTACTTGATTCTCTTATTATCTCCTTAAGCTTCTCGAGCGATCGAAATTCTCACAAAATATCGAAAAACTTAACTTGAGAAGTCAGTCCATTAAGATGACTTAGAGCATATCCAAGTACAAACACATAAACTTCCCTAAACATTCTAAAGCTTTTAGACCCCAAAAACTTTTTCCAAGAATTCTTCACCAATCTGTCCCAAAACTTAGCAGTTCTCAAACTTGCTTAAGGTGTCTATAGAAAATCCAACTGAGGTGCTTTGAAATTAATGCTTCTTCTAAACTTCGATAACGACATTCAGTTACGGCAACATTACGATTCAGTTAAAGTTTGTAACTTCATTAGTAGAGTCGTCAAGTTGAAATTACCGTTTAAGGAAAGGAAATCTCGGTACAGTCGAACCGGGAATCATTTGAAACAGTGTCGACCTCAACATATGTTAGGTCCGTATTACAGAACGCGACTCAGACTTAAGAAGTAACAATTTTAGACTTCAGTAGCTGTCGTCTTTGTTATTTTGACAAGTATTGTATAGATCAAGGCTTGAGTCTCATTCTGTAGTACAACCCAAATGGCGGTTTACTGTTCATTGTAGTGTCAAACAATTTTAGAAATCAGCAACTTGAAAAATTTGACGCAAAAATGCCTGGGATCCTTCCAAAACCAGCCGTAAACCAAACTATATTGAGGTAAACTACAATTTCTTCAGGCCAGCTCTATATATTTGACAATATTTCTCTGACTTGCAGATGACAATCTTGTCATGGTCTTGTCAAACATTCGACGTTATGAAATACGGCAGTCATGCGGATGACAGCCACACTCGATATAGACGTCTATCAAACATCGAAGTCAAATCAAACTAGTATTGAATACAAGTGGACAGAAATAGCCACTAAATTCTGAATCGGACTGTACTTTCGGCCTCATTAGCCCGCAATAGTTACATTCTGCTATCTTTTAACTAGATTTGCTTTTACTAAGAAAGTTTTCTTCGTAATTTGTTATTGGCAAAGGGTTGTTTCTTATAATTTTCGACCAATTAATTCAGTTTATTTGGCTTTTAAAACAGGTAATTGTTATAGTTTCATTAGTGAATGAGGTGACGAAAAAAATATTTTTACTAATGTGTGAGTTTATAAATCTATGTAGTAATAATAATTACAACAAAAAATTTAAGACTTGTCCAGTCCTTCTATTTTCTTACCTAATCGAAATTTTGTGTATCGATTAGGTAAGTTGATTTTCAAATGGCAAGAACAAGACAGATATTGTTTGCCAAGAGATATTATGAGAAGAATATGTCAGTAAAGATGATTGTGTCTATTTTTAAATCTTACGTATCCCGCCGTATAGTAAAATTAAATAACATTTTCTACAGATTTTAAACTAACAGAAATTAGACAATAACAATATCAAGTTTTTAACAAAAGCACGAAACAATTACACGATATCCTTTCAAGAGAATCTCTTTGCAGTGCTCTTCTATTGTTTTTGGCTATTACCTTTGCAATGGGCGTAAGAACGGCTGAAAACACTCCTGCTTTAATATCTTAATTACTCTGAAATGTACACGCTTTTAGCACAAGTAAAGGTGTGACTAGAGAAATTTCTGTTTTGTTTAATTTTGATTGTAACTAAAGTAATCTTTTTTCCATTTTGTGTTGCTATAATTATGGAAAACTTGATAAAAACCTGGTGCCAGACTTTTAAAATTACGAAACGGCTTCTGGAAAATTTTAGATACAGGGTACGCTTGATGATTTGTCTAGAATTCATCTAGATTGGAGCATGGTTACACATTCGGTTGCTTGATGTTTTCTTTCACTGTAAGAACATTGTTAAGTATACCTATTACTCATACCAGCAATCAATTAGTGCAATTAGTGCAAGTTTCGAGGAGGTTAGTGGTCACTCTTTAACAAGAATCAAAATGGCGGACAGTAGGTAGGCTAGCCTTCGTACAAAAAACTTAGAAGTCTTTTAATGTTTTCTGTGGAGCTTCCATCGTGTGTCGAGTGATTCTTAACCACAGAGAACGGAAGATGTAAGATAATTGGGCATTTAATGCGACACCACAACTTTATGAAAAACATCATAGAGGGAAAGATTAAAGGAAAGAGAGACACAAGCAAATAAAAGAGAAGGTTAAGGTGACTACAGTACCCGATAAAGGCAGCACACATAGGAATAGTGCCATCTCCGTCTCTCAACAGGCCTGGGCCGGCAGTGCGAACAGTGTCGATACACGAAGTTTACGGACTACGAAAGCGTGCGTGCGTAAAAACATTTTCGAAAGTTAGAAAAATGAGATTTATGGAAAGGTAACAGCTTAAATCGAAAATGCGTTAACTACTTATCGAGAGTGTTCAATCACGAACATTTTGATAGCAAATTCAAGTTCCTGTGTGCATTTTACTATCGTTTTTACAGCTTAAAAGATACACAATATTGGTATTTAGAGGTGACTTTGTGAGCTTTTTCTATCGAACCAAAAGTGCTGAATCATGTTTTCAGCAAACTACTTATCTAGTTTATGTCCTGAATATTACCGAAGTATTTTTTTTTCGATTTAATGCAGTGCGTCATGCTTATCTACGCATCATAAAACCCCAATTAAGGTGCTGTAGTCGCCTTAAGGCCGTGTCGTATCGAGAGGTCAAATCACTAGCGGAGGATAGACGTGTGTGGCGTTTTACTCCACTGACGAGCGCGGCTCTTGAATTTAAGAAGAAGATCGAGTGTCCATTATCCGCTCCGCTCGTCTATAACATATCTCTAAAAAAATTTCATGCACTCTGCCGTTTTTCACACAGTACATGAAGGTATGTGAGTGAGTAAATGGCACAGAAAAGTACGAGTAGTTAGGAATGGTTTTGAAAAGCAACTCGTTGAATCGGAGCTCGACGGAATTTCCTGAAAACGAGGAAATTTTAATTAATAGCGTAGCGTTAAGTGTTGGTGTGTTTTCCATGTAACGCAGTTTATTTGAGCATGAGTTTACTTCTCTCAATGAAAAGTAAATAAATAAAATTATAGAATGAAATCATAACCAAATATTAAAAGTCAATTTTGATCTACTTCAAAAAAAGAAGGTTGTTCTCAATTCTACAGCTTTTAAAAAATATTTGAAACGCGGTAACTCCGCCAATTGTCGCCTGATTTTCATTTTTTTTTGTTGGAAGAGTATAATCCTGAAGTAGTCCCATATACATTTTATATCATATGTTAAAGCAGGCAGTCATAGCCCAGTTGAGAATGAGCCAAACTTTTAACCGGTTCAAACCCTGGTGCGGGCTTATACCATGTGGTGATAAGTTGAGAATAACAGCACCACATCTCTTTCCGTGGGCGTCGTAAGAGGCGACTAAGGAAACACAAATGAGACCTTCCTCCTAGTAATCCATCCCAGGAAACGACACTTCATTTTTTTCTGAATCTGAGGTGTCATCCCATGGTCTCATGCGGTGTGGTAGGCTCTGTAAAGGGCTGTCTGGTTCGCGACCATCCTCCTACCGAAGTTCGACGCCAAACAGCTTGCTGTATTCCGTCGATGTGTGGGAGTACCAGTGCCTTTATAGGCATTTTCTGGGTTAAATCGCTCCATCGTCCACCTCATCTTTGACCTTTATGGTCAAGATTGAGATCAAGAGTCAACCTATCTTATAATAAATAAAAAATCACTAAATTCATGTTATCAGATTTATGTATTGATTTTTCATTAATTATCACTTGCTCAGTGGTGAAGGAAAACATCGTGATCGAACCTGCACGTTTAAGAAAATTTGTTTTCGGGCGGCGCGCAGTGCACTAACCCGCACTTGCTGAACTATGGCTTAAATCCCCTTCGTGTTTCGAAAGGAGGCCCGTGCCCCTCGGTGGGGACGTATATAGGCTGATATATTTTACGACATTTAATTATGAACTTAACAAAGACAATATATTTAATTATTGACCTGTATTAAACTTGACAGAACATTACTAACATTTTCAATAAATAAATTGACTATTAAATAACACTCAAATATAATTTAGATAGGATGATAATTGTTATTTAAATATTTTATTAGTTATACAAAATGAGTCTGCCTGCCATTCCTCATTGCAATGCCCGACAGGGTTCATATGTTAAGATGTTCCTAAATATAATATTAGAATTAAGATCTTTTATATACTCTGTACATATGAATTGCAATAAACGATTGAATTGAATTGAATTGATAAAGGAATTCAAAAATGTTTTGAGCAGATTTATTCTGCTCAAAGTGATCAATTTTTGAGCACTGAATTTCCTGATCAGTTGAACATAAAGCAATTTGTATAGAGCTTTTATAGACTACTAAAGCAATATTTCAATATGCGAAAATTTATGTTAGGATTTCGTGATTGATACCAATAAATAACACTAAGACCAGATTGAGTTATTTCAAGTTTTTAAGTATGATAAGAAACGTATTTTCTTTTGAACTAAGGCTAAGTTAGTAAAGTTTTTAAATAGGCAAATATGTCTTAACTTTCCAGACTATAAATGTATTAGCTCAAATGTTAAGTTTATTCTGTTCAGAACTTATTATCGCAGCTTTCGAAACATTTTCTTTTTAACCGCCGACAAAACAGTAGGGTGTCACACGTTTGACGCGTGAATCTGAGGATCTGTGTGTCTGTCGATGGCATCGTAGCTCCTAAACGATTGTACCGATTTTGATGCAATTTTCTTGTTTGAAAGCTGACGTAATCGAGACGTTTCTTAGTTATATTTGATCAAAATTGGTTTAGCCGTTTAAAAGTTGTAACCAATCGAATGTAGGGAGAGACAAAAGTTTCGTCTTAGTTTCTCAAAGATAAAAATACGAAATTATAAAAAAAAGTACAAAGGCAAACCGCACAAGTTGTATGGAGAGGCAAAAAAAAAATTAACATTTTGAGATGACTTAAGTTCCTCCTTAGGAAAAGTCGTTCAGTTTCATTAGCTGATTAACTTATTAAATTTTTGCTAACTAATTACAATTTGTATCAAACGTAGCATCAAGTAGTTTGCTAGAACCAATGACGCTCTGCCTACCTCTTTACGAATTATAGGCGTGAGTATGTGTTATTAAATTTGACATGCTGGGTCAAGCTATATAAAATCGTTTACAAAAGTTGTAAAAAGCAAACATTTCCAAATTACCGCAAAGTGAAGTGTGTGGTTTGAGTGGATGCAGTCGGGGCGTTCAAAGGGAATGGAAATTAATGAGATACCTACTCGCACTAGTCGAGTGGAAACATAATTAAAGTTTTGGGTATGGTTAATGTTACACAGTGAGGAAAAACTTCGCGAGGAAAGCTGCACATTAAAAAATCCATTCGATTAACTTCTTCTTCGTAGCGAATCGATGGCAAGTTACTGAAAAAATTCTTGACTACTTTTTGTTCTGGGATTTTATTCCTGAGGGAGTTTGGGAATTTCATATAGCCCATATGTTATTACTGTCGAGTTTTATCAAAATCCGTGCAGTTGATTTTGTGTAAAGAAGTAACAAATTTCATACACTCAAACTTACAAAAAATACTTTTTTAACTTTTGTAATTATAATATTAACAGGTTTGGTTAATCTTGGGTTATGTTCAAGCTTACCCCGAATGAGAAACGAAGTACAGTACTTATATTTTCCTAATGTCTCTCGGCAAACAGTGCCTGTCTCGTTTTTGTCATATGAAAATCAACTTAGGTACTTATTCAAAATACGACATTTACCGAACCACAATAGAAGTCCTGTAAATTGTCATGAATAAAAAGAAGAATCCTGCTCCTGCATTGCAGCGCGATGTGTGTCAAATTAGCAAAACAAATCAAATCATTTAATTGCAGAATACGAGTACAAAGATGAGTCTATTTTCAGACTCACCTTTGTGCGATGGCTTAGAATAACTCGTTTTTAGGGTTCCGTAGTAATCTACGAACCCTTATAGTTTCGCCATGTCCGTCTGTCTGTCTGTCCGTCTGTCCGCGGGTTTTCTAAGAAACCCTTGGTACTACAGAGCTGAAATTTGGCAAGGTTATACATATTAATCACGCCGACAGAACTGTAGAGTAAAACCTTAGAAAAAAATTTTTTTTCGGGTGTCTCCCATAGACGTGAAAGGGCGATGAATTTTTTTTTCTCGCCAATATCATTGAGTGGGGTGTCATAGAATAGCTTTTTAAAAGATAGAAGGGGTTTACAACAAAATTTTTTCGATTTAGCACTCCGTTTGCGAATCATAAATTTTTAAAGTGAAAATTTTTGTCAAACACAAGTGTCCCCCCCCCTCTACCAGCTAAACGGTTGTTTCTAAAAATCTGTAAAAATTCACAGAGGTAGAATATACATCAAATTTAAAAGGAAAACTATAAAACATAAGTTGGCCCTTCAAGTTTGCGAGTAATGGTAGACCAAGTACCAAACATTGTTGGGATTAATAAGAATATATTTACTAATATTAGATCCTTGGTACTACAGAGCTGCAATTTGGCATGTTCATACATATTAATTGCGCCGACAAATAGAAAAAATAAAATTTTGTAAAAAAAAAACTTTTCAGGTGTTTTCCATACATGTGAAAGAGCGATGGATTTTTTTTCTCGCCGATATCATCGAGTGGGATGTCATAGGATAGTTTTTTAAAAGATAGAAGGGGTTTACTACGAACGTTTTTCAATTCAGCAGTCAGTTTGCGAAAAATTAATTTTTAAAATGAAAAAAAAAAATGTTAAATATTTCACGAGCATATAGCATTTACGACGAAGTTCAGCCTAAAGTGAGGCAAGGTCGAAAGCCAAGCTGTAACATATTGACATTTCATGTGTCGTTAATCGTTATAGGTTTTTGGGGGTGTTAATTACGAAAATGACATCAAAATTATACACAATCGCCACGCGACCTGCTCTTTAGCACCAGCTCGAAATTATTCCTAACAATACTTTTGTTGCTAAAAAAATTAAAAAATTTAAATTTTTTTTGGAATTAAAAAGAATATGTTTACAAGGTTCAATACTAAAAGTGAGGCGAGGTCGAAAGCTAAGCTGTAACATATTGACATTTTAGGTGTCGTTTAATAGGTTGTTGGTGTTGTTAATTACGAAAATGACATCAAAAGTATTTTATCAGCAGGTCTATATTATTTCTAATAATATTGTCGCAAAAAATAAAACAAAAAAAATATTTTTTCGCTCGCTTCGCTCGCGAATTTTATAATTTCATTAGGTTGTATTTGCACCAAAACTAAAGTTATTTCTGAAACTACAAACTCTTTAATACATTTGTTATTTATACTATACTATTTGGAGATTTTAACATCGACTATGACTAGCGATGAACGATACTCAGTCTTTTAAGGCTTTTAATAAAGACTCGCCTTATTTTTGACGCCTCACGACTGATTCTGTCTTTTAGTTTCCAACCTTTAGCTAGCTTTTTTAGTTGAAGTCTTTTAACGTAAAAAACTGAGCTGTTACTTAAACAGCTTAAAGGACTTAAAAGACTGGCGACTCATTATCTGAGAAGTCGACAGTCGTAAGGTATGTGTTGATAGAATGTAAATATCTCATTTTATCTCCTTGTCAAATGTTATCAAAATGTATTTAGTGGTTTAGGCGTTCATTATTCCTTTTGGTTGATAGGTTACAAAAGAAATATTGAATATCACACACAAACTGCGGTGCGATCCCTTTTACATAAAAGAACTTGAGTCGTTTAAGTCTTTTAAAATTAGCTGGAGTTGGTTAAGTCTTTTAGTATTTTGAAAACAACTCGAGTCGTTTCAGTTTTTAATCTTTTAATAAACTACTAAGTCTTATTAATAAAAACTCGAACTTTCAGTCTTAATTTTAGAGTCAAGTCCTGTAAGATGGAGGCGAGTCTTTTTAATAAGCCTTAAAAGACAGTCTCTTTCATCTCTAACTATGACTAACAATAGTACACCCGTTTTAAATGAATACGTAATGTAAACCATTTTTATACAACCATTTGCATCCACGCGAGGTGGTTATTAAACAGATGATTTTTTCTTCATTTTCCTTGTGGCGCTGGAATCTATATTTCTCCTTTAGTTACCTTCTTTCTTTGTGACCACGTTTTTATTAGACATTATTAGCAATTCAACCGTCCATATGCTCGTAGAATTAAGAAGCCAGCGCATATTTGAACCATGCTGCTACGGAACCCTACAATGCGCGTGTCCCTACACGCTCTTGGCCGGTTTTTTTATGGAATAAATCGCTTATTCACGTTATTCCAAACATTTAGACAAAGTGATTAGTTTCTCGTCCGAAATGACAGTTTTTTAATACAATTGGTCGGCAGGCTACTTTGTAATTCCCTATACATGCAACATACTACAATTTTAATTTCTCAAAACCTCATTTATCTATATTTTATTTTCCATTATTCTTGTATTATTTTTCTTCTGAGTGAACTTGTTTTTGTGTTACTTGTTTTTGAAATCTGTATTCAGCGTTGTCCCCGAGTAATTTAATAAACGTACCTTTTCCATTCAAAACTATTTATTCTTGAGAACATTATTACATTCTTCATCAAACCCGACCCAGATACTGGGCATGTAGATACGTGTTACGCCGAAAATTTCTACCCTTTTAATAGTTGCCCCTTGAATTTTCAATATGGGATGTTCATTCAATGATGTGGACCTTTGAAACGGATACTGGTACTTATATGACCCTTTTAGGGTAAGTGTATTTGACAGTTAAAAGGAATAGGAGGTCACTTAAATATTTGGTGCTAAAAAATGTTGATTATCCTTTAACAACAAAAAACTCCTGTAAATATGCCGATGACAAAGTGTGGGGTGCGGAATTCCCCTCCACCATTTGGTTGCCGACGGTTAAAAAATACCTCAAAGATAAAAAATATATACCGAAATCTCACTAGAAATCATGCTACCTGGACTGGAGATTAAGGAAAAATAGGGAAATAGGTCTGGAAAGATGATGAACATTGAACAATTCTTTTTTTTTTGTAATACAAAAATCAATCAATTGCATGCAGAAAACAAGTAATGACGTCCAAAAACTTGAGCACGATGTGCTCGCGCGTCGAATGCGCCGCAGTCCTATGACAAAATTGTTAATGCCAGAGGGCGAGCAAGACTTTGCGGGGGGCCTTCGCGCAACCAAAGTGAAGTTTCACCGTCAGCCGAGTGGCGGGCCGCGCGAGTTTGTCGCGCATCATGCTCGAACTGCTGAAGTGAGTATTGTTTTGTGTGCGTTAAAGCACAAAACAGATAGGTACAGAAATCAATCAACGAACAAAGTGCGCTCGAGCAGCGCACACATAGACACTGCTCACGGACACGATATCGGGGACCAGTCTAGACCAGTGCGAGCGCGAGTGCCCCGCTTGAGATGCGACCGAGCGTAGGTATGAAAAGTGAAGTACATAAACGTGATTGACTTCTGTACCTATCTGTTTTGTGGTTGAATTGATGTAAATCGAAGCTGAAGTTTAAACGCGGCTCCGCATATCGTAGCAAAACATGACTGGTATGAAATTGTTAGTATAGAGACTGCCATATTAAGTTTCCACATTCGTATAACCTGTCTTATTATGAATGGATCAGTTTTGAAACTTGATGCTGTCGTGGTTTAATCTATCTCGTCATTCCTTCCTGATTAAGTGTTATCAAGTGTGTGGCGAACTTGATTATTCAACAACATGTTAAATTAGTGTACGAGCAAGCTATACAAAACCAACGAAACATCCAAAATTGACACCAGTTTTCATCAGTCATCGGTCGCGCGCACTCGCATACATTAAAATCAGATCATTAGCATTAATACTTAGTCAGCATATTTTACATCATTATATTTTATACAAGTTATTTCGGTGTTTATTAATTTATTCCCTGAACATTGGTCCTTCGAGCCGGATTTTATTGAATCGTATTGTATTTCATAAAACTTTCTTTGAATCTTGTCTTGATTGAGAGCTTTAAACTGTATTTCAATCTTAATCCTTCAACTACCTCAAAACTCTCAATAATAAATGAAGCTCCGAGTTCAGTCTTTCAAATAATAGTAACTAACATTAAGTATCTACTCAAACTAAGCGCTAAGCACTAGTTCCCAAATGTACTTAGCATCGCAACGAGAACTTTGACAACTATTCAATCTGAAGTTTGGGAGTTCATACAGGTACCTACTTAGCGGAGAAATCGAAGTATAATTCAATTGAAAGCCGAACCGAGAATTCTGCCACGCTGCCGATGAATAAAGTGGGAGATTTCGACTGGAAAATTCCAAAGTCGATGTGATTAGCTTCTTTGTCGTATACTCTGGAGATCTCTTCTATAATTTACAGGCCTAAAAAAATATAAGACTTTATTTGAATTGACAGGTTTAGATTCTTCTTTTTATCCCATCATGAGATTTTGACGAATATCAAAGTCTGGAGTAGATACATCCCTTTTCATATTGACGGCCGGTTTGGTCGAGTGGTAGGTGACACTGCCTCTTGATCGACGGGTCCTGGGTTCGATCCCCAGTCAAGGCAAAAATTTGTGTAAAAAGCAGATGTTTGTTCTCGGGTCATGGGTGTTTGTGTTTGTCTTTATGTGTGTTCCAAGGGACCCACGACACAAGGGAAAACCTTAGTGTGGGCCTTTGAGTGTGTAGCGTTTATTATTATTATTATATTATAATAACAAGTAAAATTGAAGCCTACGTTATCATTTAACCTATCACGGTATCAAAGAATATGCGGTAGAAGGTAGGTATATAGTTCCATTTGAAATCAAAAAATTGTCCATCATTAACATTATTAAAAAGGTGAATATTATTATGAGCTTGCTTGCCCATGTTTCTTTCACAAATGAAATCAGAACACCGAGGTATTAACAGAATGGACAGAATAAAATGAAATAAAGTAGAACAACCATAATTTTCGTAAATCATTAAATAGTCTAGTCAACGAGCGTCGTTGGTTACCGTTAGGCTAGCGGATCAGACTTGTAAGCGAAGGTACCGAGTTCGATCCCCAGTGCCGCCATTTACCTTTGACTTGTTGTATGCTAGCTAACCGATGCTCTAACGGTGAAGGAAAATATTGTGAGGAAATCTACATATTCAGAAAACTTTTTATTTTTTATTTTTTTATTATAAGATGGGTTAACTCTTGACCTCAATCTTGACCATAAGGTCAAAGATGATGTCGACGATGGAGCGAGTTAACCCAGAAAATGCCTAAAAAGGCACTGGTACTCCCACGCATCGACGGAACACAGCAAGCTGTTTGGCGTCGGACTTCGGTAGGAGGGTGGTCGCGAACCAGACGGCCCTTAACATAGCCCACCACACCGCATGAGACCATAGTACGACACCTCAGATTCAGAAAAAAATAAAGTGTCGTTGCCTGGGATGGATTACTAAGAGGCAGGTCTCATTTGTGTTTCCTTAGTCGCCTACTTACGAAACCACGGAAAGAGATGGGGTGGTATTATTCTCAACCGATTACCACACGGTTGAAAAACTGAAACTACGATGAAATTCAGGTTACCCTGTCACCAGGGTCACGAAGATCAGATAGCAGTCACTACACTGTAATGACTTGACTTGCCAAATCCTGGATCATGGTTTAGCGTACTTCAAATGAGAAACGGAACTATATGCGCTAGGAAGAAGAAGACTAAATAATCTATAACACCAGTCAACTGCCGATCACCAAGAAGAAATATGGTCTAGACATGGCAATTTTTTAACCAGATAACACCACAAAAAGCTGCTTAAGCATTGCAACGACGCAGAGTATCTAGAAAATGAGCAATATGTAATACTATGTTATTGACCGTCATATATTCTGGTCCTAATTGGCTAGTCGCCAGAAAAGAGGACAAAATTCCGTCATATTGTCATGTGGTTAGGGTGGTGAAGATTTATAGGTTATTCGAGACTGCCATTCTAATGGAGCAGTTTTTCAATTGATATAAAACCTTGCTGGATGAGGACTCAACAGTTAAAGGATCAAACTGCTATAAATGTTTAAAAATATCTTGAAAGGTCAAGCTGCTACTTAAGAACATTTCTTGAAGATTTTGTCATACATACTCCCAAAAACTAAAAAAAAAAAAGAAATTATGAATGTAGAAAGCAAGCGAAAAAACACCTAAAATAACTTTAAGATACGACACAATTATTGCAAAGATAACTTTCCACGAGTTCGTGGGTAAACACATTGAGCATTGATTGCCACAATATAAAAGGAGCAATCAATTAATAATTTTTAACTCTATATTTTGTTAGACGACATCCGAAAAAATGCCAAATGTGTGACCGAGATGGTTCTAAGCCTAAATATAGCTTAGAACTATATGTATATGTGGAGGACGTCAGCTTTCAAACAAAAACAACCAATTTAAATCGGTTTCGTTTAGAGGCTCGATGCCACAGACAGATACAAAAATACACAGTTACGCACACGTCAAACTTATTATACATCTCTTTTAAAATTACCGCAAATTGATTGTTTCCAATACATTTATAAATAAAATTTCAAGTTGTGATGAATTATAAATTATGTAGAGAAAAGAAACACGTCCAACAATACTCCAGAGACAGTTTGAATGGAAAAACACTTTTCTCTATTGTCCACTTAGCAAATGGTCACCCATTCCAAAAGGCTGCGATCACACCCGATTTATCTCAATGATATTCTGAGCAAAGTTGTTTGAATCTCGGACTTTCCGGCATACGTGGCTAAGACAGGGAAATGCTTCAGAAAATACATACAATACTATCAGGCAACCATTAACACTATCTTTGGAATAAGTATCTGGGTATCTTTTCCAACATGCTGACTAAACTTTTGAATTATGGTCAAAGGTCCGTATTACAGAACGCGACTCAGACTCTGACCTATGTAGCAGTCGTCTTTGTCATTTTGATAGTGAATAAAAGAGACCAGTATAGATTAGGATATAGATTAAAACTTGAGTCTCTACGGCCGGTTTGGTCGAGTGGTAGTGACGCTGCCTCTTGATCGGCGGGTCCTGGGTTCAATCCCCAGTCGGGGCAAACATTTGTGTAAAAAGCAGATGTTTGTTCTCGGGTCATGGGTGTTTGTGTTTGTCTTTATGTGTGTTCCAAGGGACCCACGACACAAGGGAAAACCTTAGTGTGGGCCTTTGAGTGTGTTAAAAAAAAACTGATGATCGAACTCAGAGTACCTCTTGTTTATGGCTTTAAATATCAAACCAATTACCTTATGATGATCTGAAACAATGTATTTCGCATGTCTGAATATAAACAATGAAATTATTACATACCCGACAAAACCAATCCACGAACTCATCAAAGAGGAAATGCTATCTAAAATACAAAAATATAAAAGTATACTGGGATGATACAAAAAGATAAAAATGTACGCCCCTCTGCAAGATTTTCTACCGGTATTTAACATATAGATAGTTGATTTGAATAGATTTCCTCTAAAGTTATGGGAGATAGTATTGGAAAGTGAATGTTTATTTTTTGGCACGGAATCATGCTATCTACATGCCAGCCTTTTTAGATAGATTGAAATAAATATGGATGGGCTATTTGATAAAAACCGAGGGATCTCGGGTGTTGCAAGTTAAGTCAGGCGCAAGTGACAGCGTAGTCTTCTTCTACTATATAAAAATAAGTAGGGTTTTCCTTCCTGACGCTATAACTCCAGAACGCATGAACCGATTTCCACGGTTTTGCATTCGTTGGAAAGGTCTCGGGCTCCGTGAGGTTTATTGCAAAGAAAATGTTGGGCACGATATAACCTGTAGTCCACGCGGGCGGAACCGCGGGCGGAAAGCTAGTAAACTAATAAAATTTATATAACACATATGGGACAATTTATAGAGTATGTAGAAAGAATCAGTGTTAGAATCTTGAAGATTGAGCGAATTTCTTTTTAGAAATAAGTGAAATCTTTTTGTATGTACTGTCTTAAGTCTGTAATTTATGTCATGTGTGTACAATAAACGTTATTAAACGTTAATATATGGTACGAATAGGAAGAGCCGAAGGCGGCCTATCAAATCCTTTGCTTGGCACTTATTTCAAACAGATCTACGTAGGACATTCAATGATTTTGTCTTTATTTTTCGGTTTTTGAAGTCAGTTTTTTTTTATTAAGATGTTTATTTATTTTTCCATTTTAAGTGTGAATAATACAAAGAACACGAGAAATATTATAAGTGCCTATTTAATTCATGGGTTTTCCTCGATTTCCATGGGATTCCATCATCAGATCCCAACATGGTGACAATGGGACTACCTCTGGAGTATACTCTTTTGAACAAAAAAAGAATTTTGAAAATCGGTCCATAAATGGCGGAGAAATCGGTGAACATACATAAAAAAAGATACATACAGTCGAACATAGAACATCCTCCTTTTTGGAAGTCGGTTAAAAAAATGTCCCTAACTTACTTATCTTTATCAAAATCTATAAGATGCGTGTGCGAGGCAACCCGGCAATGCAAACTAGTCTTCTTTTACAGAAAAAGACTCAAGTCTTGATCTATTCTTAAGTGTTGATTGTCTCTTTCTCTCACTATCAAAATGACAAAGACGGCTGCTACTTAAGTATAGATCAGAGTCTGATTCGCATTTTGTAATACGGACCTGTAAATCGCTGCCACTGAGGCCTTACCTTATGGGATAGAAGGTCAGTATTACCCCAGTTACCCAAAATGTAACCAATATCCGAGCGAAAAACGACGCTCGCAGCTACTAATGTGTTCTTTTTATTCTCACCACGCCTTTTTTACGTAATTCCGGTGAAGTGTGACGAAAAGAATTGAAACAAACAAATTATAATTTATAAAAATGAAAAATAAGTACAAAGAGGCATCTGTAACAGGTGTTTTTACAACCCAAAAACTACAGTAACTCTAAATTAATTATTTTGTAAACAATTTTTTATCATATAGGATCAAAGTACTCCTTAATACAGATCAAACGAGCCCAAACTCGAAGTGGTTGTGTTGTTTTATTGCGGAGTTCCTATGGCCACCTTCTAGCTCCAGCATCAGATCAGCTCCATGTTGTCATAATATTACATTGTCACGCAATATACATATGCATGAAATATTTCAGCTCAACCGAAAACCGGGAAGTGGGTAAAATTTTACTTGCAAGATTTCATTACAGACATCGGTCCCGGTAGGTATAAGTAAATCAAAGCTTGACAAATCACAGAACAAATCAGGAACACGCCTTATCTTAATTAACCTAACCTACCATCAAACGCAAGACAAAAGTACACCCCGCAGATCCCTCCACTGAAAGGTGCCCAAGCTACTGTACCCGAGCGAGGGTCACCAGATTTTTATCGCAGACATCTGTCTTAAAAACGTCTTAGCCAGTCTTAGAAACAAATCAAATCGCCTAGAACTACAATAAAACCCAACAATGAAGTATCTTCTACTCTGTTGATTATTAGTAGTGAATAAGTGTCGGAGTATCACGTATTTCTAGATAACCATTATAATCAAATGGTTTTCAATGGCATTTGAGTGACGATGGTTGGCGAAATTAAGAATTAACGACAACATACACCTTGATGATAGCTGTTGCCTTGACTAGCAGTACCACTGCCAACTGAACCTTAAGTTACAAACTACGTAATAACTTAATACCATTGTAATAAAACTGAAAGTGAAACAGCTCTGATTTGCAGAATTATATATTTCAGGCACAGATTACCTCGCTACAAGTTACCGCTTATAAGCGACCAACGCGCGCCATAAGATTTTGTACGTAATAAGATTTTGTACGTAAATTGAGCCAAGCTATGGTGCATCTCTTCAGTATCGACCAAACATTAGATCCGCGAGCTCGGTTTTTCAAAAATAAAAGATGGGTATCAGAAAGGAAAACCAAGTTCAAAAAAAAATGTTTGGTCGGCTCTGGGCCCCGATTATGTAACTTAAGTTATGTGTCGATGGAATGGAGGTGTTCAGGTGGTAAAATTGAGATCTATTTAATTTTCATATACTTGCTGACAGCCACCCCGACCAACAGCACCACCGCCAACCAAACGTAAAGTTGAAAACTACCTAGCAACTGAAAATTCAGTTGTAAGTAATATCACAAAGCAAAGTCATTGGATTTCGCCACCTGAACGATTAAAATGGCGACCATTCTATTGACACACAACTGAAGTTACAGAATCGGGGCCCGGTCGCTGAAATTACCAAGAAAACAAATTGCGACCCAAAAGCTCTATCTAGCTTTCACATAACTTTTACTTTTTAACATCTATAATGTTTTTTGAACAGTGAATAGGACAAACAAATGGAAAATAGATGATCTGTGAAAAAATATAGTCAATTTCAGTTAAGCCGACACGAAAAAGGAATTAAACGACCTGTAACTGTTGGAAACGGCCTCTCCCGTTGATATGAGGAGTCATTTCCATATGTTTGGCAGACTAATTGGTGGGATTTGTTTTGATGTGCAGAGTATTTCTTGTCAGTGTAGACTAGAACGCGTATCGCGTTATAGGAAACCTCGGTAAGAATTACAAAGGTCCTATTTTGCTTTTACGGGAATTTCCTACTCGTATTAGTGACAAAACTTTACACAGCGCTGTAATTTTTATTTAAAGAAAATATTAAAGTGTGGACTAAAATAAAAATTTAGAATGTGCCCGCTACCTATCCTTCCCAGATATACAGTAAAAGTCTGTAAGTGGGATGCGAGAGTTTGTTTAGCTGTATAACGAAAGGCTGACAACCTCTCACCATTATACAACTTGTTTCATATGATAAACCTCACGATTTGTGTCAAACGTGACATCGTTTGACATAAATTATAAGGGTTATCAGATGGCATTGGGCGAATAAAATCGCTATCAACTTTACGAGACAGAAAAGAACGCATATACGCTTTTAGATTTCATGTTATTATAATGTAGCACTTATATGTGGTAGTAAGTAATATTACAACTAATTTCCCTTAAACCTAAAGCAAATTACAGATTCTTCAAAGGAAGCTGCAAAAGGCGTCATGATGATTAAAACTAAATAAGAATTTTGATAGCCATGATCACGAAAATAAAAATCATCTTTTTTGAACACTATATTTTACCGTCTATTTTACATAACACAATAAGCGACGGATCAAAAGTCGATAGAGAACAAATTCAATAACTTAAATTGGACGAAGAAGCGGTAAGGTTGGAGGAAAAACTCATTAAATACGCCCCTACTTTAGCTGGGCCACTCCCTAATAGTCAGTAGTGACACTTCCTCCTCTTTTTCTTGTACGTGAGTTCTTAGTAACATCTTTATTTCTCCAGCGGGGCTAATTTCGGAGGTGGGATTTTGGCGTCTTCCAGTATTTAGATTTCTCTCTTATGCGTGTTATAGGCGTACTTAAAAAAATAATTGTGTAAAATGAATATACTAATATGTTTCTAAACCATAGTTTAAAATCTGCACTAAAATTATAAAGAGGAAAGATTTGTATTTCTGTATGCTTGTAACGAATAAACTCAAAAACTACTGAACCGAATTCAAAAATTCTTTCAGCAATAGAAAGCTCCTTATCAGCGGGTGACATAGGCTACATAGTTCCCACGGGAAAGATGTCCCTGGCCGAAAGCTATCGGAGCCTCTTAAGGCGATTAGAGTCGTCAATGACCTTGACGTTTGAGCCCTCTGCCCCGCGCGCCACAACCCGCACCCCGCAAGAAAACACCGGTCAAAGAATACACAGGCGTAGAATGTACAGAAGCGCACTCCATACATTACTGCCTATCACTTGAGTTTGTATTGATGAATCTAACTAGGTACCTACTTCTAATAACAAAAGATGTCGGTGTATGTAAGTAATTATACTTAATCTAAGTTGAATTATTTTGATTGCCGCAATCGACGTAATGCTATTATTCGACAATTCTGTTATTCTCACCGGTCGCATATATACAGGGTGGAATTTTTTAACGTCTCCTGGAGGGAAAGTACTCTAAATAAATATAATAAATATATATAAATCTTAATAAATATATTATTATTATTATTATTATTATTATTATTATTATTTATAATTCAGGCAGGCAGTTGAAAAACAACTGATGTAAGCCTGTATCCTAATATCCTCATCTACGTTGGTCTAATCTTATTATGTTTGTCCAGTCTATTCTTAAAGATGTTGATGTTGGGCGCTGAGACCACTTCCTCAGGTAGTTTGTTCCAAGGCGTGATTACTCTGTTAGCAAAGAAGTGTTTATGTGGGTTGTTATTTGATAAGCAGGATTTTTGTAGCTTTAAGTGATGCCCTCTCAGCCGGGTATTGGTGTCTCTTTTAAGAAGTGCTTCAAAGTTTTGTGATATATTTTTAGTGCATAAATAGTCAACTTATTTATAATTATTATTTCATTAATATTTGCGCCTTTCCCGAATTTCAATCTATAACTCCTATACCATAAGGTTGCCTGGAAGAAATTGCTGTTAAGCAATAAGGCCGCCTATTTGTATACATTATTTCAAATTCGCTGTATAAACATATTCTGTAATCCTATGTGTGCAATAAAGAATATTGTATTGTATTGTGTATTGTAAATACTGTAGATAGAAAATTTTACTCAAAGGAAACATTCCTTTATTTTTAATAATAGAGCGGGACCCAAGGATAATAAAGTTCATTTCCGTGGGACTTACCTCCGCCATACGAACTAATGGTATGTACTTATTCGGCATATTTTCCTGAACACAAAAAGTGCGGTAGTCACTTTCTAAGAGTATGGAGGGGGTAGCTATGACGTGACGTATTTTATTTACGCTATATTTAGATAACTACTGGACAGATTTACTTAAATAGGGTCTCAAATGAAAGATAATTTAATGAACATTGTTTTATTACACAGATTCATTAGTGTAAACCTAGTAACAAAATAAATATTTTCAAAAAACGACATTATGTAAAATTAAACTTTTTTTACTGTGTGAAAAGAACAGAAACCGTTAGGATTACGGTAATTTAGCTCATTATAAAAAAATAGCTACACTTATCAGCATTCTAATGAACCTAAAAACGTTTAAGTCGAGTTATAAACAACGGAACTGCAGTCGTCTAAGTGAACGTGGGTAGCGCCGAACTGACTACGGTACTTAGATTTTGGTACGAATAATCTTGAAAAGTATTATGAACAGGCAT
The DNA here is from genome assembly GCA_949987775.1 of Aproaerema taeniolella. Lineage (NCBI taxonomy): Eukaryota > Metazoa > Arthropoda > Insecta > Lepidoptera > Gelechiidae > Aproaerema > Aproaerema taeniolella. The sequence goes on along the minus strand of OX465268.1, from coordinate 9,640,414 downwards.
AAATTTTATTAACAGGCATTTTTTTTTTGTCAAAAAATTTTCTTCATTTTGTTACGAACTATTTTCAAAAATTCTCGTGACAAAAATAACGCTTCGTATCGTATCGAAATAAAACTCTTCATACTTGCACGTACTTGCGTTATATTTCAAAACAAATGACTCAATGGTACTGGTCTGTACTGATGGACATGAGAGTGTAAACGTACGCACTCGGGGCAGAAGTAGGTCGCTGACGTGCGAGAGTGGACAGCCGCCATTATATTTTTTACATCGGCAACACTGAGATTCATTCCGAGGAATCCCTGCACCGTGCTGCGCCGTGAATGGGCTATGTACGACATTTTAAAAATATTTTTAATTTCGTTTAATTTTTTATTTAACGTAAAGGAATAAGGTCCCGTTTCCTAAAAAAAATATATAAAAAATCTATCTTTTGAAATAAAAATATAATAATTAAAAGTTTCTCAGTAGGGTAAACTAATCATAAATACGGCATCATACAATCGTGTCTTTGCCAAGCTGTCATGTCAATAAAAAAAAATAACCTATTTCATTTTGTATTTGGTTGTTTATTTTTGAGTTTTATTTTTGCTTTTGGTTAATTTTTTCTGAAGTCTTTTACTGCTACCGCATACCGCCGGTTCGATTCCCGGGTGTGGCAAGCGAAATTTCGAAAATCCTTGAATGCTGTTTTGTTTCTTATAGAGCGGGACCTATTCGTAAAAAGTCTTCAAATAACGATTTTCGTGGGACTTACCTCCGCCATACGAACTACTGGTATGTACTTATTCGGCATATTTTCCTGAACACAAAAAGTGCGGTAGTCACTTTCTAAGGGTATGGAGGGGGTAGCTATGACGTGACGTATTTTATTTACGCTATATTTAGATAACTACTGGACAGATTTACTTAAATAGGGTCTTAAATGAAAGATAATTTAATGAACATTGCTTTATTTTAAGGATTCATTAGTGTAAACCTAGTAACAAAATAAATATTTTCAAAAAACGACATTATGTAAAATAAAACTTTTTTTTACTGTGTGAAAAGAACAGAAACCGTTAGGATTACGGTAATTTAGCTCATTATAAAAAAATAGCTACACTTATCAGCATTCTAACTAATGAACCTAAAAACGTTTAAGTCGAGCTATAAACAACGGAACTGCAGTCGTCTAAGTGAGCGTGGGTAGCGCCGAACTGATTACGGTACTTAGATTTGGTACGAATAATCTTGAAAATAACGTGACAAAACGGGTAGAATCACAGCAAAATGAAAAAGTATTATGAACAGGCATAATTATTATTAACAGGCATTTTTTTTTGTCAAAAAATTTTCTTCATTTTGTTACGAACTATTTTTAAAAATTCTCGTAACCAAAATAACGCTTCGTATCGTATCGAAATAAAACTCTTCATACTTGCAGGTACTTGCGTTATATTTTAAAACAAAGGACTCAATGGTACTGGTCTGTACTGATGGGTATGAGAGTGTAAACGTACGCACTCGAGGCAGAGGCAGGTCGCTGGCGTGCGAGAGTTTACAGCCGCCATTATATTTTTTACATCGGCAACACTGAGATTCATTCGGAGGAATCCCTGCACCGTGCTGCGACGTGAACTTTGGCACTTGTCGCTTCATTCATTTGAAATCATTTGGTCAGGCCTATGACACTGTTAGTACCAATAGCTGCGAAATTGCGCTGCTATCGCCTTTAATTCGCCATCTTGTGACGTCATGCTGTATGTCAAGATAACCTCAAACTGTCATGATGGCGTCTTGTCACTGAGTTAAGTGCACGCTAGGGTAACCAACTTTTTTTCATGAAATAAAGTATATTAAGGTGGGAGAAGGTAAAAAAAAAGGTATAAGATAAAATAAAACAGCATTCGTTATTGTTTTGAACTTTTTGCATATTTTATTAACTTGTTGTCTTTTTTTTAAACGGTTTTATTTAGCTCACCCCGTTTGTTTTATTTATTATTCTTGGGTCAAATTTAGTAATTCAAATTTCACCCTCTTCCTGTCAACCGATTAATCTGAAATTTTGTATACACTTTGGATTTTGGTGACAATACAATTATGTTTATTCATTATCATTATAAATTCAAGATGGCCGCCGCTACAAAATGGCGAATAATTTATGTTTTATTAATCCCATCAATATGGGTATCAAATGAAAGGGCTCAACAAGCAGAATACAATATACTATAAAAAATTGAAATATAAGATGGCCGCCGCTACCAAATGTATGTTTTTAATAAAAACTAAAAACTCCCCTTTAGGGTCCCCTTAAGTAAAAGTGCTTTAACACGTCCCATCAAATTTGTAAGCTTAGATTTAATGGTCTTCCTTTCACTTAATTTACTATGTTTGTTAGGGAGATTTATCCTTACGATTGACCCTATCGATCAATACTATTAAAGTACAGGGTGCTTTTTTTGGATTTTAGCTGGTTCGATTCCGGGTGTGGCAAGCGAATTTTCGAAAATTGTTCAGTGTCATGGGCTGATTCACCACCTGAGAGGATAAGATCGAATTACTTAACACCCTATACATATTATATATATGCAATCATATAGATTTAGATCCGCATAAGTACTTAATACAATTAAATTTCGTCAAACGTCTATAAGCGCAAAATAAACAAATATTACGACTAGATTACAAACTTATAATAGTAGGTACAATTAGCGTCCACGCGCGAGCTATACCGTAACACAATAATATCGTCTGACTGAACTACTCTCTAAGCACACTAATACATAAATATACTGTGTCAACGCACACAGGCAAACAGAAAATACGCTTTATCGCTCGTAAAAGTTTGGATACGAGTGACACAGCCATCCCGTCGGAATGCCAGCGGAGGACTACCGCCCGCGCCCGCGCAGATCACCCTCTGCAACTACACGTTCGGATTTCCGTTTTTCGTAACTTTTGAATGAAAATATTGTTCGATTTACAAAATTTAAACGTTGTGTTTCAAGAAAAAGGGATTCTTAATTAATAAGTATAAGAATATTTCCATATATCATAGCCGTTTAGGAGCAGTAAGGAATTTAAGTCAAAAATCGATGTCTCGTGGTATTTTTTTTTAAATACAATACAAAGACGTAAAAAAAAACTGACGTTCCACATGTAGTCCTTGAACAGATGTTTCACATATTTTTTTTTCAACTTTCCCTGGTCAGTCATAAATGAGAAGTAAGCTTTACAAAATGCTCAATATTCGGAAATTGAGGGATCTAATCGCCTTAAAGAAATACTAGTGTTCAACTCAGCTGCCAGTAGGTATTATTAAAAAATACCTACGCAGAAGATTACGAAGCAAGACTTGATCACAATGTGAACATCAAGGCCTTCCTGCTCCTCGATAACACAGTCACAATGAGAAGGTTTATAAGTAGAAAACCTTTTGAGTGAATAACGTGTTAGTGGGTCAATTTCCCAGACAGCATTTTTGAGTGTCTTTGCTGAAAATCGTGTTGTCTTTGAAAGATATCGATCAGATATTTTTTCTACATAAAATAGATAATTTCTATTTTGTGAAGACAAGTTTACATTAGCAAAAAAGATTTATTTAATAATATAAAATAATCATTTAAACCGTATTTTCAATTTTGCTGGCCTGTCCCCAATCTGTTTTATTTAATGTTTCGGCTTCTATTTTTAACATTTTTCTCAGATCAATATAATTTATAGTTTCATTTCAATCAATATAGTCATAGTTTGACAATATCATTTTGTTTTTTGTAATTAGTGTCACAGTTAATTTGATATGACATAAAACATATGTGTCCCAGCAAAACATACAATTTTTGTGGTTTTGATGAAAAGATTACTCCGAGCTAAAGTATTGAACACTCACTGCCTTACCCCATCCGCAATTCCGAGACACTTCCGATATTTAGAAAGAAATTAAAGGAACATTATGTATCTGTTGCTTTCCCTTCAGTATAATGAACATAATATTATATGTATTGTTTATGTATGTATAGAATATATGTCTGTGTATTTATATAAATTATTTATATATTATATGTATGTGTAGTTGTATTTTTATGTAGTTTATATTAGTATTTAGATTTCAGTGGTTAATTGTGCACGTCTGTCTTTATTTATTTTACGCCTCTCACTGTCCCAGGTCTGCTGGAAGAAATTTCTTAAAGAAATAAGCTGTGCCTTTTGTGTTCGTTTTTCTATTTGTCTGTAACATTTGTGATTTTTCCTGTGTACAATAAACTGTTAAATAAAAGCACAACACTAATGTCAATCGCTTGAGTCAGTCGGGAACCAACGCTATGTGAATAAGAAAGTGTGTGAAGTTGCTGCGTTTTCCCGCCAAAAATGTAAGTAACACCTAAAAATATAATCGGACAAAAAAACTTCAATTTTTGTGGTCTCATTATGTATACTCTCTTTAATAATATCTATATTATACGTTTTTCAAAATACAGAGTTGTGGTATACATAAAGACCTATTAGATTTCATTTGTTGTATTTATTATAGTTTTGGTTGAATTTGTTTTTATTTACATAATTTCAATTTTTGTGGGTCAATTTTTGTGGTTTTTGTGGTATTTTTTATCCAGCAAAATTGCAATGAGAACACAAAAATTAGAACTTAATATTAAGTTACTTTCGAAACGACCTAAATTCATGATGAAGGTAAGAATCGTCATCATACTGGTGCTCTGGTGGAGTATTTAGTAGCTAGGTACCATCATAATAAATAAAAATCTGCAGAATGACTGCTTTTCATGTCTTTCTATTAAGTTGATACACAAGTAAAGAAATTAATGTTTCAGGAGTCCAAAGAAAAGAAGTAAATTAGACCGAGAAAGTAAATAAGAAAGAAAAAGAGTCGTAGAAAGGAAAAGAAGAGAAAATTCTTGATTATTAAAGTGAGACAGTCAGAAGATTTATAATTAAGGTTATCGCTAAGTTATTGTGACTTCAAGTATAGACTGATTATTAAAATGAGACAGTTAATAGATTAATAAGAAAGAAAATTACTAGAAGTTATTGTGACTTTAAGTACAGACTGTTCATTGAAGTAAGACAGTTAATAGATTAATAAGAAAGAAAATTGCTAAAAGTTATTGTGACTTTAAATACAGATTGATTATTAAAATGAGACAGTTAATAGATTAATAAGAAAGAAAATTACTAGAAGTTATTGTGACTTTAAGTACAGACTGTTCATTGAAGTAAGACAGTTAATAGATTAATAAGAAAGAAAATTGCTGAAAGTTATTGTGACTTTAAATACAGACTGATTATTAAAATGAGACAGTTAATAGATTAATAAGAAAGAAAATGACTAGAAGTTATTGTGACTGTAAGTACAGACTGTTCATTGAAGTACGACAGTTAGAAGATTTTTTTTTATAATAAAGATATTAGCATCCACAGACTTGATGTTCGTGCCCTTGTCTAGATTAAGTGTTATATTGTTAATACTTGGTTTTTCTTTTAAAAATATTTTACTATACTTTTCATAGTAGTTTACAGTAGATAAATAGCTATAATAAAGATATATATTTATATATTACATAATGTATTTTTTTTAACCAGTGACGGTTCCCCGCTGTTGCATCCAGACCTCAAAGCATCCATGACGGCTCTGCCTCGACTTTTGATCGCCATTCTGAGGTTGTAATTGACCACTTTTTCCCTGCCTGCCGCCTCTGCTTCTTTGATGAGTCTGCCTATCGCATCGTTACCATCATCCGCATAATATTTACAGCTGGCGGTATGGCGCGATATGGAAACCACAGCATGAGGGATAGTTAGATTAGAAGATTTATAACTAAGATGATTACTAAAACTTATTGTGACTTCAAGTATAGACTGATTATTAAAATGAGGCAGTTAATAGATTAATGAGAAAGAAAATTACTAGAAGTTATTGTGACTTTAAGTACATACTGTTCATTGAAGTAAGACAGTTAGAAGATTTATAACTAAGATGATTTCTAAAACTTATTGTGACTTTAAATACAGACTGTTTATTGATGTAAGACAGTTAGAAGATTCATTACTAAGATGATTGCTAAATCTTATTGTGACTTCAAGTATAGACTGATTATTAAAATGAGACAGTTAATTGATTAATAAGAAAGAAAATTGCTAAAAGTTATTGTGACCTTAAATACAGACTGTTCATTGAATTAAGACAGTTAGAAGATTTATAACTAAGATGATTGCTAGAACTTGTTGTAACTTCAAGTATAGACTTATTATTAAAAGAAAATTGCTAAAAGATATTGTGACTTTAAATACAGACTGTTCTTTGATGTAAGAAAATTAGAAGATTTATAACTAAGATGATTGTTAAAACTTATTGTGACTTCAAGCATAGACTGATTATTAAAATGAGACAGTTAATAGATTAATAAGAAAGAAAATGACTAGAAGTTATTGTGACTTTAAGTACAGACTGTTCATTGAAGTAAGACAGTTAGAAGATTTATAATTAAGATGATTGCTTAAAGTTACTGTGACTTCAAGTATAGACTGAATATTAAAATGAGACGGTTAATAGATTAATAAGAAAGAAAATTACTAGAAGTTATTGTGACTTTAAGTACAGACTGTTCATTGAAGTAAGACAGAAGATTTATAACTAAGATGATTGCTAAAAGTTATTGTGACTTCAAGTATGGACTGATTGTTAAAGTGAGACAGTCAATAGATTAATAAGAAAGAAAATTGCTAAAAGTTATTGTGACTTTAAGTACATACTGTTCATTGAAGTAAGACAGTTAGAAGATTTATAACTAAGATGTTTCCTAAAAGTCATTGCGACTTTAAGTACCTATAGACTATTTAATAAAGTGAGACAGTTAGTGTATTTATAAGAAAAATGATTGCTAAATGTTATTGGTACTTCAAGAAGATTTGTGTAAGTTATTTGAGTTAAAGTCTTCACTTGTTATTAAAGTCAGACAGTAGGATTCTTTATTTTAGTCCTAATTTTGACCTCCATATACAATTTTTTTGTTTCTTAAAGGAGTGGGTTATCAGGTGTCGGAGTAAAAGAGGAAAGGCTTTTTCCACTCTTCTTTTGATTTATAGTTGCCAGACAATAAATTTTGTGGAGAATGTTGTTTTGTTTTCTCATAGTAACCTTAAACTCTAATTTTGGTGGCAATCGTCAATTTTTGTGGCATTACTATCAATTTTTGTGTCCTAATATCAATTTTTGTGGCTTGTCAATTTTTGTGGCTTGAATAAGTAATAAAGTATACAGGATATTTGAATTGTTTTGTGAAATTATAAAAGCTTTTTGTATTGGTTAACATATGCAATATTTATTGATATAGAATTCGATCATACAAAGATTTCCACAAAAATTAGACAAAAATGTACTGTTGTTGAAAATTACCCTAGTATTCATTTAAATAGTGCAGTGAAGTTAGTTAGTACAATATGTATGAGAACACTTAAATAAGTCTTAGTTTCTTAGTTTCCTCTACTTAGCAATTTAAGTTAAATTTAAATTACTCATTAGTCACTAGTATTGACTGTTATTCAAATGGTTTCTACCAATAAGTCATTCTATTTATAGAAAAAAAAAGTGTGCAACTTAGTTCAGAAAAACTCAAACCAAAATATTATCTACAATAATGAATTATTATTGCTAGCGTAATCTTTTAGCAATTAACAACATTCTTTCGATTGGGTGTATAACTTATTATAGTTTTGTCTTCTTATTCATCTGAAACAACGACATCTAAATCTCCACAATTTTGTCCACAGTTTCAACCCAAAATGTCCACAATTTTTCTCCCAGTAAAAAAGCTAAAACAGGAATAGACTATCTACTGGCACGCGTCCAAACAGCATCAGCAAACATATTGACAAATGACTATACACATCACCCGGCAAAGCCAGTGAGCCTTAACCGATTTATTTGTAGCCCTATAAGACAGAGTTATGTTTGACTAACTTTGGTAGTTCCAGCCACATTTGTGCTGAGTTTATTAGTTCTATTCATTTAAGATCTTTTCAGTGCGTTTTGATTGTAGGTGGGCACTTTAAATTGTCGGTTTTGTTTGTTGTCGATTGACTACTGTCGCTAAACGTAGTCAATCGACATAATTTGATAAGTGACATTAGGGTTTGTTAAGTGCTTGATGAGAAATACGACAATAACACGATAAGGGTAATCGCCAAAAAAAGCCGTCGCTAGGCTAGTAGTAGCTATTACAGACATTTTGATAAAAAGGCTGGTAACAATAAATTATTATTAATAAACTGTTGGCCCTTATCGTCTGTTGTCTCGATGAAATGCACTGAGCGATCCTTCGCATTTGTTACCCATTAGCCCATGATCACTTTACAGCAATAGATATCAATATATTTGTATGAGAGCCTAACAGACTTTTGCTTGAGGACCTAAGCAGTACCCAAAAAATAATACGGTGGGCCGAATGCGGAACGAGATGCCTTTCAAGTGAGATGGAGCTAAACTTTTTTTTTGTTTTATATTCTCGCGGTTTTTTTCACTAATTTCAAACATATTGTACCGGGTTCTTACGAGGATCTGATTTTTATTATACGATTACGATTTTTGTTATAAACGAGGATCCGATATTTCGACGTTGTTGCGAGCAATATGACGACGAGTTCCGAGTGAGTTCCGAGAGTATTCAGAAGAAAAGAACCAGAAGGATTTGTCTGCTCTTAACACTGCTTGCAACAACGCCGAAATATTGGGTACTTATTTAAAACAAAATCGTGGCAAGAACCCGCTATAATATGTTTAAAACTAGATATAAATTGTTAATGAAATAAAGAATCAAATAGCGCGAAATTTAGAAAACAATAACTAAGCAACGTTAAACATTGTGGTGTGTATCATTTTCAAGCTTTCCATTTTGTCGCCTGTAATAAAATAGGCGTCGAGCATGTTTTGTTTTAAAGTTGTGATTCTTATCAGTCTATATACGTCCCCACCGAGGGGCACAGGCCTCCCTTCGAAATACGAAGGGGATTTAGGCCATAGTCCACCACGCTGGCCCAATACGGGTTGGTGGAACGCTCGTCTTTCGAAAATGAATTTTCTTAGACGGGCGGGTTTCATCACGATGTTTTCCTTCACCGTTGAGCAAGTGATAATTATAAATCCGTACGTAAATTTGAAAAGACGAATTTAGTGGTACAGGCCCGCACCAGGATTTGAACTCGCGACCTTCGGATTACAAGTCTGGCTCATTACCAACTGGGCTATCACCGTTGTGATTAATTTAAATTAATTGGTGTAACCTTACTTCCAAGCTGAACTGTGAGTGAAAGAATAACTTAGAATACGCCCAGTTTCCAATTCTTCTTAGGCATACTGTAAAAGTCATGGGAAGTGAGGGTTTTGCTGTATGGTGGGCGAAAGGCTAACAACCTATCACTACTATACTCATATTCCATCTAACAACTCTCAGAAAGAATGTCAAACGTGGGGTCCAGTGGTTTCAGAACCCCATGACGTTCTGCTACCCCGAAAGATATTATAGGCGTGAGTGAAGGGGCCTTTTTATAATACGAAAACTGCACGGCAAAATTGTATTACCATTGCCTCCTATGCACTAGTGATACTAGAGGCAATGGTATGCGGTCATCATTCCGTCGTCTGTCATGCCATGCCGTGCCGTTCGAATTATAAAATGGCCCTATGGATGGGATTGGTGTACGTTATGTTGGCAACATAATTAGATAGATAGATGAGAAATTTATTTCAATCACAGTACACGCTAACAAAGAGACAGTACAGAAAGAGACAATCACAAAAGCAACGGTAGAGTTTTACAATACAACAAATGAGTAATAAGGAATAATGAATAGTAAAAATATTCCCAATGGATAGCAGAGAATGGAGACGTTTGACCAGCTGTGGGAGGTATCTGGGTGGATAAGAAAACACTGGATGTAATGGATAGGTTAGTAAATACTGAAACCCCTGAACTCAGAACATCATTTTTGACATTGGAAATGTCTTTTCGTTCGCTCCAGTATAGGCTCTGATTTCACGATCCCCTTATATATCTCGGAGAGTTGTGAAGAGATAATATTCAAAAATGGTTCAAAAAACGCGTATTTACGAGAGCTGTAAGGTGCAAAAAGAATTATTCGAGAAAATAAAAAATTAAAAAAGTTACGGTCGAATTTAATTTTTTTCCGAATTTTTGATTTTGGCGCTCGATATTTTAGAAACGAAGATTGATATCAAAAATTTGAGAAAAATTCATCTGGAAAATTTAGTCAGCTACGATTTGAGCCTAAAACAAAGACGATCGAATTAAAGGTTTGCTCTCTAGCCTAACCTTTTTTTAAAAAGTCAAAAAGTTTTTCGAATTCCGTAGATTCATTTCCAATGAGCTCACGTTTGTTTTATGTTTTCTAATTTAAATTAAATTATTTATTCTAAAACACTGGGGGACCGCGCGTAGAGCGTGGTTTCGCTATACATTGCATAGCACTAAAGTAGGTCCCGCGTGTCCGACCACCTGCTCGCAAGAGGACTTACTTGAGGTAAACCAGAGGGCCATTAAGGTCGCCGCTTTCTGATTTACCAAAATTTAGCCTAATTAACTGCCGACACGATAGAAGAAGAAGAAGAAGGTAAATAACGAAAGCTAGATGTTTCGGGGAAAAAACTTACTTGTTGTCAATCAAAGTTATGAGTAGATTGCACTATATACGTAAGTAGTTGTTAAGCCGTCCCTTACACCCTGTATTTGACTTGACGTCTTTTTTTCTCGTGAAAATCACGCATCTGCAGACAAACAGGGCGTGGCAAGAACCTTGATTTTAATCTTTATACATCGTCATAAAACAATATACTTTTATCGTAACATTATTTATTCGCTAGTCTAGTCTAGCGTGGAATATCATTCAATAATCACGCAGTGCTATAAATAAATATAACCAAGTTTCAGTGATAAACAAATGAATGCTGACGTCTCTACCTAAATAAATAAACGGTACACATTCAAAAGCCCACACTAAGATTGACTTTTTGTCGTGGGTCCTGTGGAACATACACAAAGACAAGCACGAACAGTGAACACCTATGACTAGAGTCAATGTTTATAGATACACTTGACATATTTTAACGGTTTTTTATTTTTTATTATAAGATGGGTTAACTCTTAACCTCAATCTTGACCATAAGGTCAAAGATGAGGTCGACGATGGAGCGAATTAACCCAGAAAATGCCTATAAAGGCACTGGTACTCCCACGCACCGACGGAACACAGCAAGCTGTTTGGCGTCGGACTTCGGTAGGAGGGTGGTCGCGAACCAGACGGCGGTTGTTAAATGATGTTGAACATGGTAATAAAAAATCTGTTCACCCGTTTGAGAGCTACGGTGCCACAGACAGACACACAGACACACAGACACACACACACACACACACAGCGGTCAAACTTATAACACCCCTCTTTTTGCGTCGGGGGTTAAAAAACGTTTATTTTACTATGCAGCACACAGATACAAACATTTAGACGATCACAAATGACATAAAAAACACACATTTAAAATAAACAGAAATACATACAATAAAAACAGATTAATTTGCGTATGGATGCTGCAGTGAGTAAAAAGGCCTGGGCTCAGCGATTTTTGTCAGTCTGTATTTCAGTGGCAACACTGATTTTCAGTGTTGATGGTGTTGATTGACTGTCAGTTTTTTGCCCACCATGAACTAAAACTTTCTAGTCCTTTTACTGATTCTTAAAGTATACCTAGGATGAGCTGACAGCTTACACATCCTGTGTTAATTAATCTCTAACTCTTCCTTCAGCAGCTTTAGCATGATGCGCGACAAACTCGCGCAGCACGCCAGTCGGCTGACGGTAAAACTTCACTTTGACTGCGCGAGGACCCCGCGCAAAGGCTTGCTCGCTCTCTGGTGTTGTCAATGTTGACATTTTGACATAGGACCGCAGTGCATTATGCGCGCGAGGACATCGTGCTCGAGCTGCAGGTTATTGATGATTATATCGAACTTTAATTTTACACCCAATTAAATATGATTTTATTAATGTTATTTAATACATAAATACAACTAAAAAAACTGATTACTTTAATTAGTTGATAGTTTACGTATATATCTTTCAAGTAAACATTGGTTAAGTAATCGTTTCTTATCACATTGTTTGTTATGCAACAAATTAATTATTGTAGTAGTTATTAAGGGTTAACAGATAAATGTTAAGAAGTGAAATAATTTGGAGGATTTTCGGTTTTGTTCCAGAAACTAGATTAAGATTTTTTTTAAATCTAATTTATAATTTAAACGATTTTACTCACGTTACTAAAAGTCGACAGTTTTGACTTCATCAGGGATTGAGGCAGGTTATGCGCCAGCATTCGCACCCCACCTTTTTTTCTCTAGCCTGTCAGATCCCATAATTACTTTTCTGCTTACTCCATGTAATATTGTTGTAATAATAATAATCAATCATTTATTATCAGCCAACTAGGCCCATAGATAAATACCTTACAGACTAACATACATGTGACATATAATTAAACAGAATTAAATTAAATTAACACTATCTTCCGGGTGGAGCGGCAGTATGAAGCTTCTGTTAAATATCTCTCATATCCAGTTATGTATTTATCTTGACCCGACAGATGTTATCCTGTGCAAGCTGTGACACTTTATTGAGTTGTCTGCATAAAGTGTATATTCCGTGTTTACCCACATATTTTCAAACTATGTTTAGCGACCCCCAGGGGGGTCGTGAAGCCTTACTCGGAGGGTCGAAGGTAAAAGAAAAAGACAAAAATGTGTAAATCTTATACTAATCTTAGACAAATTCCTTGAAAAGGCTGTGCCTGTATAATATGATGCCAGCTTCTGCGTCTAATCCGCTGCAAACTCTTTTAATATGTGTTTTAAAATCTCCTAAGTAGTACATAGATTTAGCCTAAAAGGGTCTTAGGGACCTTAGGGGGTCACCAGAACTTTATATGATCCAAAGGGGTCGCGAATTCAAAAAGATTGAAAAAGACTGCTCTAGCATACACAATGAGACATCACTATTACGAGAGTTGATTGCCAAGGAAAACTTAACCTTAACTTTAAAAATAGAAGTTTACTTTTCTTTTGCATACGATTGACGTTAACAAATGATCTTCAATTGTTAAAAAATTCAAACGCAAGAAAAATGGAAACTTATCTGAATATAAACAAAGTTTTGTATTGATTCGGAAGTCTCTCATTAGAGAGAAGTCTCATTGCGTACGCTAGAGCAGTAGGAAGCAATTTTTCTTACCAAAACTTTACTCAGGTCTAGAAAAAATTGCCAAATCCAAAACCAGATGTCCTCAAGTTTTGCACTAAACAAAACTCGCAACTCAAACACTCAAAAATCAAACACTCAACGTGGAAACTATTTAATAATTTAGTATTAAGTTAAAAAAATAAGAAGTATACTACTAATGCACTGCAAGCTTTTAATTTTCTAGACTTAGATAACGAAAAAACGACTAGATTTAACGAAGTTAGATGACTTGTCTATTTTACTTTTAATTTTCCAGGCGTTAAGTATTTCTGATACATGAAACTGTAAATTCTATACAATACGAATAAAACCAATGAAGTTATTACAAACAATCCACTTAAAAGTGTTAAAACGAATTCTAGTTCGAGGTACTGCGCCCAGGATATGTTGGCGGCTGGTGCTCGCAGATGTTTTGCTCCTTTGTGTCTTATCACGTATTCGATCCACCACACAGCACGCTCGAGGGGTGGCAGAGGCTCGTCCCGCATTAACATGTCCAATCTTTTTATATTCTGACGATAGCTGTAAACAAAAACGAGTCCTTAAAGATACCTATCACTTGTAAATAGGCATTTTCTGGGTTAACTCGCTCCATCGTCGACCTCATCTTTGACCTTATGGTCAAGATTGAGGTCAAGAGTTAACCCATCTTATAATAAAAAAAAAACCTATCACTTGTAAATAATTTAATTTAATTTTGAGGCTCGCAGTTAAACCTCAAAAATATTGCAAAACATGCAAGAAGATATCAAAGAATAGAACAATTTTTTTAAAACTCAGTTTTATTTAGGGAACAATTGTAGCTTTTTACTCATACATACATACATACATACGCTCACGCCTAAAATCCCTATCGGGTGAGGCAGCACATTAGCGGTTTTAAAATAACTTGATGCTACGTTTGACATAAATTGAGAGGGTTAAAAAATAAAATATGATATAAGTAGTGAGAGGTTGTCAGCCTTTCGCCCACAATACAACAAAACCCTCACGTCCCACTTACTCACTTTTACAGTATGCTCGGGAAGAGTAGGCAGCTGGCACATTCTTTGTTTTTCTTTTACTCCCAGTCCAGTATGGAAGAATGTAGCTTTGTATGTCCAATTATTGAATCTGGGTCACTATTTGAAATACTTACATCATCATTTGCTGCTACTTTGCTTGAAACAAGTATAAAAATCTAAACAAATTCTTATAATGTTTAAGGATTTACCTTTCGTCATTAATAACAGTTGTCACAGCATTTTTGAAGTCTTCCTCAGTAAATTTCGTTGCGTCAAGATGGATGCCAATTTTAAATTCAACATATTTTTCAACATTATACCACTGGTCTCCCAACATTGGGATACCAATAAGAGGAACTCCCGCAGTTATAGCTTCATCAGTTGACTGTAAACCACCTTGAGTTATAAATAATTTGATGTTTGGATGCCCTGAAATGAAAATACAGCGTGAACAACACAAGAGGACAACGTAAGATATATCCTTAAAATATTATTATTTTATTCCGTAAAGCTTTGATTTTTTTTTTTATTATAAGATGGGTTAACTCTTGACCTCAATATTGACTTTAAGGTCAAAGATGAGGTCGACGAAGGAGCGAGTTAACCCAGAAAATGCCTATAAAGGCACTGGTACTCCCACGCACCGACGGAACACAGCAAGCTGTTTGGCGTCGGACTTCGGTAGGAGGGTGGTCAAGAACCAGACGGCCCTTTAAAGAACCTACTACACCACAAGAGACAATAGGACGACACCTCAGATTCAGAAAAAAATGAAGTGTCGTTGCCTGGGATGGATTACTAGGAGGAAGGTCTCATTTGTGTTTCCTTAGTCGCCTCTTACGACACCCATGGAAAGAGATGGGGCTGTGTTATTCCCAACCGATCATCACACGGAAATGGAAAATATTACCTTTTTAAAAGGTCAAATTGTATATTCAGAAGATATAAATAATTTTATATGACGAATGCAAATTGAATTTACTAACAACAAAACATCTCGTGACTTACATGATGTATTTATCAACCGACTTCAAAAAAGGAGGAGGTTCTCAATTCGACTGTATTTTTTTATTTATTTTTTGTATATTTGTTATGCGATTACTCCGGCAATTATAAACCGATTTGAATAATTTGTTCGAAAGAGTATACTCCTGAAGAGGTCCCATATAAATTTTATCAAAAATGATTCAGCGCTTTAAAAAAAACAACAAAAACAAAAAATACTACAAACTAGAACATCATCTAAATAAATGAATGACATTTCTGCTTGTAGTTATTGCTAATAAGCATTGTAGTCCACAAAAAATACTAGATATCTACTTTGTGCGAACTGTTAGGATTGAAGTCGGTGACTCATACGTTTTTAACGTGGAAAATTATTTATTTCATGACAACAAGAACATTATATACATTTGAAGTTGGTAAAAATATAAAAACTTTTTTTTTTTACTTACTTAGAAGGTCCGATTGCGGGAACCACTTTCCAATTCTAATATTACTGCAACGTCCAGGTAATTCATCAGCATCCCATTTCCATAAAACGTCATACGGAAGTTCACAAAATACTTTAACAAACTTTTGTATCATGCCCGAAGGAAGTCTTGTTGGATCCGTGTTAGTTCCAAAACTCATGTATATCACACCATGCTTTGATGAATCTAGGTATGATTTCAATTCCTGGAAGTAGTGAATTACTGTTTTAAAGAAATTAGAGAAAAATAGACTACAAAAAAAGGAAATGTACATACAGCACCATGTCAGGTTACCCATTTGCACTACGAAAGCCGGCGCTATTACGAGCGAAATAAGGGCGACGTCAAGGTCAAAAATTAGCCTGATGTGCTGCCGTTAAAAACGAAAAATTAATTCAAAAGTAGAAAAAAATTCAGCAACAAATAATATTATAATTAAGTACTTTGTTATCATAACCGAAACTGTGTATAAATAAACAAATTTACTATGTTATTTGTTTTAATCCAACAATAAAGAGTAGTTTTTGTTAGGTATACTTTCAATGATGTTTCCCACTATTATAATGTTATGTTGTGTGTACTCTGAATTATATTTCGTACCTGTGGCAAATCCTTTACCGGTTTCTTGTGTATTCCCCACATGTATACCACACCGGGAGGAACTGGATGATTGCCTTCAAAGATCGGATGTATATTTAAAAACAACATATCTACATTTTTATACAGCTTATTAATAGGTAGTATGTCTTTTCCAAAAATAATTTGCAGCATTTGGTTTTCAAGATCTTCTCCTGTATATACCAAGCGTTCTATTTTGTAATGGTGATATAATTCTTTAAGTTTATTCCAAAATGTTAAGTTATTGAGTCTTTGCCTTAACGCTGTTGGATAAAGTGTTGGGTGCGCTGGAGCTCCAATGGCCTCTTTATTTCCAATTATAGGACCAAGTGAACTTGCAAGAATAACTGGAGCTTTTATAAAGTGAGACAGTGCTAAAGCTTGCCTCATACAAGCTTCAAGTATTAATAAATCGAATGTTTGGTTTCCATAAATTATTTCTTTCATTTCAGGGCGGTTAAACTGTTTATATAAAACCTTAAAAAATAACTCAGCCGTTTGATCTACCTGGTCCATAAAGTCATCTTTGTCTCCTTTTCCTAAGCCAAGGAATGTTTCTTTAAAAACTCCATAGGATATGTCGTGAAGGTCTATCTCCGTTAGATTTGCTGGTGTTTCTCCCTTGGGGAAGGCAGGGTCTGTAGTGATCACGACCAGTTCATGTCCACGTCTGACCAACTCTTGTGTCAGCGGACGAAACACTACTTGATGACTAATCGATGGAGTTGGAATATAAACTAATATTCTTGCTGCTTCTATGTTTGTCATTAAAAGGACACCAACTAAAATCCACACTAATATCATACTGAAGATTTTCTAATAATTATAATCACAAGACTGACTTGAATTTTCAATTAAAACCGTTTATATATCTCAAAATGATAAAATCGATTCCAAATGAATATGGTTTCGTTATCAGTAAACGTGAATGAAAATATCTGTAACACGCATTGGTCTAATTTTTTAATCGCGTACTTTATAACTATGATACAGATTATCTTAACGTAAGTATCATAAATCTATTAGTTCAGTCATTAAGAAACATAAAAGTACATTCAATCTGTGCCAAATAAGAATGAACTCTTTTACACAAATTGATATTTTACCTAGAATTATTAAAAATTTATATATTTACAAAATATGAATAATTTTACATTTAATCTAATTCCTGGAAAGAAAGTTTAATTTGTTTTGAATTTATTGGATTTAAAATATCGTTCAGAAATAATTCTAACTACCTTGTACAAAATAAGAAGTGATAAGGACATTATAACAAATAAACCAGATAATAAAATAGCAACAAATTCTAGTTCGAGGTACTGCGCCCAGGATATGTTGGCGGCTGGTGCTCGCAGATGTTTTGCTCCTTTGTGTCTTATCACGTACTCGGTCCACCACACGGCACGCTCGAGGGGTGGTAGAGGATCGTCACGCATTAATTCGTTTAACTTTTTTACGTTTTGATGGTAGCTGTGAAGAAAATTATGATTATTATTGGAATTATTTTCAATAACAGATAAATTATTGTTTTTCCAAATACCAGCCATCTTCTGTTGTCAAAAAAACGAATTGGATGTTTAAAAAACATAAATTGTTACCTCTTTAAATATCGTTTTCATAGTAATAAATATGAAAACTTGCAGTTCATAGTCAAAACAAACAAAAAACTAAGCGCAATGGAAAATAAATAGTAGTGGCATTTTGTTTGCGAAAACATTTACCTTTCATCTTTAATAATAGTAGTTACAGCATTTTTGAAATCCTCTTGTGTAAAGGTTGTTGCGTCAAGATAAATGCCAATTTTAAATTCAACATATTTTTCAACATTGTACCACTGATCTGCCAACATCGGAATACCAATAAGAGGAACTCCAGCGATAAAAGCTTCATCAGTGGACTGCATGCCGCCTTGAGTAACAAACAGTTTGATTTTTGGGTGTCCTGAAAAAAAAATACAAAAAAATTATAATAACTCTTAAATTATGTGATATTCCGGTCAGGTTTCTCTGATGGCAGGATCACGTAGGTAGGTGAGATCTACCAAACTAAGGACTTTAGATGAGCCCTGCTTATATGTGACGGGTCAAAGCGTTAAGGAACCAAAAAACATGCACCATACCTTGCGACAAACCAGAAAATATGAAAAAAATAAAAGACAAATGGCAAGGAAAGTAACAGCAGAGACATGTAACATAATATTATATAATAATAAAATGAAGCAAAATAAAGTAAGTGTGTGCTGCAGGAAACGAGGCTACAGCTCAGTATAAAGTTAAAAAACGATTAATATTTAAATACTTCTGCAAGGCTATGTCTTTAATTAGAATTGATGCCATTTAGAGCATCAGTACAATTATTTTTTGTACTGTATTTATTAGAGGTAGGTAGTGGCAAGTATCGATCGTATGTTGGTCATCGACTTACAAAATTAATACCTTTGTTTAGGTTTATGTGTAAATACTTATATCCGTGAAACTTGTAGAACTTGTAAAGTTTCAGGAAAAACACTTTATATAACTAAGTTAGTCGAGAGTACTCGAGAGTAATGGTCAGAAGATAGTTAAATCCTTAATATTTTTGTTTTATTTAGTAGATAGTTATTTTTATTTTATTTTATTACAGCTCAAGAATGGACGTAGCGTCTTCTCGCACCGGCTCCGTTGATGTTTTTTTTTATAAATATACTTACTTACCTTTAGTTCATGGTTTTTTTAAAATAAAAAACTTAAATTTGTATATTGAGTTTTTATTTA
Source organism: Aproaerema taeniolella (assembly GCA_949987775.1). Classification (NCBI taxonomy): domain Eukaryota; kingdom Metazoa; phylum Arthropoda; class Insecta; order Lepidoptera; family Gelechiidae; genus Aproaerema; species Aproaerema taeniolella. Next base: position 9,621,268 of record OX465268.1, on the reverse strand, counting down.
ATACACTGTTACACTTTTGCGTGTGACTGTACTAAAAACTAAAACAATATACCTGTCGAACTGGATATGAAATCGCGTACCTGTCGAAACGACACCACCGGCCGAACCTTACCTGTCGAACGGGTCCCAACCCGGCTGAGCGCTTCTCTTCATCTATTGCGCAACGTTAAGGAATAGAATTCTCTGCCTGCGTTTGTATTTCCGGGCACATATAACCCGAATCTATTTAAAGTTCGAGTGAATAGGCATCTTCTGGGTGAGCTTGCTACATTTTCGACCACATCTCCGCCCCTGGGCTAGATTGTGGTCAAGAGAAAACCCATTATCTTTAAAAAAATACAAGTTTTAGGTATGGAGGTGATATAACATTACTATTAGCACCAGGGTAACCGAGCTGAAGCTCGAATTTCCCAGGACGCCCTCTATTATCGTCTTTCGGAAACTATCAAGCAATATGCCACAAGTTTTTTAGAAGTATGATAGTAAAGGATGTTCCAGTAAGAGTGCACTTTTTACTTTTAAAATAAAAACACGTATTTTATGAGAGAGTTGTAATATTTTTATGGGATTGTAAAGAAGACATGTTTCGATTAAGTATGGAATAAAATATCTGGCAAATGTCCCCCACGGCTCTGATAATAGGCCATTCCTTTTTTTTATGAAATTTTATATGATTTTTTTTACAGATATCTCATCGATGACCAAAATTCACACTAGACAGTTGCTCATTCTGATTGCATTTGTATCTCATGGATTGCATGAGGATTTTCTGAGCCCCAAATTCGTCAATTTTGTGTTTTCACGTAGCCATTCAGATGGAAATGCGCTTCATCGGAGAAGATAACTTTTTCGAAACATTGGCATCGACTTCACTTTGCTCCATCACCCATTGAACGAATTTCCAGTGCTTTCCATGGTCTGCCGGTTTGAGCTTCTGAGTTGGCTGAATCTTGTACGCATTAAGGTAGAGGTCGTTTATGAAAATTCAATGCCTAGTGCTTCGTGTAATTTGAAGTTGTTGAGAACGATGCCGAATTGATGTTTTCGGCAACACTCTCGTTTACAGAAGCAATTTTGTCAAGAGACCGACCGGTACGTTGACGCAAAGGAGTCTTAAAATCCATAATCTACCTAGTTTCTTAAAATTTGTTGACCACTCTTCGAATGGTTGACACATTAGGTGCACTTTCTCGACTGAAAATTTGGCGAAGTTTGCAAGCCGTCTCAACGGTCCCAATTTTGTAATAGACATAACATTTATTGACACAAAAAAACACAGCACACGTTACAAAACCAACAAACAAAAAAAAAACCGGCCAAGAGCGTGTCGGGCCACGCGCATTGTAGGGTTCCGTAGCAGCATGGTTCAAATATGCAGCTGGCTTCTTAATTCTACAAGCATATTATCATAGTTTATGTTAAAATCCCCAAATACTATACTTAGTATTATAAACAAATGTATTAAAAAGTTTGGCCTAAATATAACAGAATGGAAGTGTTTAATGCGCGAGCGAAGCGAGCGCGACTTTTTTTTTGCGACAATTTTATTGTAAGGAATAATATAATAATATCAAGCTAAGCAGGTGTATATTTTTAATGTCGTTTTCGTAATTAGCACCCACAAAAACCTATTAAACGACACCTGAAGTGTCAATATGTTACAGCTTGGCTTTCGGCTCGCCTCACTTTTAGCGTGGAACCTTGTATGTCAACCATTTTGGATTAGGGTACACTTCGTCGTAAATGCTACCCTCGTGAATTATTCCACATTTTTTTTTCATTATAAAAATTAATGTTTCCTAAACGGATTGCTGAATCGAAAAACGTTTGTAGTAAACCCCTTCTATCTTTTAAAAAGCTATCCTATGATAACGCACTCGATGATATCGGCTAGAAAAAAAAACATCGCCCATTCACGTTAATGGGAAACACACGAAAACATTTTTTTTCTACCATTTAATTTTTTAGATTTGTCACCACAATCAATAGGTATGTATGACCATGCCAAATTTCAGCTCTGTGCTACCAAGGGTTTCTTAGGAAACCTGCGGACAGACAGACATGGCGAAACTATAAGGGTTCGTAGATTACTACGGAACCCTAAAAAGAAATGTATTATTAAAGAGTTTGTAATTTGGGAAATAATTTTTGTTTTGGTCTAAATGCAACCGAATGTAAGTATAAAATTCGCGAGCGAAGCGAGCGCGAATTTTTTTTGTTGTTTTTTTTTTTTTACGTCAATATTACTGTTAGAAATAATATCAACCTGCTGTTAAAATAATTTTGATGTCATTTTCGTAATTAACACCCCCAAAAAACTATTTAACGACACCTAAAATGTCAATATGTTACAGTTTGGCTTTCGACCTCCCCTCACTTTTAGCGTGGAACCTTGTAAACATATTCTTATTAATCCCAAAAACGTTTGGTCGACTATTACTCGCAAACTTGAAGGGCCAACTTATGTGTGATAGTTTTTCTTTTAATTTCGTTGTATATTCTATAACCGTGAATTTTTTTACATTTTTAGAAACAACTGTTTAGCTGGTAGTGTCCCCCCCGGAAACTTGTTTTTAACAAAAAAATTCACTTTAAAAATATTTTTTTCTCAAACGGAGTGCTGAATCGAAAAACGTTCTTAGTAAACCCCTTCTATATTTTAAAAATCTATCTTATGACATTCAATTCGATGGTATCGGCGAGAAAAAAAAATCCATCGCCCTTTCACGTGTATGGGAAACACCCGAAAAAATGTTTTTTCCAAAATTTTATATTTTAGATCTGTCGGCGCAATCAATATCTATGACCATGCCAAATTTCAGCTCTGTAGTACCAAAGATCTAATATTAGTAAATATATTCTTATTAATCCCAACAGTGTTTGGCACTTGGTCGACTATTACTCGCAAACTTGAAGGACCAAGTTATGTGTGATAGTTTTCCTTTTAATTTCGTTATATAATCTACCAACGTGAATTTTTCCACATTTTTAGAAACAACCGTTTAGCAGGTAGAGGGGGGGGACACTTGTGTTTGACAAACATTTTCACTTTAAAAATTTATATTTCGCAAACCAAGTGCTGAATCGAGAAACGTTCTTAGTAAACCCCTTCTATCTTTTAATATGCTATCCTATGACACCCCACTCAAAAATATTGGCGAGAAAAAAAAAATTCATCGCCCTTTCACGTCTATGGGAGACACCCGAAAAAAATTTTTTTTCTAAGATTTTACTCTACAGTTCTGTCGGCGTGATTCATATGTATAATCATGCCAAGTTTCAGCTCTGTAGTACCAAGGGTTTCTTAGGAAACCCGCGGACAGACGGACAGACGGACAGACGGACATGGCGAAACTATAAGGGTTCGTAGATTACTACGGAACCCTAAAAATGAAAAAAAAAATGAAAAAATAGTTTTCACAATTATAACGCGTTGTTATTTCGTAAAGAGCCCCATTTTTAATCATTGGAATAAACATAGGTAACAGCTGTAAAATTTCAGAGTCGCCCCTTGAACGAAAAAAAAAATATAAAATTTAAAAATGCACTCGTACTGGGACACCTTTAGATCAAGTATTTTGACAGAAAAAGCTCTGCCAAACACGGAGCTCGGCTATTGTTTAATGGTATAGAAATATATCGTATATTTTACTTACTCAGTAGATCTGACTGTGGAAACCATTTCCCGATCCGAATATTACTGCAACTTCCAGGTATTTCATCAGCATCCCATTTCCATAAAACGTCGTACGGCAGTTCACAGAAAACATTTATGAATTTCTCTACTATCCCAGGCGGCAGATTTGTCGTATTTGTGTTTGTTCCAAAGCTCAAGTAAATTACACCGTGTTCTGATGAATCCAAATATGATTTCAATTCCTAAAAGTAACAAAATACTCTTAGTTTTATAGCATCGCCTAAAATGTTTACTACTTCATTTGAACATTTTTTAGGAAACTTCCTTAGGCCATCAGTTCCCTTTTCATTTTTTCAAGCAATTCCAGAATATATTTGACTAGCTTTTCCCCGCGGCTTCGCTCGCGCAAAACTCTTTTTAGTCACCCGTTTCATTCTTGACCCTTTAGGGAATGATTTTTGAAAAATAGCGAAACACGTGTCCGTTTATTTGCTTCGAGGTATATCTTGACGAAGTTTTGAGACAAAATGTGCAAAAAAATTGTTTTCTCCATACAAACTTTGAACCCCCATTTCACCCCCTTAGAGGTAGAATTTAGAAAAATCCTTTCTTAGTGCTGTAAAGTTCATCGCCATTTTGATGATTCCTAACTAAACAAATAAAAGTTGAGAGAACCTATACACTTGACATTGATAGGTATTACATAGAAAGCTGCAGAAAGGTATACATAGAATACAATGGTGCTGTAAAAATACAACTTTTTGATTTGAGTTACTTACTTACTAAAGACGTAAGCTGAATAGTATAATCATGTTTGTTACTTAGATAAAAACACCTTTAAACAGACGAATATTTGCAAATCCAGAGTAATCTGTATTTGGCTATGCTTGTTATCTAAGATATTAAATTTAAGTCTTTCAATTAAGTTATGAATAAATAAATGTTTAAAACCTAAAATAGCATATAGGTAGCCTTATTGAAGTATTTATCATATACGAAGAGGGTATTCTAATTGTTTGAAATGCTCTGAGCTCTTATGCAATGTGCATCTAAGGTCCGTATTATAGAACGCGACTCAGACTGGTCTATACTTAAACAGCAGTCGTCTTTGTCATTTTGATAGTGAAAGAAAGAGACAATCAATACTTAAGTATATATCAAGCTTGGTAATTTAGGTAATACGGACCTAAATTACCAGTAGAGGGAATGTCCACCGAGACTGGAAAAGCAGTCTGCATTGCTGTCATACAGCATACACAACTATAGATATTGATTGATTTTACAACATATATTAAACTTTCTGAAGTTTTTTTTTTCATTTCTTGACATTGACTCCCCGCCCGTACGGCCCGTACCCCAGTGACGCCTACATCGCATAAAGTGCTAGCTGAGCAGGATGAGCGGCGACCACGAAACTTTTTTCTAATACTTACACTTTTAAACTCGTCATATCTTTTGAATGGAATGTCCACATTGCATAATTCAAAAAGTTGTATAAAGATATTGAAGCAGTCTTGAATATGAAGTAATTTATTTTGATAGGATTAATACCAAGATACAAATAAAGAGCATTTTATAGCGGGCGGCATTTCAATTAAATTTTTAAAATAAAAGAACACATATTGTGGCGTAACTACAACATTTAGACATATGCTGTCGCGACACTTTTTGTAAATATTTATGTGTTCTGCAAAGTCGTAGTACATTATTTTATTCTATCATCAATAGTTTACGCAGCGCACGCAATGTAAAGAATATTTTAGGATTTTTTTTTACACCTTGGGTTACATTATTTGAGTTTCAGTAAGGATCCCTAATTTTTTTGAAAATATAATATAGCCTATGTCCTTCCTATGTCCATCGGGGATAATGTAGCTTTCTAATGGTGAAAGAATTTTTCAAATCTGTCCAGTAGTTTCGGAGCCTATTCAATGCAAACAAACAAACAATCAAATCTTTCCTCTTTATAATATTAGTATAGACTAGCATCCCGCTCAGAACTTCGTTCCCATGGGAATTCGAGAAAGTTGTGTAGCCTATGTTACTTAGGGATACTGTAGCATCCTAATGGTGAAATAATTTTTCAAATCGGTCCAGTAGTTTCGGAGCCTATTCGTTACATACAAAAATACTAATATACAAAAATACAAATCTTTCCTATTTATAATATTAGTATAGAAGACGCCATAATTAATAATAACTGACTTATAGAATATAATAATTATTCGAGAAGCCAGTTATTACTTTGTCCCGGTGGCATTTGTAACTATAGGTTGCTGGGAGTCGGAGGCTTTGGTCTTCGTTAAAAAGATTGGGCGTCGTCTTAGGGAGGGTCTTCTGACGCGCGCTCCGAAGGCTGTCGATTGCCATTCAACGCCATTCAAAGGTTGTGAGTGTGATGGGCACCTTTGCGTCTGGTACGGCACAGGGCGGGTTATTTAACTTATAAATAGGACGTGCGATAAGCGAATTTAGAATTTAATAGCTATAATCATTTAATTATAATAGTTGATAATATATTTTATGACAAAAAAAAGATAATTAATAATTGTTGACAGTATCCCAAATAGCTTCCGAAAAATCTATGACATCTATTTAATCATTAAAACTTGGAAGATATCTCTGACATTTTTTCCAGTTTCCTGCAACCTGCCATCTAGTATGTGGTCACTATTGAAAGTCTGTCATTCATTGCCCCTTTGCATTTGAGTTTCTTCGAGCAAACTTAGTGGAAAAAAATGAATAAATTAAAAGAGATGTGCGATCCTAAATCCTAAATCTTCGCACCGAAAAATTATTATGACAGTTTTTTAAAATTGTTCCCGATTCGTTTTAAAATTATACATAGTCTTACCACAGGCAACTCCTGTTCAGGCTTTTTGTGAATTCCCCACATGTAAACAACACCTGGAGGTACAGGGTGGTTACCCTCAAAAATTGGGTGAATATTGACAAACAACATATCTACATTGTCTTTCAATTCACTTATCGTAGGTAAATCTTTACCAAATATACTTCGTAACATTTCGTTTTCTCGGGATTCACCCAGTCGCAACATTAATTCTATGAAGAAATGATAGAATAGTACTCTTAGCTTATCCCAAAATGTCAAATTGTTAATTTTTAATCTTATCGCTGTAGGATAAAGTAGTGGATGTGATGGAGCACCAATAACATTTTTGTTTCCCACAAGAGCACCAAGTGAACTTGCTTGAATTACTGGAGCTTTGAAAATGTGAGACAATGCTAGCGTTTGCGTTGTGCACGCTTCAAGTATAAGCAAATCAAACGTTTGATTTCCGAAAATGACTTCTCTTACTTGAGGTGCATTCAACTGTTTCTTAAAATTTTCATTAAAAAGTTTAGTCAGTGTGTAGACTTGACTCATAAAATATTTCTTGTCTCCCTTTTTCATGTGAAGGAATTTATCTTTAAAATCAGCATATGACACATCGTGAACATCTATTTCTGTGAGGTTGGCTGGTGTTTTTCCCTGGGGAAAGGCAGGATCTGTAGTGATGATAACCACTTCATGTCCACGTCTGGCCAGCTCTTGTGTCAGTGGGCGAAACGGCACTTGATGACTTATTGATGGAGTCGGTATGTAAACTAATATCCTTGCACTGTATGTTTCATTCAACGTAAATATCAAAACCAAACACCACATCAACCTCATTTTAACAATAGCTCTATAAGTTTAAACACTATACTAAGATATCATTTCAGAAGCATAGGTTTTAAATATCATTTCAAATCAAAAATGATAAAAATGCAATTACAATTAATCTTGACTTAATTAACTTCATAATTATCGGTATCAATGACCCGTTTAACATTTGACGTGATTTTTTCGCCAATTATTAATCAGAATCCGTTACATATCCGGTAAACAATCAGTGATTACTATAGAATATTTACCTGTATTGGGACGAGATTATACTCCTCTGTCGTCATTATATAAACGTAAACATATTATTACATTCTTAGGGTTCCGTAGTAATCTACGAACCCTTATAGTTTCGCCATGTCCGTCTGTCCGTCTGTCCGACTGTCCGTCTGTCCGTCTGTCCGCGGGTTTCCTAAGAAACCCTTGGTACTACAGAGCTGAAATTTGGCATGGTCATACATATAAACTACGCCGCCAGAACTGTAGAGTAAAATCTTAGAAAAAAATAATTTTTCGGGTATCTCCCATAGACGTGAAAGGGCGGTTAATTTTTTTTTCTCTCACCTATATCATCAAATGCGGTATCATAGGACAGCTTTTTAAAAGACTAGGGGTTTACTAAGAACGTTTTTCGATTCAGCACTCCGTTTGCGAAAAAATAATTTTTAAAGTGAAAATTGTTGTCAAACACAAGTGTCCCCCCCCTCTACCAGCTATATGGTCGTATCTAAAAATGTGGGAAAATTCATAGTGGTAGTATATACAACGAAATTAAAAGGAAAACATAAGATGCCTCTTCAAGTTTGCGAGTAATAGTCGACCAAGTGCCAAACTTAGTTGGGATTAATAAGAATATTATACTAATATTAGATCCTTGGTACTACAAAGCTGAAATTTGGCATGGTCATACATATTGATTGCACCAACAGATTGAAAAAATAAAATGTTGAAAAAAAAATTTTTTTCGGATGTTTCCCATACACGTGAAAGGGCAATTGGTTTTTTTTTTTCACACCGATATCATCGGGTGGGTTATCTAGAATAGCTTTTTAAAAAATAGGAGGGATTCAGCAATTCAACAATTCAGCAATCCGTTTGGGAAACATTAATTTTTATAATGAAAAATAAATTTGGAATAATTCACGAGGGTATATTATTTCCAACAATAATACTATCGCAAAAAAAAAAACATTCGCGCTCGCTTCGCTCGCGCATTAAATACTTCCATTCTGCTGTATTTAGGCCAAAACTAGCAATTCAACAATTCAGAAATCCGTTTGGGAAACATTAATTTTCATAATGAAAACAAATGTGGAATAATTAACGAGGGTAGCATTTACGACGAAGTGTACTAATGTACTAATCTTATCAAAAATGGCTGCCATACAAGGTTGCACGCTAAAAGTGAGGCGAGCCGAAAGCCAAGCTGATATTGATATTGACATTTCAGGTGTTGTTTAATAGGTTTTTGGGGGTGCTAATTACGAAAAAGACATCCAAATTATACACGATCACCACGCAACCTGCTTTAGCAGCAGCTCGATATTATTATATTATTCCTAACAATAATATTATCGCAAGGATACGGAACGTAACTGTGATGTAAACAAACCGTAGTCACCAATTTAAGATTTTTATGGGTTTTTTTACGTGATTTAAGTCACCAAAAGTGCGTACTTACGAAGACCATCATTTCCACCACAACATATATTGAAGATAACACTTTATAACCACTGCACTGGATAATTATCACCAAAGGTATAGATACATTTTCGGTTATTTATAGAATTTTGAATCTAATTGAAATTAAACAAGAAAATCAAAGACGAATCACAACACGATTAACCTCAATCTTATAACCACGATCAGCTGATTGGTCACTATCAACTTTGACAGATTCAGTGTTGCAACATTGAGGATGCGTTCGCGCAGATAACTAGCGCGTTATTGCCTAATAACGGTTATTCGTCCCAATTCACGCAATTCTATTATAACATATCGGCAAAGAAAGTGGCATTTTAAAATACTTGAGGAAATAAATAATGAATCCGAAAAGTAAAGTCATAAATACCAGAGGCAAATCGTTAGTAAACTGTAAAAAATGTAATTCTACAGCAGAACAAAGGGACACTGTGTTCTGTTCTTCATGCCATCATTATTTTCACTTTGATTGCGCGGGCTATTCAGAAAAGCTTCACAGGAGTACAGACCCAGCAAAACGCAAAAATTGGAAATGCAGTACTTGTATCAGACTTTTAAATAAACCTTCAAAACATGCAGTACGACACACGCCCTCAACCCCAACTGCATCCACATCTCTGGAAAGATCAGAATTAACTAAGACTGAAGATAAGATAACGCATAGGAAAAAAACTAATATAAATGTCCCTACATCTAATTCCTTCGATTCACTAGAATCTGAAGAAACTGACGATGATGAAGAGGAAAATGAAAATATCAATAACTCTGACAAGGTATCACTCAACAAAACTATGAACCGTAGTTGTCCGGACTTGAAAACAGATTCATATATCGATGAGAATATAGAAAAGCTAAAAAATAAAATTAGTGAATTGGAAGACAAGCAAAAAATAACGGACAAAATTTTATGTAATTTATTGCTTGAAAATGGAGACCTAAAAATAAAACTAACTCAATATGAACAGAAAATTGATAAACTTACTCACATATGCAATACAACTACAAAGAAGACAAAGAACAAGAACAAGAAGAAAGAGTATACTACAAAAGAATTAAACTACACGACACGATCTGAACACGAAGAAAATTTGAATACAAGTTTGCCAAACATTGATCTAGACGGCTCTAAAGATGATCAAGACTCAGTGTACTTGAACTTATTTGTTAATGAAAATAATGAAAATAGTGAAAATGACGAAGGAAATGAAAAGGATGAAGAAAATGAAAATGATGGAGAAAATGAAAATGATGGAGAAAATGGAAAAGGTGAAGAAAATAAAAACGATGAACTAAACGACACGAAATTACGATCAAAGCAAATCACAATTTTAGGTGCTCAACAATGTGTGGGCTTAGCATCGCACCTAATTCAGTCAAGAAAAAATACAAAATATGGTAACTATACAATAACGTCATCAACAAAACCGTTTGCTACGAGTAAATATATAGTGAAAGGTTGCGAGTCAACAGAAGCAACATCATCAGACTACGTTATACTAGGTATCGGCGAAAATGATTCTAACCCAGTCCATATCATGTACGAGCTGTCTGCAGCACTTAAAACATTTGAAAAGTCCAAAACGCATGTGCTACTACTAAGCATTAGGTCAAATCGATTTTGTAATACCAGTAAACTTAACAGTAAGCTAAAGATCATTTGCCAAAATTTACCTCATTGTACATTTTTACAGATCACGCATAATAATTATACTAGCAACAATGTTTATTTGACTAGACTTTGTACAAAGATTAATTACATTATTGATTCCTTTGACTATGACGCGAAATATTTACCGATGTTCCAAAACATACAATCTAGTGGTATCAGAAAAACTAGGACCCTGTATCATAATATATGTCATAAATTTGGGGATATTAACGCAAAAACAACACCAACTCGCACAAGTAAAAAAGGAACAATTCCGTATTATTTCCCTATAATAGACAAAACTAGCACTAGAACTAGAAATTCACAATCAGATAATAGATTTTTTCGTTCCCCAGAAAAATCTTGTAGTCCGAAATAAGGTAAGTGTTTTGCATCAAAATATTCAAGGATTATTAAATAAAAAGGAAACTCTTGAACTTTGTTTGGAAGAGCTACATAATGTTCATCAAAAAAATGTGGATATTCTGTGTCTAAGCGAAACATATGTAAAAGAAGGAAGTGAGAAGAACATTAGAATAAAGTATTTTAAATTAGCCTCATCATTTTGTAGAAAACATAAAAAACGAGGAGGAGTGTGCATTCTCATGAAAACTGGAATTGAATCTAAGCCTCTACATTGGTGTAATGATTTTTCTATTGAAAAGGTTTTCGAATGCTGTGGTATTGAAGTACCACTGTTGAAGTGTTGCGTAATTTGTATTTACAGAATTCCGAACTCAAATTTAAATGTTTTTATGGAGAAGTTGGACCTTTTGCTGGATAAATTATCGCACAAAATTAACAAAAATATTATACTAGCTGGAGATACTAACATAAACATACTTAAGCCTAATAACATGTCAAAAAGTTACCAAAATTTGCTACAGAATTATAATTTGACGAATCATATTACACAGCCCACAAGAGAGAAGTCCTGTATCGACCATATTATAAGTAATATTAAAAATGCCGTTGGAGAAGTACATCAGTTTTACCTCTCTGACCATGATACTTGCCAAACTATTGACATCCCCTCCTGTGACCAAATTAAGATCCCTGCGTATTGGTACACATATAGTAGAGATTACCGAGAAGATAATTTACGCAAATTTGTTAATTGTCTATCTTCGATGAGCTGGTCAGAAGTAATTACACAAACAGATGTGAATTCAGCGTTCAATCGATTCCACGAACTATTTTCTCTCTTTTACGAATTATGTTTTCCTTTGAAGAAATTGAGAATTACTTCATTTCCGAAAACCAAGTGGATCACAAAAGGTATTAGAAAAGCCGTAGTAACAAAAAGAAATTTAAGGTATACATACTATCAAAAAAGAAATTTAGAATGCAAACAAATATATAATAAATATAACAAGATTTTGAGGTCCTGCATTTACAAATCTCAGAAAATTTGTAACGGTAAATCTTTAGAAAAGTCAACCAATAAATGTAGAACGACTTGGGATATTATCAAAGACAAAGCCGATAACATCAGGAAATTTACCGGCATAGATTGTATTAAATATGGGGGTGAAGTTGTTGACAATCCTCTTGAGATTGCAAATATATTTAACAACCATTTTACAAACCTACCACAATCTACATCTTGCAATAGTTTTGGTAACTTTCCACAGTTTCCTAAAAGTATGTATCTCCGGCCATGTGACGAGAAAGAGGTTATTGCTACTATCAAAAGTTTAAAGGAAACTAAAGCTGTAGGTTACGACAATTTCTCAACTAGGGTCTTCAAAAGTTGTGTATACATTATAGCACCAATCCTGACATACCTCATAAATGAATCTTTTGAACAGGGAACTTTTCCTAACAAACTAAAACTGTCTGTGGTGAAACCATTGTATAAGAAACATGATAAATTAGACTTAAATAATTATCGTCCAATTACATTAGTGCCGGTTCTATCTAAAATATTTGAAAGAGTTATGTTTGTCAGGATAAGTGATTTTCTTGAAAAACACAATATTATTGTTCCGGATCAGAACGGTTTTCGGAAAAATAAGTCTACTGCCTTGGCATGTTACACATTAGTTAAAACTGTTGTAGAAAAAATTGACAACAAGATCCCGGTAGTCACAGTATTTTTTGATATGACCAAGGCATTTGATTATGTTGACCACGGAATACTACTGAGCAAATGCCAAAAATACGGAATTAGAGGTCCGACACTCGCTTGGTTGGAAAGTTATCTTTATGAAAGGCAGCAGTGTGTAGAAATAAGTAAACTGAACAAATTAAATGAAGTTACACCCTTTAGGTCTTCGTTCAAGCACAACAAGTCTGGTGTGCCTCAGGGCAGTATATTGGGACCTCTCTTATTCCTCATCTACATTAATGACATGCCCAGTGCCACTGATTATAAGACTATTTTGTACGCGGACGACATTTCAGTAATTATTCCTCATACCGATAGAAAAATTAACTTTGACATAATAATAAATAATGCAATTTCATTAATAGGAGACTGGTTAAATAAAAATAATCTACATGTGAATATTGACAAAACCAATTTTATACAATTTTCTAACTATAAGACAATACGTACAGATTTACATGTTGTATATAACGGAAATAATATATTTGAAACACACAACACAAAGTTTATGGGAATTCAGTTTGATAAATATTTAAATTGGAAAAGTCACATCGAGCAAGTATGCTCCAAACTGGAAAAATTTGTATTCGCACTGCGGCGCTTAAGACGAGTGGCTAGCGAAAAAACTGCGCTTACTGCGTATTATGGTTACATGGTATCTGTCCTCAGATATGGATTGATAATCTGGGGCAACAGTACAGACATAAAAGATGTCTTTATTGTACAAAAAAAGTGCATCAGGGCAATATGCGGCGCCGCTCCACTTGATTCCTGTCGACCTCTTTTTAAAAGGTTAAATGTACTTACATTGACTTCTTTGTATATTCTCGAAGTAGGAAATTTTGTTAAGAAACATAAAGACCTTTACAGTAAACCTTTTAATAATCCAAGATTGCGTGCAAGGGACCCACAAGCTTTGCTGATACCACTATGCAGAACAACGCTCTGCGAGAAAAACTGTCACATTATGAATATAAGGATTTATAATCGAATACCGTTACATATAAGGGAACTTCCGGCGAGGTATTTCAGCGTTAGATTAAGGAAATGGTTGAGCGAAACAAACTTTTATAATCTTGCAGAATATTTTGATTATAATATAGTTTGACATTTATTTTAATTTGACATTCTTTGACATTTATTGAATTTAACTTGACATATTGTACCTACACATAATATTATTTAATATCTTGACATTTTTGCCTGTTTTTTTTTTTATATATTGTATGATTAAAATCTGGGTGGAATGATTTCAAAGATAGTTTCCAACGAGTATAGCAATTTTTTTAATTTTTAATTTTATTTGATTGAATATTTATTTTATTGAACGATTTAAAACATTTGCATGCCATACTTTTGGTGGATTATGAGACACATTTATTTTAGGTTAGATCATTGTAATTACCATTATCCGTGCAAATAAAGACATTTCATTTTCATTTTTCATTTTCATTTTCAAAAAAAAACAACAAATAAAATTTCGCTTTTGTTTAGGCCAAAACTACACTTATTTCTGAAATTTCCAACGTTTTAATACATTTGTTTTTGATACAATAGTATTTGGGGTTTTAACATAGACTATGACAATATGCTCGTAGAATTAAGAAGCCAGCTGCATATTGGAACCATATTGCTACGGAACCCTACAATGCGCGTGGCCCGACACGCTCTTGGCCGGTTTTATTATATAATTATAAATAAGTACCTACCTACTTAACAAATTTTTTGTACAAAGAAATTGATTTATCTCTCATTAGGTTGACTAGAAGAAATCTTCTCGTGGGATAAGTCTGCCTTCGTAAACCTCCTATTACTGCAAACTTGTTATCTTCTGTACTATTTATTTATTTATTTACTGTTAATTGTACACAATAGACATACAAGAAACACATACAAGAGAGAGACGACACAAGAGGCACTGCTTATTTCTAGGTAGAAATTTCTTACAGCAGACCTAACTATCATTGTACAATAAAGAATAAATTCACACATAATACATATAAATGACACCGTAACAGTCGTTGTGATCCTTACCAGAGAAGGTCATGAGATATCAAGTGATTTTAATAATACCAATAATGACAATCACACTAGTAAAACACTTCGTTCCCTATACAGGGTTTTCAAACCTGCTTCCTAGTAATCCATCCCAGGCAACGACACTTCATTTTTTTCTGAATCTGAGGTGTCGTCCTATGGTCTCATGCGGTGTGGTAGGCTCTGTAAAGGGCCGTCTGGTTCGCGACCACCCTCCTACCGAAGTCCGACGCCAAACAGCTTGCTGTGTTCCGTCGGTGCGTGGGAGTACCAGTGCCTTTACAGGCATTTTCTGGGTTAACTCGTTTCATCGTCGACCTCATCTTTGACCTTATGGTCAAGATTGAGGTCAAGAGTTGACCCATCTTATAATAAAAAATAATTTAAAAAAAACCGCCGAATGACTTTTGATATGACTTATTTTAATGATGCCCGCCCTTTCTTATCGTGTAAATATAGTTAGTGTGTGGCGAACTAGACCGACCCTGGTGTCACGAGTAAAATAGAATAGAATAATCTTTATTTTATAGGACATTCAGGATACCACTTAAAATAAGTCAAGATTACATTAAATACATACAAACATAAATTAAAGGATTTAAATACATACATACGCATTCATTCTTTTGACCTTACTGACTCTACGCCTATTCGCAAAGGTGCAGTCTTCCCCAGAGAAGAATAGGCAAGAGTCAGTTTTCAAACCGCCAAATCACCTTTAACTTGGTTTGATGATTGTCTTCAATCTTTTTTTTTATTTTTTATTATGAGATGGGTTAACTCTTGACCCCAATTTTGACCAAGGTCATAAATGAGGTCGACGATGGAGCGAGTTAAACCAGAAAATGCCAATTAAGTCACTAGTACTCCCACGAACCGACGGAACACAGCAAGCTGTTTGGCGTCGGACTTCGGTAGGAGGGTGGTCGCGAACCAGACGGCCCTTTACAGAACCTACCACACCGCATGAGACCATAAGACGCCACCTCAGATTGAAAACAAACTGAGGTGTCGTTGCCTAAGATGGATTACTAGGAGGCAGGTCTCCTTTTTGTTTCCATAGTCGGGTGGTGTTATTCTCAACCGATCACCACACGGCGAACAGCAGTTTAGGTAACTGCTCTATGTGCCCTTCAACGCACGGAACACTCGTGATAAATTGCCAGTTTGGTCACTGTCTATGCTACTTAACCTTACTGAACGGTTCAAATCAGGAAACTCTACTGGGCTTAAGACTGTAGTCAATCGATAAAAGTGAGACTGTGACTGTTTGTAGTAATCCATCAAGAGTATAGTGCCATTGGGCTACAAGAGTGAATATTGAATAAAATACTCAACTTGACCTAGTTATGTGTTCATCTGTGGTCTCCGTCTTCTCTTGTAACTTACAAGACTCAGGCAATGGCTATGACAGCGTCGTTGTCATTATGACGTCTTAAAAATATAATAAATGCGACAATTTGTCGTAAACAACACTTCGCAAACAATTATTGATAGGTGCTAACAACACCTGCGCTCGCCCCACCTCTAATTTTATCATAATTTTGACTTATAAGACTCATTATCATAATTGTGATCTACAGCCGATAATAAAAGCCTAGCCATTGTAAGAAGCATCATTCTTGATTGGGATACGGACTGATGCCGAATTAAGTGGAAGTCCAGGGTAGGTCTTTACAACAGGCGGAGTACGTATTTTGTTGCTTTTAGACGTTTCCTGGCTTTCAATGAAAACTGCCAAGGCCACTCGTCATTGTTCGGCAAAAAAAAAGAAAATTGCTCTCCTCTACAGTCTTTATCGACTTTCCAAGTCGATTGTATAACTATTATATGTATAGTAGATCGATGGATGCTTAATGATTTAAGTTGAACGATGAATTTCTGGATTCGAACCCCAAGGCTAAGGCAGAGAACCTAGTGATAGAAACCAAACGGACTGCAGATGGGTGGGAATTACAAAGTATGGGATCACTGGCGTCGCTCTGACCGCGTCCCCAAAACGGTTTCTCCGGCAGTTGAAGAACCACTGGCGAAGGCTTTTAGCGGAAGCAGGTTGGTCCCTTTACCCTATTTTTAAATAATGTTAAGAAAAATCATAGTATTTTATTTAAAAAAAAAATAGAATTTCTACTAAAATATTTTTTCTCAAAACTTAATCTATCTTACAGATTACATTTGTATAAAAATAAACATATACTTAAATTAAATTTAAAAATGATTACACCTATTTTAATTTTAGCTTTTCAGATTTAAAATACTTTCTACTGACAAAAATATACATTTTGTATAAAACTACTAAAACTAAAGAAGTTATAAGTAACAATCCAGACAAAAGGATCAGAACAAATTCTAGTTCTAGGTATTGTGCCCAGGATATGTTGGCGGCTGGTGCTCGCAGATGTTTTGCTCCTTTGTGTCTTATCACGTACTCGGTCCACCAGATAGCACGCTCGAGGGCTGGCAGAGGATCGTCACTCATTAGAGTCTTCAGTTTTTCTATATTTCTGCGGTAGCTGTTTAAGAAATAAAATAATTAGCACACATTGATTTTAAAGGACAACCTTTTGGTTTATAGAAGCCAAAATAAAGTCATAGGCAATGAGCACGGGTCACCTTTCGAAACACGAAGGTGTAGGCATGGCCATGTTATAAATTTAATTTTTTTATTTATGTGTACAATGTATACTTGCCTTTCATCATTTATGACTGTTGTAATAGCGGTTTTTAAATCTTCTTCAGTAAATTTACTTCCATCAACATGGGCTCCAATTTTAAAGTGAACATATTTTTCCACATTGTACCATTGGTCTGCCATCATTGGCATACCAACAAGAGGAACTCCAGCAGTTATAGCTTCATCTGTCGATTGTAAACCACCCTGGGTAATAAACAGCTTTATATTCGGATGCCCTAGTAAAATAAAAACATTTTTGTAACATTTGGAAGAAATCTACATAAATAGCATGAATTCTAGTGCAGAATTAACTGTTTACGAAATTCATCCTACGTATCCTAAGATTATATCCCATTTTTACTTACTCAGAAGATCTGACTGTGGAAACCATTTTCCAATCCTAATATTGCTGCAACGTCCAGGCAATTCATCAGCGTTCCATTTCCACAAAACGTCATACGGCAGATCACAGAACACTTTGACAAATGTCTGTATCTTTTCTGGTGCAAATCTTGTTGGGTCTATGTTGGATCCGAAACTTACGTATATTACGCCATTTTTTGAAAAATCGAGATATGATCTTATTTCCTAAAAAAAAACTTCAATTTCAATTAAAAAACTACATTACTAGGAACTATATACAGTTCTCCTGATTGACTTTTGCAGTGTTTCAATAAAAAGGGTCCTTTGCTATTTTTGATGACATGATAAATATTGATATCGGTTAAATGGATTTTGCATAAGTCATTGTATTGAATTTTAGTGGGAACAAACAGCAAACAGCAACAAAAATTAACTTACCACTGTAATTGACTTGGCATCAGAAATAAGGTTTCATAAAAATTGAGAAGTAGCATTAAACGGGGCAGTCAAAATTGTGAGTAGGCTGCTAAACAGAATAAGTAGGTAGCGAAAATAATGATTGGGCTTCTAAACATAAGTAAAGACCCTATGTCCCAAAAGTAATAAACTGGTGACTTAACAAACTATTATTAAGGCGTTAACAAAAATTTGCAGCCATCAATTTTGTTGTTTGAAAGTATTTTTTGTTGCCAAATCATATACTTGTTCCCAGATGGTAACCCTCACAATTTGTGTCAAACGTGGCACCTAGTGTTTCTAGAATCACATATGCTCTGCCTACCTCGTTAGGGATTATAGGCGTGAGCGTATATATGTGAGTATGTATGTAAATCATACATTTCGCTGCCAGATAAAAAAATACCTATAACTTATTGTTTATAGCTGCTTGTTTTTCTTATTTTTGCCCTTAAGTAGCCAAACTATATAAAATATATTATGTAGTGTTATAGTATTATTATCTGTGACATAGGCTATGATTAAAAAAAGATAAGCTCTTGCGTAAGTGAATAACCATTAACATTGATAAAATTTTGCGTTTCAAACAATCGTTAAGAATCTAATTATTTTTATGTTAAATATATTTTGTTTTACTATTTCATAAAAATATATTTTGCAATCTGTATCTTCCTAAAGAAAAACTTACTTTTGAACTCGATTCACATTTTTGCCATACTTAAAAACTAGAAGAAATTATACTAATTTTGTACCTGAGGCAGTTCCTTTTGTTCTTTTTTGTGTATTCCCCACATGTAGATTACATTTGGTGGTACTGGATGGTTTCCTTCAAAGATCGGATGAATATTTAAAAACAACATATCCACATTGTTCAAAAGTTCACTCATTGGTGGCAAATCTTTGCCAAAGTGTTTTTGCAACATTTTGTTCGCATCTAGCTCAGATTTCTGCAATATGTGACTTATCTTGAAATGGTAATATATTTCTTTGAATTTTTCCCAAAAGGACAGATTGTAAAGCCTCTGCCTCGTTGGTGTAGGGTATAAAATTGGATGAGCTGGAGCTCCTATTATTTCTTTAGTTTCAAAGATTGGACCAAGTGAACTAGCAAAAATAACTGGAGCCTTAAAAACGTGAGACAGGGCCAGTGTTTCTCTAGAAAACGCTTCAAGAATGAGCAAATCAAATGTCTGATTCCCAAAAATAACTTCTCTTACTTCTGGCATACTCAATTGTTTATCCAAAGTATGTTGATTC
The DNA here is from genome assembly GCA_949987775.1 of Aproaerema taeniolella. Classification (NCBI taxonomy): domain Eukaryota; kingdom Metazoa; phylum Arthropoda; class Insecta; order Lepidoptera; family Gelechiidae; genus Aproaerema; species Aproaerema taeniolella. Next base: position 9,601,718 of record OX465268.1, on the reverse strand, counting down.
ATAACAAACACAAAATGCGCTAAACTCATAAAATCATCTTTGTCTCCTTGCAACGCATCCACGCTTTCCATCATTTGCCTTATGATCGCGTATGATACGTCATGAACATCGATTTCTGTTAGGTTAGGTGGTGTTTTCCCCTTTGGAAAAGCGGGATCTGTAGTGACGAACACAACTTCATGTCCACGTCTGGCCAGCTCTTGTGTCAGCGGACGGAACACCACTTGATGACTTACTGACGGGGTTGGAACATAAGTAAGTATTCTTGCTGCGTCTATCAACGTCACTAGAAATAAACTTGTTAAATACCACACAGACTTCATTTTTACAATCATTGCTTGAATATTTAATCTACACTACTTCATTTTATTAAATAAATATGACTTTTATACTTAATTTACTGATAAAAACACCAAGTCATCTATCGTCGATAGATAAAGTTATAACTTATTATGATGACTAAGCACAAGTTGGTATTATCGATACCGAACACGGTTTATTTGTACGTGAGTTTATTAAATCATCTTTAAAAAAATAAGATTTACTTATATGTTTATTCTTTTTGTGGTCAGTATTTTTTGTTAAGTTGTAGTGTTGTTTGGCTGTATGCTATATGAGGTTTAACCGGTTCTATATGTACCTACATTTTACAGACACGTTGTGTCATCACATGCGATAAAAAACGGTTTTCCAAATGATTATCGATAATTTTATGATCTGACCTAAATACTTTTTGTTAAAATCTGACGTTGTATCTTAATCTTATATATAAAAACTAGTTGATCCGACAGAAGTTGTCCTGTCTTTTTTCTAATGTTCCGCTTTCTTGTTTTTAGGGTTCCATACCTCTTAAGGAAGAAACTTTTCCTCAGGAATGCGTGAAGATATCTAGCTGGAATTTATATCAAATACTCAAATCTACTTGGGGCTGTGAAAAACTCAAACTTCTAAGCCAACGCAATCAAAAGACACCGCCGTTTATGCCGGTAAATTTCCGCAAACTTTCGACACTCGTAAGGGAATCAAAACCTACAGGGTACTTCCCGTGAACTAAAAATCTTGAAATTTGGTACGAAGCAACGTCTTATAGCACAGATAAAGAAAAAAAAAATGAAAACCGTAAATTTGTAGTTACATCATATAAAAAAAATATTTTTAATAATTTTAAACTTACTACCCCTTTCCTCATAAAAGCGTAGAGGTATTAAATTTAACTTTTACTTATATACCTACAAGTTTGTACGGAACCCTCGGTGCGCGAGTCCGACTCACACTTGGCCGGTTATAGTTTCGCCATGTCCGTCTGTCCGTCTTTCCGTCTGTCCGTCTGTCCGCGGGTTTTCAAAGAAACCCTTGGTACTACAGAGCTGCAATTTGGCATGATCATACATACTTATATAAATCACGTTGACAGAACTGTAAAGTAAAATCTTGGAAAAATTTTTTTTTCGGGTGTCTCCCATAGACGTGAAAGGGCGATGAATTTTTTTACTCGCCAGTATCATCGAGTGGGGTGTCATAGGATAGCTTTTTAAAAGATAGAAGGGGTTTACTATGAACGCTTTTCGATTTAGCACTCCGTTTGCGAAATATACATTTTTAAAGTGAAAATTTTTGTCAAACACAAGTGTCCCCCCCCCCCCTCCACCAGCTAAACGGTTGTTTCTAAAAATTTAGAAAAATTCACGTTGGTAGAATACACAACGAAATTAAAAGAAAATTTATCACACATAAGTTGGGCCTTCAAGTTTGCGAGTAATAGTCGACCAAATGCCAAACACTGTTGGGATTAATAAGAATATATTTACTAATATTAGATCCTTGGTACTACAGAGCTGAAATTTGGCATGATCATACATATTGATAGCGCCAACAGATTTAAAACATAAAATTATGGAAAAAAAATTTTTCGGGTGTTTCCCATACACGTGAAAGGGCGGTCGATAAGATATCTTTTTAAAAGATAGAAGGGGTTTACTAAGAACGTTTTTCTATATAAATCTCCGTTAACGAAAAATTAATTTTTGAAGTGAAATTTTTTGTTAAAAACAAGTGTTCCCTCTCTACCAGCTAACGGTTGTTTCTAAAAATGTGAGAAAATTCACGGTTATAGAATATACAACAAAATTAAAAGGAAAATTATTACACATATAAGTTGGCCCTTCAAGTTTAAGAGTGATAGTCGACCAAGTGCTAAACGTTTTTGAAATTAATCAGAATATGTTTACAAAGTTCAATACTAAAAGTGAGGCGAGGTCGAAAGCCAAGCTATAACATATTGACATTTTAGGTGTCGTAAAAAGGTTTTTGGGGGTGTTTATTACGAAAATGATATCAAAATTATTTTAGCAGCAGGTCTATATTATTTCTAATAATATTGTCGCAAAAAAACAAAAAAAATATTCTTCACTCGCGAATTTAATACTTACATTCGGTTATATTTAGACCAAAACTAAAGTTATTTCTGAAACTACAAATGTATTAAAGAAAGATACTCAGTCTTTTAAGACTTTTAATAATGACTCACCTTATTTTTGACGCCTCACGACTGACTCAGTCTTTTAGTTCCCAACCTTTAGTCATAAGACTAGCTTTTGTAGTTGAAGTCTTTTAACGTAAAAAACTGAGCTGTTACTTAAACAGCTTAAAGGACTTAAAAGACTGGCGACTCATTATCTGGGAAGTCGACAGTCGTAAGGTATATGTTTATAGAATGTAAATATCGAATTTTAATTTTATTAAATTTTATTAAAATGTATACTTTAGACGTTTAAGTCTTTTAAAATAAGCTGGAGTTGGTTAAGTCTTTCAGTCTTTTGAAAACAATTCGAGTCGTTTCAGTTTTTAATCTTTTAATAAAACTACTAAGTCTTAGTAATAAAAACTCGAACTTTAAGTCTTTTTTAGAGTCAAGTCCTGTAAGATGGAGGCGAGTCTTTTTAATAAACCGTAAAAGACAGTCTCTTTCATCTCTATCTATGACCGTAACGATGGTAGTCGAACCTAGAACCTCCTTTTTTGAAGTGGGTTAAAAACTATTACGCAGTTAAATTTTGTTTTTCTCAGTAATCAATCCCTTTTTTTTACCAGCCCATATACGTCCCCACGGAGGGGGAACGGGCCTCCCTTCGAAACACGAAGGGGATTTAGGCCATAGTCCACCACGCTGGCCCAATGCGGGTTGGTGGACTGCTTGTCTTTCGAAAATTTTCTTGGATGGGCGGGTTTCATCACGATGTTTTCCTTCACCGTTTAGCAAGTGATAATTAGAAATCCGTACATAAATCCGAAAAGACGAATTTAGTGGTACAGGCCCGCACCAGGATTTGAACTCACGACCTTCAAGTCTGGCTCATTACCAACTGAGCTACCAAATTTCAAGATTCTGAGTTCACGGGAATTACCCTGTAGGTTTTGATTCCCTTGCAAGTGTCGAAAATTTGCAGCATAAATTTTGATTGCGTTGGCTTAGAGGTTTAATTTTTTCACAGCTCCAAGAGACAGTAGACCTGAGTATTTGATATAAATTCCAGCTTGATAACTCTACGCGTTCCTGAGAAAAAGGGTCTTGACAGACAGACGGACGGACGGACCACAAAGTGATCCTGTAAGGGTTCCGTTTTTTCTTTTCACGGTTCGGAACCCTAAAAATGTAGATAAACTTTTCATTTTAGTAAAAAAATATGCAAATAATACTATTCTTCCTAAGTTGAATAGACGCAAATAGTCAGATGCACCCTATCATCTTCGAACGCTCATTATATGACTTTTAAGGTAAGTTAAAGTGTATTCCCATACCTGCATTACTAAGAAGAAAGGACAAATTTAGATGTAGGCATTTGTTTTTTTCTTTTAAAGAATCTAACTCATAACTCCTTCGCTAAGATGAAAGGTTAAACCCTTTCAGAGTCCCCATTCTATGGTCAAAGTTTCAAAAATACAATTTTGTGTAGTCTTAGTACTACAACGTTTAAGACAAATGTCCCCGAGGAACAACTTAAATACTAAAAAGAAAGGCAGCAAGTAGTAGATGTCGACTTTTTTCTTTTTAATTAGTGCATAAGACGCAATTGGTTAAATGCGCCTTATCAATGTCTGTTCAGAAATAGAGTAAAAGAAGCGCCTATGAAACGTCCTAAAACCGAAAAAAATACAAAAGTTTAGGGCATACGTATACAAGGTGTTTCAAAAAAACCCAAAAAAATAAATAAATCAAAATTAATTAATGTTAAACTTATTGCACAGCTCTTTTACAAATTGACAAGTATGTCATATTAATTATTATGAAACTTTCATTTTGTAAATGTCTAACCGTGCAACTGATTACTAGAGTTGCGACTATTTCACTTTTAAAATTAAATTTTGGAATTTCTTTTTTTGGTTTTTTTTTAAACACCTTGTATACGTGAATGTGGCTTATCTATTAAGTTTTTCAAGAATTCGCCTTTTTATCTTTAATCGGGTGCAAGCAAGTATGCAGAAGCGCCTTTTTTAGGGTTCCGTAGTAATCTACGAACCCTTATAGTTTCGCCATGTCCGTCTGTCCGTCTGTCCGTCTGTCTGTCTGTCCGTCTGTCCGCGGGTTTCCTAAGAAACCCTTGGTACTACAGAGCTGAAACTTTGCATGATTATACATATGAATCACGCCGACAGAACTGTAGAGTAAAATCTTAGAAAAAAAATTTTTTTCGGGTGTCTCCCATAGACGTGAAAGGGCGATGTTTTTTTTTTTCTCGCCAATATTTTTGAGTGGGGTATCATAGGATAGCATATTAAAAGATAGAAGGGGTTTACTAAGAACGTTTTTCGATTCAGCACTCCGTTTGCGAAATATAAATTTTTAAAGTGAAAATGTTTGTCAAACACAAGTGTCCCCCCCCTCTACCTGCTAAACGGTTGTTTCTAAAAATGTGGAAAAATTCACGTTGGTAGATTATATAACGAAATTAAAAGGAAAACTATCACATATAACTTGGTCTTTCAAGTTTGCGAGTAATAGTCGACCAAGTGCCAAACACTGTTGGGATTAATAAGAATATATTTACTAATATAAGATCTTTGGTACTACAGAGCTGAAATTTGGCATGGTCATAGATATTGATTGCGCCGACAGATCTAAAATATAAAATTTTGGAAAAAACATTTTTTCGGGTGTTTCCCATACACGTGAAAGGGCGATGGATTTTTTTTTCTCGCCGATACCATCGAATTGAATGTCATAAGATAGATTTTTAAAATATAGAAGGGGTTTACTAAGAACGTTTTTCGATTCAGCACTCCGTTTGAGAAAAAAATATTTTTAAAGTGAATTTTTTTGTTAAAAACAAGTTTCCGGGGGGGACACTACCAGCTAAACAGTTGTTTCTAAAAATGTAAAAAAATTCACGGTTATAGAATATACAACGAAATTAAAAGAAAAACTATCACACATAAGTTGGCCCTACAAGTTTGCGAGTAATAGTCGACCAAACGTTTTTGGGATTAATAAGAATATGTTTACAAGGTTCCACGCTAAAAGCGAGGGGAGGTCGAAAGCCAAACTGTAACATATTGACATTTTAGGTATCGTTAAATAGTTTTTTGGGGGTGTTAATTACGAAAATGACATCAAAATTATTTTAACAGCAGGTTGATATTATTTCTAACAGTAATATTGCCGTAAAAAAAAAAACAAAAAAAAAACAACAAAAAAAATTCGCGCTCGCTTCGCTCGCGAATTTTATACTTACATTCGGTTGCATTTAGACCAGAACAAAAATTATTTCCCAAATTACAAACTCTTTAATAATACATTTGTTTTTAGGGTTCCGTAGTAATCTACGAACCCTTATAGTTTCGCCATGTCTGTCTGTCCGCAGGTTTCCTAAGAAACCCTTGGTAGCACAGAGCTGAAATTTGGCATGGTCATACATACCTATTCATTGTGGTGACAAATCTAAAAAATAAAATGGTAGAAAAAAAATGTTTTCGTGTGTTTCCCATTAACGTGAATGGGCGATGGTTTTTTTTTTAGCTGATATCATCGAGTGCGTTATCATAGGATAGCTTTTTAAAAGATAGAAGGGGTTTACTACAAACGTTTTTCGATTCAGCAATCCGTTTAGGAAACATTAATTTGTATAATGAAAAAAAATGTGGAATAATTCACGAGGGTAGCATTTACGACGAAGTGTACCCTAATCAAAAATGGTTGACATACAAAGTTCCACGCTAAAAGTGAGGCGAGCCGAAAGCCAAGCTGTAACATATTGACACTTCAGGTGTCGTTTAATAGGTTTTTGTGGGTGCTAATTACGAAAACGACATTAAAAATATACACCTGCTTAGCTTGATATTATTATATTATTCCTTACAATAAAATTGTCGCAAAAAAAAAAAAAGTCGCGCTCGCTTCGCTCGCGCATTAAACACTTCCATTCTGTTATATTTAGGCCAAACTTTTTAATACATTTGTTTATGATACTAAGTATAGTATTTGGGGATTTTAACATAAACTATGATAATATGCTTGTAGAATTAAGAAGCCAGCTGCATATTTGAACCATGCTGCTACGGAACCCTACAATGCGCGTGGCCCGACACGCTCTTGGCCGGTTTTTTTTTGTTATGTTAAAGTCGCAACGGAGTGAGATACAAGAAAATAAAAAAATATGGATGCGCCTTTTTTCCTGATTCCAGCAGTGTTTATAACTTAATTCTGAAAAAAATGTTAAATGCGCCTTTTTAAGTAACTGGGGCAGAGTAATATTATAAATACGAAAATAACTCTGTCTGTCTGTCTGTTACGCTTTCACACTTATACTACTGAACCGATTTTGATGAAAATCGGTTCTAGATCCACTAGATGCCATGTTTGACACAAATTTTAAGGATTATCAAATGGAGCAAGTTGTATATTGGTGAGATGATCACCCGCCTTTTGTCTATTATACAGCAAAACCCAATACCGCACTATACAGATACTAACTGTATAGTCCATTATACAGCATTACACGACTCTAACTGTATAACTGTGAAGAGTAGGTAGCTGGCACATTCTAAGTTTTTCTTTCACTCCTAGACCAGCATGGAAATAATGAAAGTACAGAGATAGATTAGACTTTGGAAAAGAACATAGGCTACATTTTATCCCACAGCTGGGCACGATATAACCTGTAGGTAGTCTACGCAGGCAGAGCCGCGGGCTGAAAGCTAGTCAGGAATAAAAATTAAAAATTTGAATTAAACAATACTTGATTAACTTACTTACATTTTTATTTTAACGATTAAATAATTACTATCTTACAGATTTACAAATTAGTATAACATTTCACATCAAGTTAACGAAAATACGACTAGATTTAACAAAATAACATGACTGGTCTATTTTATTTTTAATTTTCCAGGTTTGAAGTATCTTTGATGCACGAAACTGTAAATTTTATACAAAATAAATAAGGCTATAGTCATTATAACAAACAATCCAACTAAAAGTGTTAGAACAAATTCTAGTTCGAGGTACCGCGCCCAGGATATGTTTGCGGCTGGTGCTCGCAGGTGTTTTGCTCCTTTGTGTCTTATCACGTACTCGGTCCACCACACGGCACGCTCGAGGGGTGGCAGAGGATCGTCACTCATTAGAGTCTTCAGTTTTTTTACATTGCTTCGGTAGCTGTGAAAGACATTTTTAAAATAGATTCAAAATACAATTTTTAACAAAACACTTGTTTTACCAGTAGTCTCTCTATGTCCGAACCAATTGATGATGCAAGGAAATAATAGTATCGGTCCGAGATACCGTTTAACATATTATAATTATAGTACTTCAAATGTTTATTGAAATAAACATTAATCTTTAAGTCATTTTTTATTATTATTATCAGATGGGTTAACTCTTGACCTCAATCTTGACCATAAGGTCAAAGATGAGGTCGACGATGGAGCGAGTTAACCCAGAAAATGCCTATAAAGGCACTGGTACTCCCACGCACCGACGGAACACAGCAAGCTGTTTGGCGTCGGACTTCGGTAGGAGGGTGGTCGCGAACCAGACGGCCCTTTACAGAGCCTACCACACCGCATGAGGCCATAGGACGACACCTCAGATTCAGAAAAAAATGAAGTGTCGTTGCCTGGGATGGATTACTAGGAGGCAAGTCTTATTTGTATTTCCTTAGTCGCCTCTTACGACACCCACGTAAAGAGATGGGGTGGTGTTATTCTCAACCGATCACCACACGGTTAAAATGGCATTTATCTTTAAGTCATCGTACGATATACGACCGTTAAGTACTTGTCACATATCATTGTCGTAACTATGTATAGATGTACTGACATCCGATGCTCTGAAGTATCGGTCGTAGACTTAAATAAAATAATATGGTCTGAATGAATAAAAAATAAAAAAAATATAAAAATGGCGTTGCACCACATGTTCAAAACTTAACTCTTGCATCTAAACTTGCAAATATACATGCACCTTTGTGAACAGGCTCAGAGTTAAAGAAAGAAAAATTGAAAGTTAGTTATTACTTATTATTAACTGTAATTAACTAATTACAATGTGTGATATACATTAAATGTGAATTTTAGAGGCTAAAGGCTTGTTAAAACTTAAATTGGTTTTTGTTATCATTACATGTATTTGTGGCTGTTTGTTCTCTGAAATGAATAAATAAAAATAGTCTCTGTTGATTTAAATTGACTTCAACTCTTATGAAATACGCTATTTTTCATCAATTATTTTTTTGATTTCTACTTACTCTATATTCCTTAGCATTTTAAATATATTAAGAGTGAATTTTAGAAATAAAAATTGTATAGTATACCTTACACACACTTTGCTATTTCTTTAACTAATACTTGCCTTTCATTATTTATAACTGTCGTAATGGCAGCTTTTAAATCTTCTTGTGTGAATTGTGTAGCATCAAGGTGAATTCCAATGTTAAATTCAACATACTTCTCCACATTATACCACTGGTCTCCTAGCATAGGAATACCAATAAGTGGAACTTGAGCAGCTATAGCTTCGTCTGTTGACTGGATTCCGCCTTGAGTGATAAACAGTTTTATTTTTGGGTGTCCTAAAAAAATAATCTTTTTTATTAATGACGTAAGATGCTATTGAAATTACGATCTAGCCTAATAAGCGACCAATAAGTAATTAAAATGTGACTTAGATCGCATAACGTTTGCAGCAAAACATTTAGCGAAAAATTTCGTAATAACCGTTTATTGTGCTTTATTTGGTGAACAAGGGGTCTTAAACTATTAACTTGAGCGCATATAATCCCTGTAAGGGCACTGCAACTTATAACTTCCTATTAGGAAGCAATTTATACTGTATGGGAAATTATACTGTATACAAGGTGTTTCAAAAAAACCCAAAAAAAAGAAATTCCAAAATTTAATTTTAAAAGTGAAGTAGTCGCAGCTCTAGTAATCAGTTGCATGGTTTGGCATTTACAAAATAAAAGTTTCATATAATTAATATGATATACTTGTCAATTTGTAATAGAGCTGTGCAATAAGCTTAATTTTAATTAGTTTTGAATTATTATTTTTTTGGGCTTTTTTGAAACACCTTGTATACAACATAAAAAATATAAACAATTTTAACTTTTAAACTTAAATTCAAAATACTCTTTGAAATCATAAAAGCTAATTTCAATTTTTACAAATATGATAAAAATTACAAAATAAAAATGTCAAAAATTAACAGTCAAATAACCCGCCCCTTGTCATCCTTGGTGTAAAGGTGCCCATAACACTTGCAGCATTACCACGTTGAATGGCAATGGACAACCTTTGCACCAAGTTTTCAAATAGAAAAAAACGCAGACGATTACTAAAGATTGGTAAGCTGTCCAAATTCCTTATATTCTTACCGATTTCAAAAACAAGGAGGTTCTATGTTCGACTGCATGATTTTTTTTAAATGTATGTTCACCGATTTCAAAATTCTTTTTTTGTTCGAAAGAGTATACTCCAGAGTTGGTCCCATAATAAAATTTATCGAAAATGATTCAGCGCTTTTGAAAAACTCAACAAAATCAAAAAAATACTACAAACCAGAACATCATCTAAATAAATGAGTGACATTTTTGTCTATGGTTATCTGCTAATAGGCATTGTATTCTGCAAAAAATACTAGTATCTACTATGTGCGAACTGTTGTTGGGATTGAAGTCGGTGACTCATACGTTTTTAACCTGGAAAATTATATGTTCTTCTTCTCATACCTACACGATAAGAAGAAGAAGAAGATTATATGTTATACTTACGTAACAAATCTGACTGTGGGAACCATTTCCCTATTCTAATACTGCTGCAACGTCCAGGTAGTTCGTCACCGTTCCATTTCCACAATACGTCGTATGGAAGTTCGCAGAAAACTTTTACAAATTTTTGAATCATATCGGGGGGAAGTCTCGTTGGATCTGTATTTGTCCCAAAACTCATGTAAATCACACCATTTTTGGAGGAATCTAGATATGATTTTATTTCCTGCAACATAAAAAAAATATGAAAATTATATCATTTATCATTTGAAATTTAACGACATTAATCACAGGATACTTAATTTTTTTTTGAAAGTTGCATTTATTTGTAAAATCTAACATTTAAACAAATTATCTAAGAGCCTAAGCAATTTGTTTGTTTAAATTGGGTCGCTCTTGATTAAAAGAGCAATTTATTTTAGAAGTTTCTTCTGGGCGAGTTCGCTACATCCTCGACCACATCTTTGCCTAACCCATTCTAAATAAAAAATAGATATGGAGCTACTTTTTACCTGTGGTAATTCTTTTTCTGGTTTCTTGTGTATTCCCCACATGTAAATTATACCAGGGGGTACAGGATGATTGCCTTCAAAGATCGGATGAATGTTTAGAAACATCATGTCAACATTGTTATTCAACTCACTTATCGGTGGAAAATCTTTGCCAAAATGTTTTTGCAACATTGCGTTTTCGAACGTCTCTACGGTACGCCACATTTGATTAAATTTAAAGGAATTATACAATTCTTTTAGTTTTTCCGAAAATGTTAAATTATGTAACCTTTGCCTTGTTGGCGTGGCATACAAGAACGGATGAGTTGGAGCTCCTATCACTTCTTTATTTAAATCCATTGCACCGAGTGAACTAGCAAGAATTACTGGAGCTTTAAAAATATGAGACAATGCTAAAGCTGGCCTAGCCCACGCTTCAAGTATTAGCAAATCAAACGGTTGATCCCCAAACACGATGTCTTTTACTTGAGTTGAGTTTAATTGCTTGTCAATAATACCAACGAAAACACGAAATAAGTTATCTAATTGAGCTACAAAATCATCTTTATCTCCCTTTCCCATGTTATAGATCGCTTCTCTAAAACTAGCGTACGACATATCGTGAAGGTCTATCTCTGTGAGGTTGGCTGGTGTTTCTCCCTTGGGGAAGGCAGGGTCTGTAGTGATGACGATCACTTCATGTCCACGTCTGACCAGCTCTTGTGTCAATGGACGAAATGGCACTTGATGACTTATTGATGGAGTTGGAATGTATGTTAATATTCTTGCACCATCTGACATTATCACTACAATCACAACTATGAAAAACCACACAGACTTCATTTTGAAGATCATAATGGGAGTTTACAAACTACACTGATTGTATTTATCAGTTACGAGACCTTTATAACTAGCTTCTTTAAATTGTACAGAAAAAGCAAGTCATATGTATGATCAAAGATAAAAACATAATAATCGCTGGTACTCAGCAGTCAGCAAGCTCATAACGTGCGTATTTTTTCAAGGTTCCGTGGATTAAGAAAATGTTTTGTTTTAATTGTTGAGTCAAATTTTTTTTAAAATCCCATCGTCATTACGTAATATTTGGCTTGATACATTTTAAATTAGTATAATGTTTTATTGGTGTAACCTTTCTTTTGTGATATTTTTAAGAAAAAATTAACAGGATCGTACTGGTAATGCGAAAGTTAAGCAGATTTGATAAGAAAATTATTAAAATAATCGTATGAAATGCCTGTAATAAACTATTTTATTATCATACAAATCGAAGTCAAGGTATAAAGTATGAAATTATAATAAATTAAAAATGTTTACATTAACATGACTGTAATATGACAGGTTTTGATAGGGCTTTAATCGTCACAGCAGTATCAAACGGTAGGTACAAAAAACATTTCGGAAGATATTTGGTTCTCAGAAAGGCAAAAATTTTACTAAAATGTGTAAATTAAATTGTAAAAAAAAACTGCCCACTGTTAACGGCACTGATACAACTTTGACAGCCTCTATCTCGAAAACTTGACAAGTTAGGAAGTTTTAGTTTGTACAGTCTTTTTGGTAATAAAATCACTTTAAGATGGATATATTGTAAAACTTGGATAAAATTGAGTGAAAATAAAAATATTTATATTGGAAACGTCTTTACTGAAAGATCTTTTGTATTTTTTTTTTTTTAAATGGGTTCGCTCTTGACCACAATCTAGCTTAGGGCAAAGATGTGGTCGAGGATGTAGCGAGCTCACCCAGAAGAAGCCTATTCAAATAAAGATATTTGTGTTGTATGAACTCGGAAATACAGACGCCGGCAGGGAATTCCACTCCCTGGCAGTGCGCAATATAAAAGATGAAGAATAGCGCTCAGTACGTATCCGAGGGATCTCGACAAGATAAGGGTGGTACCCCGAAGTGCGTCTGGACGTCCGATGGAAAAAAGGGGCAGGCGGAATGAGCTCATGTAGCCTCTGAGCACACTCTCCGAAGTACGAGTAAGTAGAACAATCAACAACCAACTTTAAAACTAAGCTATGACATATTTTTATACATCGCCAGATACACAAGTTAGATAACTAAACAGGTTCAATATTACAACTTTCATAAGTGGCCGCAATAAAAAAAAAAACAAAATGGAGAATCGTAAATATGCCTTAATATTAAAACCCATTCGAACGGCACAGAAAAATTGTATTACCATTGCCTTTTTTCGATCCCAGCTTTTAGCATGATCAGTAGAAACATAGGGAATTGTTTATACAATTTTGCTGTGCCGTGCCATTCGAATTAAAAAAGGCCTCTTAGTTATAACACTATCAACATCAATTGTATAAAAATACAGAACCCTAACATCCAATCGTAAAATTCTGATTTTTTGTTGATATTTAATATCGTACGCAAAACTGACGACCTTGACTTCTTAACCAATTTGTTTGTGTTTAGACTGTTCTCAATTTTTTTGTAGTAATTAAGTTTCCGGTTAATTGTAAGTTAATTTTAAACCTTTGGGAATCGAGCATGGAGAATGTGATGTCTTTAATCCAGTCAAAAGCATGACGGGCCAGCCGCAGAGTGGAGTTCCGTATTTGCTCAAGTACATTTTAGAAGTACAATGTAGCCAAGTACTACTTATTTACGACAGTGAAAATTAAAAAGAAGAATCTCATTACAATATTATTTTACAAATGAATCGTTGATTGTAAAAAAAATCTTCACAAAGCCCCAAAATTAAAAAAAATACGATTATAAAATATTGTTTTTATTGATTACGGAGCCCTAAAAAGCAAGTGACTAGCTAGCTGCTAGTAGTGGTGCAAAAGATAATGTTAAATCACATTTCATAGACGTATGTAGCAGTTTCAATCGCAATCCATACAAATTACAGCGTTATAACAATGATTGTTGAAGATAATTGTTGATAATGTACACTCAATCCCCTAAAGAGGCCAAGTTTATTCTAATTTGAACCCTATCACTAGCAGATAAGAAACATGTGTGGATACTTAATTAAGGAAATAGACTACGTAGTCTAATGACGGAGCAGCTATCATAATATGTCGATTTCATACATAATGACAGATGTAAAGCAAAACTATAAGGGGTTCCTTGTAAAACAGCCCATTACAAAAATCACGCTTCAACAGAACAAACAAACAAATCAGTAAGGTAAGCTGGCCAAGTGTATATCGGACAATATGTAGAGTTCTTTAAATACCTGTCAAAATATATAAAAGTTTGTTTATAAATAATTTTCCACGTTAAAAACATGAGTCACCGACTTCAATCCCAAAAACAGTTCGCACAAAGTAGATAACTAGTATTTTTTGCAGACTACAATGTCTATTAGCAGATAACCATAAACTAAAGTGTCACTCATTTATTTAGATGATGTTCTGGTTTGTAGTATTTTTTTTATTTCTGTTGATCTTTTTGAAAGCGCTGAATCATTTTCGATAAAATGTATATGGCACCATTTATGGAGTATACTCTTTCGAACAAAAAAGAATTTTGAAAATGAGTCCATAATTGGCGGAGAAATCGGTGAACATACATAAAAACAACGGCTCCGGGAGTGCCGGCAGAAGTGAAAACTTCAACATATATGTATTACTTCCTTGCGGTCTACGAAGTTTTCACTTTACTCTCCGTCTTACGAATTTTCGATCAGGGTCGCGTGACCCTGACCCGAGTTTAAAATTTTTTACCCATCCAAAAAGTGCACAACGCCGCTAAAGAAGTTTTCACTTAAAAAAATACATACAGTCGAACATAGAACCTCCTCCTTTTTTGAAGTCGGTTAAAAAAAGCAGTCAGTGGTTCCCTTTGTATTCCCGTACTAAGCCAAGTTCTTTATCGTGAAGGGTCATTAACAAGTACAATTTGATAATAATATTTGCCCAACCCGCTATTTTACTAATTATTATTGATTTTATTTTGATTAAGAAGAAAGATGTGTAACAACTTTAGTAATCAAGAAACTAATTATTTACTGTTATTACTACCAACTTTAATCCTAAATGACCTCTACACGTTAATTTTTATTTTCGTCTATTCAGAGTCAATAAGAGAATCACCGTCTGTCGCGCCAGGGACTCTTTTGCTACCTTTGTTGTGAAGTTTGTTGTCCCCTTTTTGATAGTCACTGAGCTGTTTTTTAAAACTTGTAAATATTCAAGGCATTATGAAACATACCTACTAACAAACATAAAAGAATAACATTTCAGTTGTGTATTTTATTTCGTCACTATTTTATTGTATTTTATCACAGCTCATCTTTAAATACAATACAATACAATTTACTGTATTGCACACCAACATTATAGAACAAAGTAAAAGTTACATCATGTTAAGACAGTAATAAGGTTAGGGTACAAAAGGCGGCCCAATTGCTAAGAAGAAATATCTTATCCGCAACCTTTGGGTGTTGAAAAGACGCTGTCATAATCTTTTTTTTTAATTGGAATTACAGTTTCATGGTTTATCAACTGTTACGTTATTAATGTCAATTTTTACAAGGTTCGAATCTAGTTTATTTATTTTTTTAGTTCAATAAAGCAAAAAAGAAACTTTTTCGCAAATGTTTTTATTTAACTGTTGATTTTTAATATTGGCGCCATCTTGCGGTTCCATATAGCAACATAAGCAACTGTAGTATTTCAATGGTGTAATTGCTATCAATGCAAAAGTAAGACAGTAAAAAGTAGTTATAGGAAGATCGCTAGATGGAGCTATTTACTGTTGTATAATGATTTTTCAGAGAAAAAACAAATAAAGGAATGCTTGAACTAGTAAAGGAAAAGCGAAGTTTGTTGAAAACCACCGAACAACAGAGGGAAGATGATTGGGCATTTAATATGACACGACCACTTTATAAAAACATCATAGGCGGTAAGATTGAAGGAACGAAAGATAGGGG
Source organism: Aproaerema taeniolella (assembly GCA_949987775.1). Taxonomy (NCBI): domain Eukaryota; kingdom Metazoa; phylum Arthropoda; class Insecta; order Lepidoptera; family Gelechiidae; genus Aproaerema; species Aproaerema taeniolella. Next base: position 9,586,038 of record OX465268.1, on the reverse strand, counting down.
TAAACCTAGGCGGAGCTATTTCTAGCAGATAAAAGAGAAGGTTGAGATCGTGTTGCACCGAGAAATAAAATCACAAGTGGAGGATAGTGTGTACTCCGACCAACTAGGTTTTTTGCTATTCCGCGGGAGGGTACGCTTGCCCCGTATGGAGTCGTTCCGCCGATGCCAAGTCAGTAGATGTAAACACTTAACGAAACATGCCGGATTATTACTGGCTGCCTTAAGCCGGCCCCAGTACAAATGCTATATCCACTTGTCGGCATAGCAACGCCCGATATCCGTAGGAGTGCAGCATGTGAGAGGGCAAAACTTGATCAGGACCGGCGACACCCGATGCACATGTATTCCTCCGTGCCACAAAAGTTTCCTAAAGTGCGTTTCTCCTATTGATGTCGAGCCCCCTCTATCTAGGAAAAATCTTTGGCAGACTAAAAGCACTTTGCCCACTCCATTTGTTCCGCTTTTAGAGAGCCTTCCACCTGGCCATGATCTCCCGAGGACTGTCTGTAAGTCGCTAAATCGACTCCGAACGCAAGTCGGCCGGATAAAAAGGCAAGTGGGGCTTTTTAAACGGAGCGGACCTACTGTATGAGTGCGGAATAATGCCGCAGCTCATGATCCACTTAACCTTATGTCCCAAATGTCCGAAAACTTGTACCAAGGAGGACTTAATGAACGCCTCGGACAATTCTATCGCTGTGGCCAGGTACTGGGCAAACAAAATTTAGTCGCGATGCGCCCGTAGACAAAGAAAAGGTATAGACTGCGGCCAAGCGTGCCACCGAAAGGGATTGAAAATATTAGTACTGCCGTAGTCGGCCGAAGTACTGCGCTTTAATGTGCTATAACCCGCACGAATCAACTGTGCACCTCGCGCTGTACTGTTAACATAGCGCGAGGCGCACAGCCAATTCGCACGGGTTACAGCACAATAAAGTGCCGGCCTTGAAAAAACCGGCACGCGCTAAGGGACAAAAAATGCCTGCCATTGTCTCTTTTTTTCACGTGCAATTGAAATAATTTTGTTCTTATCTGTGCGACCGAAAAAGAAGATATCCAGCAGTCTATACCTTTTCTCTGTCTACGGATGCGCCATCGACTCGAAAGAAGAAGACTCCACCGACAAGAGCGAAATTCTTAAATTTAAGGAGGAAAAGTGATTTTTCAGAAGAAGATTAGGTTATTAGGACCAAGGTCATCTCTATAGCGCCCCAGTCGGGGTTCTACACAGAATATTTTGTAGTGCAGGTATTTACTTTTTTATTATTTATTTAATACTAAATATAGTAAGCTCTTAAATAATAATTTCATAAAAACTAAAGACTTCTGTAACAAAAAATGTATACTATTTTAGTTTTAATTTTCTAGGCTTTAAGTATTTTTTATTTACATAACAATAGAGTTTATACAAAATTACAAACGCCAAAGAAGCTATTACAAACAACCCACTTAAAAGTGTTAAAACAAATTCTAGTTCGAGGTACTGCGCCCAGGATATGTTGGCGGCTGGTGCTCGTAGATGTTTTGCTCCTTTGTGTCTTATCACGTACTCGGTCCACCACACAGCACGCTCGAGGGGTGGCAGAGGATCGTCACTCATGACAGTGCGTAATTTTTCGATGTTTTTTCGGTAGCTGAAAAACAATAAAAACAAGATTTTTAAAGATTTCTTTGACAAATCTTGTTGTTTCTTCACAGTTAGATTATAATTTTACTAACAATCATTAAATTTTTAAAAAATACTTTTCAATATGTCGATATGGTAATTACCTAAAGACGTTTTCAATATTAAGGTGATAGATCAAAAATAAAAATCTACATGATAGCACCAGCAGCTCGAGTACAATGGTGATAGTGCGCGTAATGCGCCGCGGTCCTATGTCAAAATGTCAACATTGACAACGCCATCGCGCAATCAAAGTGAAGTTTCAGCGTCAGCCGAGTAGACCGTGCTCGAGCTGATTTTGGTCAAAACCCACAATATTTTATCTAGAAGCGTATTTTAATAAAATACTAATAATATTTTTAATAATTTACCGGTTATCATAACATAAACTAAGTCGCGAGTAAAAGCTAATATTATGTTTCTTTCAATTACGAGAAATTGGTTTCATCTTATAATAAGCAGTCCATTATTCGGAAGCAGTCAGATGCGCAGGAGATATTAAGGTGCACAAGCGTACGCGCAAACGCAGGTGCACGCAATCGTCTTTCCGTCTTTATCATCTTATAATAACTATAAGTAGATGACGAAAGTGCGTTTCAATGCTCCCGGGAATAACACAGAATAATTTTAAATTTACCAGTAAGTACAGAGTGACTATTCCACTAATAAAAGTCTCCTACGCAGAGATTACGGAGATCATATACGCTGACGACTTGTGCTTCTTAGCAGAATTCCCAGATGGCCTGCAACAGCTAATGCCAGCTTTTTACCAAGCTTGCTATAAATTTGGCTTGAAAGTCAGTGTCAAAAAGACAGAAGTGATGTCCTTGGACATAGAAGGTCACGAGAAACTAGACATAATGCTTGGTGAGGATATGCTGAAGCAGGTTGAGAAATTTCGCTACCTGGGGAGCACTATTACATCAAAGTGTGACCTTGATGCTGAAATTAACAGCAGGATTGGAGCTGTATTTGGAAAACTGCGTGCCAAGTGGGCGCAGAACCATGACCTGAAGTTGTCAACTAAGGTCTCAGTTTACATGGCTATTGTGCTGCCAAACCTCCTATATTCTTCTGAGACCTGGTGTAAATGTCTCCGTACCATCATGAAGATTAGATAGTCCGACCGAGTACGTAACACCGAAGTTCTGCGACGAGCCAATGTCTGTGGCAATGAGGCCTATTTAATGCATCGGCAACTTCGGTGGTGCGGACATGTGTCACGTATGACGGAAGAGAGAGTGGCGAAGTGCATCTTTTACTCTGAGCTCGTGGAAGGTAAGCGAAGACATGGCGGTCAGCTTCTTCGCTACAAAGACGTTCAGAAGCGACACATGAAAAGGTGCAACATAGAGCCCTCGCAACGGGAAGGTTTGGCAGCACAGCGTCCAGAATGACGCGAGATTGTAAAGAGGCGAGTCAGCGAGTTCGAGAAACAGCAAAAAATCGACCTCGACGCAAAACGCGACTAGATAAAAGCCTGTCCTCCCGTTGCCATTAACCATCGTTAGCGGTGTACTTACGTGCCTCATTGCGAACGTGGTTGCCGCAAAGATCGGTTATGTTAGCCATTTTCGAGCACACGAGCGCCAAAAAAATTAGGAGTTGAAGTGGTCGCCATGGCCGAAATCGGTCGGACCTCATCATCATCATCAAGCAATGGCATCAGTGGTGGTTGAATGATAAAATGGTGACAACTATCTAAACCTCGTTCATTTGATGACAGCTACCTTTTTTTTAATTATTATTATGAGACGGGTTTACTTTGGACCCCAATCTTGACCAAGGTCATAGATGAGGTCGACGATGAAGCGAGTTAACCCAGAAAATTCCAATTAAGGCACTGGTACTCCCACGCACTAACGGAACACAGCAAGCTGTTTGGCGTCGGACTTCGGTAGGAGGGTGGTCGCGAACCAGACGGCCCTTTACAGAGCCTACCTCACCGCATGAGACCATAAGACGCCACCTCAGATTGAAAACAAACTGAGGTGTCGTTGCCGAAGATGGATTACTAGGAGGCAGGTCTCATTTTTGTTTCCTTAGTCGCCTCTTACGACACCCACGGAAAGAAATGGGCTGGTGTTATTCTCAACCGATCACCACACGGCGAAACCTTGACTAGGGGCGCAGTTGCTAACTGAATGTTAAGTTGCTAGGTACTTTGTAACTTAATGTGCAGTTGGCAGTAGCGCTGCTGGTCGGCGCGGGTGTCATCAAGTTTATGAGATTTCGATAGTTCTGAATTTTGCCACCTGAACGGTTGAAATGGTCACCATTGTCATTCAATCGCAATTGGTTAGTTAGTGGAATAGACGCCCAGGTATATGTTTATTTTATTACTAGCATTCCGCTCGGGACTTCGTTCCCGTGGGAATTTGGGAAAGTTATGTAGTCTATGTTACTCTGGGATAATGTAGCATTTTAATGGTGAAATATTTTTTTAAATCACTCCAGTAGTTTTTAGGTTTATTAGTTACTAGCATTCCACCCGGGAGTTCGTTCCCGTGGGAATTCTGGAAAATTATGAAACCCATGTCCATAGGGGATAATATAGCTTTCTAATGGTGAAAGGATTTTGTAAATCGATCCAGTAGTTTCGGAGCCTATTCAATGCAAACAAACAAATCATCAAATCTTTCCTCTTTATAATATTACTAGCATCCTGCTCGGGACTTCGTTCCCGTGGGAATTTGGGAAAATTATGTAGCCTTTGTTACTCAGGGATAATGTAGCATCCTAACGGTGAAAGAATTTTTGAAATCGGTTCAGTAGTTTCGGAGCCTATTCGTTACATACAAAAATACAAATCTTTCCTCTTTAAAATATTAGTATAGATTTAGTATACATGTATACTTGCCTGTCGTTATTTATAACTGTCGTAATAGCAGCCTTAAAATCTTTTTCTGTAAGTTTGTTCGCATCAAGTTGGATACCAATTTTAAATTGAACATATTTTTCCACATTGTACCATTGGTCGGCTCTCATTGGAATACCAACAAGAGGAACTCCAGCAGTAATAGCTTCATCAGTCGACTGGAAACCACCGTGGGTAATAAACAGCTTTAAGTTTGGGTGTTCTGAAAAGAAAGCAGGACAGAAAATTAGTAAAAATATAAATATTACAGACAAAGTTTTTCGAGGGTTTTGCTGTATAATGGGTGAAAGGCTGACCACCTCTCACCATTATACAACTCGTTCCATCTGATAACCGTCACAATTCATGTCAAACATGGTATCTAGTGGTTCTAGAACTAACGATTCTCTGCCTACCCCGTAAGGGATTATAGACGTGAGCGTATATACAGGGTGTTTGGTGCATCGTATGCCAAATTGAATAGGGTGATTGGAGGGGTCTTTAGCTACCTCTTCAGCCCCCAATCAAAAGTCTTGATCCAATTGAATTTTTTGTGCGGATTTTAAATATTTTTAAGTTAAATTTTGTATAAGTCTACATTTAAATTTTAATATAAAAAAACTGTTAAGAATAGCTTAAGTTTTTTTTTTAAATCATTAATCTGTAACGTTGTACGCTTCTATAGAAACCAAAATTACTCGCCAGTAACATCTAGGTTTTTTTACTGACCCGCAAAGTTTTTTAAAGTAAAAAAAACTTGAACATCAACGTTCGATTCTAATTTGTAAAAAACTAAAAGTGATCACCATGCTCTTCTGATTTTTTAAAAACATTATTGGGCTGTCCCCTTTCTAATGGTATGCAATATGCCATGAAATGTTAACATCGCTAATGAATTTATTTTCTGGACTTAGTCGCATTTTTCTAATATTCATCATGTGAAATAAAAACAAGTTTTTGAGCTAATAACACTCACAAGGCAAGTAAAAATTTAAATTTTGTGGGTTTTACTTGAAAAAAAAAGATTGCATTTTAAACATTTATTTCATAATTTTTACAGTATTCATAAACCCTACTCAAAAGTCAGAAATCCTTACAAAGAAAGTTTAGTGTGAACGTTTGGGCAGGTGTAATTGGGAATCAGGTAATTGGACTGCATTACCTGCCCGATAACCTCAATGATGACAATTATTTGGACTTCCTGCAAAATGCCATCTTCATCAATTTGGTTTCTATAGAAGCGTACAACGTTACAGATTAAAGATTTAAAAAAAATTAAGCTAGACTTAACAGTTTTTTTAAATTAAAATTTAAATGTAGACTTTTACAAAATTTCACCTAAAAATATTTAAAATCCGCATAAAAAATTCAGTTGGACCAAGATTTTTTTATGGGGGCTGAAGAGGTAGCCAAAAACCCCTCCAATCACCCTATTCAATTTGGCACACGATGCACCAAACACCCTCTATATATAACTTTTTCGAATAGAATTCACCATCTGAGTTATATACTGAGATCCCAAAGCCGCCAGTCCTTACTTATTTTCTCATAAATCAAATGTGTGGGAAATAGTAGTGCTAGTACGTACTAGTAACGTATGAATGCCAGCTAACCTGGGCCGACGGCCAATTTCCAGTTACCAGGTTCTGAAGGTACTGACAAAAATTACTCACTTGTCTTGAAATCTGGGTGCTGATGTCTTATAGAATATAATTAATTAAATGTAAAAATTAATGATCAGCATCGCCAGATACTCTCCGTTGGCTGTAATTTCTACCAGACGCTGAGCCGTGATTTTTTATAGGCTGTTCAGGGAACTGTAACAATATTTTTGTAGCACCTAGACTTCAAGACAAGTGAGTAATTTTTGGAAGTACCTTTAGAACCTGGTTGCTGAAAATTGGCAGTCGACCTAGGTTACCTAGTATTCATACGTTACTAGTACGTACTAGCACTATTATTTCCTACACATTTGATTAATGAGAAAATAAGTAAGGTCTGGCGACTTTGGGATCTCAGTCTATTAGTATCGAGCTGTTTCTTGTTTTAGCACTAATAAATAAAGTAATTAAATGAAGTAGTGTAATGAAGTAATGAATGGTTTCTTGATCTAATCACTATTAAGCGTTTAAGTATGTTAGTTAACTAGATAAAAGTTGTAATGATTTCTTAAAATACTTAAAAAAACGTGCGACGTTTGTTATGAATGGATAAAACGTTATTTTTCACTTACTTAGAAGATCCGACTGCGGGAACCATTTTCCGATTCTAATATTGCTGCAACGTCCAGGCAGCTCGTCAGCATTCCATTTCCACAAAATGTCATACGGCAGGTCACAGAACACTTTTGTAAACTTCTGTATCATATCGGGAGGAAGTGTTGTTGGATCTATATTCGATCCAAAACTCATGTAAATTACGCCATTTTTCGAAGAATCGAGATATGATTTGATGTCCTAAAATGCAAGAAATCAATAAAAGCACTTTTTTCAATAAATTAAAGATTATTTTGGGTGACTTTGAATTAGTAAGCAAAATTTAAGGACAAAAAACACAAAACAAGACATTACAGAAACATGATACAAACATACATAAGGTGGCCTAGTTCTTAACATAAATATAACAAGATTCAACTTTTAACCTGTGGCAGTTCCTTTTGTTCCGTTCTGTGAATTCCCCACATGTAGATTACACCTGGTGGTACGGGATGGTTGCCTTCAAATATAGGATGAGTATTTAAAAATAGCATATCAACGTTGTCACTTAGTTCACTTATCGGTGGCAAATCCTTGCCAAAGTGTTTTCGCAACATTTCATTCTGACGTGTTTCAATTTTTAGCAAACTTTGATGTATCTTGTAATAATTATAGATTTCCTTAAATTTTTCCCAAAATGTTAGATTGTAAAGCCTTTGTCTTAATGCTGTAGGATAGAAAATTGGATGACTTGGAGCTCCTATTACATCTTTGTTGTCAAAAATAGGACCAACTGAACTGGCAAAAATAACTGGAGCCTTCAAAATGTGAGACAATGCAAGAGTTTGCCTTGCAAATGCTTCAAGAATAAGTAAATCGAAAGTATGATTCCCAAAAATAATCTCTTTTACTACTGGCGTACTTAATTGTTTCTCTATACTTATATCAATAAATGCAAACACGTTATCTATTTCCTTCAAAAATTGATCTTTGTCTCCTTGCAACGGTTTCATATTTTGTTGTATTTTTCTTATAACATCATAAGATATGTCGTGAACATCGATTTCTGTGAGATTTGGTGGAGTTTTTCCCTTTGGAAAGGCGGGATCAGTGGTAATAAAAACAACTTCGTGTCCTCGTCTGGCCAGCTCTTGTGTCAACGGACGAAACACCACCTGATGACTGATAGATGGAGTTGGCACGTAAGTAAGTATTCTTGCTGCGTCTATTATTGTCACCACTAACACATATATATAAAACGCGGACTTCATTGTTGAAGCCTTGAAGGGAATTTACGAATAACACTGCGTTCTTATATCACAAACAAGATTTGTATACTCAGTTGCTTCAAATTTGATTAAAAAAATAGCAAGTCATCTATGTGGGTAACGATTAGAAGATATTTGGAATAAATCCACTATGTTTATTTGAGCACATGATATGTATATGCGGTATCTTTTAGGGTTCTAATTTAACACACAAACTTCATTTTGAATACAAGTTTTGCTTGAATTTTTAATCTACACTGTTTTATTCTCCATTTCAGCTTGACTTTTATGCAATAAATAAAGCAAGTAATTTATCCTAACAACATTAAACACTATCCTACTAGCGATAATCGACTGAACTGATACTTTTTTTGGTGCAACGGTTGTTATCGAAAATTTGTAATTTGTGATTTACTTTCGTAATAGTTATGTTAACACAATTATAATTGAGTTTTAATTAGGTATGTCTTTTGATAATTAAAACTCAATTACTTAAACTCTGTCAATACTCAATTTTAGTTTCTTGATTCATATTTAACAGATTTGTATTGTGTTTGAAAGAAACTTAGAATATGGCGCTCTTGCCAGATTTTCCCAGGAATACTGTAGAAGCCCTTAAGTGGGATTTGAGAATTTTGCTGTATCGTGAGCAAAAGGATTTCAACCTATTAGCACTATACTCATGTTTTCATCTAATAACCTCAGAATGTGTCCTACCGCATGATGTTCTGCCTACCTCAAAGATTATAAGCGTGAGTTATATAATATGGATGGATGGAAATAACTAGTTTATTATATGACTAGCTTCTCTCCCTTTTCCATAAAAATTTCAGCAGTGAGTTCTACACATAAACCTTCCTCTTAAATCATTCAGTCCATTTGTGAAAACCGTATGAAAATTCGTTCAGTGGTTTGGAGTTTATCGCGTTTAGACAAACAGGCAGACACGGCGAGGGACTTTGTGTTATAATGTAGTATAATATGGTACATATCTAAAATAATGAACGTTCCATACATGGCGGCCTTACGCCACTTCACAATAAAACCTTAGTCGAAGACGTTCGAGTTATCTTCCTAAACACCCATGACCAGAGAACAAATAAAAAAGTCAGAAATATAAAAAAAGTTTTAATATTTTTTTTCTTATAAACTAAATAAATGTCTCAAAAAAAGGGCCTCGATTCAGGTTTGTATTCAGTATATCGTTGCGGAAGTATTTCTGTAGATATTTGAAATTCAGGAGAGACGCCCACTAAAAGCCTATCGAGTACACACTAGTCACCTCAACGAAGACTCCAGAGTTTTGGAAGTGCGATCACGTAATAGTGTGCATTTCACGCTATCCCCGGAACGGGTAAATAAAAACTCCTTTCTGTGGACTCTTCAGATGAAACACTGCTCTATTTCCTGACTGAATTTTTGGGTGCAATTTTCATGCAGTGATCTAGCACGGCCCGCGACAAACTCACGCGTAATGTCACTCCGATGACGGTAAACTTTACCTTTGCAAATAGGCATTAGTTATGTATGTACCTAAATCTTATAAGGTACTTAATTACTTTCACTTATTTTGAGTAACATCCTAAATGTTCCATAAAATAAAGCTATTTAGACTTTAAATTACTACACTTTGATTGTCGCCGTGTGGTGATCGGTTGAGAATAACACCACCCCTTCCTTTTCCGTGGGTGTCGTAAGAGGCGACTAAGGAAACAAAAATGAGACCTGCCTCCTAGAAATCCATCTTAGGCAACGATACCTCACTTTGTTTTCAATCTGAGGTGGCGTCTTATGGTCTCACGCGGTATGGTAGGCTCTGTAAAGGGCCGACTGGTTCGCGACCACCCTCCTACCGAATTCCGACGCCAAACAGCTTCCTGTGTTCCGTCGGTTCGTGGGAGTGCCGGTGCCTTGATTGGCATTTTCTGGGTTAACTCGCTCCATCGTCGACCTCATCTATGACTTTGGTCAAGATTGGGGTCAAGAGTTAGCTCATCTCATAATAAAAAAAAAGCGATAGCGTTGTCATTTCAAAACTTTTTTGACATTTGGCCGTGTTGTTTTCACGTTGTGCTGGAGCTGCTACTTTGAATAGCAACTCTATTGAAAAATTAATTTGTAATACTTTATATAATTGACTTGACATAGGAATTAAAGCCTAATACAGGTCTACAAAGATCTTTTGGCCCGCGGTTTCCATGGTGACGCCTTTATTTCCAATACAAGTTCTACTAGCTACAACTGTCACCCGTCGGCCACAAGATCTTTGTAGACCTCTATGTATTATTAAGTCAGTTGAAATGTATAATGAAACGACATTAAATAAAAATACAGGACCGAAATAACTTAAGAATCTAAAATTAAATAGTTTTTTATTGAAGTGAAAACTTCTTTAGCGGCGTTTTGCACTTTGAAGTATGGGTAAAAAAAAAGGTCACGTGTCTGTCACGTGACCCTGATCGAAAATCCGTAAGGCGGAGGGGTTTTTAATAAATATATGAAATTAAAACTGCAAGTCAAGATGTCATGGAGGGGTGTTTGGTAAATATAGGAAATTAAAACTGCAAAAGTCAAGATGTCATCCGGTGTCAGCATAGAAACAATTAAATTAAATATTAATGCACAACGTTAATGTTCAAGTTTTTATTTCTGCCGGCACTCCCGTAGTGCAACCCGTTGTTTTTTTAAATACTTACGACTAACATTACAGGCTTAATCTAATTCAAAAGTGTAGCTACATTTCATGTTAATAATAAGGTGCATTCTTCATCAGTCCATATACGTCCCCACTGCTGGGGCATGGGCCTCCCTTAATAACATGAGGGTAAGATGCCATACTCATCACGCTTGGCAGACGGGTTGGCGAGGGTTTTGATATAATTGCAGAGTTTTCCTTCTCTGTGTGCAGATGAACTTGCTTGCATGTTTACCTTAGTCGCCTTGTACGACACCTCGGTAAGAAAGAGGGTGGTCCTATTCTACTCTGCTGGGGACTCACACGGCTATCTGCCGGGGACTCACACATAAGGTGCATTATTTATTGCAAATTATATACAGGGTTACTGGAAATACGTCACGATCCCTTTAACCTTTTCACCGCCAAAGTCTGATATATCAGATGTTTAAGTTTCGTGCCCTCGCCATCAAAGTCTGATATATCAGACAATTTTTTTTAACTTTAATATCGTTCACCAAGCGTTCGCCATACGCCACGACATTAAAAAAAAAAATTTTTGATGTCGTGGCGTGTGGTGGGCGTTTTTGACGAAAATCTAGGCGCTAAAAGGGTTAAGGGATGATAGTAGAGACCATTAGCTATCAAACCCACTTTTCTTAAAAAACATGTTTTTTTTTTTCTCATTACAATGTAAAATTTACTGATAAATAAAGCCACACAACACAAACGATAAGAGCAGCTGCAGAACTATTTTCTTATTTTATCAGCCCATGTATACTTCCCCACCGAGGGGCACGGGCCCCTTGGTTCCGTTCGAAGGAAACTGCACCGGTATTCTACATCATTCGAATCGAATCGAATTTTCAACAACACTATTTTCAACAACTTCTTAACCGTGTGGTGATCGGTTGACAATAACACCACCCCATCTCTTTCCGTGGGTGTCGTAAGAGGCGACTAAGGAAACAAAAATGAGACCTGCCTCCTAGTAATCCATCCCAGGCAACGACACTTCATTTTTTTCTGAATCTGAGGTGTCGTCCTATGGTCTCATGCGGTGTGGTAGGCTCTGTAAAGGGCCGTCTGGTTCGCGACCACCCTCCTACCGTAGTCCGACGCCAAACAGCTTGCTGTGTTTCGTCGGTGCGTGGGAGTACCAGTGCCTTTATAGGCATTTTCTGGGTTAACTCGCTCCATCGTCGACCTCATCTTTGACCTTATGGTCAAGATTGAGGTCAAGAGTTAACCCATCTTATAATAATAAAAATAAACCGTCACTGTCATCTAAATAGCGAAAGAGAGGGATGAACTGAGATTTTCCGAGCGTCGTCGGTATCGAATCGAATAGTGTAGAATACGGGTGCTCTATCTTGATAAATTGTATTAAACTGATCGTATATTTGCATTACTCTATTTCCTTTTGACAACAAACGGAATATCTGTATCTATTTTTCGTCCCAAAGCTCTTCTTAAAACCAGACAAATAATTTTATAAGCAACGTAAAACACTACTAGGAAAACTAGAATCAAAATGAATATGAGTTCTAGTTCAAAATATTGTGTCAAAGGAATGTTGGAGCCGGGCGCTCGGAGATGTTTTCCGCCATATTTGAGCACATGTTCGATCCACCATATTGCTCGCTCCAACCCACTCTGAACTTCGTCGTACATCAAAAATGCTAATTTGTCTATGTTGCGACGGTAGCTGCAAAGAGAAAAATGAAAAATGTTAAAAAAAAATTAAAGTTATCTATCTATCTATTCCAGAGGATCCCAAACTTTTTTTTCTCATAGACCACTTTCAAAATTTTGCTGGTTCCGGTGGACCCCCTGCAGCTATTTTTTTTTTTACTAAAAATGGGTTAGCTCTGGGCCACAATCCAGCTTAGGGCAATTGTCTACCATATTCCCGAAACTCGACAAAAAATATGAAGATTAGATCTAACTACTTGCGTTGCAGCTGAGTTCCAACCACGAATTAACAGTTTTCGAAAAAAAAGTGAGTACTGATTGGTTAATTGATTGTTGATTAGATGTCAAAAAAGTAAAGTTGGCCAATTAAAAAAGTAATTCTATCCAACTTTACTCTTTTGACATCTTCTCAGAGCACAAGGAACCAATCAATTCTCAGTATTTATTAGTTTATTTTATTTAATAAATAATTTTATTGCTTCACTATCAAAACCAGAAAAATTTTCGTGGATCCGCTCACGAATGGTGAACCCCCATTTTTTTGTCACGCCAACGTAGACCCCCGTCGAGTTTCCCGCGGACCCCTGGGGGTCCACCTGGACCACTTTGGGAATCAATGATCTATTCACTCACGCCTATAATCCCTTTTGAGGTAAGCAGAACGTCATATAGTTCTAGAACCACTTGACGTTACATTTGACATCCATCCTGAGGGTTATTAGATGGAAAATGAGTATAGTGGTGATAGGTTGCCGGCCTTTTGCCCATGTTATAACAACCCTCTAGAAAAACCCTCACAGTTATAATAACCCTCTTTTCGGTGGTTAAAAAGTTGGAAACGAGGCGTCTTCATACATAAAAGAGACGACGACACAAAAACATATCCATTCCAAACCAACCGTACCATGAGTACAAACAAACAATGCTGTTGAAAAACTTGCTTCCTATCTCCTGTCCATAGAAAACCATTAATATTAATTGCAATAATAAGTTTGCAAAACCAACTCGTTTTTGCGGCCCGTCAAATGCAAATTAATGAAAAAATATATGCAAAACTCGTTTCGTGCTCGCAAAAGAGCCTTGTATTTATCGTTTGGAATGGTATCAAAAGTTTTAAAAAACAATCGTTTACCTATCATCTTCAATAACAGTAGTAATAGCATCCCTCAATTTCTCCTCATTCAACGAATCCAAGTCCAGTTTTACTCCTATTTTGAAACTAACATATTTTTCAGAGTTAAAAAATTGATCTCCTCGAAGAGGCATAGCAAGTAATGGTACGCGGGCTGTAATGGCTTCGTCAGTTGATTGTAGACCAGCTTGGGTTATGAACAGCTTGAGGTTTGGGTGTTCTGAAATAATGTACGTACAGTCAGGTTTTTAAATATGGATATAAAAAATCTTTTCATAAATATGTTACTGAAAACGGTTTTTGTACATGTAGCTGACATATTGATGAATAGCCATCAATATGTCAGCAAATTTTCGTCAATAACAACATTTTTGAGACATCAATATACTTAAAATTAGGTATACATATGATTTTGATAGCGATTATATAAATCTACTCTACTATATAAAAATAAGTCGGGTTTTCCTTCCTGACGCTATAACTCCAGAACGCACGAACCGATTTTCACGGTTTTGCATTCGTTGGAAAGGTCTTGGGCTTCGTGAGATTTATAGGATACTTTTTATTTAAAAAAAAAATAGGACGCGGGCGGAAAGCTAGTCTACTATATAAAATGGTTGCCTGTAAAGTCGGTTTTACGGGCGAAGATTTTACGTGACATCGTCTTTTTCTCGGTAGAATGCGCCGATTCAATGCGCCTAATTCTCTAGTGCTGCGCGCGCGGCAGACCGATCATAGTTGAGTGGGAGAGAGACGCAAGGCATTCGGCGGGCCTCTCTCTCGTTCGGTGACTCATCGTAACGTTACCGAGCGTTACACTTTTTCATAAGTGACTCCCAGCCGCAACCTAATTTAAGACGTTGTCACGTCAAAAATAAGTCGGGTTTTCCTTCCTGACGCTATAACTCCAGAACGCACGAACCGATTTCCACAGTTTTGCATTCGTTGGAAAGGTCTCGGGCTCCGTGAGGTTTAGCAAAGAAAATGTTGGGCACGATATAAACTGTAGTCCACGCGGGCTTAGCCGCGGGCGGAAAGCTAGTATTATTATAGAAATTTAGCAAATACATACATATAGACATACAAATACACAGATACAAAGCCACACAGATACATACGTCAAACTTTTAACACCCCTCTTTTTGGCGGGCATTAAATATGTAAATTAAAAAAAAAATACTTACGAAGCACTGCTACTTGCGGAAACCATTTTGATATTTTAACATTACTTGACAGTCCAGGAATCTCAGTATCCCATTTCAACAGTATGTCATACGGAAGTGACGAAAACACTTTTGTAAGTACACTCTTAAAATGAGATGGTAATAAAGACGGTAATATATTAGATCCTAAACTCATATATATGACACCATTTTTTGAAGAATCTAAAAATGATTGGATGTCCTGAAACCAAAAAAGATTTCTATTAGAATTTTTTCATGGCGTATCCAATATCCATGGATATCCAACCTGCTAAGGCCTGAGTCTATTTTTAACCCCCGACGCAAAAAGAGTGGAGTGTTATAAGTTTAACTGTCTATCTGTCTGTGTATATGTCTGTGGTATCGTAGCTCCCAAACGGATGAACTGATTTTCGTTTAAATTTTTTTTGTGTCATAGATAATTTTATCCCGAGTGTTCTTATCTATGTTTCATGAAAATCTGTTCAGCCGTTTAAAAGTTATGAGCAATTGAATGTCGGGGGTGATTCAATTTTTTTTATTTTAGTGTTATATAATAAAAATGAATAAAAAGATTAAAAAGTACTTTTACCGGGTAGGTAAAAATATATTTTCCTCACTGAGTTTTGGGGTGTTCGATGCCTTGAGTGTCATCATTCACTGATTCAGTGATCAATAATCACGATCTGTATGTATGTACCTTGTATATGCGCGTGTCTCATTTTTCGAAACACGTCAGCACTGCTAACTCGCGCGAAATAATTAAACGTTCTCATGGGTGTTTTAATCAAGAAAGCGAAATTATTTACCTCTGGTAGTGTTTCCTTCACTTCACTTCGACCACTCCAAAAATGTACAACGTTCTTGGGCACAGGCTTATTGCCATCAAACAATGGATGAACATTAACAAAAAGCATATCCACGTTCTCTAGAAGTTCGTGAAATGGTGGTAAATCTGATCCTAACTGGTTTCCTAAAGATACGACATCCGGCGTAAAAGAAGTGATTTCACTATAAGTATATAATTCCTGAAGAATATCAGTCATTGTTAAATTAACTATTTTGCGACGAGTAAATGATGTGGGATATAAAATTGGGTGCACAGGAGAACCTACTGCTTGGATGTTGTAAGTTGTGGCACCAAAAGAACTGACGAGAATCACAGGTGCTTTAAAAACATGAGACAAACCTAAAGCTGCTTCGAAACAAGCTTCTAATAAAAGTAAATCGAAAGAACCGTGCTCAATTATATCTTTAAATTCGGAGTTTTTTATTTGCAACATGAACAAATCGAAAAATAGTTGTCTCAAACGGAAAACGCTAGGGTTATTTTGTGCAGCTGTGCCTGTATGAATAAATGGATATGAAATATCACGTAGGTCTATTTCTGTGAGGTTTGCTGGTGTTTCTCCCTTGGGGAAGGCAGGGTCTGGAGTAATGACGACCACTTCATGTCCACGTCTGGCCAACTCTTGTGTCAGCGGACGAAACACTACTTGATGACTGATACATGGAACGGGAAACACTGCTAAAATTCTTGCTGTTTCACTAAGTTGTATAAAACACAGAACTACACATAACACCTTCTTTATTTTCTCTGTGAACACACATTTTACTTTTGGACACATTCTTATAGATTAAAAACTAACTTTATCACTATTTACTAAATACCACTTAATTTTACTTCAAGAGTTCCATAAGAAATGAGCGATATACTCGTACCAATACTGTAAATAGCGAAAACAGTTTTATTTATTCAAGTGCACGCTATGACATTATATCTGGGACGGTATAGCTTTTCAACTCTATTCAATCTATTTAGTTGACATGAAAAAAATGACTACAACAAAACAAAAAAAAAACAGACCAACAACAAAACTATAAAACGACAGGAAAAAAAACAACTCGACGGTTGGAATAAACTTTGTAGTGCTCTTAGCCCAGTGGTAATTTATCACGAGCGTTTCCGTGCCCCGAAGGGCACGTTAAGCTGTCGGTCCCGGCTGTTGTCGATTGATCGCAGTAGTTTAAACCAAGTAAGATAAGCTTGCGCGGTTTGAAAACTCTGACACCGGGTTGACTTAGCTCGCCAAACAATTGACTATACCAACACGATAAAAAGAGGAAAATAAACTTTACATTTTTGCTTTAGCTTCGTAAGTCGTTGAACAATGGCGTGATTTTCCAATTTGCCCTTGGGCTAGATTGTGGTCAAGAGCGAACCCTTCATTAATAATAATAAAAAAAAAACCTGATTAGTTTGCCTACCCAAAACTATGTTTCAAATCCATGTATAGGAAGCTAAAAAATGCGCAAGTTTTTAGGATGGGTTGGATTACTAAAATTAAACTACATGCAAACTCATTCAAATTTCCTTTTACTATCTCTATACAACATTCTTACGATACACTTATGCAAATACTAGCGAATAGCGACTGTTACAAGGAGAATAGTAAATAAAGCAGATATAATGACAAATACTAGTTCTAATTCAAGATACTCCGCCCAGGAAATGTTGGCAGCTGGCGCTCGCAGATGTCTGGCTCCACCATGACGTAGTACGTACTCTGTCCACCACACAGCTCGCTCCAACGCTGACTGAGGCTCGTCGTTTATTAAGGTCTTGAGTTTTTTAATATTATTTCGATAACTGAAAGAGATGGATTTATTATCAGAATTCTACTCTGACGCCTTTGTTTATTTTTTTTGAAAATTAGTCGTTGTTTTCAGATTTTTGGTGAAACTGTTAGTTTTCTAAACAACATACAAATCGTTCACTGAAAGACGTAAATTTTACTCAATCAAAAAAGTATTATCGTGAAATGTGTCCAAACATGAAATCATGAGATGGGTTAACTCTTGACCCCCAATCTTGACCAATGTCATAAATGACAATGACCATGTCGACCATGAGGTCGCCGATGGAGCGAGTTAACCCAGTAAATGCCAATTAAGGCATAGTAATTATAAATGCATGTTGACCTTAACGTCGGCCTTATATCACTCGTGATAGTGCCGGCTTTTGAGGTGCAAATGGAGAACCTGATCTGCTATTGTCTATACACTCGTTGCCCCAAATTAAAGGGCCAAGTTCAGTCTATTTATAATCTTATCAGTAGCAGATAAGAAGACTTGGGTGGATACTTAATTGAGGGAAAAAATTGTAACTGCAATAATTTAAAGAATATTTTTAGGGTTCCGTACCCAAAATGAAAAAACAGGACCCCGTCCGTCCGTCCGTCCGTCTATCACCAGGCTGTATCTCATGAACCGTGATAGTTAAACAGTTGAAATTTTCGCAGATGCCCTATAACAAAAAATACTAAAAACCAAAATAAAATAAAAATTTAAGGGGGCTTCCATACAAAAAACGTGATTTTTTTTGCTCGTTTTTATAGAAAGTCTGTCCGAGGCTGTATCTCATAAACCGTCATAGTTGGACAGTTGAAATTTCCACAGATGATTTATTTTTATTAGTCCTATAACAACAAATACTAAAAACCATAATAAAATAAAATAAATATTTAAGGGGGTTCCCATACAAAAAACGTGATTTTCTTGCTCGTTTTAATAGAAAGTCTGTCTGAGGCTGTATCTCATGAACCGTGATAGTTGGACAGTTAAAATTTTCACAGATGATTTATTTTTATTATTTCTATAACAACAAATACTAAAAACCATAATAAAGTAAATATTTAAGGGGGCTTCCATACAAAAAACGTGATTTTTTTGCTTGTTTTTTGTCTGAGGCTTTATCTTATGAACCGTGATAGTAAGACAGTTGAAATTTTCACAGATTATGTATTTTGGTTGCTGCTATAACATTTATATGCTATAACATTGAATAAATTGAATATTTAAGAGGGCTTCCATACAACAAACGTGATTTTTTTTGCCGTTTTTATAGAGATAATGGTTTTTATCGAGTCCGACTCGCATTTGCCCGGTTTTATAGGTAATTGTACGGAACCCTTTGTGCGCGAGTCCGACTCGCACTTGCTTGTTTTATTCGTTAATACTTGCCTTTCATCATTTATGATTGTAGTGATTGCATCTTTAAAATCGTTTTGAGTGAATTTCATAGTATCCAGATGGATACCGATTTTAAACTTAACATATTTTTCTGCATTGTACCACTGGTCTGTCAACATGGGTATACCAATAAGAGGTACTTCAGCAGCTAAAGCTTCGTCAGTTGACTGGATTCCGCTTTGAGTTATAAATAGCTTTATGTTTGGGTGTCCTGAAATATTTAGAATGAATTAGGTAATTAAAAAAAATAATTGTGCATTGTAAAAATAAAGGCTGTCATCCATGTCCTAAAATTTGACTACCATAGTCCTCTGTCCATTAATTTATCTTCTGCTAGTCAAAAGATAAATATTGGTGTTGGTATTTGAAATTAGTGATAAACAATAAAGTAACCTTAGCTATTTGGAAGGATGGGAAAGGTGATATTTTTTAAATATTTTTTAGATATTTTTATCTAATAATTTAAGGTTTAAAGGATCGTTATATACCAGTAAGATTTTTTAATTATGGGTGGTAATTTTTTATTATTTTTTAAAGTTCAGTGTCATGCTTGAACGCACTTTAACAGCTCTCTGTGAAACGGCATTTGCCTTTCCCGAACATTTAACACAAAAAAAAACAAAGAAACGTCAAACGGCAGTTCATTTTTTATAAATGAGGGATTTTCTGGCAGCCTAGAATTTTAGTTCACAAAAGGTTAAATAGCGCTGTCGCGTGAATAAACAGACAATTTTACTGAAATCTAGGTCAGGAATGATTATATAAATCAGAATTTTGTTTACCAAACATCATGACCTAATCCTTTTACGTATTACTCAATTTCTTAATAATTTAAATTATTTAAATGCACATACAAATTTTGATAACATACTTGATATTTGCATAGAACGAAACATTGGCTTGACAGATCATGAGTTCGCTATATGGGTGCGTTCGCAATGTGCAGTTGTGTTTTTGCTACATTTATATAGAATAATTCAAAATTTTAAAAAAAGTGCTTTTAGTTTATCACTTTGGTTATAAAGATTATTTATCGTGCTAAAGGTTTTCGTTTTAATAACTTTGAGTAGAAATTAAAGGTAATCAAATCGATAAACGAACGCATCCTCACAGGTCAATGCCATTTAGTCAATGACAAACAAATACTACATACTCAAAGCATTTAGTGGAAGTTCCAGTAACCTTTTTTTTAAATTGGTTGCCAGAAAATCCCTTATTGTTCAGGCAAAAACAATTTCATTTTACATTTTCGGGAAGATTTACAGACAAATTTTAAGCATGAATTATAAATTTAAATACTAAATTTAAATATAGTACATGAATTATAAATTTAAAAAAATGCTAATTACAAATCTTCACATTTATTTCGTGACTCTGATTTAAGAAAATGATAAAAAGAATTCGTCCAGTTAATTATTTTTATAAAAAGTATTAAAAAATATCACCCTCCATTGACTTAAAAAAATTAAAGTTTTTTACTTACGTAATAGATCGGATTGCGGAAACCATTTTCCGATTTTAATGTTATTCCAACGACTAGGTAAAACGTAACCATTCCATTTCCATAAAACATCATACTTCAACTCACAAAATACGTTCACGAATTTTTGTATCATATCAGGGGGAAGTCTCGTTGGATCTGTATTTGTTCCAAAACTTATGTATAGTACCTACTCCATTTCTTAATGAATCCAGATAAGTTTGAAGATCCTAAATTAAACAGAAAATACATTTTGTTAGATCATTTATTTTCTGATTGTTTTCTTTTAAAAGGTTCAAATATTAGGAAAAATCTCACAATCGGTAATTCCTTTTTCGGTTTTTTATGTATGCCCCAAACGTAGACTACAACAGGGGGTACTGGATGATTGCCTTCAAAAAACGGATGAGTATTTAGAAAGAACATGTCTACATTGTTATTTAGTTCACTGACAGCTGGAAAATCTTTGCCAAAGTGTTTTTGTAAAACTTCATTTTCTTCTGTCTTAGGTGTCTTAAGTGTGTAACTTAATTTTTAAAAGTTATAAATTTCCTTTAGTTTATCCCAAAATGTTAAATTGTTTAGAGTTTGACTAATCGGTGTTGGATAGAGAATTGGATGAGATGGAGAACCTATTACGAGTACATCTTTGTTTATTATAGTAGGACCGAATGAACTGAATTGAATAACTGGAGCCTTAAAAATATAAGACAGTGCCAAAGTTTGCCGTGCACACGCCTCAAGAATTAGCAAATCAAACTTCTGACTCCCAAAAACAATTTATTTTACTTGAGGCTCATCTAATTGTTTATCGAAAATATCAAGAAAGACGCACAACAAATCCTTGAATTGTCCCAAAAAGTAATATTTATCTCCTTTTAGGGTTCCGTAGTAATCTACGAACCCTTATAGTTTCGCCATGTCCGTCTGTCCGTCTGTCCGTCTGTCTGCGGATTTCCTAAGAAACCCTTGGTACTACAGAGCTAAAATATGGTATGGTTATACATTTAAATCACGCCGACAGAACTGTAGAGTAAAACTTCAGAATAAAAATTTTTTTTGGGTGTCTCCCATAGACGTGAAAGGGCGATGATTTTTTTTTCTCACCAATATCATCGAATGGGGTATCATAGAATAGCTTTTTAAAAGATAGAAGTGGTTTACTAAGAACGTTTTTCGATTTAGCACTCCGTTTGCGAAACATAAATTTTAAAAGTGTAAATTTTTGTCAAACACAAGGGTCCCCTCCCCCTACCAGCTAAACGGTTGTTTCTAAAAATCTGGAAAAATTCACAGTTGTAGAATACACAACAAAATTAAAAAGAAAACTATTAAACATAAGTTGGCCCTTCAAGTGTGCGAGTAATGGTAGACCAAGTGCCAAACATTGTTGGGATTAATAAGAATATATTTACTAATATTAGATCCTTGGTACTACAGAGCTGAAATTTGGCATGGTCATACGTATTGATTGCACTGACAGATCGAAAAAATAAAATTTTGTAAAAAATTTTTTTTCGGATGTTTCCCATACACGTGAAAGGGCGATTCATTTTTTTTCTCGCCGATATCATCGAGTGTGATGTCATAGGATAGTTTTTAAAAGACAGAAGGGGTTTACTAGAAACGTTTTTCGATTCAGCAGTCCGTTTGCGAAAAATTAATTTTTATAATGAAAAAAAAGTGAAATAATTCACGAGCATTTAACATTAACGACGAAGTTTTCCCTAATCCAAAAATGCTGCCACACAAGGTTCCACGCTAAAAGTTAGGCGAGGTTGAAAGCCAAGCTGTAACATATTGACATTTCATGTGTCGTTTAATAGATTTTTGGGGGTTTTAATTACGAAAATGAAATCAAAATTATACACAATCGCCACGCGACCTGCTCTTTAGCAGCAGATCGATATTTTTCCTAACAATAATTTTGTAGCTCTAAAAAAAAATAAAAAAAAATAAAAATAAAAAAATAAGAAAAAAATGCGCGCTTGCTTCGCTCGTGCACTAAATACTTCCATTTTATTGTATTTAGCCCAAAACTAAAGTTATTTCTGAAACTAAAAAATCTTTAATACAGTTGTTTTTGATACTTTAGTATTTGGAGATTTTAACATCGCCGTGTGGTGATCGGTTGAGAATAACACCACCCCATCTCTTTCCGTGGGTGTCGTATGAGGCGACTAAGGAAACACAAATGAGACCTGCCTCCCATTTATCCACCCCAGGCAACGACATCTCAATTTGTTCTGAATCTGAGGTGTCATCCTATGGTCTCATGCCATGTGATAGAGTCTGTGAAGGGCCGTCTGGTTCGCGCCCACCCTCCTAACGAAATCCGACGCCAAACAGCTTGCTGTGTTCCGTCGGCGCATAGGAGTACCAGTGCCTTATAGGCATTTTCTGGGTTAACTCGCTCTATCGTTGACCTCATCTATGACCTTTGTCAAGATTAAGGTCAAGAGTAAACCCATCTTATAATTAAAAAAAAACATTGACTATGACCGTAACGATAGTACACCAGTTTTAAATTAATAGGTAATGTTAATGATTTTAATACAACCGTTTGTATCCACCCGAGGTGGTTCTTAAACAGATGATTTTTTTTTTCATTTTTCTTGTGGCGCTGGAATTTATAACTCCTTTAGTTACCATCTTTCTTTATGACCTCGTTTTTAGACATTATTAGGGGTTTAACCGTCAATATGCTCGTAGAATTAAGAAACCAGCTGCATATTTGAACAATGCTGCTAAGGAACCCTACAATGCGCGTGGCCCGACACGCTCTTGGCCGGTTTTTGTCATGCTATAGATTGCTTCTTTAACGGCATTATAAGACACATCGTGAACATCACTCTCTGTAAGGTTGGCTGGCGTTTCTCCCTTGGGGAAGGCAGGATCTGTAGTGATGACGACCACTTCATGTCCACGTTTGGCCAACTCTTGTGTAAACGGACGGAACGGCACTTGATGACTTATTGATGCAGTTGGTACGTATGTTAATATTCTTGCTGCGTCTGTTATTGTCACCACTAACGCGTAAATGTGAACCGCGGACTTCATTACTAAAGCCTTGATGGGAGATTACGCTCTACATTGCGTTTGTATATCACAAACAAGGTCTTTATACTTTAGCTTCTACCGGTTTGATAAAAAACAACAAGTCATTTTTGTGTGTACCTAGTGAATAAATAGAAGATATTTTAAATGAGTGCATGACATACGACATCTATTAGGGTTCTGTCTTTTTTTTTTGTTAAAATTATCTCTGTGGCAGATGTCAACGATTATTCGCACATAGTGTGCAAATACCGATAGATTATTTTACTGAATAGAAAGTAGACAGTTTGGTCGAGTGGAAAATTTGCCAGATACTCAATCATTTATTGCTTTCCATGGTTTTTACAAAGGTGACAAACAAATAACATTTCTGAGAGCTCATGGACCCAGGCTGGGCACGCGATTTTATTTGAGAGAGGAGCAGATTGTAATCAGCAGGTCGAGGGTTCGAATCCTGAAAGAATAACGGACTCTTTTTGTGTATTTTGTTTTATTTCCATATTAATGCACAACGTTAATGTTCAAGTTTTCATTTCTGCCGGCACTCCCGGAGTGCTACCCATTGTTTTTTTTTAATTATTGAAGTTTCCTATGATTGTCATGAGCATTATGAGATGCTTAAAGCCTCGTCATTATGCCACAAGATAAAAAAAATTTGGTAATATTAAGTTTAACCATCTTTAGAATGCCTTATTCTTAACAAAAAATTTAAGAGACACTAACAGCAATGATTATGGTAGGTATGCCATTTGTTCTGTATCCATGGTTTATGCTAATAATTGGAAAAATTAAATGAAATAATACTGTTCAAATTACTGTTTGCGTTATTAGACACTTAATTAGATAGTTGAGAAGAAATATTACACAATATTGCACAAGAAGAAATATTGCATTAAGTTAAATACCAAATCAATGCATTAAGTTAAAATACCAAACCAGGGCTTTAGGTATCTCTCTTTCAACCTGTCGGGTGGTTAAACAGTCCATGAAACTGAACAACTTTCCCAAGGAACATAGGTCAAAATACGAAAAAAAAATTTGAGTTCCCATACAAACTTCATCAGCATATAGCGCATTTTGTGTGGGAGATCAACATTTTTTTTCGTATTTTGACCTATATTGGTTATTTATTAAATACGCTTTACAAGTGTAGCAAACTTGAGTAATCCTAGATTCATAGTTTTTCTATAATTAATTGAAACTGAAACCATGAGCACAGGTACTCAATATTTAATTACAATATCAGATCTCTGATTTCGTTAACAGTTTCACAAACTTACTCAAATTTTCTTTTACTATCTGTAAAAAAATTCCTGACAGTATATTTGTACAAATAGTAGAGAATAACAACTGTTACGAAAAGAATAGTAAGTAAGGCAGATGCAACGACTAATACTAGTTCTAATTCGAGGTATTGCGCCCAGGAGATGTTGGCAGCTGGCGCTCGCAGATGTCTGGCTCCACCATGACGCAGTACGTACTCCGTCCACCACACAGCTCGCTCCAACGCTGACTGAGGCTGGTCGTTCATTAAGATCTTGAGTTTTTTAATATTATTTCGATAACTGAAAATTAGAGACGTATTTGATAAATTACAAATCTACTCTGGCGCCTTTGTTTCACTTGATATAAAATATGTCTTAATGGAATAAATTTTTGGAAAAACTTAACACTGGAGAACCTAAAATATGTTCATATCGTTCATTAAAAATATCGATAAAATAGTTACACTTAAAGATTTTTCAATTACTTCAACTGTTTTATCGGTTTTCTGAGAATATCTTGAAACCACAAATATTGCTAAAATATATCCATCAATTTCTCATCCTCGCACGTTTTGTACTTTACCAGATATTCACGAAAATGTGTCTGTGTTTTGTAAAAGGTGTAACTACCGGGTTAATCAATAAGAGATATTTACAAAGCTCATATTCTGAACCATAATTCTTCTATAATTCTTCTATATATTCTGAATATATTGTTTCTCCGAAGTTGTACTTTCCATTTTCACAGTAACGGATTTTGATGGGGTAACTTACAGACAGCAGCACGTCAGGTAACCCTTTTGATCTACGAAAGCCGGCGCTATTACCAACAAGATAAGGGTGACATCAAGGTTAACATGTATAACCTGATGTGCTGTCGTGTGTACTGTACATCTGTCAAACGCTTATTTCAAAGAATTTAATGGTATCTACAGATACAACATTGAAATTAAAAAAAAGGAGCAATGTGGTTCCATTTGACGGCCGGTTTGGTCGAGTGGTAGTGACGCTGCCTCTTGATCGGCGGGTTCTGGGTTCGATCCCCAGTCAGGGCAAACATTTGTGTAAAAAGCAGATATTTGTTCTCGGGTCATGGGTGTTTGTGTTTGTCTTTATGTGTGTTCCAAGGGACCCACGACACAAGGGAAAACCTTAGTGTGGGCCTTTGAGTGTGTAGCGTTTATTTTTATTTTTATTTTTTATTTGGCGTAATTAGAATTAAACATAGGCTTTGCTGTTTCCGAAATTCCGACGGAAACGAAGTCCCGGACGTAAAACTAGTTACAAATAAGTACCAAAAAGGCATTTGTCGTGTCTTTGAAGAGCCATCTGACTTTCAATAATAACTTTGTTCCCTTAAAAATTTGGGAAAACTATGTAGCCTTTATTTTATTCTGATATCTTATCTATAGTACTGAGAAGTTTCATCAAAGTCCGTACAGTAGTTTTTACGAAATTGAGTAACAAATATCTAAATAATGTAACAATCTTCATATTAATAATATAAGCAGTCTTAGATTATATTTTTTGTGTTTTTACATAACAAACGAGCTTAATGAGAGTTTCATTACTTTCTTACCTTTTGTCTGTAATCACAGTCTCAATTGCGTTTTTAAATCCTTCTTCAGTTACCAACTCTGGTAGAATCTTAACTCCAATTCCATGGTACACAAACTTTTCAACATTGTACCATTGATCGCCCAGCATGGGAATGCCAATCATAGGAACCTCCGTATTAATTGCTTCATCTGTTGATTGAAGACCTCCTTGTGTGATAAAAAGTTTCACTTTTGGATGTTCTGTAAAATAAGGTAACAGAAATAATGAAGTTAATTAACATATTGGATGACTTTAAATTACCTAAAATTAGGGATGTGAATCAGCTCATGAAACTGAATCCCAAAGAACTTAGGTCGAAATGTTAAGAACTTAGAACTTAGTGGCGCTGATGGTCGGGGTGGTTGTCAGCAAGTATATGAAAATTTAATAGTTCTCAATTTCGCCACCAGAACAGATAAAATGGCCTCCATTCCATCGACACACAACTGAAATTACAGAATTGGGGCTCAGATAAATTGTCTTTGTAAAGGAAGTCGATTTTCTTTTTAAATTTCTTATGAGTTCCTCGGAAAACGATATTCAGTTTTACGAGGAGAATCATTATGCCTTATAGTTTTTCTAACTAATTTAACACGTGAACAATCCCCATATAATTATTACGAAACACGCTAATATGTCCATATAAGATTTAAAGTTTTTTAACCATTATTGGATGTCAACCTAACGACTTAATAAAACATGTTTTTGAATTTTTCTATTTATTAGATTCTTGGCCACAAGTTGACAAGTCCGTGATTCTAGAGCTCATAAAGTACCACAGGGCTAGTGTGCCACATACGGTACACTGGACTGTTAACGTGTTAAAGGAACCCCATATTTTTGTTTCTCAGACAACACTCCCAAACTCAGCAAGGTGCTAGATAACTAATTTAGGAGTTTTTTGTAAAAACATACTAATGTATTTTTGTAAATAAACACCTATCTATATTGTATATGTATCATTAGTGTGTATTTACCTAATGACACATAATGATACAAGTAGGATTTCCAAATATTTGTGTTGTTCGGTAGTAGATCCCGCAACCTTTAGATGAGTAGGCAAGGTCATTAATCCCGCAACCTTTAGATGAGTAGGAAGTTTTTAATCTAAATAATCATACCTTTAATCAAGTTTTCTGTCATTAAATGGTCTTTAAGTATTAAGGTGCCTTTGACTTAACTACTTAGGTCAAAGAAATCAATTTTCTCAGTTTTTTTCAATATAGATAAAAAAACGTACTTAGTATTTCTGTTTGTGGGAACCACTTTTGTATTCTAATATTTTGTGATTTTCCAGGCAGTTCATCTTTGTCCCACTTCCAAAGGACGTTGTAAGGTAGTTGTGAGAAAACTTTGATGAAAGTTTTTATCGTCTCAGCTGGCATACCAGAAGGTTTCGTGTTTGTACCAAAACTCATGTAAATCACTCCATGTTTTGATGAATCTATGTAAGATTTTAGATCCTGTAATTTAAAGGTCTGCATGAAAAAACCATGTGATGCGCGGAGAACACGACATATTTAACAGGGCTACCTCAATCGTGATTCAGAGTCGATTCGGTTAAAATGTCTCAGATACCATAGCATGTGCAATGAAAATCTCATGAGGGTTAAATACCAAGGAAAACATAACCTTAAATGTACCTATAGACGTTTTTAGTTCTTGTGCGTTTGATAGATTTTTGACCGACTTCATGACTTCATCATAAGATTAGACATGTTTTAGAAGTCAACCTTGGACTTCTAAAACATGTCTAAATCTTATGAAATTGTATCTTATGGCATCGTATTATTTTAATCTAGTTTATGAGGAGAGGAGGATTTTACATTATCGAAATTACGAGCTTTATTTTTGTAACACTAGTTTATTATTTAATAGAATAATAATTGTTTTCAACAAAAAGAGCAATTGCCACAGAATGATATATAATGACATCCACTTTGTTTAAGTGGGAGTGACGCTGTAATAATTGACGGTTTTGGATACGATTTTCGCTTTGCAAATACAATAACAAGTTGAAAAAAAAAACAGTACTACCGCTTATTTATTTTTGTAGAGTATAAGTTCGCTCTTGAACAAAATCCATTATCTTATATTACACGGAAATATAATTTGTGTGAACCTTTGAATGTAAAATGTTGTTACGAGTATTATTATAACTAAATTGGTTTATCACGAAACTACAAAACTTACCGCTGGTATAGATTGTTCTGGTGTTTTATGTAGACCCCACACATAAACCACTCCTGGAGGTACAGGATTGTTACCTTCCCATATCGGATGCATATTAAGCATCAAAAGATCAATACTATTAGCAAGCTCATTGATTGCGGGAACATCGACCCCAAAATTCCTTCTGATCATCTCGTCATCTGATTTCTCATTAGATTTCACAACACTGATAAGTTGATATTCAGTATACATTTCAACCAACTTTTCCCATAAAGTTAAATTATAAAGTCTTTGGCGACCAAGTCGAGGATACAGCAAAGGGTGGACAGGTGCTCCTATTTCTTCGTAATTGTACAGCACTCGTCCAAAGGAACTCATTTGAATCACTGGAGCTTTGAATAAATGGGCGTAAACAAGAATTGGTCTGACCCAAGCCTCTAGAATCAACAAATCAAACTTCTGTTTCTCGTAAATAAGTTTTGAGATTTCGGGATATTTGAATTGATCTTCCGCAATATCCGTCATCATTCTGTAAAAAACTGCAAATTGAGTTATGACATCATTGCCTTTTCCTGTTACATACTTAAAAATGTTTTGCCAGATTTCATAGGAGTGATGAACGTTGATCTCTGTGAGGTTAGCAGGTGTTTCTCCCTTGGCGAAGGCAGGGTCTGTAGTGATGACGACCACTTCATGTCCACGTCTGGCCAGCTCTTGTGTAAACGGGCGGAACGGCACCTGATGACTTATTGACGGGGTTGGTATAACCACTAGTATTCTTGCTGATTCAGAAGTATTTACAAACAGCAAATATAAAACTATAATCACTATCACTTTTTGCGACATTTTAAAATTTCTTAGTCTTTCCTATCCTGTTATTTTATTTGCTTCTAGGTATATAAATAAATCTTTCACACTTAGCAAATTATTTATCAACTTGATTATCTTAAAATGAAACGAGACGCAAGTTACTCACAACATATCACAGACATGTCTACCACTGTTTGAAAACGTTATCAGTAATGCAAGTCATACTAGTTAAATAACGCTAGACAGTTTAATGGCCTGGTATTTGTTGTAAACTACCGCTTGCTTAACTACAGCAATTAGTGTTAATACATCGTATCATCAGCAAGGTTTCACGAGCTTCATTGATGATTTCCAATATACTTTAAAAAAAAATTTAATAGTTTTAATTAATGTTTATTTTTTTGTTCTTAGATAAGAAGTTTACTGATTAGAGAGGAGGTTTAATTTTGGCACGTACCAAATGATGTAATATTAGTTTCAAATTGCCAATTTTTTATTATTATAATTTGCGGACTTTGTATGGTTTTTATATGTTAGTTAATCGTGATTTCAAATTACTGAATAAAATCTCCTCGAAGTGATTGAGAGCTCTTTCCGCCTGCCCCTTTCTTCTACCGGACGTCCAGACGCACCGCCGGGTACCACCCTTACCTTGTCGAGATTCCTAGGATCCGTACTGAGCGCTTCTATTCATCTTTTAAGTATATTGTGTACCTCTAAGGAATGGAATTCTCTGCCTACGTCTGTATTTCCGGGCACATATCTTTAAAGTTCGAGTGAATAGACATCTTCTGGGTAAGCTTGCTACATTCTCGACCGCATCTCCGCCTCTGGGCTAGATTGTGGTCAAGAGCAAACCCATTAACTATAAAAATAAAAAGATATTTAATAGCGACTTTTTTATTTTTTTATTATAAGATGGATTAACTCTTGACCTCAATCTTGACCATAAGGTCAAAGATTAGGTCGACGATGGAGCGAGTTAACCCAGAAAATGCCTATAAAGGCACTGGTACTCCCACGCACCGACGGAACACAGCAAGCTGTTTGGCGTCAGACTTCGGTAGGAGGGTGGTCGCGAACCAGACGGCCCTTCACAGAGCCTACCACACCGCATGAGACCATAGGACGACACTTCAGATTCAGAAAAAACTGAAGTGGCGTTGCCTGGGATGGATTACTAGGAGGCAGGTCTCATTTGTGTTTCCTTAGTCGCCTCTTACGACACCCACGGAAAGAGATGGAGTGGTGTTATTCTCAACCGATCACCACACGGTTAAAGTAATAGAGTGATGTCAATTATTTTAACCCCCGACGTAATGTTATAAGTTTCACGAGTGCATCTGTATATCTATCTGTATATCTATCTGTATATCTATGTGTATGTCTGTGGTATCGTAGATCCTTTAAAGATTTTGATGCAGTTTGTCTGTTTGAAAGCTGACGGTTTTTATTTATATTTAATCAAAATTGATTCAGCCGTTTAAAAATTTTAAGCGAATAATGTCGGGAGTGATATTAATATTAATTTATAAGTGTTATTCCTAATAGTTTCTTTGATTTTACATGTCCAGCCACAACTACTAAATACTTTGAACATTACATAACATACGGTCACGCCTGTAATTTACTGTAATTTACATTTCAACTGTCTAACTATTACGGTTCATGAGATACAGCCTGGTGACAGACGGACGGACGGACGGACGGACAGCGGAGTCTTAGTAATAGGGTCCCGTTTTTTCCCTTTGGGAACGGAACCCTAAAAGAACAACTAAATAACAGTAAATAACATTTTGTATTATCATTAAGATGTGACGTAATTACTTCAATACATTAAAATTATAGAAGTTATCAAATAGAATGATACCACAGAATATACAGGGTGGTCCAAATAGTGACGTTCAAAATTTTTTTTTAGATTCCTCACCCCCTGGTGAATCCGAGAATACCCCATGTATGTTCCACGATTTTTTATAGTTTAGAAGTTATGATTTTTTGAAAGCGTTTTTTCTAATTTTCTACCAGTGCTACTTAAAAATCACAACTTCTTTAGTAGTAACAAATTTCACAAATTGCAGTATAGTTACCTTGAGCCACCGTTTCATATGATAAATAATTTATGCCTCAGTCTTCATTATAAGCTAATAAAAAAACGGTCGAAACTAAATAAAAAATGGTTACATCATTAAAATGAGTTTGAACTTATGAAACAGCCACTAAGTATATTTAAGAGGTTTTTGAAAATTACCCTCCGTTCATCACAAACCAATTTTTTTAGCTTCAACCGTTTTTTTTGATAGCTTATAATGAAGAATGTGTGATAATTTATTTATCATATGAAAGGGTGGCTCAAGGTGACCATGTTGCAACCAAAAATTTGTTAAATTTGTTACTATTAAAGAAGTTATGATTTTTTTTAAGTAGCACTGGTAGAAAATTCGAAAAAACGCTTTCAAAAAATCATAACTTCTAAACTACAAAAAATCGCGGAACATACATGGGGTATTTTCGGATTCACCCGGGGGTGAGGAATCTAAAAAAAATTTTGAACGTCACTATTTAGACCACCCTGTATAATAGTGATGATACAATCAATCAAGTTGCTTGATTGATTGTATCATTCTATTCGATAACTTTAAACAAGGCAACTTAATCATTACAAATAACATTTTTTTTATTATAGACCAAGCTCCCATTGCACGAAACCCTACCTCACAAGGTGGCAGATCAGAAACGTAATATAGCGATAGATACTACTTACGAACACTGGATTTTAGTAGGTTGCCACCGCATATTATGGAAGAACATTAATTTTTTTTCGCCTTCGTATCGTTAATTTAATCGAAAATTACATCATAAGGTTGCAGATCGAAACGTTTACTCATCGAAAGAGACACATTTGGAGATAACAACCCACATAGGTTGCCAGCCCAAACCCTGGCAGGTTTCGAGTTCAGCCATGTTATATGAGCCCCAAAAATGCAGTAAATTACCTCATCAGGTGGCAAAATGAAACTGATGCAGATCGATTGCCCTAGAACTGCCGTTCATGAATATATAGGGTTGCCTGCATTCAGTTTGTCAGTTTTTCCATTCAGCCACCTCGAACAATACAGAGTTATTTTTTAATCAGTACACAAATTTTTTGTACGTAAACTTTATGAAAATTTAACAGACCCGTATTTTTTTGTTTTATATCGTTTCATATAAACATTTCAAGCTAAATCGTCTGAAGCATAAAAATAAATCAATTTTTTTGTATGAAAAAAAAACTTTGTCCAATTGACTTGAAACTTGGTAATAGTACTCTTCAACACAATTTGTGACACCCGTGTTTCTGTGTTTTACAAAATTCATCCTCTAAGACGTTAAAAAAGGGGTATCAAAATCTGAAAATTTTGGAAAAATAATGTTTTCCTTCTTATTTACGTTCTATCAACGTTACTGACACCGTAAGAAAAATTTGTGTACTGGTTAAAAAGGAACCCTGTATATCTCGAAATCTAGGAATAACGAGAAATCCTTGTATGGATCAGGTGGCAAGATGAAACTGATGCAAATCGATTGCCTTAAACGTGCCGTTAATGAATATATAGGGTGCCTGCCTTCAGCTTGGCAGTTTTTCTGGTCAGCAACCTCGAACAATATATGTCGAAATCAAGGAATAACCAAAAATTATTGTATAAATCAGGTGGCAAGATGAAACTGATGCAGATCGATTCATAAATAAATATAAAGGGTTGCTTGCATTCAGCCTGGCAGTTTTTCTGATCAGCCAGGCTAAATGCAGGAAATCCTATATATTCATGAACAGCACGTCTAGAGCAATCGATTTGCATCACTTTCATCTTGCCACCTGATCTATACAATAATTTATCGTTATTCCTAGATTTCGACATATATTTTTCGAGGTGTCTGAATGGAAAAACTGCCAGGCTGAATGCAGGAAACCCTATATATTCATGAACGGCAGTTCTATCAGTTTCATCTTGCCACCTGATCTATACAAGAATTTCTCGTTATTCCAAGATTTTAACATATATTGTTCGAGGTGGCTGATTGGAAAAACTGCCAGGTTGAATGCAGGCAACCCTATATATTCATGAACGGCAGTTTTAGGGCAATCGATTTGCATCAGTTTCATCTTGCCACCTGATGAGGTAATTTACCCCAATTTTGGGGCTCATATAACATGGCTGAACTCGATACCTGCAAGGGTTAGGGCTGGCAAACTATGTGGGTTGTTATCTCCAAATGTGTCTCTTTCGATCAGTAAATGTGTCGATCTGCTACCTTATGATGTAATTTTCGATCAAAGTAACGATACGACGACGAAAAAAAATTTATGTTCTTCCAGGATATGCGATGGCAACCTACTAAAATCCAGTGTTCCTGAGTAGTATCTATCACTACATTATGTTTCTGATCTGCTACCTTGTGAGGTAGGGTTTCGTGCAACAGGAGCTTGGTCTATGAGTGTAAACATGTAACGTAATTACTTCAATAAAATAATTATTTCACACTGGAACATTATTTGGTTTGTACACGTTTCTATCAAATCTGATGATATATTTTATCAAATTACACGAAAATTCTTATGAACTTATGGATTTAAACAATTTTGCTTTATTCTAATAATAAAATAATTTATAAATACAAACAAACATTTTTAATAAAGTAAAAATCGCATTTTTGATAAAAAATTGATTTTTTCAGTGCACTCTTGAATAAAGTTTACGGCTATGTGATGTATAGTTGGCCAAGTACTGGGACACATGATCCTGTAGAACAGCCTTATCTTATGCGTAAAGATAATATCCAAAAATCAAGGCTGCTTAACCTGGAATACCGAGTAATAGTACCACGTTCGTTACGTTATTTAGTTCTAAAGGAAATTATGTTTGGTGGAAGACGCTTGACGCGGACATCGAACACACGGCCCGCGAGTGCGCGGCGTGCCGCGCGCAAAGACCTACTCCGCCGCTCGCGCCGCTACATTGTTGGCCGTGGCCAGAAGAGCCGTGGGCGCGTCTTAATATATTTTTTTTAGGTCCATTTAACAATAAATATTATCTAATAATCAATAACGCTTCTAAATGGATAGAGATCGAAAACGTAAACAAAACGGCTGTGGTGGAAGTTATTGAGTGCTTGAGAAGAACATTTGCGCGATTTGGTTTGCCCAAAAGGATTGTTAGTGATAACGGTCCCCCATTTTCATCAGCAGAATGTCAGCAGAGTTTGCCGAGTTTCTAAAGCGCAACGGTATTAATCATACATTGGTGGCTCCCAATCACTCTGCGAGCAAAGGTGCGGCAGAAAACGCAGTGCGCTCAATAAAACGGGCACTTAAAAAAGCGCTTACCTAGTGGGAGGATGAAAGCAAGGCCTTGAGTAGGTTTTTGTTTGCGTACAGAAATACGGAGCACAGCACCACAGGGCGCGAGCCGGCGGTGGCACTACTCGGGCGGCGACTACAAGGTAAGAATAGTATCCAGCAGTGCATCTAGACGTTCGGTAGACGAAAAGATGAGCTCTTGATGAGCTGCACGAGTTTTGGTGGTCTTAAAACGTTTGTTAGGGTAACCTTATCTCGTTTGAGTGTATGATGTTATTATTATTATTATAACTTTATTAGTTTATCACGAAACTTACCACTGGCATAAATTGTTCTGGTGTTTTATATAGACCCCACACATTAACCACTCCTGGAGGTACAGGATTGTTACCTTCCCATATCGGATGCATATTTAGCGTCAAAAGATCAATACTATTAGCAAGCTTGTTGATTGCGGGAACATTGACACCGAAATTCCTTTTGTTCATCTCGTTATCTGATTTGGGTGTAACAAGAATAGGTCTGACCCAAGCCTCTAGAATCAACAAATCAAACTTCTGTTTCTCGTACATAAGTTTTGAGATTTCGGAAAGTTTGAATTGATCTTCCGCAATATCCGTCATTTTGTAAAAAGCTGCATATTGAGTTATGATATCATTGCGTTTTCCTGTTACATATTTAAAAAGGTTTTGCCAAATGTCATAGGAGTGATGAAAGTCGATCTCTGTGAGGTTGGCTGGTGTTTTTCCCTTGGGAAAGGCAGGGTCTGTAGTGATAACGACTACTTCATGTCCACGTCTGACCAGCTCTTGTGTAAACGGGCGGAACGGAACCTGATGATTGATTGACGGGGTTGGTATCTTTTTCTTCTTACCAGCCCATATACGTCCCCACCGAGGGGCACGGGCCTCCCTTCGAAACACAAAGGGGATTTAGGCCATAATCCACCAAGCGGGCCCAATGCGGGTTGGTGGGGGTTGGTATAACCACTAGTATTCTTGCTGATTCAAAAGAATTTACAAATAACAAATATAAAACTCTCATAACTATCACTTTTTGCGAAATTTTTAAAGTTACTCAGTATTTCTTATCCTGGGTAATACAAATTATTTATCACCTTGATTATCTTAAAATTAAACAAGAAACGAGTAATGCAAGTCATACTAATTGTACATAAAACAGTAGACAGTTTAATCGCCTAGTATTTGTTGTAAACTATCATTTACTAAACTACAACAATTAGTGTTAGTAACTCGTATCTGCTAGAGTTCCACGAGCTTCTTTGATGATTTTCAACATACTGATAAAAAAATGTATTTTATTAGTTTTAATTATTGTTTAACATTTTTGTGGTTAGATAAGACATTTACTGATTAGAGAGGAGGTATAATTTGGCACATTAGTTTAAGATTCTCAATTCCAAATTACCATATGTGAACTTAGTATGGTCGAGTACCATAACGTGTTAGTTAATCCTGATTCCAAATTTTTTATTTTTTTATAGTATAAAATTGGAGGTCCTGATTCACTGACTCATCAACGCCCAGCCCAAACCTTTAGACCTAGTAAGCTGAAATTTGGCAAAAGGTGATTGCGCGTGTTTCGCGATTTTTCAAAAATCATCCCCTAAGGGTCAAAAATGGAATGGGTGAGTTCTTTGCGCAAGCGAAGCCGCGGGAGCAAGCTAGTTACTCAATAATCTCCTTGACGTGATTAAGATATTTAATTGTGATTAAAGACTGAAGTAAAAGAGTGATCTCAATTATTTGTAAACCCCAACACATTAGAATAATAAAAGTTTGACAAGTGTATTTATACATTGTGGCATTGTAGTTCCTTAACAGATCGACGGATTTTGATGTAGTTTTTTTGATTGAAAGAGATTTTTTGCTATATTTAATCAAAACTGATTTTGCTGTTTTAAAGTTAAAAGCGATTAATGTCGGTGGTAATACAAAATATTTAGTTTAAGTTGTATTCAAAATAATTTCATTGATTTCGCATGTCTGTGTCTGGCCAAAACTACAAAATACTTTTTAAAACATTTGTCATTCTGTATCTTGTAGCAGTACTTGAACAGAAGAGAAAACATGAGACTAATTAATATAATTTTTAAGGTTAAGTATAAAAGAACGAAAAAATTAGAAGATACTTGTCAGTATAATTACAACAAATAGCTCCGACGATAATGTCGGAGCTATTTGTTGTATAACTTGTTTAACCTGTTTAAACGATAAAAGAATTGTCTTATCGCTTATATTGCTTGGGAACACGCTGTATCAAATAGTTTATTTGTAAGTAAAATTTGTGGTTAAGCTACTGTTGGCTTGATATGATTTTGTTTCTTGCGTTTGAATCAATTCTGTTTTATATTCATAATGTTTTGATTCA
This sequence comes from Aproaerema taeniolella, assembly GCA_949987775.1. Taxonomy (NCBI): domain Eukaryota; kingdom Metazoa; phylum Arthropoda; class Insecta; order Lepidoptera; family Gelechiidae; genus Aproaerema; species Aproaerema taeniolella. Next base: position 9,549,223 of record OX465268.1, on the reverse strand, counting down.
ATAGTACATTATGCTACAAGTATGCTAAGTTGGATATTACATTCGAGGCGAGTTTAGAGCCCGAGCCGAAAGCGAGGGCTTAATGGAGCCGAGAATGTAATATGCAATGCGCACGCGTATCATACGACGTTTTCCAACACATTTGCGAGGAAAGAAAGAAATAAAAACTTTCCTTTGATATTGACGGCAACAAGCCATCACTTGCATTTTGCGTCTCGGAAAGTATTTCTGGCGGTGTACCCACGTAGGTTCTGCACTTGAAGAAGACATTTGTTGTGTTATATTTCTGACAATATAATAATAATCTGATGAATACATATCGGGGGCGTGAGGTTAGGGCGTTAGGGTTTAGCACACTTGTAGCATAATATATTGGGGGGGTTAGGGCGTCCCCCGCGCGCTCCAAAGAGTTTTCCAAAGGCCAGTTATTTTCATTAGTCTTGTTTTTTGTGGTTCTATAAGCAGTGCGTCGACTCTCAATTACTTCGCCACAAACACTCCCAATCAAAATTAAAATGAAAAGCAGAAAGAAAAGAATAGTTGAAAAACGGCTGCACTTCCTCCCACGAAAAGTGCACCTCACTAACATCCGAGGGTTGCACTCTAATCTCGAACAGGTCCACCACCACCTTGAGACCAACAAGCCGCACCTATTTTTTCTCACGGAGACGCAGATAGCAACACCGTCAGACGTGGCGTACCTCAAATACCCAGGGTACTCCCTTGAACACAACTTTAGGAGGAACGCTGGGGTCTGTGTTTAGTCCGCGATGACGTTTGCTGTAGGCGTCTCCGTTGGTTTGAAAAGTCCGGGTTTTCGACTATCTGGCTAATATTGGATACTGGGATAGACAAAACTGTCTACGCCTGTGAATACCGATCTCATAGCGGAGACCAGGAGACGACCAAACTTTTTGACCACTTAATAGAGATGGCAGATAAAGCCCAACAACGATACTCAACGTCCGAACTTGTCTTTCTGGGAGACTTTAATGCCCACCACAGCGAGTGGTTGTTCCCGTTCCAAAAGACAGACCACGCTGGGAGAGAGGCGCGTAAATTTGCACTGACGCTGGATCTCACTCAGCTAGTGAGCGAGGCGACGCGGGTACCGGATGTTGATGGACATACTCCCAACTGCCTTGACCTTCTACTGACAACCGATCCCGACAGACACTCGATAGCGGTCTCAGCCCCACTGGGAACATCCGACCACTGTCTGGTGAAATCTGCATCGATCTGCTCTCCTCCAGACGTTAGTCTCAAAGACACTAGGAGAGTCTGGGGATACGAGTCAGCGGATTGGGATGAGATGCGGCACTTCTTTGCATCTTATCCTTGGCGGCAAATGTGTTTCTCTTCGGACGACCCCTCCTGTTTGGCTGACGCGATTGCAGATGTGATACGGCAGGGAATGGAATTCTTTATTCCATTCTCCGACATACCGCTCGGCCATAAAGCCCGGCCTTGGTTCAATGCGGATTGTGCACGTACTGAGGCACGAAAAGAGGCTGCATACCAGGCCTGGGTACAAGCACGCGATCGCGGAATCTGAGCTAGGAGGGTTCGTTTGAAGAAGAGGGCATTCAACTCCGCTGCCAAGTCATGCAAACGAGTTATCCGAAAGGCGCGTTTCGACCATATTAGGCGAATAGGGACTAGATTAGCAACTTACTTACCAGGAAGTAAGCAGTTCTGGTCCCTGTCAAAGTCCGTTGAAACCAATTTCTGCCGACCAACGTTGCCTCCCATGCTGAAACCTGATGGATCGTTAGCTCACTCTGCAAAAGGGAAAGCAGATCTCTTTGCATCTCTTTTTGCAAGCAATTCTCGTCTAGATGCTGGCTCTTGACAACCACCTACTATACCTCACTGTGCCTTCTCAATGCCAGAAGTCATAATACACAGTAAAGAGGTCTGAAGAGAACTACAGAGTCTAGACGTAAACAAAGCGAGCGGTCCGGATGGGATTCCTGCTGAAGTCCTGAGGTATTGTGGTCCTGAGTTGTCTCTTGTACAGACACGCTTGTATCGCCTCTCTCTCAAGACTCAAACCGTACCTAAGTCTTGGAAGCTTGCTAACGTGCAACCAGTGCCCAAAAAGGGTAGCCGTACCGACCCCTGCAATTATCGACCAATCGCCATCACCTCCATACTGTGTAAGGTTATGGAAAAGGTTCTGAACAGCAAGCTGCTGACTAACCTAGAAGATAACGATTGTCTCAGTGATCGTCAATATGGCTTTCGCCGGGGACGATCCATGAGCGATCTTCTTGTGTATGTTACATACTGCTGGGGCGAAGCCATCGAGAAAAACGGCGAAGCTCTCGCCGTGTCACTCGATATCTCGAAAGCATTCGACAAGAACTTGTGCTTTATTTTTATTACTCACGGGCTGGGTAATACATGTCATTATGAACCTTAAAACAATGACATAAGACCCACTTTATGAGAAAATGTGTTGAAAAAAATTATATAGTACTGCTTAAATATCTTATCTTATTAAATACAAACTGATGCCCCCAACTTCGTAATTATTTTTTTTAGAACAGAGAACACTACATTGACGCAGCTATAAATGAAAGTGCCGTCAAGCACTATTTATGACAGACTTAAAAAAAAGGATTGTGTGTATGTATGTATGTTTGTCCGCGATTATCTCGCGTTTGGCTGAACCGATTTTGATGCGGTTTCCGGAAAAGTATTTGTCATATTTAGGAGAAGGTTTTAGTTTGTCAACCGACTTCAAAAAAAGGGGGTTTCTCATTTTGACCTGCATGTATGTAAAATAAATAATTATAAAAATAATATATTACTTATAATGATTCGCTTAAACTTTTTCAAAGCTAACACTTCGTTTTATTACCCGACTTCAAAAAAGGAAGAGGTTATAATTTGCACTAAAAATGGAAAAATAAAACTTTTTATCAAAAAAAAATAGAACCAAGCGAAAAATAAATAAAATATCATTTGATGTGCTATGTGGTACCCTACCTACTAAGTTGTTTGAAGTCGGTGCCAAGAAAATTAAGTTTGATAGGCCGCCTTCGCACCGACTTCAAACAGCTCAGTAGGTAGGGTACTACATAGCACATCAAATGATACTGTTGTATTTATTTTTCGCTTTTTTGAAGTTGGTTTTATTTTTTATAAAAAGTTATTGATCATAGTTTTTTAAAATGTTTTATACTTTTAAAACTTGAAAAATTGGCCATAATAAAAAGTATTTTACTTTGGATATGAAAACAAAGCTCGAACATAGTTGTTTCATCTGTTACTTATTTTAACGCTTTATGTCACTTGCATGTAACAAATATACCAACAAGTGTGCCTTTATTTTTATTTTTTTATTAAAAATGGGTTCGCTCTTGACCACAATCTAGCTTAGGGCAAAGATGTGGTCGACGATGTAGCGAGCTCACCCAGAAGAAGCCTATTCAAATAAAGATATTTGTGTTGTATGAACTCGGAAATACAGACGCCGGCAGGGAATTCCACTCCCTGGCAGTGCGCAATATAAAAGATGAAGAATAGCGCTCAGTACGTATCCGAGGGATCTCAACAAGATAAAGGTGGTACTACGCAGTGCGTCTGGACGTCCGATGGAAAAAAGGGGCAGGCGGAATGAGCTCATGTAGCCTCTGAGCACACTCTCCGAAGTACATCCTATAAAAAACACATAGGCAAGCTACTTTGCGTCTATGAGCTTATCCTTAACCAGCTTTTTATCACCAAAAAGCCTCCTGGCTCTGCGATCCACCGAGTCCAGAGCGGCTAGTTGGTATTTGGCCGAACCATCCCAAAGGTGGCTACAATACTCCATGCACGATCGGACCTGCGCCATACAAAGGGTAAGAAGTTGATCCGGTGTGAAGTATCGCTTAACCTTGTTAAGGATGCCCAACTTTTTGGCCGCAGTCTGAGCCTTAGACTCGATGGAGGTACCAAAGTTGAGGTTGGCAGACAACTTCATGCCAAGGAGTTCTAGCTCATCGGTAATAGATAAAGATGTACTCCGGAAAGTAGGAGTCAAGTTGAATGGACTCCTTTTAGCGGAGAATTGGCACGCCTAAATAGTTTAATGTTGTCTTAACCATGTCAAAACTTTGTTTATATTGTACTTCGTGTTCCTGAGAAAAAAAAAAAACTTTATGTATGAAAAAAAATAGTTTTCCTAAAAAAATTAAAAAAAAATCTGAAAAATATATGCGGAGTAAGAATGTACGATAATTTTGTATTTTAAAGTCTAACAAAATAAATAAACACACGAATTAGTAAATCGATCCTTATTTTAGAATTTTATTGGCAGTTTAGGACACTTTAACAGGCAAATATTTTTACCGTTGCCAGTCCGTGTAAGCCGATCACGTACTGAATCCGTGTCGATTTTTTGTGGCTGATCAAGGGTTCAATACGTTAAGCAGTTTCATACGATTTGTTCTAAAACAACAAGCTTAATTTGTGATCGGCGTATCTCAACGTGTAGCTGAATAGCACGGGAAAAACAGCATATTTTGGAGGCAAAATATGTACATCAATGAAACTTTGTTTACATCTTTATCTTGGCACTAAAAATGAAGATCAGCCGAGTCCTACCAAAATTTTGGGGTCCAACCCTCTCCACTGGGTTTTAAGGAATTCCCATACAAAAGAAGAATCAGTATTTTTTACCCACTAACAAAGATTTCCACGCAAAATCAAAACTATTGAAGCTGTAAGTTTGAAATTTTGCTTAGATGATTTTCAGATATTATAAGAGTTTACCTAAAAGAGATTACACGGAATTCCCATGGGAACGAATTGTAGGGCGTCCGCTAGTTGATATGTACGTTTGGTGTTTCAGTCGCAGCCCTCTATCTTTTATTATATACAGCATTTTCAAATTTTCAGGAGATACGTATTATGAAAGTAACTCTCGTAAAATAGAATAAAAAAAAAACTTAAATCACAATGGGGTCCCCATACGACAAACGTCAAAAATATCGCATTTCTTAACAACTTTTGTCACTGCTCTATTTCAAAAACTTTATATTGCATATATTTTTAACTTAGTACACATTTAAAACACACTTTAAATTATTAAAAAAATATATGAAAAATAGTCAAGAGTGAGTCGGATTCAAGCTTACAATGTTTAAACAGAAACTCGCACTTTAACTGTTTTGTGATATTTACCTGGTTATTTGCCATAGAATTACTGTGACATTATATAAAACGAAGACATATACATTGAATGCATGTATTTTAAAATTTCTGAGTTATTTATAATGTAAAAATTACAGTAATTCAACGACAAATAACCAGGTAAATGTGTCAAAAACAGTTCGAGTGCGAGTTTCTGTTTAAATATCTTTAGCTGGAGTCCGACTCACTCTTGACTGATTTTCATCTTTTTTTAAAATTAATGTAAAGTAGTTTCTAAATGTGTACTAAGTTTGAAATGTATGCATTACATGGTTTTTGAAATATAGCAGTAACAAAAGTTGTTAAAAAAACCGGCCAAGAGCGTGTCGGGACACGCGCATTGTAGGGTTACGTAGCAGCATGGTTCAAATATGCAGCTGGCTTCTTAATTCTACGAGCATATGGACGGTTAAATCGCTAATAATGTCTAATATAATACTCAATCATACTTAATCATTTATTTGCATTTCCATATTATGTACAAGGTCTTACTAATATAATACAAGTTTCAAATATGAAACCCTGTGAGGGCACAGCAAATATTTTTCAAATTTTAATACAATTTGACTTAAACATATCTATCTACTATTAATATTTACATTATTACTAAACTAAACTTCTTTATTACTAAAATAAACTAAATGGGATGGGTATGGGGCTGTTATTTAATCACTTGTATAAATTTCACTGTAGGAATTTATCAATCATGTATTCATTAATAGTGTAGTAGCATTTTTTTATTTAAAAGTTCTTCAAGTGATATTATAAATTTCTTATCTGATATTTCGTTTTTTATATTCTCTGGTAATTTGTTATATATTTTAGTTGACATAGCTAACGGTCCAGATGAATGTAATTATTAGCTGCTTTTTGCGGAAGGGTCTCAGTGAGTAATTAGTTTTAATGTCTTCTCGTTTGGTATATAGTTCTCGATATTTACGGACAAATTTACATAATTCTAATATATAGATACATGTTAGCGTCAGTATCTAGACACGCGGCAACGTGTCAAGCCAAGTTCAAGTAAAGGAACTGGCTAGCCAGCGCGGAGTGTAATATTACACGAACCATTTGTAGCCACTTTTGACCCCTTTATAACTCAAAAACTAATTAACTTAAACAAACCAAATTTTCTACATATAAAGAGACCCTCAAGATAAACAAGAAACCCAAAATTTAAAAATATGGATTAAACAGTTCAGTAGTTATTAACATCCGAAAATCGTCATTTCATTGACTGACTCATTCATAGATAGATTAAAAACCTAACCCACTTCCAGATGATCTAGAAAGTTAAAATTTAGCCTTTAGCTAGGCGATAGTGTGTGTACAAAGGAAAAAATCAGAAAGCAGTGAATTTATCGAATTTGAGTATTTTTTCCATTAAACAATTTTATAAGGTAAGGTTAACGCCTGGCAAAACTTTAAGAGCAAAATGTCTTTATTTCACCTCTATTACAACTTCATGCAGTAATGTTAAAGCGGTTTAAGTTAATACTTAACTTTGTTAGGTGACGATTATTTGTCTGTTTTAAAAAAATAACATGAGCTGGGAGTACCTCCACGCGGTGAAGGCGGTAACAGTTCAATACTGGCTAAAACTCAGAAAATATAGAAAATAGTACTAAACACACCATACAGAGAAAACGCAAGAAAAAATAAAAATAACTCTATATAAAAAGTATTATATTCATAAAGGTAAATCTAAGTATAGTAATTTTCTTTACAAAAGTGATGATATACTATTTATCTTATATTATAGGCTACAGAACTTCTCACATTGATCTTATTGATGGTTATAATTTGTAAGATTTTATTGTCCTAAATATTTGATTTAGAAACTGGTAAAAACTAGCCAAGTCAAATGATGAAGTTAAATAGGTTATTAGTTGTTTGCTTTGTGTAAATAATTCTATTAAACAAAATGAAAAATCATATTTTGAAATAAGCATTATTCTATAAGGGAAAAATAATGATTGAGTTTGAAATCCATCTAAGAATTTCATGTCATTGTAAATAAATTTCTGGACTGCCTACAGAACTTGGCACACATTTAGATCTCAATTCTTTTTTCGGCAAAGTCGACGGTTGAACTTGGCTCACATTTTCACATTTATGTTTTTGGTGTGATATTATTTTCTATAAAGTGTGGTTTGCATGTGTCTGTATTTTGTATGTTCACTAAAATTCTTAGTAGTTTCTTCTGAGCGGTAAAAACATCGGGGGCATCAACACTGTTACCCCACATGATAACACCGTAACTCAGCCATGCGTACGCATAAGCGTAATAAGTTACAAGGGCTGTGTTCATGTCTGTGGTTTTTTTTAACTTCCCAAAGAGCGTAAGCAAACTTAGATAATTTTAATCTAACTTTCTTAGTGTGTTCTTTCCAGTTGATGTGTGAGTCTATTTCTAGGCCTAATAGAGTAAATCTGTTGACATTTTCAAGAGGAATATTTTTGTAAGTAAAATGAATATCAATAGGTGTTTTCTGATACGGGTAAAAAGTCATTAATTTTGTTTTATTGAAGTTTATTTCTAAGTTGTGATCGTTTAGCCAGTTTACAGTTTTGTCGAGTATTAAATGAAGTCTATTATTTAAATCTGAATTGTCATGGCATGATGTCAGCAGGGAAACGTCGACCGCAAATAAAACGCATGGTTCAGCCATTATCTATCTTCGGGAGGTCATTGATATAAATCAAAAATAAAAGACAAGCGATTACACTTCCTTGCGGAATTGATGCGTTTAGTGCCCAATTCTCTGATCTAACTGTTTGGATTTCTTTTGTGTCAAGGTTAAAGTATTCTATTTCTACTAATTGGTGTCTGTTGGATAGGTATGATTTGAACCATTTGTGAGTGTCTCCACGAATCCCTATGTTATATAATTTTTCCAACAAAATTTTAAATTGAACTTTATCGTAAGCTTTGGTAATATCTAGGAGTATCCCTACAGCATATTTTTTGTTATCAATAATATTTAAAGCTTCCTGTATGTATTTGTAAATAGAAACATTTTGGGAATCATCAAACAATTTCAATTTCTCGCAAAAACTATAAATACGGTCACACATTAATTTTTCATATATTTTTGAAGCGGTAGGTAAAAGGACAATCGGGCGGTAGTTTTTTGGGTCTGTCTTTGTATTCTTTTTATAAAAAGGTTTTATTAGAGAAATTTTTAAGGGGTCTGGAAAAACACTTTCATTAAAAAATTGATTAGTTAACAAGTAAAGCGGCAGAGTTAGCTCATCTGCACATTCTTTAAATAGGCTCGGAGGTAGCTCGTCAATGGCTTTGTTTTTTTTAAGTTTTTTAAAATTTTAAATATTTCTACGGGTTGGACCGGGCTGAAGAACATGGTATTTTCCGTGGAATGAAGTGTGGGACGTATACATTGAATCTGTGCATGCGCAGCGGTCGTCGATGGCGACGAAGGTGGGCGGCGCGCGGTGGTAGCGGCAGCGGCGGCGGCAGTTAGCGGCAGTGGCTTGGCGTCGTCAGTTGCAGCAGAGACGTAATAAAAACGAGGTCACAAAGAAAGAAGGTAACTAAAGGAGAATTAAAGAATCCAGCGCCACAAGAAAAATGAAAAAAAAAATCTGTTTAAGAACCACCTCGCGTCCAGCTGATTTTAAAAGACTTAAACGACTCGAGTTCTTTTATGAAAAAGGGATCGCACCGCAGCAGTTTGTGTGTGATATTCAAATATATCTTTTATAACCTATCAATTAAAAGGAATAATTCACGCCTAAACCACTAAATACATTTTGATAAAATTTAACAAGGGGATAAAATTAGATATTTACATTCTATCAACACATACCTTACAACTGTCTACTTCCCAGATAATGAGTCACCAGTCTTTTAGTTGTTTAAGTAACAGTTCAGTTTTTTACGTTAAAAGACTTCAAATAAAAAAGCTAGTCTTATGACTAAAGATTGGGAACTAAAAGACTGAGTCAGTCGTAAGACGTCGAAACTAAGGTGAGTCTTTATTAAAAGCCTTAAACGACTGAGTATCTTCCATCACTAGTCATAGTCGATGTTAAAATCTCCAAATACTATATTAAAAAAAAACAAATGTATTAAAGAGTTTGTAGTTTAAGAAATAACTTTAATTTTGGTCTACATACAACCAAATGTAAGTATAATCTTTTTATTTTGTTTTTTTTTGTTTTGTTTTTTCGACAATATTATTAGAAATAATATAGACCTGCTGCTAAAATAATTTTGATGTCATTTTCGTAATTAACACCCGCAAAAACCTATTTAACGACATCTAAAATGTCAATATGTTACAGCTTGGCTTTCGACCTCGCCTCACTTTTAGTATTGAATCATACAAAATATTCGATAAAACTGAATCCAGGCCTCTTATAAAATGCTTACGTCACGTTTAATTATCTAGCCTAATTTAAGTATAAAAGTAAAATGAAATAAAAACTTTAAGCTTCGAATTTTTAGGGTTTTTATTGTTGGTTTTCTGTTTTTTTTTGGCTAAGTTTTTGATATTTTTGAAGCCTAAAGATTACTCCAGAAGTTATCATGTGATGCTCCATCAAATATTCAAACAGACAAAGTCTTTAAAAAACATTCTAATATACTTAGTTAGGTACTAGGTATCCAGGGCGACATATTCAGAGTCACCCCAGAATTTTTTTTTGGGATAACTTCAATAAACAGTTTTTTTTGGACTTACGTTTTTATTATACTATAATAGATCGTATTCTTATTTCTTATTTCGTTATAAGTTTCACAAACACCGGTTCTAAGCAAATAACTTTTTCAATTCAATTACCTGCATATTTACTCAAATTTCCTTTTACTATCTGTAAACAAATATCTTACGATACACTTGTGCAAATAGTAGAGAATAACAACTGCTACGAAAAGAATAGTAACTAAAGCAGATGCAACGACTAATACTAGTTCTAATTCGAGGTATTGCGCCCAGGAAATGTTAGCAGCTGGCGCTCGCAGATGTCTGGCTCCTCCATGACGTAGTACGTACTCCGTCCACCACACTGCTCGCTCCAACGCTGACTCAGGCTGGTCGTTCAATAAGGTCTTGAATTTTTTAATATTATTTCGATAACTGAAAATTAAATGAGATTTTTTTTATTAAATTATAATTCTACTCTGGTAACTTTGTTTTAATTGTAACGTTTCTTGAGTAAATACATTTATGAAACAACTAACATTTCGTAAAAACATAATTTGGAGAACCCAGAATACTTTCATTAACATTAGAATACGTTTCAGTCACTCATTTGGATGTACAAGTTGTGATTTCTATTATATTCTAAAATACCTTTGGTCCTTTAATTATTATGTCTTATATTACAAATTTTGTTTGTATTTTCACACTACATTCTACCGATCACATTGAGAGTATCATTACTTCCTTACCGTTTGTCTTCAATCACAGTCTCAATTGCGTTTTTAAATCTTTCTTCCGTGACCTGTTCTGCTAGAATCTTAACTCCAATTCCATGGTACACAATTTTTTCATTATTGTACCATTGATCGCCCAGCATAGGAATGCCAACCATAGGGACTTCGGCATTAATTGCTTCATCTATCGACTGAAGACCTCCTTGTGTAATAAAAAGTTTCAGTTTTGGATGTTCTGTAAAATTATGAAACAGACATACTGTAGTAAATAAACAAAATAATTAACTTTAAATTAGCAAAAATTAAGGATGTGAAACAGCCCACGCAGCTGAACAGCTTTCTTTAAATAACATAGGTCAAAATATGTTCTTTTGCGATAGTTGTTTAGTTTTATAGGCAGATTTACATCCTTGATTTTCACTAACTGATCATATTTTCGCGGACAACTCAAACAGCACCATTTAACCTCAAACTAAGCAAGGCTTGTATAATGGGTGCTAGATAATTAATATTACACTGATTATGGATGTTGGTGGCGCCGGACCGATCGAAGAGGAAATCCCTGGGGGAGGCCTATGTCCAGCAATGGACGTCTTACAGCTGACATGTTGATACTTATTATGTATTTCTTAGTAATTAATACATATGAAACATAAACAACCGAACTCCTTACAAATACTTGAAAATATGATTTCCAAATATGTAGTTGTGTTGATCGGGGATCAATCCCCCAACCTTTAGATGCATACCAACTAAAAATATTATTATGTTAAAAAGGCACCATGAATATGTACTTTTTTCTACTTAGATGGAGTTGAAAAAGTTTCTTACTAAATAAATCCTACCATTAATCAAGTTTTCTGTTATTAAATGCTCTAAGTATTAAGGTGTCTTTGACTTAACTACTTCGATCAAATAAATAAGTTTTCTCACATTTTTCATATATCCAGGTAATAGATTAACTAAAATTAAAAACGTACTTAGTATTTCTGTTTGTGGGAACCACTTTTGTATTCTAATATTTTGTGATTTTCCAGGCAGTTCATCGTTCATCTTTGTCCCACTTCCAAAGGACGTTGTAAGGTAGTTGTGAGAAAACTTTGATGAAAGTCTTTATCATCTCAGCTGGCATACTAGAAGGTAGTGTGTTTGTACCGAAACTCATGTAAATCACTCCATGTTTTGATGAATCTATGTAAGATTTTAGATCCTGGAATATAAAGGTCTGCATGAAAAAACCATGTTACGTGAAGAACACGACGTATTTAGCTAGGGCGAACTCAATCGTGATTCGGAGTCAATTCGGTTAAAATGTCTTAGATACCATAGTATGCGCAATGAGACTCTCATGAGAGCTTATTACCAAGGAAATCATAACCTTAAAAGTAACATATTTTTTTTATTATAAGATGAGTTAACTCTTGACCTCAATCTTGACCATAAAGGTCAAAGATGAGGTCGACGATGGAGCGAGTTAACCCAGAAAATGCCTATAAAGGCACTGGTACTTCCACGCACCGACGGAACACAGCAGACTGTTTGGCGTCGGACTTCGGTAGAAGGGTGGTCGCGAACCAGACGGCACTTTACAGAGCCTACCACACCGCATGAGACCATAATAATAATAATAAAATCGTTTATTTCGGGCAGAGCCCATAAAAGTGTTAGTATACAATTTTTCTTACACAACTAATGTTAGTAGGGTACATAATTATATATAATAGTAGTATTTCTAACCGTGTGGACCTCCATCCACCTCTTAAAGAGGGGGGAGTCCCACCGGTCAGATAACGCCGTCAGGATGCTGTTGTTGCTGCTCCTCGTGCGACTTAATAAGGAAGCGCAACGCTTCCTTAGAACGACACCTCAGATTCAGAAAAAAAGTTACATTACATTAACTCGTTTGACTGTATAATGTTATCATTATTATAATAACTAAATTTGTTTATCACGAAACTTACCGCTGGCATAGATTGTTCTGGTGTTTTATGTAGACCCCACACATAAACCAATCCTGGAGGTACAGGATTGTTACCTTCCCATATCGGATGCACATTTAGCATCAAAAGATCAATTTTATTAGCAAGCTCGTTGATTGCGGGAACATCAACTCCGAAATTCCTTTTGATCATCTCGTCTTCTAATTTTTCAATAGATTGCACACCACTCGTTATTTGATATTGAGTATACAACTCAACCACCTTTTCCCATAAAGTTAAATTAAAAAGTCTTTGACGACCTGGTTGAGGATACAGGATAGGATGAATAGGTGCACCTATGTGTTCGTAATTGTACGGAAATCGTCCAAAAGAACTTATTTGGATCACAGGAGCTTCGAATAGATGGGCGTAAATAAGACTAGGTCTGATCCAAGCCTCTAGCATCAACAAATCAAACTTCTGTTTCTCGCGAATAAGTTTTGAGATTTCGGGATGTTTGAATTGATCTTCAACAATTTCACACATAACTCTATAAAGAACTGTAAATTGAGTAGCGACATCACTGCCTTGTCCTTTTACATATTTAAAAAAGTCTCGCCAGATGTTATAGGAGTGATGAACGTCAATTTCTGTGAGGTTGGCTGGTGTTTCTCCCTTGGGGAAGGCAGGGTCTGTAGTGATGACGACCACTTCATGGCCACGTCTGGCTAGCTCTTGTGTAAACGGGCGGAACGGCACCTGATGACTTATTGACGGGGTTGGTACAACCACCAGTATTCTTGCCGATTCAGATGTATTTACAAATAAAAAATATAAAATTGTAGCCAGAATCACTTTTTGAGACATTTTTAAAATTTATTGTTATTTTATTTTCTACTTTATCAATATCCTTTTCGCACTTAACAAATTATTTATCACTTATAAAATGATATATCTACTACTGTTTGAAAATATTATTAGTAATGCAAGTTATACTAATTTAATGGCGGTAGATTTTTTTTCCTGGCATTTGTTGTAAATCACCACTTACATAACTACAGCAAATTTCGAATTATCTGCAAGGTTTCACGTCCTTCTTTGATGATTTCTAACTTACTTATAAAAATATGTTTCATTCGTTTTAATTTATGCTAAAAATGTTTGCTCTTAGATAAGCCGTTTACTGATAAGAGAGTAGTTTGATGTTATTTATGACTAACTGATGCCCGCAACTTCGTTTGCGTGTTAATTTTTTTTAAAGAACAGAGTACACTACATTGACGGAATTGAACTTGATTGTGGAACTTACGTGAAATTGCCGTTTTTTTCTTCAAGCACCATTTAATTAATATTTTCGTTGATATATGAACTAAATGGTGCTTGAACAAAAAACTATTTTTTATTTGAAAACTTGGCCGTACAATATGTAATTGGGTCTGAATATAAATATAAAACGTAGTTGTTTCATACATACACATACGTACTCTCACGCCTACAATCCCTATTAGGGTAGGCAGAGTATTAGTAGTTTTAAGACCACTTGATGCGACGTTTGACATAAATTCAGAGGGTTATAAGTTAAAATATAATGTAAGTGGGGACAGGCTGTCAGCCTTTCGCCAACAAAACCCTTGCGTCCCACTTACTGACTTTTACAGCATGCTTGGGAAGAGTAGGCAGCTGGCACATTCGTTTTTCTCTTACTCCCAGTCCAGCATGGCTTATTTTAATGCTTATAATATGTGTTCTACCCTTGTTACACTTGCTGCTTTCAACAGACTAAGTGTTCCTTTAAATAGTTTAATATTTTCTTACCCATCTCACAAAATTTTGTTTCGCGTTCTTGCAAAAAGTGTAAACTTTTGCAAGGAAAAATCAGTTGTACAAAAAAAATTTATGGAGTAAAAATATACGACAGTTATATATTTAAAGATCTAATACAATAAATAAACACACGAATTCATAAGTAGGTACTTATTTTTGAAGTTATACTTCTTTAGGCGCGTTATGAAAAAATGATGAGAGTGAAATTTTAAGATGCGCGCGCATCTGTGACACAAAATTAACAGTATGAAGCTAGGAGCGTTATGAAAAAATGATGAGAGTGAAATTTTAAGATGCGCGCGCATCTGTGACACAAAATTAACAGTATGAAGCTGTCTGCTTAACCGCTCAAAGAAGTATAACTTCTCACGCGCGTACATAAGTACACGCACTCATTTTTTTATTTTCAGAGGAAGTTTCTAATATGGACTATACCTACACCTATAGGACCTATATCGGTATCTCCGTGCATTTTAGACTTCAGCTAGCACGCTGCTTTTCTAAATGTCTATTTCTATTGCATTTGAAATCCGGCTGCACGGACATAGATTCCTTAGAAAACAAAAACCTATTACCTATTTTCAAAAAGTGACATTCTGAAAATTACCTAAAAAAGATTTAGCTGTATGGCTCCATTCTTTGCCTGTCCTGATGGATGTAAGAAAACTACTATTACAAAAGATTGTCATTTCATTTCTCAGACAGGGCCGGAGTAGGAGTCCAAGGAAGGGCCATTGATTTATTAAATATTGATTAAGTATTTAGTTTAGTTTAAAATTGTCCAAAGTTAAATTTTGAATACACATGATTCCCATGTGTATTCAAAATTTACCTTTGGACAAATTTAAGTCAGTAATTAAACAAAAACTTTGCAAAATGGGCTATTACAAAATTTCTGATTATCTATCAGACAGGCCGCCATGGGAATGGACTGCTCAGCTCTAGAGTTATTTTAGATTTAGCTAAAATTAGTAAATAAGAAAGTTTGTAATGCGATTTAAAAGAGCAACCTCAGAGTTTCTTGCCTGTTCTTCTCTGAGGAAGACTGCACCTTTGCGAATAGGCGTAGAGTCAGTAGGATCAAAAGAACGAATGCGTATGTATGTATTTAAATCGTTTAATGTATGTTTGTAAGTATTTCATTGTAATCTTGACTTGTTTTAAGTGGCATCCTGAATGTCCTATAAAATAAAGATTGTTTCTATTTATTCTATTCTATTCTAGTTTTGATTCGTTCAAAAAAGTACAACACGGGCAAAGTATCACTTAAACTGACATAATGAATTGGGATTATGACAAAAATATCGACATTATAAATGTTACTTTCACTTACGCCTAAAATCCCTGTTGGGCTAATCAGGACTTATATGAATTTACTTATAGTCACATGACTCCATATTTGACGAACATTCTGAGAATCATAAAATTTTCAGCACGATATGCATTAAAAACAAAATCTTCGCGTCCCCTTTACTGGCTTTTGCAATGTAACAGGAAAGAGTTGGCAGTTGGCACATTCAAAATGTATCATTTAGTGCCAGTTCAGCACGGAATTTTTGTTATTTTTATTAGATATTTGAAGGGTAGTTACTGTAATTTTAATGCCTTCTGTCTCACTCAAAAGAAGCTTTTTCCAGCAGTGAAAGCTCATTAGCTTACTATGATAACATTTTCTATAAGTATACGAAAATAGGTCACAAAAACAACACCGATCTAATTGTGTGCTATACCGTAGCATCCTCCAAATTCCTTTATAGTAAGTACCTTTCTAAAGGTAAATTATAAAGTTAAAGAAGGTTATTACACAGAATACCTAATAAGTAACATTTTTTTTCAATTAATTAACGCCACACACTAAACACAAACAAAGATAAACCTAGAACAAATATCTGCTTTTTACAAAAATATTTTGCTCCCATCCGGAAATCGAACCCAGAAACTGTCAATTTACAGGCAGGGTAACTCTACCACTCAACCAAACTCGTTAACAAATAAATACGTAGCATTTAATGTGCTATGTACCTAATGATCTGTTTGAAGTCGGTGCGAAGGCGGATGTACGTATAGCCCACCAAACTTATTTGGCTCGACACTGACTTCAAACAGATCAGTAGGTACTAAGCACATTAAACGCTTCGTCTTTATTTTTAACTTTTTGAAGACGGTTTTTGTTTATAAAAAGTTAATTTATTTTTCTATTATTTACTGTTAGAATCGCTGCGGGACGGCGGCGACGGACCCGGAAGTGAGTCTGCGGGCTGAAGCTCCGAGCACGCCTGTGTACTTGTCGCGACTGCACTACAGCACTGAGGTACAAGTCGTCGTCGAGTACATACGGCAGAAGACAAAAGTTCCCTTAGGTCTCCAGAGAGTGAAACAGTTGGAATCGCATCACCATGCTAGTTTCAAAGCATTTGTGGTGCGGTTCCCGACGTTCATGCTGGAGACAGTCATGAAGGAGAGCTTTTGGCCGGAGGGCGTGGTGTTCCGCCGTTTCGGAGGGAGATTCCCGGCTGCAGACGCCCCCGGAAAAACACCCGGGAAAAAGTGTTAGTTTTATTTTGTTTAATTATAATTCGTATAATCGGGCATACTATTAGTATAGTTAGCACTATAGCAATTTAAGTTAACAGCACTATTTTTATATGTATGAACTTTTTACTAAATAAACAATTTTATTATTATTATTATTATTTATTATTATTATATGTATGTTAGTCTGTAAGGTATTTATCTATGGGCCTTAGATGCCTGATAATAAATGATTTTATTATTATTATTATTATTATTTACTGTAAATAATTGAAAGTAAGTGAGAAACAATATAAGTACCATTAAAATCGAGGGTTTTGGATATTTGTGGGGCAGTTACTATAATTTTAATTTCTTCTGACTCGCACAATTCGAAGATAGCTCTTAAAAAGAATACCAATCTAATTATAGTGAAGCACCCTCAGATTATTTTTAAAAAGTACCTACTTTTTTAAATGTGATATTATCAAGTTGGAAACAGGTTTTTACAAAGAAAACCCAAAATGTAATAATCCAAGTATAAGCTAATAAGTAATAAGTAGTGTATTAATTAGCGCCTCGTATCGTTTGGGTCCACTGAAACACAAAACAAAGACAGTTGTAGACCTTACAACAAATATCTACTTTTTACAGAACTGTTTTCCCAAACCGGAAGTCGAACCCAAAAACCGTCGCTTCACAGGCAGTGTAACTCTACCACTCAACCAAACTTTTTGACAAAAAATTTAGAAATGATCTATTATACAAAATACATCCTTACTTCCTTACTAATATTATAAATGCGAAAGTAACTCTGTCTGTCCGTCCGTCTTTCACGCCTAAATTCTGATAAAATTTGGTACAGAGATAGATTAGAGCCTGAGAAAGGACATAGGCTACATTTTATCCCACAGTTGGGCACGATGTAACATGTAGTACACGCGGGCGGAGCCGCGTGCGGAAAGCTAGTATCTCATAAATCTTAATCTTTTGGCCTTTTATCACGCTTACTTTTAGCCTTTGACATATATTTGTTTTGTGTCTATGCTTTTAGCCTAAGTATGTCAAAAATACGTTTATCTCTCTGGTATGAGGGGTCTTTGGCGGGAACTCGGCGTGAGCGGTTGCTTTGTCAATTGAATTTTCGTTTTCGGCGTGATAAAGTTGTTTAATGTGTAATAGTGATAGTGTATTATGCAGTAAATTGACTAAAATTCGTGTAGTGATAAAAATTCAAGTGATAACAGTGTTTCTGCTCCGTTTGGTACCGACAAAGATCCTCGCGGTTGTGCTTCTCGCCGCCAGTTTTCGTAAAACAGACGCTATCCGGTTTTACGCAGAACATGAGGAGCTTAGGGCTTAGGTTAAGTTGAAGAAAGAAGATTTTTCACTGAAGACATGGCTGTATGGACATAGTTTCCTTTGCCTTTCCCGAAAGGGATAAATTTAACAAAAAAAAAAATCTCTCTGGTATGAGTAAAATGTACCGAAAAACACTTAGCTTTCAAATTTTTCAGGGGTTTCTGTTGTTGGTTTTCTATTTACTGACTGAATTTCGAGATTTTATGATGACCTGGGTTTGGGGTATAGGATGATGGGGGATGATGGGGGTATAGGTACTACTACGCAACATTTTATTTAAATCGGTCCTACACTTTTGAAGGTACAAACAGACAAACAGACAGAGAAACAAGAAATTTTAAAAAAATCGGGATTTGTTCTAATTCTCTTCTTACATCCCCCTGACTAAAGCATTTTTTTCTATTTACAGAAATTTGACTTCTACAGTTTTGTTATATGTATAGACATATGTAGTTTGGGTCGAATGATAAAATATTATTTTTAAATTGCCGATTTTTAATTACAATTTGCCAACTTAACATATAAAAGTAACCTAACATGTTATTTAATCCTGATTTCAAATCACTGTATAAGTAATTAAACCTTTACATAATTAATGTGTATGCCTGTGGCATCGTAGCTCCTCGGATGGACCGATTTTGATGTGGTTTTTTGTGACTAAAAGCTGACCGTTCTAGGTCAAATGAACATTGATTCAGCATGTCTAGCCGAAACTACGAAATATAAAAAAAAATACATTATATATTTTTTAGCTAAACTTGAACAGAAGAGCTTAATTAAATGTTAAGTAGGTATAAAAGAACGAAAAAATTCAAAGATACTTGTCAGTATAATTTTATTAGAAATACACGTTACTGTTGGAGCTATTTGTATAACTTGTACCTGTTTAGCCTTGGGAGCCTTAGTAATAGGGTCCCGTTTTTTCCCTTTGGTTACGGAACCCTAAAAATAGCTAAGCAAAAAATGGGTTAAGCTAAATGTTTTGATTCAAAAATTATACAGTGCCCCTTAAATATCTTATCTTATTAAATACAAGCTGATGCCCGCAACTTCGTTAGCGGGTTAATTTTTTTTATAGAACAGAGAACACTACATTCACAGTATTACAGAACGCGACTCAGACTCTGGTCTATATTTAAGTAGCAGTCTTCTTTGTCATTTTGATAGTGAGAGCAAGATACAATTAATACTTAAGTATAGGTCAAGACTTGAATCTTCTTCTGCCTTAGTGTGCCTTTAAATAGTTTAATGTTCTCTTAACCATGTCACAAAATGTTGTTTATATTGTATTTCGTGTTCCTGAGAAAAAAACTTTTTGTATGGAAATAAAAAGGTTGTCTAAAAAAAATATGTATGAAGTGAAAATGTACGATAATTTTGTATTTAAAGGTCTAACACAATAAATAAACACACAAATAAGTAAGTTGATGCTTATTTTTAATTTTTAGTGGAGACTTAATATAACGGCAGCGTACTTTTTCTTTTACTATCAGTAAACAAATTCCTTAAGATACACTTGTACAAATAGTAGAGAATAACAACTGCTACGAAAAGAATAGTAAGTAACGCAGATGCAACGACTAATATTAGTTCTAATTCGAGGTATTGCGCCCAGGAAATGTTGGCAGCTGGCGCTCGTAGATGTCTGGCTCCACCATGACGCAGTTCGTACTCCGTCCACCACACAGCTCGCTCCAATGCTGACTGAGGCTGGTCGTTCAATAAGATCTTGAATTTTTTAATATTGTTTCGATAACTGAAAATTAAATGAGATTTATTTATTAAATTAGAATTCTACTCTGGTAACTTTGTTTTAATTGTAACGTTTCTTGAGTAAATACATTTATGAAACAACTAACATTTCGTAAAAACATAATTTGGAGAACCCAGAATACGTTCATTTACATTTAGAATAAGTTTCAGACACTCATTTGGATGTACAAGTTGTGATTTCTATTATATTCTAAAATACCTTTGGTCCTTTAATTATTATGTCTTATATTTTAAATTTTGTTTGTGTTTTCACACTACAGACTACCGATCACATTGAGAGTATCATTACTTCCTTACCCTTTGTCTTCAATCACAGTCTCAATTGCGTTTTTAAATCTTTCTTCCGTGACCTGTTCTGCTAGAATCTTAACTTCAATTCCATGGTACACAAACTTTTCAGTATTGTACCATTGATCGCCTAGCATAGGAATGCCAATCATAGGAACTTCGGCATTAATTGCTTCATCTATCGATTGAAGACCTCCTTGTGTGATAAAAAGTTTAACTTTTGGATGTTCTGTAAAATTATGAAACAGAAATTAAGAAGTCAATGAACATATTGGGTGAAAATTAGTTAGCGAAAGTCATGGATAAGAATCAGCCCTCGAAACTGAGTAAAGTCCTCTAAAGAATTAAGTCTAAATATTTGAAACAAAATTCGCTTCTCCATATCAGTTAACTTTTAATTAGTTAGCAAAAATCAAGGATACAAATCAGCTAACGAAACTAAACAACTACCAATCCCAAAGGAACATACGTAGAAATCTATATGAAAAAAAACCTTCGCCTCTTCATACAACTCATGCATCAATTCAAATATATAATTTATTTTTGAAGTTAAAACTTCTTTAGCGGCGTTGTGCACTTTGAAATATGGGTAAAAATGTTAAACTCAAGTCAGGGCCACGTGTCTGTCACGTGACTCTGATCGAAAATCTATAAATATAGGAAATTAATACTGCAAAAGTCAAGATTTCATGGAGGGTTGTTTGATAAATATAGGAAATTAAAACTGCAAAAGTCAAGATGTCATCCGGTGTCAGCATAGAAAAAATTTACCGCTACCTACTTTGCCCCGTGGACTACCAGTCCAATCTATTAAATATTAATGCACAACGTTCATGTTCAAGTTTTCACATCTACCGGCACTCCCGGATTGCATTCCGTTGTTTTTTTTTTTTAATACAATACCCGAACTCGTCACAAATACTTAAAAATACGATTTCCAAAAATTTTTTTTTGTTCGAAAATCTATCCCGGAACGTTTAGATGAGTAGGCAAGGTCTTTAACAAGTAACATTGTCATTATCTTAAAATAACACCATTCATTACCACCACTAGTTTTTTTCTACTGACATCGAGTTGAAAGCCTAATTAATCCAACCATCAATCAAGTTTTAAGTCATTAAATGGTCTTTAAGTATTAAGGTGCCTTTGACTTAACTACTTAGATCAAAGAAATCAGTTTTCCTACTTTTATTCACATACCTAGGTGATAATTTAACTTAAAAAAAGCTTACTAAGTATTTCTGTTTGTGGGAACCACTTTTGTATTCTAATATTTTGTAATTTTCCAGGCAGTTCATCTTTGTCTCACTTCCAAAGGACGTTGTAAGGTAGTTGTGAGAAAACTTTGATGAAAGTCTTTATTGTCTCAGCCGGCATACCAGAAGGTTTCGTGTTTGCACCAAAACTCATGTAAATCACTCCATATTTTGATGAATCTATGTAAGATTTTAGATCCAGGAATATAAAGGTCTGCATGAAAAAACCATGTGATGCGCGGAGAACACGACTTCTTTATGCTATGCATAGGATAAAATTTTCCTTGTTGATTCGGAAGTCTATTTTTTTTTACCAGCTTATATACGTCCCCTTCGAAACATGAAGGGGATTTAGGCCATAGTCTTCCATACCTTCCATAATATAGGCCATACGTTTCATCACGATGTTTTCCTTCACCGTTGAGCAAGTGATAATTAGAAATCCGTACATAACTCTTAAAAGACGAATTTAGTGGTACAGGCCCGCACCAGGATTTGAACACGCAACCTTCCGATTACAAGGCTGGCTCATTACCGACTGGGCTATACTTCTATGAAAAAGAAGTCTCATTGCCATATTAGGCCCGCTGAGTGCTGATCTACAAGTTAGTAAATAAGTTACAGACATTGTATTATTTTAATCTAGTTTATAAGAGGATTTTTACATTAACAAAATTACTAAGAGTTTTTTTTTTTGATAGGAAAAACTTGCTTTCAACAGAATGATATAATGACGTCCACTTTATTTGTGTGGGAGCGACGCAGCGTCAATAATTAATAGTTCTCGATACGATTTTCACATTGCAAATATTTGAATAAAAACCAAATTTGTAATACCGTTTATTATATTTTTATATAGAATAGGTTCGCTCTTGAAAGAAATCTAGCCTAAGGACGGAGATGTGGTGAAAGATTCACACGGAATAGACCTATTCACTAGAACTTTAAATATATTTGGGTTATATGACCCCGGAGATATGGACGAAGGTAGACAATTCCATTCCTTAGCGGTGTGCAATATAATGGATGAAGAAAAACACTCAGTATGGGTAAAGGGAATCTTGAGAAGGGTAAGATGGTACCCAGTGGTGGCAGGGGCAGGCGGTAAGAGCGGTCGTGCAGCTCATGAGATGCACGAGCTTTGGGTGTGTCTTATATTGTCTATTAGGTCTCATTATGTCTTATAGTGTCTATTATATTACAAGGGAATAAAATGTGTGTGATTCTTTGGGTGTAAAATGTTATTACGAGTATTATTTTAACTAAATGTGTCTTTCACAAAACTTACCGCTGGCATAGATAGTTCTGGTGTTTTATGTAGACCCCACACATAAACCACACCTGGAGGAACAGGATTGTTACCTTCCCATATCGGATGCATATTTAGCATCAAAAGATCAATACTATTAGCAAGCTCGTTGATTGTGGGAACATTAACCCCGAAATTAATTTTGATCATCTCGTCATCTAATTTCTCATTAGATTCCACAGCACTTATAATTTTATATTCATTATACATTTCAACCACCTTTTCCCATAAAGTTAGATTATAAAGTCTTTGACGACTAAGTCGAGGATACAGCATAGGGTGGACAGGTGCTCCTATTTCTTCGTAACTGTACGGCACTCGTCTAAGGGAACTTATTTGAATCACTGGAGCTTTGAATAAATGGGCGTAAACAAGAATAGGCCTGACCCACGCCTCTAGAATCAACAAATCAAAATTCTGTTTCTCGTGAATAAGTTTTGAGATTTCGGGATGTTTGAATTGATTATCAACAATATCCGTGATCAGTCTGTAAAAAACTGCAAATTGAGTAGTCACATCATTGCCTTTTTCTGTTACATGTTTAAAAAAGTTTTGCCAGATGTCATAGGAGTGATGAACGTCTATTTCTGTGAGGTTGGCTGGTGTTTCTCCCTTGGGGAAGGCAGGGTCTATAGTGATGACGACCACTTCATGTCCACGTCTGGCCAGCTCTTGTGTAAACGGGCGGAAAGGAACCTGATGACTAATTGACGGGGTTGGTATTACCACTAATACCCTTGCCGATTTAGATGTATTTACAAACAACAAATATAAAATTGTAATCACTATCACTTTTTGCGACATTTTTTAAATGTAATGTTATTTTATTTCCTACTGTATCAATAACCTTTTCGCAATTAACAAATTATTTATGACTTAAAATTATTATCTTAAAAATAAAATAAGACACTATTTACTCACATGATATCGCAAATATTATGTCTACCACTGTTTAAAAATATTGTTAAAAATGCAAATCATACTAATTTAATGACTGAATCTTTTTTGCCTGGCGTTTGTTGTAAATCACCACTTACATAACTACAACTAATTTCTGTTTAGCTGCTGTAAGTTTTCGTGCTTCTTTGAAGATTTCTAACATACTTATAAAAATATATTTCACTCGTTTTAATTTATGTTTAAAATGTTTGTTCTTAGATAAGCAATTTACTGGTTAGATAGGATGTATAATTTGACTCGTACCTAAAAATTTTATATTCCTTTTAAATTGCCGATTCTTATTTACCATTTGTGAACTTAATATATTCAAAAACCATAATATGTTAGATAATCCTGATTCCAAATCACTGAATAATCTCCTTGACGTAATTAAGATATTTTTTGGCAACTTAAATAATATTTTTTGTCTGAATGCCAACGGTTCTAAGTAGTCAAAATTGATTCAGCCGTTCAAAAGTTAGAAACTATTAATGTGGGGGGATGTACAAATAGTTAAAGATGTATTTAAAATAAATTATTTGATTTCGCATGTCTAGCCAAAACTATAAAATACTTGAAAAAAACATTTGTCATTCTGTGTTTTGGATCAGTATTTGAGCAGAAGAGCTTATTAAAATATGAGACCAATTAATAATTTTTAAGGTTATAAAAGAACAAAAATTATGAAGATACTTGTCATTATAATTTTAATAGAATAACTGGTATAGTTGGAGCTATTTATTCAACTTGTTTAAACGGTAAAAGAATTGTCTTATCGCTATAATATTTCTTGGGAACATGCTGTACCAAATAGTTTTTTGTCATTTGTAAAAAAAGCTAAGCAAAAATTGTTTTTTAGCTATTGTTGGCTACACATGATTTTATTTCTTGCGTTTGAATCAATTTTGTTTCATTTATAATATTTTGATTCCAATATTATACACTGCCCCTTAAACTGATATAATATCTTATCTAGTTTTACTTAATTGTTTGAGATCTTTGTCTTATAAAATTGTAGGCATACATTATACACAGTAAATTTATCTGATAACGATAAGCAAAACTCTTGCGCCTTTATATGGAGTAACTTTAAATTGTCATCAGCCCATATACGTCCCCACAGAGGGGCACGGGCCTCCCTTCGAAATACGAAGGGGTTTTAGGCCATAGTCCACCACGCTGGCCCAATGCGGATTGGTTGAACGCTCGTCTTTTTGAAAATGAATTTTTTTGGACGGGCGGGTTTCATCACAATGTTTTCCTTCACTGTTGAGCAAGTGATAATTAGCAATCCGTACATAAATTTCAATCTGATATTAAGATTTTCAATCTGAAACTGAACAACTTTCGCTAAGGAAAGTGGTTCAACCCTATGAAATTCTTTAAAAAAAAGTAAAATAACTACAGATACTTAGATGGATACTCTTTATTGCACACAGTCACAAAAAAAGTTAAATAATTATGTATTTAATTGCGCATTAATTTTCTTATACATAAAAGTAATTTAAAATTAAGCAACAGTTGAGAGCCTCTAAGTAGCGTTTAAAAATATTCCTTATTTCTTTATAACTGTGACATATTTTTACATGCTCCCGCGAGGCTTTTTAGGTCCGTATTTTTGATGGCGTCTCAAGAGTCAATTTAAACTCATAACATTCAAGACTAGATTTGAGTTCAAATCAAATCTTAAGAATTGATCTTATTCAAGGAAGCATTTCAAGTTGAATTATGTCAGCTGTCAGCTGAAACTCTGACTCATGCATTTTGCCAATATATAATTTTGTATGCTAAATTTGGCAGATTTTTTTCCGTTTAAAAGAATATTTTCTCAATAAGCATATTTTGTTAGCATACTAACATATGCAAAATAAACATTATTATATTCTATTTTAAATAAAATGTAAACATGAAACGAACAACTGCGTCTGTTCCGAGACTTCTAGGGGATTTCCCCTCCATAATTGTTTTTATTTTTGATTATATGTAAAGATACCTATGACGTATGATTAAGACTCTCAGGCCCGCATTATTAGAAGGAGATAGACTCTTGGTCTATACTTAAGTATTGATTGTCCCTTTCTCTCACTATCAAAATGACAAAGACGACTGCTACTTAAGTATAGTTCAGAGTCTGAGTCGCGTTCTGTGATTCGTACCTCAGTCTTCTACTTCTATGTCTACAGTTACATTGATTAAGATCGAGATGGACTGTTTATTAGAAAACTTGGAATAGGTGACTCCAGTTTCCAAATAAACAGTCAAGTTTTCAAATAATATATTCCGAATAATCTTTATCTTCACCTGAGAGTCTGAATCATATGTCTCCGGTCACTTTTACTGTTGATTTAAATTAAATTAGCATTTCATTTTAACACTTTATCCGATAAATGTATAAAATTCAATAAAAAAACGAGCATATGTTTGGCATTTTTTAAGTAGCACTTTAGCATATTTCGTATCAGTCTAGTTGGTAGCACTGGACTCATGTAAACATCTGCTGAGTGACATTATAAAATATCACCTGAATGTCACTCAGCAGATGTCACTCAGTGGAACTGAAGCTCGATTCACGACTGAGACGCCTTCAAGAATACGGGAAGTGTCATTTACTTTAAATAACATTAATGAATAAGGCGGTCAGTAATAAAGATTGCATGCTTTACCGCTTAAATTATGGTGCAGTAATTGTTGGTTAGCCAAACATATTTATATTATTTTTTTTTATTTTTTTCACTAAACAATAGCTGCTCGACCGACTTCAAAAAGGAGGAGATTCTCAGTTTGACTGTATGTTTTTTTGTATGTATGTTACGCGATAACTCCGTCAACTGTTGGCTTTTTTTATTCGAAAGAGTGTACTCCTGAAGTTGCCCCAAATACATTTTATAGAAAATGATTCACCGCTTTAAAAAATCAACAAAAACAAAAATACTTACAAACCAAAACATCATTCTAATTGGTGATGACATTTCAGTGATATTTTCGTTTGTTATCTGTTAATAGGCATTGTAGTCCGCGAAAAATAGGAAATAAATTATATAATTTCAAAAGTTGCAGGATTATTATATAATTGGCAAGTAGGTAGTCTGTACCTCAAAAACTACTTGACTTAAGTATACAACTAAAATTTAGTAGGCAGATAGATTGTAGGTAGTTAGGATACTTCTTCAGAGGACTTTTTTTTTTATTAATGAAGGGTTCGCTCTTGACCACAATCTAGCCCAAGGGCAAAGATGCGGTCGAGGATGTAGCAAGCTCACCCAGAAGGAGCCTATTCACTCGAACTTTAACGAGATTCGGGTTATATGAACTCGGAAATACAGACGCAGGCAGGGAATTCCATTCCCTAGCAGTGCGCAATACGAAAGATGATGAAAAGCGCTCAGTGCGAATCCGTGGGATATCAACAAGATAGGGATGGTACCCCGCGGTGCGTCTGGACGTCTGATAGAAGAATGGGGCAGGCGGAATGAGCTCATGCAGCTCCTGAGCACACTCCCCGAAGTACATCTTATAAAAAATACATAGGCAAGCTACTTTGCGTCTATGAGCTAGGGTTTGGAGCTTATCTTTTACTAGCTTCCTGTCACCGATGAGTCTCCTGGCTCTGCGGTCCACCGAGTCCAGTGTGGCTAGTTGGTACTTGGCCGAACCATCCCAGAGGTGGCTGCAATACTCCATGCACGATCGGACCTGTGCCTTATAAAGGGAAAGGAGTTGATCGGGCGTAAAGTACCGCTTAACTCTGTTGAGGATGCCCAGCTTTTTTGCCGCTGTTTGTGCTTTGGACTCGATAGAGATGCCGAAGTTAAGGTTGGCAGATAACTTCATGCCAAGGAGCTCAAGCTCATTGGTGATAGGTACAGATGCACCCCGGAAAGTAGGAGTCAGATTAAAGGGACTCCGTTTTGCGGAAAACAGACACGCTTGAGTTTTGGTGGCGTTGAAACTAACCAGATTTTTGTCACCCCAATGGGAGACAAGACTTAAGGTCGAGTTTACCCGCTCAACCAAAGCTCTCCTCTCAGATAGAATATCATCCCCCCCGGCTCCCGATCTGGACAGGTATCTCTGCATGACTGTACCGTCATCTGCATACGCAACAACTCCAGGCAAAAGCATGTCGTTGATGTGCAGCAGGAAAAGAGTCGCAGAGAGAACGGACCCCTGAGGAACTCCGGCGTCGATCGCCTTAAGATCAGAGGAGCAGCCATCGATGACTACCCGGATCGATCGTTCACTCAGAAAGTCAGCTATCCAGGTACAGAAGTCGGCAGGGATGCCGTACGCAGGAAGCTTGCTTAACAGACTTGCATGCCAAACCCTGTCAAATGCCTTCGAGATATCGAGTGACACGGCAAGAGCTTCGCCGTGTTTCTCGATGGCTTCGCCCCAGCAGTGCGTGGACTTTCCCCTACACAATTTTGAAACTAT
The DNA here is from genome assembly GCA_949987775.1 of Aproaerema taeniolella. Classification (NCBI taxonomy): domain Eukaryota; kingdom Metazoa; phylum Arthropoda; class Insecta; order Lepidoptera; family Gelechiidae; genus Aproaerema; species Aproaerema taeniolella. Next base: position 9,521,023 of record OX465268.1, on the reverse strand, counting down.
TGGAACTTCATAAATTAATTTCTTTTTTTTGACACTAGTTATCTACTTTGTGTGAACTATTGTTGGGATTGAAGTCGATGAATCATACGTTTTTATCGTGGAAAATCATTATGTTTTAATGTACAGGAAAAAAGTCTTTTTCTATATATCCAACCTATTTTGGCCAAGGCGACGATATCCAAATAGTAAAATATTGTGGTCCCTTAACAATTAGTTCTCTTTGGAAATAAAAATGAGGTCTTTCGCGGCTATTAAACCTTAGCTTTGGAACAGCGACTAGTTACTCTCATGTATTATTTCTATTCCGCGAATCCCAGAATGACACAAAACGATTTAACAAGGTTCTGATATATTGAAGGAATAGCACGTATTCAGCTTAGCGTCGAAGCGAGTCAGTGTTAGTTGAACTTTACTGTTCTATTTCAAAGAAGAATGGTAGGTTATTTAGGTTGGGATATTTCTCATCTATGACAATTTAAATCTACTAGTTATAAAAATCGTGCCTGAATAAAAAAATAATAATAGTATCAAATTAAATCGTCAATTAACGCTTGTGAAATTTTTAGTTCTAAAAAACACTTTGAAAATTACAATTTCATGGCAATTTCAAACGTTTAGCATTGATTCCCGAAGTGGTCCAGGTGGACCCCCAGGGTTCCACGAGAGACGCGACGGCGGTCTACGTTGGCGTGATAAAAAAAATGGGGGTTCACAATTCGTAAGCGGGGGTCCACGTTTATCTGGTTTCGATAGTGAAGAACTTAATGTTGGTCTGATTAAACTAAGAATTAATTGGTTTCTTGTGCTGCGAGTAGATGTCAAAAAATTTAAATTGTATGGAATCACCTTTTTGATTGCCCAACTTTACTTTTTTGAGATTTACTCACAGCACAATCAATTAATTAGTTAACCATTCAATTCTCACTTTTTTTTCCGAAAACTGTTTATTCGTGGTTGGAATTCAGCCGCAACGCAAATTTCCATAGTTTTTTTTATGTGGATAACAACAGTTTATTCTTAACTTAATTACAGTTTGACCTTAAAATGTGGTAAACCAATTAAAGTTATCCTCTGAAATTACAAATTTGAAATAGGTCGGAAGTTATATCTAATCTTCACATTTTTTGTCGAGTTTTGGGAAAATGTTACAAATGTAGCTGCAGGGGGTCCACCGGAACCAGCAAAATGTTAAAAGTGGTCTATGAGAAAAAAGTTTGGGAACCGCTGGTTTAGATTAACGAGAAAGATTCTTTCAATTCAGTGGACAAGATACTTGCGTCGAACTTGCGTCCACTGGAAAATCCGTTTAGTAGTTTTTGAGTTTTTCGCGTACAGACAAACAGACGTAAGATGATAGAGTGTTCGTTATTACAACCGGATTATAAGACACTAGCATCACGCTCGGGACTTCGGGAAATTCCCACATTTGGGAAAATGATGTAGCCTATGTTACTCAGGGATAATGTAGCATCCTAATGGTGAAATAGTTTTTGAAATCAGTCCAGTAGATTTTAAGTTTATTCGTTACATACAAAAATACAAATATTTCCTCTTTATAATATTAGTATAGATAATTTTTATTTATAGAAGAAAGATGAGAAGAAGATCAATAAACTCAAACTAAACTCATCTTTCTGAAAGAAGGATGAGTTTGATCATGATCAGGCTTTGAATTTTACGTATCAAAATATATTTTTATGTTATTTAGGATAAGTCCGCTCTTGACCACAATCTAGCTCAGGGCAAAGATATTCATAACTAAAATGATTTTACTCTTCTTTCTGAATCATTCATAAAAGTGTTTTCAATATCTTGTTTCTTTTATTTTAACAGTCAATTGATATTGTCCCTTTTACATTCTCCCAGCCATTGTTACTCAAAGTAGATTAAGCGATAACCATAAAAATAATGCATTCACATTTCGAATCTCTACCGCTATCAATATTATCTGTCCCTTTTTGACTTCCAATAGATTGCTTACATTGGAAAGGGATGCAAAAAGCCACCTTTCTTTAACCTGCACAATAAATTGGTCCCGAGTGAGAAGGGCCACTAGAAAATAATGAGATTGTAAATTTTACCCAGTAGATAGGTAGTGCTGAGAAACATACGACATTCTATTTAGTAGATAAAGTCGATAACAACGACGAATCATTATACCTTCTTCAGGATTCTTGTAGCTTTTCTTTAAAAGTTTTGCATACTTTGTTGATAACTTAAAGAGAGTTAAAGGTTCCTTGTTTTATGCGCTTCTAACAAGTTTTATTTCAATATGAAAAAAAAAGTTATTGATAATCATTTATAATAAAAAATGTGCTAACCGTATGGACTCCTTTAAATAGGATATAAGTTATTCATAAAGAAAGATTTAATAAATTATAAAATAATATTAAACATACTTTGCAGCAAGTTACTTTTCCTCTTTTGAGACAGATAGCGTTTTTAAAAAAAATTTCATAACCAGTTTAATAAAGCCATTTTGGCGAAGGTGACCGTTCAACTTAAATAACTTAGAGCTCAAAACCAATAAGTTATTACGACTTGTCATATACAAATAAGATTGTCAACACCAGTTTCCTAACCGGGGTCACCCTCATAAATCATTTTCCAATATTAAGGTCGCAGAGACGACTTTTCAACCCGTGCTGTTACCTTAGAGCGTTATTTTAAGAAACACTTTGTATGTGGACGACTTTCTTTGGGCATTATTTAGAGAAAGACTCGTATGTGGATGACTTTCTTTTGGAATTATTTAGAGAAAGACTCGTATGTAGATGAGTTTCTTTTAGCCAATATTCTGGCGATTATAACAGCCAAGGTGTTTGACAGCGTGCTTAATTCACATTTAGATAAACATCTACACTTGTGTAACTCTCAGTTTGGATTTAATGAGAGTGCCATAGTGATATTGAATCACGCTATCAGATACTACACGCTCAGGAAGACGCCAGTTTATGCGTGCTTCTTAGACCTCTCGAAGGAATTTTGACCTGGTCTCATACGACATCCTCTGGGATAAGCTCAGTGCCTCGGGCATGCCTGTGGAGCTGGTCAACGTTTTTAGGTATTGGTACTAGAATCAAACGAACACTGTAAGGTGGGCTGGCTCGCTTTCTTAGTCCTACGGCTTGGAAAGGGGGACTTACTTCTCCAAAATTATTTAATTTGTAAATAAATGCAATGATTGGTGAGCTCAGCAGCACTCATGTGGGTTGCTTTGTGGATGGAACCTGTCTTAATAATATAAGTTACGCCGATGACATGGTGCTGCTGGCGCCATCAATTGGTGCATTGAGAAAACTGATTTCAATTTGTGAAGTATATGCGGCTTCTTATGGTTTTGTGTACAATGTTAAGAAGTCCGAGTATATGGTCTTTGGAGCTGTCGGTAAAAAGAATTTTATGGATACTCCTCCAGTACTACTTAATGGAATACCTTTAAAAGGAGTTAGTAACTTTAAGTACTTAGGGCACTATGTTGCCGACGACCTCAAGGATGATATGGACATAGAGAGAGAGCGGAGAGCACCATCAGTGAGACCTAACATGCTCGCTCGCAGATTCACCAGATGTACTAATGCAGTCAAGATTACGCTCTTTAGAGCTTACTGTACACCACTGTACGCTTGCGCGCTGTGGACGAGCTACACTCAGCGCTCACTGGGTGCTCTTTACGTCAAATATAACAATGCCTTCACTGGGTGCTCTTGGGTACTCTTTGCGTCCAATATAACAATGCCTTCAGGGTGCTTTTGAGGCTGCCACGTTTCTGTAGTGCCTCAGCTATGTTTGCTGACGCTCGCGTCGACAGTTTCATGGCTGTACTTCGTAAAAAGTCGGCGTCGCTACTTAACAGAATACGTGGCAGCCGCAACAGCCTCCTGAAGACTATTGCAGATAGAGAAGAGTGCACAATTATGCGGCACCTATCATTAGTAACTAAGTCTGTGGTAGAATATAAGTACTAAAATAGCTGTAAGTCTGTACTAACACTTGATGGATCTTTGTTGTCTTAATAAATAAATATATTATTATTATTAACCGTTTGACCGCCAGTCATCCAGTCGCGACAGCCAAAAAAAAAGACTCGCATGCCAACGTCATCTATAGATGACCAAATTCAACTCGAAAAATATCTTTCCATAATGGTATAGCCTTCGTGCACCAAATGTACACCTGGTATACGAGATTACTGTCGCAATTGGCGTAAAGAATTGCGCGACGGGTTAATTTGATTCGTTATCGTTTATGTTATGTATTAAGAATATTTTCTTAATTATTATCTCCGTGGGGTACAAAGCATAGTAACTTCATTCATGTGTGGCGGTTAAAAGAGATAAGATAATTCTTATCTTACTTTGAGGTATTTATATGTGTGAATGATCTTCTTCCTGTGAAAAGAGACAACAACCTGTAATCTGATGAAATGCTCATAAATATTCCGTCATAGTTATGTAATATTTTATAATAGTATAATATTTGTTGTGTAATATTCCTTATTTATTTTTCAAAGCTTTGAAAATTGGGGGACGTTTACCATAATACGCAATTTGGTAGGTCTAGTCATTACAATAGAGTGACTGCCACCTGACGTCCATGATCCTAGTTTCCTAGTTAACGAGGAACTCTGAGCGAATTGAATTGGCTACATATTCAAAAGACCATGCCATTGCAGTCCCCCGAATTTGTAAGCTTGTCCTTATACTTAGTAACATGAAATCAGTTGTTTTTTAAAGTAAGATATTTCACGCAGATTAGGTTATGAAAGTAAAAACTAAGTAACAAAATAAACTCAAGCAAAAAAGGCATCTTAATAATTTCGTGTGAAATTCTGAGGTAGCGCTTGAACTTGTTTGTCTTAAACATTGTTGCTAATATTTCTGTTTTGACAGTTAATATTCGCCAAATTCATCTTAGTTTTGCTTGATAAAAGTATAGTAACAAACTGTTTTCTATACGTTGTTGGTTATTATTGGAAATAAAAGTTAATCAATCAAAGTTTTAGTGGAAATTCAAGAAAAATGTATTAAAAGTTTCACTGTATAGCCAAGGTGATATTTATACAATCTTACTTACTGCGATGGCTTATACTATATTTTTCTTAACTTATTTTTGAAAAAAACTGAATTTTGTGTTTTTACTTTCTTTGTGAAGAAACAATTTTGTGTAGGCCTTGTTCAGACACCCACGGAAATGCCAAGTCATCGTTGTGTGGCCCTTTTCAGGTAAGATGTTTCCACATCGAGAACGTGACAGCAATATACAAGTTTTGGAAAACAGACTTGTTTGAAGTTCAACGCACTCAAGTATTTGTATTCGAAATGTTCAAATTATTACCTGCCAACAGCGCGGCGTTTCTGTTCCTGTAGGAGTATTGGATTTTCTGTACCGGTGATACAACGTGTACAGTTTTTGATGCTTGTTGAAGTAATTTAGACATGAAAGCGTAACAAACCAACTTTCTTTCGCATTTTAATGTTAGGTTCTTTAAAACACTGATTTAAGCACAGGTACTTAAGTCATAATCAAAGGTCGATATGCAGTCTCTTCCCGGAATTACTGGTTTATCCTAAGTTTGACTAGGTTAGGTTGGCTTGAGGATTTACTAGTCAAAACTAGGAGCGCCGAAGCTTCGAGATTTGACTAAAACTATAACACTTACTTTCATTTGCTTTCGTCATGATTCGCTTTGAATTGGAATCACTTCCGTTTAAGTAAACCATCAAACGGGACACAGATGAGGGCGTTGAGGCTTCTGTGGAGCGCTTATGAAGGAGCAGGGAACCCACTCCCGGATAAGTATGGTTCTATATTATTATAACTATTATAATACATATTATTCGTAGTGACGGCTCCACATCATCGTCTTCTATTTCAGCAGTCACTTATGGTGTTTCTCAAGGGTCCATGCTTGGCTCTTTGCTTTTTATCCTTTACAGCGCAGATATCATTAATTGTATAAAAAATTGCAAATTTTAATAATACGCAGATGATTTGCAGTTATATATTTCATGCCACCCAGGCGAAGTAAAATCAGCAGTTGATAAAATTAATGAGGATTTATTTGAAATATCTAAATGGTCTTATGATAATTGTCTAGCCTTGAACCCTGGAAAGTCAAAAGATATATGATATTTGACTGAGTTACGTTTTGAAAAGCATATTAGTATTAGTAGTATTGTACGAAATTGTTTCTATCGTCTAAAAGTGCTCTAGCGAATTAGAAATTTCCTTAGTAAAAATCTTCGTATAAATCTGTTGGAAACATTGATTCTTTCGAAATGTAATTATGATGACACTGTTTATGGCCCAAGACTGCTTGCTAAAACAAAAAGTCTGATACAGCGTGTTCAATATGCATGTGCCAGATTTTGTTTTGACATACCACCAAGAAGCCACGTGTCTCCTTTCATAGACCAAGCCAATTTACCAAACATGTCTACTAGAAGATCTGTCCACTTAGCTTCACTTATCTTTGGTGTAATTACAACTCGTCAGCCTCTTTATCTTTACAACAAACTGTTGTGGTCTAGCCACGTTCGTTGTGCTCTACTTATCATTCCTTTACATAATACTACAGCTTTTAAAGGAAGTTTCAAATACACCGCCGCCAAAATTTGGAACACTATTCCAACACCATTGCGTAATCTGTCCACTATTAACAGTTTTCGTGTTCATTAGGTGGTTGATAAAGAAAGCTACTTTCTGTTACATGTATATTAACATTTTAGTTGTTGCTAATTAAGTTGTAATCATAGTCATACATTTATCACGCAAAACGCATGTTTCACACATAAATATCTACACTAACGAAAATACATTCTCATTAATTCACCACAAAATCCATTCTCACTTTATACTACACACACTTTCATTTATACACCACTCAAGTTATGTTTTCTACACACTCAGTGAGGTTTTATTTTTAATGTTTATCATTTAAGTTTGTTTTATTTGTTGTCATCTATATACCCCACAGCAGTGATAGCCCAGTTGATAATGAGCCAGACTTGTAATCGGAAGGTCGCGGGTTCAAATCCTGGTGCGGGCTTGTACCACTTAATTCATCTTTTCGGATTTATGTACGGATTTCTAATTATCACTTGCTTAACGGTGAAGGAAAACATCGTGATGAAACCCGCCTGTCCAAGAAAACTCTTTTTCGAAAGACGAGCGGTCCACCAACCCGCATTGGGTCAGTGTGGTGGACTATAGCCTAAAACACCTTCGTGTTTCGAAGGGAGGCCCGTGCCCCTCAGTGGGGACGTATATGGGCTGATGACGACGTATACTCCACCTAGTCTTCAGAACCGGTTGCAGTTGAAAACCAGCGTCATGGCTCAGGCTGTGGTGCTCAGCTGCAACCGGTTCGGCAATATGTCGAATATATTTTTTTATATTCTATTCCATTCTAATTCGGGAGTGGGTTCCCTGCTCGTATATAACTGCTCCACAGAAGCTAAGCCTCAACGCCCCCAGTCCTCTTCCTTCCTTATCTGTAGGTATAATCAAGTATTTTCGATATTGTCAAAATTGTCTTACTTTAAAAGGACAGAGCCATATATGCACAAGAATAGAATAGAATAAGTATGTTGCAAACTTGACTAGTGTTAGAGTTTTCAAACCGTAAAACGGCCTTAACGTGCCCTCCGGAACAAGGAAACACTTGTGTTAAATTCGAAATTTAGTCACCCATCAAGTCCCTGCCTCTGTGTATGTTGCTTAATCTTACTGATCAGTTCAGATCAGTGAGCGCCAATGGGCTGCGAGCGGTTCCCACTCCCCACAGAAACCGACTCCCCCAGAGCTCAAAACAGGCAAGGCTGCGTCAACCCTAAGATCTTAGAGTCACACTGTCCTCGCCGGTCCACCGCGCCGCTAAACACTTCTACTGAGTTGCTGGTAGGAATAGTTGGGCATAAACAAACACGTGGGGGACTGCAATCAAATTAATATTTAGTCAGGATTATGTAAGTATATCACAGAAAAAAAACATCAAAAGAAAAACAACTCAAAACAGAAGTTAATGTCTGCAACAAAACTAGCTTCTTTCCAAGTTTCCACACTAAATTTAATTAAAGGAGCCAAGGGAATAAATAATCATTGAAACAAGCGAAGTAGACTAAACTCGAACGATGTGACACAACTCCTTGCTGAAACAAATAGCAACGGAACAGAACAACCCACACATCGAACTAACGACTGCTATATTTAAACTGTCAGGCACTTGGCTCTACAGAATTAAGACATGTACTACGTAATGTCGACTTTCCTATTCTTCTTTTAATTTGTTTAGTAATACTGCAAATTTGATAGGTTAATCTACGACCGACGTAATAATTTTGTAGTACAACCAATACCTTGTCACTGTCACTGGCCTGTCACTGTTATCTTAATAGTCTTAGAAGATCTACTGACTTTCTATGCTCTTAAGTATTGATCAAAGAAAGCATGGCAAAAAAAATCTTTGAATCAGTGGGTCGTAGGAGTAAGAGTGTCTTATTTTTTTATGTCCACAAGACGGAAAGGGACAGTATGTTATATTTAAAGAGGCATTAACTTTAATGAACTTTTCTACCACTAAGTGTAACGCAATAAAATTATCGTTAGGGAAACATTGCTTTTCATAGTTCAACCAAAGTTCCTTGGAGAAAGTTTACTTATTTACAGTTCTTTGCACTCATGATACATGGACAAGCTGTAAACAAAAATATGACACAAGATATTTCCTTATTTTTAAAAAGAAATATCATCCAGCAAACTCGAGCCAGGGAAAGTTGATAACAAAAGCAGATGGAGCGTGCAAAATACAATATAAAAGTTTCGTTGTTCAGTTTGATAGAGAAAATTGCCCCCTTAAGTTTCGCAAACTAATTCAAAGTCACTGAAGCTTAGATAGATAGATAAAATCTTTATTTAACTGACACAATACACAATGAACAATTACAAAAAATAAAAAAAATAAACACATTAGTATCTTAAATATTATTTACCTAAATATAATGTGTTTGGAAGAGTGTAGTGTGTGTTTGAGAGTGAGTAGGAATGTGTGTGTGTGTGTGTGCGTGTGCGTGTATATGTCTGTGCGTGCGTGAGTGAGTAGTGTTGCGTGTATCGTGTCAGTGAAAATGGCGCTGGCTCAGCATTTGTTGTTTACTATTCTTATGACCACGGGGTATTCACAAATAATTTAAGACAAAGAAAAACATTCGGCGCGAATGGGACTTGAACCCACGTCCCCAAAATTAGATCTCCTGGGGCTCATACTAGGAGATCTAATCCTGAGATAAGAGCACCAGGAGAATATCTTCAAACGGGTAAGCGTTTTAAAACGACCAAATTTAATACCATGGGGTGTTTGTAATTGTTTGGGGTAATTGTTAAGAAGCAATAAAATTTATCTATCTATTTGATTTTTTCTCTGCGTTTCTCGCATTTCTCCGCTTTTTATTTTCTCCGTATTTCCCCGCATCGTTGGTAGGCTAGCCCACTTAATGCAACTATCTGATTTTCCTCTATTTGTCCCTCAGATTTGTTAAAACAGTCACGTTTCGCTACATGAGTTCGGTGTTAAGCGGCCTTGTTAGCAGAATTGGGGACTAGAAGATTTGGCGTGATGGAATTTGAACATGTAAAGCTATTTCTTTGTAACTAATAGCTTTCTGCCTATGTCACCGTGCAGCATAGCTAACATAAGACTCGTGACATAATTTTGTCAAGTGGATATCCTTCTTCCTGTTTCGTACTAAAGCTATGCAATAGAACGAGAGGGTAAAAGAGATACATACGACAAAGTTATTTCACGCATCTCTGTTGGTCATTCAGCCCTCCAACTATACCTTTGCAAAAAATCAAGTCAACACAACAACATGACTTTCCTTTTATAAAGCGTTGTATAGCAGCACAAATTACTAAGTTATGTTAGATACTTGCTTCTAGTTAAACGGTTTATAACCTTAATTATTGTTTTACTTGAAGATGATTAATACCAGATACATCTTATTAAATTACACACCAAAAAAAGGTCAGATCCGATCGTCTAAAAGAACCAAAAAGGGACAAAGTAAACAGCTCGCTTGGGTCTTTTTAAGTACAAATGTGGATTGGTGCGAATGTGTATACAATTGAAAAGCGATCCTTGAAGAAAAAAGGAAAGCATATAGGAAACTCGACCACTCAGATAAAGTTCTTGCTCTAGTTTTTAATCAACCGCTCAGTGAGGTTAAGCAACATACACAGAGGGAGGGAACCTTATGGTTGACCAAAATGGAAACTTATCACGAGCGTTTCCGTGCTGCGGAGGGCACGTTAAGCTATCGATCACGGCTGTTGTCGATTGACTACAGTCGATAAAACCAAGTCAGAGGCCATTGTGCGGTTTGATAAACTCTGACACCAGGGTTAGAAAGTTCGCCACACACTTTATTATACCCACACGATAAGAAGAAAAAGTTTTTAAGACTTATTATTCTCAGTCTTGCCTGGTTACTAAATGAAAAAAAAATGATTTTCTTACTGCTGACAAAGATTCTAGAACGAACGGCCAAATCTCAGTTCTTAAAGAATGACCGAATTCTAAGGCTTGCCGTGGCAAAAAAACTGGCAATCGAAAAGGTTTTGAGATTTTTTTAACTATTGGTCATACCTCCAACCATTCAGTCGCACAACTTGTCCGGTAATTAGCAGCAGCTAGCTTAGCTCGAGGCCAGAAGATGAATTTGGTATTTTAGGCGACTTGTTTTTGTAATGGTTGCCCATTAAAACCAAGAATAAAAATTTGAAGTCAAAAATGTTTTTTAATTTATTCATTTATTTAGACAAAAACATTAAATACCTTCAAGAAAGAAGACACTATTATAACACCATATGTTTTAATAGTGTTTTATAACACGAAGGAATCATGGTTGAATGTGTAAGATTTTAAACTCGAGATCACCATACGATCAACTGCATTACTATTGTAAAAATAAACTGTATACTTAGCAGTTAGCTTTCTCAAAACACTAGTTTCGTTGCTTTCAAATAAATTTGGTAAGTTATTTTAACATCAGGAATCAAATTTCAATAATAATATTTGCCAAAATTAGTTGGTGCGTGTTCGTAACGAACTATTTCACTCAATGATTGAGTAAATAAGTTGGAGTGTTTGCGCAGAGATGTATTAAGGGCATAAAGGCGTTAATTTTGGGATGTTAAGAGATATTCCAAACATTACAGCTACAGGGAAACTTAGATTGGTTACATATTAATTTACAGTGTCTTTTAATTATTGAACTGGATTCATAGACTAACTTTCGACTGATACCTACTTAGTTCAAAATTCTGCTTCACAAGCAGTATGACATCAATTTATAAGTTTTTGCAGGAAACCTTTCATCGAGTGTCACAAAATTATTGATAGCCTAATGTTGATTTGTACAAGATATACAATATAAATACTGGCATTATATCTAGGGAATGTCATCTACTTACGCATTGTGAAGCCTCAAAAAAGACGCAACTGCTTTCTTTTGCAATAGATCTATGACATTAGCGACAGTCTTTCTATCTAAACATTTTAAGTCAATAGATTCAAGTTTTTATTTTGTATGAGGTGACGTATCTTGGGTAGAATATCATTGGATACAGTATAATCTTTATTTTGACAAGACAATTTCAATGCCATTTAATAAGAATATTAACTACACGTAATATAAACACTATATTGGTATTGTCGAAGCCCAGCCTTTTTGCAGAGATTTGTACACCAAGTTTCCACAATAATTATAGAAGTCCTTTGCTGTTATGATAAGTGCTTTTTACTAAAAAAATACGTTTAAATGATTTGCTTGTATCATTACATAAAGTTCTTTCTCCTCTTAACCGTGTTGCTTTAACCAAGTAGTGGAAAACTGACATGAAGCGCATAGCTTATCTCTGCAAAAGGGAAAAAATCAAAAGAATCTGTTGAAATCATTGGTGTAAATCACTCCACTCCCTAAATTCGTCCCCCAATGATCCCTAAAGTTATAACGAGTAGGTCGCACGTCAGCAATAATAATAATTGGTGACTAGTAGCGTTCTTCGGTTTTGCTCGTTGAGCGATTTCCTTAACAACATTATTAGGGGCTTTTGTTGAGTGTTATCCTGGAAGCGAAGCGATTTTGGGCTTGTATATTTGTAAGAAGTATTTATTTGTATAAAAGATTTTGCGACCGTTTGTTTAGTTTGTATGGATTAAGAACTTGTCTAAAGTTGGGAATATTAAGAGCCATTTTCACCAAACATTCAGCTCACGGTTAACCCGCGGTTATTAGCTAACCAGACAACATATTTTAAAGAAGTTATAAAATGACATTGTCATATCTTGGGTTAAATGTAAATCGTGGATTAATATTTGGTAAACTTTTACCTAAATGATATATTCTTATTTTAAAAGTGTATAAAATCTTGGCAAAACAAATATATAGTTGAAATGTTCTTCCTATTCCACCAGGGAATACTTTGAGGACGTAAAAGATTGGTTAAAACTAAAAAACATTTATAGAACAGCTGAATCTTAGCTTCATCAAACTTTGACAAAATAATACAGAGACCAGAGCAAAACACAAATAAACAGTGAAAACAAATGTAATTATAATTTCTTCTCTTTTCTCGACTTACTTTTAAACCATTTGCAAAAGCAATAAATTATGCCAATACTGATTGTTAATACAAGGACAGCAATACTCATCAACGTTATTACAAGTTCTACTTCAAGATATTGCGCCCAGGAGATGTTGGCAGCTGGCGCTCGCAGATGTCTGGCTCCACCATGACGCAGTACGTACTCCGTCCACCACACAGCTCGCTCCAACGCTGACTGAGGCTGGTCGTTGAAAAGGGTGTTTAGACGAATTATGTTCTGCTTGTAACTGGAAATACATGACACAGTCTTAAAAGAAGAAAAAAACAAGGTTATTTTATTATTTTTGTACAAGTTGGTTTCACTAGAAAGATGAGCTTCGGTTGAATGACAATGGAGGCCAATTTATCTGTTCAGGTGGCTACATTGAGAACTATTTAATTTTCATGCTTGCTGAAAGCTACCCCGACTAGCAGCGCCACCGCCAACCGAACGTAAAGTTGCAAACTACCCAGCAACTGAAAATTCAGTTGGCGGTGGCGCCACCAGTCAAAGTAGCCGTCATTTAATACCTAAAATTTGGATAGTTCTCAATATTGCCACCTGAATGGATAAAATGGCGACCATTGTCATTCAACCGCCACTATGACAACATTGGTTAGTTGAATAGCCATCGTTTTCTATCTGCACTACATAGTTTTTTATAATATTATGCTTTCTAAGCAGCAGCTTACTTATAGCCCATAACAGATATAAATCTCATACCATTACATTTCTGAATAATTCAGCTTTTGCAATGTCGTAGTTTCAATATTTATTTTAAATTAAGTTTAAAAATTACCTCTCGTCTCCTATAACCGTAAGTACTGCATCTCTAAACTCTTTATCAGTAACAGTTTCTAAGTCAAGTTTCTTTCCTATTCGAAGGTGTTCATACTTTTCCGTGTTATACCATTGTTCAGCTACAATCGGAATACCAATGAGAGGAACAGTAGCCCTTATAGCTTCTTCTGTTGACTGAATACCTCCTTGAGTGATGAAGAGTTTAACCTTTGGTCTTTCTGTAACCAAACAAATAATTTTATTTACTTACCTGTTACATTTAATTTTTATTGCTAACATAATTATATGGACAAGCGCTTGGAAGAATCTGACCCTTTTTGTCGTTGTTGTAACCTTTTTTGACTCACCTAGTCGAGAGCTTTTTTCAAGTATATTAAGATTTTTTTTAAATCGTTATTTATTAAAGAGTATGTTAAGTATGTTAAGATTGCAATAAGAAATTTTTGCCATGAGCTAGATCGAGATCAAGAGCGAACCCATTTAAACAAAACAAAAAAAGATTCAGATTCTGCAGCACTGAACTAGAAAACTGGAGTACAGAATATACTTACTCAACAAAGTTCCCTGAGGGAACCATTTGCCTGTTTTTATATTAGGTGACCTTAAAATATGGTCATCTTTGTCCCACTTCCACAAAACATCATAGGGTAGCTGAGACAGAACTCTAACTAATATTTTAATTTTTTCAACGGATAATATCGAAGGATCTACATTAGTTCCGAAGCTTACGTAGATAACTCCATTTTTGGACTTCTCTAAGTAAGATTCTAGGTCCTAAAACAGAGGAAAATGTTGGGATATCAACCTTAGATAATCGCCACATAAATTCTTATTAAGAGGAATATCGCACAGTTTCTGAAGATCTGATAATTGTGCTACTTTCCTCTTTCTATTTATGGGGTAAGACAGACCTATGTCGAGATAGACGAAAAGAGCGTTTCAAATTGTATGAGAACCTAGCGTGTCGAATTTTTCGTACCTAAAATGACGTCACGAGCGAGATTTAGTCATGGGAAATCAAGACCGCGCGGAAACGATTCAAAGGTACTTAATTAAGTAAAACAATAATGTAAATCCGATTAAAATCGATTATCATTTACGGCATAGGTCTCAAGCGGACTGACTTAAGGCGGACAAAACTGTGACAAAACCTCACACTTTTTACACGCAGGGTAGGTAAACTTTTACCGTCTATCTCGTTATAGGTCTGTGGACATTTACGTTGGTATAACAGTCATCGTCTTCATAATATTCGGTCGTTTACCTAATGGCTACTAATGCTCCAAATTATAAAACGACAATAATGATCCACTTTATCAATCAGTATCTATGTATATTAGTTAAAAATAGATATAAAAGTTTTCACTTATTTTAACACGTCGCGTGCTTGTTTACGCCGCGTGCGATACAAAACTCGTACACCATGTGTTCAAAAAGCACGCAAAGGTTTAACGACGAAGCAATTTGTTGAAGCATATCGATAGATTTACGTACAAAGTTACCAATCTGAATGTAACCTACCTACCTCAGATAATTCTTCATTAAATCCTTCGTGAATACCTCCAATATGAACAACAGTTGGAGGTACTGGAAAGTTTCCTTCAAATATCGGATGAACATTCAAAAATATCATACCAACATTCTCTTTGAGTTTCTGAAACTCTGGTACATTCGGTCCAAAATTTCGTTTTAATATCATATTTATCTTTTCTTCGGCTTTGTTATATTTAATTGCAAACGAAATTTCTTTGTAGAATTCACTTAATTTTTCAGACAATGTTAAGTTATAGATTCTATGACGCCTTATACCGGGGTACAAAAACAGATGAGTTGGAGCTCCAACAATATGATACACCCCGGAGCCAGCACCAGCTGAGCTCATTAGTATCATTGGGGCTTCAAAAACATGTGACAATACATAAGCAGCTCTCACACACATTTCAACAACAACTAAATCAAATGATTGTTTGAGGATTCTTTGAAAATCTTTAGTCTGCAGTTGAAATTCAAACACGTCGTTAAAAAGTTCTAATGCATTTATCATGTGTGTAACAGGATCACTGGCCCATCCTTTTCTAAACGACTTGAAATTATTGCGAAAGTAGTCGTAAGATATGTCGTGAAAATCTATCTCAGTGAGGTTGGCTGGTGTTTCTCCCTTGGGGAAGGCAGGGTCTGTAGTGATGACGACAACTTCATGTCCACGTCTGGCCAGCTCTTGTGTCAGCGGACGGAATACCACTTGATGACTTATTGACGGAGTTGGTACTACAACTAGTATTCTTGCTGATTCAGTTTCATTTATTATTAAACTAAGAAACACTTTTATCACTAAATATATTTTGAATCTATTCATTGACGACTTCATAGTGCGAAGCGTTAGTCACTACTAGTTAATTTTAAGAAAGATAATAACTGTTGTTATAAATAGCTGCATGTTAAAAGTTGTTTTATTTATGTACTTATCGATCACTGACTAGTCAAAACATGTTTGTTTTGTTAGTGATTTTCTTGCATTTATTTACTACGAAAACTATAATACTCATTTAATGACATTTTAATATCTTTGCTTTTAAAAGCACATTAGAATACAATGTACACACAGCAGCACATGAGACTATACATGGTGACCTTGACGTCACCCTTAACTGCCTCGTAATAACGTCGGCTTTCGTAGTGCAAATGGGTAACCTGACGTGCTGCTGTTTATACATACATACCATATTATTATTTTTTTCTTAATTTACATTTTATTATTATTTCTAAGTACTTCATGGGTACAAACACCCACAATACACGCACACAGATTGTGTACAAAAGTTACAGAGATAAAAGTATTCTTATCGTGTAGGTAGGGTCGATTGTCCTACAGTGAGCCAGCCAGATTCATTGAACCACATCGATAATTCAAAAACGCGACGTTGCCATTCCGCACTAGTACTTCCAAAAGAGACGCGTGTATACGCCCCTCTCGCCTCCCAGTTCACTTCGACTTGTTGCAAAAGGTACACGTGTAGTGGCAAAATTCTCGAAAATAAACCAGAAAAGTAAGTATTTTTTGTTGATTTCTTTCTTTTTTTAGAATTTTATGGTGCATCCTATGAGTTCTTTCATGGTTACGTAATTATCTGCAAGAATATCTTCGTATAATACACAGTTACTAAGGTTCTTACGGAATCATTTCACCGGTAATATTTTGAGGTTAGTTTGAAAAGTGTGGGGTGTCCTGCATTGAACCATTTCGTTATGTCCTACAATGAACCATGGTTCATTGTGTAACGCTGTGGTTCATAGAAGTCACCTCTTCAACTTATTATTTTTTGTCAAAAAGTGAATCAAATGCATTTTTTTTAACTTATGTCTAATCACCATCTTTTCATTTAAGATGGCGCGACCTAAAGGAGTGACAAGAAAAAAGGGTGATCACTCATCTGAAAATATGTTAAAAGCCCTACGTTTACACAGAACGGGCGTAAGCATACGAAAAGTAGCAAAGGAGTATAACATTGCTTATCCTACCTTACGTCGCTACGTTTGCAAGAACTTTCATCTTACAACGGAGGATCTTGTTACTACAAGATTGACGCCGAATTATGAAAACCAAAAAATTTTCACTCCTGATCAAGAAATAGCACTTAAAGAATATTTTGAAGAATGTGCCCTAAAATTTTACGGGCTTACTGCGAAAGACTGCCGAAAAGTTGCATATGAAATGGCTATGATAAACCAAATTTGCGTACCTGAAAGTTGGAAGCGAGATCAAATAGCGGGAAAGGAATGGCTTCGATCCTTCAGAACAAGACATTCAGAATTATCGTTAAAAAAGCCAGAAAGCTGCAGTCTCGCACGAGCAACGGCATTTAACAGAGTTAATGTGACAGCTTTTTTCGAAAATTTGAAACGTGCCATGGAGCGCCATCCTTCTTTTGGAAATGGTTGCCGGGTCTACAATTTAGATGAGACCGCCACCACCACGGTGCAGCGGTCTCAAAAAATAATCGCACCAAAAGGTAAACACAATGTTGCAAAAGTCACCAGCGCAGAAAGGGGCACGCTAGTGACAACATGCGCTATTGTTTGTGCTCGAGGAGAAGCTTTACCACCTGTTTTAGTATTCCCGAGAAAGAATTTTAAAGATTTTATGATGACAGGAGCTCCCACAGGAGCACTCGGGTTAGCCCAAAAATCTGGATGGATGACTTCGAAACTATTTGTCGACGTTATGAAGCACTTTATAAAATTTACATCAGCCAGTCCGGAAAACCCAGCTTTACTTATCCTTGATAATCATGAATCCCATCTGTCTATTGAGGCGTTAAACTTAGCGAAAAAATCTGGTGTTACTGTGCTTACGCTTCCTCCACACACCACATCTAAGCTTCAACCATTAGATGTGGGCTTACTTGGACCATTCAAGGCATATTATAATGCCGCGATCGATTCTTGGATGATGCGAAATCCTGGTAAAGCATTAACCATTTACAATGTGGCAGAGTGCGTTGGCATAGCTTATGCAAAATCGATGACACCCACCAATATTGCATCTGCGTTCAAAAAATGTGGAATTTTCCCATATGACCCCGACATTTTTGGAGAAATAGATTTTTTGCCTTCAGAAGTCACCGATAGACCAGAACTTACAACACCAACTTCGGAAATGTCTGATACGCAGGAACCTATTCCAAATAGACAGGATTCTGAAACTCCGTCCTTAGACTCTGATGTTGAAAGTGGCGCTGAAAGTCCGTCACTTATATCTGCATCAGAACAGCATAAAACGATTTCTCCAACAACTCTAAGTGCTTCTGCTTCAACCATAGCCATTCCTACCTCACCATTGACTGCTTCAGTCAAAATACAAGAGTTTATATCTCCAAAACAGTTCATGCGACCTGTAAAAGCTGGACCGAGAGCTAATAAAACAAATAGAAAGAGAGGAAAAACAATGATAGCAACGGATACTCCAGAAAAAGAGGAAATCGCTAAAAATAGCAAGAAACGAGAAGAAGAGAAAACAAAAGTGAAAACAATTAAACGAAAAATTTTAACAGAGAAAAATAAGAGAATAAAAATTAAAGAAAAAACAGCGAGTAAACCAAAGAAAAGGAAATCAAAAAAAGATATTGTGGAGTCAAGTTCTGAGGAAGAACCTGATATATTAGTAGAATTGAGTGAATCAGAAATAAGTGATTTAAATGACTCCGACGACGATGATTTGATATGGATCAGAGGAAATTTTGAAAAGCTTCCAAGGAAGCCAATTGTAGGTGACTATGTTTTGGTTCATTTTGTTGTGAAAATAAAAATTTTCTATATTGCTCTGGTTATTGAGGAAATAAGTAAAAATAAATATGGAGTTTCATTCATGCGAATGAAGAACAAGGAAAACATGAAGTTTGTAATGCCCTTAGAACCAGATTTAGCAGAAGTGGACCTTCCAGAAATAAAAATGATTTTACCCCCCCCTAAAATTACTGGAACTAAGAATCGTAACTCCACTTATATTTTCCCTGTTCGTGTTGCACCAACCATTAACATACGTTAAAAAAAAATATTTTTAAAAAGAATAATAGATGTCATTTATTAAGAAGAAAAACGATTTAATCATAGAAGAAGGTAAAAAGAAGTCAAATAATTAGTTTTAAGATGATTATGTTATCTTTTTAAAAATTTTAATACTTAATCATAAAAGGAAGAATATTTTTTTTTAAATGCAAAGCTATTGAAAACTTAATAATTTAGTTATTGTTTACTGCGGCTGTGATTTAATTTTTTTCGTAAGTAATTTACCATTATTGGAGTATTGTTCATTAATAAAAATCCTAATGAAACTTAAATAGTTTTTTTCTTTTAATTCATATTTTTTAATAAATTTATAGAACTGGTTCATTGTGAAAATTAGTGGTTCATTGTGGAAATTACACTGGTTCAATGAGTACTTCCCGGTGTACACTATGAACCATTTCCCATTTTTTTCAAAATTTTTGTTTTCTTATAATCTACTTTATAAATCAATATACTTTTGATTCTAATTGAAAACTAGATAAATTCCTTAGCTTGGTGCAAAAAGACCTACAAGTAGGTGAACAAACAAAAAAGTTATATGTCTCCGAAGTTTGCTTGGTTCATTGTTGGACTACTTACCCTATAGCCTCGGGTTACTTAAGTCAGTTCTAAATCCGTTTGAATAACATTTGATTCACCAACACGATTCACCTATATCATTACTGTACGAAGATTTATTGCATCAAAGTAAATTTACATCTACGTAACGTTTCACCTAATTTTCATTACTCGAATTTTGTTTGCTCTACGTATTTTTATAACAAGTTTACAGTAGTAGAAAGTTTACAAAGGCTGAATTATCCCACGAGGGGATTTCTTCCAGTCAACCTAGTAAGAGTATTTAAGAGAACACAGTACTACTCGGCGTAATGACAAACCCCCCATTAGGTACCCTGGCACTGTACATGCTGCTTATCCTCACCGATCGGTTCAAATCAGATGGGCGCTATCTACAGATGTAGGTAATTATATACCTAATATGAAAGAAAAAATTACATTGCGGCAAGACAATTAGCTAGACACCAATTTCATTACAATTATTGATATTAAAATAAATAAGATTTACATAGCTGAATTTTAAGTAAGTATTTCCTGGCAAAATCTTTTAGCCCCAATATTCTATTAAAAATACATCTGTACCTTACAAAAAAAGATTCAATTTCAATTATTTCCAAAATCTGTAAATTAATGGTAGTTAATGTGAAAATGAATTTATGAGAGAGCCAGATTATAGTCTGCCTTTCCGGCGGGTTTGGCGACAGAGATTAATCTTTTTTTAAGTCACCCAGCGCACTGGACCCGAAAAAATATGTAGATGATACGGATATTAATAACACAAGGGTGGACTAAGTTGACCGGAAAGGGTCAAGGTTAGAAAATGTGATGTCTATTTCATTTCGTTTCTAAATATTTGTCATTCTTATACTATTCTACAGTCTCCTTTAAATAAGTACATACATGGTAAATAAACAAAACGGCACACCATTTTACTACTTTACACACTTCTATCGTTTAATAACATTATAAAGCCAAAAATGGTCAAAACGACAAATGTACAATTTTCTAGTCGTAAAGATGCGTAAATTGAATGAAATAACTAACACACAGGCTGAACAAGGACAAAATAAGTTTAACATCGGTAGGTATGAAACGAAAAACAGGATGAAAGAAACGACAGACTTTTATGTATTGAAGAGTGTAAACGATATCCGCCGCCTAGATTTCGTCTGTAAAAAAAAATTCACATTAAAATTGTGTTTCTAGAAAAGTTGCAAACTCATTAAAAAAACATATAAAGAAAATTGCAAGCAATTGTCTTTATCATCGTCCGAAACAAACACATATGACCGAACCAAAAATTCTAAGGCTTTTTAAAGTCATGACTAGTTAAAAAACTTTTAAAGTCATGACTAGTTAAAAACAAGTGGATGCCTTTTTTTACCAGCCCATCTACGTCCCCACCGAGGGGCACGGGCCTCCCTTCAAAACACAAAGGGGATTTAAGCCATAAAACACGAAGGGAACTTAGACCACCACACTGACCCAATGCGGGTTGGTGGACCGCTCGTCTTTCGAAAAAAAATCTTGAAAAATTTTATCACCATCTTTTCCTTCACCGTTCAGCAAGTGATAATTAGAAATCCGTACATAAATCCAAAAAGACGGATTTAGTGGTGCAGGCCCGCACCAGGATTTGAACCCATGACCATCGGATTACAAGTATGGCTCATTACCAACAGGGCTATCACCGCTCAGTTTATGCCTAATACTCTAAAAAAGTTATAAGTTAACTTGATTAACTGTCAGTTTATGAAGTTACACATATTATTTTTTTAAATATTTGTATTTTGTATAAAAGTTTAAAATGATCTGATTGCTTCTGAACTACTAATAATAAAATTAGCAACTCTATCATTACAATAACTATTACACATAGGGTGATAAAGGGTGGGTTCTCCCAGGTTCTCCCCTACCCTTCAAGTATCAAATAGCCTGTTATTACTATTACTGACTGAGAAAGCAGCTGATGCTCGCAACTTCGAACGATTAGCGAAAATTTAACGCCAATATAACATTTTTAAGCCCCAACAAAAAGAGGGGTTTTATAAGTTTGACGTGTGTATATTAGTGTGTTGTGTATCTATGTCTCTGTGTATGTGATGAATGTTGGGGTTAATTGTAACCATGTCAGTAAATAACATCCGACCCTCCGAAAAATATTTCGTAAATTTACAGAATACAATACAGCAAATACCATAATGAAAACAGCAGCTTCGGAACTCCAAGAAAAATTTGTAAAAAAGCTTAAACATAAAATTCAAAACATTAAAATCATGTCTATAATATCAATAATGGAACGTCTTTCCTGTTATATTACTTTAATCTGGAACTTTCGACACAATGTCAACAATTGTTTTTTTTTTCAGAATCTAAAGACTTAAAACAGCTTTGTTCCATTGCCGATGATAAACGAGAAAATATAAATTACTAATAAGGGATCTACATCTTATTGTGCGTTTTTTGAGCGAAAAAACTTTCGATAGGTTAGTCGCTTTCTCGTCGGTGGCAGTGGGACAAGGTGTCTTACCTTATTTTCTTAAGAGTTTACTTGAGTTCATAGACCAAAATAGGTAGATTTAAAAAATATATTAAAAAATATTATACCCTCATCGCTTGAAACTGATAGTGACTAAATTTTTAAAATCTTTTTAAGTCTACACATATATATACAGGGCTTTAGGTAAATCTCTTTCAACCTCTAGGGTGCTAAATAAGACGTCCACTACTGTACATAGACCTTCCCCAAGGATTTCCACATACATCGATCCTATGCCACCCGCATTTAGCGGCCTTTCGCAATCTTAACCAGGGCCCTGTTTAATAAAATTTACAATTGTAAAATACAATTACAATTCGATATACATTGCTAAGTTAAGTACCACCCTCATAACTAATACTATATTATTTTAACTCATAATGACTACGCAATGTATGCCGAATTGTAATTGCATTTTACAAATTGTAAGTTTTACTAAACTTACCCCCTGATCGTCGGTCCACCTTAAATTAAATCGACTTCAAAAAATCCAAAAATAAACGCGGCGCGAAGGCGGCCTATTAAGCTCATTTGGCTTGGCAGTCTTGGCACCGACTTCAAACAGATCAGTACTTCGTACCACATTAAATTATGTTCTCTTTATTTTTTCTTTTTCCATCATCAGATCCTGACTTGGTTACAATAGAACCACCTCTAGTGTATACTCTTTTGAACAAAAAAAAAGTTTGAAAATCGGTTAAGAAATCACGAAGAAATCGGTGAACAAAGAACCACTTTCTTTTTTTAAGTCGATTAAAAAGTGACGGTTATTGTACAGAGGCCAGCGCATTAGGTTACTCCATTTTTATTGCAAAACCGCTCTTATCACAACAGCACAGACTGCACACGTGTGGTAACCTGAGCGGCCGTCCGTACATTAGTCGCTGGCAAAGTGAAGTTTAAGTATAGCGCAAGTCGCGTCTTGATTGACGCGACTTGCGGGTTGTACTAGAAATGCCTTTTACAAATCAAAAATAGAATAAAATTCTGGTTTTGTAATAAATGTAGGAGTAGGTATGAGGATATATTTATTCTCGAAGACATTTGATGGAAGTATGGCGGCTTATGATATCACTAGCATTCCGCCCGGGACTTTATTCCCGTGGGAATTTGGGAAAATTATGTAGCCTTTGTTACTCAGGGATAATGTAGCATTCTAACGGTGAAATAATTTTTCAAATTGGTTTCGTAGTTTCGGAGCCTAATCAATGCAAACAAATCAACAATCAAATCTTCCCTCTTTATAATATTAGTAAAGATAAAATGTAGATAAACGCACCATTAAAAAAGAACATTGCCAAAGTTTGAACATTACTAATTACATAGAAAATCATTTTATCTTTTCCTGATATTTTGATTATATGCGTGGCATCGATGCCCAAATTGTAGATTGCATATTTATTAGATTGCAAAGCAAAGTTGTATAAAATGAACTCGCTCGGATTAAACCAGAACCAAAAATCACTGTAGAAATAGTAAATTGGTCCTGTTAATGTAATAAGCCAAGTCAATGCAATAACTTTAGTAAAAAACTTTCCAAGCAAGCGAAGTTTTCTTTTTAATGCGAAAGAAAACCCAGAATCAAGGCCAAAGAAGAATTGGCATAATAGAAAGAAATATACCAAACACAAAGGAATTTTTTTGTTTCTAGATGAGTTTTTTGATAACAAATGTTTGGGTCGCGAAAACATTTTTGGAACTACGTTACTTATAAGTACACACTTTTGCATTTGGACTGAAAACGCTAAAATAAAACAAAATGACAGAAGTTCTACTTCAATTAAACAAATGAAATTATACAAGCAATATAGTGAATGTGTTTCTGAATAACGCAATGTCTAATTTCGTTTATAGGTGCCATTTAGTAAAATGGAAGTTCAATGTAATAATTGTCAATGGTTTTACGGAGAAGGTACTTTAGCAGTTCTTATGTTATATTATAATTTGGTCGATCATTTTTCCGTCTTTCAAAAAACAGATCGACATTAATTCTTGAACAATGTAGAGAGCCGAAAGCCCAAAAAGGAAAATGAATAACACTTTTTAATTTTCTAAAAAATTTTATTGGCCGTAAAGATCTGCCACTGTGTCATGCTTGAATCCATATTATAATCACCTCTTATAGTAAGATATATCACAATTTGGCTCAGGAGCAAAATGTGGTCGAGGATGAAGCAAGTAAGTTCATCCAGAAGGAGCCTATTCACTCAAACTTTACCCCATCACTTCGCGTGCTTGTTCACGCCGCGTGCGATACAAATCTCGTACACCATGTGTTCAAAAAGCACGCGAAAGTTTAAAGTGCTTATGTTAAAATATATTATGGGGTAACCCTAAAATAAGTTGCAAAACCTTAATTTAACCCACAGGAAATTCAAAAAAATAATTTTAATTTTCCATACTATGACAAACAGCTGATTGCACAAGCTATGTGGAAAAGTTATTCAGTTTAGTGGGCTAATTCACATTATTATTTTTTGCTAACTAATTTAAAGTCACTGATATGAGTCGCTATACAAATCAGAATCTGGGTACCTACCACGATCGTTTAAAAGCATTTCTGTTTAGGATCCAACTTTGAACTGCTTCGCAATTGGAATGTTTTTTAAAATGGTACCATGATGGCGCTGCTTTTGAACTGCTCGGATGTCTATGGTCCTTTTTAAATGTCTACATAAATTTTCGCTGGTCTTCCTTTGAATCGCAACAGCGCCAAAATTGAATCGCTTATAAGCCATCATGCTACGAATAAGCGTTGCAGACTTGTTTAGGTCCTAAATTGGATCGCGCTAAGCGATCATGGTAAACTTCCTGTACAAAGCTTCCCAAACTGCCTTTTTTTTCAATTCCGTGTGTAAAACATCCGCCTATATTTGATATAAAAGCGTTACACCAAAATTAGGTGTTCAAATTTAATTCCACCCTTTTAAACCTGAAATGCGAAACCCTACATAAAACGCCTTTTTCAATTGGATTTCTGTGGAAATGGTGTATTTTATTTGGTACTGTGTGTAGGTGTGGAAAAATCGGATTATCTTAAACCCACAACACTTGAAATATTTTGAAATGACTTGAATGTCGTTTTGAATTTGGGAAGTTACTACTCGAATGGCAATTCTGAAGTGTATTAAGTTTTATGTTTTTGTAAAATGTAGGTATCATGGTAGAACTCAGTACGTTTTGGATTTATATGGAGGTTCATAAAGGTAACCTTTTGGTATGGTTCATTAAATCATTTTCAGCCTAGTTTGTTATAACACTGTAATGGTTCATCAATCTTCTTCTTATCAGCCCATATACGTCCCCACCGAGGGGCACGGGCCTCCCTTTGAAACACGAAGGGGATTTAGACCAATAGTTCACCACGCTGGCCCAATGCGGGTTAGTGGACCGCTCGTCTTTCGAAAATGAATTTTCTTGGACGGGCGAGTTTCATCACGATGTTTTCCTTCATCGTTGAGCAAGTGATAATTAGAAATCCGTACATAAATCCGAAAAGACAAATTTAGTGGTACAGGCCCGCACCAGGATTTGAACCGACGACCTTCGTATTACAAGTCTGGCTCATTACCAACTGGACTATCACCGGTTCATCAAAATTCTGAACAATTAATTATAATACTTTTTACCAAATTAAGTATTTTATAGTTTTACTCAATAAGTGGTGTTGCGAAAATTTTATCAAACCCATTTGTTGTCTTTCCCTTTAAAGTACTTTTGCAAAACAATCAGTCATATTCTACACTCTGCACTGCAATCCGAAAAGACAAATTTAGTGGTACAGGCCCGCACCAGGATTTGAACCGACGACCTTCGTATTACAAGTCTGGCTCATTACCAACTGGACTATCACCGGTTCATCAAAATTCTGATCAATTAATTATAATACTTTTTACCAAATTAAGTATTTTATAGTTTTACTCAATAAGTGGTGTTGCGAAAATTTTATCAAACCCATTTGTTGTCTTTCCCTTTAAAGTACTTTTGCAAAACAATCAGTCATATTCTACACTCTGCACTGCACTACTCTTTTGTAAAGTTGTCCTTAAAACAGGGGTTGCCTGGAAGAGATTACGCTAAGCGATATTAAAACTTTTATATTATCTTCCTATCTATCCACGAGATTATCGACAACAAATGCCAAAGATTTTAGGAACACTTCATTAAATTCACCTCGAATTTACAGATTCTGAGATCAGCTAAAAAGCTGACTCCTTGATTTCACCTATCGCGGATTTCTCTTAATTCCTCCATCTTTTCGTATAAGATTACGGTAATTCCTGCTGACAAGGAGTGGAGTTTGAAAGTAGGCTATTGTAAGCCACGTGTCGTATGAGGAAATTCGTTGAAAATTTTGGTCGAATTTTCTCAGGATTTTCATACAAATAAAATGTTCTCTTACGTAGGTTTGATTTACATTTAGATTTTACTATTTTAGAAAAAACTACATGTGGGTTTTTGTTAACTAAACCTAACTGTTTTTTATTCTATTTATATCTACACTAATATTATAAAGAGAAAAGATGATTGATTCTTGAGTTTTTGAGAAGATTTTTGAAAACTCTATCAACTGGGTTAGCTAAATTCGTAACATACTTGATTATACCTACACTAACATCCAAATATCATCAGAACTTCAACTTCTATAATGTTAGTAAAAATTGATTCAAAGGTGTAAAAATACTTTTTTAATTCTCTCACTCATTCAAACACTCACGCCTATAATTCCTAAAGAGGTAGACAGAGCATCACGTTTGATATATATTTACAGATGGTTATTAAATGACACATGAGTATGCATATAGTGGTAATAGGTTGTCAGGCTTCCGCCCACGATACAGCGAAACCCTCACGTCATCCCACTTACTGGTTTCTACAGTATGCCTGGAAAGAGTAGGCATCTGACATATTCTGAGTTCTTCTATCACTCCGAGTCCAGCGTGTAAGTTGTTTTACTACCTTACTATTGTAAATTATGTTGCTTATTGTTTGTTAAACAAAATAAACAACTTGCAATTTGCAATTTGCAATACTAGCTGACACAACATTGCATGTTTGTTTATTTATTTACACTACCAGCGGTGCAAGGCTGACCAAGTTATGTGCAATGCTACATAGATGATTTTCTAGTATTGTTTTAGGTATATCGTTCAAATGTTGTGTCATCTCGGCCCCGATTCTGTAACTTCAGTTGTGTGTCGATGGAATGGAGGCCATTTTATCTGTTCAGGTAGCGAAATTAAGAACTATTTACAGAATCGGGGCCCTGTAATAACATAATACATGTAGACACAAATTTCTCATTGTATAAAATAACATTGATCTCTTCCAACTGCATTCTCATATTTTTGTTTTTAAAGTAGAAATATACCTATGTCACTTAAAAAACTAAAACGAAAATATGAATCCGTTAACTTAACCGCTTTCATGTGTACCTGTGTTAATACATAACCCTTATATAAATAAATGCATAGTATATAGTACGGGAGCAAAGAGTAAAGAAAAACAGGGACAATAACTCAATTGGGTGTTATTTGAGGCTTCACAATACTTGCGTAGATGACATAATATTTATGTAGGTATGTTTTCTTTGAATGTTAATTTTTTCTACCTACTATTAAGAGAAAATTGATCGACTACACAAGTGGTACAGCACTACCAGTCAACGCGCTGTGGAACATTACTATGCGGGCACTTATCACCAGATCGTTTTCGCGCGCAGTTCGGAAATATGTTTTTGCTTTGTTATTATTAAAACATAAAATTAAATGGACTGAACGACAAATAAAAGATGTTTTAATGTAACACTATTTAACCCATGACTAGATGACTACGTTGCCAAGCTTCAACAGCGTGGTATATTCCTCAAATTATTCAGATACGAAAAAAAAAGTACCAAAAAATCTCCAAGTTTCTCATCTCGCATCGGAAAATCTTTGAACGTAAAAAATCCAATGTTCCATCAGGCAACCCTCCGTATAATTCCGCCAAATTTAGAGCGTTAGGTATAATAAATTGTTTGTGAATCAAGTCACGACCTAACCAAATTATCACTCTCATTGCAGAGGCCAATTTCTGTAGACGCCTTACTGCGAATGCTGAGGAAACTGGGTGGGGAGCCATGAGAATTGAAATCCCTTTCTGGGAAATTTGATATACTCCTTATACTTTATTTGCACTCCAAAGTACTTACGCTTTGTTGCGAAACGTCTGTAAAAATAATTGCTACTTTAAATACCATAGTGTCACTTTTCGGCTTGTTGACGTGAATAGGCACAGAATTTCATTTATGAACGTTTCTGCAACTGAGAAATAATTCTATAGCTAAAGCAGGATACAAAACAAACAACAAAAGACAAATAAGAATAATACAAGCTCACATTTGTATAGAAGGAATATGCTTTAATCGGTGTAAAAACTTTACCTTCAGAAGAATATATTTTTTGTTGAACAATAAAGTAACGCTATAAATATCGAAATTTGTTAAAATTTTGAAAGCGGAACAAACTGATGCTGAACTGAACAAACTGATAATATTCTCGCATTTCTATTTATGTTACATATTATTCTTTCTATGGTTTACCACTTTCCTTAACATAACATCCTAAATGAACGAATATGTTTGTATGTACCTATTTATATCCTTTAATGTAACTTTTGACTTATTTTAAATAACACCCTGAATGTTCTAAGAAATAAAATCTATTATAACTTAGACTTACTGATATCAAAGATATCGAAGAACTTGTTTAGATTTACTCTTTTCCTCTATTAAATTTCCCAGCATAGCAAAATCGTTGCAACTGACCATTACCAAATAAACTTACCTGTGTGGCAAAAAGGGACTTAATTGTCATCCAACTCAGCAATCTATGAGATCCTTAACTCCCCTCGCCCGTTCCGTAGCCCGCTTTCGAAAGTAAACTTGTAAATCCCCTTCATTTTACACGGCAGCAGGGACAAGGTGAAACCGAAAATTGTTTTCCCAAATTGTTTACATTGCTGAGTGAGCGTTGAGAAAATTCGCTCCTTGTCTAATTCAAACGCCTCTCTCAGATAAACAAGCTACGCCGCTTTGATTTTGAACAAAGCAGGTTTTAATGACTTTTCTGGCGTAAGACAGACTTTCCTTCCACCTTGCTGGATTTACTGGCCTCAGATGTTTTGAGTTTAGGTATATGAGGCGTAAAAATCCGTTTAGATAATCCTTAACTTTACTATTCGGACTTTACAATTTTAGTAGGGTTCATCTTTCGATATTTTTATTTTATTTACCAGCATACCGCTCGGGACTTCGTTCCCGTGGGAATTCGAGAAAATTTTGTAGCCTATGTCCATCAGAGATAATGCAGCTTTCTAATGATGAAAGAATTTTTCAAATCGGTCCAGTAGTTTCGGAGCCTATTCAATGCAAACAAACAATCAAATCTTTCCTCTTTATAATATGTATAGATATAGATATAGACATAGATTAGGTTTACTAACATTATTACCTTCTTAATATATACTATGTTTACTAACTAAATGCTTAACCAATTACAAGTAAACTCCGCATGCATTAATAATCGACCATTTAATGTAAAGAAAGGAAACTTTAACAAGGGCAATGTAAAAGTTAATGAAGAAATGAGAATTACACTAAAATTAAAAAAAATTAATCACCCAAATCACCAGAGCGGAAACAGAAAAAAGTGAAATAAATTTCATGCGCGCTACAAGCTTTCGAAATTATTTTGTGTATAAAGAATATAATATAGTTTTATGCAAGATTGCTGAATAAACATTGATGTATACGTATACCCTCAAATAACATTTATCAGCATGACCCTTGCATACAATTATTTTTCTTGTTTTAGTAAAACTGCAATTTAGAATAAAAGCTTGTTTTTAAAAAAGTTTTTTTTTTATAATTTTTTTTTATTAACATTCCACTGTTCATTCTGCTTCTATTCTACAAATAGTTGCGTCAAATATTTCTCTTTGGTCATAAGAATGCCAAAATATAACACAATCACTTTTCCTCCTTATTACACTGAGCGACCACCCTGCAACTATCGCCACAAAAAGAACTACACCAAAAATTGGCCTAAAACAAATTATGGGCATTATATTTACAGGCTTCCATTTCATTTCACCCAAATACACTTCCCTTGCATTAAGTCGAGCATACTTCCGAGTAAACATGGCTGTTCTCCTTTTTTCTGGCATATTTATCGGTCCTTATTAAGCGCAAACGGCCCAAACTTGCCAGCGTAATGATAACAATAGGAAGGAGCAATTCCATTCTGGAGGTTGGGCTGCGAGATCAGCGAAATTTCTTTGCTAAGCTTCTGTCAAAGTAGTTTTCTAGCAAATATTTGGGCTGAAGTACTAACTGCATCTTAATTGATCACGTCATCGTCAAAAAACATAATAACTGCAAACAACAGAATAATTTTCTTCTTAGCAAGTCGATGGTAAGTAATTCGACTCTCATGTTTTAGCCTAGAACGTAGTCATTTTTGCAGCAGATTAAGTGGCAAAGTAAAGTAATAAATAAGAGCTCAAATTGATAGCCCTAGTGCTGCATAGCACAATTTTCCACTATATACTTAGACAATGAGTCGAAATAATCCATAGAAGATTGGATAATACATTTTGGGTAAGTAAAAGATGAATGCATTGTGTAATACCTATAATTTTGTATGAGAAGAAAATGATAAAGAATTTATTAATTAGGAAAAATGAAAGAAATCATTTGAATTGCAAAGGAACACATGTCTTTTCGGTTATGAATAAATTAAAGGCAGTTACTATAGTACATATATTCACAGGTTGTAGGTACATATATTCACAGATTTCCTGGCCCAAAAGGTCGGGACGTTTCGGTTAGAAAGTGTCACAGTAATCTTTATTTATAGCAACGTTGTTCTCTGTTGAGATTGGGATCGCTATTGTATCGTGTTTGATTGCAAATTTGCAATACAGAAGACTTGGAACCTCTTCAAATAGTGCCCCTTTTGCGGTTTGCGTGGAACGTTTTGTGTTGTCTGCCTTTATTTTAGGTAAATGGTTGGGTATTTCGAGTTTGTTTCTTTTGATACCTCTACTTGAATTATTTTGATGTCGAGTTTTGTGAAAATTCCTTCCCTTCATCTTCTTTATAGTATTATGTCCAGTTGGTCGTCGAGGTACGCTTGACTAATATCCAGAATTTTGCAAATCAAGGTCCGTACAAGTCAGATGGAGTGACTGTCATCTTGTAACCTCCGTGATCTTGCTAAGTGGATGATCCGACTGGTTAGAATCTGCAGGTTTCCTCACAATATTTTCTTTCACCGAATGAGCATTTGTTGGAGTGAATTTATACTGGATGTCCCAGAAATAGTGAATCAAACTGCTATGGGAGGTAGCTTGACTAATGTCCTATACATAAAAAATATGAAAAAAATAAAACGCACATGACCATAAAAAAAGGAATATCCGGAAAACGGAAAAATCATCAAATTTACTTAAGTTTCCACCTCTAATTATTGCATTTTGGGTTTCTTTGTACAAAACGCAATAATTAGAGCTGGAAACTTAAGAAAATTTGATGATTTTCCCGTTTTCCGGATATTCCTTTTTTATTGTCATGTGCGTTTTATTTATTTTTTCATATTTTTTTATGTATAGGACATTAGTCAAGCTACCTAACATAGCAGTTTGATTCACTATTTCTGGGACACCCTGTATACATAATCCCGAAAACGGCTACTAGGAAAAAAAAACAGAAATTTTTTGTCTCCAAAATAAAATCATATAGCTTTGACGTATACAATATTTTGATGGTAAATTATTAGCCATTTGCGCTGAAAGCCTCGAGCCTACCATGCTAAATGTTTCATTTATCAGAGAATTAAAACAGATGGTGGATTTTTTTGCCTTATATCCAATTCGGAATGAAATCATTCATGTAATACAGGTCTGAGTAAACAATTTACATGTAATTTCTAACAATAATTTTATTAATTGATTCTTACAACGATTGTTGGTTCTGGTGAATCTCTGCTTTTGCAGAAACACTTTAACACCTTGATTATGCATGAATTGGATAAAAGCAAATATATGTTGAATACTACACGATCGAATTTATCAAACGTATTTTAGTTTTCAAATTAAACCACTCCCTCAGAAAGCAACCTACAAACTATTTTAGTCAAGAGGTCATCTTAATACAAAGGCCGCTCTAGCCAAATTTGTGCTCTAAAGGTAGTATAGAAAGTAAAAGCTGTCCAACCTCCGACGACGTAACAATAGGGGCGGACAAGTGGCCCTTTGAACAAGATTCTTGATGAAAGATGCGACATAAACTGGATGAGACACACTTTCAATTACGTTAATAGACAAATAAATCCGATTAATGACGCAGAGGATTCAGTACCTGTCTTGCAACGTATTGCAACAAATTGTAACAAAAAAGTTAACAACCAATTTCAATGAACAGAGTTTTTTTATAAATAAGTAAATATGAAACCATTGCATTTAACGTTCTAATAAAGTAACTCTTTTACTAGGTGAGTTTATTAAATTCTTGACTTAATCATCGTCCCAAAACTCGTTTTATATTTAAAAAATAGCATGCTAAAGCTATTTTAAATGCCTGCTTCCAGCAAAGAAGTTGTCACACAAACAGATAGCTAATTTATTTTAGAGAAATCTAGATATTTTATATCTAGACGTTTACTCAAGTGGTCTACTCAAGGTCTAAGAACAAGCGCTGGAATAGTTGGAGCGTTTTATTATATTTTACAGCTGTGACGTAGGACAAAGACAAAAATTGCAATATGTCCGCCCATTGTGGAGATGAAAACTTCAAATTATTGTTATCATTTCTGCGTTTTTAGAATCAGAGCGTCTAGAAAACTTGCGATGAAATTGTAACAGGGAAGAGAAACAAAATGAAACTAGATAAGATTTACAAAAATGAAAATTTGTAATTAATTCTCCTTCGTGTTATGAAGGAAGGCCTTTACCCCTCGGCCTCGGTGGGAACGTATACGTGCAGATTAAAAAAAAACCCACCCCTTCCAAAAAGCCACCTTCTAGACTAGCGCGAAATTTTGTTTGTCTCTTAACCTTTAGTTCCGTAAGATAAGGTCCATGATAGTGTCATTATAATCTCCTCTTCTAGAACCTGCCGGTGTTTTGAATACTTACTTTAAACTCAAACGCTTTATTTATAAGATGGTAAACAAATTAGGTATTCTACTCAAGGATTCAGATTGGGCATTTGGACAAGCAAAGTTTGCTTTTCTTGATTATACTTATTCGTAATCCTAATTGTGACATAGACTTACTACATGTCCCACACCCTCTAACTCAAAAACCTACCACAAGCGTGGCGTTAAGTGATACGTCAACACCTCGTACTCTTTCATCTTTTTTAACGAAATGTTTTACGTTTTTCTTTTCTATCGGCAGGTTCAGATCTCGAGCACGATGAACACAAACTCGCGCGGCGCGCCACTCGGCTGACGCTTGGCTTGTTCGCCCTCTGGCGTTGTCAATGTTGATATTTTGACATAGGACCGCGACGCATTACGCGCGCTATCACCATCTTACTCGAGCTGCTGAACTAAATCAAAGACAGTGTAATAATTAAAGATAAATAAATGAAGACTACAAAGTATATACATGACACAGGCCAAAGTAAATGCCAGGTAATTCTTTAAATAAATTCCCTCACAACTTTGCGACCCCGTCTCAGCAAACTAAACAAACCACATTTCTCGTTCACTCGTCGATTCCGAGCAAACTTTGCTTTAAGTTAGAGACAGAAATAAAACTCGCCACTCTGATGACATTGTTAGCTTCTGTGTAATGTTTCTAATGTTTACTAGAGAAAGACTGCGATAATCGTTCCCGATGGAATTTTGAAAAATGCAGCTTTATTTCTGCAGGCTTTAAATTTCAATGAGATTTCTCTCTCATGCATGGCATGAGAATATAGACTTCCAAATTCCCACACAAGGAAAAGACCGTATCTGTATAGAGATAGGTTTTCACCCATTTTGTGTTTCAATTTGGACATGCGTCTTTAAGAAATTCAAGATCATTTGTCAACGTCAATCGAATGTGACAGAAATTCAAACTTGAAAATCAACTCTCATGAGATTGAAGTCTCAGTACGCATGTACCCACAGCTGGTCTATGTCATAATATAAATGACTGTTCACTCATCCATTTCAACTGATTAGACTGGGCGTTAGTGAGTGAATGAGTGACTCAGGACTTCGAACCCTATTGTATATTTTTATGTAAGCCTGGTATACACCCGTATTCTTCATCATTCGATTCGAATCTGATATTCGGTAAGACTACCTGTCACTATTCTTCTTCTTCTAAATATATAATAATAGTTTTTTAAAACTAAAAAACACGCTTTTATTGCTAACCGAACTAAAAAGTAGAAAATAATTTTTAATTACAATCAGGATAATTCAATTCAGAGTAAAAAGCGTGGGGTGCTTGATGTATTGAATGTTAAAATTATTCTATTGACAACAATCTATGATGAGAGAGTTATGAAAATATTGTAAAATGCACCCCACGCTTTTTACTCTGAATTGAATTATCCTGATTGTAATTAAAAATTATTTTCTACTTTTTAGTTCGGTTAGCAATAAAAGCGTGTTTTTTAGTTTTTTTAAACTATTATTTATTTTCCATTTTTTAGTCCGCGAAGAGATTTATTAATCCTGACGATCCTAATCAGGATAATGGAAATTTTTTATCGGGTTATTGCATTGTCATCGGCCCTTAACACGTGTGCAAAGTTTCAAGTTGATCAGACGTCTAGAAACCAGTGAAAATTAGGCTCAAAGATTCCGTTACATACATACATACATACATATATACAACCCGAGCTAATAAAAGCGTGTTAATAAAAAGCGTGTTAAAAAGGAGAAACTGACTGACTGACTGACTGACATATCAACGCACAGCCTAAACGGCTAAACGTAAGCACTTGAAATTTGGAAGGAACGTAGCTTAGGTACCGTAGAGGTGCACTAAGAAAGGAATTCCAGAAATTCCCACGGGAACGGGAATTAGCGGGAAAATCCTTTTGTATGAAAAATCTAAACCGCTTAAGTTAGACGCTTGAAATTTGGCATGCAGGTACCTTAGTAAACTTAAAGCTTAGTTGCAACAGGATATTGCAAAATTCCCACGGGAACGGAAGTTAGCGGGAAAAAACTTTTGTATGTAAAAATCTAAACCTTAAACTAAATCAATATTTAATAAACTAAATGAAGGTCCATTAATGGACTGTCAATAAAGTGTAATCTGTTCAAAAGAAAAAATTAACACGCAAACGAAGTTGCGGGCATCAGCTAGTCATCTAGAAACCGCAAGAGAGGGATGCACTGAGATTTCCCGTGCGTCGATTTCGAATCGAATGATGCAGAATACGGGTGCTGATCTCTTTCAAAATAACTTTAACCTGAGGTTTTGCTGTGGTTCCTATGCTATTCTGGAAAAGCCGACCATAATGATACATTCTTTATTATAACAAAATAGGAAAAAAGATACAATAAAATACCTTATAAACAAAATACTAGTACGCGAGTCTTTTTAGCTCTTCCTAATGATGATCAAATCAAGAGAACCAATCAACTTTGATACGACACGTGACAGACTACAAAATCTACAGAAATCTCGTTACCAAAAATACGAGATCAAATCAATTGAAGTGTATTTTACTTGATACTTTAGAGGTAAGACTTGTAAGCCTTCCAAATCGGTCAAGAACCCAGACAACCACTCATTATGAAGCTATTAGAAACAATTTACGTGAAATTTGAAAATAAACCTAATTACTACCGAAGCCAGAAGTTTGTTGGACATGTTTCGTAGGTGCAGCCGGATTGGTTTAACTAAAAAACCATTAAATTTAACCTAAAATCAATCGTATTATTAGATATTGGTAGCTGTCGCTAGTTTTATAGAAGAGTTTCAGCAACAAGTATACAAAAGTGATCTCAGGGAAGTGTTTTAGGTCCCATCTTGTTCTAATTGGATCTTGTTTATTTATTTTGTTTTATTTCCTGAAGAAAGTATGGTTTTCTGATAAGTAGCTAAATTGCAGTAAGTGTTAGCCTGTGTGTGTGTAATAATACGAGTAGGGTGCACGAATAAGTCCTTCGAGAAATTCAAAACTCATTTTATTGTGTCATACGAACAAAAACTCAAGACTCAAGTCTTTGAGTATTTTTAATACCGTCTGAATTTTAAGACTGCCATTAAATCCTGAAGGCAGTCATCTTAACTCATTCATTAATAACAGGATCCCAATTTACCACTGAGCCAGTTGCAGTCTGCTGTAAAACCGCTTCTGCAACTTCTAAGACTACACTGGGATGGTGTTATACGAAATGAGCCAAGTTTTTAGTTGGCTAATTAATTCTGGCGCACGCTGTTATCTTTGCAGCCTGTTGCGGGTGTATGCTGGATGAGTGTATTGAGAAATGAAACAGTAAGAAAATATTTTTTGTAAATATGTAATTCAAGTTCATATTATTTATAGAAAGCATTTAAGAATTTTTTACTCATCATTATTGACATTATAATATCATCTTAAAGAAGTCCAGTGTTGAAAATAGTTACCCGTTAAAAACTTTCAATTATTCGACATGAAAAGTAAAGCATGAAATAAAATAAAATGTTTTTCATTTATTTAAAACACGCACGGGTAATTCCATATTTTGACAACAGAAATGTTTTAGGGTTTTTAAATAAAACAAATGCATAGTGACATGTTGTAAGCCTTTCATAAATACAGCAAAACCCTCAAGTCCCTACAGAGTCCTTGCTGACTTCTACAGTATGCCTAGAAGGAGTTGGTAGCTGCCACATTCTAAGTTCTCCTTTGAATAGTTCAGCATGTAAGCGGTTTTGTAACAGATAACCTACAAGCACACCAAGATTAAATTAATCATTTCGTAAACTGATTTATTGCATGAACCCGTTCAGAGCCGGCCAGGAAACATGGCATCTTCAGAAACAAGATGGCGTCTGAACGTGCTTTATCGTTTAGAAGATGCGAGCAATTAAAGTGTATGCGGAGATCCGCTGAAATATTAGTTTGTTTACTGTACGTGTGAGGAATAGCCTTTAGCAACGATTCTCAAA
This sequence comes from Aproaerema taeniolella, assembly GCA_949987775.1. NCBI lineage: Eukaryota > Metazoa > Arthropoda > Insecta > Lepidoptera > Gelechiidae > Aproaerema > Aproaerema taeniolella. The sequence goes on along the minus strand of OX465268.1, from coordinate 9,483,761 downwards.
GTTTTTAGGCTTTACAGACGTTGTATTTCCAAAGTTTGTTTACGTATGATCTGTTCAAAATAAGTAAGTTTCAATTAGTCTAGTTAGTCTTCGGAAGTGATCAATGAGGTTGAGCATCGTACAAGGAGCGATGGACCTTGATGGGCCATCATATTAATCACGAGCGTTTCTGTGCTTCAAAAGGCACATCAAAACGTCGTATTTAGATTGACTATGACTACAGTCGTTACACCAAGTCAGAGGCCATTTGGTGGTTTGAGAATTTGCTCATATTTAAAACACTCTGATCAAAGAAAACGAGGTTATTTTCCAAAGCTTACATCCGCTTAGAAGAATATGATGTAACCTAGACTAGAGCATCAAATTTTGAAACCAACCAGCATCACTAGACCCCTACATACATACAATTTACCCTTACAAGGAGTTGTTGCTTTATTTATTACCACAAATAGTCACAGAAAAAAATAAAATGGCGTTGCATGATAAAAGTGTTGTACTAGTTTGGTGAAACGAAGACTCTACTTTTAGATAAAAAGTTATTTACTTATTCATATTTGGGAATCACAAATACTTAAATTGAATCTAGCTTCCCCAAAAACCACCTACCATATTATAATCAGTCGTAGTTTTCATATCGTTTATACCTAAGCTACAGTCATTGAAACCACAAAAGCCAAAAGAAGTCGCAAAAACTTAAGATCCTTGGAAAAATGAAAGAACTTATAATAACAGAAAGACCATTATTTTAAAATAAAATCTTTTGAAGTTTAAACTGGGAGTCCAACTTTCTATTTTTAACTGGACAAAAGTAGTTAGACAATTCCCGGGAGAATTGTTTGTGGAATTTGTTACAAAAGAACTTTTTGAAGTTTGAGCGTCTTAGCTCGTGACTGAGGAAGAACATAATTTTCGACTAAATAAACCTAGAGCAAACTGAAGTACTTAAATCTAATTTTAGAGTAGGTAAATTTTTAATACAAATTTTTAAATAGCTTAATGTGCCTCTGATAAAGTTTACCTAACACTACCCGATATTATGAAAAGGATGCCTAGATGCTTAAAACCACTATAAAAACTTTAAAAAAAACACAGGACCAACCTCACCAGTCTACTTTTCAGAGAATATTGACTTTACTTGTAACTGAACGGGAAAATTTAGCAACCGGACTCAACAAACAACCTGTATCAATTTGAGATTGGTATACGTTATCTCAATATTTACTTACTAGCTTCCCGCGTGGGTCTTCGTTCCCGTGGGAATTCGGGAAAATCATGCACTTTATGTTCATCCTGGATAATGTAGGATTCTAATGGTGAAATAATTTTTCAAATCGGTCCAGTAGTTTCGGAGCCTATTCGATGCAATCAAACAAACAAACAATCAAATCTTTCGTCTTTAAAATATGTATAGACAGACTCAAAGTAATGTTATTGCCATTCTATGTTTTTCTGTTAAATTTTAAGACACGATGTTTTATTTTTATACATTTTATAGATGATGATACAACTCTCTACGAGCGCGAGTCGACCGGCAACTACGACAAATGCAGTGTGTCTTCTTAAGTCGTCTGCTATTACCATAATACAGGCTATTATGATCTTCAGTCTCTTTTAGCTAGACAAAGACACAGATGTGTGTGAAATGGCTCTTCAGCCAAAGTCTTATTCCCAAAAGTTTGAGTTTTCTTGCCTCTAGTCTGGCTATGATCATAAAACGCAGTCTCGTCTGCCGGCCAGCACTAAATCTAATGTTTTATTACGTTCCCTCTTATTTACTCGGACAACGGATAATTCTGCTATGCTGTTTATTGTTGCGGATAAGTTGGGATTGGGTCAATGAAGTTTGCGAAAGGAACGGTTTGAATAACATTAGGTACCTATTTGTATTTTTTGGTGACAGAATTTAAGAAATAAGTAATACGAAAAAGAAAATTATCACCACAAAAGGTGTAAGTATTAAAGAGATACGATCAATAGTGATACATGGTCGTAGCTCTCAAAAATGGAGATACACGATGAAAATTTCCAATAAATTATGTAAAAATAGAGAGCAAAAGCATTTTGTGGATAATGTCCAAAAAGTTACAATTATTATAAAGCGTTTGTACTTCAAATGCTAACAACCTTTACTTGTTGAATGTCTGTGACTCCAAAATACTGACATTAAAGCTTCAAAATTAAAGGAAATTACTCGGCTTTGCACTTTCTAATTCTATTTTTTAATGTAGGGCAAATTCACCACATATTATGTGTTATGAAGTCACTTACCTTTAACGGAGACACATTATTATGGAGCATTGAATTATCAGATTATAATGATGTAAACAAAATTGCATCTGTGTTTTGTAAAAGTTACAACTTTCGGGCTAGTCTAAAGAGCGACTTACAAAGATCATCGCAATAATTCTGAACCTTAACGACCATCCCCAAAGTTGCACCTTTTTATTGTCAGTCACAATTGATGTGGTCCCCAAAAACAAAAGAATCAAAGCGAATTAATCTGTCTACAGTAGAATAGCACCCGCAGATACATTACATACGAGTGCTACAATGCTCACAATTTTATTTTCCTAATATCTTATTTGGCTTACTTTCGTTAAAGCAATAATGTACTACTTACTTAGTTACATTTGCTCTAGAAATAATATGTTTAACGTAACAAAGAAGCCAGATAAAGCTAAAAGCTAACGTCCCAGATCCAAAAGATATATTCAATTCACTGTATTTTTATGCCTGTTATTTAATTATTTCTAATTGTTGCAACAAAAAATATTTTCCTATTTAAATCGTTTGCCTTCGGGCTTACATCTAACTTTTTTTTTAACTATAAGATGGGTTAACTCTTGACCCCAATCTTGACCAGTCATAGATGAGGTCGGCGATGGAGCGAGTTACCCCAGAAAATGCCATTTAAGGCACTGGTACTCCCACGCACCGACGGAACACAGCAAGCAGTTTGGCGTCGAACTTCGGTAGGCAGGTGATCGCGAACCAGACGGCCCTTTACAGAGCCTACCACACCGTATGAAACCATAGGACGGCACCTCAGATTCAAAACAAACTGAGGTGTGGTTGCCTAAGATGGATTACCCTACTAGAAGGCAGGTCTAATTTGTGTTTCCTTAGTCGCCTCTTACGATACCCACGGAAAGAGATAGAGTGGTATTATTCTAAGCCAACCACCAAATGGCTTAGAATAACACCACTCTATCTCTTTCCGTGGGTATCGTAAGAGGCGACTTACGATACCCACGGAAAGAGATAGAGATTATTTATTTATTTATTTATTTATTTATAGGAACACCTACACCATATGTATATATATATATATATATATTTATATGTATATATATTTATAGAAAGAGATAGATTATTTATAGAAAAACTCGCATTTTATAAGATACCTTATTCGTTATAATAAAGCTTGAGATATAGAGTAATTTAACATTTTTTGAAAGCGGTTGTCACCTATATATTTGAATTATCATAAGACTAGCTTTCTGCCTGGGACTTCGTTCCCGTGGGAATTTGGGAAAATTATGTAACCTATGTGTTAATCCAGAGTGTCAGCTACCGCCATACCAAATTTTATCAAAATTGGTCCTGCCGTTAGAGTGTGAAAGAGTATTATACAGCAAACCCTCATAGCCCACTTACAGACGTTTACTGTATACCTGGTAAGAGCAGGTAGCTAGCATATCCTAAGTTTTTCTTTCACTTCAAGTCCAGCATAGAAGGAGCAGAGCAGGTTATGGTCAAAATATAATAAAGATTCTTATAGTAAGTACTAAAATACAAAGAAAGTTGACTGAACAACCCCTGTTACAAATGATTGAGTCTTAGACTTCCGATACCCGGTAAATTCCCAATCGGAAAACGAGAACTGTTGTGATTGCCTCAGTTATTCGAAGCTGCAAGTTTCAGTTCATCGAAGTTTGCTTTGTAAACGTACTGTGACACAACTTCATCCACCGGGTTTGATTTCCAGTTTAGTTCGATCCGATGCTAGATAGGAACGAAGATTAAGTAACTGAATCTGCTGGAAGATAAAGTAAAGTAATCATTGACTGTCAATAAACTTAAAGTATGGAAGTATAGAAGTTTGCTTTTCCTTAACAGTTTTTTGTAATATATTTAACCCCATTACAAATAAGACTTAAATAATAAGTTTGACGTGTTGTATCTGTGTATCTAAGTGTATGTTAATCTGTTTATCGGTGTGTCTGTCTGTGGCATCGCAGCTCCAAAATGAATGAACTGGTTTCATCACGATGTTTTCCTTCAACGTTAAGCAAGTGATAATTAGAAATCCGTACATAAATCCGAAAAGACAAATTTAGTAGTACAGGCCCGCGCCAGGATTTGAACCCGCGACTTTTCGATCACAAGTCTGGCTCATTACCAACTGGGCTAAATGTTGTAATAAAACTGATTAATACTGGCTACCAACAAACATAAAATAAATGCCAATACCTCATTGTAATATTATCAAAGTAGCAAACAAGGATAACGATTAAATTAAATTTCATAAATTCAAAATGAGTTCAAGGAAACCAATTTCTTCTACAAAACCACTTAGTTTAAACTACCGCTTCTTTAGCAAGTTATTTAATATCAGAAACTAACTCGGTTTCTTAAAACTGTTTGTATTAAGTATGCTCTAAGTTTATTTGTTTTAAAGTAAAATCTACAAGATATCTTGAAAACCTCGTTTAAGTGTTCTCTAAACTTGTATTCATAAATAAGATCTGCCTAAAGGTTAGTCTTTACTATTTCGGAGTGCTGTGGAGTACGGTATAACTATTAATCTATCTAAATGTTGTTTCAGCGCGGCCGAAATTGATTTTGTAGGTTTTCATGTCTCAACTTGTGGTGGGAAAGGCGTATGCCAATTTATATTTAAAGACAACAGCTGAAACTCTACTTGCCTTACAGATATCTGCAACACTTTTTCAAAAGATTCGTTTGATATTTCTGTAAAGACATCACTCAGCCCATAAAACTAAATTAAAGATAACATAGAATACTACTATTATCTCCACTATTGAAGATCGACTTTAGATGAGGAAGTACACGAGAAAGGTATTTTACGTTGGCTTTCAAAAGCGCAATTCCCTTCAAAAACATTCTACAAATTCAACAAAACTCGACCCAGCGTGCACTCCCTAAAACTTTTAATTACTTCAAAACGTATACAAAATCTTCTCTTCAAAAGTTTCGGTTTAATACTTCTGAGCTTTAAGACGGGAGTTTCGTCCAAGGACCTTTAAGATAGTGTTGTTGCCTTTAAACAACAATTTAAGAAAATGTGTTAAACAAATTCAGTTGCTTTAGTTACTGTTAAAACAACTACACTAAGCATTATTAGTCCACTTTTAACTTTTTTAAAGAAAGTTGTTTTATCGATGCTTAATGTTTACTTTATTTATTTATATTGTATGGTTTAAATCTGTTTTCAATTTAAATGCCCATTTAATTTAAACAACTACTTAGTTGGTCAACTTACTTTTGCAATTTGTAATTAAAAAAAGAAATACAAATTAGTTTATTTTAATTTATATGTGTGTTTGCCTATTTAATTTACCTATTACGGCATATTATGTTAAAAGAATTTATTACAACTGTTACCTACAATTATTTTACTTAATTATTAGGTAATCTAGTAAAAAAACAACTAAATATCAGAAAATTAAAATAGGTTTACATAAGTTTTTTATTTATTTTCCCTTACAAGAGAAGAAGGCAGTACTATTTAATGTTGCGCTCTGAGAATTCTTGTCAGAATCGTAATTGCTTTCGGTGTTTGCTGCGTCATTAAGGTTCATTAAAAAAATTCAAAGTCAGAAGTTAAAGAGCCATTTTGATAGCAATGTAATTTTCTCACCAAGATTCTTTGGGTGTTCGTTATTCTGTCCTAATTAATTTTAGATTAGACAGAATAGCTGGGTATAATTCGAGTATACAATGCATAGAAAGGTGATTTGAAATTAGAAAACTTTCAGCATCTACATCCTTACATCTATTTAAAGAGGGGGCGACCGCCACGCATAGGCGAGTGATCAGTACACTTATTTGGAATCATTTCACATACTTCCCCATAACAGCGAATGAGTTTTACCTCTGCGATGACAAAACCTCCTAGAAGCTTTTGTAAACTTGTATTTGGTCTTCTCCTATCTCATCCATGCCGGTCTCCCATCTTACAAGCGCGTACATTGGATACTCAGGTTTCTTCCTTGTCGTATGCTGGGCAGGTGTCCCGTCCTGATGTCTTTTCTGTTTAGCTTTTCTGTAATCCTTACATCGTACATTCGTAAATCTGAATAACTTTCTTTGATATGCAAATGTGAAATTCTCAAAAAAAATGACTTGCTATCAGTTTATCGGCAGATTGCAACGAAATTTTTTTCAAGATTCTTGCTAATAGCTGTTCATTTTGGTTGAGTTGTAGTGAGGCTGCCTCTTGATCGACGGGTGCTGGGTTTGATTCCCGGTCGGGGCAAATATTTGTGTAAAAAGTAGATGTTTGTTTGGGTACGTATTAAAATACCGAAAATTCAAAATACCGATGGTTGAAAAACCTACGCTTAAAACATCGAAAGTTGAAATACCGAACGGTTGAAATGCCGATGTATGATATAACTACACATATAATACCGATATTTAAATGACCGAATGTTTAAAATACCGAATTTAAATGACCGAAAGTTCAAAATACCGATACACGAAATACCTATGTTTAAAAACATCGATGTTCAAAATACTAAAAATTGAAATGCAACCACAGTCGTTTCTGGCACTTCGCCGGCCGCTGCCGCGGCACGCTCACTTCGCTCGGTCGGCTCGTGCGTTGGGGTCGCAGTTCTAACCAAACCTAACCCAACCAACCCTTGACGGATTGGTTGGGTTAGGCTACTAACAAACCTACTCGTCGCAGTTCCGTTTGTCATATAAACAGACAAAATAAAACATTTTTACTATTGAAAACTTTATGGACAGGATGTCCATAAACCGAAAACTAAAATTCGGTATTTAAGCTTTCGGTATTTTAGCCTTCGGGATTTTAGCCTTCGGGATTTCAATCTTCGGTATTTTAGCCTTCGGGATATTAAGTCATAGGTATTTCAACATTCGGGATTTCAAACTTTCGGTCAAACAAACATTCGGGATTTCAAACTTTCGGTCAAATAAACATTCGGCCATATAATTTTCGGTCTTTCGTCCATAGGTCTTATGAAATTCGGTTTTCTATACTTCGGTATTGTAATACGTACCCGTTTGTTTTCGGGTCATGAGTGTTCGTGTCTGTTTTTGTTCCAAGGGACCCACGACACACGAGAAAACCTTGGTGTGGGCTTTGAGTCTGTAGCGTTTATTTATTTTATTAGTTACGCTGAATAATTCACGACCTTGTTTGCGCAAGCTAATTCCGTAATATATATAAGTTGATACTTTGTCAATTTTAGTGCCTAAAACGAAAGTTTCTTTTGCCAAAATCTTTTCACCAAATTCAAAATAACTCGCAGCTCGAAATGCTTATAAACTAAATTTTAAGCAATGGCCATCAAAACTAATGGCCTTAGAAGCACCACATCATAAGTGCTAACCTCCAGGGAATACTCTGTAGTGTTTTGAACCCAACTTGTACCTAAGCCGTTTGGCGAACCGTTTTGAGGGATAACGACTACACCTAGTACGAAGACTGTGGCATGGAACTGCGTATACTAGATATACGACCCGTATTTTTAAAAGAAACTAAAGGCCCGGGACTTTTGTAACATCCATCCTTATTTGTAGTCTGCGCTTTTAAGGAAATCTTTGTGCAAAACAGGACTTTCATATCACGAAGTCCTACATCAGAGATTTTTATAATAAACATGTTTTGTAATTATTCTTAATCCAGTCTTTAGTGATAAAATCTTGTAACAATTTTGAATTTGTAAATATTTTCATCACATGATACCATATCAAAAGCAACAAGGTAACAAAATATTAAATAGTTGAGTTTAGACCTTAAATATACAAGTCTGCTGCAGGAATAAAATATCTTGACTGTACTGCTGGCTAAATTTTAATAAATAAGTGGTAAAAAGTTGAAAACACCTCGCTAATGTCGTAATTTTGTTGTGAGTAAAATAAACATCATCATAGGTCTATTAAATTCTAATGTAGGTATATCAATATGCAAAAATTACGGTCGTTAATCCGAATCTTCAGATATTTAGACATTTCCAGTAGCGAAATATACATCCCCGTTTGTCTCCATGAATAATATTACGAGTAATGTACCTCGATGTACGTGTACAGAACGTAACATTGCTCTAGCTTTGTCATCAAATATCTTCGTTGCTCACCTGGCATTGTTCCTAAAATGTATAGCCTAAGATGAATTATTAGCTGTCTTAGTAGAAATAATTTTCATACTTAATTCACTTATTAATAATGTAGAGTGGTGTGGCTGTATCTTCATTACTTTGAATAATTAGTTTTGTTTTATTAAAAAACGCACAGAATTTACATACATTCATTAAACACATCTTTCCCTGCTCCTTCTAAAAAAAAAAGTAACTCACACTCGCGCAGTAAAATAAATAGAGTTCTATGACAATATACTGTCGTAAGTGCCTCAGAGCTTTTACATCTAGCTAAAGATAGAGAGAGATATGCGGAGTTGACTGTCAACCTTCACTAGTTGGAAAGGCACCAGAAAAAGAAGAAGAAGACAAAACACTTCAAAAATTATTACCAAGACAACGCTCGGCTTCGCACTGATCATCGTATGAATAAATAAATAATTTCTAAAACAAAGAAGTTGGATCCGCATCAAGCACTTAATCCACGTGAGCCAGTTCCAAATGAAACAGGAATTTTGCAAGATAATTTCCCTACACTTACACAAAAATCTACCATAGAGTAGCTACATACACGCCACATCACTCGCTTAATGTCGGGCTGGTTGCAAGTCGTATGGATCTGATTTAAGGGTGGGGTTGATTGACTAAATAAACGAGCAGTTATAACTAACGCAGGACTGCACCTTCACAAATAGGTTTAACTTTGATGATGAGAGAACCATTTCTTGTTTCATTATTGCACTAGAAGCTCTCGTAGCCTACGATATTGATCAGTGAGACCACATACACATGGGTAGAGAACCAAGTTTGCTACATACTTGATTATGTCTACTATGTTATTGTAACATCATGTTGTACTGACTAGGACCCAAATCAACCTCCAAACAATCATCCAAAATACAGTACATTTTTACCTTTCGCTTCGGTATTTTTTCTACTTTCAATTCAATTTTGCGTTTAGGCAGCCCTTTGTGCAAGTCTATTACAGTTATTTTTTCCTTTTATTTGCAAAAATATCATTTTATTATATTTCCATGTAGGTTGTTTTGTGTTTATCACAAATCCATATCTCTTTCTTCTTCTTTTATTTTTGTTTTCTTTTTCTTTCTTTCTTCTTCTCTGTTTAAATTGAAGGTTTTTTTTATTATTTTATTATAAGATGGGTTAACTCTTGACCTCAATCTTGACCATAAAGGTCAAAGATGAGGTCGACGATTGAGCGAGTTAACCCAGAAAACGCCTATAAAGGCACTGGCACTCACACGCACCGACGGAACACAGCAAGCTGTTTGGCGTCAGACTTCGGTAGGAGGGTGGTCGCGAACCAGACGGCCCTTTACAGAGCCTACCACTCCGCATGAGACTATAGGGCGACACCTCAGATTCAGAAAAAAAATGAAGTGTCGTTGCCTGGGATGGATTACTAGGAGGCAGGTCTCATTTGTGTTTCCTTAGTCGCCTCTTACGACACCCACGGAAAGAGATAGGGTGGTGTTATTCTCAACCGATCACCACACGGGGTAAGGTCCAAACACTTAGCCCTAGAAAGTAAAAAGTTTGTGAGAACAAAGGTTCCTATTACAACGTGGGGAAGGAACAAGGATCAATTTTACGAAATTCCCACAGGAACGAAACGAAGTCCCGAACACCTGTAGTTGTAGTATCAAGACTCAAAACACTAACGAGTGGAAATAGTGAGCACGGTAATAATTGATGCGCTTGATTTTCAAATCGCCATCAGTTATTAATCAAAATTGCACGTGTTGACAGTAACAATCAATCATCTGCCGAAGTGAAGTGCGATCAATGAACATCATAGATTTGATCAATGGTCACCAAATAATTTAACAATCAAATTCTGTTCAAACCACACCAGGCTGAAATCTAGGCCAATTTTACCGGTTGAAATCCGAGTAAACAATGCAACCCAACCAAACTTCATACGGTGCATGTAATCTGCAATCTTGATTTACAGCAGTATTATACTACGAAACCTATTTGCGTCATGCATTGTGTCTTTTAGCCTTTGAAATTTAGGTGACCATCTAGGATAAAAAAGCTGTCGCAGGAGCGAAGTTTTTACAGATTTTATCTAGGAACGAACGATTTTTACAGGCAAACAATGACTTGCGGTAGAAAAAATGAATAATTTAGTTTTCTTTAGTAACGTCTAATAAATCTGCTAATTTATTAATTTTGTTATAAAGAGAGTATAGTAAAATAACAACCAAAAAACGATAACACATTTATAGGGCACGGACGTAAAAATTTGTGTATGCAAATAATAACATTACAAAAATTGATAGAGCCTTTTTATCATTCGAACGGCACGGCACGGCACGTCAAAATTTGAATTATCATCGCCCCTTACGTTCCTAACTACAAAAATCCCTAGTATGTAGCAGGCAATGGTAATACAATTTTGCCGTGCCGTTTTCGAATTATAAAAAGGCCCATCATCACTACATAGTATAAAACAAAGTCACTTCCCGCTGTCTGTCTGTCTGTCTGTCTGTCCCTATGTATGCTTAGATCTTTAAAACTACGCAACGGATTTTGGTGCGGTTTTTTTTAATAGATCGATTAATTCAAGAGGAAGGTTTATATGTATAATACATGCATAATATAGTAGAGAAACACTGTTAATTTTAGAGGTTTCTTATGTGATGTCATAAAAAACACTTTTTTGATGTCGTATAAAACACTTTTTTCGCGCTTACGAAAAAAAAATTGAACTAATGACCAAATAATCCATTTATCAAATACCAAAATTCTACTTCGGTGGCTATTCTGTGATCCAGTAAAGTTATTTTTTAAATCAAATGATGCATAAAAAGTATGTAAAAAGTGAATAAAATACTGACAAAAATGTATGACGCAATAAAGAGTAGCTGATTTGATAATCAGTGACACTTTTGACAAGTGAGAGTATTACGTATTACCTTTTTCACAAAGCTTCATACTGGCAGTATAGAATGACAGGAACGAGTTTTTATGCCTAACAAAATAATTATTTCTGGCGAAAATCTTGATTTTAAGTTAAACAAAATATAAAAGTAAATTAATTAATATTTTACTTTTTTCATAAAACAAGTCTTATTATTAGCGAATTTGAACTATTTAAAAATTTCTGTAGGCGTAACTGGCATTTTAATTGCTTAGCCTTTGCCTCATAATTGTGGAAAAAGATTTTACTCGCCATTTTATTTTGGCGGCCATTTGAAATTATTTGTAAAATAAAATAATTTTTGTGTTATTCAATGTATTAACATGAATTAAGGAATTATCCTTAATGTTTTGTGTAAAATTTTAATGCAAATTGTTAAATCGAATTCAGTTGGAGAACTTTTGATGTAAGTATATGTACTTATTATAACAATGTACGTTTTTGACAACATTTTTTAGTTTCATTTCCTCGGCTACTGCATTGTAAAACGTTGAACAATATACGTGCCTTAACTATATTATTAATAACTATAAATACATTGTGCATTTAACATAGGCATAGACATAGAAAAAATAAGTTAAATACCACTAGACTGGCTGTTGTCAAATCAAAAACGAGACCATTTGATTTTCGCCATTTTGGCGCTGTCGGCGGCAGCGGCAGAAAACCGAACTCGACGTAGTGAGGCCAAAAGTCGATTAGTCGACAAACTATATGTATTTCCCAGCGGGGTAGGCAGTTAACTACAATCATGAAAAATAAAACAAATAAATGCGTTAGTTTCAAAAACAATAATATTTAAAGCTGTGTTACTTTATAAAAAGTTATTGTTAAAAAGTAAGTGTGCTGTGTTGCTTTATAAAAGTATGTAATTTTTCAAAACTGGTACATGTTTCTATCGTGAAATGTTTCTAGTAACCCTTATGTATAACCTTTACCTTGAACATTTTCTTCAAATATTGTAGGAACACTACCAAATTTTAACAATGTCCTCTCTCCTATAAACATTTAGGGTCAAAATGTTTCGAACATATTTCGTGGCTTTTTTTGATGTCCAATTCTTTGAAACATTCATATCTTGAAGCCATTTTTTTTTAAAACTTCGACGGTTGGAAATCTGTTGTAAAAGATTTGGTTGGTTAGGTATTCTGTTTTACTGTTCTTATGAAGATTAGTAAACTCTTAAATATTTATCTAAAATCATTCAAGAGCGTGTCGAGCGACGCGCAATTTAATCAAACATTACTTGTTATCTTGAAAAGCTTAGGTACTAAGGTGTGATTACAGTTTTGTAGTATCAAGGGTCTCTTAGAAAATTGCGAGTAGACGGATATGGCGAAACTATAACTTTGTAGTCTACTACATAACCCTAAAAAAGTAATCATGGGTACTCAACAAAATAAAAACGGTTTTGTTTGCCATTGTACGTAACATTAAGTAATATTTTACACTAATATACCTATAACATGTTTCTATCGACATTGTTTTTATCGACTGTCTTTGGAAGCACTAGCGAAATAAAGCAGGCAAATCAAGCGAAATTGAAAATGCGAAAATTTTATCTTTTATAGTCATTTTAACCTTACTATATATATACTTAGAAAAAGAGGAATGTCTTCCCGACAATTTCTAATCATTTAAAGTAGAATTAGGACGTTTTAAAACAACATTTTTAATAAAACAGTTGATAAAAAAACATACTTGTACATTGACCGATTATCTCCTTTTTACCCGACTGCCAAGGAAGGGTTATGTTTTTCGCGCGTATCTTGTATGTATGTATGTTTGTAAATTTCTTTATTACCTCGTATCTTCCAAACAGCTGAATGGATTTCGACAATTAAGGTATCGTTTGATTCGTCTTAAACACCCGAATGTTCTTAGGTAGGTGATTTAAAAAAAAAAAAAAATTGGCGGAGTTTTGGCACCAAATCGTAAGTTCTTAATTTATTTTTTCTCGCCAATATCATCGAATGGGGTGTCATAGGATAGCTTTTTAAAAGATAGAAGGGGTTTACTAATAACGTTTTTCAATTCAGCACTCCGTTTGCGAAACATTAATTTTTAAAGTGAAAATTTTTGTCAAACTCGAGTCCCCCCTCTCTACCAGCCAAACTGTTGTTTCTAAAAATGTGGAAAAATTCACGATGGTAGAATATACGACGAAATTAAAAGGAAAACTATCACAGATAAGTTGACCCTTCAAGTTAACGAATAATGGTCGACCAAGTGCCAAACATTGTTGGGATTAATAAGAATAATATATTTATTAATATTAGATCCTTGGTACTACAGAGCTGAAATTTGGTATGGTTATACATATCAATTGCGCCGACAGATCTAACATAAAATGTTGGGAAAAATTGTTTTTCGGGTGTCTTCCATACATATGAAAGGGCGACGGACTTTTTTTTTCTCGCCAATATCATCGAATTGGGTGACATAGGATAGCTTTTTAGAGTTCCGTAGTAATCTACAAACCCTTATAGTTTCGCCATAACCGTCTGTCCGCGGGTTTCCTAAGAAACCCTTGGTACTACAGAGCTGCAATTTGGCATGGTCATATATATAAACTACGCCGTCAGAACTATAGGGTAAAATCTTAGAAAAAAAAAATTTCGGGTGTCTCCCATAGACGTGAAAGGGCTATGTTTTTTTTTTCTCGCCAATATCATCAAATAGGGTGTCATAGGACAGCTTTTTAAAAGACAGAAGGGGTTTACGAAGAATATTTTTCGATTCAGCACTCCGTTTGCGAAACATAAATTTTTAAAGTGAAAATTTTTGTCAAACACAGGGGTCCCCCCTTCTAACAGCTAAACGGTTAATTTTTAAAATGTGAAAAAATTCACAGTAGTACTATATACAGCGAAATTAAAAGAAAAACTATTACACATAAGATGGCTCTTCATGTTTGCGAATAATAGTCGACCGAGTGCCAAACTTAGTTGGGATTAATAAGAATATATTTACTAATATTAGATCCTTGGTACTAGAAAGCTGAAATTTGGCATGGTCATGCATATTGATTGTGCCAACAGATTGAAAAAATAAGATTTTGTAAAAAAAAGTTTTCGGATGTTTCCCATACACGTGAAAGGGCAATGGATTTTTTTTTCTCGCCGATATCATCGAGTGAGATATCATAGAATAGCTTTTTAAACGTTTCACGCTAACAGTGAGGCGAGCCAAAAGCGAAGCTGTAACATATTGACATGTCAGAAGTCGTTTAATAGGTTTTTGGGGGTGCTAATTACGAAAATGACATCAAAATTATACACAATCACCACGCGACCTGCTTTAGCAGCAGCTCGATATTATTATATTATTCCTAACAATAATATTATAGGAAAAAAAAAAAATTTCGCGCTCGCTTCGCTCGCGCATTTCATACTTTCATTCTGTAATAAAATTAGGCCAAACTACAGTTATTTCTGAAAATACAAACTTTTAAATAATTTTTTTTTGATACTATAGTATTTGGTGATTTTAACATCGACTATGACAATATGCTCTTAGAATTAAGAAGCCAGCTGCATATTTGAACCATGCTGCCACGGAACCCTACAATGCGCGTGGCCCGACACGCTCTTGGTCGGTTTTTTAAAGATAGTAAGGGCTTACTAATAACGTTTTTCGATTCAGCACTCCTTTTTTAAAACATTAATTTTTAAAGTGAAAATTTTTGTCAAACACAAGTGTCCCCCCCCTCTACCAGCTAAACTGTTGTTGTTAAAATGTGGATAAATTCACGGTGGTAGAATATGCGACGAAATTAAAAGGAAAACTATCACAGATAAATTGGCCCTTCAAGTTAACGAGTAATAGTCGATTTAGTGCCAAACATTGATGGGATATAAAGATTATTATGTATTTACTAATAGTAGATCCTTGGTACTACAGAACTGAAATTTGGCATGCTCAATGCTCATATTCATCCCACAGATGCGTAAAATAAAAACTTGGAAAAAGTTTTTTTTTCGGGCGTCTCCCATACCTACACGTGAAAGGGTTACCTATGTATTTTTTTACTCGCCAATACAAGGTTCCACGTTAAAAGTAAGGTGGGGCGAAAGCCAAGCTTTAATATATTGACATAGGTGTCGTTTTTGGGTGCTCATTACGAAAATGACATCAAAATTATTGTTCAAAATGTTCGTGAAATTAAAAAATTAAAAAAACAAACAAAAGTATTTTTATTTTAAAAAATGCCTACTTTACATTACAACAAGAACTATCCAACACTTACAACAGAAAACTCGCGCGGCACGCCACTCTCGACTGACGACGGTACAATTTCACCTTGATCGCGTGAGGGCCCTGCGCAAAGGCTTGGTCGCCCTTTGCCTTTGTCAATATTGAAATTTTGACATAGGACCGCGGCGCATGCGCGCAGAAATATCGTGCTCGAGCTTCAGTTGACGTAGCTGGAACTAAGTAATGTGAAGCTCTAAAAAAAAACCTAAAAAAAAAATCGGGCTCACTTCGCTCGCGCATTCAAATCATTCGTTCTGTTATTCAAATATTTCTTAATAGGTATTTGGAGATTTTGACGACGACTATAACCATAACGATAGTATAACACTTTTAAATTAATACGTAATGTTAACGATTTATATACAAACGTTTGAATCCACGTGAGGTGGTTCTTAAACTATACGAGGTGGTTCATGTAAGGCTCGTTTTTATTAGACGTTATTAGCGGTTTACTGTGAACTCAATATGCTCATATAGCCCGACACGGTCTTGGCCGGTTTTTGTTTTGTTTGATACACTATCACTATCAATAATTCTACATCTTGTCCGATTTACATAGGTCATAAAAGTAGGTACACGTTTTCGTCCAGAAAAGTGTACCGGAACACTAAAAAGTCTAAAATAAAATAAATTATTTAAAAAACAAAAAACCCGACTGCAAAAACATCAACAGACAAGTAACGCACTAAAAAGAACGAAACAAGATTGAGAAAACAAACTACTAAAACTAAAACCCAATAAACTCTACTATGGTTTAACAGACTGAATTATGAGTTGAAAGCCTAAGTTGCCTAAATAATTTACATTATGTTTGGTAGCAGGCGGGACCCATTCGCTAATTATAAACCGAAAGAAAAATAATGGGTCCCGCCTGGTGCCAAACATAATGTAAATTATTTAGGTAACTTAGGCTTTCAACTCATAATTCAGTCTGTTAAACCATAGTAGAGTTTATTGGGTTTTAGTTTTAGTAGTTTGTTTTCTCAATCTTGTTTCGTTCTTTTTAGTGCGTTACTTGTCTGTTGATGTTTTTGCAGTCGGGTTTTTTGTTTTTTAAATAATTTATTTCTGTTTATATTTACAAACCAAGCATATTCTCATGGTCACAAAATTGAATATTCATAAAACTTTATACAAAAATTCACTTATTCTTTAAAATTTTAACAAAATTTTCAAATATTTCAAATTGTTTACAATTCACTGCGTCAAGTTCCGTTCAATTTGTCACTTTCAATGCATCCTAAAGACAAATGCTGTAATTTATAGAGGACCGCCAGTCCATACACTTTATGTCAATGAATATAGGTCAATATGGCTCTTAATAGCATTTAATTTAAATGAATTTTAACAGGTGGGCAATGGAGAGTTAACACAAAGTGATGGAAAGATTAACCATGTCTATCCCGATATTGATAACATAAGTTGTAAGACTATATCTTGGTTTAAAGAAAGAGCGATTCTGTCACCAACTAACGAACAAGTAGATAAGGTAAACAACTTGATTCTTTTAAGGATTGATGCGCCGACGCAAATATTTAACCGTGTGGTGATCGGTTGAGAATAACACCACCCCATCTCTTTTCGTGGGTGTCGTAAGAGGCGACTAAGGAAACACAAATGAGACCTGCCTCCTAGTAATCCATCCCAGGCAACGACACTTCATTTTTTTCTGAATCTGAGGTGTCGTCCTATGGTCTCATGCGGTGTGGTAGGCTCTATAAAGGGCCGTCTGGTTCGCGACCACCCTCCTACCGAAGTCCGATGCCAAACAGCTTGCTGTGTTGCGTCGGTGCGTGGGAGTACCAGTGCCTTTATAGGCATTTTCTGGGTTAACTCGCTCCATCGTCGACCTCATCTTTGACCTTTTGGTCAAGATTGAGGTCAAGAGTTAACCCATCTCATAATAAAAATAATAAAAAATATACAACTCGGTCGATACTGTTCCCGATTTGGAAGAAGCAGTTCATTTTCCTACAGAATTTCTTAATTCTTTGAACCCGTCTGGACTCACTCCTCATAAAATGGTGTTGAAAGTAGGTTGTCCTGTTATTTTATTAAGAAACCTGAATCCATCTAAACTTTGCGATAGCACGCGTTTGCTGGTAAAATCTCTAAAAACTTTTATAACAGAGTTCACAATACTCACCGGATGTGGTACAGGAGAAGATGTATTGATTCCCCAAATTCCTCTGATACCATCGGATTTACCGTTCCAATTTAAAGGCCTACAATTTCCAATAAAGATATATTTTGTAATGACCATTAATAAATCGCAGTGTCAAACTTACAACGTTGCAGGCTTAGATTTGAGCGTTGGTTGTTTTTCACATGGCCAATGATTTGTCGCTCTTTCAAGAGTAACATCTAAAGAAAAAATGTTTGTTTTGTCTAATGACAAAAAACGGTGAACGTAGTATATAAAGACATTTTGTAGTATATTTAGTTAAACCTGATTTTATTATAAACATGTAACAATGAAGCATTTCTTTTTTATTTATCGCTTTCCGCTACCTGTATGTATGTCTGTCTGTCCCTATGTATGCTTAGATCTTTAAAACTACACAATAGATTTCGATGCCGTTTTTTTAATAGATAGTGATTCAAGAGGAAGGTTTATATGTATAATATATGCCAGCGGCGCATGACAAAAAGCTGTGAACGTTGTATATAAAGACATTCTTTAATATGTTTTTACCAGCCCATATACATCCCCACCGAGGGGCATGGGCCTCTCTTCGAAACACGAAGGTGATTTAGGCCATAGTGCACCACGCTGGCCCAATGCGGGTTGGTGGACTTTCGAAAATTTTCTTGGTTTCATCACGATGTTTTCCTTCACCGTTGAGCAAGTGATAATTAGAAATCCGTACATAAATCCGAAAAGATGAATTTAGTGGTATAGGCCCGCACCAGGATTTGAACCCACGACCTTGGGATTACAAGTCTGGCTCATTACCAACTGGGCTATCACCGCTTAGTATATTTAGTAAGTATTAATAATTGCACCCGTGCGAAGCCGGGCGGGTCGCTAGTATACCTATATAAATTAATTTTTAGAACTAACACCTAGAGAGCTAGAGCTTAGAGACTAAAATGTATGATAGTGGAAACCATCTCATTGAATTTGGTTAAAACTATCATGCATTTCAAATCAGAGTACCTAAACTAAATGTAAAATATGCTATCACATTTTCTCACCACTTGTTTAATAGATATAGAAATAATGTTTATTTTTGCTACAAGCATCTAAATTTTGAACTGTTATATCATCTAAATAATAAAACCCAAAAATGAGTATAACACTATTTGTCTTAGGGTAAAGTTGAATGCAAATCTTAATATTATTAATTGATTATTCACCTAATAATTTTACTTTCAAATACATTTACCGATCTCTATAAAAGCAAAAGCTGATTTCAACTGCCTCGTAGGTTTATCTGTGAGTTGATGAAAACCGTTACATTTTTCCAACACAGTAATTATTGTTACTTATAGAATCAAAATACCAAAACTATTTTTATAACGTATCCAAAATAAAAAATAAAATATACAAAGGTTAATTCACAATTAGAGTATACTAAAAATTTTACACGTGTGAGCGGAGGATGACAATTTGACTCCGGGTGAGAATTGTTGAGATAAATCGCTTTATTCACTGCACAGTGCCCGTTCAACCGAGAGATCGTGTCAAAATTTCAACGTGCAAAAAATAAAAGATTGATTGTTCACAATGGCAGGCCCCATCAGTCAAGTTTGCAAGAATGGATAAAATGTTCGCGTGACGATTTTTGGCGCTTTTTTGCTGTTTGGTTTTAGTAGCACCGCCACATTTATCTCAGTTACTCGCGGTAAAATATTTGTTGTTTATTGGGAGTGCAAAAGTTGCAAACAATTTGATTCAATTTTCTACTTCAACTTGACTAGTGCAATTTTCTCTTCAAATACTGTTAGTTCAGGCGAGATTTAAATGTGATTAACTTTGAATTATACTTAATTGCAATTGAAATAGGATTTAAGTTACAGCTGCCATTGCGGTGCAGCAGGGCTTACCTGAACATTACCATTTCAAATTCAACCACAAATCCAAGGATAGTGCAATAATAAATATTCGAATATCAAAATCCTTTGGAAACAGAAGCGGAACGTAATCGAGAGATTCCAAATTTAAATTTTGTCCGGCTGCATTTGCATAGACACAGCTGTCGCGTACCATTTCCATTCCAATTCGGTTATCTCGCGCTCACCGGTCGCCGTTTGGCAGCCGATAAAACTTATATTTTGAACTGGCCGTTTAGAATATTCACACTTTTAGTTTTTTTATTATTTCATTACTTTTTAATAACACCAACTGGCTTCGAGGTTTTCTAGAAAAATTCAATTGTGAATTGAATTTTTCCATTGCACAGTCGATTTTTAGCTGACGTTGCTTTCCAGTCGATTTGACTATTCAATTAGATTTTTTATTCAGACGCGGAAACAAAACTCTTGAAACATTTTAACATGAAAACTTTATTTATTTTTTGTTCATTTTACGCTTTATGTTACAATGTCCATGTTTGGAAAAATGGTTTTGTAAATAGTTAACCATACACGATTGCTCGTACAAATTTTATTCCACAATTTTTAACAATAAAATTAGTAGAAAAACTGCGTAGTAATTTTTCATTTTTCGTCTCTTTTTCACAAATTTCAAGATAGATAAAGTTAATTTGTGAGCAAAGACTTTATACAAATACGTGTCTTAAATATTTTTCATAGCTTCTCAAAAAGGCCTCTCTTGTGTATATTCCCTAAACTTTTTTCGATAAGTGTAAATTTGATTTTGAAGTTGTTATTATAAATATTCAAAGACACTGAACAAGCTTACATAGATTGTTAACCTGTCGCGTGCTTATTTACGCCGCGTGCGATACAAATCTCGTACACTGTGTTCAAAAAGCACGCGAGCGCGTAAAGCGAGAACTTGCCAATGTTCAGACAGGGTGTAGCTGCTGACAGCTACACTCAGTATTTTTAAAAGCTGAAAGCCTGAATTCAGACCATCTTTCTATATGATTTTGCAGTCGAATTTTCCTCAGGTAAATTCTCAATTTCTTTTTGTTTTTTTAATATTTTTGGTCACCCCGGTTAAACGGAACATGTATATCTGATAAGTTATACTACCATCTAATCCATGATATTGATAACAGCAAAGATATGTTCTCAAAATGTCCTTCACTTTCAACAATCTGAGGAACCCGATAGTATTGAACAGGTCAGGTAGGCTTGACGGCACGTGCCCATTACCACAAACAGGACATTCAAATTAAGGCTGGCCCCAATTGTACTTGTCCGTTTGGAACAGCTAACAAGGGCCTAGCAAGCGTTAGTGAATGAAAAAGGGAAGAAAAGGTAGGATTTGAACGATTTCGTGTCCATTTTATTGCTCTTCCTATTTTAGGAACTTGGGTTTCTATGTTGAAGCGTAATAAGCAATCATATATGATAAAATTCATAGTTTATGCTCGGAACATGATTCGCGTGACAAAACAAATATGAGGGCTCTTCTTCTCAACTATATCACTACCTTTGGCGCGTAAATTTTTTTTTTTTTTTTACCAGCCCTTGTACGTCCCTACCGCACCGAGGGGCACGGACCTACATTCTAAACACCAAGGGGATTTAGGGCATAGTCCACCACGCTGGCCCAATGCAGATTGGCGGACCGCTCTTGTCTTTCGAAAATGAATTTACTTACATAAATCCGAAAAAAACAATTTGATGGTACAGACCCGCACCAGGATTTGAGCCCGCAACCTTCCAGTTACACGTCTGGCTCCAACTGTACTATCACCGGGTCAAAACATAGGCTAGATGTTTTAAAATCACATTTAAACTACTTCAAGCGTTGTAGAAGTTTTGTGCCAATCATGCCTCTTTTGCAAAACAATATTTTGAGACCCTGTGAAGGTACCTTTATGAACTGTTAAACTTGAAACATACAACTTTATTGAAAACGTTAAGTAGGACAAACTTCTCTAAAAGAGCAGAAAAGAGGATTAAAGTGAACGCCTGCTAAAATTAATCTTAACTCAAAATGATACATCAACAAAGTTTCGAAAAGCTAATTTTGACTTGAATTTTCCAGTTTGAGACTGAATTAATTTGGAACTAAAATAGAACAGGACATCAGGGGATGGTGTGACCTCCTTTTCATGAGGGCCCTTTTTGCATAATTTATTGAAAGTTAAATCAAGGATCATTTGAATTTAGATGCTCCAAGTAATTTTTTGCCCCCATAACAAAATAAAATCCTTCTTAAAATTCTTAGATAGGTAAAAAAAATTTACCATTTGAAAATATACGTAAAACCGCAAGAAATCATTACAAAACGAGGAAGTAAATCAAAGTGATTTTTTTTATTTTCTTGTGAATTTTTTAGATAATGTGCCTCATAATGTTGAGAATAGTAGAGAACAGAATAAGAAAGATGGTTAGGCATTTGACGTGACACGACCACTTTATAAAAAAACATTATTGAGGGAAAGATTGAAGGGTAGAGAGGCAGAGGTAGATCCAGGCGGATCTATTTCGAGCAAATAAAAGAAAAGGTTGAGGTCGTGTTGTATGGAGGAGAGGTAAAATCACTTGCGGAAGATAGAGGTGTTGTGGGGTTTAGTCCACCAACAACTGAAACAAAATACACAAAAAACAAAATACAACTAAATTAAAAAAAATTACGACAAACTTTTCCCATAGATTCCAAAACTGTAGTCTCGCAAAAAGGGCACCCCTCCACAAATCAGGGATAGTGATTATAATCCAGTTTAACTTTTGAAATCGAGCCATTTCGACTGAAAATGGAATAAGTTTGCCTACCCAACAGTATTACCAACTTGGTTTACCCCAATCGAAAACAAAATTTCCTCATTATAATACTGTGGATTGTTGGTTATTGTGGAAATTGCTTTCAGTTGAATATAATGACTATTTTTATAAGTTCCTTTCGTGGATCTAAGCAATTTTTAGGCAAGGATTTTTTTCTACTGCATATGTTTTGATGTCATTTGTCATCGAAATCTTTAGCAATGGGTTTTCAACCACTTCATGTTTTAATAGTGTATTTTGTTCTCCAATAACAACGGCCTTACTAATAAATTATACACTACGTATAAAATACGGAACTAACGTTTTTCATAGGTTTTAGGTCGTTCAAAGCTTGTAATGCGCTTTGAATATGTATATATTATTAGTAAAGCCATAAGAGTTTTACAAATCAGATTACTTAGCAGTCAGAATTTGATTTTATCGAATAGCTTATTCCAAAAACGAATAAGGGTCTTTTAGTTTTCTTAGAATAGTAATAAATTAAATAGAAAAATCCCTGATAAATTCAGCGGCATTTTACTTTACGCGAAATCCAAACAGAGTTACAAAGAGAATTATATAAAACTGGATTTGGCTTAATGAAGGATTTTAAATCTAATTAATTACCTAGTCTATTAACGATTAGGGAGCAGAGTTCAAATGCATCTAATAAATTAGTAAGAGCATGTTAGGCAGTCTAGAAATTAAATTAATGGAATCTTTTTCAAGAATTAATGAAAAGTTCGTCTGGTTCTACCAATTAATGTTAATTATTCTCAAGGGCCAATAATAATTTTCCACAGTGATTGATATTACTAGGTATTTTACCCATTGTTCTTTTAAGAGTTTACGGGAAAGAGTAAACGCCCAAGAACCTGACATCTCAACTAGTTTTCCGTTTCGAACCTATAGGTAGTTATGAATTTTCTTGGTAAAATACCTTCACACGAATTAATTACAAGGAGATTTTCCGCTAAACATGGTCCGACATTCCGCAGAAACAAATTGGCCAATTTCGACGCGTTGAGAGGCAGCCCCCAAAATATTTGGCGAAAATTAGCCACTAGAATAAAAGCTGTTGAGTAGGGTTGGTCTTGTCTTGTTAAAGGAATTGTTTACATAGTTACTGCGCAGTAGCTGGTATTTTTTTTGTTGACGGTTTATCTATCCTTGAAGTTAATGATGAAGTCTGACCCATTTCAGAAACGGCAACCATTTTACCATGTCTTATCCTTTATATAAAAAATATGAAAGTGTGTTTTTGATTAGTTATTGTTCGTTTTGTGTCCTTCTTTCACATTGCAACAGAGCAACGCATCGACCTAATGTTTTGCACATGAGTATTTTGGGGACCCGAGAGCTACTTTTCTTCGTTATTTTGCTGGCAGAAAGCTAGTGTTATATTACAAATAGTATGTCCTAATCTGCTAATAACTGTCAATGTTTGAAAAAAATATATATCGTCTTGCGATCTTTTCCTAACTCACTGACTCATCAAAGCCCAGCCCAAATCTTTCGACCTAGAAAGCTGAAATTAGGCTCAAAGATTCCTTTTATAACGTAGACAAGGAACAAGGAAGGATTTTACGATATTTTCACGGGAACGAAGTCCAGGGCATCCTTCAGAATATTTTAATTATTGGGGTTAATTCCTTGCTGCGGTACAGTCATTGTTAGACCACAAGGAATTTATCTAAAACTTTAACGTTTCTAATTTACAACAATCTTGAGTTATATAATACTAGCTGATGCCCGCAACTTCGTTTGCGTGTTAATTTAGATTTTACGTATAAAATACAGAACTAACGTTTTTCATAGGTTTTTGGTCATTCAAAGCTTGTAATGCGCTTTGAATATGTATATACTAGCTTTCCGCCCGCGGCTTCGCCCGCGTGAACTTCGGGAACCGCGTGAAGTTTTTTCCCGCTAACTCCCGTTCCCGTGTGAATTTTGCAATATCCTGTTGCAACTAAGCTTTAAGTTTACTAAGGTACCTGCATGCCAAATTTCAAGCGTCTAACTTAAGCGGTTTAGATTTTCCCGCTAACTCCCGTTCCCGTGGGAGTTTTGCAATATCCTGTTGCAACTAAGCATTAAGTTTACTAAGGTACCTGCATGCCAAATTTCAAGCGTCTAACTTAAGCGGTTTAGATTTCCCGTTCCCGTGGGAATTTCGGGAATTCCTTTCTTAGTGCACCTTTACGGTACCTAAGCTACGTCCCTTCCAAATTTCAAGTGCCTACGTTTAGCCGTTTAGGCTGTGCGTTGATATGTCAGTCAGTCAGTCAGTTTCTCCTTTTATATATTTAGATAACTTGTATCTTTTCCAAAATGTAACTATTATGTGCGCAGTTTTTCCCTCCCTATAATAAAGTATCCAACTTTGTACGTGTCCATTCAGAGTTAGTTTTATTTGAAGGTCTCAACAGTTTGTTAGTGCGTTGCTGAGTTAAAGGACTTTTGCGAAAGCTTCTAAAGTTTGGTTTAGATTGTACAGAGGCCAGCGCATCAGGTTACTCAATTTTTATTGCAAAACCGCTCTTATCACAACAGCACAGAGAGCACACTTGTGGTAACCCGATGTGCGGCCGTCCGTACTAAGTGGCAATCTGTGGTCATTGCCTACCCAAAAGTGTTTTATGAATGTCTATGTAAGAATTGTAAATGTACACAAGTATGTTTGCTCTAAAAAAAATTCTTCAGCCCTTTGAAGCCACAACCGTTTTGTCTTGTATTATTTATTTGACAATGTGTAATTTTAGAATATTTTTTTTTGGACAAATAAAATCCGTTTATTATTATTATTTATCCGTCTATGCCTTTATTCATGCATGATGATGATGATGAGGTCCGACCGATTTCGGCCATGGCGACCACTTCAACTCCTAATTTGATAGGCGCCTGGCGCATACCTCCTTAGGGAAAGGAGCAAGCTGAAAAACAGCGCTGCACGGAACTCTGTTCCATTGCAGAACAAGCTGAGCTTGTTTTCTTTGTATTACTTACTGTACACGGTTATTTAGTTTGTGATAATACTATTATTTTTTTTAGCAAAATTTTCCCTAATATATTTTGTTATTTAATGCAAGATATTTATAGAAAACAAACTATAGACTATAGACAAACTATAAGGATTAATGAAATACTTTATAAAAATCACTTTTAATGTAACTTACATACACAGTTGAACTAGTGGGGCTCACTGGGACTCATTAAAGAAATAACGACATGAGCTACTTCTTTACTAAAAAATAAATACGGTAAACAAAAGGTAAAATCTGTAGATTAATGGTCACTTTTGGGATAGTCCACCTTTGCACTATTTTTCTTATAATATGTCTTGTGTATAAATACATACATTCATACTTTTCAGTCGGGCAGTCAAGTAATACATTTGACTAAACTACAAAACAAACATCCTTTTTAACTCTATTACTTAATGTTGACATGATTAAATAATCAAATGTTATCATATTTAATCAAGTTACTTATTAACTCTCACAAAAGCTACCAACAAATAGTTCTTCCAACATTAGTGGCATTAAATATGAAAGTCGGGGTCCAGGTCTTAACTTCGAGAATCGCATTTATAGCAAAGTTTGAATGGTAACTAGTTCGCAGAGAGCTTTACGCGAATTTCTGAAATTGTTACCAGTTCACAATTTACATAGAAAACAGTTTCAAACGTGCAGTTTGTTTTTATGATTTTTACTGGGGTTATTGTCCGATGAATTTTGAATTTCTTCTTTTCAGTTGAAGTCGAACGCCAAGGGATGTTAATATTTTTATTCGAAGCCTGGAATACCGCAACCATTTTTAACCCCCGACAACAAAAAGGGGTGTTATAAAATTCCCTACCCTAAAGATTCTTTACTTTTCTTATGCTAGAAGCATACTTGAGTATGCTTCTGCAATTTGGTCACCATCTTACGTAACTTATATTGCCCAGATAGAGTCAGTGCAACGAATATTTATCCGACGATTGAACTACCGTTGTAAAAGGACAGACAACTACACTGATAGCCTCACCCACTTCAAGATTCACTCGCTTGAGGATGGACGGGCTGTGACCGACATGAAGCTGCTTTATGACATAGTTTCTTCCAGATTGGATTGTCCAGACCTTACTGCTCGGATCGGCGTCATCACCAGACCCAATCGTACCCGGCAAATGCATTCATTAAGTGCTGGCCACGCTCGTACAAATTACGCACAGAATTCTGTATTGCATAGAATAGTACATACATACGCATCTAGGTTTATCGATGTCGATATTTTCTGTTTAAGCCGAACCCAGTTCATTAAGCACACATCGAAGACTTTCCCTAATGAGAACGACATTGGTCCTAGTAAATAGTAAATAAATAATTTAACCACAACATTAATATTTTTTTTACTTTTTTTAATGAGGTGTGAATGACTACATACGCTTACATACACATAAATACACACACACACTCACATACACATAACACACACACACGCACTGTCCTTACTTTTACTCATCCAATCTATTTTGTTTTGTTAATCATATATCTATGCTACCCGTTAATCCAAATCTACAGTTTATAATATGTTTAACTTCTTAATTGGCTGTATACATTTTTAATATAAGGGCTATGTTATTTAACATGTATAAGCTGTGAAGTTTGCAATAAAGTAAATAAATAATTAATTAAATAAAAAAGTGTGACGTGTGTATCTGTATTTCTGTATGTCTGTGAATCTGCGTGTCTGTGGCATCATAGCTCGTACACTAATGACCTATTTCAATGCGGTTCTTTGAAAGCTGACGTAATCGAGACGGTTCTTAGCTATAATTATTTGATCAAAATTGGTTCTACCGTTCAAAATCAAATGTCGGGGGTAATTAAAATGTTTTAATTTCAGTATTCATAAAATTTGTAAAATAGGATTTGCGAAACCTCTTTAAATAATGTTAAATGTCTCAGTTGATCTAATATACAGTTTTGTACCCTCGAGGAAAGACAGCTATAATCTCCAAAGGCTGTTGGGTATGTAGAAATTCCAACTAGCTACTCCGAAAGCGAGTTTTGGCGAAATTTCGTGAATTCCAACAGCAGTTGTAACCAGGTGAGGACTAAGGTCAGGTTTACTATAAATTTATTTTTCTTTGATTGTTTTTTGTAACAAAACTTAGAAATAGATGTCAAAGAAACATTACAGATAGATTTCTTTTTTTATTATCTTAATATGGGTTAACTCTTGACCTCAATCTTGACCAAGTTACCCAGAAAATGCCTATTAAGCACTGGTACATACTTCTACACACCGACGGAACACAGCAAGCTGTTTGTCGTTGCATTTCGGTATGTGGATAGTCACGACCCAGACGGTCCCTTACAGAACCTACCACACCACATGACGACGGATGTCACCTCAGATTCAGAACAAATTGAGGTGCAACAACACCTGGAATGGATTGATAGAAGACAAGTCTTATTAATTTGAATAATAATACGATACCCACGTAAAGAGATGGAGTGAATTCTAAGAACTTTTATGGGGCCAACATAGAATACGCCAACTGCCTACTCTTCCTAGGCATATTGTAAAAGTCAGTAAGTGGGACGCGAGGGTTTGCTGCATTGTGGACGAAAGACTGAAACCCTTTCACCACTAACAACATATTTTTTCTTAAAACCCTCCGGATTTATTTCAAACGTGGCTTCAAGTGGTTTTAAAACCATTGAGGCTCTGCCTACCCCGGTAGGGATTGTAGGCGTAAGCGTATGTATGTATGTGTAGAAAATTTCGAAATATAAAGAATTTGTATATTTATACATTATAACATACTATACTTTTACATTATTTGTATATTAAACCTTTTTACATTAAATACTACCTGCCAACTACTCCTTCCTCTCAAACACTCAATGGGTTGACTGGAAGAAATCCCCTTGTGGGATAAGTCCGCCTTTGTACTGTTTTTCTTATATTGTGTCTTGTGTAACTTATGCTCATGTACAATAAAGAATAAATAGATACTTACAATTATCACTTGGCCGATCTAGGTCACAATAAATAACACAATTGAGCTCCTGATTACATCCCTGTACACCAGCACATGCCCTTGTTGTGAATAAGGGTCACGAATTCTCGATTCAACGTTCCACGGATTCACAGCCTTTGTCTTTACGACTGTGGGGGAAAAATTGTGGTTTCCCAGTCTACGCTTTTAGAACTTTAAAGTTTTAAAACCTTTGTTATTCTTAGGTTTGTAAGTTTTGGTATATTTGGTCCTCATTGATTTTGGTATTATTATTATTATATACTTTATTGCACAAAAAAACAGGACATCACAGAAACATAAAAACACGGAAAAATGTACAATAGGCGGCCTTACTGCTAAACAGCAATTTTTTCAAGGCAACCGGAGAAGAAAAATCAAGAAGAGAAAGAAAGTAGCGGGTGCAGCAGTATTAAATAAACTACATGACAATAAGTAAATACTTATACCTAAAATAAAATAAAATAACATTTAAATACAAATACAACACAAATATACAAAAAATAAAATAAACATACATACTATTATTATGTATGTTTATTTACGGTTTTATGGTATTTGTTTTGAACCCCGACGCAAAAAGAGAGAGGTGTTATAAGTTTCACGTGTCTGTCTGTGAATTTGTGTATCTGTCTGTGGTATCATAGCTCCCAAACGGATGAACCAATTTTGTTTTTTTTTTATTTTTTAGATAATTTTATCCAGAGTATTCTTAGCTATGTTTCATGAAAATCTGGTCATGAATTTTTAAAAGTTATAAGCAATCAAATGTCGGGGGTCATTCAAAATTTTAGATTTTAGTGTCATAATAAAGAACTAGAGGATGCCTGGGACTTGGTTCTAGTTAGAATTCTATAAAATCCTTCGTTATACCTCGTTTAAGTTGTGAAACGAACGCTACAGCTTTCTAAGTCCAATAGTTTAAGGCTGGGTTTTGATAAATCTGTGAGGGAGTCCGGACCTAGCACTTTTGTATTTAAGATTTTCCTTGTCTCCTTCTTTTTGTGTCGATGAAAAATTATGCGAAACCAGCCCAGTGAATGGCCAGTTCTACAGCCTTTTGATTTGTCTCATACATATCTTTTAATGTGCAGGATACCTTTAGGTATTATAGAGTAGCTCCTATATTATGTAAGTAACTTGACTATCTACTTATGTATATTTGTTTACTTGTATTATTTATATATATTTACGTACCACCTACTACTTCTTACCTTACTGCTATCCTACCCTAAGGTTGCCTGGAAGAAATTGCTACCTAGCAATAAGGCCACCTTGTTGTACACTATGTTTTACGTTCTGTTAATTGTATTGTATGTCTTTGTGTGCAAATAAAGTATATTGTATTTTATCAATGTAATTGACCGAGCGAGCGCGAAGTACGAGAAAAGCGTCTCCAATTCAGCTTGGGCAAAATTTTGTATTTCCAGATAAATAGGTTGCCTCTGCATGTCGCATTTCTCTACCGATTTTATAAGTAAAATTTTTGTGAGTAGGTTCAATAATTATATGGTTTTTTGTCGATTCAGTTTTCATCAATTTTTCAAGAAAGCGTAAAAAACATCACATTTCAGCTATTTTGAAAATAATGTCTCTCTAGACCTCACGGAGCCACTGGTATATTGAGTACTCATCTATGTGTTTCTTCTTATAAAGATTCTGAGTTGTTATAACTTCAAAAGTTATTATTATGAGCAATGTTCAATCAAGCGTAAAAAAAACAAGAATTAACGAGACAAAATATACAAGGGCATGGACAAAAGTCTTTGAATGTAAATAATAAATAACTCCCAAAATTCAAAAAGGTATGTATCACCCCCGACATTCAATTATTGCTTATAATTTTTAAACGGCTGAACCAATTTTGATCAAATATAGTTAAGAACCATCTCGATTACGTTGGCTTTCAAACAAAAAAACGCATCGAAATCAGTCCATTCGCTTAGGATGCCACAGACAGATACACAGATATACGTACACACAGATACATACGTCAAACTTATAAAGCCCTTTTTTGTCGGAGCTTAAAAACAGTCGCCAAAATTAAAATAGGGGCCATTCGTTTATTACGTAAGACAATTTTCTCTAGTTTTTTTGACTCCCTCCCCCCATATTATAAGAAAGAATAATATGGGGGGAGGGAGGCCGCCCCCCATATAGGCCGACCCCCTCCCCCCTGTTTAATATTTATTACGTAAAAATCTAAAGGAAAAAATGAATACACGTTTGGTTTGTTTTAATGATTATTTTTCAAAGTACCAATTTTTAGGAATGTTTATTTGTACTTACAAAGCGTGTAGGTACTAATAATTTTATTTTTTGGTAGTAATTTTGGTTTTAATCACTTTGCCATTTTAATAATGAATGGCCCCATGTATCGTCGATTAATTCTAAATTAAATCTTAATTTTCGTCTCGTACACTGAACTTCCCTTCACAAAGCTAAAGAGAGACAACGAAGCTTTGGCCAAGCTCTGGTATCCGTATGCCACTAAATTACGGTCATTACATAATGCACCTAGTTCTACAAAGTTCCAGGTGGTGCAATGCGTGCCAGATAGCAGCTTAAACAAGTTACAACTTGTACGTGACCATGTACAGATATGCAGATTTTATGCACTGAGAATGGTCGTTAAGATAAGCTTGGAACTTAAGTCTTTTTGTGGATAAATGGAGACATTTCTGTAAGATGTTTTACTTTAGATATACTTAGGTATCATTATTTATTTTTTTTGCTTCAATACACATAATTACACTTTACATAGAGAAATTATGAGTTTCGAAGTAGATGTGTGCTGCAGTGACAATTTTTGAAGTGAAAACTTCTTAGCGTGGTTACACTTTGAAGTACCTATGGGTAAAAAATGTGAAACTCGCGTCAGGACACGTGACCAGATCGAAAATTCGTAACACGATGGGAGAGTGAAAACTTCTGTAGCGGCGTTCTTTTTGGAATGGGTAAAACATGTTAAACTCGCGTCAGGACACGTAACCTGACCGAAAATTCGTAAGGAAGTAATATACTTAATTGTTCAAGTTTTCACTTTTAAAAAAAAAAAACAACCATTGTTAACCCATGTTCGCTTGTTATTACAATCCAGCTCAGGGGCGAAGATGTGGTCCAAGATGTAGCAAGTTCACCCAGAAGATGCCTATTCAATCGAATTTAAAAGAAACTCGGGTTATATATGAGTTTCGAAGTACGTGTTCGTGTTTCGAAGTATATGAGTTTCGAAGTAAATCTGGAAAACTGCTAATATTATTCCTGTGTATAAAAACGGCAGCAAGGACAATGTCGAAAATTATCGCCCTATTTCTTTATTGTCTACTTTATCAAAAGTCTTGGAAAGACTGGTTCACAGCTCAATCTATCCGAGTTTGCATAATATAATATCACCAGAGCAACACGGTTTCGTTAAGAAACGTTCTACAGTTACTAATCTCATGGTATTTACCAATTTCTTATTTGAGCAAATGGATGATCGATGTCAAGTCGATGCGATATACACAGATTTTTGCAAGGCTTTTGATAAAGTGGACCATATGATTCTTCTCCAGAAACTTTCATTTAACGGGATCAAAGGAAATCTTTTGCGCTGGTTTCAGTCTTATGTGACTAATAGGACTCAAAGGGTTGCAGTTAATGGCTTTGCATCAGGTGTACTCACAGTGACTTCTGGGGTGCCACAAGGCTCAATTTTAGGGCCATTATTATTTATCCTCTTTATAAATGATATTGGTGAATGTTTCTTAAACAGTAAGTTTTTATTATATGCTGATGATCTTAAAGTTTATCGTGGTGTTAAATCCTTTGAGGACTGCTCGGAGCTTCAGGAGGATCTTGATAGGCTATCTATTTATTGTATTAATAATAAATTGCACCTTAGTCTCAGGAAATGTAAAACTATCATGTTTACTAAAAAGACAAATATAATTAATTATTCATATTCATTATGTAATACTCCTCTAGAACGTGTTACTACTATTCGTGATCTTGGGCTCCTATTAGATTCAAAATTACACCTCGATAAACATATAGATCACATTGTTAATAAAGCATTCCAGCTGTTCGGTTTTGTTTTGATAAGTTGCCTTGATTTCAAGCGCCCTGAAAGTTTTCTATATCTTTTTAAAACATTAATTAGGTCTCAAGTGGAATACGCCAGTAATATTTGGAACCCTTTTTATGAAAAATATTCAGATAAAATCGAACTCATCCAACGCAAGTTTCTTAAGGCCGTTCAATATAGATGTTTTCATTGTAGAAAATCATATGTTAAGTCGCTCGAGCAGTTTAATCTGCCTATGCTGAAGACTAGAAGGTTGCTTCTGGATTCCATGTTCCTGTATAAATTATTGTGTAATTATTTTGACTGTCCTGAATTGATAAACAGAATCAACTACCGTATACCTAGTAGTTCTCAACGTATCAGAGAGTCGTATCCTCACCGTCTGTTTATGTCTAATACTTGTAATACGCATGCTGGTGAGCGTCTACCGCTTCAACGCATTTTGAACATGTATAATGATAACTTACTTCATATAGATATTTTTTCTTTGTCATATTATTCATTTAGAAAGATCGTGTATCAAACCTTGCTAAGTAATCAATAAAAATGTAAAGATTAAGTATGTCATGCTCTGGGAGTTCTAAGTAACGCTTTAAACATTCACTAGAAAATTAATTTTGTTATATTTTAGTAAAAGTGTTTCTATCTATGTTTCTTAAATCACATATTTAGATTGTTTGTGAAAACTGTGTGTAAAGTCTCTTAAGTGTTTATATTTAGATGTGGAAAACGATGCTGGCTGTACTATTAATCATAGTTATTGTTATTTAGATAAGTAAGTACATATAGTATTGCTGTTTGTTATCCTGAATAAAATAAAATAAATAAAATAAAATAAATAAATATATGAGTTCGGAAATACAAACGCAGGCAGAGAATTCCATTCCTTAGCGGTGCGCAATTTCAAAGATGAAGAGAAGCGCTCATTACGGATTTGAGGAATCTTGACAAGGTGAGGGTGGTACCGTCCGAAGAAGAAAGGGGCAGGCGGAATGAGCTCATGCAGCTTATGGGCAAACTCCCCGATTACAACTTAGCATTGTGCTCTAAGTTTAAAGAAGAGCGCTGGTATTCTGTTAAAGCCGCAGTTGCTTAAAAAAAATGTTTTTATTAATCAGTCAGTTTCGTAATGACGATATTGATGCTATTTACTACGTTTCACTGGAATAGATTACAATATATATTTTTTCCTTTTTGTATAGTTATGGTTATTATTTTATTGCAGTGATTTTATATTGAGGTATATTTCGAATTCTTTAACTTTATTCAGCGAAACTTGAACCTGGATCTCAAATAACGAATCAGCATCAGATAGATTTCGAATAGAATTTTATGTTTTTAATTAAGTACTTATTTATTTTGTTATTGGTCGATTGTATTGTATATTTATATACCTTTATTTCAAACTATATATCGTTGACATCCACCCACCCAAGTGTCGCCTGTCAATATATATTTCGAATGAAGTCCGTATCGCGGAACAGTTTGATTGCTCTCGCACTTTTACAAGGCGTTTGGGATTTATAAAAAAATAGCTGTTTGGTCGGAAAATGCGGAATCTTTCGTTACTTTTTCACGATTGCGTTTGTAAGACATTTCCTAGTTTGAGATTAGTTTTTTTTGCTCTTTTTGGGGAACTAAAAATAACATGGAATTTGCCAGACGTAAGGAATTTAATCAAGGATTCATCATGTTTAGAGTATTGACTTAAGCTATAATGTTATCTACATTAAATGATTCGGAAAAATAGATTGATAATGTCGTTGGTATGACTACTGAGCAATGACTAAGTAATTTTTTTTCTTTACTTATTGGCAAGGCCGTCGCCAAGGGGAGGCAGGGGGGGCAGCTGCACCCCCCCCCCCAGAGGTGAAAAAAAGTTGCCAACAGCAGCAACCAAAGTTGAAACCGTTCTTTTTACAAACGCCAATTTGCAAAAGAAGCAAAGACTCGCGCTACAAGTGTAAAACTTCATGTTCTGGCTGTACCTACAATTCATATATTTTTCATCCTCCATAATATTAACTTGCCCCCACCTGGGCCAAGGACTGCCGACGCCCTTGCTCATTGGTACTGAGAATAAAACTTGGTACCTCTCGCTAGATACAAAGCAGTTAGACAGACATTCGATTATTTTTGAAATGCCAAATTCAGAATGTTTTAATAAATATTAAAATAGAGAATGACGAAGTCACCAATGTAAAACAAAGAAACCCTTAAAGGGTTGTAATATGCTAAAACCTCGTCCGTCTGTTCGTCCGTTGATCACCAGGGTGCCCCGCTAGCAGGTGAAGATGTCGATTTTGGAGCATTAAGAAATCAGGACCCCACGACACACTTTAGATAGACGTTATAGCTACTCTCATTTTTTACCGCCATAGACACTGAAACTACTTCATTTAAATAAATATCTCAGTAAACCCACCCAAAAGTACCTAAACGAACATAAGTTTCACTTTAAATCAGGCAGAGTTTCGCCCAAAAACCCAAGTTATCTCAATTCCTGCATGGAAATGGATGGAATTAAAAAGGTAAAATATATTCATGGGATGGAATACCACGTTATCCAGCTAGAGAATTAATTAAATTGTTCTTTAGAATAATCTCATCTCTCACATGATGGCTTAGTCTCGCATCCGTGACGAGTATTATTCATCTATTTTGCAGACCGCAAACAAGAACTACCCATTTTTGATGTGTTTTTGACGTGTTTTATAGTTAAATAATTATTTGATCCCTCTGAATTGCTTTGGTGGTTAAAGTCTTTATGAAGAGTATGATTTAAGGAGTTTCACGACATGTGTCAGTTCCTTTATTCGTCTGATCATACTAAAGTCAGATCCTTTTTTTGTCAGGTCCGTTTTTCGCCAGATCCGTTATTTGCCAGAACCTTCATTGGCCAATTCCTTTTATCTCCAGATCCTACATTAGCCAGTTTGCATCGCGTACTATTACAAACAAAACAAGTAAACATAACGTAATTTTGAAATCACTTTAATTAATTTAATTTGTGCTCACGAAATAGAATTCTATAGTAATTATTTATGATCATGCAACTTTTGAATACAATTATGTATTGTAATATATTTGACTTTCTTTTCTTTTTTTTGTCTCCTCACCAACTTATTCTTGTTCATTTTTTTTTTCAAAATACTTTGCCTCATCTTTCAACATTTCAACAAATAAAAATAATTTCTTTTTCTCCTCTAGCTTAATCTTAACTCTATCATTCCAGCCTTCCAGCGGGCATCTGTGGTTCTGTTTTTCTTGTGAACATGGCTGTTATTTTTTTGATCAATTGGACGGTAAAACATTCTTAAAAATTTTCGAAATCTGATATATTTGGAGAAATATTCATAATATAGAGCCAAGCTTCAGGTAATTACTTTTTTTTCCGTCTTTACTTTCAAACATACCCAATTCTTTGCCTTTAGTGAAATTGACATCATTTCACTTGAATGTCCGGATATACCAATCCGTATGGCATTCATTACAGCCAATTCAAAGTCGAATTTGAAAAGTTGCAACTCGATTCCAAATGCATTTTTCAAATCCATAAATGTTAGTTGTGAATCAGTTTTGAATGAAACTGTACTTATGATCAGATGAATTACGGATCTGACGGAACAAGCATCTGCTTAATGTAGGATATGACAAATCACGGAGACGACCAAAAAAGGAAGTGACTAATGTAGGATCTGACGAAAAACGGATCTGGCGAACTACTGATCAAACGAAATAAGGATCTGACAGATGTCGTGAAATTCGATTTAAGCACTTATCGATTAGGAGAAACAAAATGCAAGGCTATTTCAGAAAAGACGACGATATTTTTGGGTTATTTTAATACTTTTAAGTATTCGGTGAAGTTCGATGAAGTGCTCGTAGGCCAGTGGCTCTCGCTGATCTCAACCGATCAGTGAGGTTAAGCAACGTACACAGTGGCAGGGAACCTGATGGGTGACCAAAGTGGCAATTTATCACGAGCGTTGTGTACCCTAACTTTATCACTGTCCATAATATAACTTTTACTCTGTATCATATTCTGTAATGTTGGTTAAGCTGTCGGAGGGCATGTTAAGCTGTCGGTTTCGGCTGTTGTCGATTGACTAGGTACAGTCGTTAAAAGCAAGTCAGAGGCCATTGTGCGGTTTGAAAATTCTGACACCAGGGTTGGCCAAGTTCGCCACATGCTTGACTATATCTACACGATAAGAAGAAGAAGTATTCGGTATTTAAACGTCAAGATTTGAGGTGGTTTGCATGAGCCTCAGAATAAAGAGTTCCAATTATCTAGGAACGGACAATCAATATAAAAAAATGATTGTTATTCTTAAGAATTCGCCCTTCTTAATTTGGCCAAATAGATTTGTTAGGCCTTTTTATAATTCGAACGGAATTTCTGGGCTTGGCTTTGTATTACCATTGCCTCTCCTGTTCCTAATATCAAAGTGTCACTAAGAAATGGACCAATAGCTTCACTAAAACCTATTCAAAAGACAATAAGTACGCGTTATCCTTTTCATAATAAACGCACACCGTTTTACCGTTTTCAACTACCTCAATCACTTACCGCGAAATCCTCACAACCTTCATAAATATATCCCTTCTTATCCAGTCACCCTGTATAATAGAATTACTATATCAATGTTAAAGCTAAGGAAAAGGACTCAGGCTGACTTATTTTTAGTGTTATGAACTGGAAATCCGACCACATTTGAGTTTTCTCGTATTAAAACAGAATATCTTTAAGTTAACTTTTAATAGACAAAATTAAAGATTCTCATCACAGATTTATCAACGCCCAGCCCAAACACTTGGATTAAGAAATATTAAATATCGGCCAAAGTTTTAAAAACACAGTGTGAATTTTTCGAATTTTTAATCAGAAGAGTTAGGACACCTGTGCCGAAAGAAAGTAGGAAAGGAACAAAGTAAGTTTACGAAATACCTACCAGTTCAAAATCTAGGGCATTCTCTGGTATTTTACAAAAAAAGGTTTTGTCCGCTTGGAAATATCGAAAAAAAACCACGATTTCAGCTTCTTAGACAAGTGATCGCATATTTGACTACCCACAAAAATTCTAAAACTAGTTATTATACATAATTTTAAATTTCTGATTAGAAAAAAAAAGAATCAAGAACAAAAAACCGTAAAATATAACATTCTAGCTCCGTGACTATATTCCATGCAAATAAGGTTGGAAACTAACTCTTACAACTGATATTAACATAATCGCAGGATGAAATGTAAATATTCTCGTCCCACTTTGGTTTTTCAAGGGAAAGCTTGCAAAGTCAGCTGTGATATTTCTTTGGGGAAATTTTGGTAGTAAGTTTCTTAGTCAACCACTTACTTAAGCACACTTACTGAGGTTTTTATTATTACTACGCTTGAAAGACGGTTTTTTTAAATCTTTATTTAAGGAGTTTTGTCATTTCAAAGCGAAGCGTTCGTAGCCCAGTGGCGCTCACTGATCTTAACCGATCAGTGGGGTTAAGCAACGTATACAGAGGCAGGGAACCTGATGAGTGACCAAAGAGTTGCAATTTATCACCAGCGTTTCTGTGCTTCGGCGGGCACGCTAAGATGACGGTCCCGGCTGTCGTCGATTGACTGCAGTCGTTAGAATCAAGTCAGAGGCCATTGTGCGGTTAGAAAACTCAGACACCCGGGGTTAGCCAAATTCGCCACACACTTGACTATACGTGTGTACCTACACGAAAAGAAGAAGAATGACAATGCCACTCCATTGGACAATTTACATAAATAAACAACCTTCACTTCCTGCTTTTACTAAGTAATACAAGTCTATACATCTCTATGTCTCTATGGCCTCCTTCGACAAAGGATAAGCCAGAACTGTATTACAAGTGCCAACGTTACAGGTTTTTTTTTTGACAGATGACAGTCAGGAATACTTTAGTATGCCCTCAGAGTTTTCTACTTAAAGTTTTCCACTAAGGCATTATTTTTATCAGCCCATAAACGTCTACACCGAGTGAGGGGAACAGGCCTCTCTTCGAATTACAAAGGGGTGGTCAAAGTCCAACACGCTAGACGAATTTTCCTAGACTTGCGGGCTTCATCACGAGGTTTTCCTTCATGCACTGTTGAGCAAGTACCTCTATAATTAGTAAAAATTCACACGAAAATCCGTAAATACGAATTTAATGGTACAGGGCCCTGTTTAGTAATAGCCACTTAGTTTCATAAAATTAATATAATAAGTTTTATTAAAAGAGGAATAATTTAAGTTTTCATAATTATATTTAAGCTGGGGCATATTATCTGTGGCTGGGCTGAAACATATTTTCGCTAACTAATTTTACTTTACTCAATATGAATTTATTTCTAAATGATAGTAGCTTTTGTATTCAAATCTAAACCTAACTCGGCTTTATGACCTTAACAGATCATAAGTAAACTCAACACTTACTCCAAATTCGAAGCTTACACTTTAGACTACTTTCAAACAGAAACTCAGACGGTGCGACGTGATCCTAGCTTGGGAAACCTAATTTAGGGGCTGAAAGAAAGTACTAGATCTTCGTAGTGCATCCTTGGAGTTTTAAAAAGCAGAATTTTTGCATCGCAAAAGAATTCTTGTGGGTTTCATAACAACGTCGACATAATGCGTATTTACATCTGCAGGCAAGTTTCATAAATTGAAATGAAGATTTAGATTTATGAAAT
This sequence comes from Aproaerema taeniolella, assembly GCA_949987775.1. Lineage (NCBI taxonomy): Eukaryota > Metazoa > Arthropoda > Insecta > Lepidoptera > Gelechiidae > Aproaerema > Aproaerema taeniolella. The sequence continues at coordinate 9,444,560 of OX465268.1, read as the reverse complement.
AGTTTTTACCAACTAAAAAGCCCATCAGTTGGTATGAGCCAGACTTGTAGCCGAGAAGGTTCACAAGTATGCAGGATTTTTGTATAGATTTTTATTAATTAATCACTTGCTGAGGGGTGAACGAAAACATCATATTTAAACCCGCACGTCTAGCGCACGGTCCTCCTACACGTATTGGGTAAATGACTAGTGATTAAACTTGCTTATTGGAAGAAATGTTATAGTTTTGAGATTCAAAATTAAGTATAATATTAAATAATCTTATACGATTCATACAGCGCCATCTTCCAATATATTTTACACACTACATGTTACACTTTAGGTAATACACCAGCCAAAAATAGTCTTTATTTCACTCATTATCGGTGGAATCAGTTGAATAAACATAAATGATACTTATCTTATAAAATAAACATCGTATGTATAAATTTGAGATTTTATTATAAATTTTTATTTATAATATCAAAGTTGAGTGCATAACACTAACTTGTTTCGTCATAGCTTCATAAACTTTCTATTATGATAATAATGAACATATAGACCGCACACACCCTTACCATGGACCTATACTTAAATGTAAATCCATGAGATCTACCTACTTCATTGATCTTAAAATTCTGGCAAATCTGTTGAATTCCCTACTGAATTGTAACTTTTTAAGCAACCTTTGAGCGGGACTAGAGTTTTATATGTATTTTGTATAATTTTAATAGGTATTAATCGGTATTGACGGAGCATGTTGCTGATAAGGTACTTTCGTGTTAGTTTTTTTGTTAGAAACCCTGTTGCGGATGCGTTTTTTTACATTTTATTTTTAATACTTAACCACTTAATAAATTAAGTGAATTATCTTTTTCAGACTTACGTCAGTAACTTGCTATATGTGAATCCACCTCAAAGGTAATTAAAATGAAAAATGCACTCTTAATGAATGGCAATTAAGCTGAAGTTGTTTTAAACTAAGGAGGTATGGTTTCTTAAACAGCACTGAAATGTGGGTTTAATTAAAGTACATTTTAAATGTTGTTTCCTCTCGTTTGTGAGAGAAACAGATTGTATAGAAAACCAGATAAATTAATCTTAGACGACAAGTTTTGTAATGTTAATGTAAAGAACATAATAAGCGGTAGTTTTGTTTTAAATTGTTTCGTAAAATAAGTATGTGTGCTATGATACATAATTCTATTTAAATCTATAGTTTCCTAGTTAGTTAACTCTTCGTAGTTCGTCTATATTTTTCTGTAGGTATGACAAATGCCCGTAACTTAGCTCACCAGCGAATTTAAAAAATCAAGACTTTTTATATCTTCATTAGAAGGAAACCTGGTCTGGTTCGCGACCACCCTCCTACCGAAGACCGACGCCAAACAGCTTGCTGTATTCCGTCGGTGCGTTGGAGTACCAGTGCCTTTATAGGCATTTTCTGGGTTAGCTCGCTCCATCGTCGACCTCATCTTTGACCTTATGGTAAAGATCGAGGTCAAGAGTTAACCCATCTTATAATAAAAAATATATAAAAAAAACCTATATGCAAAGTTTCAGTGTCTGAAAATATCAGTAGAATTTAACTTTTCCCTACTTTGAGATTTATTTTATCAAATGTTATTCTGATTTTGCAAATAAATGAGGTATCACTTTTCTATGAAATATTAAGTTCCTATATTATATTAAGATCCTATATTATATCAAGATTCCTATATTATATTAAGATCCATATGTATGTATATACTTACTACTACTTACAATCAATAAAAAACTTAATCTAATTAATCTGTATCATGGTCAAGTCTAAACAAAAAATAGAACAAATTGATAAGAGAAAGAAGATTAACTTTTCTTCCCTCCTCCAAATAATTTAAAGCGTCATAAACCGTTAATAGGTCATTTTCAAGTGTTGCAGCGTAATGATAAAGCTATAATCGGACGACAATATCGTTTGATCGTCTTTTATAGACGTATTTGTCTGTTATGACTTTTTTACGACGGTCGTAATATTGAATGAGAGCTTAAACGGCTATTATTTACGAATATTGTATTTTACAATTTTGTATTTTGTTTATTGATATACTCTGTGGGTTTCATTTTATCATTTGTGATTTAAAAGTATTAATTAAAATAGTTATTTATTGATTTAAAACCTTTTTTTTAATTATAAGATGGGTTAACTCTTGACCTCAATCTTGACCATAATGTCAAAGATGAGGTCGACGATGGAGCGAGTTAACCCAGAAAATGCCTTTTTTATTTAACAGTAGCTTTCCTCCCGGAACTTCGTTCCCGTGGGATTTCCGGAAAATTATCTAGCCTATGGGATAATGTAGTAATCTAATGGTGAAAGATTTTGATAAATCGATCCAGTATTTTTTGAGTTTATTTATTAAAAACACAAAAGTACAAATCTTTCCTCTTTATTATATTAGTTTAGATTGTGTAAACCACACAACTAAAACACTTCTTCCTCTTATTTTAAGTTTTTTTTTTAAATTTAAGAGTGGATACATTATATTTTTTTTAGAAACTTACACATTACACATCATTTTCAATGTTCCAGTAATTACAGAAGACCACAGTAGGTATTCGGAACAATTTAAAGCGTTAGTGAAAAACTAAGAAAGAGGAATATCATCCACTAGTCTAAGCTCCGTTTCTATAATCAGTTACGGTTCAAATAATAAAGTTTTGTCATATTGTTCTTCATTTTATGTAAAGGTCACTAACTACAAGCAATTACAAGATACCATAAGGTTAGGTATAACAAGCCAAGCCAAGTTCCTAACTAAGTAATGAGGTCAGAATCTGAATCTAAGTAATGAAGGGTCGACCACGTTTGGTAACTCAATTATTTCGAGACTTCTTGTGGAAGAGCTTTATAAGGTTAAGTTTCTTGGAAGAGTATTGAAGCTAGAAAGGTGACTTACAAGAAATCCAATTTATAAAAAGAAATAATTGATTTATATTGAAAATACAAGTTTTCGCTGCTTCATGTTATTTATTTATTGTACCTAATGTGATATTTGTATTTGATTTTCTTTTATAACTATGACTTTTTCGTTATTAGTAATTATACACAATGAACGATATGATTCAAACACATGCAGACACAACACGCACACATACATACATACTGCTCTTAATTATGTCTTCATGCAGAAAATTATAAGCCGCAAAAGATGCAGTCGCTTCCATTGTAACAAGGTTTTGGTAGAATAATTATGTGTGCAAGCATAACAGCAACATGCTGAGTCAGTGCCTGTCTGACTGACACTTTGTTTTAATGTTAATTTTACTTTTAAGTTCAATTTATTGTCTAGATGTGTGTTAGTTTAATCAAGTTTTTCTATTCTTCTTTATGAAATTCTTGATAAAATGGCATCCATAATTTTCGTGATTTTGAAAATGTTAGACTATTTTAATAAGTGTTAAAATATATATTGGCTGAGTTGTCAGTATCGAGTAAAGAACTTTTTAGGTTGTATTATTTTGAAGCCTTAACATGTAATGACCACCCCCACATACCCTAGATCAGTGTTTTTCAATCTTTTTGAATTCGCGACCCCTTTGGATCATATAAAGTTCTGGCGACCCCCTAAGGTCCCTAAGACCCTTTCAGGCTATACTACTTCGGAGATTTTAAAACACATAATAAAAGAGTTTGCCGCGGGGTAGACGCGGAAGGCGGCGGGAGGCATCAACAATTATTATACAGGCACAGCCTTTCCACTGAAAGTTTTAAAAGTGTTTAGTGTAAGTTTTAAAAATTGTTGTCTTTTTCTTTTTCCTGTGACCCCCCGAGAAAGGCTTCACGACCCCCCTGGGGTTCGCGACCCACGTTTGAAAAACACTGCCCTAGATTAATATTATAAGGACTAAACCTTTTGAGAACGTTTAGTGAAGTGTCAGAGTTAATATTAGTGCTTTGTGCTGATAGCGACATATGAACAAAATAACTTCCCCTTGATAGAGGCAAATTGACGTGTCTTCTTACCAGCCCATATACGTCCCCACCGAGGGGCACGGGCCTCCCTTCGAAACACGAAGGGGATATTTTAGGCCATAGTCCACCACGCTGGCCCAATTTACGTGTAATAAACACTAAATGAAGAGGAAGACAATAATATACTAGGTACTTAGCAATTTAAGTTAGATTTAAATGACTAATTGTGACTGTGTCTAGTAAAAGGGACTACTTTGAGGGTAGTCAATAAGATAATAGCTCTTACATTACATTTGACATAGCTTATTACATTACATTTTGACCTTTAACGACTACCCTCAAAGTGGTCCCTTTTACCAGACTGTCGCAGTTAGTCTTAATACTTTATCGCAATTCCAGTTACCAACGTCATTTAAAAAAATGTATTGTTCAAAACACAAAGTTTACTACAAACATTGAAAAAATAGATTTTATTATTATCTGAAGTAAAAAGTGTTTTTTTAATCAAAGATTCAATTTTCTAACCTAATATCCAAGATTGAAATATCAAGTTACCAATTTAGTAAATTATTTTTATTCCAGTCTAGTAAACCCTACTTACTTTGAAATATAGGTTATTAATTAATGATAAATAGGTTATCAGACTTTATACATAATTAATCAAAATTCTTCAAGGGTAGGTTTTCTTACGGTGGAAACAATTTGTTACACATTTTACTTCATAATTCGTTGTTGTTGTCAGGGCTTTAATTTTCAATAGAAACAAATACAAATTTGTACCTGTTTAAGGACGGCTTGCACCACTAAATAAATAAAATTGTCAATAATAATAAAGAGTAAAACATCAGTCCGCTAAACCCCCCTCAGTCGATCCTGGTGCTGATATAAAAGAAGGAAAAGTAAAACACGGTCTAAGTCATGTTAAGCTCATGATAAATTGTCATTATGATCATTTATTACCGTTTACCGTCCAGTATACGTTCCTTAACCTTTTTAATCGATTTCAAACAGTGAGTCTTGCTAGCGCTTCTAATTGTTATCTTAATCTCACCAACTCATTAAATACTAATTAACAAAATCTACATCTTTATTTACCTACGTAATATTGAAGACTAATTAAATTTATCACATATCTAACTTGGTTTGTGCCTTGGGCGTTAATTAGGTTTCCTACGTAACACCTTAATGTTATTTTCACGTTAGTTTGGCTAGGAAATCCGACGTTAGTACAAGGCAAGACGTTATTTATTTATTACGAGCACCCCGAACTTTCAGCCCGCGACTTCATTCGGGTGGAACAGTAAAAAAAAACTTCTCCGCCAGGCGTCGCCGCCGCCGCAAGCGCTTATCGATGGCGGCGTGCGAGGCGGCCGCTGCCACCGGGGCGCGCGCGCCCTCCCCCCCGCCCCCCCCGACTCCACCCCGTATACAGTGCACTACACCCGCCGATGCAAGGGCACAAGCGCCCACCTCACGACCCCGCACGGTACGCACTAGCTATGCGGAGGCATGTCGGAGAGGGGGGGCCGGGGGCATGACTGCTGAAGCGGAGCGGGTATCACCGAAGACTGTGGTTTATTCGGATGACATAGGGAGCGGTTTCGGAGTGGTGTTAAGCACTTATTTAAACCAAAACATAATTAATAATAGCTATCCAGGCATAACTTTTAATTCGATGATTTCAAAGATAGCAAATGATAATTTTGATTGTAAAACTACTGTATTAATTATGTTTGGAAACTCTCGAAACATCTCCCGTGCAGACTTAAATAAGGGCTTGTGCACTTTGCTAGACATTAAAAATAAAACTAATTGTAAGTTCGTTTTTTGTGCCTTCCCTTATTTCAGTAACTGGACGCAAGCACATAACAAATTAATTTTTAAAATCAACACATATGTGCATAGTATTCTATGTAGTCATAGTGACGCTGACGCTATTATGTATTTCGATACAAATAAATTTATTAATAATATTATTCTGACGAAAAGTACTATGTACTTAAGAAAAAAATGTAAACGACATTTAGCTACAACTGTAGCCTATTGCATACATAATTTTAAGACAAATGCTATTAATAATAGCAATATTTATATACAACAAAATTCTTTAAACTAAGTAGTGAGACAATAGGAAATCCCTCTCCAAAAAAAGGACAAGGATTTCCTAGCAACTCCAATATGACTAAGGATGTTCCGTCTGTGAAAAATAATAATTGTATAAACTTGGTGCATCAAAATTTAGAAGGAATGGAACACAAAGAATTATTGGTTGAGCTATTTATTAACTGTTATAAAGTTGATATTTTATGTATTACCGAGCACTGGTTGCGTAGTCATCAGTTAATATTTGGCTTCAATAATCACCAAGTTGCTAGTGCATTCAGCAGAAGTAAAGCCATACGAGGAGGTTCCGCTATATTTGCTCGTAACAATTTAAAGTTTAAAGAACGTAATGACATAGTAAGCTTGTCTGTTGAGCGCACTACTGAATTAGCCTGTATAGAGCTTGAGCAGCTTATTGTATTATGCGTATACAGACCGCCCAAATCATCATATGAATCCTTTGAAAAAATTATGGAGGAAGCACTATTCAAAATTAGTAATAATAATAAAAACATTGTAGTTTGTGGAGACTTTAACGTCGACTTATTGGAAAATAGTTCTCTTAGTAAAAGAATCATATCCTTGTTTAAGTGTTATAATTTGCGCAATCTATTTCTAGAGCCTACACGAATTACCGCAACTTCCAAAACGTGTCTTGATAACATATATACAAATTTTGATCCCTCGGAAAAATCTGTTATCCACAAGTTACCATCGGATCACTCGGGCCAACTAGTTTCCTTTGATGCGCTTCGTGGAAAGGCTGTAGAAAGAGGTATCAAATATGTGCCTATTAGTGACATAAGGCTTGAGAATTACAGAAGTAATATGATCACCAAACTACCAGATCTAAGATTTGAGAGTGATGATCCTAACAAACTTTATAACTCTGTACTCAGTTTATCTAAGCAAGAATATGACATTGTGTTTAAATCCAAGACGCTAAAAATTAATGACTCCTTGAAGTTTAGTGATTGGGCGACAGTGGGAATTCACAAAAGCAGGGAAAGGCTATATGATCTCTATGGTGAGAAAGCATATAACCATTCTGAAACTTTTGTTGAGTATGTTAGAGCTTATTCCAAAACATTTAAACGTGTATGTAAAGCGGCGAAGGCTATGTTTGTTAGAAACAAAATTAAAAATAGTAGTAATATCGTTAAGACTTCTTGGAAAATTATTAATAGTGAGACGGGAAGGGTTAAGGCTCGCAAGTTTGATTTTAAACTCAATATTAATGACAAAATCCTAACTTCCGATGTAGCTATTGCTACAGAGTTTGAAAGGTTTTTCACTGACATTCCAGTCTCCACTACTCAATCACTTGGCTCATCTCCCGCTCTCGCTGAATCGCTACTCAAGCAAAATGTAGACGAAAGTAAGGTTCATTTCAGTTTTTCACACATAAGAATTGTTGACATTCTTAAAACTTTTAAAATGTTAAACATGAAAAAGGCTGCGGACCTTGATGGTCTTTCAGTAAAAGTAATAAATTGTATAATAGATTGTATTGCTCCACATTTAGTGTTTATTTTCAATAGTTGTGTCGATGGTGGTGTGTTTCCTGATTTGATGAAACATAGTAAAGTAATTCCTCTGTTTAAAGCTGGTAGTACATCTGACCCCACCAACTTTAGACCTATTTCAATACTACCAGTACTTAGCAAAATTTTTGAAAAAAATTATCCTTAGTCAAATAACTACTCACTTCTATGCTAATAAACTTATGAATATTAATCAATTTGGATTCACACGGGGTCGTTCAACAACCGATGCCGGTGTTGAACTTATTCGTCACATTTTTGAGGCCTGGGAGGATTCACATGATGCTCTTGGAGTCTTCTGTGATTTGTCCAAGGCTTTTGACTGTGTTCACTATGAGACTCTAATCAGAAAATTACATCACTATGGCATAAGAGGAAATGCACTTAGGCTTCTGGAATCTTATTTGTGTAATAGGATCCAGAAGGTTGAGGTTAACGGCACTAGATCACCTGGGTCCACAGTCTGTATGGGCGTCCCGCAGGGTTCAATTTTAGGACCATTCTTGTTTCTCCTGTACATTAATGATTTGCCTTTTCTTGTTAAAGAGGCCCATGAGATCGTATTATTTGCAGATGACACATAACTTTTATTTAAAGTGAAAAGATATGACACTAATTATGACGACGTGAATATTGCGATCTCAAAGGTAGTTGAATGGTTCACTGCAAATAACCTACTCTTGAACGAGAAAAAAACCAAATGTGTTAAATTTACCTTGCCTAACGTTAAACAGTTTAATACCAATGTACAGGTTAAAAATGAAAAACTGGAAGTTGTAGAATCTACTGTATTCTTAGGTATCACTATTGACACAATGCTTCAATGGGGTCCTCATATTGATAAGTTAGCGAACAGACTCAGTTCAGCAGCTTACGCGGTTAAAAAAATCCGTCAATTATCGGACGTAGAAACCGCGAGAACCGTATATTTCAGTTACTTCCACAGCCTAATGTCATATGGCATTTTGCTGTGGGGTAATGCTGCCGACATTAATAAGATATTTGTCCTGCAGAAAAGGGCTGTTCGCGCGATTTATCAAATGAGACCTAGAATGTCTCTTAGAAATAGATTTAAGGAAATAGATATTTTGACATTTGCGTCCCAGTATATATTTAATAATCTTTTGTATGTAAAGAAAAATGAACAATTGTTTAAGAAAAATTGTGATAGGCATAATGTAAACACTAGAAGCAAACATAACTTGGATATACTAGACAGCCGTCTCTACAAAGTAACAAACTCTTTTATGGGTCAATGTATACGCTTCTACAATAAGATTCCCATGTGTATTCAAAACCTACCTTTAGAAAAATTTAAGACGATAATTAAACAAAAACTTTGTAAAAAGGGCTATTATAGAATTTCGGATTATCTGTTAGACAAGCAACCATGGGAATAAATTGCTCAGCTCCAGAGTTATTCAGATATTAAGTCAATTAAAATTAACAGTAAGAAAATTTATATGATTGACTTAAAAAGAGCGACCCTCGGAGTTTCTTGCCTATTCTTCTCCTGAGGAAGACTGCACCTTTGCGAATAGGCGCAAAGCCAAAAGTGCTAATGTAATTCATAATATTGACGTGTTCAAGTATCATTTTATATGTTCAATGAAATAAACACTTTTGACTTTGACTGACTTCGCCCTCACCGGAATTAGAACCCGTGTCTTTCACACTGCATAAAAGAGACAAGCATTATGATCACTTATATGCTTTCTGTATTACATATGGTCGAAATTGACAAACACGCATTAATATCATAACTTTTTTCAAATCAATTTTCACCACAATAGGAGAACTAAAAGTTATTTAAACTACCTTGCCACAACGCTCTGCTCCAAGATGAAACAGAACACAAAAAACTCAGTTCTGTAAATATTCGCCGCCAATTTCATAACCTAATCCGATTAAGGTGCTTGAATCCATTAAATTGTAATTATCACCTCGCTGAAGATGTTTTCCAATAAGTGATAATACTCGTAATTATAATAAATACATAGATAATTTTTACGTAAAGTTCTGAAAATTATTAATGATACATGAAATGAGACATATTAACATTGAAATTAACGACTTTTGTTATTTGTGATGATTTATCACATTAATATTGAAAACGTAATGAATTAGAATGAAAATGGAAGCAATAAGATATCTCTACACTATTATAAAGAGAAATAAAGAGAAATGCATTGAATAGGCTATGAAACTACTGGACCGATTTGGAAAGTGCTTTCACTATTAGAATGCTACATTATCTCTAAGTAACATAGGCTACATAATTTTCCCGAATTCTCACGGGAACGAAGTCCCGGGCGGAATGCTAGTTGGTTATAAGGTTATAATCTAATAACCTTATAATAAGAGGTTTTCATTATAAGGTTATTATGTTACGCTATATATTTTGTTAGTTATGGTTGTATGTAGCAATGCCGTCTACTATCATTAGCACGTTTGTATAAGGGACGGTTACATACGGGTTATTTGACGAGTAGTCTTTAGATTTACATTTTTTTTAAAATAAAAAAACATTTATGTTGAAATGTTTGTTTGAATTTTATTAGTTTAAAGATGTTATCTTATTTTGATACCTGACTTATACATCAGAATAACACTCGAAAGGTTATTTGCTTTTTTAGAAATTTCAAACCTAATTAATGGTGAATTGAAATTTTGAATTTTGAAATTGAAAACAATTGACAAACTTTGATTAATGGATCTAACCATGACTACGAACAACTTTTTCTATGGGTCCAAATTTTCTACTAAAAATAAAAATCAGATGTTCCATACACTTTGGTTGAGTAAGTATTTAATTTTTGTATAGAATAGCAAAATCTGGGGGCACGGCAGTGCCCCCACCAAGTCGAGCAAAAAAGCGTCACGGCCGTACCATCCTTTTCTCGAAGCAATTCAGACCATTTTCGACCCCCTGTAACTTCGTTGTGGATAAAACTAGAAGACTGAAATTTTCAGTAACCATGCAGGCATTGTAAAGACACGGTATATTTCAAATTTCATTCAATTTCAACCAGTATTTTAAGAATTATAACGGGTCAAATTTCTTAATTTTGTCACTCACTGACTCACCGATCATCAAAATTCTAAGACACTTCTAGCAGACCTAGAAGCTTCAAATTTGGAATATAAGTAGTGTTTGGTGAATGAATCAAGGAAAAACTAAAAAATCTAGAAAAGACCGCAAAGAAAATTAAGCCCATACAGCCAAGTCTTCAGTTAAATTTTTCAATATTGGCTTTATTCGTAACGATGTTTTACGGCAGTTATTATCATTGCGTGCGAAGCCGCGGGTTTAAGCTAGTCCCATATAAATATAGGCGCATGGTAGTGCCCCTGCCAAATCGAGCAAAAAATGGGTTTCCCGTCATGAAAACACGTGTAAATTAAATTATTTAATGCAAAAAACGTACCTACGTGCGTATTCGTACTTATTACGAGTGCATAAGGTTGTAAATTAATTATTATACCACGCGCTGCGATGCTAGTGAGTGAGCGCGGGCCGTTACTACGCGCTGCGCGGTTCTAGCGCGAGGGCGCGGGGCGGGGACAGTGGCGGGGCGCGCGGAAAGGTGAATGTCGCCGAGCGAGCAGCAGCCGCGCTCATACGCGCGAGCGACCCAATGCTGTTCGGATACAAATACAAAATACAAAGAAATGAGATACAAATACGTACAAAAAAAAATTCATACAAAAAAATATACAAATACAAAAAAAATTAAAATACAAAAAGATATGAGATCCCATCAAAAACAATACTTGTCAAAAAAACCAAGTCTCGCAACTCAGTTGTTCTGCGGTAAAAAGTTGAGAGATCCATGTAATACCAAGTCGGTTATTAATTTATTCAATCTCTACTTAAGCGACTTTCTGTCTTAATACGTCCAGTCTCTAAGACCACGATCGTGGTCCATAACAATTGAAAATCAATTGTGTCTGGAATCTCCGTACTCGAAGCATTAAGTTGTTACGTAATAATTAACAGCATCTTATAGTGACGCATATCAATATTAAAATTCTTTAATGTTTTATATAAATATATTGAGACTTGGCCATCGCCTGAAAACACGTGTAAATTCAATCGCCTGAAAACACATGTAAATTCAATTATTTAGTGCGATGGCCAAGTCTCGATATATTTATATAAAACATTAAAGAATTTTAATACTGATATGCGTCACTATAAGATGCTGTTAATTATTACGCAACAACTTAATGCTTCGAGTACGGAGATTCCAGACACAATTGATTTTCAATTGTTATGGACCACGATCATGGTCTTAGAGACTGGACGTATTAAGACAGAAAGTCGCTTAAGTAGAGACTGAATAAATTAATAACTGACTTGGTATTACATGGATCTCTCAACTTTTTACCGCAGAACAACTGAGTTGCGAGACTTGTTTTTTTTGACAAGTATTGTTTTTGATGGGTTTTAGTTTTTAGTAGGAAAGTTGGTCCCATAGAAAAAGTTGTTGGGTATATTCATCTCTCAAAGTTTATCGAATGTTTTCAATTTTACCCTGTACTCTACAATATGTTTTTTTTTAATTAATAAATAATACAAAAAAACAGGTTTCCAAAAACTTTCTTCTAAGTACGGTTTATTTCTTAATGTTACTAAGAATTTGAGTTTCATTTAGTTTCGATTATACAAAATAACTTTCTATTGTATTAGGTATTTTCACGAATTAGGTATTCGTTAAAAGTAAATTAAAGAGTTTAGACATTTGATGAATTTGTGACTTTCAAAGGTTATTCGTTAAAGAAATTTATTTTCGCAACTGAATTAGAGCTGTTTGCGTAGGAACTTAATTGTATTATATTTATTAATAGCATTTCGCCCGTGACTTCGTTCCCGTGGGAATTTGGGAAAATGATGTAGCCAATGTTTATTGGGGATAATGTAGCTTTCTAATGGTGAAAGAATTTTTCAAATCGGTCCAGTAGTTTCGGAGCCTATTCAATGCAAACAATCAAATCTTTCCTCTTTATAATATTACTGGCTTCCCGCGCGGGACTTCGTACCCGTGGGAATTCGGGAAAATCATGTACCCTATGTCCATCCCGGATAATGTAGGATTGTAATGGTGAAAGAGTTTTTCAAATCGGTCCAGTATAGTTTCGGAGCGAATTCGATGCAAACAAACAAACAATCAAATCTTTCCTCTTTATAATATGTATGTTTATGTATATAGAAGTAGGGATATAAACTACCTACTTTGTTTTTCGGCGTAACTTCAGCGACTACGTTTTTTATCTTAGGAATAGTTCCGTTTTGAAGACTTTATTATTTTGCTCCTGTAAGAATATTTATTGTACAGTCAACAGCACATCAAGTTACCACAAACTGTCAAATTTCCCCAATGGATTATAAACTCTAACGCTTAAAGATAAAATTGAAAATCGATTGAAGAAATTTGACAGTTTTGGATAGCATGATGTGCCGTTGTCCCTGTACATACATACATACTAAAGTCCGTTTGACTCAGACTTTATCATCTTTGTAATTTTGATAGTGAGAGAAAGAGACATCAATACTTAAGTATACATCAAGACTTGAGTATCCATCTCTAATACAGGCCTTATTGACCTTTTGATGCAAAAAAGGCACGATATTTTTGAAGGCACGATAGCTCAGTTGGTTAGAGCACCAAGAGATCTGATCCTGGGGTCGTGGGTTCAAGTCCCATTCGCGCCGAATATTTTTCTTTCCCTAAAAATTATGTGTGAATATCCCTCACGCGGGTAAGCGTTTTAAAAAACCGTTTCGGTAAGTAAAAGCTTACTTAAGACTTAATCTCTTGTTTCGTTTAATTTTTATCAATACTAGGTGCCTAGTTATTACTTGGTTGAACAATAAACTATGTTAAAATGTATTTATGTAGTCAGCATTTGGCTTTGGTTTTGAACGTGACCCGTTTTTTTAGTTAAAATATTGTTGATCGAAGACTAAACCGCCTAAACTAGAGTTAGGCCATAATAAAACGGGTTCACCAAATTCAGTGGCCACAATTGTCCACTGAACGATCATAGGCGTCGTCAAGTGGCCCGGAAAGCGATAACAGAACAATTTATGTCATCGCCACTATTAAGAGAACTTTGGAGGCGGTATGGAGAATATTTGAGGTCAGGGAAACTAGTGTGCGAGATTTGATAAAGCAAGGTAGCTATTCCACTAACCAATGGCGGTGGAATGCTAATGGTGACCACCTCCTCATTACGGATGAGGTGGTCTACAGCTCGAGCGTCATCGCGACGCGCGCCACTCGGCTGACGGTAAACCAACAACATTGACAACGCCAAAGGGCGAGAAAACCTTTGCATAGGGCCCTCGCACATTCAAAGTGAAATTTCACCGTCAGCCGAGTGGCGTGCCGCGCGAGTTTGTCGCGATCATGCTCGAGCTGCTGGGATGAATAGTGATGTCATTAATTTTAAAATAAAATAATGTCATTTTGATATTTTACCTATCTCGACTTTAGACAATGAATGTTCCTTTTTTATTAGTTTTTTTGGACACCTGCCTGCAGGTTGGATACATGAGTCGAAATATTATCAACTCCATCTAGATCTTGTAATCATTTACTGTGTTCATGCAAATAAATTGTTCTTATTCTTAAAAAAAAAATAACTGAAATAAAAATATTATCAAATATTGTTTTTGCTTAACTAATTGCAAGCAATGAGTATCCATGGCCTCAAACTTCCTTTATGTAAAGTTAGTCATGAAAAATTGAATCTATGAATTTGCAATAAAACTGCATGCCTCAAATGACCAAAGTCATAAAATCGCCAGTTACCCTATACTCGCTTGTTACAAAATCTAAAACAACCACATCCACTTGGAATCCTTTCATAAATCCAAACTACCAATATAATGCACACTTTAGCTCTACCTAATTGATAAATGATGCCGCAAATCTATGTGCTGAGCGATCGTTTTAGCAATCTGAGTTTCAGTCATATATACATAACTAGGTAATGCAGTGCTAGAGATAAAATGCAGTAACTCTTATTTCATTGAAATCTAATTTGCAACAAGAAACTACTTCCGATTTTAACCCACGAAAAATGAGGGATGTTACAAGTTGACATGTGCTTAGGTGTATCTGTCTGTGTATGTATGTGTCTGTCTGTGGTATCGTAGCTCCTAAACAAATGAAACGATTTAGATGCGGTTTTTTGTTTGAAAGCTGACGTAAATCATGTCCAGAGCTTTATTAGATCGACATCGGTTCAGCCGTTTAAAAGTTGTAAGCAATCAAAAATTTATTTTTAAATTTATATTACTAGTTTTTCGCCCGAGACTTCAGTCCCGTGGGAATTTGAAAAAAAATTTTGGCCTTTGTGTTAATCCAGGGTGTCAGCTACCTCCATACCAAATTTTATCAAAATTGGTCCAGCTGTTTGAGGGTGAAAGAGGAATAAACATCCATACACACAAACATCTATAAGAACACCCATACTTACAATCTTTCTCGATAAAAATATTAGTAAGGATGTATAGGTGCTAGCCCGTTTACGCCATTTACATTGCTAAATCATTCATAATGTAACAGTAGAGTAGAGTTCACGGATGTGGTAACCAAAAGGGACCAACACCATGTCTTAAAACAATTTTAAGGTTACCTTATTACTTTAAAAGAAACGGAAACAAATATGATGAAAAGAGACAACGCTCTACAAGTAATATTTTGGTAAGAATATTTTAATTTTATTTGACGTGGTAGCTCTGACGTACGGCTATCTGTACTTCTTTAGTATTATTATTGTTTTGTTGTAGTGTTAAATCATAATAAAGCACACAAAAAAATAATTAATATTTCATAAAAGCGACTTACGTTGGTTTTGGTCTACGCCTGCTGTCCATTGCTTTCAACTCATTAGTCAAATGGATTCTGTGAATTATCTAGATATTAGTGACTAATGTAATGACAGTTTGGGAACATTATTATACCTGTAGATTTCTGATTTGATGTTGATGTGGTTTAAAATTTATATTGCGTAGTATGCGTAGTCAACTCAGCCCACCCGCTACTGAGCCCGAGGGCTCGGTTTTAATTTCGGCAAACGCAAATAGCAAGAGCGGTGACAGCCCAGTTGGTAATGAGCCAGATTTGTAACCCGGAGGTCGCGGGTTCAAATCCTGGTGTGGGCCTGTACCACTAAATTCGTCTTTTCGGATTTATGTTCAGATTTCTAATTATCACTTGCTCAACAATGAAAGAAAACATCGTGATAAAACCCGCCCGTAGAAGAAAATTCATTTTCGAAAGACGAGCGGTGCACCAACCCGCATTGGGCCAGCGTGGTGGACTATGGCCTAAATCCCCTTCGTGTTTCGAAGGGAGGCTCGTGCCCCTTGGTGGGGACGTATATGGGTTGGTAAAAAAACAAAACAAGTAAACTTAAAATTAATGGAACAAACCACCCTGGACCATACCCGATAGGAAGGTATGTACTCATTATACTAACTGCATTCCCTCTTTGGATGGCCATTAACCAAACAAAAATAAATGTAAACAATAAATTATATATATGTCTTTTAAAACAATAGGTACAGTCGTGTGTGCGTGATCATGTGAATAAATGATTATCCTGTAGAAAAAAGAAATAAAACTGAACGAAAATTCATAAATGAAACTACAAACATTCAACGCGCGCGTATCATAACAATTTCCATTGAATTCTTCTCTTAAATTAATGGATTCGCCCCGTTAGTCCTTTTTGTAAACTCTCGCAATAAAAATATAAGCTACAGCAATTTATTGTGCAATAATTTCAAAAGCTACAATCGGAGGCATGCCACAAATAGCCCAATTGACGCCTATATCTATCACGCTGCTGTATAAACCTCTATCGTTCTATTTTATAGTTTCCATAGAAATCTGAACATAAACAGAAGATAGAAATTGTTAAAATTAGAACGAATCTGTTTTTTTTTGGATTTTATGTTTTTAGAATCTGGGCAACCGAGCAGCGAGGTGTTTAGGGTGCCATTTTTAACCAATTTTTGTAACTGAATGAATGAATGAATTGTTTATTTCTGCACACAAAAAAAACTTACATTACTACATTATATTAAATTAATTGATTCAAAAATTGAAATTAAAAATTAAAGCATATAAACAAAAATTGAATTAAAATAAAAAAGTAAATGATTAGTCTTAATAAATAAAATAAAACATAAGGAAATGTGCTGCAGAAACAGGCCGTAGCTCAGTGACAATTTTTCCGCTGGATGCGACAAAGCACTGATTTTCAGTAACTAATTACTTTCTTATTCTCTGACTGTATACAATTTTAATATTTGAAAATAACACTGCAATGTGATAAGAGAAATTTATTTTTTGACTCAAAACATATCTAAACTGTAAATTAATGGCCAGTTTGGTTGAGCGGTGGTCGCGCTGCCTCTTGATCGACGGGTCCTGGATTCGATTCCCAGTCAGGGAAACCATTTGTTTAAAAAGCAGATGTTTGGTCTCGGGTGTTTGTGCCTGTTTTTATGTTTGTTCCAAGGGATCCACGACACAAGGGAAAACATTAGTATGGGCCTTTGAGTGTGTAGCGTTTTTTTTGTATTTTAGAATCTGGGCAACTGAGCAGCAGTATTTCGGGCTGTTTAGGGCGCCATCTTCAATTACTTTTTGTAACTAATTAACTTCTTATTCTATGACTGTTTAAAATTGTAATTTTTGGAAATAACACTGCAGTGTGACAAGAAAAAAATTATTTATGACTCAAAACATACCAGTTTGGTCGATTGGCAGTGGCACCGCCTTTTGATCGACGGGCCCTGGGTTCGATTCCCAGTCAAGGCAAGTATTTGTATAAAAAACAGATGTTTGTTCTCGGGTCATGGATGTTTGTCTCTGTCCTTATAAATGTTCAGAGGAACCCACGACATAAGGGAAAGCCTTAATGTGAGTCTTTGAGTGTGTAGCGTTAAACAAACACAAATAATAAAAAATCTTTACATTATGGTCGTTTCTGAGAAACCACTTCTACATAGACACAAGTTTATTATAACTAGAACATTCTAAATATTATTCAACACACTGTTAAGCTTTTGCACGTTATTACTATACTAAGAACAAAAATAGTTATACCTATTGAACGGGACATGAAATCACGTACCTCTCCAAGGTGCATTACCTATCCAAAAGGTTACAACACTGATAAGAAAGAAAGAAAAAGAAATTTATTCACCACATAAAACCTTCATAAAACAGACACCAAAACACAGCATACAAATGAATAATATGGTGAAAAGGTGCTGCCTCAGCCAGGCTGTTTCAGTCAGCAACTGACTTGACTGCTAACAACATGCATATAGGATGCAGCACAATAATCACTGAAAAGAATCTCTGAGATAAGGTAAAGGTAAAATTCAGTTTCCTTATATAACGAGTTACACTTGACTTTTTAGTTAGTTACCCAAAAGGAAAGTCACCTCTGTATTATTTTTAGTCTATGTACAGTAACAACCATCACACAGAGCGTATAAATCTTGCATTCGAAACAGGTCACACGTCTGAATACGAATAGCAACAGTATGTAAAATAGGCAAGCTGCGTACATACATACGAACACAAAATTAAATCTTATTTAAATACTTATGAAGACACAATGTTCTTACCCGACTGCCAAGGAAACTCTACTTTTATCCCTACTAATATTATTAATGCGAAAGTAACTCTGTCTTTCTGTTTGTTACGCTTTCACGGCTAAACTACCGATTTTGATAAAATTTGGTACAAGATAGATTAGACCTTAGGAAAGGAAATACACTAAATTTTATCCTACAGCTGGGCACGGTATAAGCTCTAGTCCACGCGGGCAGAGCCGCGGGCGGAAAGCTAGTACCTAATAGACTTTACATTGGTTTATCAAACTACATTATGAGCTGAAAGCCTAAGTTGCCTAAAATTTACATCATATTTGGTAGTAGGCAGGACCCATTAATTTTCTTTTAGTTTATAATTGCAAATGGGTATCGCTGTGATAAGTTTTCTGTAAGAAATCTGTTATTAGAAATAAGCATTGCCTGTAGTGTAGTCTATTTAATGTGTGCTATGTGGTGTACTTTGCATGTGTACTTGCCTTAATGAAGCGCTCGTAGCCAACTGGCTCTCGCTGATCTAAACCGATCAATGAGGTTAAGCAACGTACAGAGAGGCAGGGAACCTGATGGGTGACCAAAGTTTCAATTTTTCACGAGCGTTTCCGTGCTTCGGAGGGCACGTTGAGCTGTTGGTCCGGCTGTTGTCGACTGACTACAGTCGTTTAAACCAAGTCTGAGGCCATTATGCGGTTTCTCTCTGACACCAGGGTTAACCAAGTTTGCCACATACTTGACTATACCTACACGATGAGAAGAAGAAGATGTGGTGTACAATAAAATTTAAATAAAAAAATTGCACCTTTGTTTGCAACCATCCAAGTACTAACCAACGTTTCTGCAACTGAGCGATATCTACCGAATTGGTCGGTACAGAGGCAAAGCAAATCCAGTTACCCCAATTAACTAAAAACCCGTTCCTATCGGAACACCACAGAATGCACGTATGGGAGAACGAACTTGATATTGCGGCCCTCGTTATCTTCCCGAGAACGCCCTTTGGTGGGGCAAAACATGTTTTGAGTGTGCTGATTTACACTGGATGAGTAACTTTGGACTATTTTTTTCTGTTCGTACATGGTTTGTGCGGGACGGCAGGCAGTGCTTCCGTTTATTTAAGCCAATAAGCAAATACACACATCAACACGGTCTAGGGATATCGCACGATTTTTTATACAAAAGAGGTCTGTTTGAGAAGCTATAAAAGCATACTCGAGATACATGAAGTTTTTAAACGAGCAAGTGCTGAACCTGAATTTTCAATTCTAGACAGTGAATTATGTTTTTATGACTTTTCAAACAGGCTTCTTTTGTATGTGAAATCGTGCAATATCCCTAGACCGTGTTGATGTGTATATATAACTAGGCTAGATAGTAGCCTTGTTATGTATTTGATTCAATACTCCAGGAAAAAATCTTGTTGCACTGAAATTTCTAGAACTCTAGAATTCTAGAATTCTAAATTTCTAGAAAGCATCTCAATGCTTTTGTGTTGCTAAAAAGTAACCTAAATCCGATTCGAATCCCAATCCTATCCATTCTTTCTCCGATAAGCAACTATAAAAGCCATCAGAACCAAAGAAAGGACTAAAAATAATGCCATATCGTAAAAGGACACTTCTTCCCCAATAAATTGCAGGAAATAACAATTGGGACCGAAGCTGTCCCTTTTGATAACCTTTTGAGGAACACTTTTGACCAGAAAATGGATCTGATCCTAACTGAAGTACCAATTTATCTTTTCTAAGAGATTTTCGACCTTACTTCTTTACTCTTAGAGTAGTAATTGTGGTACAAAATATATAGTTAACTCTGGATATGATTTAAAAATTTTAGAAGGGTCATTCTCATAACAATTCAATTTCTATAGCGGTCCAAAGTCGTTATGATATTGAAACATTGTAATTTAATAAATGGGAGAATGGTGCTTTTTAACCGACTTCAAAAGGAGGAGGTTCTATTTTCAACTATATGTATTTTTTTAATGTATGTTCACCGATTTCTCCGCCAATTATGGACTGATTTTCAAAATTCTTTTTTGTTCGAAAGAGTATACTCCAGAGGTGGTCCCATATTAATTTTATCAAAAACATTTTAGCGCTTTTAAAAAAATCAACAAAAACAAGAAATACTACAAACCTGAACATCATTTAAATAAATGAGTGACATTTTCGTTTGTGGTTATGTGCAGATGTCTGTTCTCGGGTCATAAATGTTTGTGTCGGTCTTTATGTGTGTTTTGAGGGACCCACGACACAAGGGAAAACCTTAATGTGGGCCTTTGAGTGTATGGTAAAAAAAAATAGACAAAATATACCTTTAGCAAATTGTAGACACCTACAAGAATTTACAGAAATACACCTATAAGAATAACGAATATGAAAAAGTAAAAAAAAAAGATTTTTATCAAAACAAAACCAATTTTGGAAATAGTAATAAAAGACAAATAAAAACAGTTCAACACTTTCTTTGAGACAAATTACTTTAAGCCACGTTTAAAAGAGAACTTTTAAAAAGAAACCGATAATAGTTTTTCAAAGGGTTTTCACTTTACACGAGTCAAATTAAATTGGAATTATATATTTTTTTTAAACTGCAGCTTCTAACTCAAGGGACGCAAGTTACGCATCACTAACGAATGATTTATTAAAAAAAACTTTCTAAGGTTTTAGAATAGGTTTACAGAACGTATGATGACTAGGGGTGGGGGCTTATTTGACAAGGGTTTAATTTTGTAGCTTTTTAGGTTTTGTTCTGGACTGACGAAGCATGTTGCTGATTAATTTTGTCCTAGTTTTTAGTTATGACGAAGCCTGTTGCGGATGCGTTTTTGTATACTTTCTTTTTTTATACTGCAATAAAGTTTAAGACATTGTAAATGTATTGATATTTATTAACGTCATAAGGCCCGTGTTCACCAAAAATATAACCAACGGTTAAACCGCGGTTAGAAGCTAATCAGACAAAATGTCAAATTTTTTTTTATGAAAATGACATTGTCAAATCTCTGGTTAGCTGCTAATCGTTGGTTAAATATTTGGTGAACACTGGCCTAAGTGTGTTAAGTAATTTGTAACCTCAGCCCTCTTGAAACATAAGCAAAATTTCACTTTGAGTTATTAAGTAATTTGATGACATAGACATTGCATTGTAATAGTACATTATGCTACAAGTGTGCTAAGTTGGATATTACATTAGAGGCGAGTTTGGAGCCCGAGCCGAAGGATTGACAAGTATGCCATACAGCCAAAAAAAAAAAAACTTAACTATATTTTTTCACGTTTTAGCATAAATAAATGATAATTTTCTGTTAAATTTAAATGATTTAGTGGAATTATATTTTTATTTACAAATAGTTTAATATTTACAATTAATATTAAATATAAAATGAGATCTGATCTCTTTGCTGAAATTTAGAAAAAAAACCCATTACGTACTAGTGCTTTATTTTCATTACTCACGGGCTGGGTAATGTATATCATTAAGAACCTTAAAACAATGACATAAGACCCACTTTATGAGCAAATGTGTTGAAAAGTAAGTTATCTTTATTTGCAGTAAATATGGTAATTACAGATGGAATAATAATATATAGGATTGGTATCTCGTATTTAATTAGCAATTTAATAAAATTATTTATCTACACTAATATTATAAAGAGGAAAGATCTGATTGTTTGTTTGTTTGCATTGAATAGGCTCCGAAACTACTGGACCGATTTCAAAAACTTTTTCAACATTAGAATGCTACATTATTCCTGAGTAACATAGGCTACATAATTTTACCGGTTTCCCACGGGAACGAGGTTTCGTGCGGAATGCTATACATTAATAAATGACATTATTAGTCACACAAAACATATAATTAAAGAGTAATCGCTTACTAGTAATCGTAAGGCCACTGGTATAGCTCAAAAAGTTACATACCAGTAATATCAGTGTATAGTTAGGTTTAGATCGCAAAACGAAAAATATTTTTATAAATCGATGCTAATTTGAAATGAAAAGAATGAAAATGAAATTAAAATTTATTTATTTATAAAAGTAATTTTTACATTATCACTTGAGGCCAGCCCAGTACCTAAGCATTAATTTGCTTGTGTAGGGTGTGCCTCGCACATTCCCAGTTTAAATAATAATGATGATTTAAGTAAATTTAAATATATATATATATATTTTTTTTTTTTTTTGAAATTTGAAACACTCTTAATATTCAGGGTATTGACATAATTCGAGAAAAAACTAAATGATACGATGTCGGAATCTATCTCAGTCCACTCAAACGAGGTATTTCCAGACAAAAAGGAAAATTTAATACAACATTTCAAAGGACCAAAATATACACATAATAATATCTTTTTATGAGAGTCGTAAAAGAGATGGCTTTTCACCTAGCTCATTACCAACGCAATGAAAGGTTTGAAGTTATACGAAAGGCGGTTTTTATGTTAAATATCTTGCCTACCCGTACTGTACTACTCGTATAGTCGTCCCATACTGGGCATAGGTCTCTCCCTTCAACTTGAAGGTAACTTGAAGGGTGGTGACGCTTTAATTTTTCGTATGGTCCCTTCCTTCCTTAACGTCCCAATAAAGAAGGAAGATACAAAGAAGAAATACTAGAAAATAAGTTTTAAAACCACGAAGAGGCAACTGACTTTGTTGAATACTAGTCCTATCGGAAACAGTCGGGACTGACGGTTTAATTTGCCTTTCAAAACACGACAATGCTTGTAATAAGTTGCAATGCAATTATGGTCAAATGGTAACCTAATAACCTCTATAATATATCTTAACCTCACTGATTAATTTCAAACAGTAAACGCGACTAGGTCACGAGTGCTCTGTATGATGATGGATTTGCATACGTTATTTATATCTTAACCACCAAGTGCGAAAAATATTTAATAATGTTTATTAATCAGCCTAAGAACCACATGGCTAATGTTAAAGATATTAGATACCTATTATAGATGTCTATCTATACTAATTATAAAGAGGAAAGATTTGATTGTTTGTTTGTTTGTTTGATTGCATTGAATAGGCTTCGAAACTACTGGACCGATTTGAAAAATTCTTTCACCATTAGAAAGCTACGTTATTCCCGATGGACATAAGCTACTTAATTTTCCCGAATTCCCAAGGGAACGAAGTCCCGGGCGGAATGCTAGTCATTCATAAACCTATTCTAGGCAACCATAGTGGACTTTGCATTAAAAACTATAAAGCTAAGTAAAGCAAATAATTTTGTCATAAAAATTAAGCAGCTTTGTTTTTTTAAGGTTATTTTTTTCTTTATTTATCCAAAATTCAGACGACTTTAGCAAAAGCAGACACGAAGCATATTTAGCTCAGAGCGCCTGAAATACAGCTGAAACGCTTCTGCCTTTTGGCTACACGTCGTCCTCATAAAGTTACCACAGTTTTATATTTACTATGCATGCTCTGCTCATCTTGATAACTTGTAGTCTGTGCTCGAGCCAATTTTGAAGCCAGCCATATTCTGAAATGTAAAAAAAAAATAATAATTTATAGTTCTTAGTGAAAAGATTTAAAAATACACATAATATTTTGAAAACTGGAAATGTTATTGATTTTGTTTATCTACTTGAATTTGAAATAAAAAGCACTTTCTAGTAGTTTGTTAAACTGAAACTTAACCTTTATTCCTTAGACTGGTATGAGAGTACATATAAGTTAAGTAGGATAGATTGGCTGATAATTTCCCTTCCGGCCGCTTTAAAGAAGCGATTTTCTGTAAATCATGTAAGGAAAACTACCATTGGAGTCTTTAATAGTAATATTATTAGGTAGCTTTTTAGGTTTTTAGTGTAATTAAACACCATATTTACGCTTTCCGAATTTTTTCCCTCCAATTATGCCAGTGCTAAAATCAAACCGGTTCTTGTTTTTGTAACTCCGTTAGTTAATAAGAATAAATGCTGGTAAAAGTAATTTTAAATTGGTGTATCTTTCCAACGACTACCTAATTACCTACTCAACTTCAGCCCACCTAACATCATGCAGTGCGAGCCCTACCACCTGCACACAACAAGACCTAATGGACGCTACTCAATCCGCTGTCCAAGTGCCTACGTTTTGGGCCGCAACGTTATAATTTTACTTTCCATCGACTCGCTAAGAAGTATTTCGGCTAGGCCTTTCCCATATCGCACTAGTCTTTTCGATCTCTTGCCAGTCGCAACCAGTATATTCTGCCAGATACTGCCAAATCGGGTGGTATCGGGCTGCTGGTATACCTACTACTCCATACCAAGTGGCAAGGTAGACAAGGACATAGAGGTGCAACTTTGTAACGTTAATTTTTTTCCTTCAAATTTAAATCGCTTATTCTCCTGATTTGTACTTAACCATCCGAATTCCTGTTGTTTTGCATTAAAATTTCATAACATAGGCTGTATTTAATTCGTATTTATCTGTGTGGCAGTAAAAGTTTATAGGTTAAGACGGCGTTATGACTGAGTTAAAATTACTTTTTGGAAACATCGAAAGGTTTTTGGCATTGATATATGATGAAAAAATAGTAGATGATTAACCTTTGTCAATGTAAGAAATAAGTATAACAATAATTACAAACGGCCCAATACATAATCACAAATAGTAATATTGTTTATTGCACAAACAAAGTAGGAAATATTTTACAGAAAATTTGTTTACAAAAGTGAGCTTATCTCTAAAAGAGATCTCTCATCTAACCTTTGTTTTGATAATCAATAATAAATATGTCTAGCCTCCAACTCAACTAGTTTTCCTGGCAAAACACTAGAATTGTAGTAAGTACATACCATTCTAAATCCCTTAGATTATTTAGTACTAACATGTCATCAAAATATCACCGATCTGTGACAGTCTCTTCGAGAAATGTAATTTATACCTTTGTGTTGTTTCTGCTTGATGGAACTCCATATTATTACCAATGAAAGACATTATTTTTACACTAGTTCCACTTATTTATTTAATATTTATATGCAACTTGTGTCGATTACATCATCTTTAGGCGTGTTTTAATTTAAACTAAATTTTAAATAAATTAAATTTAAACTTAAACCTGAAGATGATGTCATCGAAACCGGTCACATAAAAATCTAAATATATAAAAGGAGAAACTGACTGACTGACTGACATATCAACGCACAGCCTAAAAACGGCTAAACGTAGGCACTTGAAATTTAAAAGGGACGTAGCTAAGGTACCGTAGAGGTGCACTAAGAAAGGAATTCCCGAAATTCCCACGGGAACGGGAATTAGCGGGATAATCCTTTTGTATGAAAAATCTAAACTGCTTAAGTTAGACGCTTGAAATTTGGCATGCAGGTACCTTAGTAAACTTAAAGCTTGTTGCAACAGGATATTGCAAAATTCCCACGGGAACGGGAGTTAGCGGGAAAAAACTTTTGTATGTAAAAAACTAAATCTTAAACTAAATCAATATTTAGTCAATAAAGTGTAATCTGTTCAAAAGAAAAAATTAACACGCAATCGAAGTTGCGGGCATCAGCTAGTATTAAGAAAATAAATGGAACTAGTGTAGAAATGTCTTTCATTGTTAATACCTTCGAGAAATTCTGATCATCCTCAAATTGTATATACACATGCCAGGACGTCAGTCTATACGTGTTGGTCTAGACATCTCCTTTATCTCGCTTTTAATATAGCGCTGGCTTTTGTAGTGCAAATGGGTAACCTGACGTACGTTATATATATGTATTTATTCTTTATTGTACAAAGACGTACAACATAGCACCAATTTTTTTATCCATTATCACTGATTTCTGCTAACAAAGAGAGAATTTCAAACAAAATGTGAAAGTTAAGTAAATAATAACCGAATTCCATGAATGCCAACTTGGAGTGTTTGGAAATTATATTTCGAGTAAATATCTGAAAATAACATTTTTCAGAAATTTACTCAAAATATAATTTCCAAACACGCCAAGTTAGCTATGAAAACAGCAAATGAAAAATGTTTTTCCAAAGAACTTCGAGATTATTTTCGAGCACTGGAGAATTTCAAATTTCAACGAAAGTTTTTTTTTAATCGTATTTTCTCTTATTGAAGTCAAACGATTGCTCTATGAGTTCTATGATATTAATAATAATAGGCAATAGTTTCAACTAAAGTGGCTCTTCGTAAAAATCGCTTGTTATATTAAAAAAAACAATCGTCTATAGGTATGTTTAATCTTAGTGTTGTCTTTTACTTTTATCGACATTATTCTTCTCAGCGTGTAGGTATAATCAAGTACGTAACGAACTCGATTAACCCTGCAGGCCAAGTACAATAGTGACAGCGCCGCGACAACTCCGCGGTCCTATGTCAAAATGTCAACATTGACAACGCCATAGGGCGAGCAAACCTTTGCGCGGGAGCTTCGCGCAATCAAAATGAAGTTTCAGCGTGAGCCGTGCGCGAGTTTGTCGTTATCGTGCTAGAGCTGCTAGAAGGTGAAAGAGTTTTCAAACCGCCAAATGGCCTCTGGCTTGATTAAACGACTGTAGTTAATCGAAAACAGCAGGAACGTTGTACTACTGTACTGTGTGTGTTACTGTGCTACTGTAAAATGCAGCATCAAGTTTGTAAGATAGATATTATCAAGTGAATGCCCCAGAAAAAGGCGCTATACTTTTTTGTATCGCATTTATCTTCATTTTTTGCAAAATAAAGCTTTATATTAATTATTGAAACTTTAGATTATAACTGAATTCTTTGAATTTAAATTCAATATTTTTTAATGAAACAGAAGTATTTTAGTAAATAATAAAGTAAAAATATTACTTTAAATTAATTACCGCGTGTGATTCAAAAAGTTAAAAAAAAATCACGTCACAACTTGAGCGATCAGCAGCTAATTACCTCAATCTCAGAAGTCGTTGTTTATACTATATAAATATTCGGAAAATGGAGAAAGAAAAAGTTTCATTAAGAGAATCACCCAATAAAGTTTCGCTAACTAATATAGTCGCTCCATTAGCTTAACAACAATAAACCTTTAGGGAGAGCATTTTTTTTTAAATTCACTTTTTGAATCCCACTGCAGGGCAAAGGCTTCCCTATTCTTTGTCCACACAGTCTGCACGGAGAGCATTATAAAGATATAAATAAAATAAATTAAATCTCACTTAAGGATATCGACGTTTTGTACTTTATTTTATCCTCAACGAACAACACTAGTTATCAAGTAGTCCTGGCATAATATAAGGCTATGTTAGCCTGTCTGACCAAGGCTCAGAGCAATGGTTCTGAACCTGGGGATAATTACCCCGCAGGGGTAAATCAGATATTTTGTGGGGGTAACAAAGAACCTAAGAATTAAGACCTTAAGCTGTCAGTCCCAGCTGTTGTCGATTGACTACAGTCGTAAAAACCAAGTCAAAGGACATTGTGCGGTTCGAAAACTCTAACATCAGGGTTAGCCAAGTTCGCCACACACTTGACTATACCTACACGATAAGAAAAAGAAGACCTAATCTGATAAAATACATGAAAAAAAAGATAACTGCGCTTGTAATTGCAAAACAATACCAACTACTATTAATTGTATGTTAAAATTGTAGGACTAGGTATGCTATTAGTGATTAATAAAGAAATTATTAATTTTTATTAAATATTTGCTTATATTGATAAATATTTTAAGGCCCCTACCTTTAATTTAAAGTAAGCCAATATAATTTACTAAAAAACTTTTGTTTTATTCAAAAATATTGAATTTAAATTCAAAGAATTCAGTAAAATCAATTTTCCTTATAAGTCTGGGGTAACAATATTGAAAAGGTTAGGAAACACTGGCTTAGAGAGACTTTAGCATTATTAGTTTACTCTATGACATCCTTTGAAAATGATGTCTTTAGTGCTTCAAGAAGTAATGTCATTGTTGGAGAATGACAGGAAAATATTTTCTGATCGTTATTGAACAACTTATCTTTCCACTTAACCTTTTCTTGGATTATCAATGTTTTGTTATGAGTTGAATAGCGGTTTTTTATAATAATAAATAGTTTTAAGAAGATTTAGTATGTACCCTTACTCGACTTTTGACAAACTTGTTCTTGAGAGTTTTGATTTAATTATTATTCCAATTGTTAGGTAACTTTTCCAGTAAATCAAATCTTTGTTTTTTTATATACAGTTGCTAGAAACTTATTTTTACAAAGGTGATAATATTACGGCTTGAAAGTAAAACTTCCCGCACTAGAACTTATTTATTAATTTTACAGTATTTTTTATTTTCGCGTATTTTTTAAATCTAATAGAAAGGTACGAAGGGTCACACATCAGGTTACCACACGCGTGCACATTGCGATATAAATAAATTGATATGATTTAATAAAAGCGGTTTAGCAACGAAAATGGAGTGACCTGATGCGCTGGCCTTTGTAGAATGATAAAACTATAGCTTCATTTTCAAAAGTTCATGTCGCCAATATTTCACATATTTCACAATATTCAATATTTCACAGCATATTATGACTTACTGGTCGAAATAAACATTTTTACACCAATTCGTAACTTTATACTAGAGACAAGTTCTCTTAATCTCTCAGATATCGATCAAAAGGAACATTCAATTTGAGCTCACATAACAGAACATCCCGCGTTCCTTACAAACCGGAGATACATTTAGTTTACATTAAATTCCAATTAACGGCTTGGCTATAGACGTAATGCCTAGGGGCCGTAATCAATTTGTTTGAGTAGTACTTATACAGTTCAAAGTGAAATGTAATTTGCGGTGTAGTGATTTAGCAAGCCGGAATGAAAGTCCTCTATAGCACTTTTGACATAAATCTGCAAAGAACAGACATAAATCTTTTGACATAAATCTGCAAAGAACACTTTGATCTTTATTCTTTATTGTACACACAAATACATATAAAAATTACACAAAGAAAGGACATGTACAACGGCGAGCTTAACTCAAGCAATGAGTTTTCTTCAAGCTAACCTATGTGAGAGGGAGAGGCAGTTGAAGTGGGCAAGGGTGTACCAAGAGGAAGTGAGACATTAAATTTATAATACAAACATAATAATAAATAAATATATAAGCACATGCAATAAGCTAAATAAATAAATAATATATAGCTACATATGTAAAATACCTATAATATATACATACAAACATACAATATATGGATAATACTTAGATAGATAAATAATTCAGCTCTCTCTTGAACGCATCCAATGAACAACTCGCTCGAATGGCATGTGGAAGTGAATTCCACATCTTAGCCAAAAGACAGAGAAGCGGTGATACACCAATTGGTTAAAAGAACCAGTATTGTTACTGGAAGTATGCGGGTTGAAAACCTGATAAAACCGGAATAAATGCTTTTTTTCGGATTTATGTACGAATTTCTTATTAATTATCACACATCCACATACAAAAACAAAACAGAAAAAACAGTTGGACAAAAGCCAGACTTATTACTAGTTAGAGATCTCTTTCAAGCAACCATTGGGTCAAGCAAACTGAGAGATTTTACTATGCTATAATACTAACTAGCTTTCCATTCCACCCGCGGCTGAGCCCGCGTGGACTACAGGTTATATCGTGCCCAGTTGTGGTATAAAATGTAGCCTATGTCCTTTTTCCGCATTCGAGAGCAATGTAGTATGAAAGAAGATATAGTGACGAGGATAGAGAAAGGAATGTTGCTGTAGTTGGACATGTAGAAAGAATGAATGAAAGAAGATTGACGAAAGAAATATACAAGGGTCGGAAGTGGGCGCGAATGTAGTTGGAAGGTAGGAGTACCCGAATCCGAAGAGCATGTATGTAGAGGAAGCGAAAGAGGTTTGTTTAGATCGTAGCAAGTGGCAATCTGTGGTCTCTGCCTACCACAATGGGACAAAGGCGTGAGCTTATGTCATTTTTCAAAGTCTTATCTATCTCCATACCAAATTTCATCAAAATCGCTTTAGTAGTTTAGGCGTGAAATCGTAACAAACTTACATTCACATTTATAATATTAGTAAGGATAATAACGCCTGATTTAGAGAACCTATTATCGAGCTGTCTACACCCGGTTCTCGAACAAACAGCTAGCTTAAAACAATACGATGACACCGTTCGAACAAAAGTCGTGTCAACAACAACGGACACAAATTCTGTTGCTGACAATTGTTCGATCGTTACTTGTTTTTGAGTGTTGGCGGGAACGGGACTCTTCTTTTGTTTCTATTTGAAAAGCTATTGGCTGGTTTCAGCCGCGTAAGCTTTTTGTTGTTCCTTTTTTGAATTCGTGTTTTTGTCATTTGTGAAGGTATTTGTGTTAGCGTCAGCAGAAAGACATAAAAACCTACAATTAAAAAGATACGTAAAAAAATTCACAGATTTCGTGCCTCACACGTCTATTATATCGTGGATATTGGAAATGAATCTACCGAATTTGAAAAAATATCGTTCCGTCTTTTTTGACTTTTTTCAAAAGGGTTACGCTACAGGGCAAACCCTTAACCCGATCGTCTTTGTTTTAGGCTCAAATTGTAGCTAAATAAATTGTCCAAAGGAACTTTTCACAATTTTGTTATAATTATCATTTCAAAATATCGAGCGCCAAAATCTAAAGTTCGTAAAAATATATTTTTCACTATTTCGGAGTTCTCAATAAAAGTTTTTAACCTCTCTTACTGTAAGGAAATCAGATGATCGCTGAAGTTGTATGGAGAGGCGAAATATTTTTTCATGTATGTTCCTTAGGGAAAGTTGTTTGGTTTTATGAGTAGAATTTCCCCCTAAAGTTTCACTAACTAATTAAAAGTATAGACTATCACCCAATATAGACTATTAGCTTAATAAATAAACACCGTTCAAAATTTATCTGCCAATCAAAACAACCAACCAATTATTGAAAAATTAAACGACCCTTGTTAACTCACTCTTAGTAATTACTATGCATGATCACTATTCATAATTAACGATATAACTCAAACGCTAGATAACTACTGATACTCGTATCACTACTCAGTGCCAGTTTGAAAGGATGCGTGTGATAGAAGGGCTCTTGGAAACAGTTCAAATTAATTTGGTCATCAGATTCTCGATGTGATGCGTAGTATAAAAGAGTTTGAGTCATGTGACTTGATTAAAGGAGCAAATAATTGGGCGATTTAAAATGTTTTTTTTTACTTTGACTCAAAATGGAAGGTTATAGAAACGTACACGGCTGTCGCAATATTTATATATTACTAGCTTTTCGACCGGGACTTCGTTCCCGTGGGAATTAGGAAAAATAGTATACGTCCTATTCTCAGACCTACTGAATATAATATACGCACAAAATTTTATATGAATTGGTCAAAGCCGTTTCGGAAGAGTTTTGTTACAAACCCTGTGACACGAGAATTATACAGGGTGTTTGGAAGATGGTCCGACAAACGGAAATGGAAGGTAGTTGGGTTCATTTGGAACAAATTAAAAAAAAAACATAAAAAAATATGGTAAGACTTAGTGAAAAAAAATGTTAGTATATTTTTTTCCAAATGAACCCAACTACCTCCTATTTCCATTCCATCTACCAAAAAATTTTATTTAGTGTCCTGTGTAACTTATGCTCATATACAGACTGATAGGCCAGCGCATCAGGTTACCACATTCTCATTTAAAATTAGAACTTATCGCAACAGATAAGAGTGAATTATGATAACGTGACGTGCGGCCTTCTGTACAGTAAAGAAGAATTTCATACGTGCATTTTTTTGTTTTTCACTAACTGTTTTAATTTATAATGAATTTTAGCGACTGTGGTCCTAACATAATGTTTGCGGACCCAACAGAATATCAGCCCTCTACAGAATCTCATTGAAAAGAGTACTACGCTGAGTTGGAACTTTTTCTGTCATTTTAACACACGTTTACATCATAAAAATCACAAACTTGTGATGTTATTTTAACCGATAAACTTTTTATATTGGTGTACTTACTAAAGATACAGAATACACTCTGTATACACACATCAAAAAAAGTTTACGATCAGTAGCAAAATCAGGTGTATTCTTTAAAATATAAATTATTTAAAGAAACTGTTTACGTTTTATGATTTTATAATGAAAATGCACTAAGTAAATAAAAGAATCATTATTAATTATTTACTTTTTATTAACAAAAGCTAGGAAATGCAATTTTGGCTTAAATGTAATGTAATGAAAAATTTCAATTAATGAAAAAACAAACAAAATTTATTACGAAAAAATTAATAGTTAGTATAAAATGACTCCCCTGGCTCGCACACATGCGGAAACCCTTCTGGGCATGCTAAGAATTAAGTTATCTAGCATTTCTTGTGGTAACCTGTCCCACTCTTCAATAGCAGCTGCCCTGATTTCTGACACTGTTCGCGGAGGTGGCTGACGGTTCCAAACAGCTCGCTTAAGAGCATCCCACGCATGCTCGATCGGGTTTAAGTCAGGCGAGCCGGCAGGCCAGTCTAACCTGGTGATGTCGTATTGCTGGAGAGCAGCATCAACACGTCCGTTTCGATGTGCGGGCGCATTATCATCTACCATTATGAATTGGCGCCCGTGGTGAATCGTTTTGTACATGGCTCCGGTCATGGTGCCTTGATACGGGATTAAGGGCGTCCTAGCCCCAATCATTATCCCGGCCCAAAAGGACACTGATTTCCCGCCCTGCTGAACGGTTCCAGTGGCAGTTCTCTGCCTTTCAGAGTCGCCAGGTCTTCTCCAGACACGGACACGTCGGTTATCTGGATGTGTACTGATCCGCGTTTCGTCAACGAAGAAGCAGTTCTGCCAGATGCTTTCGTCCTCAATTTCTTCATTTTGACGGAGCCTAGCCCATTGCAATCTGCGCCGCTTCCGTTGCTGTGAGTTCAGAGGTGCTCGCCAGGATCTCCTTGCTCGAAATCCAGCTTGGTGTAAGCAATTTCTAATCGTTTGGGTGCTAACTTCGCGGTCGGTGGCAGCTCGCAGCTCTGCTTTCATTTTAGTAGCGTTCATTGTTGGGTCACGGGCAGCCAGTAATCTGATATATCGCTTCTGAATTGCAGTAAGAACAGTTGGGCGACCACTGCGAGGTCGATCAGCTAAATCTTCCATGCCCTGATACCTCTCCAACGTGGTCACCACGCAGGATTGGGATACATGAACTCTGCGTGATATTTCCCTCGTGGAATAGCCTTCTCCACTTAAAGTTAGAATTCTGGCTCGTAAAACTGCAGTTAATCCTCTCGGCATCGTTACCAACTTAATTTTTTTTGAATAAATTGAAAATATTGATAAGTTGCGACTATGTCAGATTTCTGAATGAAAGCAAGCAAGGGTTGATTGTCTTTTTAAATGAAAAAACATTTGAATTACGAAATTATTTTATATTTAAATTTCATATTTTTAAATAAGGAATCAAAAGATAAAAAGTGATTAAGTTTTATTCTTCTACAATAAAAAATATTAGCACTTTTCCAAGTGATCGCAAACTTTTTTTGATGTGTCTTATATTCATTAAATAATAATTAAATCCATAGACAGTATTTTCAAATTACCAATTAAAAATACGCACTCACGCACACGTGTATTAAAATAGGTTTAATTCTATTTCGAATTGAAACCAATCATTTTTGGTCTTGATTTTTCATAGAATTAAGGCAAATGAACTAAAACAAAATAGATTTTTTCGCAGAAATTTAAAGGGTTGGTAAACTTAACTTTTACAAGTTTAAATTGGTTTTACTCATTTTCATTAAAATTATTATGAATAAATAAATAAATGTTTTTATGAATTTTTTTAATGTAACATTTTCTCACCAGCAACTTATTTCTCAAAAAAATAAGTTGTCGCTAATAATTCTCCTTTGCTTACCTACCTTGTGCGGTAATTTGAAGCATACTCGATCCCAAACTAATATCCGGAATGGCTATTAAAGCAGGAAGCAATTACTAAATCAATATTGTATCCATAGACTTTGAGAGGGGTTCTTGATAAAAACCGAAAAAGCAGTATAGAAATATCGATGTAGTAGTAGAGAAACTAGTTATTTTTGTACTCGACTGATTTCAGTGATGATAATGTTAGATATTTGGAACAAAGATTTAGCGACACTCTAAATTAAATACCTAATAGAGTAGTAGAAGAATATATTTTTCTTTTCCCAGTACAGAATAAAATCTCATGTAGGAACCTAAGAGTGATTGAAATTTTTTTTAAATAATATATGTACAAAAATTACAAATTTCCGTTTACATATTAATTTATGAAATGAATAACTGCCACTATTTTATTATTTTAACTTTAGAAACAAAAGCAAGAACAGAAAATAGCTAACAACACATGCTGTGCATTAAACTGTCATTTCGCATAGCCTTCTAGATACAACTAAATGAATGATTGATGTTCTCAAAAAATTCTCAGAGCACGGCGAAATCCATTATTATAGATAAGGCGTACTATAATAGTAGATTAAGCAACAAGGGGATAAAACAGTGTATTATGTCACGGGCAGCACATTGAATCCTGAGCGAAATGAAGGATTCTGTAGTTCATTCCCGAACGTAGTGAGGGAATTAAGATGTTAAATTCCTGAGCGGAGCGAGGGTATTATGGTAAGAATCCTGAATGAAGCGAAGGATTCAAGTCTGCCCAAGACTAAGACACTTTTATCCCCGAGGAGCTTACTCTACTTTATACACCTACTGTGAAGTTAAATAAAAAAGAAATCATAAACTCATCCCATCAATAATGTTTTGAGCCTCCGTTTCTATGTCAGAGTCGCTGGAATTACCTACATACTGGACTTTTTTTTAGATTTATTAAAAAAGATTACCAAACAATTTAGTAATCCGCGGTAAAAATCACAGATCCAAAATCACCGACGACGTTTTCTTATAATATTTAGTTCCGTAGGCAAAGGAAAGTCAATAGCTAAGACATACAGCCAAGTTTTTATAATAATTATTTTTAATAAAAGTAAAATCTCTTTGATGTGTCAAATTTTATAGTTAAAATCTCCTTAGACCAAATTTTATAGTTAAAATCTTCATTAAGCCTTCAATAGCTTTGTTTTTTTTTCCAAATTATTTTTGATAGAAGTTTTTGTTGAAATTTTGGCGTTCCATATTTAAATGTCATTAATGCCCAAGGGAAGTTCCATACAATTTTATGTCCCTTAAGCTTTAATGGCTTACTTTTAAATATAGAATACTGGACGTATAGTACGTGCTCCAGATGCAGGTGGTGTATAAAATTAATAACTTTATTTGTGACAAATTTTAATATTTTAATTATTTGACGTTTTACATTGCTTTAACATTAATTTTAAATTATTATTTTATTTGTTAACTTGTTTTCAATTTTTTTATACATATATACATATATTTTCCATTCCATCCAAATATACATATATTTTCCATTCATTTCTTTTCGACATGTTAACTGTTATTTTGTTTTGACATTTTATTTTATTTTACTGCTTTTGTTTGTTGTGGTTTGACATTGATTGTACTTATAATTTTTAATTGTTTACTAATTTTTAATTACCATTAGAATGGGTCGATCATCAGAAATATTTGCATGCCAGGCAGTGGCCGAATATGACAGAACCACATTTTAAAATAGGCCCCATCTTTGTACTCGTATTCAGCAAATAAATGATTTGATTTTGATTGGTAAGTTTGATTTGTATCGTAGATTAAACTTAAGCAATAAAAAAGATTTCATTTCATTTTGATTTGATTCAGTCAAAATTTTATCTGGAATTATCATAATCTCGAAGAAAAGTTCGTCACTCACTCACTGCTTGGCAATTATCTCTTATAAAGATTCAAGTAACGTTAACCAGCTGATGTCTAGCTGAAAAAAAATCAGCCCGTATTTTATACGAGAAAAAGTATCGTGTATTTGCTTCTTTCTGTACAGGTTGTGGTTGTGTTAGTTTTATCTTTTCTAAGAATAATTATTATTGAAACTTTAGTTTTAGTTTCAAGATTCAAAACGTTTATTTGACATATACACTACAACACAATGGAATAAACAATACAAAATAAAAATAATAATCATAAAAAAAAAAAAATATAAATTAAAATGAATGCAGTTGTGATGTAGTGCAATGACAAACAGGACTCACCTAGTTGCTGGGTTTTTAAAAATTATAAAGCTGATTATGTAAAATTCCTTTTAATTTTCTAACATTAAAAGGTTTTTTAAATAAAACTTTTATAGTGACTTAAAAAATAATGGGCATTTAATAAAGATACCATAACTTTGTCTGGGATAATGTAGTTGAAAATATTTCCATCGAACTATTATCAACATATTTCTCTTTATAAATCTTAGAGACTCCTTACTTATTGTACCGTTTTGAATCAGGGTACGTAAAGATCCAATATCTTTGAGAACAGGTAATAACAATGGAGTGACTGACACCAGGGTTAACCAAGTTCGCCACACACTTGACGATACCTACACGATAAGAAGAAGAAGACTATCATCTGACCTCCGAGATCCTGTTGACGGTGGAAATTAATCAGATTGGACCAGCACGATTACACATTAAGACCCAATTTCCGAAACGTCCATTAAACGAAATGCTACTTAAAATGTCATACTATTACTTTCCGTCTTGTTAACGTAAACAAGGACGGCATTATATTTAAAGAAGCTTTAACTTTAGTAAACGTTTGCAACCAAATGTATGCAGTCTTCTAAATTTGCAAGTTCCGACTAGATATTTCCTCTAAAAACTAACTTGTTATTATAAGCATCCGCCGTGTGGTGATCGGTTGAGAACAACAACACCACCCCATTTGTTTCCGTGGGTGTCGTAAGAGGCGACTAAGAAAACACAAAGAGACCTGCCTCCTACTAATCCACCCCAGGCAAAGTCACCTCAATTTGTTCTGAATCTGAGGTGTCGTCCTATGGTCTATGGTGTGGTAGGCTCTGTGAAGGGCCGTCTGGTTTGCGACCACCCTCCTACTGAAGTCCGACGCTGTGTTCCGTCGGTGCATAGGAGTGCCAGTACCTTATAGGCATTTTCTGGGTTAGTTTGCTCCATCGTCGACCTCATCTATGACCTTGGTCATAGATGATAAAAAAAACCTATAGTTCTTGCACTTCAACAAAATAAAAATATCTCAGCCAACAAACCCAGCTTTTTAACGTCAAAAACATGTTATCTGTCCTCCGCAGTTAATATTTTATGCATTCAGACACTAAATTAATTAACTAGGAAGAATTGTCCTCTTCCAAGATTAATGGGGTGTCTTGAGAGACTGAAAAAGAGGAATGATAGAGCGAAATTGAGGATTTATGAGGGGTAAGAATGGAGGGGGATGTCACTATGACCTTCGTAATAAGGCATCATACTATTAACAGTTTCTTAACTAGGAAATTCTAACTATAACTATAATATAATGACAGAGACAATAGCCCTTGCAAGTAAACATTTTTTTTCAGAAATGACTGAAATGTAAAATTTTAATTTTACATTTCAGTCATTTCTGAAAAATTGGAGGTCCTGATTCACCACCCAGCCCAAACCCTTGACCTAGAAAGCTAAAATTCGGCAAAAATGTGTCTTTTATGACGTAGGTAAGCACTAAGAAAGGATTTTTAGAAATTCAATCCCTAGAGGTGTGAATAGGGGTTCAAAGTTTGTATGGAGAAAACATTTTTTTGGACACTTTAACTTGTAACTTCGTCAAGTCATACCTTGAAGCAAATAAACGGTCACGTATTTCGCGATTTTTCTAAAATCATCCCAAGAAAATCATCAAGAATGAAATAGGTGACTATAAGAGTTCTTTGCGCGAGCGAAGCCGCAGGAATAAGCTAGTAAATTTATAAAATTCAATCAACAAAAAATTCCATACAGTCATCAAACCCGCTCACAAAATTTTACGAAACTCGAAATGCAACTTGTAGAGGAGAAAAGCCCGACAGCCGGGCATCCACCGTACAGACATACGAAAGCATTTTTAACTGAGCTAAATCGGAGACTTCGTTAACGTGGAAAGGAGCCTATATATTAGTCACTCTCGGGTCTCCCAATTTTCTCGGTGCAAAAATCAACTCGATTCATAGCTCCGTTTCTATGTAAAACACACTTTCACGTTTACGTATAATATTAATGAAGATAAGAATATCTCCAAAATTACAGATTTCATTCAACTTTACCAAAGTTATTTTTTTTTAACAGCGTAGGAAAATAGATCTTGCGTGATCAAAAGTTCTTCCTGTCACTGATGCTACTTAGAAAAAGTTTTTGTTATTTATTTTTGTCTATAACTTAAAACCTAAAAACATTTAGGTAAGAATACTTATATCCCTAAAGACGCCAAAAAATCTAATCTTCTTGCTACAATTTTCGGGTTGCCAACATTTTATGGCTTAAGCTAAGGGGGCACAGTTTGCAAAGTTGAAAGCTGTGTTGGAGCAAGTTATACACCACTTATACAGCAACCTTGAGACATACCAATACGAGCAATAGAAGTCCTACACAGTATTTTTTTGGAGGTAAATGGATCTTTCGTACTGTGTACTTACGCCAAAAAGCCCGATAACTTCTTAACAAGATGCTAAACACTTCCAAGTAAATCTTATCAGGAAAATGATTAAGTATATTTGGTAATTAACGGAGATGGGATCTTTACTGAACAAGGCAAGAAAAGGACCTACCAGAAAAAAAGACACGAAAATAGTGCAATTACCATAAAAATGTTTAAGTTACCTACCTATTAATAATTTCCTTCATGTGAAGTAAAGGTGCTTTTAGAACCATAATTTTGACACTCTATCTTCCCCGATAGCAATATACCTATCGACATACGTGTATGGATAATTGGATAAAATGTTATAGTATAAGCAGTAAGCGTAACAGACAGATAGACAGACAGAGTTACTTTCGCATTTAATAAATTAGTAGGGATTAGTATATACATACACGTCACAGCAATATTATAGTCTGTCTGTTACGCTTTCACAGCTAAACTACAGAACCGATTTTGATGAAATTTGGTACAGAGATAGATTAAACTTTAGGAAGTTTAATCTAACTCTGTACCAAATAACCTATGTCCGTTAATATTATCCCACAGCTAGGCACGATATAACCTGCAGACCACGCGAGCGGAGCCGCGGGCGGAAAGCTAGTGGCATATTAAGCTATCCAACCAGCCTCTAGTGACTTCTGTTACAAATTTAAGACATACTTCCTCGTGTAGAGCAAAGTTAATTCATTATCGTGTACATAAACAGCACCCGTGAGGCCGAGTGCCGTGTTCACAGTTCTGTATCGCCAAGATGGTGACTAACAGGTCTGTGGAAGACGAAAAAAGTTATACCGTAACATTTTGAGACTAACGGAGCTTATTTCTAATTATTCTGAGCTTTAATATCCTGCTTTCATGTCCTAAAAGTACCAGTCTAATTTAGACTTGGCTAATACTTTTATTTAATTTTCATTTTTATAATATTTTTACAAAAGCCGAAAAACAGGAAACCTATTTTTAAATACTGTACACGATGTCCCAAGGGCATCTGCTGGGCAAAAGAGGTCTTTGCATAGTGGTGCTGTTATCTAATCAATGATTTATACATTTATCTCTGTGAGCTTGGTGTATATAACAAATAAACGTTTGTTTTCGTATTTATCACGTGTTTTTAAAATTTTATGTTTTTCTGCCAAACTACATTCTAGGCTCTATGTAGTCTATGAGAATTTGTGGTCGGAATAAACGCTCTGTATATATTAAGTGTGTGAGTATGTGTGTGTGTTTATTTTATTTATTTAAAAAAAAACCTTTTAACAATAATGGTACAACTATATTAAATGACGCTGAAACCCTATCGGGTTTAATATGTTTCGCATCTGATAAAGTACTACATGATTATTATTATATATCTACATTATTCTTGTTATATTAAAATTTTAAAATATTAGTAAAGTACATACACCCTAGGGCAGATCTATGGTTGAAATAAGATTTCTGTGTGTCTAATTAAAATATACTCTAGAACTCGGCTGGCACTCTGTTAATATTAGTTTATTTAATAACTTCCAAATTGCGTAGGCAACGTTTCCAAATGTTGAATCCATTTCGCATTTATGTCAGTAACGATTCCATTCAACTGCGCTAATTGAATTAGGTACCCTAACTTAATATCTAGATACTAAAATGGTTTCTAAGTTATTATATATTAGTCATAAAGTTCGGGAAAATTACCTTTTGAACGATGATAAAATTTTAATTTTACAGTAAGATATTTTTATAAAGACGATTTTAAATTGGTTCGGGAACTCTAGAACTTAAATCGACCGATAAAAATTAAGAATTTAGCCCTAGAAACTCTTATAACAGCATGTAATTTTTTTCATTCATTCTTAAAATCAACTCGCTGTAACTGCTCAAGTAAGTAGGCGTAGTTTTAGTTAATATTTTATTGACTAAGATTCATTGTTGATCTGTTAGTTTTTTATATGAAATTAACGTCAAAGTTAATTTCATAATCATAAAATATATTACGTTAAAATATAAAATACAACTTTACCGCACAAGTTACATAATAAGTTTTTACAATTAAGTTAGCGCTGTATTGTTTATATATGGGCATCTGTTGTATCTTCAGAAGTTTACTTTTTGTGGCCCAAAAAAAAACCTCAATATAAAATATTTAAAGCGAGTACGTCCCTATGAATTTCTCCAAACAGGGCACTCTAAAATTTAAGACTCGATGACAACTTCGAAATTCTCTCTGTAGCATAAAATTTTGGACAAAATCTGAGAAAGATTTTCTTAAAACAACTTTTAGAGGCCTTCAATGTTAGCAGACCATCTTAAGTTTCTTCGTTTATGAAAATGCATCATACGTGTCGGAGAATAGCGCACACACATACATACGCTCACGCCTATAATCCCTATTAGGGTAGGCAGAGCATCAATGAATTTAAAACCCTTGATGCCACATTTGACATAAATTCAGAAGGTTATTAGATGAAATTGTACCTAAGTAGTGAGAGTTGTCAGCCTTTGGCCCACAAGAGTATGCCTTTACAGTATGTCTGGAAAGAGTTGGTAGCTGGCACATTCTAAGTTTTTCTTTTTTTGACTCCTGCCTACTTAATTTAAAAAAAAGGTAATATTATCCTTGCCACGACCAAAACTTTGTCAGCGTTGTGCAAAAACGTATAGAATGCCTCTCAAATATAATAACCATTTTCCTTTTTTCCTATTATTTTTAGAAAACAAATAGGTAAAACGAAGATATCTTATCAAAAGCGGGTAGATAAATAAACAGTTTTTTTTGAGAAAATTCCCTGTAGGTGCCAAATTTTCCCGTGTCAGTCCCATATACGCTCAAACCGTTTCGACGTGTCGTGTTATTAAGGATGCCTCGTTGACGAGCAATGTAAAAGACAAGCTTCTTATCTTCGAAAATATAAGAAAAAAATAGTATTTACCAAGATCATGGCCGGCTTATCAAGACGGCTTTATCAAATACTATCAATAGTATTTATCAAGACGGCCGGTTTGGTCGAGTGGTAGTGACGCTGCCTCTTGATCGGCGGGTCCTGGGTTCGATCCCCAGTCGGGGCAAACATTTGTGTGGAAAGCAGATGTTTGTTCTCGGGTCATGGGTGTTTGTGTTTGTCTTTATGTGTGTTCCGAGGGACCCACGACACAAGGGAAAACCTTAGTGTGGGCCTTTGAGTGTGTAGCGTTTATTTAGCGTTTATTTTATCATGCCAAAAAAGTATTGGAGCTAGCCTGTATAGTATACAAGTTTAACATCCTTATCGTAACTTCTTTCAATTTATTAATCATGTTATAAATCATCTTAATAAATTAACAAAGTTAAGGTCTAGAATTTTCCAAAAACAATAACATTTCGCACACAGCAAAGGACAGCATTCCATTCGATTTGTGTGGTCAGCAGGGCAATCGCGCTAAAAAAAGTGGGTTGAATCGCAATTGAAACGTAGCTGGGGAGCTACCACCTAAGCGAATCTGATGCTGGGTAAACGAATGGAACGTAGTCGATTGCTTCTTTATAAGGAGACCTTGATTAACGATATGAACAAAACACAGCAATGTACATCATTCCATTCGTTCAATCGGCATCAGCTTCGCTTAGGTGGTAGCCCCCCAGCTGCGTTTCAATTGCGATTCAATCCACTTTTTTTAGCGCGATTGCCCTGCAGCATTTGATTTTGTGCATTGCCGGCCCTTTGGCAGAAGAAAAAAAACAGAAGAATAAAAAATTAACGTTTACTAGCCATTATTTAATAGTACAATTGACACGTGACACTAAATGGTTAAGCAGACTGAACGTGTGTTACAAAGTGTGTAAAACATACACAAAAAAAATCGTGTAACCAAGTAATAGGTTTTCATCTTGAAGCTACCTTCAGACATATCAAATTCTCGAGGCAGTTGTTCCAGTTAATATTGGAAGCCGGTTCAGAAAATTCACAATAAAGGCTGCTTACATACTTTCAGAGAATCGTTTAGTGTGGATATAAAAGCCGCGGTGGTGAGAAACTTATCGTGTTCCATTAAATTGTGGTTTATGTCAGGCATATTACACTTATACATTCATGATATAGTCGCTGTGGGTCAATCACTATACAAACTTAGACTAAGATAACTGCTCAAAGATGTTTTTTTTATGATGTAGATAAAAAAACATCAGTGCATATAGGAGGACCCTTGGATTGGTAAATGCAGGTCTTCTGAAAATTTAATTTTCTTAGACGTTCCGGCTTTATCACAATGTTTTCTTTCACCTCTGAGCAAGAACATAAATTCAGTGTTAGGGACCCCGAACCTAGAACTGAACCGGCAATTTTTCGAATACAAGCTGCAATGTCGCCTTTTTTAAAACTTGTAGTTTCATTTATTAATATAAATTATTATAAACAGGAATGATTTGATTGTTTGCATTGAATAGGCTCCGAAACTACTGGACCGATTTAAAAAATTATTTCATCATTAGAATGCTGGATTATCCCTGAGTAA
The DNA here is from genome assembly GCA_949987775.1 of Aproaerema taeniolella. Lineage (NCBI taxonomy): Eukaryota > Metazoa > Arthropoda > Insecta > Lepidoptera > Gelechiidae > Aproaerema > Aproaerema taeniolella. Next base: position 9,401,350 of record OX465268.1, on the reverse strand, counting down.
TATAGTCCACATAATTTTCATAATTACCACGGGCAGAATGCTAGTAATATATCTTATGTTTTCTTTCAATAAAATGATAACCGCCGTATCTAAGGCCCCAATATTTCCACCGTTAAATTGCTGTTCTCGTGTTCACATTAGCATCTGTTTACACTTGCGACATACGTCGATAACAATCGCGACTCACGACATAGCACCCTCAGTTCACAGTTTAACTAATGAGTAGGTTACCTAATCACAAAACTCCATATTGTATTGTAAAATGAGCATTTTAGTGACTCCACGTTTTTCCTGCAGTATTTTACGGGTAGAACATAAGGTTGTTTAACACACATATTTCTGAACTACCCTTTTTACGAATGACTGACAACGCATTGACAATAATTTTTAATAAGTGAGGTTTGGAAAATATTCAGCAATTCCAGCATATAAAAATATTGCAAATTATTATTTGTAGAAATAGCTAAATAAATACCAATCTAGCTCATTGAGAATGGATTTCCGCCAAGTAATGCTAATATTTTGTTTAGGTTTTGTTGGCAACATTTCTGGCGATATTTACTTGTATACTTAAGTGTTGAGTTTTTTTTTTATTAGATTAAATTTAATTAACAACGGCTCATGCTAACTTAAATACATTGAACTTAAACAAAAAGTTCAAGTTAACATACTTGGACAAACCACGACTTCGACCAAAGTTGTTCGCTTTAACTTTCCTTGCCCACACCGTGCTATTTTCACCTCGCCATTCAGTATCATCACTTTTACTAGCTCTATGCGAAGCGATTCTTTGCAACGATTTATCACTTCTGCCTCAAATCTCATTTTGATGCAGCCCCGTAGACTGAGATATGCTTTCTGCATACAATAGGTTCTTTGTAGATCAGATTGAGCCTTCTGTATAGAGTTTCAATATCATCGTAGTTTTCTGCTATTTTGCAATAGTATAAAACATACTTTCTTTCATTTTAATCTTTACTAGCCTAAACAGCTAATTTGTGATGATGTAAAATTATTAAAGTTACAGTTTCACGTAAAGTAAGTCTTTTGCACATGCTTAATTTTTGCTTACTAATAAGACATCAATTTAGTGTTCATAATTCTAAACGTTGTACTACTTTAAATTCAGTTAGGTAGATTACCTATATTTATTTTACCTACGTCTATTCGAAAAAGTGTTTTATAAAATTAGTTTTCCTACTAATTTTCATACATTATATTGTTGTTTCTCGCTACCTTCGACATCGTATCTCCCAAATTTGTACTTTAATTCTCCTAAATTCCGTTGTAACCTTATTTTTTGTAAAGAAAAAAGAATTCGAGATAAAATTTTCAGAGCATCGGCTTATAAACGATTTTCTGTTTTTCTATCAGCTTTATAAATTTGATATTCAGCCTTGTTTTAGGTGGATCGTGGTTATTTATTACTGAACTTGGTTAAATTTTTAATAAGCTGCAGTGTTCGGGAATAATACTATCACACATGGCCGTGTTTAAGTATCGAAAGTAGTCCATAAAACACATGTTTTTAAATGTTTTTAAAGATACTTACTCGATAACGTTTTGAGGAACGGGTTAAAGCATTTCTTGTTCTTAGATTAAAAAAACGTATTTTTCCCCAGTGAGACCAGCCATGAGGCATTTTATTGCATTGTTTTATTAGTTTATTACTCATGACCTAAACCTCGTAAATAAGGTCATTTTAAAATATTGATAGGAGTATGTTATTTTATGATTATTGTGCGTTTTCCACATCTTAGGTATATTGTTTGGGCTCCCTATTTCAGCCAGCCAATATCTTCTCAGAAGCACGCAAGTCTTTTCACGTCCTTGGATCTCAGGTTACGCAGTATTGATAATAAAATATGATATTTCACATCATCATCATCATCATGTCAGCCGCAAGACGTCCACTGCTGGACATAGGCCTCCCCAGGGATCTCCACCTCGATCGGTCCTGCGCCACCCGCATCCAGCGGCTTCCCGCAATCTTTACCAGATCGTCGGTCCACCTTGTGGGAGGCCTTCCTACGCTGCGCCTTTCGGTACGTGGTCGCCACTGGAGGACTTCACGATATCTCTCATGAGAAATAAAAAATATATTTCGATAAAGGTTATTCTATTCTGTTCTTTAAATAAGTGGTATTTGCTCCCATTTCAATTTCATTACGAAACGATGCTTCGACTCACTCACAAGCATCGATTTCACTTACACTATCAGCGGAATTCAATTAAATATCACATGCAGTCTCGAGCATTTAATATGGTGTTGAAGAGTTGGAGTGTTATTTAGATCGTTTGAGAAAAACATGTCATGTCTTTACATTATTTTCTTTAATATAACGTAGGGTGAAGGTTGCAATTTTCAATTATGTAATCAACTTTTAATAATTTTGTTGTGTGTCTTAAAAAATGTGTTTTTTATTGAAATGTGGAATGGGAAAATATTATTACTTACCTATTTGTATAAGTTACCCAAAAATCCTAACTTAATCAATTATTTCAGTATTTTTTCATCTTTCACTTTCAACAAAACTCGTAGCTCCAACACGAATCAACCGATTTCGATGCGGTTTGTTTTTGTTTGAAAGCTGACGTAATTGAGATGTTGTGTTTGATTAAAATTGGTTCAGCCGTTTTTAAGTTACAAGCAATCTAATGTATTTATATTTAAAATCAGATTTTATGAATGCTCTGAAAATCTTGGTGTGAGTTGTAAAAATACCATTAAGTGTGGAAATAATATAAATTACTCATGTTTCATCTAATAAGCTTCAGAATGAATGTTAAACGCGATGTCAAGTGGTTTAATAAACTTAAACGCGATGTCAAGTGGTTTAATAACCTATATTAAAAATTACGTATAAGTATAACACTTTAAACTTTCGCGATTTGAACACATAATAAACAAACATGAAATTAAAAAAACATCCGAAGAATTTCAACAGGGAAGATGGATTTCAGTTGTCACCCACCTGGGGACCAGTAATCGAGAAAATAATATCCAGTGTCGTATCTCCGGATATATCTTCGGAACGTGCCTCCACTGTGAGTACGGTGTGCCGGGAGGTAAACAAATAAAAACGTCATACTCGAATAGACAGTTTTGTGGTTCGACCTGCAGTGAATTTCATTACGCTGAGGGTAGATCCACCACTCCGATGACATCTTGCTGAGACAACAACAGTCTACCCGTGACCACGGCGCGTGCAACCGCGTCGAAACGTCGGGAATAGGTAAATAAAATAAATACATATACGCGAATTTAGACCCTTTTCAGAATTTAATTACATATAAGTAAGAATAAAAAGCCCTCATGTTATTAAAAGTAACTTAATTTTCTAAAAACTCTCCATAAAAGATTATCAAAGATAAGAAGAAACCTTTATAACTATGTAAAGAACAATAATACCGCAAACGTTAATCTTTGATCCGTAGTAAAATGGTAACTTTAATACGATCATAAATTTCTGAAGTTCTGAAAGAAAAACTTCCTAACTGAATGCATTAAAACTTTAAATTGGAGCCAGTTTCGCGATAAAACCCAAAATACGATATCAGTTGTAATTACAAACAAAATTCAATTTCGAAATTAATTCTCATTTATGTTCCATACGTGTACATTTTAGTTAAATTAACTTTATCGAACTAGTGCTGGTAATAATAAATAATATTAATGTACGCAAACTACTGCTAGTATTGTTTTGCATGGCGATAAATTTGAAACTAATACCAGCTGTCACCACAATTGGTATTTTCACCTTACTGTCACCATTATGTTGGACCGCATTACATACTATTTCGAGGTGCCATGATATTTAATATTCTGCGGTCGAATAACAAAGTTGATAGTGCTGAGGATGACTAACTAATGATGAAACATATAGAGTTTTATGGTTATGGGTTAGGTGTTTTATAATAAAACGGTGAATAACTGTTAAATAAATCTTTTATTTCGATTTATAAGCACTGGGAAGGCAATACGACTGTCCTGTACTAAGAGTGGAACTCGACTGAAAAGAAAAGAAGGTAAAATATGTCTTTTATAGGTTCGCTCCCACCCTCATTCACATTCACTCGCACACTCACTCGAAATACTCAAACAATCGATAAATTACTTTTAAATTGATTTTTCTAGTTTCTAATTTGTATATACAATAATTATTTACACATAATATACTTGATTTAAATATTGGGGGTTCAGATTGATTTTTGTAAATAAATAATATAAATTCTACAAAACATTAGTTAGTAAACACGAAAAAAACCTCAAACAAAAAACGTCAAAAAAACATAAGAAAAACATTACAAAACAAAAAGTGTTCACGAGAAACACTTACTTAAATGATGAACTTGTGACACGCTTACCGTTACGACCACGTTACGACAACAAGGGAAAAGAAAGACTAAAATACTAGTACCTACACATTTTCACATTAAAACGAACGAAAGATAAATATATTCACCACATTAATCATTGGTTAAGCAAAACATACAATTACCTAAAATATTTCTTCTTCCTAGCGCTTAGTCCCGTTTCTCTTTCGGGTTTTGCTTGACCATGGTCCAGGACTTAGGTCCATGGTCCAGGACATCAGGTAATTACAGTGGAGCTACCGCCACCTGACCTCCATGACCTTGCTTCAATCGTTCAGTTTCCTGAATGTGCGAGCTCCCTAGTGATGTTTTTCTTCACCGTGAGAGCATTGGTTAGTGTACAACTAATTTACATAACACAGAAAATGAGTTACTGGTACATGCATGGCGGCACTGGGGATCGAACTCGGTAACTTCGCTTACGAGTCAGATCCACTATATCCATTTGTAAGAATAACGAAGTATAAAGACTATCTAATCTACAGCCACTTACATGAAAAGTATACTTATTCAATAATTTGCCAACTAAGTGGTATAAAATTCAACTTAAGCACAAAACGAGGGGAAACTGACTCTTCACTAATTTCTAATTTTCTACTAATAGGAATATTCTCGACGCCACAACTGGCGCGCTCCCCCTATCACTAATTACGCTGGATGCTACACAACGGTACATTTACCCTGCTGCCATCGATTCAGGTCAACCGCTAATGAGATTCTAGTCTAGGGTTTATTGCAGGAACAATGGGAAACGTAGGAAGCCTGGCCATCGTACGGCCTGTCCATTTCACGGAGTAATAAGTGGGAAACGAAGAAAATGGCACGTTCCTACAGAAATGCATGTGACATGGTGAAATGTAAAGAAAGGGGGATATCTAGGCACAATTTAAAAAAAAAAATTGTTGGGCGGCTTTGTAGTATGCTATTGTTAATCCCTATTGAGAATTTGATATGACTTCTTTGGATATAGTTGTTCAGTTTCACGGGAAGAACCACACCTTCAAATTTCGCTAACTAATTTAAAGTCGTCTTATATTAGACAGTCGAGTGGCATGTGTGGTGATCGGTTGAGAATAACACCACCCCATTTCTTTTCGTGGATGTCATAAGAGGCGACTAAGAAAACACAAATGAGACCTGCCTCCTATTAATCCATTCCAGACAACGACACCTCAATTTGTTCTGAATCTGAGGTTGCGTTCTATGGTCTTATGCGGTGTGGTAGGCTCTGTGAAGGGCCGTCTGGTTCGCGACCACCCTCCTACCGAAGTCCGACACCAAACAGCTTACTGTGTTCCGTCGGTGCGTAGGAGTACCAGTGCCTTAATAGGTATTTTCTGCGTTAACTCGCTCCAGCGTCGACCTCATCTATGACCTTGATCAAGATTGAGGTCAAGAGTTAACGCATCTTATTATAAAAAAATGTGGTCATAGAACAACCAGACACCTCAAGTAATATTGTAAACTTAAAAGATGAAAGCCTTTCGCCCAGAAAACAGCGAAACGATCGAGTCCCTTTATAAATTGGTCATACATATATATAACTAGCTGATGCCCGCAACTTCGTCTGCGTGTTGTATGTATTTTTATAGACCGAGTTTGTACTTTGACACAATTGCCGTTTTTTATTGAAGCAACTATTTCGTTCATATTTTCGTTATATGAAAGAATAGCAACTATTTCGTTCATATAAGGAAAAGCAATTTTTAAAAATATTTTTTATTTGAAAACTTGGCTAACTATGTCATATAAGGTTGATACTTAATACATTACTTTGGATCTGAAAACAAAGGTCAAACATAGTTGTTTCCTCTATCGCTTATATTTTCTATACCATTGTTACTGCTTTTGATAGATTAAGGTCCGTATTATAGAACGCGACTCAAACTCTGATCTATACTTAAGTAGCAGTCGTTTTTGATTTTTTGATACTGAGAGAGATAGACAATCAACACTTAACATGAGTCAGTGGTGCCTCTAAAACATCTTGTTGTCTTAACAATCCCACAAAAAGTGGTTAATTAATATTGTATTTCGCGTTTCTGTGAAAAACGTAAGGATTTTGTACTTATAAAAAATCAATTTTGATAAAAAAAAAATATGTGGAGTAAAAAATTTACGAAAATTGTATGTTGAAAGACCTATTACTTAGGTAAGTACAATAAATGGCACACGAATTCCTTAGAGCTAATTACGGACTTATTTTTCAGTGGAATAGAAGTTTCTGAAACAGGTCACCTATGTCAGTATCTAAGACAACCCCCGTGCATTTGAGATTTCAGCTAGCACGCTGCTTTTATTGTGCTTTGCGATAATTGTGTAAAAATGATTCAATAAAAAATTAAATTTAAGATAGAAATGACTACGCTTTTCCCTTCAATGGACATTTGTAGAAATAAGCAAAGGTGTCAGTGCTTGATCCAAACTAAGAAACTTATTAGAATAGTAATATTATAATATTTATCCATGGCTTATATACGCAATGCTACGCTTGATGTAAACTAAAATCAAAAAATCAATAAATAGCCCTTATTTCATGTCAGAACATCAAAGCCATAGATCAAACCTATATAGACCATATTCAAAGTGGTTTTAATAAAACAAATGTCAATTGTCAGTTTCTATTGAGTTTCCCGCCTTTAAAAGTAAGAAATGCATTGAAAACACCGGCTGTACGGCCATAAATTCCTTTGCTTAAAAATAAAAATTTGCCGTTTTATTGTTTTCAAAAAGTGATATCCTGAAGATTGAATAATTTCATTCAGTTAGGGCCGAATTAAGATTTGAAGACTAAATACTTAATCAACTTCGTTCTTATTAACACTGTATTAAGTATTTAGTTTTGGTTCGTTAAAAAAGTGCATAATAGCCGAACTATTATTAATGGGGAAGCTGACAAAAGTTTCGATATTTTAGATATTATACGCCTACTATAATCCTCGTTGGATGTCATGAAAATTTAAAAAATTGCATATTGTTTATGAGTATATAATACGTTGTCTAAATTTTGCAATGCACGGACGGCCCCAACTCAGGTTACCACACGCGTGCACTCTGTGCTGTTGTGATAAGAGCGGTTTTGCAATGAAAATGGAGTAACCTGATGCGCTGGCCTCTGTACCAACAATGCAATGTATTTAGTTGGCAGCTGGCATATTCCAAATTTTTTGTTCAGTGCCAGTTCAGCACAGAAGTTTTTGTTTTATTTTTGGATATTTGTGGGTCAGTTACAATAATTTTAATTTCTTCCGACTCACTTATATTCGACGATAGCTCTTAAAAATAACATCTATCTAATTATAGAGCAGCACCCTCAGATTTTCTTTATAAAGTACTTTTTTAAAGGTGAATTTATGAAGTTAGAAAAAGGTTATTATTACCTACAAAGAAAACTCAATAAGTAGCATCATGGCAGAATACCAGCGCTGCAGTCTGGTACTGCATCAATATGCTGAGTCAGCGCCAATTTGATTGGCATGATACAGATAACACGGTGTAAAATAGTTTTATAAAATTATTTATTTCTGTTTCTTACTCTGTTTACTTCATTGTTTGCTTGCTGATTCATGTTTACTTGTATGTTTGTTATTTGTCTGTTACTGTGTTGTGCTGTTTTATGTCAATTGAATAAAGTGTCAATCTATCTATCTATCATAAAATCAATTAATAAGCACTTCACACTGTAACTTTCTGCACTAAAGTTTCCCTCGTATAGTTTGTTTACCCAAACCGGAAATCGAATCCAGAAACCGTCGATTCACAGGCTGTGTAACTCTACTACTCAACCAAACTTCCGACAAAAAATTAAGAAAGGATCTTTTATACAAAATATCTCATAAATCTCAATCCGGTCCTTTTATCAAATGCTACGTACTCATAGACATAGAAAAAATAAGTTAAATATCAACACTGTCTAGGGATATTACTTAATTTTTCATACAAAAAGGTGTGTTTGAGAAGCTATAAAAGCATACTCGAGACACATGGAGGGATATAATTTTAAGATGAGCAAGTGTTAAACCTGAATTTTCAATTCTCCTCAATGAATTTTGTTTAAATTGTTTTTTTTTTTAAACGTGACGTAAACGAAAACAAAAATGCACTTTTTTCTGCTTTTTGTATGAAAATGGTGGAATTAGCGCAATTTTTTTTTCATTTTAGTCACGTTTTCACAAATTTCAAGAAAAATTAAATTCATTGATAAAAATTGAAAATTCATGTTTAGCACTTGCTCATATGAAAATTATATCACTCCGTGTATCTCGAGTATGGTATTATAGCTTCTCAAACAGACCTCTTTTGTATGAAAAATCATGCAATATCCCTAGACAGTGTTGATGTGTATATTTTTCTATGTTTGGCGTAAATAATAGAAAGAACTTGAGAAACATTGTAAGTGCCTATACCATTCAAGGGTTGCCCTTGATTTTGATGGGATTCCATCAGATCCTGACTTGGTGACAATAAGACCACTTCTGGAGTATACTCTTTCGAACAAAAAAAAAGAATTTTGAAAATCGGTCCAAATGGCGGAGAAGTCGGTGAACATACATAAAATAAAGATATACAATGGTTTAAGATTTCGTTGTCTTCCTTTCATTTAATTTACCAAGTTTGTTAGAAAGATTTCATCCTTATAATTGACCCTAACGATCGACGCAATAAAAGTGCAGGGTATTCTTACAGATTTTAGTCGGTTCGATTCCCGGTTGGGGCAAGCGAATTTTCGAAAATTCTTGAATGCAGTTTTCTTTCTTTTCAAAAATAAAGGAATGTTTTCTTCGAGTACAATTTTCTATCTACAGTATTAAGAGTACTTTCCCTTCAGGTGGCATTACAAAATTCCACCCTGTATACAGTCGAACATAAAACGTCCTCCTTTTTGGAAGTCGGTTAAAAAGTAATTCAAGTGATACAGTGTATCTGCTCCGATCCAGCGGCAGTGCTTCTCGCCGCCATAGTTCTTCGTAAACAAAACACTATCGGCTTACGGAGAATGAGAGAAGTAAAGAAATATAAATTGAAGACATAGCTAAGAAATACATATATTGAAGACCTGGCTGTATGGATGCAGATTCCTTTGCCTTTCTCGAAAGACATAAATTTAAAAAACAACATGTCCTTGCTTTTTAGCCCATGTATATGTCAAAAATACGTTGATCTCTATGGTATGAGTAAAATGTTCTGAAAAACACCTAGCTTTGAATTTTTTCAGGGGTTTTTGTTGTTGGTTTTATATTTACTGGCTAAATTTCGAGATTTTATGTAGCCTAAATGTTGACCGGGGATATAAGGTACCCCTATGCAAAATTTCATTTAAACCGGTCCAACAGTTACGGAGATTAGCCCGTGCAAACAGACAAACAGACAAACAGACAAACAGACAAACAGACAAACAGAGAAACAAAAAAATCTAAAAAAATCGGGATTTGTTTTATTTCTCTTCTTACATCCCCCTGACTCGGTTTTTAGCATTTTTTTTTCTATGTACAGAAATTCGACCTCTACAGTTTTATTATATGTATAGATTTTACAATAGGTCATTAATATGACATCAAGTGGTTCCCTAGAACCCTGATGCTCTGCCTACCCCTTTAGGGATTAAAAGCGTGAGCGTATGTGTGTTATTACTAAATACCATGTAAATATGTTTGATAAGTACAGTTCTCTACAAAACAACTCCCCAATAATACTCTGAACTGTTTAAATCTCCTGAATGCTGGCAACAATCTCCCTGGTGCAAAGCTCTTGGATTTTAGCGACAATTATTCAAAATTATGCACTACAGGTCTCTCAGCTTAAGATCACTTTGGACCCGAGGCTGGAGGTGCCTAGAAGTCTATTTACATAGCAATTTCGGTGTATGATTTTGTGGTACAGCTGATACAATACTTATTATCCTTACTAATATTATCAATGTGAATGGAAGTTTGTTTGTTACGCTTTCACGCCTAAACCAATGAACCGATATTGATAAAATTTGGTATAGAGATAGATTAGACATTGAAAAATGACATAGGTTACATTTCATCCCACAGCTGGGCACGATATAACCTGTAGTCCACGCGGGCGAAGCCGCGGGCGGAAAGATAGTATTATTATAGTCAACACTCAAATAGTGCACTTTTGATCTAAATAAACTATTTTATTTATTTATTTATTATTCATACAATACTATATACTTTATTGCACATCAACATTAACCAAGTTCAAAGTAAATGTTACATTAAGGACAGTAATAAAGTTTACAAAGGGCGGCCCCATTGCTAAGAAGCAATATCTTATCGGCAACCTTTGGGTGTGAAGAAGGCAATATTATACCTTAATAATGTGATGTTTGATAGGTAAGTTCTGAGGTTACAAATATGATACTCAACTTAATTAAGAAACTCCTTTAAAATATTTTTTTAAAAATATTACAGGTTTTTTAGAAACTTGCAATGATGTATGGTATTTATATTTTATGTCCGTAGTTCTCCGTACGAGACACAGATGGCGCTAACCTACATGCACAACGTAATGTGCTTAGTAAGGGAACGACAAATTTCGCCGCTTGACTTTAAGGCACGATAGCTCAGTTGGTTAGAGCACCAGGAGATCTAATCCTGGGGTCGTGGGTTTAAGTCCCATTCGCGGCGAACATTTATTTTTCCCTAAAAATTATTTGTGAAGATAGATAAAACCGTAATGTATTTATATCCCCGGGATTTAGTTTAGTTATGTACTGTAATACAGTTATCTTACCAAGAATGTAATCATTGTTTCAGGGTTTCAGTTTAGTGATATAGTTATATTACTGATTATTTATTATAACTTGTCTAACCAGAGAAAATATACTAAGTCCATGGTCTAACCTTAAAAAAAAGGTTAAGTCAGGTTAGATTAGGTTGATCTAGCGAAAATCTAGCTCTTAAGGTTAGGATAAGATAATGATCAATTGAGACGCCATTAATGAGTGGAATAGACGTCCAGTTATAAAGCATAATATCGTAAAAAAACATGAATCCCAAGTTAATATTCATATATCCATAATTAATGCAAATTTAAATTCACACTGTCAAACTATTCTCTCAAAACATGCTGGGATTGTGAAAAAATTGTCACAAAAAGCGCTGCAGCATTGCACGTGAGTATGAGTCGACAAAAAAGCTTTCAAATGAGTGCACTTCGTTCTAATTGTTGCTGTGAAATGCAAAAAAATAACAGACGAAATCCTAGCTTTAAATGTTTTACAACATTTGTGACAAAATTTGCTGGCTGAAAAGTGACTGAAAATGTTAAAAGTGTGTGAAATGTAAAGAATGAAGAGATAAATTTTCTGCTCTTTAAGCCTTGGACATTTGTCGATTTTAAAAAAATAGGAGGTTCTCAATTTCTTCGGTAACTTATGTCCCATTTATATCACTTAAAAGCTATTCAAGAAAACATTATAATAACTAAAGTTTAGTTTGTTGACTAATGACGAACAAATCGTTTGAAGTTTTAACTTCAATTAGAAAAATCTACAACTATAGAAAAAGGCATTTTACTTTTTTTGCGGATTTTGAGAACGTTCCTGAGAAAAAATCCTCTGGATAATAATTCAGAATGGCCTGAATTGAGGGAATGCAACAATTATTTTCTTAAACATGAATAGCATACGTAAATATTTGTAAAATATGGAATCGAAGTATTGGGTCTACATTATAGTTCCAGGAGCAAATAAATGTTAAGGAGATTAAATAGCAAGCCAATTTCAGCTCTACATTTCAAACTTAATCCGTATAAATGTAAATTGTGGTCCACATCCACACTCATGAATTCAGATTTTAGCTATTTACATAGTAAGACAAGTTTAGATTGTCCAGCGGAACCGAGGTGCTGTTTGTTTTTAAATGTAAACCAAGCACTTTTTTAGGTTTCTATCCTTCTGGTTCGTTTTTTCGACTCTAGAGTCAATAACACTACGGCTGAACCAATATAGCTTAGACATCTTTATTACATTAGCTTTCAAACAAAAAAACCGCATTTAAATCGGTCCGTTCGTAAAAAGTTACGATGCCACAGTCACACACAAAGACACAGTCTTTTTTCCTTTTTTTGAAGTCGATTAAAAAAGTTATTTTCGTGGTTTTAACTCCTTTCTGTATGATTAACAAAGTTTTCGAATAAACTTCATCACGTTTTAGTTTCATGCAAATTTAATGTCTCTTTAATTTACTAGTTTAGCTTCTAAAATTGTGAACTCTGTTAGAAAAGCTTACTCGTGCGTTAAGCTAATTATAAGTAAACATTAATTATAAGGACTTACTATTATGATTATAAAATAATAAACTGTTAAACTAGCTAGTGGAAAATAATGACGTGAACCAGCACATGAAACTGATAAAATTTTCCTCGAAATGCATAAAAAAGATCAAATTTACATTTTCTGCGATTAAATCAAGGGAGGCCCGTGCCCCTCGATGGGGACGTATATGGGCTGATTAAAAAAATAAAAATAAAATAATTGGGAAATCCTAAATTTACCGAAATTGTATTATGTCTGGTTTCTTGGAGATAATTGGGTTGAAGGTATTTGTAGTATTTTTAAAAAGTTAACCCATGGATAGTTACAAATAATTAAAAAACAAATAAATAATAAAAAACATCTTGAAAATTATTTAACAATTGGACGTTTGTTGAGGAGAATCCCTTGTTCTTGATTTTGTCTATTAAAGTTATAACTTTTTATCTATAAAAATTATCGTACATAAAAGGTTATAGACCTATGCCTATGCTGTGACTGAGATTGGTGGAATTTTGTGTAAAATAAGGTATCCGTTTAGTTGGAGGTATGCACCTGCCATGATCCTCTACTATTCTCCTTAAGGTTGACGGGTACCTTTAAGCATTAAGTCCGCCATTGTACATTTGTTCATTACCTTATATTAATAAATAGATTAAAAATTATCTCTATCTACCCAAAATCAAAGGTATTTTAAGGAAGGTACACAAAACACAAAACCCCGAAATTTCTCCAACATTTTTAAAGCGCGTTCACAATATAAATTTCAAAATATAATGCTAAAGTATTCCACAAAAAAGTCGTAAATTCTCGACTTCGCCGGGAGATTTAACATAGAAAGAATTATATTAGGAGTCGCATAGAGTTAAGACATAATTACTCTGCTTTAAGTTTAGAAATAACTTTATTTATTATGAGGTCTTTTTAGAGCATTTAAATAAAAGCTAGTTTTTCATTTATTTCTCTGTATTATTAAACTAGCTTTACGCCCGCGGCTCCACCCGCATGGACAACAAGTTATTTCGCGCCTAGCTGTGGGATAAAATGTAGCCTATTACATTCTTCAAGATGGAATCTATCTCTGTACTAATCGGTTCGTAGTTTAGGCGTGAAAACGTAACAAACAAACAAACTTACATTCACATTTATAATATTAATATTAGTTAGGATTATTACGCCATGATGTCAGAAACAAGGCGATAAAACTGTCTACGATGCAGTCGATTAATACAATTTGAGCTGAGATCTTTGACTCATTAATATAAGAATCCTCAATTCCAAAGACACTTTTGAGCAATCAATGATTATAACATTTTATTCGTAAGAAAAATGAAACTTCGTTATTCAAGCAAAATAAAAAGGTAGGTACTATATTGGGCTCTAGCTTTATGAAATTTCGAGCACACATGTATCTCGTAGGTCCCAATTTAAGAGCCAAATTGGATACGTTTATGTGCAATAGTTTTTGAGTTATGAGGGGGTCAAAAGTGGCTCCAAATTGTTCGTGTAAAATTACAACGTTTCTTATTGAGGGGGTGTTAGCTATTAGTTTCCACTCTTGTTTTTTAAGGGAAATAAGATAAACGCATGAGTCCATAGGACGCCACCTCACAATCAGAACAAATCGAGGTTTCGTTACCTAGGATGGATTGATGGGAGGCAGTTATCATTAATTTGTACTTCCTTAGTCGCCTCTTACGACTCCCACGGAAAAAGATGAAGTGGTTTTATTTCCAACTTATCACCACACGTCTCATACGCTTTATGAGCGTGAAAACAGTTTTTTAACCGTACCCTAACTTCTAAAGAGTTTCTTCGGCAAACTCTACGTTTTTACCATAATTTCATAGGAGCCAAATTCTGGATGCAAACGTTTGCGAGGTAGCTCTTATTTGCATGGTATTAAGGGTGGCTTATGCGGAGCACCTTGTGGTATGTAGTAGGTGCAGTATTTCTAGACTATCGTAGTTTAGCGAGGGGCGTGTGAAGTTTTTATAATTATGCTTGCTTGAGTTTTTATGGTCAGGCTTTCATTCGGGGAAAAAGAGAATTTAATTATTTTATTTAAACTGAGCTCTGAATAAAATTATTATTTAAACGATAGAACGACATTTGCCCAGCAATGGGACAGAGCGGAGTTAAAAAATATATCTAAGGCACATTTTCTCTGACTCGCATATTCTATTGATAAATTTTATCGAATAATTTAAACTGTCTAACCAAAACTGATTAATTTTAAACTATTAAATTCACTAACGGAACTTTAGTTGCTCCGTTCCGACGTAAAAGGAAGAGCAAAAACTTTACACATGAGCCTACTTTCACGTCTTTATTTATGTAGCATCTTTTCCACGAAGTTGAAGGTGGAGACCTAGTTCAATATTGGATGACTTCAAATTGGTTAGGTTAGGTTAGATGCTAGGCGGGCATCGGTGCGTTCCTCGGAGATCCCGGAGCCTGCCGAAGAGCATTGAGGGTGGTCACCGTGGAGTTTTTTAGTGGGTAGAAATCCCAAATAACCCAGTTACTCCCCCGGGGACTGGGTATCTGGATCGTAGGTGTTTCTCCACGTAAAAAAAAAGGTTAGGTTAGGTTAGGCTATGTAGCATCTTTTCTACAAAGTTGAAGGCGAAGACCTAGTTAAATACTGGATGACTTTAAATTGATTAGAAAAACTTTATGGGGTGATTCTCTCCATAAAACTAAACAACTTTCCCTATTAAACTCATATGGACTTCTCGAAAATAAAAACAAATTTCGACTTCCTATACTTACTAAGACAAATCAGCTGATCACACAAGTTGTACTGGGACGTGACGTTTTTCTATTTCAGTTTATGTTCCTTGGGAAAAATGGTTTACGTCCTTTATTTTTACCAAGTTATTTTATTTAAATCGCCTAATACAAGCTATGCCCTGAAAAAAATAAAAAAATAAACAACCAAGAAGCTACCAAAACGCAAATGGCATCCCAGGTGGTCTCACGCGATTTCGGCATTGCTTCCGTAATAAATGGAAAGCCCACCGAGTTTAAGTAGCTTAACATGCATTTAACTTTGACTCTTGTTACAATTATAACAAAAAGTCGTAAACAGATATAAGAAGCTTGTTTTAAAGTTGAAAGCTTTGGGTTTGTTGTTTTGCAATGTTTATAATGTGTATTGTTACAGGTGAAATAAAATGAAAATGCCACTCGATTTTTAATCCAAAGAATTAACTTTTCTTATACAACACTTATTATTATTTTTTAATCCCCTAGGAGTTTGGATGTACAGGGTGGTCCAGCAAGACATGTCTAAAAGAAAATTTTGGATGCCTTCTAATCACCCCATTATTGATAGTGATGTCGTAGAGGTATAATAGCATATATATATAGATCTGTAGCCCGGGGAACATTTATATTACTATAAAGGTTACCGTTTGTCTTTGTGAAATTATTATGGATTTTGCCATTTTAAATACTAAAAGTGAGGTCTTGATGACCGTAACCCGCCGTAAGTAACGGAGATTTATACATTTCCTAGGAATTGTATAAACTTCCAAAATTGCTTAGGAAATGTATAAAACAAACATTAGTGTGAATAAAATTAATAAAACAACCTAACCTAACATGAATAAGCGACGTGAATTTGTCTTGGCCATATTGTAGATTTGCTCACTTCATGACATGTTCGAGAATTTTATGAAATGGTCACATTTAATTAAATTTTTTACTGTCTATTGTCCACATGCGACAACCGCTTACAAACCTACTTGTCGCAGTTCCATCTATCACAATCGAACAAAGAAGTCAGCAGGGCAATCGCGCTAAAAAAAGTGGACTGAATCGCAATTGAACCGCAGCTGGGGGGCTACCACCTAAGCGAAGCTGATGCTGATTGAACGAATGGAATGATGTACATTGCTGTGTTTGGTTCATATCGTTAATCAAGGTCTCCTTATAAAGAAGCAATCGACTACGTTTCATTCGTTTACCCAGCATCAGATTCGCTTAGGTGGTAGCTCCCCAGCTACGTTTCAATTGCGATTCAATCCACTTTTTTTAGCGCGATTGCCCTGCTGATGACTTATAAACAGAAAAAATCAAACATTTTATACATTTCCGATTGTTATTTAGGAAATGTATAGATTTCCTACAAAGGTAAGAAATATAATTCATTTCACACATTTCCGGCTAATTTTAGGAATTGTATACATTTCCTAGGAATTGTATAAAATGACGGATTTCACACATTTACGTTAACATTGACATAAACAAAGACGGCACTACATTAAAATAAACTTTAAATTTAATTAACGTTTAAGCAACTCAATGTAAGTGTGCGGTTAATTTAAACTAATCACCAATTCAATCAAAGGCTTATTAAAATTTTAATCAAACCGCATTACAAAATGAATTTGTCCTCAATAGACACTATACCTACATGTAAATAGAATTAACCTGCCATAATGATTGGCTTATCTAATCACTGATCTAATCACTTGTCGGCAAATTACGATGGTTTTGCTTGATTAAGGTATTGATGACCGTAATTAGGCAAATTAAAAGAGCGATGATAGCTTAGTTTATTGAAAAACCGGTCCTGTAAGCGAGAGGTTGCGGGTTCCAAACCTGGTTCCAGTCTGTACCGCTAAATTCGACTTTTTGGTTTTGTATTCGGATTTTCAATAATTACTGTTTGTGGTACAAATTTAGTGGTATTTATTAAACAGAACCAAGTTTAACAGAAACCCGCACATCTCAAAAAATTAAGCTTTCGAAGGTGCACTGGGCCAGCGTAATGAACTATGGCCTGAACTCCCTTCATGGAAGCTGTCTGATGACGATGACGATGATCGTAGTTTTGAGAGGTTCTCAGATGTGAATGGTTCAACAATGTCTTGTTTTTTTTTTGAACACTGATCAGAGGTTTAGGAGGAGAAGGCAGGCCTTATCTTTTCGTTAACTAAGTTTTTTTACTCGCCATTTTGTCAGTGCGTATAGTAGGTATCTTTAAAATGAAATAAATCATTTCAAAAAAAAAATATAAATTTGTAAATAAACCCTACATGATATTTATTAGTGCATTGGTACAGTAGACTTTAAATTGCGAAAATTAAAGATGTAAATCAGCCCACTAACTAAACTAAACCAGTTTCCTCAAGGATCATAGAATGAAAGATGAAAAAAAATGATTTTCCATATAACAGACGTTTCCTGAAAAGTTGTTCAGTTTTATGAGTAGAATCACCCAATAAAATTTAGCTTACTAATTTAAATCATATTAAAATTTTTTTTTTACTCCTCTATTTAATTTTTATTTTTTGAAGAGCTTATCATGTACATTTGGATGTGTGGCCCTTAATCCTAGAATGAAAACTCCGAGAGTTTCGCTCAGTGATAGATAAAAGACTTAATATTTGCATATTGAAATCGAATGTGATGCAATAGTTCAAGAATTATTGGCAAAAAAGTATGGTCCACACATCCAAATGCCTGCGATTCTCAGTAATGAAAATAAGATGAACCGATTGACGGAGCCCCAATTTTATCAAAAAACCTAATACTTTGGAATATATTTACATTTATTTTTGAGCCACAGGATTACGTAGGGCCCACTTCATATCTGGAAAACCAGCAGCCTGAGATAAAAATGAACGACGCTGGCTCTATCACATATGATATGTGACAGCATATAGCTGCAATCTTCTTATGAAACTCTCATCAGAGAGAAAAACGTGAATCAAATTCTGAAGCATTTGGACGTGAGGATCACGTTCAAAACCTTCTGCTTCAGCCAATACTGCGTCACATAAGTTGGGTAGGTGTTACAAATGAAGGGAATTTCCGTCACTGAAGGTGAGTAAAAAAAATGCAAAACATTCAGTAGTTTAGGAGATATCGAGGTTTCATTTTTGTATGGAAAATACGTTAGGGTGACAATGATGTAAGGAATCTTTTTTAGGACAGGAAAATTTTATTATTGTGGTGATTTATGACCATGTTAAAAGCATGTTGTATGATTCGTCGTATAAATAAAAAAAATAATAATAAAAAAAATATTTTATTTATACAGCAAAGTACCGTGGGTTTTCAACTGGACACTGGTGTATGATTTAAGTACAAAGGAGAGTAATAAGTAACGAACTCGATTTTTGAAATTAGTATTTATCCCAACATTTTTTATTCATTGTTACCTTAATTTACGATATTAATACAAAAATGAAACCTCGATATCTCCTTAATTTTTTTTTTTATTTTTTATTTTTTTTTTTACTCACCTTCAGTCATCCTCTTCAACCTCGATATCTCCTAAAATACTGAATATTTTGCATTTTTTTAATACTCACCTTCAGTAACGGAAATTCTCTTCATTTGTAACACCTTCGCAACTTATGTGACGCAGTATTGGCTGAAGCAGAAGCTTTTGAACGTGATCCACCCATCCAAATGCTTCAGAATTTGATTCACGTTTTTCTCTCTGATGAGAGTTTCATAAGAAGATTTTTGCCGCTATATGCTGTCACATATTTATCTCGGGCTGCTGGTTTACCAGATATGAAGTGGGCCCTACGTAATCCTGTGGCCCATAAATAAATGTAAATATTTTCCAAAGTATTAGGTTTTTTGGGTTAATTTATAGCCAGAACCGATTTTTTAATGAGTTACTGTAGATGTTAATGATAAAATTGGGGCTCCGTCAACCGGTTCATCTTATTTTCATTACTGAGAATCGCAGGCATTTGGTTGTGTGGCCCATACTTTTTTGCCAATAATTCTTGAACTATTGCGTCACAAATGATTTCAATATGCAAATATGAAGTCTTTTATCCATCACTGAGCGAATCTCTCGGAGTTTTCATCCTAGGATTAAGGGCCACACATCCAAATGTACATTAATTATCATGGTTTTAGTTTTAGTGGGATTCTTGAATATTCAGTCTTCATAAAGAATTATAGAAGAATTGACAATTTCTCTTTGGTTATCAATGACCAGAAAATGACGTAAAATTATCCAATAAGGCACGATAAGTCATTGTCAGCTAGCGACAATTTTGGTAAAATAAATAAATCTCTAGTTTTTGTGTTTTGATGTAGTTTATTGTATATTTATTGTATCTCTAAAGCCATGTTTCGATAATAGTTGTTGTAAAATGAATCAGCGGTATTTGATAGGGTTTACTTTTTATTATACTGTACTTTTTAATATAATACACGCTGTTGGTAAGTTGTATTGTTTGTATCAAAGTTTCTGTTAACAGGACCTTTTTGTTTGTTACTACTATTTAGTCGAGTGGTAGAAACATTGCTTTTAGATCTACGGGTCCTGGGTTCCATCCCCAGTCGGAAGAAAATATTTGTTTAAAAAGCAGGTGTTTGTTCTCGGGTCATGGGTGTTCGTGTCTGTCTTTGTGTGTGTTCCGAGGGACTCACGACACAAGGGAAAACCTTAGTGTAGGCCTTTGAGTTAGCGCTTGTTGAAATAAAAACACTTTTGTTTCCACGTTAATAATAGCGAAAACGTAAAGTTGAAAGTTTGCCGCTTTTAAAGTTTAACAATTATTATTTTTCCAATTTTGAACAGTTGGGTCGTAAAACGATGATAATTCTTAATGTTCAGACTAACTAAGCATTGATGAGTCAGTGTGTCAGTTAAATCTAAAAACACATCTTTCGCTCCCTCTATGTTTTTTTGTTCGCTTAAGCGAACACATGCATGTTTGTTGTGTGAGCATGCATGCATGCAGTTCCTGTGTGTCTGTTGATAAATACATGCTCTTTTAATTCGGATACTTACTACATGGATACTGTGTGTTGGTGTTTGTTGTCAAATTTGTCTGTTTTGGTGAGGGATTCCCTCTTCCGATCCTTCTAACTACATTAGCACCGTACATTTCCTTCGTCAATCTACTATCATTCTAAATGAGATAGTAACAGTAAAATTAAAATTTATGTTTCAGCTTCTAAATTCTCAGCTTATAGTTATTACTTTTAAGCGGCGAAATCAACTTTAATAAAATGTAGCTAAACAGTAAACACCATTCCAATCCCGTGAGCTTTTAAACAAAGAAATCACAAGTTTGACGTGTGTTATCTGTATATTTGTGTGTATCTGTTGCATCGTAGCTCCTAAACAAATAAACCGATTATGATGCAGTTTCACTTAATCAAGATGGTTCTTAGCTACATTTTATAAAAGTTAGTTAAGCCATTTAAGAGTTATAAGCAATCAATATCGAGGTTATAATTTTTTTAAATTTTAGAGTCATCCGTCGAGGGTTAAAAAAAATAATTTTCTGTATTATTTTTCCAGATATAGACGACGATGATTCACCGCAACCAAAAGAGCTACTTGAACCGAAAACGGTTCAAGAAGAAACTATCAAATATCCAACGTTTAGAAGTAAAATAAAACAACGAAATATAAACTGCGACAACTTTTCCGATTATGCACTCAACTGTACTATGAGGGCTGCAGTCATGTACAATTCTGACAAAAAATCTCCACCGATGCCTACGAAAATTGATGATTGGTGCAAGTAAGTACTATTACATACATTTCCGCATATTATCATTTAGTAACGGTCGTAGCCCATGGCTCTCGCTGATCTCAACCGATCAGTGACGTTAAGCAACGTATACAGGGGCAGGGAACCTGATGGGTGACCAAAGAGGCAAATAATCATGAGCGTTTCGTTAAGCTATCGGTCCCGACTGTTGTCGATTGACAACAGTCGTTAAAACCAAGTCAGAGGCCATTGTGCGGTTTGAAAACTCTGACACCAGGGTTCGTCAAATTCGCTAAACACTTCACTATACCTACACGATAAGAAGAAGAAGAAGAATTATCCCTTTCGGGGGGGGGGAGGGTAGAATATCATGTTGTACATGATACAGCAATACCCTCGCGTATCTAGTGCGAAAGGCTGAAAACGTCTCACCACTATACATCATGTTTCATCTAATAACCCTCAGAAATATCAAGCGTGGCCACAAGTGGTTCTAAAACCACTTATGCTCTGCCTACCCCTTTAGGAATTATAGGCGTGAGCGTATGTTTGCATGTATCTAGCCTGCATTAAGTATGAAATCCTACTAATATTATAAATGCATTTGTAAGGATGGAATGAGTTTTTGCATAAAGGAGTAACACACCTATCCAGTTGTTAAGTTCCTTCATGCAAAAACACTGGACAGGTTTTCATGAAATTTTACAGTAATGTAACTTTGATACTAGAATAACACATACGCTACATAATTTTCCCGAATTCCCACGGGAACGATGTCCTTAGCGGGAAGCTAGTTTATATTTTCAAAACTTTTTTCAGAGCCGTCAAATACCTTACAAATTGTGCAGTAGAATGGAATATGGACTGTAGAGATATGACTGACAGCCACTTCAATGAGGAAAGCATAAATGGACATACATACGTCGTTCACAACATCTGTGATGATGCAATATTTATTGAGAGTAAGTTTAGTATATAGCATGTAAGGCACAGCCTAGCAAATCACAGGTTGTAGCAGAATAACAGTTTTTTGTCAAAAGGCGAAACATTATATGACTAAATATGAATATTACCGTCATATTACAACCCCTTTGCCTGGACTAAGATCCTTCTGTACCACTGTGGCACACACCACAAATTCATAAAGTTAATAAAATAAATTACTAACTTTATTATTAATAATAAATAAAATAAATAAATAAATAAATAAACAATAATAATAAATAATAATGAATTTATAGTTAATTCATAAAATTATTCATAAAATAATTTTATGAGAAGTTGTAATCTTTACTGTTTCTTTCTTTAATGTATGTTGTTTTGTATAATTGTGTGTGTGTTGTGTACAATGGTGAAATGTACCCATTATTGTGATCGGCTACAAGTACTTTTTTTACTGGAATTTTTTTTAACTCTTTATTTATCTACTTCGGCGCTACGCAATGTACCGCACTCCGCGCACGTATCCATGATTGTGGATGCTATTTTACAAAGAACTGAATTGATCTCTGACTTACAACAATCGATTATGACTACAATCGCCAGCGACATTCAACTACCTCATAAACTCTCTGCCTGCGTTTGTATTTCCGGGCACATATAACCCGAGTCTCTAAAGAGACTCGAACATTAAAATGTTCGAGTGAATAGGCATCTTCTGGGTGAGCTTGCTACATCCTTGACCACATCTCCGCCTCAGATTGTGGTCAAGAGAAGAGCAAACCTTCTCTTGACCACAATCTATCTAATAAAAATAAAAAATAAAAATAAACTTCTACTTTTACAAGTTCCCTTACTTACCATTGTTCCTGTTGCAGAATACGTAGATGTCACAACATGTGTAGAAGGCATTTCATCACTTTGGGAAACATGCTACACTCAATTCAAAACTCTAGTTGACGGTTTCAAGAAGAATACTTCAAACGAGTGGACACACTATGAAACGCATTTTTATTTGTGTTGGTATGCATATTTCGTTTTTTTAACGGTAAGGCGTAAATTAGATACAGGCTCTCCGGATATTTGCTAATTAGAGCTGTCGGCCGTGAATATTTAAATTATGAAGAAGGTTATCGTTTGCCAATGTAATATATGTTATTTATTACGCCGTTACAGTTGCACATTACGTCGTGTGTGTAGGTTAGCGCCATCTGTGTCTCGTACGGAGAACTACAACATCATGCCACTTTTCTTTCCTTAAAGTTATTTGTGACTAGCTTTATGTAGGAATTTGGGAAAATAATGTAGCCTATGTGTTAATCTAGGGTGTCAGCTACCTCCATACCAAATTTTAACAAAATTTATTCAGCCGTTTGAGCATGAACGGGGAACAAACATCCATACATACAAACTTTCGCGTTTATAATATTAGTAAGAAAAAACTAGTAAGGATAAGGATTTCTATTTTTTTAATTTTTTTATTCTGTAATAGTGGTCGGGCGTCATTCCGAAGATGTACAATGGACATCCTCTTTTCACATCCAGCCCATTGTTCACAAGAGCAAGCGCTGACATTACAGAAGTTTTCCGTCATTGTTTCAGAAGGTGACGTTTACCAGGTAAGTTGAATATTCGTTGAACACAAAAAAGCGCTCGTAGCCTAGATCAGATAGGTTAAGCAACATGTTCAGTGACAGTAGGGAACCTGATAGGTGACCAAAGTCGCAATTTATCACGAACGTCTCTATGCTTCAGAGAGTACGAGCTAAGCTGTCCATCCCGACTGTTGTCGATTGACTACAGTCGGTATACCAAGTCAAAGAGCATTTGGCGGTTTAAAAACTCTGACAGCAGGGTTAGTGAAGTTCGCCACATACTACTCGATGAAAAGAAGATTGAATGCAATGTTCTTTCTTTTTTATGCTTGAGAAAGATTTAAGCGGGATGGAGCAAAACAAAAGAACTATGTACCTATTCATTAGTTCCCAAAAGAACTTCCAGAAATCTAAATCTGTCTATCCATGTTTCCTGTTCAATTATCCTTATTAAGTAATGCTTTTACTGTTTTGCACTTTCTGACTGGTGATAATAGGAAAATTTTAAGTTGCTACTTTATAAGAAAATCCTTATATGACATAATAAATTTTACCTTAGTGATGTCTTTTATAACAATACCGAAGCTTGGCTGACTACTTTAGTTAAGAACATATTATTTTAAAGTTTTGGCTGGACGTCAAAGTAGGTAACTATGTATATCAACACTTGATAAGTCCCTGCGTCAGCATTTTTGATAATTCAGTGAGTGTGTAATGTTAAAAATTAGTAAATTTGTATTCGGTTAACCTGGCCCAAGGCCAACTTCGAAATTTTGAAGCAAAAGGACGTTAATAAGCTGATGACGAATTTTTTATTCCAGGACTGTGATTTCAACATGGTCTACGCAAATTGCCCAGGAGGAGATCCTAGGCCACAAGCAAGGAGGACAGATTTACAAGCCTTTAGTAAATCACCTCGATCAGCTAAAATACATCCTATGGTGTATTGTATCATAGTTTGGGCGCTTATGGTGCTGTATAATCTGTTTTTCTAGATTATATTATACAATTTTTTTCAATATCTTTTGTTTATGTAAAAATCCACTCGTAGCCCAGAACCGACCATAAAGGTTCACCAACGTAAACGGAGGCAGGGAACCTGATGTGGTTATCATAATGGCCCAAGCGTTTTCGTGCTTTGGACACGCGTTAATCCGTCAGACCCTATTTTTGTCAATTGACTCATTAAATCAAGTCACAGGCGCTTTGCGCTTTTGACATTTTGCGCTTTCAAAACTCAGGATTAGTCCATGAGACTTGACAATTTAGAAAAGCAAACTTGACCAGTAAACGACTGGTTATTGACTCATTCTTTGCTAAAAATCGAATTAGTAGATTCCTCTAAAAAACTAGCTTTTTGTGGGAATTAGAGAAAATTATGTACCCTAAATTACTCACTGATAAGAGAGCATTGCCCGTATCCCTCAGTGGGGACGGGGCTGGTAAAAAAAAGAGTGCTTAATTAGTGCTAAAGTTTTTTAGTTTATCTATCTATACTAATATTATAAAGAGGAAAGATTTGATTGTTTGTTTGCATTGAATAGGCTCCGAAACTACTGGACCGATTTGAAAAATTCTTTCGCTGTTAGAAAGCTACATTATCCCCGATAGACATAGGCTATATAATTTTCCCGAATTCCCACAGGAACGAAGTCCCAGGTGAAATGCTAGTTATACTAATATAGTCTATACTAATATTATAAAGAGGAAAGATTATTTGTATGTTTGCATTGAATAGGCTCCGAAACTACTGGACCGATTTGAAAAATTCTTTCACCATTAGAAACCTACATGATCCCTGTTGACATAAGCTACATAATTTTCCCGAATTCCTACAGGAACGAAATCCCGGGGGAAATGCTAGTTAAGTATATTAATATAGATGTAGAACATGTAATGCCATTCAAATTCAAAGTATACTTATTTAAGTATACAAAGTATACTTTTTTAGGCGTACAATACTCAGGATGTTACTTAAAATATGAAAAAGTTACATAATAGTACATTATGATATAAGTGCGGTATGTTGAAAATTACAGCCGAGGTGATATTGCTAGCCCGAGAGGCGAGGACTACAAGAAAGCAGAGGTTGAAATTATCAAAGCGCACGTATGTCATACGACGTTTTTTAACATATTTGCGAGGAAATAAATAAAAAAAATACAAAGAAAAGAAGAAGCGCGCGGAATAATTTTTACTTGTTCACAATTAGCGATGCGCGTGCATCAGGGTTGTTTTTAGGCAAAGGCACAAAAAAGAGCCTGTATTACTAATAAAGTAAATTAATATTTAAGTGTTTTTGTTATAGATAAATGGTTGTAATTTATTGTCAAAATTAATTTAATTAAAGAATTAAATGTTTATTTATTATATTTTATCTTCCAAAGTTAATTTTATTCATAAAATGTTGACCACTTTTCTGACATAAAACTCTTTGCTGAGATTTAAAAAAGTACCGTTAGTTTTTAGACGGAGCGTCCGTTTTACATTACATTACCGGACAAGTACGTAATGAGATGCAATACGATATTGAAATTGGTGAAATATGAGACCCTTTACGAGCAACTGTGTTATAAAATACATACATTAAAGGATTTAAATACATACATACATATTCGTTCTTTTGACCCTACTGACTTTACGCCTATTCGCAAAAGTGCAGACTTCCCCAGAGAAGAATAGGCAAGAAACTCCGAGGGTACTCTTTTTAATCGCATTACAAATTATCGTATTTTCAAATTTTAACTAAATCTGAAATAACTTCAGAGCTGAGCAATTTATTCCCATGGCTGCTTGTCTGATAGATCATCAGAAATTCTGTAATAGCCCTTTTTGTAAAGTTGTTCACAACTATTTTTTAATAAATTATCACAACCACAAATAACCACTCTCCAATTCGTTTTTAGATTCCAACTCGTCTCGTTTCTAGCTTATCTTCGGCGTTAGAACAACTGTCTTTAAAAGGCACTTAACCGCCATATTCATAACATTATACGTGCTATATCCAACCTTAGATATAAGTGAACGATCCGTGTAATATCATGGTGTTATTTAGTGTTATTGAGGTACAATGGTTATGGAACCATGTACTTTGGGTAGAATGACGTGGTTTTACCTACTAGCAAGATGAATTTATAAGGAGACTAGCTTTCCGCCCGCGGCTCCACCCGCGTCCTAATTTTTTTTAAAATAAAAAGTATCCTATAAACCTCACGGAGCCCGAGACCTTTCCAACGAATGTAAAACCGTGGAAATCGGTTCGTGCGTTCTGGAGTTATAGCGTCAGGAAGGAAAACCCGACTTATTTTTATATAGTAGATTAAAATTGCCTTTTAATATTGCGCACTGGGAGAACTTTTGGAGTTTCAAAGATATTCATAATAAACAAAACGAGTGAAGATTTCTCTCTAGCGCTTTTGGTTGAGGTGTGAGTGTACACTGTTCAGGATGTAAGGCAGCTTAGCAAAAACACGTAGCCCAGAGGCGCTCGCTGATCTCAACCGATCAGTAAGGTTAAACAGCGTACACAGAGGAGGGAAACCTGATAGGTAACCAAAGTGGCAATTTATCACGAGCGTTTTTATGCTTCGGAGGACAAGTTAAGCGATCGGTTCCGACTGGTGTCGATTGACTACAGTCGTTAAAACCAAGTCAGAGGTTAGCAAAAACTCGTAGTCCAGAAGCGCTCGCTGATCTCAACCGATCAGTGAGGTTAAGCAATGTTCGCAGAGGAGGGAAACCTGATGGGTGACCAAAGTGGCAATTTATCACGAGCGTTTTTATGCTTCGGAGGACAAGTTAAGCGGTCGGTTTCGGCTGTTGTCGATTGACTATAGTCGTTAAAACCAAGTCAGAGGTTAGCAAAAACTCGTAGTCCAGAAGCGCTCGCTGATCTCAACCGATCAGTGAGGTTAAGCAATGTTCGCAGAGGAGGGAAACCTGATGGGTGACCAAAGTGGCAATTTATCACGAGCGTTTTTATGCTTCGGAGGACAAGTTAAGCGGTCGGTTTCGGCTGTTGTCGATTGACTATGATTGAATATAAAAATAACAAAACGGTCTGTACAACATCAAATATGAAAGAGATATGTAAGTTAAAATAATCGTTTTCGTTCAATATTCATGTATTAGTCTAGACATGTTATTTGAGAGCTCTTTGAAACCGCCTCTGTTTATTAATCAGGCATAACTTAATTGGCTGGTAATAAGCCAGACTTGTAATCTGAAGGTCGCGGGTTCAAATCCTGGTACGGGCCTGTACCACTAAATTCGTCTTTTCGGATTTATGTACGGATTTGTAATTGTCACTTGCTTAACGGCGAAGGAAAACATCGTGATGAAACCCGCCCGTCTAAGGAAATTCATTTTCGAAAGACGAGCGGTCCACCTACCCGAATTGGGCCAGCGTGGTGGACTATAGCCTAAATCCCCTTCGTGTTTCGAAGGGACGACCGTGCCCCTCGGTGGGGACGTATATGGGCTGATAAAAAAAAAACCTTATTGATGAATAGCTTTCCTATAAAATGTTGTTAGTTAATTAATTCCGTCGGTAGGAGTAGTACCTGCAGGCCGAGTACAATAGTGACAGCGCAGCGACAACACCGCGGTCCTATGTCAAGATGTCAACATTGACAACGCCATAGGGCGAGCAAGCCTTTGCGCGGGACCCTCGCGCAATCAAAGTGAATTTTCAGCGTGAGCCGAGCGCGAGTTTGTCGTTATCTGCAGTGCCTTAATAGGCGTTTTCTGGGTTAACTTGCTCCTTCGTTGACCGCTCATCTATTGGTCAAGATTAAGGTCAAGAGTTAACCCGTCTTATAATAAAGAATAAAATAAAAACTACAACCGTCAAGCCATGGCCCCCAATTAGTGGTTTGAAAACTCTGACAAAGGGGCATGTTAAGTCCGCCACATACTTGACTAGACTACATGATAAGAAGATGAAGTTATTATTATCACATAGATGCTGATATAGGAGCTTATAGATGCATAGTCAGGTATTTTTTGATCTCACAACTTTTTACGGCAGAAGAATTGCGAGACCTTCGAATTGTTTACATGCTACGAGTTTGTTTTTGATGGGACTAACTTTTCTAAATACATAATACTGCAGAATTTCATCCGTATTTCGTTCATTATAACCACCGACAAAAAAGAGGGGTGTAATAAGTGTAACGTGTCTATCTGCATGGCTGTGTATCACAGATATCGTGTGTCTGTCTGTGGCTCCTAAACGAATGGACCGATTTCGATGCGGTTTATTTGGTTTCATAACTGACGTAATGGAGACAGTTCTTAGTTATATTTGATCAAAATTGGTTTAGCCGTTTAAAAGTAATAAACAATCCAATGTTGGGGTCGAGAGTGATACAATTTTATTGATTTTAGAGTTATTCACACGAGGAATCGACATGATTTTTGCATAAGAATAATAGTTAGAGGGGAGAGTAATTTTTTAACTAAGGATACTTTTCAATGCAAACGAAGTCGCGGGCAGCAAACTCACAAGAAATAAAGAAATCAGTAAAGCAAGCGAGACTTCCCAACAAATATCTGAAGATTTCATAAAAATACTTGGAAAAAGTATCAAAGAAAGAAACGAGCTTTTAAGACTATAAAATACCGCTACATTTTGAGAAGTTATGAGCTGAACAGAGTATAACTTTCGCTAACCAGACTATAAACTAAAACTTCATACCAGGAACACATGAAAGGTTGGGGTGGCTACTTTAAAGCTTTGAGATATTAGCTTTAAGGTTATAAACTCCCTCGAAAGTTTATAGGTACACACGTATCGTTTAATTCAAACACCGGCTTAACAAGCTGTTAATAGTCTGAGAACATATTTTACTACTTCATAGACAATAAAAAAAACTACTTTTATAGTATTACGTAATTTTATTGAATTTTCACTAATTTTCTACCCCCACTCCTTTTGAATCTCAACTTCTCTCAGGCGCCAGACTGTGATATTGATAGTCTAGACCTACGCCAAAACACCCATATAGTAATAAATAGCATTTGTTCAAAAATTACGTGCGATCTACGCCATCAGCTCTCAGTCTACTCTTTATCGCGTGACCAACATATAGAAAATAATAATAATATACAGGGTGTTAAGTAATTCGATCTTATCCTCTCGGGTAGTGAATCAGCCCATGAAACTGAACAACATTCCCTAAGAACAAATGCCGAAATACGAAAAAAGACTTTTAAGTTCCCATACAAATTGCATCAGCGGATAAATCATTTTGTATGGGAAGTCAAAATTTTTTTTTCGTATTTTGGCATTTGTTCTTAGGGAAAGTTGTTCAGTTTCATGGGCTGATTCACCACCTGAGAGGATAAGATCGAATTACTTAACACCCTGTAATATCATGTTAAGAAGCTGCGTCTTTTTTGAAGTCAGTTAAACAACACAGTAAAGACCCATGCTAAGTTCCTAAGAACTTCAACTAATTTCTAAATTTATGTGAACTTCTGCCAAACTTATCCAATAAAATGGAAACTTGTTAAATAAACACACCTATTTAATACAATAAACCGGGAACAAACACGATTTTCCAGAAACTATTTGAAGACATGCCTTGGAGACATATATTGAAATCGGATTCCGGTTAGTTCAATGATCAGTAAGTGAAAACCGTAGATATATCTTATATATAATCAAATAATAATATGTAGCAATATAAGATTGAAGGAAGAAAATTATACCAAAGTTGTGCTTGTACGCTGAAGTATTTTCTCAGTGGAAACTGTTTTTTCCTTTGTAATATTCTTGTGTTTTTGTTATATATATATATATATATATATATATATATATATATATATATGTGCTGTATCTTTGACTTAGTAAATAAATAAGTAAGTATTCTAACAATGCATGCTACATTTTATAAGCAAAACATGTTAGTTTAGTACTAATAATATTTTAAGTGACCATCTGTAATACCATGTTTTATGCAAATAAAGATTATAATTATGAATAAATAATTAAAATTTATTCGTTCACGGTTTAGTATCCCTTAAGGAGCGAACAATTCTAAAACTTACTGAAATTTTTTATTTCTCTCCCACAATACATTATAATTTAGTCACAACTAATACCTTACCTTACTTAGTCCTAATTCCAATGTGGTGAGACTGTTACCTGAAAAGGTTAAGTAACCTGTGGTTCAAGTCACCAGGTTCCCACCCCATTAACAAAATAAACAAAATTACTAATTAGAAATGACAAAAAACAAAAAGAATGTAGGTATTCAGTAAGTATGTGCGCGCGCTAGTGTGTAATATGTGTGTTGTGTGATTTTTTACATGTTCTAAACAGTAATCATAATGTTTTAATATATGAAAATATTAAGTCATGCCACGTTTAACAAGAGAAAAATTTAATACCATCTTGATGAAACACCAACAATATAGTAAATCTTCGTGCTCACCTTACCACCCCCTATAGTATTAGTGATGAAATAATCTGAAAACAAAGTCAAAGTCTTTGATATTGGTCAACAGTATTCTTTCGTCTTTTGTAGTGTTTTGTCCCGTTTCACAACATCAATATTGGCAGAAACCTCGACTCTCAAAGTTCATTAGCCAAAGATTTTAATAGGCCAGACCCTTATCCGTTGAAAAAGTTACACTAACCGATGATTTTTACGGTGAGAATAGTATATTGTGCAACTCGGGAACAAAAGACGGATTTTAAGCGAGGGCCAAAGTTGGATCACGAGCAAATGAAGGTAAGCGAGTGATTCAAGTGTTAGAATCCTGAATGACGCGAGTGATTCATAGCTCTCGATGAAAATCCGTTTTATTCAAGAGTTGCACATTATATTTTATACCATGACCTCAAGAAAAAGAAAGATTTAAGCGGAAAATAAACATTTAATCAAGAAAAAAGGAATGTTACATTAGTGAAAATGTACAGAGGCCAGCGCATCAGGTTACCTCATTTTCATCTTATCGCAACGGCACAGAGTGCACGATTGTGGTAACCTGATGTGCGGCCCTCTGTACATTCAAATTTGAACAATTACTAAATTTTAGAGTAATTTTCTTGTTGTTGTCGATAGGGTGGTCAATCTGTGACGAGATATTTATTTCTTATCGACGTATTACTAATTAATGACAGCAAAGAACACACATTTTTATTTTATTTTAAAGTTTTAAATCTGACGAAAATGTTGACCATTCAAATATTAAAGAGTAATCTGCGCAAGGAGTTTGAATTTCGAATATTCCTTGCGATGGAGGTCGTATGTCTATCCATTGGAGTGTTCAAAATTTAAACACCAAAATGCTCTTTTTTACGTGTTTTGAGGAAGAAAAAGAATCTTTTTAGGGTTCTAACTTCAAATATCAAAACTGTTACTAAAAGAGCTCTTTATCCCTAATTTTCAGTGAAAAAAAAAAGCTTTCTAGAGGGGGAATTGTATAAAATATATTATTAGGAAACATGCACATATTTTTAAAAATTATAAAAAAAGGTTCCCTCTAGCCCAAGGGCAAAAAATGCGGTCGAGGGTGTAGCTAGCTCATTCCGAATACATAATTTTTAACCAAGATATGATCCAGTCAGG
Organism: Aproaerema taeniolella; assembly: GCA_949987775.1. Classification (NCBI taxonomy): domain Eukaryota; kingdom Metazoa; phylum Arthropoda; class Insecta; order Lepidoptera; family Gelechiidae; genus Aproaerema; species Aproaerema taeniolella. The sequence goes on along the minus strand of OX465268.1, from coordinate 9,369,105 downwards.
CTTCTACAGGGATACAGTAACATCCCTTCTTCTTCTTATCGTGTAGGTATAGTCAAGTGTGTGGCGAACTTGGCTAACCCTGGTGTCAGAGTTTTCAAACCGCACAATTTCCTCTGACTTATTTTTAACGACTTTAGTCAATCGACAACAGCCGAGACCGACAGTTTAACGTGCCCTCCGAAGCAGAGAAACTGTGGAAGCCTGACTGGATCAGACGGCTGCCACTCCACTTTAATAACTTGACTTACAAAATCCTTGATCATGATCAAGTGTATCCCGTTTGAGAAACGGGACTAAGCATTAGAAAAAAACCAAAAGATGCTTGCATAACAAGTCGCGTTAGTAAAGTTACTGAGCAACATATCTAAAACTTTTTCTCTGAATATCATTGAAATCGACATCTAATATTTGCTCTACTGATCGACATTCTCGGTTTGATGTCAACTTAACCATTACAATAGAGGAATTGTATTATGTTCTCTTTTATGTAGGCAGTGTACATACTTCATCCTTACCTATTCCTGTTAACTTACTAAAGAAATCCCTCGTTCGGAGTACCAAAAATCCGATGCTCGTGTATGAAGCAAGTCATGAATAAGAAAGAAAAATAGGAGTATTTGTATTTGTAGTCTTTGACTATCCCAACACGGGAAAATAAACTAAGTTTATGTAAGTAGCATCTGATGCCTGCAACTTAGTTAGCTTTTTTTAACCGACTTCAAAAAAAGGAGGAGGTTCTCAATTCGACTGTATTTTTTTTTTGTATATTTGTTACGCGATTACTCCGGCAATTATAAACCGATTTGAATAATTCTTTTTTTATTTGGTAGGTCATACGTCAGAGGTGGTCCCTTTGTCACCAGGTCAGGATCTGATGATGGGATCCTGGGAAAATCGAGGGAAACCCTCAAATTTTGTAGGCATATACACTGTTTATCAGAAATGTAGATTTTTGCATCTAATGGTCACCATCTGATGTTGCTGAGCTGATGATGAAGCTGATGATGAATGATTTAGGAGTATGGGATCTCTGTAACAAAATTATTTGGGATTGAAGTCGGTGACTCTTACGTTTTTGACGTGGAAAATTATTAATACAGACTACATTAACTGCCGTACTCAGAGACGTCAATTAAAGTTAAGTACTTTTAAACTCTGATGTTGTCTCTTTCACTCTTGTTGATATAAACAAGGATAGCATGACATTTAATTACTTCTTAACTTTAATTGACGTCTCTGAGTACGGCAGTAAGATACAAATTAATAACCTAATAGCTTATTACGTAATCATTTTTATTTTCTGTGATAGTTTCAGAAATAAGCGACAGCCTAGTTGATACATTTTAATGGTCACCAACAGCCCTGTTAGTTAAAAAACAAGTCTTGTAACTGGAAGATAGGGGGTCAAATCCGGTACCACTAATTCTCCTATTCGGATTTATGCACGGATTTCTTTTTAATCCGTACTTTTTAACACGTTAAACTTTCGTGATTCAAACACATAATACTAAAACTGATCTAAATTCGTATACAAGGCTCTTTCAACCTCTCGGGTGGTTAATCAGTTCATGAAACTGAACAACTTTCCCAAGGAACATGTTCCTGTAATGAGACGGCATGTGCCTCGTCTTCATCCTCCTTCTCCATTCTCTTTTCGCGATATTTTTACTCTTCAGTTTTGGCATTCCTAATCCAAATTCGAAATTGAACTCTTCTAGTTGTCATTCGCTAGGATGACACAGACCTACCTAAGTTTCCGTCGCAGGCGCACGCCCGCTCATAATATACCGTTTTATGTATTTATACCGTTTTAAGTGTTTCGTATAATAAATATAATCCAGCCTAAATGTAATCTTCTTATTATTCGTGCTCCGATTCACCCTGCTCCCGCAGCCAGCCGGCGCATTCCTTGGTGAAGTTGTTCAGATTCGTTTTTTTTTTATTATAAGATGGGTTAACGACCATAAAGACCATAAAGGTCAAAGATTAGGTCGACGATGGAGCGAGTTAACCCAGAAAATGCCTGTAAAGGTACTGGTACTCCCACGCACCGACGGAACACAGCAAGCTGTTTGGCGTCGGACTTCGGTAGGAGGGTGGTCGCGAACCAGACGGCCCTTTACAGAGCCTATCACACCGCATGAGACCATAGGACGACACCTCAGATTCAGAAAAAAAAATGAAGTGTCGTTGTCTGGGACGGATAACTAGGAGGCAGGTCTCATTTGTGTTTCCTTAGTCGCCTCTTACGACACCCACGGAACGAGATGGGGTGGTGTTATTCTTAACCGATCACCACACGGCCAATTCATGGACTGATTAATCACCCGAGAGGTTGAAAGAGAGATACCTAAAGCCCTGTATATAATACGTTTTTACCCTTGTTACCGACGTTTGTACGTTTAGTTTGTCAGTGGGAGCAACCAACACACTTTTCTCATTTATTTTCATTACTACTTGAAATCAAGATCCGAATCCCAAATCACAGATTCGTCCATTATACTTAAGATATTAACTCGGATATCCTCTTAGTGCTATTAATAATTCATCAAGAGATTCGTGAGATGCTCGGTAGCTCCTACTATGTGTTAATCTTTTAAAGCTGTCTGTTCATTCGTTGAAATAGAAAGATAAAGGTAATACGAGGTTCCAAGTAAAAGAGACTTTCTAGCTGTCTGTTTGCCAATGATTGTGCCAATAAGAGTACCTTAGCTTATTAGGTTTTTAGATATGAAATTGTTGTTCTTAATAAATGTAGGAAAACTGCCTTTTTCCATACGAAGTAAATACAGGGTGTAAAGGACAGCTTAACAAAAACTGAAATCCTGACACGGCGGGCTTTCTGAATTATCTCCAAGTTGAATTTTCCTCAGGAAAATTTTCGAATTTTTTTCGTATTTTTTTATTTTTCTGCTTATAATTAAATTATTTATTCGAATGCACTCCATTCCGTAATAAAAAACATTCATAACTGAGTAAAAGACGAAAACCAGAAATGTACATAGCATTCTGGGCGAAGTGCGGTGCGCGGGGTGCGGTTTCACAGTACATTGCGTAGCGCCAAAGTAGGGAAATATCGAAAACTCCTTAAATTGACGTTTCCGAGAAAAAATAATTACATGCGATCGATCATAGTTTCAGGTAGATTCCACCATTATATAGATTTTACACCCTGCATATAGATTTTAGTTAAAACTGTTGACTTCTATGATAATTGAGCTATTCTATGTTAGTATAATCTATAAAAAGCTGTCTGTTTTTAGGGTTCCGTAGTAATCTACGAACCCTTATAGTTTCGCCATGTCCGTCTGTCCGTCTGTCCGTCTGTCCGTCTGTCCGTCTGTCCGTCTGTCCGCGGGTTTCCTAAGAAACCCTTGGTACTACAGAGCTGAAACTTGGCATGATTATACATATAAATCACGCCGACAGAACTGTAGAGTAAAATCTTAGAAAAAAAATTTTTTTCGGGTGTCTCCCATAGACGTGAAAGGGCGATGATTTTTTTTTTCTCGCCAATATTTTTGAGTGGGGTGTCATAGGATAGCATATTAAAAGATAGAAGGGGTTTACTAAGAACGTTTTTCGATTCAGCACTCCGTTAGCGAAATATAAATTTTTAAAGTGAAAATGTTTGTCAAACACAAGTGTCCCCCCCCTCTACCTGCTAAACGGTTGTTTCTAAAAATGTGGAAAAATTCACGTTGGTAGATTATATAACGAAATTAAAAGGAAAACTATCACAAATAACTTGGTCCTTCAAGTTTGCGAGTAATAGTCGACCAAGTGCCAAACACTGTTGGGATTAATAAGAATATATTTACTAATATAAGATCTTTGGTACTACAGAGCTGAAATTTGGCATGGTCATAGATATTGATTGCGCCGACAGATCTAAAATATAAAATTTTGGAAAAAACATTTTTTCGGGTGTTTCCCATACACGTGAAAGGGCGATGGTTTTTTTTTTCTTGCCGATACCATCGAATTGAATGTCATAAGATAGATTTTTAAAATATAGAAGGGGTTTACTAAGAACGTTTTTCGATTCAGCACTCCGTTTGAGAAAAAAATATTTTTAAAGTGAATTTTTTTGTTAAAAACAAGTTTCCGGGGGGGACACTACCAGCTAAACAGTTGTTTCTAAAAATGTAAAAAAATTCACGGTTATAGAATATACAACGAAATTAAAAGAAAAACTATCACACATAAGTTGGCCCTTCAAGTTTGCGAGTAATATTCGACCAAACGTTTTTGGGATTAATAAGAATATGTTTACAAGGTTCCACGCTAAAAGTGAGGGGAGGTCGAAAGCCAAACTGTAACATATTGACATTTTAGGTGTCGTTAAATAATTTTTTGTGGGTGTTAATTACGAAAATGACATCAAAATTATTTTAACAGCAGGTTGATATTATTTCTAACAGTAATATTGCCGTAAAAAAAAACAAAAAAAAAAAAAAAAAAAAATTCGCGCTCGCTTCGCTCGCAAATTTTATACTTACATCCGGTTGCATTTATACCAAAACAAAAATTATTTCCCAAATTACAAACTCTTTAATAATACATTTGTTTTTAGGGTTCCGTAGTAATCTACGAACCCTTATAGTTTCGCCATGTCTGTCTGTCCGCAGGTTTCCTAAGAAACCCTTGGTAGCACAGAGCTGAAATTTGGCATAGTCATACATACCTATTGATTGTGGTGACAAATCTAAAAAATAAAATGGTAGAAAAAAAATGTTTTCGTGTGTTTCCCATTAACGTGAATGGGCGATGGTTTTTTTTCTAGCCGATATCATCGAGTGCGTTATCATAGGATAGCTTTTTAAAAGATAGAAGGGGTTTACTACAAACGTTTTTCGATTCAGCAATCCGTTTAGGAAACATTAATTTTTATAATGAAAAAAAATGTGGAATAATTCACGAGGGTAGCATTTACGACGAAGTGTACCCTAATCCAAAATGGTTGACATACAAGGTTCCACGCTAAAAGTGAGGCGAGCCGAAAGCCAAGTTGTAACATATTGACACTTCAGGTGTCGTTTAATAGGTTTTCGTGGGTGCTAATTACGAAAACGACATTAAAAATATACACCTGCTTAGCTTGATATTATTATATTATTCCTTAAAATAAAATTGTCGCAAAAAAAAAAAGTCGCGCTCGCTTCGCTCGCGCATTAAACACTTTCATTCTGTTATATTTAGGCCAAACTTTTTAATACATTTGTTTATGATACTAAGTATAGTATTTGGGGATTTTAACATAAACTATGATAATATGCTTGTAGAATTAAGAAGCCAGCTGCATATTTGAACCATGCTGCTACGGAACCCTACAATGCGCGTGGCCCGACACGCTCTTGGCCGGTTTTGACCGTGTGGTCGTGTGGTGATCGGTAGAGAATAACACCACCCCATTTTTTCCGTGGGTGTCGTAAGAGGCGACTAAGGAAACATAAATGAGACCTGCCTCCTATTAATCCATCCCAGGCAATGACACCTTAATTTGTTCTGCATTTCAGGTGGCGTCCTATGGTCTCATGCGGTGTGGTAGGTTCTGTGAAGAACCGTCTGGTCCGCGACCATCCTTCTACTGAAGTACGACGCTAAACAGCTTGCTGTGTTCCGTTAGTGCGTATGAGTACCAGTTGTATTTTCTGGGTTAACTCACTCCATCGTCGACCTCATCTACGACCTTGGCCAAGATTGAGGTCAAGAGTTAACCCATCTTATAAAAAAAAACTCCTAGGCCCGGTGTTACAGAAGGAGAGTCTTGATCTATACTTAAGTATTGATTATCACTTTCTCTCACTATCAAAATAACAAAGATGAGTCCTGCTTGAGTATAGATCAGAGACTGAGTTTCGTTCTGTAATACGGACCCTAAAAACCATGTCATCGTCCCCGACAAATGCAATAATATACTACTAGTTTTCCGCCCGCGGCTTCGCCCGCGTGGACTACAGGTTATACCGTGCCCACTTTACCAGGCTCTTATCTATCTCTGTACCAAATTTTATCCATTTCAATTTAGTAAGTTTAGGCGTGAAAGACGGACAGACAGACAGACAGAGTTACTTTCGCTTTTATGATATTGGTAAGGGTAACAAACATTTTTGAATCTACATAAAACTTAACATTTCTCTCACGAAATTTCAATTTGCCTTTGACGATTACAAATACGGTCGTCCAAAGCTAAATAACTACAGATTATAAGATATTGAAATTGGACACCTTTTGAAAGGCTATAATCATCACATGGGTCAATAGTTAGCTTAGAATTAATTCAGGTTGCGTTCGTTCACCCTTTCGGCCTTTTCGAGGGATTTCAAAAACATTTTAACGCCGAAAAAAAATGAGGTGTTAGAAGTTTTACGACTGTATCTGTATGTCTGTCTGTGTCATCGTAGCTCCTAAACGAATGGACCGATTTCGATGCGTTTTTTTAATTTAAAAGATGACGTAATTGAGATAGTTCTGATTTTTATGTGATTTAAATTAATTCAGCCGATTAAAAGTTATAGTCAATAACTGCTATGCCACAAAACAATTCAACACCACGCCTAAAGCTGACTTATATCATTTGACATCTAATCAGCCAGTTTTTGTTGTATGGCTCTAAATATCGGGGGTTGCATTTTTTTTTTAATTTTAGAGTTATTGTGCAGTTTACTCCATTTTCATTGCAAACTCGCTCTTATCGTAACAGCACAGAGTGCAAGCGTGTGGGAACGTGATGTGTGGCCTTCTGAATCAATTTTTCCCACATCTATACAAAAAATAAGGTAGATAACATTTCTTATTTTATTGTTTTAAGCTTTTTTACCTTACAAATAGCCTGGTGTTAATAGTTTTTTAATACTAAACGATGACTCCACAGTAGGGTGGGTCACCAATGTATGAAGAAAAAAAAAATGCCTTATTTTTTTACGTAATAGCGGTAAAAAGTTGTGTTACTATGTACTTATAACACAAATAAAATATTAATACGATTGGTTAATATCTTTTGCCTCCGGATCTATTTTGAAAATTGACCAAATTTAGAAAATAATGGTTTTAATAGAAGTTATAAAAAAATTACAAATTACATAAATATATGTTTTTAATTAATGAAAACACATGTTAATAGAATATACTTGTTTATTATAATAAAGAAAATATGAAAAAGCAACATGTAAATCAAATATATTTTTTTAAACTACCCTAAAATCTTTCTTGCAATCGAATTTCGGCATATATTTGCGAGACTCTATTTGTGATTTAATAAAGCCCTCTCGAGCAGATTTGCTGCATAATGTGCTGGCGGCTTCAGTCACTGTCTTCACTGCTCTTTCTACTGCTTGGGTGTGTGATGGCAAGCGCAGAAACAGCAGTTCACCTTCACCTTTCTGTGTTATAAATAACTGCAGTTCTTCGTCACTCACATTCTTGAGAATGGGAGGCTGCGTTATATGTTTCTGCCAATCAATTAATTCGACGTATGATGAAGCGTTAAAGTTCAAGTCAGGCACTTGGAAAAGTCTTAATTTTGTTTCAGAAACGGAACGAGCCTTCAGGATATGACGTGCGGCTAACTCCCGAATGTGTTTTTGCGGGTCTGTCAACATTGCCAGTAATAAGTTTTCTGGGTGGGCGAAATAGCCATTTCGTGTGATCACAGGATCTATTATGGCTTTCAGGTTTGCTGTGAGGTATCTAGAAGTGGAAATAAGTTTCCACAAATGAAGTGCACCATCCTTGCAACTAGGGTGAGTTTTGATTGAAAACCAAGTCGGAGCGTACACCCTAACCACGTAGGTTGCTAAAATCGACAACTTCTCTGAGGGGGATTTTGTCGCAACATATAGCCTCAAAATCCGATTAGCCCGGGTAAGCCACCTAGCATGTGACATCTTTCCAGGTGACTTCTTTGCCAAATCTTCAGGAAATACGCCAGTCGAGATAGCAGACGTAATGCTGTGCAGGTAAGATTGATCTGTGCTCAGATCTTTGGTTTTAACATGCGGCAGCTCCGAGGGTATTGTCTGATATTGGATAACAGGTTTCATTTCACACTTTTCTAAGTCTTTTCCAATTTTTCCTGAAAATGTATTGGGTCCCGAAGTAGCACCATCGATATGCGCGAACAAGTGCCAAAATGGTAACTCATTCATATGGAGCAAACAGACAATCCATTGCAATGGTCTATTTAATTGTTTTTCTAGTAAACGTATGATTCCTCCATACTTTCCAACGTTCACGTTCGTCCCGTCGCATCCAATAGCCAGCAATTTGTCCATACATAGGTTGTTATTTGAAAAATATTCTGTGATTGCCTTTACTATCATTTTAGAAGTTCCGGAAGTTGGTGTAATGTGACCCAAATAAATAGAGCCTGGTTCTGTTATAATATAAGTGATATATGTTCCTCCAGTATAGTTTGCCTGTAATACTTTGCTCCTTGTTTTATCATCGTAAGAGTTCGGTCTTTGCGTCCATCGAAATATAGAGCAGGAATTGATTGTACTTTGTCCTTCGACATTATACTCTGTCGTGTTTTGGTTCTTTCTCTGCGCAATTTGCTTTTGTCAATCACCGGGGCAGACTTCTAGGGATGTGCGGAGTAGTTGGAGGATTGTGAGACGAGTGACAACAACGGTGTTCGGTATAGGACTGCTTTATTAAAGAGGACTAAACATACATATAAACATATTGAGTACATATACCTATGATTACATTAAGTATTGATACGTCACACCTCTATTGCTATTGAAGAAAAAAAAAATGGTTACAAATTTTTTTTTTATGCTCTTCCAAAACTAAACTAAAATACATATGTTGCTGGAAGTAAATACATCCAAAATAATAGTAGATTTTACATGATACACAAATTATATTGTACTTACATCTATTGTTTAAACAGTTTCGTTCTATTTTTATGAACAGTAATAATTTTATTGTTTTTCAAAATTTGTACATTAGGTGTAATATCTCTTACTACCTCGTACGGACCAGAATAAATACTACTTAGTTTATTTCCTGTCTCATTCTTAACTAATATTAAATCTTTCGGCTGATAAGAGATAGGATTCATATTACTATCATATTTTAACTTTCGTTTCAATTTGTTTTTAAGTAAATTTTCTCTTGCTGCTTTTTGTGTAGTCTGTAATCTGTACCTTAATTCCTGAGCATAATTTTCATGGTTATAAAGTGGATCTACTTGAGGTTTTGTTAAATTACTGGGTAAGTTACACAATTTACCAAAAACTAGCTCGTAAGGCGTAAAACCTGTGGATGAATGTACTGAGGTGTTATATGAGAAGCTCCAATAAGGCAACCACTCGCTCCAATACTCGGGATGGTTATCGGTCTGTATTCTGAGATAGTTACCTAGGTGTTTATGTGAGTTTTCTAGAGCTCCGACAGTTTGGTGGTGGTACGCCGTCGAATGTGACTGGTTAATTTTAAGTAAAGTACATACCTCGTTAAAAACTGATGATAGAAATTCTGCACCTTGATCTGAAACTAAATTATTGGGAATACCATATGTTAAAATAAAATTATTAACAAAGCATTTAGCGACTTCTTTTGAGGTTTTTGTGACCAAAGGATAAGATCCAACGTACTTAGTTAGCTCGTCTTGTATTGTCAATATGTAACTGTAATTATTGTAATCTTTTTCTATGGGTCCAACTAAGTCAAGAAATACTTTGTCAAAAGCTGTTTGAGCAGTAGTAGTAATTTCCATTGGCTGTTTTATGTATCGATTTGTGTGCTTTTGTTTTTGACATTTATCACAACGGGAAACAAACTCAATAATATCTCGTTCCAATCCTGGCCAAAAATAACGACGTTTAATATTATTATACATCCGTCTAATACCCGCGTGTGCACTCGTGGGTAAAAGATGGAAGTCGTTTAAAATCACTTTTCGGTCATCCTTGTTATCTACCCTTATCAAGTTTTTCAAAATAACTAACCTTGGGCCCGTCCAAGTTTGCCTATCACGTATCTCTTGTGTTATTTTCTCTATAATATCTTTTTCGAATAAATTTTTTAATAAACACAACTCATCTACCTTACATTGTTTACAAAACGTCTTAAGTTCACTCACAAATTCGGCTCGCGTGATTTGTGCTCGTGACTGAGGGTTAATATAAATTGTTCTATACGTAGGCACATAGAAAAATGTCTTCGACTTTTTCTCCGTTTTTTCTTTTATTTTATGAAATTGACTATCCGATATTAATTTCAATTCAATTGAGTTCACTGGCTTTTTATAGACATCTACAACATTAGGTTGATCAGGCCTTCCGTCGGGAGATGCTATATTAGGCTGAGAATCCAATTGTTTCATCCTTTGTCTTCTTGTCATCACATTCACACATTCACTCATCTCTTTCAAATCTTCACATGTTAACTTAATTCTAGATAAAGCGTCTGCAGCCGCGTTATCGTTGCCCTTAACATATTCTATGGTAAAATTATATTCCTCTAATATTAATCTAAATTTCATTAACCTACTGCTAGGGTCCTTCATATTAAATAAATATACAAGAGGTCTATGGTCGGTAAATATCCTGAACTTGCGACCGTATAAGTAGGGTCTATAGTATTTAATAGCCCATACAATGGCAAGTAACTCTTTTTCAATAGTAGGATATCTGACCTCGGCTTTATTTAATGTCCTACTAGTGTATGCTACAGGTCGTCCGTCTCCGTTAGATAAAATAGCTCCTATGGCGTATCCTGACGCATCGGTTTGCAGTCTAAACTCATTTTGCGGTGTAAAATCGGGATATTGTAATAGGGGTGGAGAAGTGAGAGTCTGTTTTAATGTTTGAAAAGATTCTTCGCATTTTTGATCCCATTCGAAAGGTACGTTTTTCCTACATAGTCTATTTAAAGGATAAGCCTTTTCGGCGAAGTTAGGAATGAACTTTCTATAGTAGTTCAGAAATGCAACGAACCTTTTGACCTCATCAACGTTTTGTGGAGTTGGATAATTTTTTACAGCTTTAGTTTTTTCTGGATCTGGCAATATTCCGTTACTTGTAACTAAATGACCTAAGTATAATATTTCTTTCTTAAGGAATTTACATTTTTCTGGATTTAATTTCAAATTTACGCTTTTTAATTTATTGAAAACTGCCATTAAGTTTTTGTCATGATCTTGTAAATTTCTTCCAAAAACTATTAGGTCGTCTAGATACACTAAACACCTTTCGTATGTTAAACCTGACATAGCAACTGTGATCATACGTGAGAAAGCTCCTGGGCTAGTTTTTAAACCCATGGGCATTCTTTTCATTTGATATTGCCCCGAATTAAATGCTGTATACTTCCTACTGTCCTCACTAAGAATTACTTGATAGTAACCTGAAAATAGGTCTAATGTTGTAAAATAAATACATCCTGAAAGTGAATCCAATATTTCGGTAATGTTGGGGAGTGGAAATTTATCATCCTGTACCCTCTCGTTTAACCTTCGATAATCTATAACTAACCGCCATTTTTTCTCACTTCCGTTTGTCTTTTTCGGAACTAGTAAAATTGGACTTGACCAGTCGCTACACGATGGTTCTATGATGTCATCATCTAATAATTTTTTAAGCTGTCTATCTATTTCGGATTTTTGAGAGTGTGGTACCTTATATGGCTTAGTAAAAACAGGCGTCGCGTCCGGCTTAATATGGATAGTTTGGTTACATATGTTAGTTGTCGTCAGCTTATCGCCTGGCAAATGAAAAATTTCCGAATATTTGGCACATATATTCTCAATAGAAATTTTTTCCTCTTTATTCAAATGGCTGAGGTCCAAAAGTGTAAATAATTTTTTAACTCTGTCTGAACTCACACTGCTATTTCCGTAGTTACAAATTCCATAGTCATTTAATTTTTCTAAACGTGGTTCAATTTTTTCTAAAACTATATTTTTTTCTGTGGTGTTAAGAATCTGGATAGGTATTCTGCCTCCTTTAGGACTCGCTATAGTACTTGCAATAAACACTCCGTCCTGTATTTCCTCCGCACAAATTACACAATCTTCCTTAAAACTTGTGGTAATGAAGTGTATTGACTCGGTTCTTGAGGGAATCACATAAGTCTCGTTTACATGAGAACCTCTAAACATTTTAAGATTGACTAATCTATTTGACGTACTAGTAAGTTGTAAATTATTTTTATTTAAACATAAGTTCGACTTAAATTTTTGAAGAAAATCGCAACCTAAAATTCCATTCGCCTTACAAGGTAAGGAATTAAAAACAAAGAACCTATGGGTGAAGATCTCACCTTCTGCTTTTAAGCTTAAGTAAACGTATCCAAGTGCATTGACACTGCCACCTATTCCATTTATGACGGTACACTCCTTTTGAAATGATATGTTGTTTTCAATTAGATGTTTATAATTGATGCCCGATATGGATGCACCCGTGTCAACTAACCAATTGAGAGTGTCATTACAGAGAGTTAATTGGACTTTGAGCGAATTGTTACATGATAAAATCACGTGATTATTTTTACAATCATTAGCATTGGTCACGAAAAAACTGAGAATTTTCTGATTCCTTACTATTCCCTGTATTTGTAGTTTCCGGTTCTGAGATCACATTCACTTGGCGATTACTACTATTTTGCCCGCGAAAATGGTTATTAAATCTAGACCTACCTGAGTTTCTTCCGCGCCCATTGTAAGGCCTCGCTGAACCTCCTCTCGGTGGTCGATTGTATCCCGCTCCATGGTTATTGTTTACCTGGTAGTTACTAGCATTATGCCCGCGTCTAGAGAATGAATTACTACGAACGGAACCACGGTATCCTCTGCCACGAAAACGACCTCTGTAATGTTGGTTTCTGTTAGCATTCATATTTAGTACCTCTCCTGAAGAAGTTGATGTCTCTTCATCCTTGGCACCTTGTATGGCTTCTGTCAAAGAATTATAGTTTCGCGGAGACATAATAGTGCTTAGTCGGCGGTTACGCAACCTATCTGCAAACTTTTTAATGGCTTGCTTTTCATTCAAAGGCTTTAAAACATTGAAACTGTTAGTATCGCCATTGGCTTGCGCGATCGTTAACTCAACAAAAAGTTGTGTAATTTGACTCCCATACTCATCAATCGAAAGATTATTTTGCTGAATTGTGTGCAGTTTATTTTGAAGTGCCGTTGCTGATTTTTGGGGTAAAAGACGCAGTTTCATGTCGCGTACTAAATCGGATACTGTTGCATACTTTGTTTCAAGTTTTAATTTCGCGGTTTCTGTCAGTCGGCTTTTCAAAACAAACTGTATCAAATTCTTTTGGCAATCTGGTTTCTCCAAAATAGAACTGTAGTATTCTATACCACTGATTAATTGCTTAACACTGGTTTCATTATCTACCATAACAGGTAATAAATTCAGCGCTACCTTCAACTCAAAAACACTCATTTTGCTTGATTCTGGTTCGCTTTCTGTACTTGAAGAACTAGAGCCCCCTTGCTCGACTTCTAAACACAAAGTTTTTATTTCTGAATACAAATTATTAAAACTACTACAAATATTAGATATTAATGATAAATCTTCCTCTACAATTAACCCTTTTCCTACTAATATACTACTCTGGGCTTTTAACTTATCTAACTTTATTTTAATTTCATTTGCTTCTTGCAATTTTTTCGTTAAAATAGTTCCTTTACGTCGGCTTGGCCCAATCTGTATTAAATATCTTCTTACTGATTTTAATTCTTCTAATAAATCATTAAAAACTGCCGACATCACCTTACATTACGTATAATTTATTAATTAACTTATCATTTAAATTTAATTAAATTTAACACATTGTCTGTGAGTTTTTATTTTATTTTACCTATTACACTTACATAGTTCCGTAAAGAGTTCGGTGTAAGTTTCTTGTCTTTGTAATACTGTCTCAATACACTGCACACGCGATTGTTAAAAAAAAAAAAAAACTATTTCACTGCACTCAAAACGCACTTTTCACTACACTGCCGTTTTTCACTACATTGCCTTTTAAACTGTCTCTGAAGATTTCCTGAAGACCACGGCTTGGCTCCTTCTGTCTATTCTTTTATTACAGCTTGCATTAAGATAGCGTAGAGTTAAAAACATCAGTAGTCCGACGATGATGGCCAGTAGTGCATACAACACCCAATAAATTCCATACACATTCTGTATCATCACAGCGTTATGCTCTTCGATATGGTTATTATATCCGATTTGGGAAATAATGTCTTGTTTATTTTGCTGGGGTTTGAGAGCCGGGGTTGTATTTTGGTTACCCATTTTAAAAACACAGCTGTTCCATTTAAATAAAACACATACTTTACTTTTTGTTGTAAGCACTAATAACTGTCTATACGAGTACTAGCCGCATCGCGCCCAAATATGGCAGCGGTCGCCATCTAGGGATGTGCGGAGTAGTTGGAGGATTGTGAGACGAGTGACAACAACGGTGTTCGGTATAGGACTGCTTTATTAAAGAGGACTAAACATACATATAAACATATTGAGTACATATACCTATGATTACATTAAGTATTGATACGTCACAACTTTGTTGCTTGCAAAACTACGGAAGCAATAGCTGCTCCCGCCCTGTCAGATATTCCAAACCTATCGCAAGTCTTTGAAAGCGCAGAAAAATTGATTCCGCTGCATACCTGCTGAGATGTAGTGGGTACCTTAACTACTACTATGGGATCATCCAAATCGGAATCGTTAGTAATTGATGAGGGTGATGATGTACTATGCGGTTCTATTGGCTCTTCGATGTGATTTGTGGTTTTATTTTTTGCGTTTTGTTGTTCGAAATGTTTTCTTTTCAATGATTTTCTGAGTTGATTAGTACTAGTGACGTCGACGTTTCCAATAATCATTTTTCTGGAGGTGCGTTGATCAATCAGGAAAAAACGCTCATTTGTTGGTACTTTTCTTTCTTTAGAACAGATGCATGAGTTTAAATCCTTGCATTTGCAAGAACAAATGTCGAAGAGAGCTTTGCTATTGCGGTGAAACTCATCTATGTTTTTCGGGGGTATTTTGGGGTGAGATTTGAGGAGGTTTTTGTACTTAAGGTGGTATGATTTTAACATTTGACACACTCTAGCGTGTGTTACAGTTGGTAAAGAAGCTTTAATCCAGATACCTTCAATTTTTTTCACAACAATATCCGCGATTTCCGA
Source organism: Aproaerema taeniolella (assembly GCA_949987775.1). Lineage (NCBI taxonomy): Eukaryota > Metazoa > Arthropoda > Insecta > Lepidoptera > Gelechiidae > Aproaerema > Aproaerema taeniolella. The sequence continues at coordinate 9,353,942 of OX465268.1, read as the reverse complement.
AAATGTTGGCTCTTTTTGGGAACTTTTGTTGAACTTGACTTCCCTTCTCGTCCATTCGTAATATTTGATCACACCCTCGTAAGTCGGTAACACATTGTCTTTTATATCGCATAATTCACCTAGCAAAGGACATTTGAAACACTTTCGAGTACGTTCCATATTGACACTGAGCAAAACACGTCCTATGACCTCACTAGCCGCAGCGTCACTGAGGTGAAAAAAATGGCGCGCTAAATGCAATTTCGATCTTCCGCCCCCGCACCTCATGCCTCTAAAAATTATTTAAAATGCGTTTCATGCGTGTTTTATCGAAATAGACTTAAGTTGCTGTTGTTTAACGTTTCAATTAGGTTTAAGATGTAATTAAAATGTTTTCTAAATGGTATGTAAAAATACTCTTAAAATTTCATTTTTTCGAAATTTTAAACCAAATCCGGAGGTAGTAAACCAAAATAGAATCAAATAATATTTTGCACATGCTTATACTATACCACAACACACACTTTTTTTGCTATTAGAAAAAAAAAACACAAAAAATAATATTTCGACCCACCCTACTCCACAGTTTAGTACCGCCATATAAATTCAATACAAAATTTTGCAAAACAATACAATACTCTTTTTTGCACACAAAAAAAAACATAACATTAAAACAAAAACAAATGTTCATCATGTAGTTTAATATTTTTGATACATTTTTTTTACCATTTTCAAATATGATTTTTAATTCTGTTATCTATACATATTATAAAGATGAAAGATTTGACTATTTGTTTGCATTGAACAGGCTCCGAAACTACTATACCGATTTGAAAAATTATTTCACCATTAGAAACCTACATTATCTCCGATGGACATAGGCTATATAATTTTCCCGAATTCCCACGGGAACGAAGTCCCGGGTGGATTGCTAGTTATATTATAATTATGTTATCTGTGTGTTAATATTTTATCTTAATAAATACAGGGCTTTAGGTATCTCTCTTTCAACCTCTCGGGTGGTTAGTGAGATTATGAAACTGAACAACTTCCCCAAGGAACATAGGTCAAAATACGAAAACAAAATTTTGATCTCCCATACAATATCGCTATATGCTGATGAAGTTTGTATGGGAACTTTATTTTTTTTTTGTATTTTGACCTATGTTCCTCGGGAAAGTTGTTCAGTTTCATGGACTGATTTACCACCCGAGAGGTTGAAAGAGGGATACCTAAAGCCTTGTAAATGATATTCAATGTCCGTCATCCACCCAATTGTCAGGCCCTGAATAGCAGGCTTTATATCTTTGCCAACCATCAGTCACAGTCATCTGAAATTAATGTTATTTGTACTTGTTGTTAATTTGAAACTATCCAAACATAGCGTGTGGGGATTCGGCCGGTACTATAAAACAATTTGCATGAGTTATTTAGTTGCCTTAGTTAATCTAATTGTTGATGATATATTGGGGTGATTTGGGATGTTTCCTTGTAAACTATTTCAAGTAGCATCGTAACTTAAACTAACGACGGTAGTATTTGTTGCTCTAAGAACTGCCCTAAGAGTTTCTTGCCTATTTATTCTTCTCTGAGGAAGACTGCACCTTTACGAACAGACGCAAAGTTAAAAATGCTAATGTAATTCACTACTTTGAATTATTTTATGTAAAATTCTGAATGTTCTATGATATAAAGCTATTTTTGACAGCCCTTAAATAAAATAAAAATGTATCACATTCGATTGCTAATAACATTTAAACCAATTTTGACCAAATAAGCTACAACCATCTCGATTTTGTTAGCGTCAGCATTGAAAATGGTTTATTCGTTATGGAGCTATGATGCCACAGACATACAGACGTCACACTTAATACTCTTCTTTTTTTGTCGGGCATCAAAAAATGAAGGTCCTTACTGACTCACCGAATCATCAACATCCAGCCCAAACCCTTGGACTTATTAGAGAGATATTGGCCTTAAGTTTTTTTTTATAATGTAGGCAAGGAATCGGGAATAATTTTATAAAAATATTTCTAGAACAATGTCCTGGGCATCCCCTAGTAGAAACAAAATTAAAGCTATGAACTTGTTTGATAAGTTACCAAAAATTATAAGCGCTGTAAGTTAAGAGATAAAAATTTATTTAAATGAATCATAAAATGTTAGAAATAAAATGTTTCGTCAGTTTTAATATTGATGCAATAAAGAGTAGAAGATTCGACTAGCCACTTTATAATTTAATTAATCATAATCATTGTAGAATTTATTCCAAAAAAAAGCATAAAGTGGGTTTTGAAGCACACAATGTTCTGCCTACCCTTGCGGCTCATAGGCGTGAGTGTATGTATTTATATATAATCTTATTTATTGCCTTATTTTATTATTTACTCACCTACTGAATTGTAAGCCGTTAAATGACATATAATACATAACAACAGGAGTCCCATAAAACCTTCGCTTCGGTTACGCTTTAAGTGGGCTCTTGTTACATATTACATAACACACTCGTTTCCTAAATAACAATTAAAAGCTTCTGTAACATCAAAAAATCTGAACGACAGAATAACACACTTGGGAACTACAACATGACACAGAATACAATTTGATTTGACTCACAGCCGTCTTGAAACTTCACTCTCAATTTCGTGAGACACCAATTCTCACCTCTGAGGCACAGCAGATTCTATCGTTACAGACATTCCTTTTCTCAGATGTTTAAAGCGAGAAGTGAGTTTTGTAGAAACCAGAAACCACCACTGGCTTATGTAAACAAAGACTGTTTTTAGTTGATACAACATATAATTATATTTTAGTATTTTAAGTGTATATTTTATCCCACAGTTGGGCACGATGTAACCTGTAGTCGACGCGGATGGAGCCGCGGGCGGGAAGCTAGTAAAGTATATTGTATTGTATAACTGAGAAAAGTCATTGGTACATGGCGGCGCTGGGAAACGAACTCAATAACTCTCACTTACTATTCCAACGCTAACCGTTAGACCACGGACTCTTTATTTTCTGTTGAGGAACAAAAAATATTTAAGTCTCTGCTTCTATCTGCATACAACTCTATGCTCTATTCCTTCGAGACGCAGGTTCACCTGTCACCCTTCATTACGTTTAAGAACGAGTTTTTCCACCCACCTTGCCGTCGATCGTTTTGGGAATACACCCTTTCACTTGAAATTTATAAGGCCATATAAGAGCTATAGTGTAACTGGTTCAGAATGATTTTGGAATTGAGAAGACGCGGGGGAATAGAGTTATCATTATAAATTTTTGAGTCACTATTGCCCGTGAGGATTAATTTTAGAAAAATAGGTACGCTTCTGAGTATAGAATCAATAGCGCAAAGACGTGGTCAAAAATACATAGTGAATCATTCATCTTAGTAAGCGCACTAGAGCTTATCTTCTTCTTATCGTGTAGGTATAGTTAAGTGTGTGGCGAACTTGGCTAACGCTGGTGTCAAAGTTTTCAAACCACACAATGGCCTTTGACTTGGTTTTAACGACAGCTGGGACCGACAGCTTAACGTGCCCTCCGAAGCACGGAAACGCTCCTTTATAAACGCCTTTGTAAATGACGGAAACACCACTTTGGTCACCCATCAGGTTAACGATCTAAAAGCTGGCCCTGTTCGATAAAAAAAACAATGACTTTAGAAGAATCTGAAGCGCCATAACTCTGAAAATACCGGAGGCATGCCATCTCCAAAGAGGAAGCTCTAGTATGATCTCCGAACAAGTCTTTAGGTTGCTAGACTTTTCCAAAAATAAAATTGTTTGAAAATTACAAAATATTCGACTGTTTCTGTATTAAATTCCCGGTTGCGGCAAACATGAAAAAAAAAACTATTTATTCTCGGGTCTAGCTAAAAGCTTATCTACAGCCCAAGCACAAAGTGAAAACAAGATACAAACAGTGGAACATAGAACCTCTTCCTAGTTTGAAGTCGGTTAAAATGAGAGAAAATGCTGTCTGCTGTCTGAATTTGCTGTCTTGTGATATTCCCTTATTTTATTTACAACACGACTGGAAGAGTTGTTGTTTACTCAATAAAATCCATTGGGCCTTTTTATCATTTGAAAACGGCACAGCAAAATGATGTTACCATTGCCTCCTATGTACTAGTGATACTAGAAGCTTAGGGCACAATGGTAATACAAATTTCGAAGTGCAGTGCCGTGCCGTTCGAATTATAAAAAAGCCCATTCACAGAAAGTAAATCCAAGGCCGGTTATAATATTTCTGAAACCAGTAAAACTGAGAACCCTAAAAATAGACCTCAAGCCGTTATCCCTTCAATATTTTTTTTTACTACTCCACTAAAACCCTGCCCCAGGTGGATTTCATGTCTAAATAATTTTATGAGCGAGGTCTGTATTCTTAACACAGGTGGTGCGATAAACATAAAAAATAAAAAGATTGTGGGACTTTAATAAAACTTCTGACAGTTAAGATTTTGATAAAGTACATCCGGCTGCTGCAACTGCACTATACAAAATCTTAATAAAAATATCTCCAAAATTAAAAAATATTTATCACCCCCAACATTCGATTGCTCATAACTTTTAAACGGCTAAGCCAATTTTCATCAAACGCAACTTAAAACCATCTCGCTTATGTCCGCTTTAAACAAAAAATACCCCATCGAAATCGGTCCATTTTTTTAGGAGCTACGATGCCACAGACAGATACACTGATGTCAGTGGCGGCTTACAACACTTTTTTTGTCGGAGGTTAAAAATGCAAGGTCCTGACTCAGGTTTACTGACGCCCAGCCAAAACTCTTAGATTTAAAAAGGTGAAATTTCGCACAAGTTTCCTTGACAGTATAGACAAGGAAGAAGAAAGGATCCGACGATAGTCGCTCGAGAACATCTATTACTTAAAATAAACCAACAACTTTAAGGCACCTAGGCCTGTATTAACAAAAGAGACTCAAGTTTTGATATATACTTAAGTATTGTTTTTTTTTTACTCTATTTGTGTTTAGTTTCTAAGAGCTATGGAAGAGCGAGTTCTCCTGCCACAGGCAAAGTCATTGCCTACTAGGAGTTCCCTATTCCAATTACAATATTTGTACAAAAGTGTTTTTGAAAGTAAATATATATTTTTCTTTTGTATTTTTGTATTGATTGTCTCTTTCTCTTACTATCAAAATGACAAACACAACTGCTACTTAAATAAAAATCAGAGTCTGAGTCGCGTTCTGTAAAATACAGACCTTACTTTCACGCGCACATTAGAGACGAAAAGCAGCTGCGATTAAAGTATGTTATTCATCAGCCTAAAAACACTGTATGTTTTCTCTCATAGTTAAATTAATGAAAAGCAAGTGTGTAATTTGTAATTTTAAATACCGAATTGTAATTTTATTTGCTGCAAAAGAATTTTATTATTTTTTTAAGAAATATGAAGGATTTTTTTTTCTCGTTAATTTTTTTTTTTCAATTAGCTTTACTTGTTATGCTGATTGTACAGCTTTTGGTTGTCAATCTGGAACTTAACCTTACAAATTTATTATTAATATTTAAATGATGACTGATATGTAATTCTTAGTAAATAAATAAAAAAAAAATAATTTAAAAAATTTCGTCTTTCCAACGAGCGGAAAAAATCGTCTAATCCACGAATTGAACTTCAAGCCTTTTCTCTGGGCTAATGAAAAAAAAACCCTCGTACAATGTACACCATTTTATTAGTATGGGATTATGAGAACACTTGGGCCCGCTTCGGTGATACAGACTATAATGGAAACAGTTACTATACGTAATGAAACGAATTTGTTCTTGATTGTACTTTCTTCTGTGTTACAATTTTCATTATTTAACGTTTATTTTTTTTATTTAACAATTAATTTTGCATCCACAGACTTGATGTCCGTGCCCTTGTTATTTTACATTATTTAACGTATTATTTAACTTAAGTTCTTTCATCAATCTTTTAATGGGGATGTCGTTTATGGGTTTATAGGGATGAGTTTTCATTGAAGAAAACGTAAGTAAATAAAACTTAATAACACTGATAATTATGCTCACCTTAATAAAACAGTCTCATCCTGTTGCTCAAAATTTGCAATAAATTAGTCGATCTGCATCTGGCGCTGCTTTTCTATCAGCCCATATACATTATCATTGAAAATCAGTGCTTTGTCGCATTCAGCGGCAACTGAGCTACGGCCTGTTTCTGCAACATATTTCTCTATGTTTCCTGTTTATTTGTGTAGGCCTAATTATTTATCTTCAATTTTTTTAAATTATAAATTCATGTTTTTTTAATAATTTTTAATTTTAATTCTAAAGTTTATTGATTTAATGTAATAATATAAGCTTTGTGTGTGCAGAAATGAACGATTCGTTCATTTATTCATTATACGTCCCCACCAAGGGGCACGGACCTCCCTTCGACAAACGAAAGGGATTTATGCATAGTCCAGTGCGGGCTGCTGCTTGGACGACCTCAATCCCAACATCTTGAAGCTTATTCATAAGTTAACCAATCAGACTTGTCTCATTTCTTCCATTACTTAGAAATGGGTCTCAGTAAGTTAAAGCGATCTCATGTTTCTAGCTTTTACAACGAAAATTCAAGTTTTTCTTGGTTTTTCGGCACTAGAAATTAAATCTGAAATCTTAGATATCTTATCCGTAAAAAAATGCGACTGAATTTTTTAAAAAGGGTTATTTAAAATGATTTCAGGCTTGCTCCTGGAAATTCCAGTTTAAAGAGTTATAATTAGTTTATGAATTTAGAATTTCAGAGGTAAGCTTAGAATGAAAATTCATTCTAAGATTACCTCTGAAACCTGGTTGACCCAGAGACGTCGAACATAATCAAATGGAAACTAAAAGCAAAGTAAACTAAATTACTAACATCCTACTTTGTCTGGAACTACGACGTCTGAGTAACTTTCCCTCCGCAAGCAATCTTGTAGTTAGGTCCTTACATTAGATTACATTTAGCATTCTGTGTAAACCAAGTCAGAGATGCTCAAAGTGTAAAGATTTGGTGACTTGAAACTAGTCCTATAACACTTTAGACTTTCGCGATTTTAACACATAATTAAATTCTAAAATGGGTCTAAATTCGCCCTCATGAAACTAAAATAACTTTCCCAAGGAACCCATAATTATGAAATTACCAAGAATTTTTTTCTTTTGATCTTTGTTACTCAGGAAAAATGTACTTAAATTTAGAATTCATAGAGTTTTGAAATGTCTAACAATTGATGGCTGAAGAATAATTATGTAGTTACTAGCTTTCCGCCCGCGGCTCCGCCCGCGTGGACTACAGGTTATATCGTGCCCAACTGTGGGATAAAATGTAGCCTATGTCCTTTCCCAGGCTCTAATCTATCTCTGTACCAAAATTCATCAAAATCGGTTCAGCGGTTTAGGCGTGAAAAGGTAACAGACAGACAGACAGACAGACAGAGTTACTTTCGCATTTATAATATTAGTAGGGATTAGTAGGGATTAGTAGGGATTAGTAGGGATGTAACTAATACCAGCGTAAGTCAACATTGTTACAAACACTATGGGCTAATGACCTGAAATAAAGAATTTGAATTGAATTGAAATCTGTAAAATCTATAATTTGAAATTAAATTTTGATAGCTTTTATAGTATAGTATAATATACTTTATTGTACTCCAACACAGATAAGGTACAGTTACATTTTATACAAAAAGTTATGTCAGGTTACAAAAGGCGGCCCTATTGCTAAGAAGCAATATCTTATGGGCAACCTTTGGGTGTGGAGAAAAAGTAACAAATCGTATAGGTGTGGGTGCAAATATAATACATGCTACTTACATAGAATAAATTACACATATAGAACAATAAAACATATCTACCTAACATACATACAAAATATATTATATATATTTATACCTATATAATATCGTAGTTGCACATATAATATTTAACATCCTAATTTACAGTTTTGCCTAACGAAGAAAAACTATAACTAGAGATGTTTTTCCTATTGAATATCTGTGTATGCTCTGGAAAGAGTTTTGACTGTCTTAAGTTTAAAAATATTGAATTAAATGTGCATTATTATTGTAACGAAGAAAGATTTGACTGTTTGTTTGTTTGCATTATATAAGCTCCCAAACTACTAGATCGATTTCAAAAATTTTTTTATCATCAGAATGCTAAATAATCTTGGTGTAACACAGGCTACATAATTTTACAGAATTCCCACGGGAACGAAGTCCCGGAGGTTATATATTAAAAGATTGAGAATCAAAGCTCCAAGTTATTTTAGTTTGCCAACTTAGAGAAGTTGGGGAGTAAATTGGTATCAGAGATTGAGTAAATACAACCTTTGGCTTCAGGGTATGAACTTCCGTATGACAACCTGCTACTCGTGCTACTTGCTAATCAACAGACAAGGCTCTATGACGTACTACTTTATATCCAACAGACTCTAAGTACAGTGATAGTTTACCATTATTTTTTCAACAACAATTTAACTTTATACTTGGATGACCTGATGGCTTCGATGATCTTCCCTTCGGGAAGCCGCGGGATTCATTCACGCTCAACATAAATATGTTTATAGGGTGAAAAAAAACCTCCTAGCTATATTCAAAATCCTGAACCAGCATCACTTACAGAACTTTTGTTTTTTTCGGTGGGTTTTTTTTTCATAAACGTAGACACCACTCGAGTACACCCCCCGAGCGCTACAAGCGTGCCTGGTGTAGGATTAATGTGTACGTTTAGGCAATAAAATGAACTATTCCCATTGACAAAATATAAAAAAATATTTTTTTGTTGTTGTTATAAACGTGTTCTTTGAGTGATACTGGTTCAGGATTTTGAATATAGCTAGGAGGTTTTTTATCACCGTGTATGGAAATCATATTCTACTTTTTGTTATTTGTAATGTGAATTTGATATCAAATAAAAGTAATGAATCATGAAAATAAAAATTTAAAGTCTTTGTAAAGAACCATGGTGTTTATGTATACTAGTATTAACAGATAGATTCCAAAAATGCCTATCGGCAGATAACTACAAAATAAAACGTCATCTAAATGTAAAACTCTATTTTCAAGATTCATTAATTAAGTGTTTTTTTGTAATGTAATTTTGAAGATCAGCCCACCATTGGCGGTGTTATCGCGTAACAAACATACAAAAAAATAAAAGCATACAGTCGAATTGAGAACCACCCCTTTTTTGAGGGCAGATTTATTATTATTTAATTGTCTATAACATTTATATTTATTTGTGTTGTTTTAGAAACGTTCCAATCGCCATTTTTCCTTAAAAAGAAGAACGCCAAATGTCACAAAGTAATAGAAATTAATTTTACACAGGAATACCGTTTCGCCTCTCCAGCTAATTTAATTATTATCTTCACCGAACAGCACAGTAATGAAGAAAAATTAATTGATTCATTATAATTGCAGCTCATTAATTAAATTAGCTCTTCAAATGGGACAAACCGAGGGAATTACTAATTCAATTTTAAAGCAATTCACCTGAACATTTTAAATTAAATTAGGTTTGAAAAACACTGTAAAGTGTATGAAATTGTTTTTTTTTGCTAGTACAGAGGGCGCTGTTGCGATAAGAACGAATTTTCAATGAATTGAGGTAACTTGATGTGTTGGCCTCTGTATTTTAAAAAGGTGCATGACACGAATTTTTAAGTTAAAAAAACTTTGTGGCAATATGTAAATAGGAACAGCATTTCTTATCTGATATAACTTTAAAATTAAAAATTTTGTGCAACTCCCGGCAGACATCCATCGCTTATAAACTCTTAAACGGCTGAACAGTCTTTGATAAAAAAAGACCTAGAAAACCTGCTTCTATAAAAAACCTTAATCAAATCGGTTCACCCGTTTAAAAACCATGGTGCCACAGACAGGCACACATATTATAGAGGTTAAACTAATAACTCCCCTATTTTTGCGTCGAGGGTTAAAAATAGCAATTTCTTTTAACTCTATCTTTAAATGCAACCTAACTTAGCCACGATTTTGAGCACCTAATTTAGCCACTGAGGCACAATGAAGTGGGTTAAAGTAATTAAGCTTCTCATTTCAAGCGCCGACTCAAAAAGGGCATAATAGGAGTGAAATACAAAAGAAAAGTGAGCATTGCAAACTTTATCACAACTCAAATTGGAGAAATATCGACGCGACTTGCCTGTGACAGTGACTTATTACTCATCTGGCGTATGGTTTAATGTATAAGCGACTAGCTTTCTGCCTGTGGCTTTGAACGCATTATCACAGATTCCCAAGGAATTTCAGAGTATACCCCAGAGGTGGTCCCATTGTCAGCAAGTCAGGATCTTATGATGGAATCCCTGGGAAATCTATTTTTTTTACCAATATATTGAGTGAATCAAACCACCAAACTGAATAACTTTAAGTACAACTTCTGTGGCTAAAAAAGAAAGTAGAAATTGTAATTTTTTTGTCAATTTTATCTGGGGAAGAGTGAGCGTTGTAGATGTGGTTTTCCGTGTATTTTCGAACAAATTTTTAGTAGGTCTCTCGCCGTACCAGAACGATATTATGAGGAGAACTTTTAAGAAACGGAATGATGATTTCACGCACGGGAACGGCGTTCCGGTACGTTCCGGTCCAGTCCGAGAACTGAGGGTATTGGAGAAAATTGTTCAGTTTCAAGAGAAAATTCACCTTCGAAAGGTATATGCATACATACATACGCTCACGCCCATAATCCTTAATAGGGAAGGCAGAGCATCAGTGGTTCTAGACCCACTAGATGCCACGTTTGACACAAATTGTGAGGATTATCAGATGGAACAAGTTGCATAATGGTGAGAGGTGGTCAGCCTTTCCCCATTATACAGCAGAACCATCATATCCCACTTACAGACTTTTACTGAATACCTAGGAAGAGTTGGTAGCTGACACATTCTAAACTTTTCTTTCACTGCAAGTCCAACATAGATATCTAAAGGTTTAGTGACTTACTTAAAGTCAACCCATGTTTTGTTTCATGGCTGTTTAAAAACCTTAGATTAAGTAGGATTAGATTCGTTGTATCTTCGCACAATCGCTTCAGCTTATCACTTAACCGGTTTTCTATAAGAGTACACTTCTATAATGGGAGTCTGTTTAACGGCAGCTTTCTTTCGAGCCTCCTTTTAATGTCAAGACGTTTCATTAACTTGGACAGCTGAGAATTAAGATTCTATCGCATTTCCCAAAATTTCACATTTTCACAATTCGATTGGGCTTTCAAATCTTTCATTTATCTTGATAACTTTTATTTTATTTTACAAAAGGCTGAGGTTTTTAGCGAAGTAACTTTGTAACTTTTTCTAGACTGGTGTAGATTTTTTTAAATCATCTAAATATGTACCTGTCTGGGTAGCGCGTCTTTTAGAAACTCGAAGGGGATAATAGGCCATAGTCCATGTGTCTCGGTGGCTCGCGCACCTTTCGAAAACGAATTCCCTTAGACTTGCTGGTTCCATTAAGTACAATGTTTTCCTTAATCGTTGAGCATATGACAATTGATAGAAATCCATAAATAAATTTGTGTATTTTGTTTTATTTCCATATTAATGCACAACGTTAATGTTCAAGTTTTAACTTCTGCCGGCACTCCCGGAGTGCAACCCGTTGTTTTTTTTTAATTAATTTAGTGCATCAAGTGAATAGTACCTAGTATGATCTTGAAGGCACATTAAACCGGCGGTTCCAGCTGTTGTTGAATTACTAAAATCATTAAACCAAGTCAGAGGGCAATTAGCGGCACCAAGGTTAGTTAAGTTTGCTACATTATTGACCGGCACGATAAGAAAGAGAGGTCTACTTTTTACAGTGAATAAATTCACTCGATATCTTCAACTTATATGCATAAACGCACACGCCCATAATTCCTTACATGGTAGGCAGAGCGTCAACGGCTCTACAATCACTAGATGCCAAGTTTGACACAAATTGTGAGGGTTATCATAACAAGTTGCGTAACGGTGAGAGGTGGTCAGCCATTCGCTCATTATACAGCAAAACCCTCGCATCCCTCTTAGAGACATTTACTGTATACCTGTGAAGAGTAGGTAGCTGGCACATTCTAAGTTTTTCTTTCACCCCCAGTCCAGCATGGAAGCTTCTTCAACTTGTGACCTAAATATAGTATTTTTACAAGCCCACAGAAATTCCAATGCTTAATTTTCTAAACTCTCACGCTTACTTAACCCAAACTTGTTTTCCCAAACAAAATAGCTCGTTTTTTGTCTCATTACGCCCTCAGCAAAGCGTGGCTGTCTTGTTTAAATTTTTACACCAAAGCCCGTAATGCCGTAGGCACAAACTTTTTGCGGTACTCTGGCATGCTTACTCTTTCTTTGTTTACATTTTACTTAGTCTTTTCCTTGAAGTTTCTAGATTTTAATTATTTAGTGTAATTTTTTCTTAGAGTACTAATAAAATTATATTTAATATCAATTGATAAATTAAATATCAATTGATAAGGAAGAAAAGAAGGGAAAAGAAAATGTTCAGCTCGAGCTGTTTTGAAATGTTGTGTGCTTAAGAAGGGAATGAGAAATTTTGCCGCTTGACTTAAAGGCACGCTAGCTTAGTTGGTTAGAGCACCAGGATATCTAAACCTAGGGTTGTGGGTTCAAATCCCATTTGCGCCAAACATTTTCTTTCCCTAGAAACTATTTGTACCCCACGTGGGTAAGCGTTTTAAAAATACTAAAATGACTTGATTTTGTTTCGGAATAAACATTCAAAATAAGTTACATGTAATTGCTTCTTCGCAATATGTATCTAGTTGGTCTGTAAGCTCTCGCTATACTGTATACAGGGTGTAAAGGACAGCTTAGCAAAAACTTAAATGGTGGAATCTACCCATAACTATCATCAGCTATAAGTAAATATTTTTTCCCGGAAAGTCATGTTAAGGAGTTTTCATTATTTATCTACTTCAGAATGATTGTCTGAGTCCAGGGTTTCAGTTTTTGCTAAACTGTCTTTTACATCCTGTATAAGTTTATCTATACCGTTCAACGAGGCAATGTCGCAAGTGTAATGGGCACCTTACGGCCAGAGGTGAGTAGGGACGCGTTGTTTCACTGATTTTATTTATGTCAGTACCTCATTGTCACTTTAACTTTTAATTTGAATAAAGCTTTTAAGTTAGTTTTGAACAGACAGCGTGCTTACATTGTGAACAGATTAATGTAAAATTAACGAAATGTTTAAAAAAAAACAAAAAAACATTGATTAATTTATGGCTCGAAATTGAAAACTCGGTCTTTGAAAATCAAAGTCTGATCTATCGAAAATGTACTATCAGATGTGACGTTCAATTTCAATGGTATAAATTGATATAAATTATCAAATGACATGTGATAAAATATCAAGACTTGACCTCAACAGTTTGTTCTAGTTAATCCGGCGCGTCACCTACCTTCATACCAAAATTGGTCCAGCAGTATGAGCGTGAAAGAGTAACAAACATCGGTACATACAAACTATCGCGTTTATAATATTAGTAAAGATAACACAGGGTAGGCTTGCCAGAGAAACTAGCAATCCCCTTTCCTCAGAGGCGTATTGTCAAAAGTTAATTCATTAAGGCGCCGACAGATGGCGCAAGGGGAGTAACCGAGACGCCAGTTTTACGTAATGGTCAGCCTATTTTCCCCAACCCTTTTCAGAGCAACAACGAGTTATTTTTGTGAGATTTTTTGGTGTTTAATTACGTGGGATGTCAAATTACAGAGGGTTTAAGAGAAGTGCTCGTTTTAGTGAGATTTTGTTGTCCTTTTTTTTCACAAATGGTTATAGAGATAAATTTAGTCATTCGTCTTCTTCTTATCGTCTTATCGTGTAGATATAATCAAGTGTGTGGCAAACTTAGCTTACCCTGGCGTCAGAGTTTTCAAAAAAAAAAAACGCTACACACTCAAAGGCCCACACTAAGGTTTTCCCTTGTGTCGTGGGTCCCTTGGAACACACAAAGACAGACACATACATCCATGACCCGAGAACAAACATCTGCTTTTTACACAAATGTTTGCCCCGACTGGGGATCGAACCCAGGACCCGCCGATCAAGAGGCAGCGTCACTATCACTCGACCAAACCGGCCGTCAAACCGCAAATGGCCTTTGACTTGATTTTAACGACTCTAGTCAATCGACAACAGCCGGGATCGACACTTTAACGTGGCCTCCGAAGCACGATTTAGTCATTGAATATCACATACTACACTTTTAAAGTGTAAATTACAGAGGGAAATTATGAGTTTTGAAGTACTAACAATAGTATATGTGTGCTGCAATGACAAAAAATGGCTCCAACTCAGCATTGTGCTCAACTTATGATGATTTTTATTATCATGATTAAGAATATACTTAAAGTTCTATTTTTATCTACAAATTATAATTTGTCAAAGAGATAAGTGTTTTGATACAATTTTTCTTGAATTTAACCACTTTGGGAAAGGCAAAGGGGTCTCAATCCATGCAGCCGTTGCTTCAGTGTATTTCTTTCTAATGGTAACTTGATAGTGTTTTGTTTACGATGACGACTTCACTGCTGAAACGACCTTTATCGGAACCAAACTATTGTAAGTCATCTAGAAAACAAAAAGTCTAAAAAAATCTGTCCAATATGAATAGATCGATATGGATAAGTGGACCAAGCCATCAATTTGGGCATTTTGATGAAGATTTGAAATAAAATGTATATAACTTCACTTAAACTACTAACATTCAGATTCATATCCCCCTTAATAAACGTTTGTGGTAACAAATGCATCCAAGTAGTTTTGAAAATTCCAGTTTAGTTTCAAACTTCTGCAAGTTCTAAGAATTAAAAAAAAACATGGTTTTGGCGGAGTCAGGTTATAGCCCTTGACCTTTACAGTATGTCTAGGAACAGCAGGCAGCTGGCACCTGCTACTTTTTCATCTCAGTATAAAGCGGAAACGTTGATTCATTTATTTATTACGTTTTGTTTAAAACTGATTTTTATTTGTGTGGTAAAATGCAATGTTACGAATTAATTAAAATAAGCAATCACATTTCATAAAAGAGTTTGTCCAACACTTTAACGTGTAAATTGAAATAATTTTAAAGATAAATTTGCATAAGCTCCGAATGGATTTACACATCAATAAATTTAAATTACGCCGTTTATTGAATTTTAAACCACATTTCGAATTGGCTTGTTGAACACATTCGAAATCATTACTAATTGACGAGCTATTCACATAAATGTTTAGTAAAACTTGTAACGAGGCTACATGTTTCTTATTCTCAACCTTTTCTAGCATCACAGTTATAATTTGAATTTTATAAATGCCTTCTAAACATAAATTCAAAAGTGATGCATTTATTACCGACCTACGTCTAAGCCCGTAGCTCAAACTATAAAATGACTTTAGATTAGAACGTAGACCAATCAAAAGATTCAAAATTCAAGACATTTATTTGACACAAAACACTACAACACAAAGAAAATAAAATAACATACAATACATGTATAATTGTGCTGTAGTGAGATCGCAAATAGGACACTATTACTATTATTTATCTATGATTAGTACGTACGCAAATAAAAATTAAATGTTTTGTCCATCTTTCTTCCTCTATTATCCATTAAGAAGAAATAAATGAAAATAACATAACGATAACATTAAAAAAAATTATCACCTCCGATATTTAACATAGCTTTTAACTTTTTAACGATTGTAATTTTTTTTATAAAATCAACGTTTCTTAGGTACCTTTCTCTCTTCTCTCTTTCTTCTTGATCACATCAGCTTTCAAACAGAAAAACTGCATCAAACAGACGCACAGATTCATAGACGCATATATTCACACATCAAACTTAAAATCCCTTTTGTTGCGGCAGGGTTTAAAAAATCGCAACACAAAAAGATTTCTCGGTTATCAGAAAAGCCACAAAAATTCCGCAAACTCAACCTTTACAGACTCATTTTCTCAAAAACAAAACAGCATCTTATTATTCAAGATGCGTTCCCAAAAGCTGCAATAATGCCGTAGTAATTTCCTCGCAAATCTCTTCAGTAAGTCTGAAGAACTTGTTTTCTTCGGTTCATTAAAGAGCTGGCAAAAGCGTAAACATGTTTGGGAAGGAATATCAATTTTGTTTAAGGTTGTCACGATCAAACTACTATTAGGTGCTTGTACTTATATAACAACTAGCTTTTTCCCTCGGCTTCGCTCGCGCGAAGAACTCTTTTAGCCACCCATTTCATTCCTGACCCCTTAGGGGATGATTTTTGAAAAATCGCGAAATACGAGTGCGTTCATTTACTTCAAGGTTGATAAAGTTTCGATTAAAAATGCCAAAAAAATTTTTCGAAAAACCCTTTCTTAGTGCTTGCCTACGTCATAAAATACACACCTTTTTGCCAAACTTAGCTTTCTAGGTGTAAGGGTTTGGGCTTGGCGTTGATGAGTCAATTAATCAGGACCACCAATTTTAAATAAAAGATTAGGTTGGCCCAAAAGTAGCTGTTCAAGGAGATTTCGATAGTTCTCAATTTCACTACCTGAATGGGTAAAATGGCCACCATTGTCATTCAACCGCCATTGAGACGCCATTGATTAGTGGAATAGACGCTCAACAGCTCGAGCACGATGGTGACAAACTCGCGCGGTCCGCCACTCGGCTGACGCTGAAACTTCACTTTGATTGCGCGAGGGCCCCGCGCTGAGGCTTGCTCACCCTCTGGCGTTGTCAATGTTGATATTTTGGCATAGAACCGCAGCGCATTACGCGCGCTGTCACCATCGTACTCGAGCTGCAAGTTCTTCCTTGTTTACTAGGTATCCATAGCGTCGAGCTTTTTGCCCGCCGTTCGCTTGGCACACAGTAAACGTGTATCGTAAATAGGCATCTTCTGAGAAAGATTGCTATATATTCCCAAAAAAATATTATTGCCTCTCCATACAACTTGACCGATCAGCTGAATGCCTTAGTATGAGAAGGTAAACATATTTGTTTTGAGAATTTCATACTGATTCCTTAAGAGAAGTTGAATTTACATACATACATACATACGCTCACGCCTGTGATTCCTAACAGGGTAGGGAGAGTGTCAGTGGTTCTAGAAAACTACTAAATGCCACGTTTGACACAAATTGTGAGGGTTATTAGATGGAACATGCTATGTAGAGAGGTGGTCAGCCTTTCGCCCATGATACAGCAAGACCCTCACGTCCCACTTACTGATTTTTACAGTATGCCTGGGAAGAATAGGCAGCTAGCACATTCTAAGTTTTTATTTCACTCCGAGTCCAGCGTGGAAGGAAAGTTGAATTGAAAAGTTGAATTTTATAGAGAAAATCACCCTTAATGTTTAAAGTTTCGCTAATTTAAATGCACTTACAAACACACACGATACACTCACTCCCGCCTATAATGCAATGATAATCCTATCGTTATTGTATCTAGGCTTCTTCTGTGTGAATTTGCTACATTCTATTCTAATCAAATCAAATCAAATCAAAAATACTTTATTTTCATAGAACATACAAAGTGTTTCTTGAAAACGTCATAAAAATACATTAGCAAAATCAATGTAAATCATTGAGCAAAGATGATGTTCTGGTTTGTAGTATTTTTTGTTTTTGTTGATTTGTTTAAAAATTAAATGTCATTTCCGATAAAATTTAAATGGGACCAACCCTGGAGTATATTCTTTCGAATAAAAAAAATAATTTTGAAAATCGCTTCATAATGTGCAAAGAAATCGGTGAATATACATAAAAAACACACATACAGTCGAACATAGTTCCTCCTCCTTTTTTGAAGTCGGTAAAAAGGCGGGGCATTGACCTTAACGTCAAATATGAACCATATCAACAGTTTTTCCATTGCAGTTTCAAATCCAACAGACTGCTCTACATAGCTTGTTGATATTCCTTGAGGTTGGACTTAGTAATTAGAGATAAATGAAACGAATTAATATCTTTGCAGGATGAAATATGGCCTTCACGGGCAGAATCAATGCCATGAATAATTAATGTTAAAAATTAAAACAGAAACTTAAATGAGATAGTATATTGGGTGACTTTTAATTATTTTGCGAATCTTTAGGGGGTGATTCACCCCTTGAAATCAAACTACTTTTCCCAAGAAATCTACATGTAATAAAATAATAAACGGTACACACTTAAAGGCCCACACTAAGGTTTTCCCTTAAGTCGTGGGTCCCTCGGAACATACATAAAGACATACACAAACACCCACGACCCGAGAACAAACATCTGCTTTTTACACAAACGTTTGCCCCGACTAGGAATCGAACCCACGACCCGTCGATCAAGAGGCAGCGCCGCTCCCACTTGACCGAACCGGCCGTCATACTAGCTTTCCGCCCGAGAATTCGTTCCCGTGGAAATTTGGGAAAATTATGTAACCTATATGTTAATCCAGGGTATTAGCCAAGGTATACCAAATTTTTCAAAAAGTAAGAAACATCCATACTTCCTCAAAAAATTTTGCATTTAAAATATTAGTAGGATAAAAAAATTGTTCGACTTCCTTTTGTTGTACAAATTGTAAAAAAAGAAAATTTTAAGTCACACAAAAAAACGTACGTACCTTCATCTTATTATTTCACAAAATACTGAATAATATATATTTTTCTATCCCTGGAGAAATATTACATGAACACACAAAGAATTTCTTTGTTTAATATAATGGCCCGGAAGAGAACAAATATTCAAGAGGTTTATTAATCTTTCGTTATATTCTGGATAAAAAAGAAAAGAGAAAAGGCGGGGCAGTGACCTTAACGTCAAATATTAACCTTATCAACATTTTTTCCATTACTCTATTATCAAAAATGTTGGTAACGTGAAAGAATTATCGGAAAGATTTTTCTGTTAGATACAATAAAAATAATAATAATGAAATCATTTATTATCAGGCATCTAAGGCCCATAGATAAATACCTTACAGACTAACATGCATATTAATTATAATTAAACAAAATAAAATAAAACTAACTAACACTATTTCCCGGGTGTTTTTCCGGGGGTGTCTGCAACCGGGAATCTCCCTCGGAAACGGCGGAACACCACGCCCTCCGGCCAAAAGCTCTCCTTCATGACTGTCTTCAGCATGAACGTCGGGAAATGCTTTGAATGATGGCATCTCAATGGCATTATTGGCACCAGTGAGTGTGTTGTAAGTGTACGTGTGTGTATGTGTAAGGGGTTTCCTACTTGAAATCGAATGAGGTTTCGAGATTTTGATGCATCGATGTGGTAAACTATAGAGCTCGTTTTTCTTAGGTCTCATAAACATACGAGCTAACTTGTTCGAGCAATTGATGTTTGGTCAAACGTGTGTAAATGTGTATGGGGTAGTTTTACATTAGTTTTCTCTATGAAATTCAACATTAAGACAATTAAAAACAAAATCTCATACTAAGGCAAACAGCTGATCGCTCAAGTTGTATAGAGAGGCGAGTTGTATGTTCTTTTGGGAAAGTAATTGTTGAGTTTATTAAGCTGATTTATGGGAGTGCAAAATAAAATAACAAGTCCACCATGTTGGGCGGTCCGCCATAGTAAATTTTGAATGATGTCATTTAGCTAACCATGTATGGTCATCCGAACTAAACCTATATGAAAACTTTAAGCTTAATTGGTCGAATGTGACTGCATTTAAATTTAATTACAAGCTTTGAGCCGAACAAACATTCATACATACTTACTTACATAAGTATGTATGTGTCTAAATAAACTTAATAAATTTATTTTCTACACCAAAAAAAGTGGTGTCAATAAACATTCGATTGCTTATAACTTTTAAACAATTTGATTAAATTTAGTTAAAAACCATTTCGATTACGTCAGCTTTCAAACAAAAATCCGCATCGAAATTAGTGCTTAGGAGCTACAATGCCATAGGCAGACACACTAATACACAGGCATACAGATGCACAGATTTAAAGACACACAGACACACACGACAAACTTATAAAAATCCTCTTTCTTTGTCGGGGGTTAAAAATACATTACTGAAGCGTATTTGCGCGACATTTATTCGTTGTTTTCTGTAAAGAAAAATACTGTCTGTCTCAAGCAATTTGTCTTTCTTTAATGTATAGGTATTTGTTCCGCAAGCAGAAAAAGGAAATCGATAATTTATTCCCCTACACTGGTTTTATTCTACTATTTGAAATGCTTCAATTTATTGCGCTCTTGGAAAACAAATATTATCTGGGTATTAGTTTAAATTAGTAAACGAAACTTTAAGAGGTAATTCCACTCATGACACTGAACAACTTTGTCTAAGGGATCTACATGAAATTTTCATTTTAAAAAAATTACTTACGTTCCATTTTAAGGCAAAGCTTTTCCTCGGAGTAAGTTAATTTGTACAGATTAATGGTTCACATACTTTGTCAAATTTAAAGTCAATAAATAAACTTTTTAGAAAAAACTTGATTCGACTTCAGAAAACGAAAAATAAGACAATGTTATTTAACGTGATTCGTACCTACTGATCTGTTTAAAGTTCTTTTTTTTAAGTTTGTTACAAATAGCTTTATTTCATAGGACATTCATAGGGTTTCGAAAGATTATGTTTTTTTGGTATGCAATAAAGAGTATTATATTGTGTTCTATTAAAGAATGTTACTTAAAATAAGTCAAAGATAACTAATTTAAAGTCACACAATATGGGGTATTTTTAACCGACTTCAAAAAAGGAGGAGGTTCTCAATTCGACTGTATTTTTTTTTGTATATTTGTTACGCGATTACTCCGGCAATTATAAACCGATTTGAATAAATCTTTTTTTATTTGGTAGGTCATACGTCAGAGGTGGTCCCATTGTCACCAGGTTAGGATCTGATGATGGGATCCTGGGGAAATCGAGGGAAACCCTCAAATTTTGTAGGCATATACACTGTTTATCAGAAATTATGTTAATCTATGTAGATTTTTGCATCTAATGGTCACCATCTGATGTTACTGAGCTGATGATGAAGCTGATGATGAATGGTTTAGGAGTATGGGATCTCTGTAACAAAATTATTTGGGATTGAAGTCGGTGACTCTTACGTTTTTGACGCGGAAAATTATCAAATTAGTTTGCATAACTTAAAGGAATGATCCTCCCTATGAAACTAACAAACTTTTTTTAAGAAACCCATTGAAATTTCTTTTAAAATTTTCTTTTCATTACTAGAATAAGCCCCATATTACAGAAAACGTAAGCAAATAGAAGTTATCGTATTTATTACATTTTGTTTGAAAAGAGCCCATAATGAGTTTATATGTTTTATTCTGTTTATTCATACATTACCCGTTCATTTTTATTTGCAAAGAATTTTATTTTTCATTCAAGATAAAAAATAATAATATATTTTTTAAATCTGTAGCAACTACTACGTCGTAGTAAAATGCTACGGGTTATGCTACGAATATTGCAGTTCTACAAAATTAGAAAATGATACTTATGGCCAATTTTTCGGCGCTTTAAGGCTTTACGGTCTATTGGGAACCTCAAATGATAGATTGCAGGGGGCACAGGTGTTTCCTTACACCATAAAATTAAGTAAAAATGAGGTACACAGAAAAACATGCTTATTATAGACTAGCATTCCATTCGGGACTTCGTTCCCTTGGGAATTCGGGAAAGTTATGTACCCTATGTTACTCAGGGATAATGTAGCATTCTACTGGTGAACGAATTTTTCAAATCAGTCCTGTAGTTTCTGAGCCTATTCAATGCAAACAAACAAAAATCTTCCCTATTTGTAATACACACATCAACACGGTCTAGGGAAATTGCACGATTTTTCATACAAAACTCTTTTATAGCTTCTCAAACAGGCCTCTTCTGCATGAAAAATCGTGCTAGGGATATTTCCCTAGGACATTTCTTAGGATATTTCCCTAGACCGCGCTAATGTGTATGCTAATGTGTATGTGTATGCTAATGTGTATGCTAATGTGTGCTAATGTGTAAAGATATCAGTAGGTATTTAAAGATGGCACCTGCATATATTTAATCCAACTGTCACAAAAACATTTTAAAAACAAGCTCACAAAGAAGGTTTTTGGCTTGGTTTTTTTTCCTTTTTAGGGTTCCGTAGTAATCTACGAACCCTTATAGTTTCGCCATGTCCGTCTGTCCGTCTGTCCGTCTGTCTGCGGGTTTTCTAAGAAACCCTTGGTACTACAGAGCTAAAATTTGGCATAGTTATACATATTAATCACGCCGACAGAACTGTAGAGTAAAACCTTAGAAAAAAAATTTTTTTCGGGTGTCTCCCATAGACGTGAAAGGGCGATGAATTTGTTTTTCTCGGCAATATCATCGAGTGGTGTGTCAAAGAATAGCTTTTTAAAAGATAGAAGGGGTTTACTAAAAACGTTTTTAGATTTAGCACTCCGTTTGCGAATCATAAATTTTTAAAGTGAAAATTTTTGTCAAACACAAGTATGTCCCCCCTCTACCAGCTAAACGGTTGTTTCTTAAAATGTGGAAAATTCTCGTTGGTAGAATATATAACAAAATTAAAAGAAAAACTATCACACATAAGTTGGCCTTTCATGTTTGCGAATGATAGTCGACCAAGTGCCAAACATTTTTGGAATTAATAAACGTTTTTCGATTCAGCAGTCCGTCTGCGAAAAATTAATTTTTAAAATGAAATAAAATGTTAAATATTTCACGAGCATTTAGCATTTACGACGAAGTTCAGCCTAATCCAAAACAGCTGCCATACAAAGTTCCACGCTAAAAGTGAGGCAAGGTCCAAAGCCAAGCTGTAACATATAACATATTACATTACTTCTCTAGTAGGTAAGTAGAAAACATTTCTCTTTTATCGTGTAGGTATAGTCAAGTGTGAGGCAAACTTGACTAACCTTGGTGTTAGAGTTTTCAAACCTGCGAACGGTCTCTGACTTGGTTAAACGACTGTAGTCAATCAACAACAGCCAGGACCGCGTGGTCTCTTAAGCACGGAACCGCTCGTGATGAATTGCTACTTATGTCACCCTTCAGATTCCTTGCCTCTGTCTTTGTTGCTTAACTTCATTGATCGGTTTAGAACAGCAAATGCTACGAGCGCTTGCAAAACGTCAGTAACATTTGTTTTTATAACCCTTGTTCTGCTGGCAAAGGTGCAAACTGTCACAAATCCCATGAAGTCATTCTTTTATAACCTCCATTCTTTTGAAGTCGGTTGAATCAAATCAAATCAAAATACTTTATTTTCATAGAACATACAAAGTGTTTCTTGAAAACGTCATAAATATACATTAGCAAAATCAATGTTATCATTGAGCAAAATACTGAATTACATGAGCATTTTTGACTTGGCGCCTATTCACAAAGGTGCAGTCTTCCTCAGGAGAAGAATAGGCAAGAAACTCCGAGGGTCGCTCTTTTTAAGTCAATCATATAACTTTCTTACTTCTAATTTTAATTGACTTAATATCTTAATTCTGGAGCTAAGCAATTTATTCCCATGGTTGCTTGTCTAACAGATAATCAGAAATTCTATAATAGCCCTTTTTGAAAAACTCAACACAGTTATTGTGTATACAATGAACATTATTCAGGATTTTGCAGACGGGTTACCAATCTTTTAGATATAGTCTATGCCCGCCATACGAACAATACTTGTCACTACTAAGTCACTGTATAGCGTATAGCGTAAAAGACGGAGATCCCGGGGCCGCCAGACCTTACTTATTTTCTCATTAACTAAATGTGTGGGAAATAGTAGTGCTAGTACGCACTAGTAACGTATGAGTATCTGATAACCTGGACCGACTGCCAATTTTCAGCTACTAGGTTCTGAAGGTACTTCCAAAAATTACTCACTTGTCTTTAAGTCTGGTTGCTGACATCTTATAGAATATAATTCATTAAATATAAAAATTAATGACCAACACTGCCAGACACTCTCGGTCAGCTGTAATTTCTGCCAGAGGCTTTACAGTTCGCAAGTAAATTATGCGATTATACCTACAATCTGAGCCGTGGTTTTTGTATATGATGTTCAGGGAACTATAACAATTCTTTTTATAGCACCCAGACTTCAAGACAAGTGAGCAATTTTTGGAAGTACCTTCCGAACCTGGTAGCTGAAAATTGGCCGTCGGCCCAGGCTAGCCGGTATTCATGTTCTCTTACCAGCCCATATACGTTCCCGCCGAGGGGCAACAGGCCTCTCTTCGAAACATGAAAGGGTGATATGTTAGTAGTACATATTAGCACTACTCTTTCCCATACTTTTTGTTAATGAGAAAATAAGTAAGGTCTGGTAACCCTGGGATCTTGGTCTATAACATCTTAGTGCTCCATAACTCGTTTTAACACTTTGTGGTAAAGCAGTTATTGCTTACTTATAACTCTTAAGTGGCTGAACCTACTTTCTAAGAAAATCAAACCATCTCGATTACGACAGCTTTCAAACAAAAAAAACTGGTCAAGTACGAGTTGCACTCGCGCACAAAGGGTTCCGTACCATTATCTATAAAAATGGCAAAAAAATCACTTTTGCTGTATGGGAGCCCTCTTAAATATTTATTTTATTCTGTTTTTTAGTATTTCTTGTATTTCTTATAGAAATACATCATCTGTAAAAAATCAATTATCTAACTTTCACGGTTCATGAGATACAGCCTTGTGACAGACAACCCTAATGGTACGGAACCCTAATGGTACGGAACCCTAAAAACTACATCGAAATCGGTCCATTCGTTTATCAGCTACGATGCCACAGACAGACACACAGATA
This sequence comes from Aproaerema taeniolella, assembly GCA_949987775.1. Classification (NCBI taxonomy): domain Eukaryota; kingdom Metazoa; phylum Arthropoda; class Insecta; order Lepidoptera; family Gelechiidae; genus Aproaerema; species Aproaerema taeniolella. The sequence continues at coordinate 9,329,188 of OX465268.1, read as the reverse complement.
CACATACAAACAGATTCACATGTCAAACTTATAACACGAGGGGTGTTATAAGTTTTTTTTTTGTTCGGGGGTTTAAAATCGTCGTCCTCAACTGCTAGCGGTGCGCCCTGCTGATCAATGGACGAGGCTTTGACGTATTACAACCCTTAAGAGGATCGTCTCAGTGTTTTTTTCCCATACAAACGGCGTCAATGGATTCCATCCCCTAAACGTCAACAGATTCCTGTGAAATTTTGGTATAGTATCAGGAACACCAAAAACTAGGTCCGTACGTTTTGATTTTTGTGATATATTTAGTAGACAAAAAAATATTTGAGACTAAAAGTCAGCATTTTTCACCGAAAAAATTCTCATCATGTAAGAGGTAACTGTTGAAAAACTAAGAACAATTTTGGAAAAAACAAAACGTACAAACCTCGTTAAGACGCTTACGAATCGATAAAGATCAAAAACGTACGATTTCATTAAGTTTTTGGGGTTGGAATTCATTGACGCCTTAACTCATAATTCTGGAAATAAAACTCGGCATTTCGCCGGAAAGCTGCAATTGTCCCTTTTGCACAAGTCTAAGACGTGTGTTCGACATCGAGACAACATGAAAAACAACTGAGACGCTAGTCCAAACTGAGACACTCCTCTTAAATGATTAGTAAACTTGAGTGATAGTAAACGTTAAGTTAAATACAACTGTCTCCTTAATACAAAATTAATTTCAGTTACCAGTATATTTCCTTATACAACCTCCTGAAAGATAAACTCGAACAAAGGCATCTTCCGCCTTATCGCTCCACGCGCAAGCTTTATTACGGCTTTGACTGAACCAAATCAGGGGCTAAGTGAAATATACAGCAAGTATATTGAAATTTATTGAGCTATTTTGGTTTATGATTACGATATATACAGTGTAAGGAACAGCTTATAAAAATAGTACAATTTAAAATGAATTGTAAATAAGATTTTGCCATTGGTTTGTTTCTAAAGTCCGTATGACTCTAAATCTGATCTATAATATTTAAGTAGCATTGTCTTTGTCATGTTGATTGCAAGAGAAAGAGATAATCAATACTTAAGTATAGATCAAGACTTGAGTCTCCTTCTGTGATACGAGCGTAAAACACAGAGTAAAAGATTTTGACACTTCGCAGTTATTATAAAAAAAATCTCGTCTCGAAAATATCTCGTGATAATTTTATAGGCTGTTATTATTATTTGATCGAAAATAATAAGTTTTTACAGCAGATTTTACAGATTTTAGATTTTACAGCAGAAAATACAACAATATTTAACATTTGAATGGAAATAAAAAAAAAGTTAAAACGCGCCAGCTGTTATCTCTTTCCAGGCATATTTTAGAAGCTACAGTAACTTGGATGCGAGGTTTTTACTGTATATTGGGCGAAAAGCTGACAGCCTATCACCATTTATACTTGCGTTTCATCTCAGACTCTCAGAATACATGTAAAATGTAGCGTCATTTAGTTCTAGTAGACTGAGATCCCAGGGCTGCCAGAACTTACATATTTTCTCAGTAACCAAAAGTGTGGGAAAGAGTAGTGCTAATATGTACTATTAACATATGAAAACCTGCTAGCTTGGGTCGTCGGCCAATTTTCAGCTACCAGGTTCTGAAGGTACTTCCAAAAATTATTCACTTGTCTTGAAGTCTGGGTGCTGATGTCTTATAGAATATAATTAATTAAATATACAAATTAATGATCAACACCGCCAGACACAATCCGTCAGCTATAATTCTTGCCAGAAGCTTTACAGTTCGCAAGTAAATTATGCGATGGTACCTACACTACAATCTGAGCCGTAATTTTTTTATATGATGTTCAGGAAACTATAAAAATACTTTTTATAGCACCCAGACTTCAGGACAAGTGAGTAATTTTTGGAAGTAACTTCAGAACCTGGTAGCTGAAAATTGGCATTCGGCCCAGTCTAGCAAGTGCTCACAGGTTAATAATACATATTAGCACTACTCTTTCCCACACTTTTGGTTACTGAGAAAAATAAGTAAGGTCTGGCGGCCTTACTTATTTTTGTAAACGTAAGTGTGTTTCTATGTAAAGGAACCACGTGAAAATGTTGAAATATTTTCGATCGTTAAATAAAGTGGTTTGAATTCAGGGTTTAAGTTTTTGCTAGACTGTCTCTTATATATGTGAAAAAAATAACGTGATGTAGTGATGGGAAGGTTTTAAATAACTGGCAAATCCGAACATGGGTTTTCGGGCCGCGGAAAATACGAATTTCGTATTTCCATTTCGGTTGAACAAATTTACAGCGCAATACATATTTGTAATTGCCATGATGGGTATTAAATTCGTTAATGGTGAATTGTTAAAGCAATCCGTTGGAATTATTGTTTTGTAAAGCATAAATTCTGTGAAGAGGCAATTAATTATTTTTGCGCTTATTTACAAATTGTAAGAATAAAGAACAAAGATTTGTGAATCAAACAAGTTGCGTAAACTGCTTATATGTATGCTTATTGTCCGCAAAAATAAAGGGTCACCTCATTTTTTTCAAATAACTAAAAAACTACACATGCTAGCTCTTTGAATTTCAAATAATCTAAAAGTAATTTTATTAACTCTTAAAAGAAACCGCAGTTTATTAAAATTACTTTTTATTTATTTGAAAATGAAAAGATAAGAAAAATTAGGGAACTTCTTTCGAACAAAATAATTTACTTTTTTAATTTTTTATAAAAAGATATGGCCACCCACTTAAATTTAGTACCTTGTGTTTCCTCCACGGACTCTTCTTAAGGTTTGTATGCGATCAGGCATACTAAAAACCAAGTTCCTCAAGCGGTATTGAGGTATATTCTCCCACTCTTCAATAAGGGCCTGTTTTAAGGCTACAAGTGTCAGAGGTGGTGGGTTTCGCTTCCTGACTAAGAAAAGAAAGAAAGAAAAATTGTTTATTAAAGTAAGACCCTTATTTAATATAATAAACTTATCTAAACTTAAATATACCTACATAGCCTTCCGAGCTCATCCCATGCATGCTCTATTGGATTCATGTCAGGACTCCTTGCTGGCCAGGCTATGAGATCGATACCGACTTCTTGAATGTATCGTCTCACAGATAATGCCGTATGAGGGCGAGCATTATCGTGCATAAGAAGTGAATTATCACCCAAATTTGTAAGGAACGGACCTGCATGTTCATTCAGGATTTCCATTATATACCTTCCCGCAGTTAGGTTGCCATTTTCAATGAAAACAAGGACTGTTCGTCCTTCTGAACAAATGCCGGCCCAGACGTGGAGGGACCCGCCGCCATAGGAGACCGTTTCCTTAAAACATGCTTGAACAAAACGTTCTCCAGGACGTCGATAAACCCTGTCCCTTCTATCGTTAACGTTTAACGCAAATCTCGATTCAGTAAAAAATACACGTGCCCAGTCTTCTTCGATCCAAGTAGCGTGTTCCGTCGCAAAACGCAATCTTACAATTTTATGATGATGTTCGAGTTTTGGACCCTGGGCTGGTCTATATAGTTTTAGGTGAGATTCTGCTTGGCATCTTCTTACTGTATAATCACTAATATAATCTGTCCTGGTCTGTAGCAGATGATGTTGGATCGCAACTGCTGTTAGATGTCGATTCCGTAGTGAAATCGTGACGATAAAGTGATCTTCTCTGGCTGTTGTACACCTTGGACGACCGTTTCCTGGTCTTCTTAGATGTTGTCTAGTTTCTACATATCTTCTCAGCACTCTTTGGACCGTGGAAAGCTTGACACCTCTGTTTCTGGCCACTCTGCGCTGGTTCAGTCCAAGCTCTAGCATGGTGATGATTCTGGTGCATTCTTCTAAGCTGAGAGGCATGATTTTATACAAAATATTCAAACTGAATAATGAAAAATCATTTTCAAGCCCAATATTTATACATAATTCAAAACAAAGTCAAAAAAGTCAAATTTGAAAAAATGAATCGCAAATTTAAAATGAAACGTTTTTATTTCGTAAGTATTTTATAATGCAATTTCAGGATAAAATGTGAAAAAAAGATTGCATGTAGTCCGCATATCTTCTCTCAGTTTCATTTCATAAGCAAGACAAGTTAACTTTATGATTTCTTAAAGATACCAACTGTTTTCAAGGTGACCCTTTATTTTTGCGGATGAGTTTATTTCTTCTTCCTAGCACTTAGTCCCTTTTCTTATTCGGGGTACGCTTGACCACGGTCCAAGATTTGGAAGGTCAAGTTATTACAGTGAAGCGACTGCCATCTGACCTTCGTGATCGTGATTGTATCATGGTTGCACATTCAGTCTCCTGAATGTGCAGGTTTCATCACTAGGTATGTTTTCCCTCACTGTAAGAGTATCTGTTACATAACTCTGATAATTAAATTGGTATACATGGCTGCACCGGGGTTTGACCGCAGTCCAACCTGCTCGCCATTAGAGAAAAATTTCTATATTCCCTAATTTCATAACAACGGAGGCTCTTAGGAGGTAGTGGAAAGATTCAAGTTAAAAACGTTTTATTTTGTGTCTTTTCGTATTTTATTCTTTTCTTTAGAATATTATTATGTTTTCGACTAAAACAGGTATCTACTAATGCAAAAAAATTTGATATAAAATATAAACTGATTCTGCCAGATTTTTTTATTTCACACCGATGCTGCTGAAACACCAGATTACGGTAACTAAGACAAATGGATCTCAATATAAGCCATAGGATTTACTTGCTGTGTATAATATATATTTGGCTTTTTGTCCTGAAATTGACTATTTATATAATAACGTTCTTTATTACATGTACAGAGTGTAAGGGACAGCTTAGCAAAAACTGAAAACCGGAAAAAAAACAATAATAACGTCGTCGCCCTTAATAAGTGAGTTAAGGGCAACGGTAAGGTCAACATATAAAGCTTTATGTGCTGCCGTATGTACTGTAGCGTAGCTCGGAGGGAGCTGGTATCGGGGCTCGACTGATGGAGACCAGGAAAAGGCAAAGAAGCACTTTTTATTGATTTATAAAGAAACCTAACTCGTGCGGCCGAATCCACGGGAGAGAATGTGTCAAAGTATACAAAAAACGCAAATTACTTTGAATAAAGAACCCTTTTGCTAAAGGCGTTCAAAATAATAGAGGTGAGTGCGTTCAAAGTAGATTATTATCCTGGAGATAGAATCTCCACAGTACTTACATCGCATTCTGACATCGGTTGAAACTCATTATTTTGACATTGGAAATGTATTTTCGTTCGCTCTCCTGTATTTCTATTATTAATTTGTGGTGTAGGCTCCGATTACACGAAAAAGAGCGATTCCTCAGAGATTTTTGAAGATATGATATTCAAATAGATTACTACAGAACCCTAAAAAGGTTTAAAAGACGCGTATTTACGAGAGCTGTAAGGTGCAAAAAGAATTATTCAAGAAAGACAAAAAAGGAAATAGCTGTGGCCGAAATAGTAAAAAAAAAGATTTGTTTCCAAATTTTTGATTTTGGCGCTCGGTATTTTGGAAACAGAGAATGACAGACAATTTAGTCTGTCAACCTAAAAAAAAGACGATCAGGTTAAGGGCTTTGCCCTGTAGCCTAACCTTTTTGAAAAAAGTCAGAATGAAATTTTTTCGGATTCCGTAGAATCATATTTTTATTTTTTATTGTAAGATGGGTTAACTCTTATTTATTTATTTTATTTTATTCAATCCCCAATCTTAACCAAGGTCATAGATGAGGTCGACGATGGAGCGAGTTAACCCAGAAAATGCCTATAAGGCACTGGCACGCGCCGACAGGACACAGCAAGCTGTTTGGTGTCGGACTTCGGTAGGAGGGTGGTCGCGAACCAGGCGGCGCCTTTCACAGAGCCTACCACACCGCATGAGACCATAAGACGTCACTTCAGATTCAGGACAAATTAAGGTGTCGTCGCCTGGGGTGGATTAATAGGAGGCAGGTGTCATTTTCAATGTACTCGATAGTCGTGTGAGGCACGAAATCTGTGAAGTCCTCCAAAGGACTTTAAATAATAGTTATTAAATAAATAATTATTAAATAAATAGTGTTTCATCTTTTCATAGTAACAATTATTACTAACATTCATTGGACTAAGTAAATTCATGTGACCTCACGTAAAACTTTGTCATACTTAGATTGCGATGAGTTACTAAGTTAAGTACTTAGTTGTTGATTTTACTCTCGGTTCTCGGTCGTCAGTTCTCTCGTATTTAATAAACAAGCAAATTACGTTAGAGTTGAATAAGTTTATTCCTCTTTTGGCGTCAGACTTTCCAAACACATAACTTTTTAAAAAACCTCTTAACCCAGTTCTGATATTAAAAAACCTCTAAGAAACCTCTAAAACCTCTAAAATTAAAGCTCATACTAACAGTTAGTTGAAATGAAGTTCGGTTGATTCTACAGAAACGTTTTAATAAACAAACACAAACATCTGAAATTAGTAGGAATAAAACTTTATTATTTCTATAAATTGATCCAGTTTCAATCAAACTAAAATAGCGTTTTACATAACCAGCAAAAAGTTTAATATTACTCTATCAACACGAGGCTCTGCACGGTAAACAGTCATCAAGGGGATGGTTTCATTTACGAGTGAAGCAATTTTACTACAAATTTCTGCTTTATTAAGCTTGCAATGTTATACAGGGTTATTTTTTAATCAGTACACAAATTTTTTGTACGTAAACTTAATGAAAACTTAACAGACCCGTATTTTTTACCCGACTGCCAAAGAAGGAGGGTAATGTTTTTCGAGTGTATGTAAGTATGTATGTATGTCTGTTCCTTTGTGACCTCCTGTAGCCTAAACGGCTTGATGGATTTTGATGTATGAGGTATCGTTAGATTTGTCTTGATTACGGGAGTGTCATAGGATACATTTTATTTTAGTGTGCAGTCGGGTATTTTGTTTTTTTAATAATTAGAGTTATTTGTTTTATATCGTTTCATATAAAAATTTCAAGCTAGATCGTCTGAAGCATGAAAATTAATCAATTTTTTTGTATGGAAAAAAAAATAACTTCGTCTAATTGACTTGAAACTTGGTAATAGTACTCTTTAACACAATTTGTGACACCCGTGTTTCTGCGTTTTACAAAATTCATCCTCTAAGACGTTAAAAAGGGATATCAAAATCTGAAAATGTTGGAAAAAAAATTTTTTCGTCTTATTTACGTTCTATCAACGTTACTGACACCGTAAGAAAAATTTGTGTACTGATTAAAAAGTAACCCTGTATGTATGTAAATGGATATTCAATTCTGTCCTATAGATACCAAACTATTGCAGAGCTTGTTACATATTATTTTTTACGTAGCGTCTCTTGTATACCTTTGCTGGGCAAAAGTCTCCTCTTTTTAACTTTTTTTTAAGTGTAAAAATAAAAATACATTTGAAGTCAAGTTGTCTGGCTGCATCAGAAAATACTGTACTTATTTTGTAAACCGATATTGCCGATTTGGGACAAAAGTCTGCCAGAATGAAGTGGAATTTAATTGGGCTGGCCACGTTTAGGTATCGAATACACAATTCTGATAGGCAGGAATCCTCATAAACTAAATACTAGTAGTCTACAAAAAAATCTCATAATAGGTGTCTAATAAATATTATTAGGTAAGCGAAAACACCTCCTTCACCAAGGTTAGCCAAGTTCGCCAAATACTTGACTATACCTACACGATAAGAAGAAAAAGAAGCGAAAATTAAAGATGTTTGGCAATCCAATTAATTAAATAATTTTCCAAGAAAACCAAGAAAAATAAATTAGGGTCTTAATATAATTTTAATGATCAACTAATTTCTAAAACTGTGATTTAAAAAAAATTCAATTGGGAACCTCAATTTTTCAGTTTAAAAGAAAGAATTACTTCCAAAAGTTTTGCTATATAGTTATTTGCTAAATAGTTACTTTTAGTTAAAAGTCAAGCCCATGTCTAATAATTTCCTTCTTTCTTCACTTTAGCACAACACCGTCCTAAATAAACGACTAAAGAGTGGAACGTAGTCGCGTTCAGATAACGCTGAAACGTGATACTGAATTGATTAGCGACCTTACGTGCATGTAATAAGGGTCTTTTAAGGATATACATATATATTTTAAGAAGTTTCTTACTTGTGTGTGCTATTTCTTTGGGCTTTGGTATGAAATACATTCATTTGTTTAGTTTAATATCAAAACATGGAGATATGCTTAGCCATAATCCATGTTTGGCAGATCAAGCATAATGTGAAAACAACGCGGTGAAATGTCAAAAGACTGTCAAAATGACAACGCCAGAGCAACGAGCAAGCACAATCAAAGTGAAGTTTTTCAGGGTTAGACAAGTTTGCTACGCACTTGACTGTACCTACAGGATAACAAGAAGAAGACCGTCGTTGTGAATTAAACAAGCGAAACTAATAAATTAATAATGAAAATTATTATAACTCAAGATGAGAGAGTTTTGCTGTATAATGGGCAAAAGGTTGACCACTTCTCACACTTATACAACTTGTTAGATCTGATAACCCTCACAATTTGTGTCAATCGTGGCATCAAGTGAGTCGCTAGAACCACGGATGCTCTGCCTACCCCGTTAGGGAGTGTAGGCGTGAGTGTATGTATGTTAAAAACAATACTGATTCATAATTCACTTACCAGGATTGCAGAAGTTGCGCGTAGCAATTGCATAATAAAGTTGGACGAGCTCGTAGTGTTTACTTTTCCTTAGCGAGTCAAAGGCGCAGAGGCAGAGTACACATCTCGACTATCTAGAGCAGTGGTTCTTAACCTTTTAGTAATGGGGGACCATTTTAAAAAATATCTGTTTTACCACGGACCACCAACTGTTTAGAGGTAAAAATAATAAAAGGGTTGTTCTACAGTTATACCTACATGAACTGTTGTTCATTTTCAATTTTTTTTACGAAAATTGTAATTCTCTTTACTTACTTGCTTCTGAATCTTTGGTTCAGTGTTAGCCAAAGCCAAACAATCGAATGCTCTGGCATCCAAGGCCCCGATTCTGTTACTTCAGTTGTCTGTCGACGGATTTGTCGCCATTTTATCTGTTCAGGTGTCGAAATTGAGAACTATCCCAATTTCATATATCTAATGACGGCTGCTTTGACTGGTGGCGCCACCGCCAACTGAATTTTCAGCAAAGAATATAAATACTCCTGGCGGAGAAGAATGGCAACTCCATACAAAGAGATTTCAGTGCTGACATCTGTTTTATTACCCTGTCAACAAGCATGGAGCGCGAAAATACAAAATAGATCTTTGTTGTTCAATTTGAATATTTGGGATTAGCATTTTCACTTGTAAGAAAACTCCGTAAGTATTATTATTACTAGTAATACTTACTGAGTTTTCGTACAAGTGAAAATGCTAATCCCAAATATAGAAATATAATAAGGTAAGTAATTAAATAAAACTGAATAACTTTAGTTTAAAATTTGTTTATTAATAGATTGTAGCAAATTCTTATCAAAAAATGCAACACATAATATATCCAATAGGCTGGCGACATATTTTTCAATTCGATGCTCCTTATAAATTTAGCTTTTTACCAAATCAAAAACATTTCGGCTGGAGATGAGTTAGTTTACAAACTATTTTCTTCATGTTCATGTTTCATATTAGCAACATTTGTAATACAAAATCATAATCATATATTGATGAACAGATTTAGACCAAATTTAGACAATACTTTTATTCTTTTTGTTGTTTAATGATTTGATTTAAGTACATAATATTGCTAATATACCTTGCATATTACAAACTGGTGAGTTAAAGGAGATTTAAGAATATATTTTTTTTACTTTGCTGACTTTCATTATTTTATATTACAATTTATCACACATTAGCAACATCTGTATAATATAAAATCATAATGATATCAATACTTATTAACAAAACATTCCTGTATATTTTTTAGGTCTTCTTCCTGTAACATACAAGCGTTAGACATCCTATCCCTAAGAGAGATTAAATCCCTATAATTTAGATAACCTAAGCGATTATGCCAAACTGTAATCGGTGTTGCCCTCTGAACAGCGACTGTGGAACTCAACACCTCTTGCCTATGTAAGAGTGATGAATTCGCCCATTCGTAAAACTCACTTGAACAACTCACATTCAACCTGTACATGCCTTTATTCATAGAAGCAACCGCAATACATTTACCTAACCTATCACGAATCTCACATCCACACCAGTTGAACATCACTGTAAAATTATTCTTAATTAATGTGCTTACTGATAAAAGATTACTAGATAACCTTGGTACATACAACACATTAACAAGCTTTCTCACCTGGCCATTTAAATTTAATAATATGTCCCCAATACCTTCACAATTCAACTCCTCATTATTTGCTACCGTTACCTTATTATTATGACACTTAAAATTAAAAAAAATGTCTCTGTTGTCACACATAATTATGTGAAGTACATCCGAAATCCACATACCACCAATTCTTCTCATAGTAGTCCCCCTGGTTAGCCATCAATGCTCTTGCTGCCATAGCTTGCTCTTTACTGCTTCTTTTTTGATCAAGCTTGAATTTAAAACAGTTCACTTTCTTGTGACCCGGCTTTTTGCAATAATTACATTTTCCTTTAAAAGTATTCTTCTTTGAAAGAAAAGTCGTGTTATTTTCAGAATCGTTTTCCTAATTTCTTCTTGCAACAGTCGAGCTCGAACTAATTCGCTTGACAATTTTTTCGTCATGTTGGCAGTTTCTAAATTAGATACTAACGGGTCATACTCGGTTGGTAGTCCGGATAAAAGAATTTCTGCTACTTCACTATCTATCTTCTTTCAATAACGTTCAGCCAGCTGCTGAACTAGTAACATAGCTTCTTCAATGTATTTTGTCATAGAGTTGTAATTTTTGTATTCAATTTTGTGAAGTTGCCTCTATAAAAAACACTCGCCTAACAAGACCTGAGTCTTCAAACACGTCTGATAGACATTTCCAAGCTTCTTTTGCTGTTTTCGCTTGCCTGACGTACTGATACAAATGGCTTTTGAGGCTGAGACATATTCGCGCTAGGGCACGTTGATCTTTCGCGTCGCCCTGGGAACTGGCACCGGTTTCAACAATATCCCACAATCCGTCGTGCATGAGTGCCATCCGGCACGAAAACTTCCAGGAATAATAGTTTTCTGAGCCTACTTCTCAACATGTATCTGTGGCAATGGTGTGACAATGGTGTGCCATGTGTCGACTCGGTTCTACTATCGTTAGCCATGTGGTTAAATTAATAGCCGACTTACTTGCTTCGCCTCGTAATGTGCACTTTACTTTTCTAATCCTTCCACTGGGACTCTGGGACCGTAACCTCCTATTTACCCCATCCATGTCACACACACTTGCAGCAATATTTATTCCTGCTTCAAAGCAGTGATGCAGAACCTGGAATATACAAAAACATAATAATTAACATTAACATTTATGGTCAATATGTATGATTATCTATTTTAAATTCATAAATACATGCGTGTATATCTACCTCCTTGATAAGCACTGCAAGTCTATCTGCGGTACAAAATCCACTTGAGAAAAAATGTGCAATCGGTTGTTTTATACGTTTTCTAATGCCACTGATCATAAAAACCAATGCATATCCGGCTATCTGACCAACTCTTCCCTGAGATCCGTGGTCTTGGAAGCCTTCAATTATGTCATCCCTTGGATTATATTGAACATGTTTTTTAAGGGACATTTCGTCGAACATCAACACATATTCACTATCCTGCGGCTGTTGAGTTTGTATAAATTTCTTTAGTACTTCCAGCACGGATTTGTTACAACCAACATCCATGCAGATTTTATTTAATAAGTTTCTTAATGTGCTTGGTGATGGAAGAGAAAACAGCCTTCTCAGTAAGCGGTAGCATGCTGGCGACCTTTTATAAATTCTCAAGGCTGTAATTTTTTCTTCTTTTGTCCACCTTTTTCCTCTTAATTTTCTCTTTACATTTCGTATTTGCCCTTGCAAGAGTAGAGCAAATGTGGGTGTTATTTTATTGGACAATTTTTTTACAGCCTTGTCTTCTGCAATAGTGTTCAGCATTGCACTCGCCTTTAATTTTCTTATTGTAATTTGCAAGCGGCTAATTCTATTCATGTACTTTGTACATTTTTTATACAAAAGTGACTCTTGTTCACTCATTTTTGAAACAGGCTGACGCTGTCGCTGGTAAGTGCCTGATGTACCTGGTTCTACATTGACATCAATATTTGACAATGGTACAGGTTGACGCTGTCGCTGGTAAGTGCCCGATGTACCTGATTCTACATTGACATCAATATTTGACAATGGTACTGGTTGACGCTGTCGCTGGTAAGTGCCCGATGTACCTGATTCTACATTGACATCAATATTTGACAATGGTACATGTCGTGAAGGTCCTGGTTGTTCATTTAAGTAAATGGGCAGGACATGTTCAGTCTGAAAATAATAAATACCTAAATAATATAATTTGAACCTTAGTACCTTGGCTAGGAGACACTTTAAGACAAATTTACCAAACAATATTATTGTATATATTCCATTGTTATTGTATATATTCCATTACCATTACCATGTGAAATGTGTTTACAACAGGGATAAAATAGATGATCATTAATTCAATTCAATAGCCTTTATTCAGATGTAACATTTTTTTCAAATATATTATTTCATTTGATTGATTATTAAAATATTATATTATTATTATTAGTATTACATTAGGTACATGCATATTTATCATTGTAAAATTACAAATTGCATTTCATTAAATAATTCAATCATTTCTATAATTTCAATCTGTCTATAATTTCATCATCAAGGGCAAAGGCCAAAAGATGATCATCAATAAACATGAATGTTTAAACATTGCATCAATGTCCACACTATTTTTATATTTATTGGAGGGGACACCTGTCTAAAACACGACAATGTTAGGCAACAGCCTGTCCTAGTCCACCATCCTAGTCCGTTGTGGTTTGGCAGACACACTAACAAACAGGTTTCCTTACAATATTTTCCTTAACCATAAGACCATCAGTAAAATGTACATGATCAGTACAGAAATAAATAAGGGTTAAATAACAGTAGGAAAGATTTCAGTATAGAATTTCTGTACTGATATTTTTACTGATACTTTATAAAAAAATTAGGTACTTACATCACAAGGAACAGCATTTCGTACTAATCGTGTCTTCGATTCATCTGTAAAGTCCTCAGCTTTAAAATGTTTTTCACACAATACTCTGTGTTCATCATACAATTCTCTTTGAAATTGTAAAGAGCTGTGGTCACTCTCAGGGAACATGTACTTCGCCCATAGCTCACACCTGTAATTGTGTTGTAAATAAGTTTAATTTATTTTACATTAGAAACACTTCAACCTGGTGTGTCTAACTAAACTTACACATCAATTATTACAATTATTTTCAACCTAAATTGTCGTCAAATAAGTAAGATAAGTTTTACAGCAAAAGTTTTTATTCTCCTAATGTTTTTAAAAGTTATTTCTATTTCAATAAAAACCCTGCCTTAGGTGTGCCAAGCCAAGATGTTTGACTGTGTGAATAAGTATATTTAATAGAAAATGTGAGCTTTATCAAGAAGCAAATATAATATAACATACCTCAGCAGATTCCTTGTTCCAGGCTTTGTAAATCTAAATAATTTAACACCATCTTCGGCAGGCGAAGAGCCGCATTTCAGGCACTTTCTCTTGTTTTCTTTATCGGCCATTATGCAGGATTATAGATCCAAAAGAGTCACAAGTTTAGTAGCACACTTCTCAGCAAATAAAGTCACTTTTTTACAAGATTATAGTCATTTTCTCACAAAACAATTTCACCGGCTAGAAAATTCCCCAAACGCCATTTTGACAGCATATCACATGTTAACATATCATATCTAGAGAAACAAAAACTACCGTAAAATTTAAAAATTAATTCGTATATATTTTTGATTTAACTAATTTAATATTATTTCTATTACATTAAATCAATATATTAAATCAATATAAATAAAATAAAATATTTCGTAGTTATTTCTAAACATTATTTTAATGTCGGTCTAATTGTAAGCCTACCAAATGGTAGAAACAAAATTTACTCGTTGGTAGCCACCCTAAAATTATTACCACGAAGGTATTTTTTGTGCTCCATACAAAGTTGACAGGGACTGATTTTCAGTTGCTAAGTAGTTTGCAACTTTACGTTCGGTTGGCGGTGGCGCTGCTGGTCATGATGGTTGTTAACAAGTATATGAAAATTAAATAGTTCTCAATTTCGCCACTTGAACAGATAAAATGGCCTCCATTCCATCGACACACAACTGAAGTTACAGAAACGGGGCCTAGTCAATTTCAGTGATTGTGCCGACTCGTCAAATTTCATACAATGTTTTTGGGATGGCTTCGCGGACCACTTCAGGAGCTTCCAGGGGCCACCAGTGGTCCACGGACCACAGCTTTAGAACCACTGATCTAGAGACTACTAGACCTGACCTGGATCCTGTGACACTTTGCAAACAGAAAGATTTAAAATTCTGTATACTGTTTAAATATTTTCTCCTGCATATCGAAATAAAAAACAATCTTAAGTAAAATACGTCAGGTTATTCAAGTAAGTAACTTAATATGTATATTTTCTAGCTAGAATGTCACATTACATTTAAATTTCTATTGTTTTTTTAGCTAGCTCTTTTACCACTCACTACTTAAAACATATTTTATCTTGTAACCCTCTGAATTTATGTCAAACGTGGCATCAAGTTGTTATACAGTCACTGATGCTCTGCCTCCCCCAATAGGGTTTATAGGCGTGAGCGTAAGTTCAAACAGAGACACGGATTAATTTCAGATATAATATACACATATTACAGAATTCCACGCGTCGCTGATTATTTAAAAAAAAAAACTTTATTTCACTTTAAACAATTTAAAAGTAAGCGAGTCGCTAGTGTCTCCATTTAGGCTTTTCGCCTGTGTTTGGAGCCACCGCTCTTCGTGAGACCACGTATTCTATTCTATTCTTAATTTTAAATCTAAAGGTACCTGTCACAAATCAACATAAAATAAAAATATATATCATAATGTTAGTAAAAGTTGATAGAGAGTATAAGTGTGTGTAAATGTGTGTGTGTTTTATCTAATAACTCTCAAAATTGATGTCAAACTTGGCGTCATGTTAACTACGCAATGCTCTGCCTACCATTGTAATTTGACTTAGTAAGATTATAAACTGTCGGTACTTTGTGAACTGCCCCATTTTTTTCCACATTGACGGACTTTTTAATTTATAATATTAATACAATCTAACCTAACCTAACATTACCAAACTTATCCTAATTTCATGCTGGTGGCCCTTAAAGTTTCGTAAATGATTAAACAACTAGCTTTCCGCCCGCGTGGACTACAGGTTATATAGTGCCCAACTGTGGGATAAAAAGTAGCATATGTCCTTTCCCAGGCTCTAATCTATCCCTGTACCAAATTTCATCAAAATCGGTTCAGTAGTTTAGGCGTGAAAGATGGACAGAAAGACACAGTTAGTTTCGCATTTATAATATTAATGAAGTAAGGACTAGCTATAATAGACAAATTGTAATATCGCGGATATATAATATAGTAAAATTCAAAAACGGGTCTAAATTCGCATATATACAGGTCTTTAGGTAAATCTCTTTCAACCTCTCGGGTGGTAAATCAGGCCAAGTATGAAAAAAAAGTTGACTTCCCATACAAAATGCGCTATCAGCTGATGTAGTTTGTATGGGAACTAATTTTTTTTTTGTGTTTCGACTTATGTTCCTTGGGAAAGTTGTTCAGTTTCATGGACTGATTTACCACCCGAGAGGTCGAAAGAGATTTACCTAAAGTCCTATATATTTATTAACCTATTTCCCGACGTTTATAGGTAAATATAAATATATAAATTAAAAGAAAATATATAAATTTGAACACTCTATTAAATCCTAAAACGGGTCTACCGTTTTAGGATTTAATAGAGTGTTCAAATCGCGAAAGTTTATAGTGTTATATACCTAGTATAATATAATTTTATTAGTAAAATTGTAACATTACGGTTGTAAAAAATTTCCGGTGATGTATATATATATAAGTGTATGTATGTAAGTAAAAACCTTTATGCTAACTGCAGAATCGAATTTTCTTTGCAGCTATAGCAGTAACTAACCTTATGAAGAACTGCTTAGTAAACAGCTTGTGTGCTAGTTGAGACTTGAATACGTAACATATCTCTGAAGGTTTCTCGATATCTTATTTAAAAGCACATTCCATTGATTCTATTTCGTTAAGAGAATTCAATTCAATATTAATAAACTCGTCAATGATACTGATAAAATACAACTAAATTGCTTTGAACGTATCTGTGAAAATGCGGGTCTCATGTGTTAGTGACATTTTAGGATAGATATTTCGATGAAACAATACGTAATAATTTTTCGTAAATAATTTTTATTTATTATCTTGACATCCTACACAAACCGGTTTAAAGATAGAGATAACATATTTTGAATAAATAACCTATTGAAATTCCATCTATTGTTACATTGACATATGACATACCTACAAAGAAAGTCAGTTAATAAGTAAAAAAATCAGCAGAAAATGCTTTTTTCATGGTTAAATACCAGCGTTAATGTACCAAAAATAGTACAAACAATGAAATAACTTGTAATTTTGTTTATTTATTTAATTTTAAGAAGACCAATTGCTAGGAAATAACTTAAATACAAACATGTGTAACAAAAAGCCAAATAAAGGTCCTCAATTTCTGTGACATTATGCCTGTCATTTTTAAGCGTAGAGGTACAGTACCTAATTATTACACAACTTTACTATAATTAAAATATTTGGATCTCCAAGTGTTTTTTTACATCCCTATAACAAAAAATAAACAACTGAAATTGTCTCAAAAATTAGTTAGGCAATGAAATCCATCGTTAATGAGCTCTAGTATCGAATTTCAAGATTCAAGACATTTATTTGACACAAAACACTACAACACAAAGAAAATAAAATAACATACAATATAAAACACAGGACAAGAACACATACAGGAGACGACAAAACAATGTATGATTGTGCTGTAGTGCGATGTCAAAAAGGACACAGCTCAGCATGTGTTGAAGCCGAGGCCCCAACGCTGGTTTTCAGCCGTACCCTTGGTGCGCGTGTGTACATAGCCGACGGACAAGAGTAATCTACTACCTAATGTGTTATGTATGTGTATGTGTGGTGTGTGTGTGTGTGTGTGTGTGTGTGTGTGTGTGTGTGTGTGTGTGTAACCCTGCTAAATTTCTGATAACCCTGCATAGTTTAAAAACAATATCCGTCATTCCACTCATAGCCATTTCTTTTCTACTTCATAGCCAGTTAGCCAGGAACCATACAGTCTTCCATTACACCTCATCACGACGCGAACAAACAAGTTAAACATGAAGCCGATATTAAATGCAGTGTAAACCTCATCCATTTCAGGCTGACGTTGAGAACTATTACTTAGAAATGTTTATCAATAGAAGGTCCAGTTTATGTTTGCCAAGCCAATACGTGCAATCTACATCTAGGTACACTTCTACACTAATTTACATCTACACTTACACTAATATTATAAAGAGGAAAGATTTGTATTTTTGTATGTAACGAATAACCTTAAAAACTACTGGACCGATTTCAAAAACTCTTTCACCATTAGGATGTTGCATTATCCTTGAGTAACATAGGCTACATATTTTTCCCGAATTCCCACGGGAACGAAGTCTCGAGCGGAATGCTAGTATGTTTCTGTTTTGGAATTTTTGACAAGTTTATGTCTTAACTTTGGCGAGGCTTGGGGCGTTTGATAAAGTGGTAGTAATACTGCTTCTTGATGGACGGGTCCTGGGTTCGATTCCCGGTCGGGGCAGACATTTGTGTAATAAGCAGATGTTTGTTCTCGGGTCATGGGTGTTCGTGTATGTCTTTGTGTATGTTCTAAGGGACCCATAAGGAAAAACCGTAGTGTGGACCTTTGAGTGTCTAAAAAGTGCTATCATGACAGATTCATAGGAGACTTCAAAAATATAAACGTAAAGCACTCTTCATAAAGGCAAATATTATTTTCAAAAATTAGTTAGCGAAACTGTAGAAGTCGATTCTCCTCATAAAACTAAATAACTTTTCACAAAGAACCTCATAAAATCCTCAAAACAATTTTTTTAAACTTAAATTTTTTGTGAAAATATTTTTATTTTATTTTATTCATTTTAACATGTAGGCATTAACGTGGTCTTGATCAAAAAGCTACATGTTTATATTAGGTAAGTAGTTAAATAATTTCTGCAGTAGGATCTTAAAATTAAATTTTCAACTGGGCTTTTAACATTAGACAACTGAACCATCTCTACCAGATCATTTTATGTGCCAAATGTTTGCTCGCCTTTATCCGCCGAAACGGACAGTGGGGAATAGTTTACGTACATAATGGTCATTGGTCAGGATAAAATGTTAGCGTGGAAACGTGAGCCGTAAATAGATCTGAAGAAACAAAACATAAATGATAACTGTATCTATCTTTTATACAGGGTGTAAAATGAAACTCTGAATTTAGAGCATCATCGTTTGTTAGTATTCACTCCCTTTTGAATTTAAAAAAAAACATTAACAAAAGCATAAAACATGAAGACCAGCAATGTACATCGAATTCTCAGAGCGATTGCTTAGCGCCAAAGTAACTTCACATTTCAGAAAAAAAGCCGATCATAGTTTTGGGTAGATTCCATCATTGAAGTATTTGCTAAGCGTTACCTTACACCCTTTATTACGCCATCAAAGGGTTTGTGACGTTTTCGGATTCGTTTTTTTTTAGCACATGTACGTCCCCACAGAGGGAAACAAGCGCGCTCGCGCGCTCAGTCTCCCTTCGCGCGCCGCCAGAAAACTCATTTTCTCAGAATTCAGACTAAGACTAATTTTCGCGGGTTGGTTGAAAAACATAAAAACAGTTTCTTCCAAAAAATTTTTACTATTAACCTTTTTTAACAGAAAATAATTTCTATACATTTAATTTAAAAATACACAGAACCTAGATTTTATGTAGCATTATTTAAATCCAACCATAAAATATGAACCCATATTTTGCGCTTGTAAAATTCCTTTAGACAAGTTCCCTTTTAACCCTTTGTATTCAAGTCTGTACTTAATTTAATTAATTACATTTAGGTCTCGTTTATGTGCCAAAAGATGTAACACATTCTGCTAACACACATTCTGCTAACACAGAAATGTTGAAGAGATAATTCTAAAATTAAAAATTTTGTGTACCTCCGATATTTATGGCTTATACTCTTGAACGACTAAACCAATTTTGATTTAATATAACTAAGAACAATCTCGATTACGTCAGCTTTCAAACAAACAAACGCATCGAAATCGTGCCAAGTCATTTAAAACTTACAACGCCACAGACAGATACACAGATACACAATCATACAGATACACACGTCTAATTTATAATAGCAACCATCTTTTTTTGACGGGGCTTGAAATACATTTAATGCATAATATGTAACTACATAAACATGTATATTTTATTTATAAATTGCATGTCACTGAGTTACAGAGATGGTACTTATAATAAACTAGCATTCCGCCCGGGACTTCGTTCCCATGGGAATTTGGGGAAAATTATGTAGCCTTTATGTTAATCTAGTGTGTCTTATAGTAACAAATAATTTTAAATTTCGCGCCATTTCTACACATGCTGCAATTGCTCGCAGCGCTTTTCGAAATGCAACCCAAATAATCGTTGTTCTGAATGAAGTTCAAATACTCGACAACAGATGGCGCCACTACACTTATTTTCCAAGTTGAAGGGTTGGAAAAGCCCTTATATCTTTAAAAACACGCCCTTTAGGTTAAAACGGGAACTTTCTTGTTCGAGGGGGGATAAAGGGCTATCACACTATATAAGTCCCTTTATCGTGCTGGGACTCCTTTTTAAGTTTTATCGGCACGCACATTTTATTAACTTAATTTTATTATATATAATGATTAAAAGTACATACATGTGACGTCCAGGGCCCCGATTCTGTAACTTAAGTTGTGTGTCGATGGAATGGAGGGCATTTTATTTGTTCAGATAGCGAAATTGTGAACTATTTAATTTTCATATATTTGCTGGTAACCATCTCGACCAGCAGCGCCGCCGCCAACCGAACGTAAAGTTGCAAACTACCTAGCAACTGAAAATTCAGTTGACGGTGGCGCCACCAGTCAAAGCAGCCGTCATTATAAGTATAAAAGGATAGTTCTCAATTTTGCCACCTGAACGGATAAAATGGCAACCATTCCATCGACACAAAACATTAATAAGGCCAACTGAAGTTGAAAAATCGGCGCCCTGTAAGAACGTGATGTGCACTAAAGAAATATAAAGTAGATTATAACGAAAATCTAGTGAAAAACTTCTCAAATATTTTGATATTTTAGAAACATTTTCGCAGTCGTGTGTCAACAGAGCACTGACCGCAACCCGCAAGCCACAGAATACCCTGCCATCCACATTCATGTCACCACCATGAAGGAAATCTTGTTGTTTTATTTAATGGCCTACATCGTAAAGGAGCTAAGAAACGACGCGATTTTTGCACAATAATGGTTGGAAGGATTAAAGTGACAAAATATACTTTTAAACTTTTACTTTTAAAAGGAATCGAACTCGTTAGTAGAAAGCTAGTGAATAATAAAATACAGCTTTTCTTATTATTATTATGAGATGGGTTAACTCTTGACCCCAATCTTGACCAAGGTCATAGATGAGGTCGACATTGGAGCGATTTAACCCAAAAAATGCCAATTAAGGCACTGGTACCTACTCCCACGCACCAACAGAACACAGCAAGCTGTTTGGCGTCGGACTTCGGTAGGAGGGTGGTCGCGAATCAGACGGCCCTTTACAGAGCCTACCACACCGCATGAGACCATAAGACACCACCTCAGATTCAAAACAAACTGAGGTGTGCATAAGATGGATTACTAGGAGGCAGGTCTCATTTGTGTTTCCTTAGTTGCCTCCCACGGAAAGAGATTGGGTGGTGGTATTTTCAACCCATCACCACACGACAGCCCACTAAATGAAACCACTTTTACAAAGAAATGTGTCAAAATATAAAAAAAAAGTCCTTTCCATACAACTAGAGCGATCAAGTGATTGCTCTCATATAAGAAGTCCAAAAACTTTTTAAAAATTAGCATCAACTTCAAAAAAACGAAAAATAAATACAATATCATTTGATGTGCTATGTAGTACCTACTTACTGATCTGTTTGAAGTCGGTGGGAATGCGAAGGCGACCTATCAAACTTAATTTTCTTGGCACCGACTTCAAACAGCTCAGTAGGTAGGTACTACATAGCACATCAAATGATATTGTATTTATTTTTCATTTTTTTGAAGTTGGTTCTAATTTTTTTTTTAAGTTTTATTTTTCCATTTTTAGTGCAAATTATATCCTCTCAATTTTTTTTTAAGTCAGTTAATAAAATGAAGTGTCAGCTTTGAATAAGTTAAAGCGAATTTTTGTTTTTTATTTTACATACATACAGTTTAAACTGAGAACCCCTCTTTTTTTGAAGTCGGTTTAAATACTAATACCTTCTCCTAAATGTAACAAATACTTTTCTGAAAACCGCATCAAAATCGGATCAGCCAAACGCGAGATAATCGCGGACAAACATACCTACATACATACAAACATACATACATACATAGATACAGGTCGAACTAAGAACCTCCTTTTTTTGAAGTCGGTTAAAAATGTTTTCTTTGAATTTTAAATGGATTTTTCAGGAAAATTTGTTCGATTTTATGAGGAAAATCACCCCAAAGTTTCGCTCACTAATTTTAGGTCACTTGATATTCGAGATATTTCCATTTCTTATTCAGGCCGTAAAACCTAATCTAAAAACTAATAAAGATTGAAGAGTGGTCATAAAATGTCAATTAGACCGAAAATAGAGACGAGCAGAGACATTAAAATGATTAATAACTTCGTCGCGTCTGTTTGTGTCGACCTCAATATTACGCAATAATTTGCTCAAGTTTAGTTCTGTAATTTTAGTAGTTCTTGTCTAGTACTCTGACTGGCAATAAGGTGGGGTTTTGAGTCAGTCATAGTCAAAATAGCTTTGTTTTATGGAACATTTAGGATATAACTTAAAACAAGTCTTATTAGTTAATTATATTAAAGCATGAGCTTTGGACAAGTTCTACTAATATTACAAATGTGAAAATTCTAGAGAATAAATGGATGGATGTTTATTACACTTTCACGCCAAATATAGATACTTACTTTATAGCAAATAATAAATATACCAAATCAAAACTTTGGTATATTTTAAGGTTCCCATTTTCGTAGGTATGAGATAACTTCAGTACAAAATAAAGCTTAAAAAACCATGGGGTTGAAAACGTAAATAAATATCATGTTTCGCGATTTCTAAAAATATTAACTTGTAGACAATAAATCTAATAATACAAAAAATAATAAATTTGTATTCGTGTTAAAAAACATCCACTTGGAAAATGGATGTTCGTCGCACCCGTCGCACGATAGTTTACGCCGCTTGCGATAGTAATCTCGTACACTAGGTGTACATTTGGCGCGTGAAGGATTTACCGAGACTTATAAAGAAATTAGAAGCACTATTACACCCCCTGAAAGGTGATCAGTAACTCGCGCCTCACACCACTCAGATGACGATGAAACTTTATTTTGATTACGCGAGGACACGGCCTAAAGGCTTGCTTGCCCTTTGGCGTTGTCATTTCGATTCTTATTTAACATTTGACCGCGTTGTTGTCCCGTTGTTGTTGGCCAAATCTACAGAAGGAGAGCCATAACCAAGAAACTGATTATTCGCTTGTCAATCACAGTTTCGTGCTAATTAATAATTATTATATGGTTAATTGATTTGTTCAACCAAGCATGGAAGCATGGAAACGTTTTGACAGATCAATTGTAGACATGCACGTATCATTAAGCGTATTTAATGTGGGGTAGCTTTGAATTAGTTAGCGAAATTTTAGGCTTTGATTAGTTTTAATCAGAGATGGAATTACCAAAAAAAAAATGTCGACTCCCCTTGTAAAGGCAAATCAACTGATGGTATATGTTGTTTAGAAAGGAGAAAATTGTTTATCATATTTCGACCTATGTTTTTTGGGGAAAGTTGTTCAATTAGCACACCCTAAATTTTTGCTGTACATTTAAATTCACCCATTAAGTAAAGGAATAATTCTCCACGGTAAAAACACAATAATTAAACGACTTCAATTACAGCACTCTGTTCAAGGGAACCACAAACCAAAACGTGCTCTGTATAAATGTGTACATGTTTTTGTTGATTTTTAAAATAGTACTGAATCAATTTCGATAAAATGTAAATTTCACCACCTGAAGTACTACCTACCATGCAAAAAAGAATAATCAAAATCAATTCAAAATTGGCGGAGGAGTAATCGCGTAACAAACACACAAACATTCCTTTAATGGTTTTAAGTTCTATTTGTTTGTATTTATATATGCATATACATGAATCTTATGTATGTTATGTATGTATATTTTATTGTTACATAAGTGTAATTTATTTCATGTAAGTATGCATGTGTTATATTTGTCAGCCACATCTGTACGATTTATTACTTTTTCTCCACACTATTTGTATCAAAATGTTACTGTAAGTACCTTATTTGCGTTGGAGTGTAATAAAGTACATTGTATTATATTGTTAAACAACGAAAACAGCGTATTGTCTTCACTCGAATTAAAGAGTAGCAAAACTAAAAAAATGAAGAAAATAAGTCCTCCAGGCTAGACGAAGTGAATGGATCTAATAAAGCCATAAAACATTCTGTAAAGCTATGTAGTAAGTCAGAAGTTTAGCACGAAAATAAAATTAAAACTAAGGATAAAATGACATCTCTTTATTCTGGTACAGACACTGCACTGCGGTTGAGAGAATAAATCATAAACTTAAACACACAAATGCATTGGCCATGCTTTAAGAAAATAAAGGGATATATTTTTATTTTTATTATTTTGACGTGATTTTACGCTTTTGAATTTGTCTCTACAATGGGATGTAATTAAAAAACTGATAATACCATAAAATGAGGCTGCATGCGTCTCGTTCCTAACCTTCTTTATCATAAGCGTTTTTACTCCTCTAGATCGGATTTCCTTTTATGAAATCAAAATTACCCACTCTATACCTGTCATCCTGAAGGTGACGCATTCGGACTTGATCTTTAGTCCAGTTAGAATGTTTTCTTCACTCATACATAGCGAAATCTATATTTTACAACGGTACCTTGATAGTTTAAGGTCCAATTTCACCATACTCTGTTAGTTAATCCACGATTACGAAGTTAATCAGACAAAACGTCAAACAAAAAGTATGAAAATGACGTTATCAAATCTCGGGTTAGCTGCTAATCGTCTGTTAAATAACTAACAGAGTATGGTGAAATTGCGTCTAATAATCATAAAGTAATAGACGGTTTGCTACCATAGTGCTTTTCCTACTACAGTGTTTTATCACAAGGTGACTTAATTTTTTTCACTTTAAATGTGACTTCTTTTCCAACTCTTGAGAGAGAGACTAGGTAATTTGTTTCACTTTTAGTTAGTAAATTAGTTTCAATCTCCTATTTAACGTCTTTTTCAAAAGTCTTTTTTTGGCCAATTCACAGCAGCAGAAATAATATTTGAACATATCCCAAAAATCACTCAAAAAAATGGTCACACGAACCAACTAGCGCATGCAAAGTAATCCCAAACTCCCTTGACACGCTCGTCTCTTGAATTAAGGTTGAAATTCCTTTGAATCGGTTACAAATTAAATTTGTCTAGACTCATAAGCTTGGCTCATGCCTCAGTGTGATTGTACGGATTACATCTTACCAAGCTCCATGGAAATTGCCGTGTTCTGGCCACTGTGTAGTTCTCCTAAAATTGTACGGCTTTGGTTTCTATTACGGCTTTGTTGCTTAGCTTTGTTACTGTTATGAAAGTTATGATTGAATTTTATTTTAACCGACTTCAAAAAAGAAGGAGGTTTTATGTTCGACTGTATGTATTTTTTATAGATTTCTCCGCCATTTGTGGAACGACTTTAAATTTGTTTTTGTCGATAGGGAGTATATATCCCATTGTCACCAAGTCCCGTCTGAGAGGAATCTCAGGGAAATCGAGGGCGACTCTCAAATGTAATAGGCACTTACAATGTTCGTCTTCGCATCTGTTCCAAGAGAAAATCTTAGTGTGGGCCTTTGAGTCTGTATTTCCAAAAAAATTCTCTACCCCAATCGGAAACATAGGCTTTCAAAGATATCATTTACGTACGTTCTTTTTGTAACACAGTCTCTTACAGTGCTCTAGAAAAATCTTTACCGAGAAAAATCCTCGCTTCTCCACCATGTACGTGTTTCGTGATACTGAATAGTAATCAGGCGCGTGAGCTTTTATCATATTTACGATGAGTTACGGCGTATACATAGTAATGTAGCGAGTGCGACGCGATGAAGGAAAACATACCACCTGCGCACCCGTAAAGTGGTTAGCGCCTACGTGATTTTTAATAGCAATAGGCGATTTGGTGCCTGCGAAAAATTTTGGAGCAATTTTTCTTTAATGGTGTTTGTTGAGGAAGTCATTCTTAGGGGCTTTTCAAATGATTTGAATTTTATTTTCAACAAAATTATGGGTAAGTAGGTGCAAGTCTCAATACCGCATTATTTTATTAATGCGTGTTTTGGTTTCCTATCAGATTCCAATATTTTGAATTTGTAAATTACTTACCAATTTATTATCGCCCTCAAATCGAATCGAAGGTTGACATCAAACCTCAATTGAGGGAAAATTTAGAGCTAAATAATGATAATAAAGCTCTAATTTCTAGTCAAGATCATTATTGTAGGGTGTTACAAGATATCGTGCGTATACAAAAAAATATAAAAAATATTCATACAAAATACTAAATCAAAAATTTTAGGTTAATTTATTGCATCAACAATACACTTACTTGAAATCGGGTCATGTACAATACCACAGTAGTTTAAAACAGTCTTCATTTCAAACTATTTACAACCATGGTACTTGGTAATAAAGTCACAAATAGAAAAAAATATCTTAATATACTTACGTAATATATAAAACAAAGTCGAATTTGTTCGAACTCGAAAACGGCTGGACCGATTTTCATGATTTTTGATTTGTTGTATTTGTCTCCGTCCCGAATAGCAATGAAAAATTTCCCACGGGAACGAAGTCCTGGGCAAAACGCTAGTATAATAATAAGAGCTCAAGTCTCGTGAGGGCTGTTATTTTCCGAAACGTTTTTTTATTTGCTCAGACCCGATATATACTTAATGTATATATTGATCGAAACTGTACACGTACAAGCGCTATAATACTGTTCCAGCTTTACAGATCTCAAAAGCATTGAATTAACAACTTTCAACGTAAGCACCCAATATACGTTTGTGGAGGTTTCCGTCTGTAAATAATGGAGATATATAGCACGTCGTATTAATGTGCCATTACATCAGATGGGTTGCACTTCGCTCCGTGCATTCATTATAGTACAGGAGACGGCTGCTTGAATACTTACGTCAATATTTTTCCTAGTGTTTAGTCCCATTTCATAATTTAAAAAAATAAACTATCAAAGGCACAAGACAGAATAGAATAGCGCACTTTAATGTTGGAGGCCAAGAATGGCCAAGATTCACTTTGGATCGTTGAGCCAGCGAAGTAAGTAAGCTCTCAAAGGCCCACACGAAGGTTTTCCGTTGTGTCGTGGGTCCTACGGAACATAATAAAGACAGACATAAACGCCCTCGACCCGAGAACAAATATCTGCTTTTTACACAAATATTTGCCCCGACTGGAAATCAAACCCAGGACTCGTTGATCAAGAGGCAGGACCACTACCACTAGACCAAACTGGTCGTCTATGTTTGGAGTACACTTGACTTGACTGTTTTTTATGACTTGGCAAGTAAAGGATACACAATACTGTTTCTCACGAAAAAATCTACATTCTTCGAAAAAGTGAGAAATAAACAGGTTTTCTGAGATTCGGACAGAGAAATGATTACGATAACCTAGATTTTATCTTACTTAGTAACAGGATGAAACCAGCTAAAATTTTTATGTGTAATGAAATGATGTTCGTTTAATATTAATATGTTTTAAAGTAGGTATTCTTCATCAGCCCATATACGTCCCCACTGCTGGGGCACGGGCCTCCCTCAATAACGTGAGGGGTAAATGCCATACTCACCACGCTTGGCAGACGGGTTGGCGAGGGTTTTGATATAATTGCAGAGTTTTCCTTCTCTGTGAGCAGATGAACTTGCTTGCATATTTACCTTGTCGCCTTGTACGACACCTCGGTAAGAAAGAGGGTGGTCCTATTCTACTCTGCCGGGGACTCACACGGCTAAAGTAGGTATAATAAATAAATAAAAAGAGTAAATAAAATGCCCAGCCACAACAACCATCCTCCTATAATTACAATAAATTAAAAGATTATTCATATTTATGCCATAGAAGCAGGCGACTCTATATTTATGAAATTGATGGGGCTGCAAAAACTACCAGAAAACGTAGAAAACGTAGCTTTATTTTCCGGTACTTTTTGCTATCCCACCAATTTTAAAAACGACTGTTTGGACAGATTCATTATTATTATTTTCAATACATTCAATATTGTTTAATACCCCTCAACAAACATATCTACATATATAGTGGGGGGTATAATATCTACTATCTACCTATATCCTTAATATAAACGTATTCATAACAAAAAAATGTCTCGTTTGATAAAAATGACTGATTTAAAAAACTGTCAAGTAGTTGTTTAACTCATGTGATCATATAACTCGATAATGAAAGGTGCATACAGTTGTATCCTGCACTATTAGTTAATGCGGATTAGATATGGTACATTTGAACCGGTTGAAATGTCAAACTGTACCTATCAGATATGGAATACATAGCGTCTAAATCTCAGATGTGTTATTATTACTATATCATCATTTTGTGGAAAAAAAGGTATTTGTTCATAAGTTTCTTACAAACTTTTCAAAAAATGGCTCAAGAAATAGTTCGTTGATTCAGGAATAGAAAATTCATGGCAAAACACTATCAGTATTTGTATCGACTTACACTATCAGTATATGTATCGACTAAAGTGTCCCCATTGTGTGTGACAAAAATTTTCACATTAAAAATAATGTTTCTGCATCCGTTCTATCTTTTAAAAAGCTATTCTATGACATCCTACACGATTATATTGGCGATTACAAAAAAAAACATAGCGAGAGAAACACGAAAAATTTTCCAAAATTTTATTTTACAGTTATATCGGCGTGATCAATATGTATGACCATGCCAAATTTAGCACTGTATACCAAGGGTGTCTGAAAAAAATCGCGGACAGACGGCCAGACGGCGAAACTATAAGGGTTCGTGGATTACTACGGAACCCTGAAACGAGGAAATATTTTTTTTCTCTTTAGTATACATGTATTTAGCTCCTTCTTTAAAAAAACAAATTGTAAGGACTGTTCAAGTAACTAGATTACATTCTAAACTCGATGTTTCACTTGGTACCAATCACATCAAGTGTACCTTTTAATCATGAAAACCTATTACTGTGACAATACCCTATTAACAACTCTGTAATTTAACAATGACCTTTCTTACTAAAAGCATTACCCAACCAAAGACAATGTATTTGCCCCATTTACCCTTAGACATAGTAATTACTTTTATACCTACCTCCAGCATATACGTAGAGTTACGTTAAGGTTATGGCGCGTAATACCATAATACACCCAGACTGCATTAAGGTAACCGACCC